>CM042215.1:13833485-15193485 GCA_023566465.1 Cottus gobio | reverse complement strand
GGGGATATATCATCAGTCTAAATGCAAAGGCAGAAATAGAGAAATTAAAAAGAAAATAAAAAAAAAGAAAACATCCTGAGACACACACACACACACACACACACACACATGCACACACACACAGCATCACTGGGGGTCCTACCTGTGTGTCCAGAACTGGTGTTGTGGTCGGAGGCTGACTGGCCCTCGGGCATGCCGTGCTGTCTGGTGTGGTGAAGGTTGGAGATGATTGTAGAGAGGTCACTGTCACGACTGTAAAACACACACGCACACACACACACACACACACACACACACACAAACACACACACAGAGGAAAAGGAGGATAAACACATTTAAAATCAGCTCCAAACAAACTTAATTCCACAACGCAATCCAAACCAGTGTGTGATAAATCAGCAGTGCATAAATTCATACTATTTCATGCACTATTTACCACAAATATTCTCCATCCAGACAGGACAGTCTAAACTCTCTAAAATGCATACCTCTACACAGACTCAGCCGCTACAAGTGGCTGTCCTATCAACTGGCTCTCAGCTCTGAGGTGTGTAATACACTCTGACAGACTACCGCACCCAGCACTTTTGGGTCTCATCCCTACTCATCTTCCACACTAAGATGTATTAATGAACATATTCACAACTCATAAGTAGTTTAGCTGCTCAAAACATGATTATGGCTCTTATTAACTTGGGCCGCCAACTGCTGTTTTAGAGAAAAATGGCAATTGAATAATGTTAAAAGAAAGATGATGAAAAATGGAATATCCATCCATCCTTGAACAGGTCTGACTTACGTATTAGTAATAAAATATGTAAAAGACAACACAATGAATCTGGGTGATATGAAACTGGGTGGGCTTCTTGTCTTATTTTCTACTGTCATGCTTGCACTTCAACAGAAAGCCCTTCACAACAAAACTGTCCACAAACGTCTCTCAAACCCCCTGTCCTGTCCTTCAGCACCCAAAGGAGGAGCAGGAGGAGGGTTTACAGATTAGGCCCAGATCTGGTTGGAGCCACTCTGCCCTTCCAAAGGCTTCCCCAGTTGCCTTTCATTTGCAATCTGATTACCATCCTGGTTGCATGAAATGGCACAATGAAGGGAAATTAGCGCTTAGAGTTAGAGAGGATTGCAGCAGCCGTGCAGTACCAGTGCAGTTACAATGTAATAACAAACAGCTTGTGTGGTCGGAGCGGTACAGAGTGAACTAGGTTTTAGGTAACAGTCTAAATATAATGTACTGTTTACTACATGGAAGAACATCCCAAAGCCCAAATGAACAGGATGACACAATGATTTTGTCCACAAAATGTGCCTAAAAACATGCCGTATTTAAACATGTCAGTTGGATGGTATCAGCATCCCCTCGTGTCAGTGGGAATCACGTTTAAAGGCTTTACTGGAAACTTCATTGAAAGCAGAATCATCTATGAAGGGGGTGTGGTATGACACAGCAAGCGCAGTTTATGGGACAGAAGCGGTGAATGGCTCTTAGCTGCCACCACTATGACGAGGCCACACTGTTTGCGGCTGCTGGATTTGGGTTTTTACAGTCCCATGATTACAGGCTCCTGCTGTAATGTCAGGCTGCCGGTTGCCAGGCTGTTTTCCACACGCTAACAGAAAAGATGGAGGAAAGCTTGGAGGGCCTAATGCTGGCCATGCTGGCTTCACCGATCACCTTTCAGTCACAGAGAACCAATGACTCAGAAAACGGTCTCGCCAAATAGACGCTTGATTGGATTGTGACTGCAATAGACTAATGATAGACTTCTTTTTTTAGAGTGTAACTTGCCAAAATTAGTAGCCATCTGCGTCTGAGAGAAAATGGATTTTTTTCAAAAACAAAATGAGGTGCAGGGTTTAAGAGAAAATGACATGCAGGCTCTTTATTTTAATTTTATTTGAATGTGTTTGAAGTCTTATAATAATGTATCTGCGTCACCAAGTGACAACAAAGCACACATCTCAAACACTGCAGTTCCACACGCTCCACTGTGAGAAACTGCAGCCAAATTCATCAACCAGCTAGCTGCGTTATAACACCGCCCTCTGTCCATCATTTAAAGTGATCATGATAATGCCATCCTGAACTTCTCAGAGAGGTGATGGGGTTATTATCCCGTGGCGAAGTAGCCGCTCTAAGCCATGAACGGCGAGCACATTGTTAGTAGGGTAATTAGCACACTTTTCCTGAGCTGTCCCGCCTCGGCTTGGGCTAATGAGGTCCTAGACCTATCCCTGACCACCTCTGCCCTCCCTCAACCCCTTCCCCCCTTCTTTCTCTGGGTGGAGGCAAGGTCATACTCAAGCACTGGAAGATGAGGAGGGCGGGGGGGTGGTGTTTAAAACCCAGTCACCTGAGTCAGCACTCCCTAAGGAGCTCTAGAGCCGGGGTTAGCAGGGAAGGACGGGAGCCTCGGAGAGGATGGAGATGGGTTGGGGTGGGGGGTGTAGCGTGGCTGTCGGGCCCGATAGCAAAGAAGGACATGAGCTGCCTTCTTATCGCCCAGGTGCACGCCGTAGACAATCATCTCATCCTCAGCTCATCCCTGAACTGGTCAATACTGCACCTCTCATCTCCGGCCACAGGACAGACACACGGACCCAGGGAAGACTAATATGTGTTAATACTTAACGCCTGCCATGCTACTGGTATGCAGTATTACTGAGAAGATGCCGCAAAGCCTGTATAACTAATCACATTTCTACTAGGGCTGGCTATCAATTTAAAAGACCAGAGTTTAGGTGCTGATACCAAAACAATACATTTTTCATTACCTGACTTTTGGGAATATAATCATGTTTTAAGCCCTTTTATATCCGTGGTAAATGAAGTTTGATTAAAGTGAATATATTGTCTAAAGTTAGAGATTTTACTGCTTTAGGTCAGGAAATTTCAGATCAAAGAATCAAGGGGAAAATGTCCACGAATCAGACCAAGCATTCAATGCTCGTTGCATTTCAAACAATAATTTCTACCGCTTTTCAATGTTTCTGGTCTATGAATCTAAAATACACTTATCGTAGCCCCTAAAACTCAATATTGAAATTAGTTTTTCTATATTTCTTCACAGTAATGGGAAGTAAAGTATGTATTATTGAATCATGTGTTTTGATAAAAACATAACAATGCCAAAATAAAACCAGTAAAAACTGATCAGATCACTTGTTGGGGCTCTTTCTTTTGTTAAGAAAAGGTTGTGCTCCATTCTACTATAACACTATGAGTTCCTTTTCAAAATGGTCCAAACTACGTGAAAAAACTCCTGGCAAAGGCTGTCGCCTCAGTATAAATGCCCAGTCGTGGCCTGCTGTGGCATTGGCACGCGGAGCTGAGGTGGCGGGGCTGGAGGTCACAGTGTGAGCTGGCAGAGGCTGGCAGCCCAGGCACCCTGACGCCATGTCTCACACCACCACTGGGAAAGTGCTGACAGACAGACAGCAGGGACGTGAAGGAGGAGGAGTGGAAGGGGAGAGAGAGAGCAAGAGAGACAGAGGAAAGAGAGAGACAGGTCGCAAGCACTGTGTAACATCTGGTGCTCTCAGGTTTACTGTGTGCCATCCTCTGCTCTTAAGACAACAGCCCGAACAGTTGGCCAACAGCAACTTTCAAAGAGTACGAGGCAATGTGTAATGTTCAACAACCGCAGCCTGGTAAAATGTGGACTTGGGCAGAATTCCGAGAAAAAGAAGGAATGAGTAAAGTTTGTCTGACGCTCTGAAGGGAAAAATATATAATAAAAGTCTTTTATTTAGGAAATACCTATGCTTTAGGCACGTAAAGCTTAAAGCAGGAATATTGATTTCTTCCGTATACGTTTTATGTTTTGCCTGATTCCTACAAGCAACGGAAACACAATTGTCATGCTGCTCACAGTTGGATCGAAAGTCAACCCGCAACTGGGAACCCTGCAAGCAGAGGGGGTAATGAATAAATAGAGAAATAGATACATAAATAACCAAGAGTAGCCTGGCTTCACTTGGGCTTCACTTCTCCTTGTTGTTCTTCTGCTGTACAGGCTGACATGAGGTCGATAAGGCAGCCAAGGGAGGGAAAAAAAGTACAATATATTAGAATGAGGTAAGTCGGCCATGCTGCATTTAAGTTGCCCTGCACTGGGCCATCCATGCCCACACTGCTGGGTTCACTGTTAATTTCTCCTCTGGCTCACACTTTATGAGCTATCATTATTACTTGTACCTTCTTTTTCTAATTCTGAACAGTTTCAGGGAACATTTGGATTAAAAAAGGAAATGATCTGTTGTAATTACAGTGTGAGAGCACAAAGAGCACATTGTTGTACCGTAGAAAGGCTAAAGCTCTTAATATCTTCAGCTGATTTCAACATACTGTATCACAGAACATGAATAGTAAACACTGTGTTCTTTGCATGTGGAAACGATGAACCTCATGCTTCAAGCCAATGCCAAATCTGAGACTAAATTGCTGGAACACTGCTGACTTTCCTTTTGTGTTCATGATGCCTGTTTGATAGAGCAGTGTTTTGTCTGTTAACTCCCTATGTGGAAACAACCAACGTTAGCTGTTAGCCAACGCCCAATCAACTACCAAATTGCTGTGACTCTGTTGCCATGGTTGCCACACGTGTAAACAAAGCCAAAATGTCTTGAAGCGGAAAGCTCCTCTAGAAAGCTATAAAACCTCCGAGCTCACTAATTAGTGCTTTAGGGGAGAGCCATTTCCAGTAATTTCACACTGTCCGTGACCTCCTACTGGCATAAGGCAATGACACAGTTGTTCAATAAAGCCAGAGCCCAGAATGTCAACCGCAATAGCAGCTAACTCAGCATCACGGCCTTTCCTTCTCTGTGGTTATGGCCCGGATTAAGTACAGAGCACCATTAACAAATGCAAGCCAATGCTGCTCCATGAAAATATCTATTTTCATACCGATAGGTGGGCTGTAATGGGAAACTGAAAAAAAAACTGTGATAGCAAGATTTCCTTTTCATGTTTATGAATGTGAGTTTTTGTTTGCTTCTAATTTCACAAATCAGCCTCCTATCAGCATGAACCTGCAGCAATCACTCCATGGTTTTCTCTCAATGAGCACCAAGCTCGCACTTCCTAAACATTTCACTGAGGTAAAACTGGATAAACACAATCAAGCAGACGACAAATCAAGGCTATAGCCGGGTCTGTCAAGATTACGCCCACAAGGACTCCAACTATAACCTTGCTGCTGAAGACAGAGATGCCAATGCCAAAATAAGGAGATGGGACAGTAGTGGGTTACGTTGAATTCAGTATGTTGCTGGTTCCAATCCACTTTACTTCCTGCTGAGTGGAAGAGCACAGGACAAGATGACCCTTATATGGGGAGGCACAGAGTTCACAGTCCGTCTATGTTGTTGCTTTTGTAGGAGGAAGCATTTGCATTATGGAAGTGATGAATCAGCAAAACGGAGAAACTGCTTTTGCTTGTGTTGGTGAATGTTGATATTGGGTACGGTGTTTTTTTTTCTTTCTTTCTACAAGGCAAAAGCTGAAAGACAGACGTCAGCGGGTGTAACTTATAAAATCCACGTTGGTTGCCGGGTAATTACGCAGACTCTCAGTCAGCACTTTTCAATCAAAGCCTTGTTATCTACGGCCAACTGAAACAAACACTAAGGTGGTGTTTTGCCCTTGAGTAAGAAGCCAGTAAAAAGTTATCGGTATGAAATATTTAGTCCCCGAGATAAATCTATAATTCAGCTTTAAAGAAAGTCAGATGCAAACAATCTGCAGCACCCATGCCAAGGCAATACACTAAAGGTGATAACAAAAGTAGAGTTTGTTTCTGGCTTTCAGTTGTTGTGTTTCACAGGCGCCACATTAGACACCCCAAGGAGCTTCTGTATGGAACTTATTGTGATAACAATTATTTGGTTGGCTCCGTGATTTGGCAGCATTTCGGTCTCTTGATGCTCTGTGTGCTTATTGAGGACCAGCGCAGATCCGTGGAGCACCAAGTAAACTAATTGTCTGCAAAGCCGGCGAATATTAACATTAATCTGGTTAAAAGAAGGTGGGCCGTGTATAATGAACTTGAGAGGACGTACCGTCCAGGTGAGAAAGATGAGCAATGAAAGCAACACTTGTTGACACTGACAGACAAATCCTCTTCATGCAAAACCAGCCACCTGAACTAACCAAATAACCTATAAATAACATTACGCGTCTTTATATGTAGAGCTGAAAGTCTAAAGTCTCTCTTAGTTTAATGTCACCTGAAGTTAATTTGCTGCATGAAGCATTATGTAAAAACATTTGGATAAATAATTGCCATGTAGATTAAAGTGCAGTTCCAGTAGTAACGCTGTGCTGCCGCCAGCCTTGATGATGTGTGGATGAGACAGCACAGAGACGCTCACACATGTATACAGAGGCCCTGTATTTTTCACATCCATTGGCCAAATCCAATTTGTTAAGACCCTTCTACGACTCACTTACGAAGCTGCGGTCAATAGAAATCACATTTCCGTGATTGGACATCCCATTATCCCGTTTGTCCAGACCCACGCTGGGGATAAAGCAGGGCTGAGACGGATGCCCGGGACAGACCGGAGCTGCGGCTCCAGCGAGTCCGTCGCCTTTCAAAGGGTAAAAGCCTGACATATTAGTCATAAGTGTTCTTTAAATTCATTATCATCTTAACACGCCAGCGGCACAAGTGTCAGGGGGAGGGGAAGCCCTCTTAAATGAGGTTAGCGGATCCATTTAAAGCTTCACAGTTGCTGTGCTGTCCGCCATGTCACACGCAAATCTCAAGACATAAAAAAAAAAACATCCCCTCCTGTAATGAGGTTGCACAAGCTGCTTATAATGCAGCTGGGGACTTTCTGAGGTTAATCAATGAACAGCTTCTGCATTATATCCGTCCATGGTCTGTCATGTACATACCAAGTAATCACAAATCCATGTGATGTTTTATTCCATATTGAAAATGCCTTATTTCCGTCACTTAAAATGGATCAAAGTAATGATCGTAAAAAGAGCAACTAAAACGATTTCATTCCCATATTTTTCAGTTTTGTAACAAAGCAGATTGTTCCCCATCAGAGAGAGGGAGCGCCGTCTTTCAAAACTATTTGATTGATGGTAATGTGGTGACCTCACTGTAACCCTGCATACGTGAATTTGTAAGTATGACAATATGAACATAATTACTCACTTGAATCCAAACTGGCTTTTAGTAAATGCAGTTCACATTTTAGTGACAAACTCAATCTAGTACAACTCCTGAGCACTCGTTATCCATTTTGACCATTTGTCGAACAGAAATTGACTGATTCAATGTTTGGTTTCACAAATAAACCACTAACATTTTTGAAAACATGTGTGATTCTCAAAAATAACAATGGCAACACTGAAACAAAACAGACATTCTTGTCAAGGATTGTGCCTCCCTCCTGATTTGATTAAAATAACAACACAACTATCGTGGTGTAACGGATGAGGATCAGGCGACTGGCCGGGCATGTTTTTGAGGCAGCGTATAATACTTCCTCTCTTAATCTCAGTCTGTCACACCAAGTCTGTTCGTGTTTTTTACTCAGTTCATACCACCAGTTTTAAAATCTTTTGAATATGTCAATCGTGCTACACAATGCTCATCACAATGCACATGGATTCCACAGCTTTCATCACCATTTCAAAACCTTCGTGACACTTAAGATGAAAAAATGTAATAACATGACATGAAAATGCAACAGCAATGCCTTATGAATGTTTGCTATCAAACGCTCTGTGATCTAACCGCTCCCAAGCACATCATGGGATGCAATGAAGTAGACACTGTGACTCAGGTGACTCAGTCTTTCAATATCAAGTCAAGACAGATAAACTGAGACTTGGCAGGATCACCAAAACACAATTTAACAAACCAATTAACACATTCAACATTGGAGGACGCGTCCGTCCATAAGACATCCCACGGCAAAAGCTGTAAGTTTATTTTTGAAACACGGTTCTGTGTCTGTGCATCTAAAAATGAGTCCCTAACACCTCTAAATTATCCTCAAATCACTTTTAGTGACTTTTCATATGAATATATTCATATTATTTATTTGGCAACATTGTTTTTAGGAAACTTGTATGCCAGGAAGGCCACATTGTGTAATATATTGCATGTAAAGGGATATCAACTGCTATCATGGATAAGAATGACATGGGACCCAAACATCAAACACGCTTGGGCTGTCCTTCAAGGTACACAGAAGTCACAGGTGCCTCACCTCTTTCTCATGATACTGTAATGCAACTCGTCCTCTTGTTTGATGTGGGCATGATCCCCACTGGCTCGGTCGCTGCCTTCACTGTCGTCACTGCTGAAGGCCAGCTCCTTCTTGGGCACCCGGTTAGGGGGGAGGGGGATGGTACGTTTCTCAGCCAAACGTCCGCGGTTCTGCACATCAACGCACAAAGAAAGAGGAGACTTTAGCAACAGGATTCATGTATAGCTTGTCAAATTATTGAATTAATTTCTCAATTTGTTTGGCATTTTTATGGTTCTGATCATTTTTGCAAGAGCCTTTTTTTGTATTGGAGCGAGAGAGTTCTCTCTGAAAATGTAAACAGGACAAATCAAGACTTCAATGCAAATGGACCTTAGTTTGAATTTGCAGAATTTACCCGTTATTTTCTGTTGTGTTATCCTGCTTACTAAACACCTCGTAAAAAAAATACATTAAATCAGTAATGGTCAACCAGGGGGTAACTTCTGCAGTTGCCATGGTTGGTATGTGGAAGGACTGTGGAGTAGCTCTCAAGGTTGCAATTTGATCAAAAATATGTATCAAACATTGAGTCAGATGTAACACGTAACACTTCCTGTTAAGACTAAACACACATGAAAACTAGTTAGCAAGCGAGCACAGAAGTCTAAATAGTTAGCTTTGAGTGATTGATAAACATCACAAGGGATAAATGGTGAAATGTCCAGCATCCGCCAGTCCATGTGATAATATTAGAATGCAAACTTGACCAAACTGACACCAAATCAGTTCAACTGTACGGAAATAAACTACTGGAACAATATATGCTTATATTTAATAATAGTGGTAAATAACATCCAGTGGTCCTGAGGTCAACCGGGTGGGTATATCTGCATTAACGGAGAAGCTTTCTTTTGAAACAAGCTGTTTCTTGCACCAGCACCAAACCAGAAGTCACGAAGAAGTCACGTTTGGCATACTTTTACTTTTACTCTAAAACCAAACTGATGGGGAGAAAGGTTGGTTGGTGGTGGTTGGTGGTGGTTGGTTGATTTTGCTCCAAAGCTGCCAGAAGAAGGCTGAGGACAGATAAAGAGGACAGAGTGGCCCTAGAGGCATTAGGAAGTGACGCTGGGCGACCTTTAATGTGACCTGAAGAGGTCACTGCAGATTAGCATGGTCCTATCACCGAGAGAAGATAGGAGGGGGAGAGAGGAATCGAGGAGCGGAGATGGAAGATGGAGGAAGTAGAAGAGATTGAGCCGGCGAAGGAAATTGGAGCATGGGAAGGATAGGCTGAGGAGAAAAGTTACCAGAGAAGAGAGGGACGGGTAGATGTGGATTCGTACAGGTGAGAGAAGGTGAGAAAGAAATACAGAAATGAAATCAAAACATGTGAGAGAGAAAGCTCCTCAGAAGTCAGGTCTGTCCGGGGTTGAGTGGACTTGGATTTGAAACTAAACCTCTCCCCCTCCCCCCTCCCCCCTCCCCCATCTCTCTGTGCTTACATCTCTACTCTTCCTCCCGAACGCCTTTAAGCCCTCCAGCTATCCCTTCCACCACACGCAACCCCGCTCTCCACCACTCCTCCCTACTCCCTCCTTCCCTCACTCCTTCCATCCCAGGAAGCGCGGCAGCATGAGTGGCAGGCGGGGGCAGGAGGAGGGATTTGGGGGCTCCTAGCCAAGAGGCAAACAGGTGCAGCCCCTCTGGAGTCTCTCAAATGGCAGACATTAAAAAGAGTTGGGGGGGTGGAAGACAGAGGAAGATGAAAACATCCCCTAGGATGAGCAGGCCACAGAGTTTTGCACATTTCTCTCCTTTCTCCTTTTTTATGGTGCCTTGCCAGAAAATAGGTTTTTCCTGCTTCTTCTTTCCTGTCGAAGCTTTCTACAAGTTCTGCTCCAATGTTTGAGGACAGTGGATGACTTTCTGATACTTGTGCTACTTTCACACAAGGCCTCGCTGTCGGAAGTGAGTGCTTGAGCTCCAACCGGGCGCATTAGAGGGAGGAAACAGGAGCATGACATCACATCAAAACAACAATTTTCCACTGATGCAGTTTCTTCTGTGAGACACACACATCTGTTAAATACAAATGCTCCACCTCTAAGTACAAGTACAAGTCTCTTTACTGCTGTCTTCCCTTCGTCAGGGAAAACATAGAATTGCACATGCACACTACCCTCAACACGCACACACACACACACACACACACACACACACACACACACACACCTGTTCCTTAGAATTCCCTTCCAAACTAAAGCTGGGGATTTTACATGGAGCATACCAGCAAAATGGTGTATACAAGAATAGTTTGTCTAAGACCAGTCGTGACTGAGGCTGTGTGAGTGTGTATGAGCGTGTAGACAACCACCCACATGGCCGTGACGTACCCAGGCTGACAGCCCCCCTCCCTCCCTCCCACCCTCCCTCCTCCTCCTCCTCCACCCTCCCTTCCTCCCTCTCCTCCCGGAAAGCCCCGATCCTTTCTTTAGTGGCACTGACGCAGAACTGGGGGTGAGCTCCCACTGCTTCCGGCAACACTTCCGCAGCACGGGGGAGGGCTCTCCGAAACAAAACACGAAGCAAAACACACCCCTGGCAGCCCACGTATGGCGCTCAAAGGAAGGGCGCCGGAACGTTCAGGCACGTACGAGCACGCACAAACACGCATGCATGTGCACAGAGCTGAGGCAACCTTACTGCGTGTGGTCAACCTCCTTTCAGCCATGGAAAAAAGTCTCTCATAAAAGTCCCACTAAAAGCTCTTCTATGAATATCACCTCCCACGCTTTCTGTCAGTCTGGCAGCCAAGAAATATATCTGGCCTTCACATTTAGACACAAAAGAAGACACACAGACATACAGATGCGCATGCAGAGTGGCATCCTGACCAACTTTTTACACAATCTAGACCGACAATTTAAATGGTCATATCAGTAGGCAGACACGAAAAACATTCAGAGACACTTACCAACATATATTCATGTAATACAGACATTAACCAATAGATGATCTGGAAATATAACACTAGAAGCTGAACTTGATAACAACACTTGAATTACTATTACAAGTTGAACAGCCTACCATACTAAATGGCCCTGCATGCTGTTTGAGGTGGATTTTGGGTACATCGTGATCTGGGAAATCTTGAGAAATGTCAAGAAGTGAAATGTAGCCCACTTCAATCTGGTCTTTCAAGGGACAAAACATATAACCTGCATATATTCTCTGGAGTAGATATAACTATCATATTTCAAAATAAAAGCAATCTGGTGATTAACTATGTCCAGCAAATGTGTTTTAACAGCCATGTAGGCTCCTCTAAGTCATTTGGGTAGCGTAATGAATTCATTTATTTATGGCAAGGTTTCGGTTTTAAAAGCAACAAAATGATCTTGTGCTGAAAAACAATACAGGCTAATATCACAGCTACACGTTGGCAAGAAAAGGCGTTAAATTCAAGCAGGAATTATAAGGCAATCTAGTGTTTTCTCTCTAAATTTATTTCAGACTTTCAAATGAGCTCTTGGTGGAAAAAAAGGACTAATAAGTGTTTTTTTTTTCTTTCTCCTTGCGTTTTTTCCTGAAAGGTGCAGTGCCCTGCCGCTGGCTCCAACTAGCATTAGCGAGCGCACACACACACGCACACAAACACGCGCGCGCGCACACACACACAGCGGTAGCCGCCCGTGACATTCCTGCAGCTGCGGCGCTCTCTCTCCCTCGCACGCGCCCCCCCAGCAATCTCCCTGGGGGACGAATGCCTAATGAGTCACGCGCCTGTCTGCCGTTACCTCGCAGCGTGTGTGCATGTGTGTGTGTGTGTGTGTGTGTGTGTGTGTGTGTGTGTGTGTGTGTGTGTGTGTGTGTGTGTGTGTGTGTGTGTGTGTGTGTGTGTGTGTGTAGGCGGGATGGCGGGCCGACTTGGCGCGAGCAGTAGGGGAAAGGGGGAGGGGGAATGAGGAGACGACAGAGAAGGAGCGAGGAAAAAAATGAGCGTGAGGAGGGGGTCGGAAGGGAGGGGGGGGGGAGTGGAGGGGATGAAGCAGTCATTACCGTGCTCACATAACAAGGCCAAAACAATTTGCCTGCTCTGTGTTTGTGTGAGGCTGAGATCAAGTTCTTCACCAAACTCAAATTCTTCCTTCGCTTCGCCTCACCTCCTCATCTCCGACTCTCACGTCCTGACATTTTCACAGGTGCATCCATAACCGGTGATTAGCTACTATTTGTCAGCTTTCGTCAAATTGAGATCGCTCAGTATGCAAATCTAATTACTGTGGATAATCAGGTTAAAGTAATAGTTTAATTAAAGTGTTTACATGGGTCGTAGTAACCAGATTCCCCCAGTAACCCAATAATAAAGTTAATATGATGTGGTCCTTGAAAGGAAGGATAATGTCTACGGATTTGTAGTTGCCAGTAGAAAAAACTCTTATTAGTGCTACAAAACACAAAGGATGAGAGATGGGGTTGATGTTTATAGTTTAAGCTTTGATTCATTTAACCATGCACTTTAAAACAATCTCTTTTTGAGATAGTTGTGACATGAAAGCCGTTTTTGCTGTCATGCCAAAATAATTTTGTTGTTTTCTTTTTCTTCACCATGAGCCATGACAATGTTTGTTTATAGAAACACCCATTTGCATCCGCTGCACTTAATGACCTTTCTGGTGCATGTTCAGAATTAAAACACTGAAGGAAATCAGACAAAGGCACACTATACTGTGCAGGCCACAGAAAAAAAATAGCAGGCCTAATCTGGTTATAATCAAATTATTAGTGTGCACCAAAACAAATTTATTGCAAAATCTGCAAGAACAGCAAATATCAAGAACGGCTGTGAATAAACTGCAGCTGTGTAATTAGAAACATGTTGAACTCTTCTGCATAAGACTATATTGCTCATATAGACGGTTCTATTTCCTGGAGGTGTAGGAATAGACCCATCACATTCTAAGTAAAATCCGATAACTAATGATAATTTTTTGCAACGGCAGAATGCAAAAGCATACAATATTTCCTGTGACACTTATCACTGCAATGTGTCACATTTTGAAATTCAAAGCAAAGATGACAGAGTGTCTTCTTAAACATTTGTGACAGGAAATATCAACCAACCAAGCAACATTAACAACACACATTTTTGTCAACAGGTGTGACTCAAACGCTCAAATGTTTCATGTTGTATGTCTCCAGCCTACTCTACCATACAGATGGGTACATTTAAGATCTGTAACTAAAACACACTGCAGGGCTTGGCTTAATTGTTTTAGTCAACTCTCAAATTCTCAAATAAATTCTGGCTAGAGGAAGTCCTGTAGAGGTAGAGTATTTTTAGGGTTAAGCTTCTGTTGTGATATTAAAGTTCTGCCTGAGTGGCTCCACAATGCTGCATTATGTGCATCATTATATTCATATTGCATAAAGAACATCAAAAATGCTACTTCTATAAATTGGAGCATGAAGATTATCACGTGGCAAAATTAATCTGATTCAGGATAACTGTGTGTGTGTGTGTGTGTGTGTGTGTGTGTGTGTGTGTGTGTGTCGGTGTGGTTTATGTGCAGACTTTAGGCAACACTTGGTTGTTCAAGGCCATGTGAGAGAAAGAAAAAAAAAGTGAGAAAGCACTGTAGGGCGGACAGGCATGCGACCAAGTCCCCCGCCTCCCCCCTTCCACACACACAAACACACACACACACACACACGCACACACACACGCACACAGACACACACACACTCATGCTCTCCTGCACCCTCGGCCCCCACGCGCTGAGCCGAGCGGGCAGTTGCAGCCCAGTGGAGCGGCACAGGGCAAGGGGGGAGGGATGGGTAAGCATTGGGGGAGGGGGAGAGGTGCACAGAGGGCGAGAGGCGGCGAAGAGAGGAGGAGGGGGGCTGCTTGGGCGGCGCTGGGAGGTCAGTGGCGGTGCAGTCAAGCGTGCCAGCACGCCTCTGTCTCTCCCATTTCCCTCTTGTTTCTTCCTCTCCCTCCTCCTCCCTTCTTCTCTGCGTGTTTGGGTAGGCCCACCGAGGCCTGGCGGGGGAGCTTTATGGACAGGTAACGACTGAGCCTCGCTCTCCCCGGACAAGCACAGGGGAAGTGGGGGGCGAGCGTTTGAGGTTGTGGTTGTTAAATTCAACTGTTGTTTTCTCTTGTGTTGGTCGCAACAAGTATCCTGACAATTATTAGAATGTCATGTGAAGATCAACAAACTTGAAATAGTTTCACTTAATACACTGCCACTTATGTTAAAGGTACACCTCTTCAAAGTCTCAGGGCTCGATCTATGAAATAAAGGTATACACATTTTGAATGAGGAGCATAAATTATGCTGTGGGGGGAAAATTAACTTAGATGACCCTCATTTATGCTAGCATTATAAAATTGAGTCTTTAATCTTTCTCATGCTGACTTTTCACAGTAGTATTAAACAAAAATAAACACAAAAATGTGTTAGCTAAATATGTTTCGCTTGGTTTAAATACACATTATTCACCCAGAATGTGACGATCAAGAAATTCAGAACGTATATCTACTTTATTACACCTACATTGCTGATAAACGTTGCAAATGATCAATGATCAACTGTAAATATAACTGTATAACACGGATGAGTTTTACTGACTAGTAAAGCCGTGTTTATATACATTATGTGTGCTGGGTTGGAGTGTACTGATGGCTCTGTGAGTAAAGCTATGATGGGACATTACTGTCTGCAAAGGCCTGATGTGACAGAACGAGCGTGCAATTATTAGAGGAAATCGCACGGCCAACAAACGCAAGCACACTTCTGTGCGCACACACAGATGTTGGGAGGAGGGGTTTCAGAAACATCGCTGTCGGCTTTGTTGTGATAAACTGCATTTAGCTGATGGACAGATGCTCCAACTTATTTTAGCTGCCTGTTAACAGGGTCCGCATCCAAACACACACACATCCAGTCATTTAGTGAGCATCACTTTAAGAAGCTCACACAGAGCACACACACACATATACACACTCAGCTCTGACGTCTTGCTGTTATTCACACTAGCGGCTAATGGCTTATTTGCTAAATTAAACTGTTTATTTTAAATGACTTAATCAAAGATAGAAATAGTTTTTGCAAGCGCGTGTGTACAACCGTTACTGGATTTCTATGTGTTTGACACCTATTTCAATTCGTATTGATCTCTATAAACGACATTAAGACCGACAACGCACATATCATCAGAGTCTTACTTCATCTCCAATGTAAGCGCACACAAGTGCATAAACACGCTCGATGCGACCACACTTCTGAACACTTCTGGGCCGATGACCGATTCCGGTGTTACCATAGCAACATAACCTCAGCAACACACATGCGAGCACAAATACACAACACGTAAAACAGAAGCGGTGGACAGTAGGTAGTTGCTCTATGAAGACAACACAACAGCCCAACTTCTAATATTTCACTCAATATGTTGCACTTTGATTTTAATTATCTTTTCCCCGTTAACACTATTGGAAGTGGCATTATGAAAATGTAATGAGATAGAATATACATTTGTGCAAAATTGTGTGTGTGTGTGTGTGTGTGTGTGTGTGTGTGTGTGTGTGTGTGTGTGTGTGTGTGTGTGTGTGTGTGTGTGTGTGTGTGTGTTTATGTGTGTGTGTATTTAATTCCACTTTGCAAGAGGAGCCCTTGATTGAAAGAGGTCTTTACGAGCCGGAGGAGGGGAGTGTAATTTCCTCCCGGCCTCCGCCAGTTCCGCTGAAATAACAGAGCAGAGGAAGCCCAGCTCTCCCGGGAGGAGACTCACGCACGAACACACACATGCGCACACAGCGAGCAGGCAAGTCAAGCCAGCCATTGCGGGCGAACCAAAAAATAAAATCAGAGACATGCACGCATTGAGACACAGATGCAAACTAACACATAAGTATGAACAGACAAAAACACTAACATACAGAACCAAGACAAAAAACATGCATCCATAATAAATATATACAAAAGAATGACCTGCAGTCCAAAACACACAAAATAAGCAACATCTAACCAATGGGACATTTTTATAACAATTTAAGTTAAAAAAATGATGTAAGCACTTGATTATCCCACAACATGCGTCATAGAAAGCTAACACACCTCCAAAGGTAGAGGCATCAACATATTTAAATTCGACACTGTTGGGTATGACAACAGTTGTGTTGATACAAACAGCTTGCGCGCGGGTCGACGCAGCACATTAACTTCCATGAGCTCTGAGCAGGCAGGTGAGAAGGCTTCCCACAAGCTGCTACACTTTTTTATGACCGCTTGCCTCATGCCTATAGCGAAATGAGATCACTCAAAGTTCAGCCATCAAACTTTCAAAATCAATGACAGCATGAGGTAATTAGTGTGAGGAGGCCGGCCTATAGTGTGTAGTGTGTGAATGAGTGAGTGAGTGAGTGAATGTTGGTGTGTAGTGAGTGAGAGAGAGAGAGAGAGAGAGAGAGAGAGAGAGAGAGAGAGAGAGAGAGAGAGAGAGAGAGAGAGCTCATCAGGGAGTGCTGGCTGCCATGGCCTGAGGGGAGTCAGGGGGGAGAGAGGGAGACGCCAGTACAGGCCATACAATCCCCTCTGCCCTCCCTCCTCCGCCTAACCCTCACCGCTTCGCACGGAGCTGCCAACATACTTAGCCTGTGTGTATACGTGTGTGTATGTGTATGCAAAAGTGTCATGGTGGTATTCACGTGGTGGGTTAGACTTCAGGCTTCAGCACCACACAAGGACAGGAAGAGAAGCCTTCAACAACAACAACAACAACAACCGTAAAGCTCTCATATCCTTGCTTACGCCAATGACAAAGTTTGTCTACGTTACAGCTGTAATTGAAGTGCAACTGCACAAGCCCGAGCAAGACAAACTCCAATCACTCTGATATCTGCCATGAGCCTGAACATTAGCTCACATGGCTCAAATCCCCCAGTAAAAATGAAGACATGTACATTCCTACTATCTGTTTTCCCTCCCTCGGCTAATTCGTTTGGCTGAACCCCATGTGTCAGGGTACAGGTCTTCATTTGTGGCTGTGAAAAACGTCACCAGTTTACCTGTATCACTCAAACACCTCCGGCTTATCTAAACCGCCTTTGCCTTGCGTGCCTCGCCCACAATAATCAGCAGTAGCCACGCTCAGTAGCTCGCTAAGCCTCTTACACCCTTCCCTCAAGATTAGTGCTTGGGAGCGACGACAGATGCGCTCCGTGGTGATAAAAACATACACACACGTAAAGACACACACACACACACACTCACCACTCGCACCTGTGTGAACAGATTTGGCGACGGTGAGCCGGCAGTGTGCTTGCTCAAAGCTGACACACAAACACACAGAGCGGCGATGCTGTAATCGTGACACACCTGCGAGGCCTCAAGGTTTGGCATTGTGCCCCCGGCCTGAGCCCCGAGGGACGCACTAGGCAAACAAAAGTTCAGCAGCCAGGTGAGGAGGCAGATACAATGGGACAGAGGAGCCGACCAACAACACCTAACGTCAAACAGCCACATTGGGCAGTTCAGCGCCTCCAAATCAAAAGGCTGTTTGATACTCAGCTTCGGTGAAAGGCTGAAAGTGGATTTGATATTCATGCTGAGAAGAATTAGCATCAAAGTTGACATGTGTGCCTGTAGGGTCTTCATCACCAAGGTTACAGACAAAGACAATGCTCCAATATCCACTCATCCACTGTTTTGTCTATGTGAAGCTGGGTGACACAACACAAATATCAGTGAAATGTCAGTGAATTATTAGTATGCCTAGTCCTGCTTTCACACAGGCTGAATTAATCCAAATTAAAAGAATACTATCGGTAATATCTATTTGGGAGAAGAAAAAAAAAAGACCTTTGAGGAAATTTTGTGATTTTGGTTTAACTTATTATTACAGCTATAGGCAAGCACAATCATTCATCCCCAGCAAGTCAAAAGAATAAAAAACATAATTTTTTTACAACAAAAAAAACACTAATGTTGAGCTTTAACACAATATTACAATCACGAATACTTCTTTTCACACATATTTTGAATATCTTCCACTTCTGTGTGCATGCATTGTGCCCTTTGACAAGTTACAACTTTCACCAATGGGGCAAATTATTATACCACAATGAACTATCCAGGATATTGTAACGCCTCATGTTCTATGTATTGAATATCCACAGCAGAGAAGTTGTCCTCAAGTCCAACTAAAACTACATTTTCCATGTAGCAACATATTGACTTCACAGACAGACAGTGTAACACCAAGACAATGTTCTTACCACTGGAGATGAAATTCGACAACCAGGACAATCACAGATTGGAGGGTGCACCTGTAAGATCCCTTTGGACATAAGAGTCTTGAGACTCTTCCCTGGAAAAACAAACAAGTGAAACGCTTTTAGTAAATATCAACAATATTGTCCAGCCAGTAAACTCATCTCCTCCATGACACAGCATATGAAAAGGTATTATCAACTTGCTTTTGAGAATGGACCCTTTTCTCCATCCCACCCTCAAAGTTTTCAAGACAAATCTGGTCAGAAATCATCCAATCAACACACCGTAATCTCTGGAGGAGTCAGTCCCTGCAGACAACTTGACTTATCTCTACTTTTCTGCCATGAAGTTTAATTCTACTCAGAGGTCAAGTGTTGTGAGCCAGAGAGACAGCAGCCTACTGTCATCTGTCTATAGCAATCGGTATATTAAACTATTAGGCTACCATTTTTGACCTGGGGGCGACACCCTCCCCCAACACATCCTAACGCGTGTCAGTTCTGCCTGAGTAACCTTGTGTGTGTGTGCGTTAGTTTGTGTGGAGAGGGGGTGCGCGCACCATGCGGAATTATTGTTTAAAAATACTATGCTAAAAATGCCCACATAAAAATACCGGAACAGTATCCCCGCATTCATGCTATCAAGGTTATTGAACCGGAAAATATAACAGATATCTACAAAACCCATATATGGATAAAAGCAGATTTACAATTAGCCTAATATTTAGTTGAAAAATGAAATTGTTTGCTCAAACATCACGTGTAACTGTGGCGTTGAGTGGACAAACAACGCGCTAATTTAAAAAACAAAGCCAATCTCGAACCTAGCATGCGATGCGTAAAAGTGCAGCTGCACGATTCAACCCATAATGAGGAAAACATATTTTAACTGTCACGCATTGACTTATCTATGTCTAACTTTTCACCTCAGTCCCAGTGCAGCCCACTCCAAATGCCCGGTTTGGTGGTCGCAGCCCAAACTCTGTGTCAAAGCCTCGCAGGGTATGTGGAGGATATGCGCCTTTTTTCATCTGTCTCCTTACGCACCGACTGCTGTAACCCTTTCACTCCAAAACTCAGCACCGAACCACGAGACCCAACTTTGTACCCAGAATAAGCGGCGTCTAAAAAGTGTTACGTTGATGGCGAGGTGTCCATCTCTGCCAACGAACCGCGAGGACAGTGAAGGTTATTCTTACCTTTGTGTCTAATACTGCGTTTCCAATCTTTGGCAGTCTCTCGTCCACTGACAAACTGGAACTCGTTGGGGGTAAGCCACTCGCCCCTGTATTTAATCGAGGGTCCCTTACTACCTTGACACAATTTATTAATATAAAGCAAAGCCTTGTTTTCCCCACACTCCACCTCGATGCACGGCTCCCCGTTGTCGAAGAAGGGCTGAAAGTCGGGGATGGAGGAGAACCTCTCCAGCATTAAGTCGTCCGTGTGATGGTGGAGGTGCTGGTGATGCAGCGCCGAGTCGTGGAGCCCCAAATACGCGCGGTGATGGGCGAAAATGTGGTCGTAGGGCGGCGGATGCGGGGTCACCACGGGGATAGCGGCGGCATTTAAAGGGGCCAGGTATTCGGACTGGTTGAACGCAGTCAATGCCATGTCGTCTCCATCCAGCCTCTCCTTTTTGATAGCAGGCATGTTAGTGGGAGCCGAGCGCCGGTAACAAGTGAAAAGCTGCTCGACCGATCCAACTTCAGCGTCCTCTCCGTCTGTGAGTTGGGCTGAGCCAGACTTGGAGACGCGCCGCTTGGTTTTACGCAGAGCCCCCGTGTCGCCGTGAGACAGCGGTCTGCTGAAGTTGCCGGATAGATTCCCATTCAGTAGTTTCCAGCTCGCAGCGGCAGCGGCGCTCTCCGCCAGCCTCACAGCTTCTACCTCCCACATTTAATCACACTCGGTCTGTTAATACCTGACATGGTGAGCCCTGAACCCCGGACATTATGTTACCTATGGTGACCATTACCCGTCACAGCTACGCGTCGGGTCTCTTATTTCTTTGCCTTTGGGGAAATTAGAAGTAGCCTGGAGGATTATTTTAATATATATTCACCGAGTATATGCAAATTTTTGTAATCGGCTGTGCAGTCTTAGAAAACAACGCACATCGATTCAGTTATGTGGAGTTTCCACGTGGTCAAGGCACAACTCCACAGCCAATGAAGACAATAAACAATAAACGGATATTAGTACATTTCTTCTGTCACTAAAAATAATGTGGCATTAATCAGAACGACAAGCCAAACATACCAGGCTTGATATTCTCGAGGAGTATTTGAGCACATTAATGCAGTCGAAAGTTTTGAAAGAGTTGTTTTTAACCCCTGTGTATGTCGTTGAAGTCACGCTGAAGTTCACAGACCCAGACCAAACAAGATTTGCACTCTCCGCCGCTTCTCAACTTGGCCCATTTAAACAGCGGAGGCTCGGCGAGAGCCACAGGGAGGAGGGGGGACTGCGAGGGACGACGCTTACTGCGTAAAATGGAGGAACCATCGTTAGGGAGCGTGAGGAAGTTAACTGTTATTTCCACCGATGCAACTGAATCTAAAACAGCTGGGTCTTCATTTCTACAACGTATAAAGCACATATATTGAGTTATTAGAAGTTTAAAGTCCCCCTCAACAGGACAATAAATGTAGGATTATTTTAAACACCATTAATATCAGACTTCCGGCTTTCAGGCAAATTGTTTCCACATGTTCACTATTCTAACAAATAATATACACAAAATAAGAACTTGATCATTTTACGGCCATTTCAAGGCCAAACTCTAACAGAGGCAGTCTTAAATTAGCCCTTCTCCATTGATCTACACGTAGCGGCGATCAAAATCACAGAGGTCACCAGACCCGCCTTTGGCATCAGCCGGAGGTCCACACGGTTTGTTTTATGTTCTCCTGGCGTGTCTGCATTCAACCACCTCTTTGTTTTACAGTGACTCCACCTTACACACCTGCTGCGGTCACTTCAGCGAGCCTTAAACTATGTGTGCAGAGCTGCCAAAATGTCACAAACTTGAAAAAGCCTCTCGGTTGTATGCTTCATCCAACCAGTCGGGTTGCAGTTTACATCAATATCCGTCCGATTTTAATGTGTCCTCATTTTATCCTATAAAACATTTGTGTGAAATTGTCATAATCAACGTTATGGCCAAAAACCTGTTTTATGACTTCAAACCGACCTTTGTTAACCACATTTTAATCCGTTCATTCTTAATTCCAGGTGGACGTTTGTGCCAAATTTGAAGACATTTGCTCCCGACATATCATAAGAATGGGACAAACTTGAGGTCAGAGTGACCTTGAACATTGACCTCTAAAATTTAAACAGGTAATTCTTGAGTCCAGGTTCCAAGGTATCACGTTAACAAGTTAAACTCTTTCAAAGCTAACCTTTATCAATGTCCTTCAACTTGTATTTAGTTTAATGTTGATGTGTAGATATAGAATATTTCAAAAGGACAGATCCTAAATATGTGCTACCGTTGCTGCAAACGTGTTGCTTTAACTAAAGTAAAACCTCCTCAGCCTGGAACCACATTTTCTGAGAGCCCTTTCTCTCCACACGGTCTGCAGGTTATGTTCCCCTGAGCTCCTGGAGCTCGTGAGCAGGACCACATCTGACCCCCATCAGTGGAGAACCACCCAGGTGGATCCACCACCAACACATGGAATAACCATTCCAGAAGCAGAGGTGGGGTCCAAAACGCTGTGTGTCAGGGGCCTATAAATCAGGCCAAACTGCCTCTGACACACACAGGAAGGAGGCACACCACACCGCAGGCGGAAGCCGTACACGGGGAGGCCAGAGACCACAGCTTGGCCAGAACTGGTATCGTGCCTACAGCCGGCAGGCGAGCATGCACAGCAGACGTTTACAAAAACACACGCCAGCGACCTCGCCGAAGACAGTGACGGACCCAAGATCGACATTTTTACTTCTGGAACTGAGGAGTTGTGATGTCTCAAGGGAATGTAATGCAATCAGTGGGTTTGTGGATCAAAAAGAGAGCAAAACAGATTTCACACTCACAGCGAAAGAAAAAAAAAAAAGACCTGAAATCTCTTTTCTAAGAGCTTCCTTAAAGGGTGAACTCTGCAAAATTAAACCGAAAGGCAACATTTTTCAACCAAACAGTAATGCCGCTTCCCACATGCTGGTGAGTGTTCTAAACACTGGCAGTGACATAAATCATGAGCTGTGGACGTTTATGGCGTATGTTTACAAACCCATTTCTAGGAAGTGGAACGCTCCGTTTCAGATGGGAAGCTCTTTGATTCTGTCTTTATCAAACCAGCCCTCGCCACATCGAAATGTCTCGATGGAAACCTTTGCTGATGTGTGCGTTGGTGCCGGAGGTTGCAGCATCGGGAGAGCCCTGATGAAACCAGTCATAAAGGGGACACCCAGGCCCACTCCTACGCCCGGTCCCCGTCCCCGGTCGTGACTCATTCTGGATGGCTCATCACGGAGGGGTTCCCCAAACTATACAGTAATGACACTTCAACATCCACCTCTTCAAAAGTTGTTTCACCGTAAAGTGAAACAATTTTTCCATCAGCCTTTGTGTCTCTGTCATAAAAATGTTTGATGTGATTGGAACACCTTATTTAACCTTTTATACCTCAACCTTTTCTTACGTCTTGCTTCTGTTACTACTGTGTGGCAGGGGTCCTGTGTCTCTAAAAAGAAAGAAAGAACTAAGCTCAGAAAAACTCACACCTGCTGAATACGCCCTATGAATTTACAACAAATTAGGAAATACCAATATCAGTACATAACTATATTATAGTAACAGGTATTTTGCTATTACTATAGCCAGTTACTTCTGCTTATGTGCATTGTTCATGTGTCCCTCATGTCACAACTGAAAGAGGTTCTAACTATTTAGACCAATTTAGTGCAGAGAAATAAAAAAAACCTGCATGCTTGGATTCTAATAATTTAGTCTTTTTTATCCGTGACGACTTTTCAGTAGAACAAGTGTGGCTTTAGATTCCACAGCAAGACGGATGAATTAAAGGAAAATGCGTGCCTTTTACTCAAAATGCAGTAATACAAGCTCACGACGAAGACACTGAGTCGCCTCCTATTATAGTTTCTCTTTCTATTCCTGAATGCAGTTTCAAGTGTGATTCATCTGGTGAGTCTACAAAACACAAACTCTCTTCTGAGTCTGACACCAAACCCATCAGTAAACACTCTTTAGTTTTAGTTTATTTCTTATTTGTATCATTGGCAGATTTCATCAATACCCACAAAATAATCTATCAAAAGTAAAAATTATTAAAAAGATTTTAGACGTGACAAATAATGAATATTGAGACGTCATTACCGGGTTCCTTCTATTGTGTTGTTATTATTATTATGTTACACTAATGTTCACATTCAGATATGTTACACTGTCTTCAACATCAGAATATGATTATCTCCAGATATCTTTTTACCAGTTTATGTTTGTATAACCTTTAAATGAAATGGTGTTCTTGTTGCTGTAAGTGTACTGAAAAGGAGCCGTTTCACTCAGTGAAACTGAAATTATTCTACTAAAATGAATGATAGTAATAATAAATGATTGAATCTTGTTTTGGGGATTTTTTTCCACTTTGGAAGTCCATTTTCCCCTTTTAACAAAGATACTGATATTAGATATAGTTTTGGTTCACATATAGATATTGTAGATGGCTGTTTTCCAATATAATGCAAATTGCCTGTATGGCAGTACCATGGATCAACATTATCATGGACAAACTATGGTGATTAACTATAGTGATTATTGTCATTATTGATTAATCTGTATGTTCTTAATATCTTAATCGTTTAGCCTATAAAATGTTGGCATCATAATTTGATGATTTGAAGACGACTTCCAAATTGCTTGTTAAATGTGACCAACAGTCCAAACAAAAATTGATTTGCTGTGATATGATACATTAGAAAAGCAGAACATCCTTCCAATTGACTTAAAAGTATCAACATTTTTGGAAATTAATTTTCTGCTGCTCTACTAATCAATTAATTAATTGAGTAATTATTTCAGCACTAATGGAGATTATTTGAGCCATACAATGTGTCACTAGTTTGGGTTTTCACAAAAACACACACAGGACTGAACTTCATAAACAATCCAACCATTCAGACCAGTTCAGTTAGCAAACCATACAGGATGTTTACGACAAATCTCGAGGACGGCCACTATAACGCCATGTTATAAGCCGGAAATTCTGTCCATTCCTTTGCCCTCATCGTCCGACGGGAACCCCCCTCACGCGGCCCCCGCCTCTGCGCCGTTGTTGGCAGCGGCCCCGGAGCCGCAGCGCTGCCGGCGGGGGAGAGAGGTAATAAATAACCCGGGGAGAGGAGCGGAGACCGCCGGGCGGTGCACAGTCTGACCTGACAAATACTCACTGGAAAACCATCAGAGAGCGAGAGCCCACCCCTGGCGCTTGGAGCCAGCCTTTCAGACATGAGCTGCAAAATATATAGGCCTGCCCCTGCTGGAAAAAAGAAAGGAAGACCGACAGAAGCGGCTCCGTCTCCTCCGTCGTCGTCGCCCCTCCACCCCCCTCCCTCCCTCCCCCCAGACACCGCCGGAGACACGGCGAGAGTAATTAACTATTTAAAGCAGAGTATGAATTTCTTTAGGAGGCCTATGCAGTATGTCTTGCCCAATTCTCCCATAGACACAAGCCAAGAGCTGATAAAGTCGCTGGAGGAAGTTAAGAAAAAAGAAACTTAAGTTTTTGCTTGATGTGTTTAGCAAAAGACTGGCGGTTGATCCCAATTAGTGTAAATTTAACCCACCAGTTCTACTTCTGTAGACTTTTCAGCAGCGTAGTCTAGTTGTAGGAGCCAAATTAGCACATTTCCTCCATAGCGGAAGGCTGTTTTATCTGCTGGAAATCACGAATCGCTTTGCTTCCACTGATCACTTCGTTCTGTTCGGTTCAAAGATTATTAGTCGCCGACTATGTCGTTCTTTAAAACTGTTCCTATAAGCTAATTAGTTGCGTCACGGTTCAAAAGCAATTCAGTAAGTAGCCTCCAGCAGCAGGTGTACGCATCACCATTCGTACACCTGACTTGTGGTTCAGTCAGTGTGTTGCTAGCCCAAGTTGTCACGCTCAGTTTACATGTACAAAACTAGCCTACACACAAATATAGTTAATAGTTCAGCGGCGTATTATCTGCCAAAGAGCTTTCGTGGTCTCCAACGCACTGCGAATCACGTCTGAGTTGATAGCAGCGCTGTCGCCAGTGAGGGGAGCTCCACTGCTAAAGTAGCCGAGTCAGTCAGTGGCCGGTGATTTAATATAGTCAGTTCATTTGAGACGTATTGATATTTGTTCGTACGTACTGAGTGTTATCGAGCCGCGCATGTTCAACCTGGACAGGTTTTGAGACAGGCCCACCCGTTTTTGAGATTTGCACCACCCAAATGAAGAGGAATGGAATGTCATTTGAGGTGCTCACAGCGGTGAAATATTACATTCAAAATCACTCTTGATAATCTGAAAAGCACACTGTCAATTGGTTTCACTACACCATTTCTAGAGTAAGGAGACCATGTTAAACATCGACTATCATTGTATTGATGTGGAGGCAAAGGATGTCCGGGTTGGAGCTCTACCACCAGTCAAGACCATTGATGTCTGCACATGGCCCCTACGGTACGGTTGATGTGAGGGAAGCACACTATCGTTTAGGTATGGGAGGGCTATAGGCCACAAACACTTGGGTGTTTAGGGGAAACGTGTACCAAACGTACGGGGACGTAGTGTACCAAATACATGCCATGATGAAGATGTCACATTGCATACTCATTACAGGGGATCAATTTCATATTTCATGGTTCACAATTTCTGCACTATTTGATCAACTTAGGGTGGAAATAGCTAGACAACACCTCTTGTTTCAGGTCAGCCTTCAGTTGGAGTCATTAATACTCGTTAAATCTATTAGCTCCCCTGCTACCTTTTGCTGACTCACTCTCATTGTATCGAGACACGATACTTCTCAGGGGTCCTGGAGGGAGATTAGCTCTCTTAAATTGGAATTTGTGGAATTTAATATCAGAAAATGTTTCAGGGGATACAGTCTGTGGGCTTTGAGTGTACTTAGCAGTTAGCAGACACGGAGAAACATCATACAATAAGAGGAAAAATGTAGATCAGAGAGCTGAAAATTATGACAAGAGAAAGCACTACATTTGGCATTTCAATACCCTCCATCTGGTGGTCGTGTGAAACACCACATCATTTTTTCTCAGTATGTGTCTCTAATTGCACAGCAGGCTTGTTCTTTTGGCCACTGTGTGCAGTCTCTGAACACCAGTCTCTGCTCCCGCCCCTTTTTTAATAAGGTTTAAGTCAAATTTCCCCTTCGTTTTAGGTTTCAAAACATTTAGACAGTGTACGGCCCTGTGAGCACAGAAAGACATTGGTGCTAGGCCTTAAGCTACATCTTCACCCAAGCACTCATCCAAAAATGTCCCAAAAATCTTTTTTAAAACTGAACTAGTGTGGGACCAACGCAGTCCTCTAACTCCGAAATTTCAGAGTTGGCAAGCAGGCAGAGTAACATTAGACCCTGGCGGGGGTGGGGGGGTGGGGGTGTTATGCTGTCGTGCCGGCGCCCTTGGCCTCCCCCGACGGATCTGGGGGGTCAGGCGGCTGTCTGTGATCCCACACAGCGGCTCTTCCACATGGGATTTATTTTCTTGCTGGATGGGCAGGCAGGCGGCCCAAGAGGATTCTCATTTTAGACCAGCGTCTGTAGCTGTCAACGCCAGCCGACAGAGGCGAGCGGACACCCGACCCCGAGTATCCTCCCTCAACACTCCCCTTTGGACTCCCTCCCCTCCTCCTTCTATTCCCTGTTCACACACAAATGCACAACACACAAACACACACACACACACACACACACACTATAATGATGAAAATAATGATTTCACAGCTTCTCATTTTGTCTAAATGAAACTTTAGGCTAGAAATAATGAAAATTAAAAATCCTACATGATTGTTTATTCAGTTTTCACTTCAGTGGTCCTTATCTTTTATTATAAAGCATTGTGGTGAATTCAAAGCTGCAACGAGCAATGAGCCAGGTCTATCTAGCAAAAAAATGCACAGCGTCTCCCCTTCCTCCCCAGCGCCGTTAATAATTTGTGCAGTAAAAGATAGCGTGCCTCTCTGAGTTTGTGGGAGTTATTGGCACAGTATTCCCCGCCATATTTGTGCGAGGCAGTGATAGGAACATAAATTATTTCTTATCTCTTCCGCAATCCATTTTTCAAAGGGCTCACTCCGTGTTTGAAGGGTAGCAGCACCAGCAGCCAAAGCCCAGATAGTGGGCTACGTTAGCCTTCAAGAGATCCGACTTAGTGATTTCAAACAATGGGATGAGAACACAACTCATTGATATGGGCAGTACCATTTATGACCAGAACTTAATACCAAATTAGGACCCTGGAATCCAACATAAGATCAAAACAATGGCCAACATTACCACCACTGAAAAGGCAGATATTGCTGGCTGGTTATTTAGTCAAATGCATTGCAGAATAATTGAGGATCTAAGGACTTGGACATCAAATTATGTTTGAAAATATCACCGGTATCTAGTGGCGGACCAAAGTGGACTGAGTCAGTTCCAACATTTGAAAGACATTTTTAAGTATCACTGTATTATTATATTTCTGTGAAAAAAATAGGACATAAGCTGTTTTAGGAAGTAAAACTAGCCCTCCAATCAGAAATGTTAAATTAGCCATGCTCTGTCCACTGAACTGCAACATGGTCACTTACTAAAAAGTGTTGATTGCCAACAATCTATCTACACTGAAAAACGGTCTACGTGCACACTGACGCCTATGGAAAACAGCGAAAAAGATTCAGCCTTCTGAATAGCGGTGTCTCAAAAGCACAACCAAAGACGCTGTAAAATCATACGAGCCATGTTTCCACAACGAGGCCCCTTTGGTGATCCCCAAAGGTCACGAGTGTTTCTCTCTGTTGAAAACAGGCAACAACAACAAAATTAAAACAGAATAGTTTTGAGGGGGAAAAAAAGAAGAAAGCCCCAACCCTGTGAACATTGCTCTGGATCTGGACATTGAAACCAAATTTGGAAACTCTCAGCCATTTAGATATATTCTGCTCAGGTTGATCTGCAGAGAAGAAATGACAAATGATAAATATCAAACGCTCCTCTGCAAAGCATTAAAGTCTGCTAGCAAAGAATAAACCCTCGCTCTCCCAGCTACTATTGATTTTTTTTTTCTCCCTGTGTGATGTGAAACCAGCAATCAGCACTGCGGTTCGAAATAGCCCTGAAACTGGAGCTGAGACGTCGATGAGTCGCCAACACATTTCAATTAGCAAGCCGCCCTGGCCGATCTCTCCCCCGGGGCACAGAGTGCAGAGGGTCGGGCACGCCCAACCCAAGTCCACATATGGTCCTGTGTTGGCTCAAATGAATCTGATAAGACGCTGGGGGAGAATTTATACATGCCACAGGCAAGCATTTCTCTATTTTCTACGTCTTTTCGAAGTGAAAAACACAAACCTATGTATTGGCAGGTCAAACCAACCTCAGTGTGGTTTGTTTGACACGGGTCGTTTCCGCTGTAGAGACACAGACTGAGCAGTGGGATAAGACTTCACTGCAACACGAGCCAGTAGCTGCTCACATCATATGATTTTCAGATGTAAAATAATGGTCTGTCAACTGTTTAACTTTTATTTATATAAACAGCCCATCCAGAAAATGGTTTTCACTTAAAGTGTGCCCACGGCGGTACCATCTAACGCCTGGAGGAGGAGCGACTATTCACTGCTTAATGTTCTGTACTTGCGGATTTTCACTGTCAGCTACTTTTATAAAACTACGTTTTTTGCTTCTCTTTGAATATTTTTATGAGAAACGTTTTTATTTTTTGATGTAAGAGTACAAATAATAAGGTCATCTCACATTTGCAGAACTGAAGTTATCTTTGATAAGGATCAAATTACAGGCGTGTGTCAATCACATGGACCTTAAGCCATTGTTACCATCCCAAACAACTGTATTTCATCTGAGAGCTGCCTAGATTGTACCAAACACACAAACACACAAGAACAGTCTGCACAGATTACTGTATATCAAACACTCACTGTTGGCATACTACGAACGTACAATACATAAATAATACCAAACATTACTTGGGATTATGCCCTCACACATACGGACTAGAACCTACCGTTCTGTTTGATTCCTAAACGTTGGAAGTGCTTTTTGCA
This sequence comes from Cottus gobio, assembly GCA_023566465.1. Lineage (NCBI taxonomy): Eukaryota > Metazoa > Chordata > Actinopteri > Perciformes > Cottidae > Cottus > Cottus gobio. Next base: position 15,163,674 of record CM042215.1, on the reverse strand, counting down.
ATTTGAAGACAGTTTGGACTATATTAGAGAACTTTGGCTTCTGTAAAATAAAAATGTTTGGTTGAAAAATTACTGTTGAAAAATATTATATTATACAAAGTCCTACAATATATGTTTTGTTTTGTATGCTTCTCTCTCTTTCTCTGCCATGTTGTTTCATTCTCTGACAGCTCTCATCAACAACAGCAGACTAGTGCTGGAATTGTGTGTGTGTGTGTGTGAGAGAGAGAGAGAGAGAGAGAGAGAGAGAGAGAGAGAGAGAGAGAGAGAGAGAGAGAGTGTGTGTGTGTGTGTGTGTGTGTGTGTGTGTGTGTGCTGTTCATTCTCCACTGAGGGGCCACGGGGCCACAGCGACAACTCGCTGCCCCCCCCTCAGCCCGCCGTACCCCTCTGGCCTCTTGCTCCTCGCCTGGCTGGCAGCCCTGCATCAGGCAGACACACCACTCGCTCCATCTACCCTCACCCCCGCTCTGGGCCGATCGATACAGCTCTTCGCCTTTCATCTGACCAGAGCTTTGGAGGAGCCGCACTTCCTGAAGAAAACCCAATACAGCACTCCCTCTCAGGGTAGCTTATTCTCTCTGTCTGTAAAAGTGTGTGTGCATGTGTGTATGCACTGATGCTTGTCTACATATCCGTGTGTTTGGGAATGTGAATGTGTGGGAAAAGGAAAGGTTTTGTGTGAGTTGGCACATGATTCATTAATCATAAGACAACAGGGTTTGCTTGATTGGATGGGTATTTGTATGAGAGACATATGACCAGTTGCTAAAGTATTCACTTTTGAAGTGATGTTATAGTGGGACAAGTGGTTTAGTTTGATCAATGCAATATGAAAATTGCTCTGCCAGGACGCCTTGAATGAGAGAAAATCCTCCACGCTCATTTAATAGGTCAATTTTCTGCTGCCCTTAATTGTATCCAAATATGAATTTCCTAAAGCGCCAGTGGGTTAAATAAAGTCTACCTCGGCTGATGCTCATGTCTGTGAGAGTGAAGTTCAGTCTTAGTGGAACATCCTTATAAATACTTCAAAAGCAGGAGAGGCAACATTCATTTCACTCTCTAAATTGTCTCCTCAGCTTATCCAACAGCTTCCGGTGATGTTTGAGAATTGGGGATCGTAACTCCATCTCTTCTCTGCTTATCCTTCAGATTTCTGTGTTGTTTGTTGACAGTTAGAGAGACTGAACTTCCTCACTCAGCACCCAGGTGTTAAACAAGAGAGGCTGCTCAGGTCACGTCAAGGTCAGGTGAAAACATCACCTCCCAGACAAAAAAGGGCCACATGTGGAAGACTGTTTGATACTATTTTACAAAAAGACAAAAATGGAGCTCCTTGTGGGCCCCAAAATGTACTTCACACGCCATAACACTAGTCACATTTTATATATATATATATATATATATATATATATAGATCCCTTGTTGAAAGTGCTTTAGCAATCATTTATAAATAAAGGAACTCAAATCATTTTAGATTCAGAAAGACTAACCCCCCCCCCCCCCCCCATACTGTTGGATATTCTGCCCTATTTACTTACAAACATTCATACCTGAAGGCTTGACTGGTTTATGTAAAATGGAATTAAAATTACGACATCAAGCATGCAGCTATTAAATGTTAGTCATTAATAAATCAAGTGCGTATGCATATCTAGCAAGTGAGCTAATTAACCATTAGGCCATTTGAAGGACCAAAGTCACACAAAGAAACTAACCAATAAAGGCAGTGGTCGACCAGCAACTCCTGTGTACTGCGAGGTATAATTTCTGCCTCTGTCAAAGGAGTCGGGTGGCTTTGAAGAGAGCATGGATTGACATAAAGGCTTCAGTTAGCTGTCGGAAATGTCTATGAGGGCAAGGTGAAGCAGTGCAAATATTCTAAGTGTAACGTCAGTGATGAGTAGCAGCTGCACTTCAAGTAGCAGCGATACTAGTTTAACTACATTTCTCAGTAGCGTGTTAGTAACTTCGCTGCTTTATGAATCAAAAAGCTTTTTTAGGAGCTTAGCTGTTTTATTGACCAAGTAGTGAGGTAGTGTCCACACAAGCTACATGTTCCCAAGCCTTTCTGAAGCTCAAGCACAGCGGAGCAGTTTGCTGCGGTTTGAAATAAAACAGTTAAAGATCAGTAAGGGATGCCACCATCATATACAGACGTGTACAGTATGAGAGATCGACAGAAGCACTTCCATATAACGGTGACACCTCGTACCAATCTTTGGGCTGATGCATGTGAGAAAGGTTTGATGTGGTTAAAGTGCTTTTGCCATGATGCTGTAGCTTAGCATGCCTGAGGAGTGGCTTCAGTGTAGTGAAGCTTCATTTAATGAGGAGTGAAAGGTAGCTCACTACACTCCCAAGTAGCTTGTGTATTATAGACCTAAACTTAGTTTTAAACAGGTCTGAAACCGAGACAGTGACACAAGCGTCCACGATCTTGTGTGTCAATTGTCAGCAATGTGTAGGCTGGTCCTCTTTATTTAGCTAATGTATGTTTTTAAGTTGATTTATAAAGTTTATCTACCTCTATTGTAGTGCTATTAAGTGCTATTGTCAGATTTCTTCCCTTGTTATTTCTTATTCACCCACTAACTGGCTATAGATAGTACCTCAAAACCCCACAAAGAATATTCTGTCATTTTGACTCAAAGAAGCAGATTAAAAAAGGAGCTCTAGACCGTTTGCATCTGGTTTCTACATATATAGTAACACAATAAAAATGGGTGATCTAGGCTTAATTTTCCTTTACCTGGGGTAACCGCTTTCATACAGGTACAAGTTAATGCACATGCTCGCACATAGCCCACCCACCAGCGAAGCTCTAGTCAGGATGTTGTGCGAACAGATGTTTAGTCTGCCCTGAGCAGCGCACTGCCGTATGTTTTTATTGGCCCTCTGAATTTACTGACTTTCCACAGAGACACCATTGCCTTGGTCAATATGTCCCGACCCACAAAAACACAAGCCAAGCCTTTGAGGTAGAACGTCAAAGGGCGGAGGAGCAGGGAAGGGGACCGAGGTAGGAAGCAGGAGAGCTGCTGCCAGATCCACAAGGCCGCGGACGGGGTCGTATAAACAAGACTGAGTGTGGCCACCAAGGATTGGTACATTGTCCCAGTGGAAACGTCGGGCCCCAGATGACTCAGCCTCCGACACAGCACAGGAGGATAGAGACACTGCTCTGTCCCAAACAGTTTCCAGACTATCTAAAATAGTCCTGTTAATCCCCAACTGATGGTAACCAAATGTCAAAGGAAGGATGAGAGTGTGAGGCGGTTGTAACGTAACTTCCCAGTCAAGACAGACAAATTCCAGGGTCCATAACATTTTTAATGTTAATCAGGTGATAGCATGGCATCTGATTTATCGTTTTTCTATTGATTTATATATTTATCTAGGTGTGTATCCTGCATGTGTGTTTGCCAAGACCAGGAACATTTCTTAATGCTGCATTGGTCGGGATAAAATTCAAGAAAAGCAAATTATACTGTCCTGGCCTAATTTGGATGTTCTTATAAAACCACAGCTTTTCATGCATTTTTTCCAAGGACCATCTGTTCATTGCGCATGATAAATGAGTGCCAATCAGACGCCCCAACTCTAAGTTAAGTGCAGCCCTGCTCCCTGGTCTGAGTCAGGTGCAAGTTAAGGACACCCACTGTTCCCCGCGGTCAAAGGGAAGGAGGACAGGGCTTGGGGAGTTAAAGAAGAGGGGAGGGGATCCAGGAATGCACGGCAGGGCGGCTGCCTTGGCAGGTAGATGAAGTGAGGATCACACGGGCCGGTGTAGGGGTGATTAATGCACGGGGAAAGGCACGGGAAGGAAAACAAGGCCATAAATCAGCCGCTAGGCCTCCATGCTAATTGTAATTGAAATGAATTTGTCTGGCCCATAGAGCAGGGTATTGCAATTGCTATTGACCAATAGGGCCCAAGTGATCCAAGGGAAATGATACAGAGAGTGTGCCGTGTCCGTGCCAAGATCAATGCTTAACACAGTGCTGGTCTTTGTGTCCCATAAATAAAGGTGGTTTGGGTGAAAAACACGTAACGGGTGTGGTTACTCTGGCAAATGTGATGATGGAGCCGTTACTCGGGCATAGGTTTCTATGACTTTTGGCCACAATTTAAACGTGAGCTGGAATTGTTTAAAAGCGAATGTGAAATGCAGACGTAAGGCTACAGAGGGGAATCACTCCTAAGATTGCTTTAGCCCAGGCCATTTGTTTTTTCCCGACTGCCTCAAAACAAAAAGTGTGCAACATTGCCTTGTGAGGTTTAGGAAACATATATAGCCTGCATTTAGTCGACTGTATTCTAAGACCACAGTGCTGCAGAACTACATGCAAACAATGTCGAGAAGTCAGCCTTTCAACCTGTTTCCACAGCCAAGCAGGTAGCTCCCTATTCATTAACCAACCTCTCGCTAACTAATTGGGACATGCACAGACCTGTGTGTGCAGGTGTGTATTTAAAATTAATTTGAGGACAGATGACAATAGGTCTGAGTAAAGACAAGAAACACAGATTTTTTATTACATTCTGCGGTGTCAAATCGAATAGCCTTTTGAATGATTTCTGTAAAAGAGGCGACAGTTTTGAGCTGTTCGGTCCTTGTATCCAAGAGTTTCTACACACAATTAATTCCAAAAAGAGACATTCAGAAAGACTATCTCCCACTGACTTCAGTCTTGACCGCTAAGCACAGTATGGGGCATTTACTTACAAAATAGTATATTTCTTTAATAGAATAGATAACGGTTATAAACTATAAATGAACAACCTTGTTCAAAGATAAAAACAAAAGCGGTCTTGGTTAAGAGGGATCCATGTGTTGAGCACCCAGCAGAGTATTCCCTGCTCTTCTCTCTCTGGGATTTGGTCTCCATGTTGTGATCCAATAGCATTCCCCCGTGAGACGGCAAATAGCGTCTCAACCTCACTGCAGGAAAAAAACATCCTCTTCCATTCATACACAGAGGAATACTGAGTTTCATAACATGCTGTACCCTCATCACGGTATTCAAATGACACCATAACTACGCAGGCTAGTTACTCACACCATTTCCTGTATTGAATATGCAAAGTATGAGTAAAAATTGGGAGCAGGAGTAGTGAGTTTTGTGTTACACAAGGGGCGATTCTCCGCAGTTCGCAATGGCTTGACAATGTTTCACATGCTGGGTGACAAACTACACAACAAGCATTCACCCCCGCAATTTATAGCTTTTTGAACCCTGTGGGTGCAACGAACAATAGGAACAAAGCATTGTTTTTCAATTGTGTGTGACAGTGTGGGCTGCTCGGCGCAGAGGCCTTCGCCCTTACTACAGTGAGCTAAACGAGCCAGAGCAACACCGAGGAGCCTACGAGGCTCCACGCTCTCCGATACGACCAGGGGCTTTTCTCTGCCTGCACACTCCCTCCACCAACGTACCTCCTTCCCCCATCCTTCCTCTCCGTCAGGAATCTATATTTCATAAGCGAGCTGTGGAGCTCCAGTGCCCAATTATCAGCAGATAAGGCGCAGGAAGCCCTGGAGCGCCGGCACGGCTATTTAGACGGGAAGGGGGGAGGGGGGGGGGGAAGGAGCTGGAGAACGAAAGGCAGGCAGGCAGGGACCCAACCCCCCGGGGGCACTTCGCCCTCACCACGCTTTTTTTCCTTCCCTCTCTTTTTTTCCTTTTCCCTCCCTCGCTGACAGCCTCCTCCTCCTCCTCCCCCCTCCCCCCTTACCTTAGCGGCAGGGTTCAATTAGTGCCGGCGGCGGCTGGCACCCGCAGCCCCACTCAGCCCGGGAGCTGGAGCCTCTATCAGCACACACCAACAACACGCAAGGCTGAGTCCAACTAGCAAACTAACGTCAAGGCAAGTTCTATGTTGGCCTCACACATACAGACACATGCACGTAATCACACACACACACAATCTCAGAGGCTTTTAGTATCTCAGCCATGAGCACATCAGGGTCATATAAAGTATAAATATATTAAAGTATATTTAAGGTAAAAATTGAGGTAAACTTTTCTCCACTACTTGTGGGTAAGAATGATTCTGCTGCTAGCTTTAAAGCCACAGTCTCTCTGCAGAGAAGCATTACTGATATTCATTGTTGCAGTTTATAATCACGTCAGACTAATCTCTGGGGAAATACTTTGAACTATACTTTGACCAACTGTGAAATAATGGCAACTACTCCAAGTATTTCCTGATATTTCACCATTTCTCAGATACGTTGTTTCAGCCTCGTCAGACTGGCACATTTAAGTCAGGACTTTTCACACTCCTCCGTGGCCCCGGACCTCTATTAGCGAGGGGGTAAAACTCAATGTGCCTCTCACATTTTCAGACCCCAACAAAAAAAACACACTCCAACCACCAATGCTGAGCAAGGTCGGCCAGGGGTCAGGCACAGCTCACGGATACGAGGCGGATATCGATTCGCTGGGACAGGCCGTAAGCACACACACACACTTTCCTTCCCCTCCTCTTTCTCTCTCTTTCTCTATAGTCACAGGGCAGGCATCAGCCAATAGATCAGCCAGGGGCAGGAAACGGCCTGGGTCAGAGGGGACAGCGCGTGTCGGTGTGTGTGTGTGTGTGCGCGCGCGCGCGTGTGTGTGTGATGATAAGACTAACAGCCTGCTGAAAGCCTCTCTCACCCAGAGCTATCCAGGACCTTCAGGCTGCGCTGATTCACCTCGAAGCAGCAAAGGAAAAGAAAAAAAGCTCTGACCAAACCGTGATGGATCATTCATCTTGCTGCCTCTGATAGACATGCATCTACAAGCACACCCTCAACACACTGGCCTATGTTTATGATCTGTAATTGTTGTCTTGTTTCAGAGTGCCACCCAAGTTGTTGTTGTTTGTCAGTCTATCAGTTGGAAGTTGATATTTTAGAGCATTTGTCACCGCAGGAGAGTGTGTGGGTGTGTGTTGTTGTCCCTGTTGCCGAGTGGCCTGTGTTAGGGGATCCGCCAATGGCAGAGAGACTGAAGTAAGGCCGAGGCGAGCCTTCAGCAGCCCTGGGTAGACCAGAGGCTCAGCTGGAGTCTTGCACACACAGCCTCAGCGGTGCATTGGTCGTCATGTGTGTGCACGTGCCATGCATGATTGCTGTGCATGAGTGAATAAGTTAAGTGTATGCCTGAGTGTGTGTGCACGTGTGCTTAAATGCGCATGTGTGTGTCTGAACTGTATATGTGAGAGAAAGTCAGGGGGCAGTGAAGCGGAGGAGGGCAGGCAATGCTCCCAGGCATAGAAAGCAGGCCAACTCCATCTCCCACTACGGAGAGCTTCAAAGACATGGGCTAGTAAGACTAGAAATGGTAGAGTATGCCTGGTTATATTGGTTGTGTGATATGAGCTGTTATGTTGTATTCTAACTACAAACTGCGAGACATACTGAATATTGAAAACAATTGCATAATCGTTTTTTATTTTTATGATCATATTATCTATCTTTTTCAGTATTTAGTTTCCACATAAGAACGGAAGGTGTACCCTTTTTGAATATGCAGAGAAAATAATTTTCTCTCGGCCATCGCTATTTTATTCATCTCCTGCTGCTGAGTTTCTCAACTGCTTTAACTGCTAAACTACTGATAAATCAAGTCGTTTTGACAGAGAGAAAAGAGGAAACAGCTCAAATACAAAAGATTCAGAGATACAGACGATAGAAGACAGCAAGACAGTCAGGGGGAAGTGAACTTCCTCCGCTGACGCTCTTGTTCCACGGTGAGAATCCCCCGGCCGGCAGCCTTATACATCTGGTTCCAGTTAGCTCTCAGCACTTTGACGCGTTTCCTGTGCTGCTGCTCCACGCAGCCACGGCCACGACGCAGCCCTCCCAACGCCACGACAGCCAAACTCTCTGGAGATCATTTACTTTAACTCACACACACAAATACACAATCAACAACACGTCTCTTGAAACAGGCCAGAAGAAGCTGTATTCTGATATTTATTCATACTGTAATGTAAATTAAATGTTGCTAAAAAAGTTTATCTGAGGCCTCCTCAGACTTATGTTACAGATCTAAAAGAACAAGTCAAGGATTGATATCATATCCAGAGTTACACTATTAATCTGACATTTCCAAATAGATGTCTATAATATATATATACAGAAGTGAGTGATACTTTTCTAAGCAGAGTAGTGAACATTTTCTTGTATAAATGCTCTGGCAAGGAGGAAGTGATGTGTTTTATCACAGTAGCTTCAGCAGGAAAACAAGGACAGAGAAACCGATTGACTGCTCACAGGAAGGCTCACGGGCAGAGAAAGTGAAAACCAAACATAGATTGAACTGAAGTCGTCAAAGATGAGGAACCAGGAAGACATTGTACCTGATTTTATGTTTATATTTAAAGTTGCTATTAGTTATTAAGCTACATAAACCATTTTCACAGCAGAGCATTTTACACGTTATAGCAGGAAACAAACAGGTGTCAGCAACGCTAACGATGGCTCATTCATTATGTGTCTCAGTACGCCGTGACAGTGTGAGCCAGCATGCACAACAGCAGGACCCGGAAACTGGGTTAAATTGAATGCAGTCGTTATTTATGTTATTAATTACACCTGTGCTTCTCCTTCTCTGGGGCATAGATAGAAATTCAGTTTGTTGGATAGATAACAAGATACTGTCAGGTGCTATGTTGTTAGCAGTCTGAGGACTTTTCAGTTTAGTAATGCATTTTTTTTACATGAAACTATAACAAATATTTAGTAATACTATAATTAAATAAATAGGTGTTAACGTATGTAAGTCATCTGAGGCATTTTGATAGCAATGTTGTATTATCCATTCTTTTGTGATTTTATTTTACTAGATTTTTGTACAAACTTTATTTCTTTATTTCTAGATGGAAGTATCCAGTAAACTGGTGAACAATTATTAAGAAAAAACACCAATTACCTGTTCTTACAAGAAATATCTTTATTGGTAGGAACTGTCCCAATTTCATCTAATACAATACTTACACTGCAAAAATCATGGATTGGAAGGATCAGGCCGTTTTAGTCATACAAACCTAAGGTAAAAGTATGTCTGGTACCTCCAAAATCATACTATTTGTCAAAAAAAGCTACACTTATTGGCTGTCACTCAAAGGATTCTTAGCATTTCCAGACATACAATCCGGTGTGAGAGCCTGTTGGGACGATGACAGTCGCTGTGGATGGAATTGTGCAGCAACTGTCGGCTGCTGTTTACATTTTGTACCGAAGCAGCACTGAAGCAAATTCCTGCCGTCTACGTTGATATGGCAATAAAGTACTGAAGCTTGAGTCTGATACACAGTAACAAGGATGCTTTGAGGCTTACTTTGTTTTTTTACCTGGCAGTTTTGGGAACTAACAGTACAGCATGTCCCCTCACACTGCGGTAGACTGTGATGTTTCAGTGCAACTACCCACAATGCCTTTCAGTGAGGTGATTCCCTGTGTGGGGGAGTGGAAAAGGGTGACCCCAGAATGGAGAAGAGGTACCCAAAAAAAAACCATGAGCCCACACAGCCCTGCTGCTCAGCAGAGGAACACACTAACCTTGCAGGCTACACCGGGGATTAAGGGTAGTGAAAGTGAGAACGAGGGGGTGAGAGAGACAGAAACAAAAGTGCAATGAAGAGGAGGTGAAGAGACAGGAAGGTGCTTCTCAAAGGCTTTCCTGCGTTGGAGGGACTCCCTTCACCACACAGGTTCTCTATAAACACAGTACAAAGAGCATTCTCTGAAATCATCATGTGACTGGAAATATATCAACTTCACCTACTTCATACAAAGGCCATGCAAGTTCACATCTTGTGGTATGCTGTATGAAATATTGACATACCGTAAATCAATGCAATGTATCGTCTTCTGAGAGTTTTAGAAGAGAAATGTATAAAATATATACATCAATAATGCAATTAATTTGCATTTATACCAACTAATAGGAAGTAATAATGCACAAGCCCATCCCTATCCATATTCAATTTAAGCTAAAAACTTGTTTTTTAAAAGACTATTTTAATTGCTCCCAATCGGAGGTGAGCACGAGCAAACAAGGACAAATGAAAGTTTAAGGAGGCAGTATTGATTTGTGTGGAGGTCAGGGGTAGGTCACCCCTATCAGAGGATCAACAAACAGCCGCCAGCACCCTCCTCAGCTAAGCCAATCACCTTCTGACCGGGTCCTCCGTTACCATGGCAAATGACCCTGAACCACACAGACCATGTACTCAGCTTCTTACTGAGCGAAAGCAGCAAAGTGGAGCTGCCCAAAGATGGGGCAACAACAAATCCTTCACTAAAAGCTGTTGAACACGCCATGGTCTTTTGCATCTCTCGTGAGGTCTAATGCCATTTATTGACTTTCAGTATTCCTACTCTGATGATTTGATCTGATTGTGTTGTTTATGAATGATTCAAACTAAACGAAGAACTAACAAAAAAGTTACTTTAAGGTTTTGCTTTACACGTTTGAGATATTTAAGATTTGATTTTGCACCAATTTGGCATCAGAAAAACAATTCTTATTAATATTGTGATATTGACTGTAACCATACAACTCAGCAAAATCACTCCCATGTCATGCCCTTCCCATGATCCTCTTTTTCTAGTCCTTTTGGCAAACTAAATCTCCGACTCTTGCCTTCACCCAGTCTTTCCATCTCACACCCCCTCCCTCCCTGGGAGGCAGGCAGGCAGGCGGTGGTGGTAACCAAGCCTCTGGCAGTGTGTTCCTATCCTGCAGGAGCCCTCAGGTTCCAACCTGTCAATATCCCAGGCAGCGTCTTGGCTCTCCGTGGCTCAGTTAACCTCCTCACCCACTGCAACCGCACAAAAGGCTCCTGTCCCACTGCCAGACCAGAGACAGGCACGATCACCCCCCCCCGCACACACATACATACACTCCTCCTCCAATCCAGCTCACACCACGCTCACATCCGTAAAGGGCAGCACCCTGGCAGCACCCTGGCAGCAACAGCACGCAATATGGCAGCTGACGGCAGTTTTCTGCTCGCTGACGTCTTGTGTTTTGGATGACGGTCACGTTGGAAGCTCACTGAGGGTGAAAAGAGAAGATATTGGAAAAAGGTCTAAAGCCTGAAGGAAAGAAAAACTCAGTGACGAAGGTCCCGTCATCTGTATCAATTTCAGGGAGAGAAAGGGTCAATGTGGAAAAGAATGGATGTAATAACATATTGCTAAAAGGACTTGTAGACTAATGTTGGGGGTGTGTGTGTGTAAAGTTGTGAGAAACAGACAGAAAGTCTTGTTTGTAATACACACATGCACATAGGCCTGATCCCAAGCGTGGTAACAAGCGTGTGGTAGCATGTCACCCATCCTCTCGCACTCACACACACACAGACTCTCTCACACACACACACACACACACACACACACACACACACACACACAGCTCCGTGCCTGACTGCAAGGCACCGCGGCTGTCTGCTGGAGCTCAGGTTACAGCCGACCGGCGGGACAGACTTTATGGAAGCCTCTCTCCCACACCAACACTCCCCCTTCGCACGGCTCCGGAGGAGGTATCGGGTTGCCGGTTCAGCGCCGGCCAGGCTTGGCGCTGGCGGCAGCTTGTGATCTTGTGTGTGTGTGTGTGTGTGTGTGTGTGTGTGTGTGTGTGTGTGTGTGTGTGTGTGTGTGTGTGTGTGTGTGTGTGTGTGTGTGTGTGTGTGTGTGTGTGTGTGTGTGTGTGTGTGTGTGTGTGTGTGTGTGTGTGTGTGTGTGTTTTTATCTCCCACTCTTTGAGGGTATCAGCACACAACGCTGCTGTCTCCTCCAGGTATGTAGGTGTGATTTACAGAGTAGATGCTTCACTCATGCACATACGCAAAATCCAACCTCTTCCTCCGCTCCAAAGCAGCTAGAATATTCTATTCTGTGTTTCACAGTCCTCGCTGTAATAAGAGGAGATGGAGAGTTTTCCGGCCAAATTACAAAAAATAAACATCAACCGTCACCGGAACTATTTTCTACTTCAAAAACAACCCCCATGAAAATTGTTGATAAGAGGGTTTAGTGGATTATCGGGGACTTTGTTTATGGAAAGACAGCCAATGATTTCTTAATTTTGAAGAAAAACGTCTTTCAGGTCTAATTCTGTGGCTGGTTCAGATGACTGTTACAGAGGTTCACAACACTAGATACCACACTAGAAAAACATCTTTTCCTTTGTTACATTTTGGTGAACTAACCCTTTAAAAAAGCCCATTTCAGTGATGTAATAGTAAACTTCCAGTTGACCATACAATAAAAAAAAAAAAAGAATGGTCAATATCAACGCAGCAAAGAGCCAGATGTCTTGACATTTAGCCCTGGGATGGGATGAATACCCAAAACTGGATCCTACACTTCCCATAACCCTTTCTCAGATTGAGCTCCTCTAAGGCCATACTAGACAGACTATAACACTCCCTGTAAAAGGTAAATTTACATTAAAATCAATGTGTCCCTTTAAAAAAAAAAGATTAATGACTTCATCACAATTATGCATACTAAACCGAAGAATATCAACAGCCTTCATGTAGCTTCCGAATCCCATGATGCTCTCTGTCATCTGAGAGAGCGACTTGCTGCTCTGTGTCTGAAAAGCTCACTGTAGTCCTTTTGCAGAAGGAGTTGTAAGGATGTCGACTCGCAGGTCAACGTGGAAAAGACCCCCTATATGCAAGGACCTTGTGACGGTTCTGCCGCCGGCTCACTTGCGAGCCCGGCATGGAACGGCACTCATGAATAATGCATGGGGACATCTGCCACCCCTGAATTATAGATCTGTGGAGGCCCAGCATATGGGAACAGCCCAGCAAGTGCTAATGGCTACCTCCCCATGACAAAATATGGGTTAGAGACATGTGAGTGATCGTTGGGTCATGCAACCTTTGAGTCATGGGAGTGTCAGGTGGATTGTAAATGTGATTACTTAAATCTATGCATGTGTGTATGTGTATCTGGAATGCGGAAAAGGCTCGTTAACCGTAAACAAGCATCCAAATTAGCAGACGGACAGTGTTTTTTAGCAAGGCACTAAATAAACATGTTTCAGGGAGGCTGTTGTAGCCGATGTTGAATTCAAGACTTTCCTCACTGTCTCACCAAAAGTGACCAGAAAAATCCCAACTAGGAATCAAAAAATAATTGTTACATTAAAATGCAGAATTGTGTTTGTTCTTAGCCAAATTCAGCTAAACCATGTATGTAGCTTTAAAATAGCCTCAGTAACCCTAATGTATTTTATGAAGGCTTCCTCTTGCTGAAGTGCAGCCTGCTTGAATATTCTATACTCTCAGTCCTGCTCTTTAAAGAAGCGGAACAGGACGGGGGGTTGGAGGCAGGGGGGGTGCTTCCAGCCCAGTCGAGCAGGAGGTCTGGTCTACCGGGGCCCAGTTCGATCTCCGCCTTTCTCTCCAGGATTATCCTCTTATCAGCGCCGCAAAAGCCAGGCTAAGAAGCGCCAGTAATTAGCCTATCTTTAATTAACGAGTACCTCGCTCCAAAACCACCCACGGTCCATGTAGGCTCCCACTTGGAAGGCAGTCAGTGCGGCGTAGAGATGAGCAGACTTAATCTTGTTTTTGTCTCAGTAAGAGAAAGTGAACGTGTAGAAAAGGCCAAAGTTCGTCTTCAAGTAGTCGCAGCATGCAGAACGTCCCTCATGCTTGCACGCTCACAAACAAGCCTTTTTACACCACAGGTTTCAAAGGGAATCCTACCACCCACCATGTGTGTTTGTGATGTGTATGTGTGTTCATTTAAGTGTATACTCAAGTGTATGGATTACTGCACTCAAATTCTGCTACCACTCACCATCAGTGTGTGATAGACTTGGATTTCCGGGCTTACTTAAGCCTCCTACCAATCTACAATGGAAACATGGGAAAAGATGAAGGACATCTTAATGAAACTTAGAAGGTAAAAGGTTCACAACCCCACTTTACCCCGCCACTTTTTACACAAGCCTCTAGACTGGAAGAAATAATATATACAGTTGCATATATTTGAATACTTTCAATAAAGGGACACATATTAATAACACAATTGCTTTACTAATTATGGTGCAAATAGAATCAGAGAGAGGACTGGGTCATCTGAAGGAGAGTGAGAGCAAGATGACGGTCTGCAGATGAAAAGAGACAAGGTAAGACGGGGAGAAAGAACGCCAATGGTGCCCTGGTCTGGCCTGGCCTGGCACCACCAAGGAGGAGGGGCTGCGGCGGCCCCAGCATGCATACATTAGCAGTGCTTAGGCACACTAATTGCTTCTCACTTAGACAAATCTCCTGCAAATCACGGCTGCGCCGCCAGCACTGCCCAAGCCCCCCCGGGAAGGAGAGACGGCAGGCAGGCGGACGGAACGAGAGGCAGAGCAGGAGGAGGAGGAAGAGGAGGGGGGTGGCGAGTGGAGCGTGTGTACCAGAGGCGCCTCGGAGCATGATGGAGGAGGAAGGAGAGGAGGAGGAGGAGGAGGAGGAAGGGGGTGCTCCCAAGAGAATAGAAACGAAGAGAGAGAGAAAAAAGCTCCAACACTTCAAGAGCGCCTCTTTCTCTCTGCTCATCCATAGTCCAGGCTGAGTGCCCCCCCCCCCCCTCCCCGCCCTCCCCCCGTACACACACACACCCAACCTCTTACACCCCTACCCTCAGAAGCCCCACCGCTGCTCCGCTCCCCCAATGCTCCATCCCTCCTTCCCCCCTCTTCTACCAGTTCTCAGATCTCTGCTCTGCCCCCTTGCTCGCCCCTCCTTTCTCTCTCGCTCTCCCTCGTTCTATAGAAAAGTGGAGGAAAGATGAAACTCTACAAAGAGGAAAAAAAAATCAATAACACAGATGGATAGCTGGATAACAGGGTCCGGCATGCTTCGGCGGTGAGGCAATCCAGAGGGTGCCCACACAACTTCCACACAGGCGGAGAGATGGGCAAAAACAAGGCGCTGGGAAGAGGGTGGTAATCAGCCTCAGGAAGCTAACATCGCCCGCAACACACTAGTACACACTTGTTCACACACAAGCCCATACTACAATATGGCTGCATGCATACACTGACATATAGATGTGAGGGCACACGCAAAACATAAACAAAAGCATCTACACTAGTTTTGGAAAAACACAGAAGCACTATTCTATCCTCAGCCCCATGCAGTGAATTGGGGAAATACAACTAAACAGTAATAGTTATCAGGTAACCTGAGGTACGAAGAAAATAGCAGACTGTAACAATAACATAGATATTATACAAAAAGATCAACATTATAGAAGGGTCTGTATTATTCTACAATGGATATTTGAGATATTGGGTGGCTAAAGGCAACATTTCTTAGCTGTGGCTTAAGGTACCACAGGGCCTCATCAAGAGCCGCATTTACAATACACTGCAAAAGCATTGCCTGCATTTACCTATTCATCACAGAGACAAAAAAGAAAGTAGCTGGAGCTAATTCACCAGAGTATATTTCTGTATTACTTTTTATGAGTTTGTGTAGTTATTACAGTTTCTAAAACTTGTTTAGCTCCGTTAGAGGAAGCGCACACCTCCAGACATTGAAGGGTGGACGGGTCAGAGACGCACTGGGTTTCAAAAGGGTCACCAAAGAAAACTTGGAGCGTAATTTCCAGGAATTGTCTACCTCAAAGACAATGAAATGATTAGCTCAAGCTTTTCAAAGGTTTACTTACACAAAATGAACTCCGGTCACTTAGACCTCTGTGACCTTTGGTCAGGTGTGAGGTGAGATTGTCCTCACTCTATTTTTATTTGAAGGTTAGTAAACAATTTGGGATTGACAGAATATTCAAATGAATTTCTTCCAGGAGAAATGTAAGCAGCAGCACCAACAACATGGTAGCTGTACTATTCAATTATGAATAGATAATGTTTGGGAAGAAAACAAAGAATACAGTAAAAAGAAGAAGAAGAAGAAGAAGAAGAAGAAGCGATTGTCTTGGAATAAAACCACATTTGTATCAGTTTGTGATCAAAAGTGAGCTTTAAAGTTCCGATTTAATGAAGCCAAAAGTAAATATGATGTTTTTCTCCACTTTAAGCCTGCATGACGTCGGCATGTTATGTCACTAATGCAACTTCAACTGGTTGGATCATTGCAAGCTTGCCTCATGTAACCAAATCAGGTGTTTTAAGCAACACTAACTGATAATAAGACTGGATTACAGTTAGTTAAAACCCTCAGTGGCACACGCTGTAAAATATCAAATGGAGGCCAAGGATGTAGAAAGTCTCCTAGTAATGGTCTTTTTTAATTGGATAATCAGGCTGATCTCATATTTATTTAATGTGGTAACACACACACACACATCTATATATATAAATTATTACTGTACCATATGACAGCCATGTAGACTACGATGTATTTTGGTTGAGGTTGTCAGGTCAGGTTAGATCTTTCCTCTCTCTCTTTCCTCCCAATGCAACTGTAGGAGAGGTGAAAGGGCAAAGACTTCACTATAATGATGACCCCCATCCCCCATACACACACCAGACACATAAACATGCAAAAACACACACAGATTCCACCACGCTTTCCTCCTACGGTCCAATCTTTGTGGAAATTACTATAATTCTCTCTTGGGCCTAGTGGTGATTTTCTGATGAGGCAAAAAGCCATATGACTGTGAGGAGGCCACATTAAAATGTAGCTCTGAAAGTCGGTTGAAGCCTGTTACAATCTGTTTGAGACAAATATATAACATGAATTTGGTTATGAACACGTTCCACTGCAAGAAAATCATTTCTTCACTTACATCATTTGATAAGATTGAATTAAATAACTTATTTAATTGAGTAAAGAGAACCAAGACAGGGTGATGACGGATATGTTGAAGTGAATTGTTTGAATTGAATTCAATCAACTTAAGTCATGTTTAGGTTACATAAATGTGGACGGGAGCTGAAACTAATTGTCAGTCAGAGTTCAGTGCAGTTCAAACACTTGATTGAATTGTGTAATAACAACAGGCTATTACTATAAATCATGAAGCACACCGGTTATGAAGGTGATGATAAATGCAATTTATGAATTCAAGACAACTAATTATAGTTAATCAACAGAAACATTTAAAGTATTTATGATTGTTTTCTTATTCATAGCTGAAACCTCCAATTATGCAGTTTACAGGGTCTCCACTCAGATAATAAATCACTAGCGCCACCTACTGTAAGCTATAATCCTGGCATGAGGGTTGCCTGCTCATCATCTACACTGAAGGTTAACAGGCGCAAACACACGAAAAACTAAAATATTACATTACATTACATTACATTTCATTTAGCTGACGCTTTTATCCAAAGCGACTTACATGATATACAGTGTACAGTAGACCATAGACACAGCAACGGTGAGCAATGAGGGTTAAGTGTCTTGCTCAAGGACACAACGACACGGACGGAATGGTTAGTGCTCCATCTTGTGGAAAGAAACAGACACCTAATCTGTCAGAACAGTATTTTTAATAACCTGGGAGTTAACTATTTATAATTGTTAACAATGTGACCATTGATATTGTGAATATTGTGAAATAGAAGTGTATACAGTAATAAATAACATATTATAAATGCTAAAATCCTTAAGGAAGATTGTATTTGGTTGATACATATGAAAAATAAACCCTGGTTAAATGGTGATAAATAGTAAATTAACACGGCTCAGGCTGGATAACAGTGACTTTAAACTTAGAAGAGAAACATGTCCAACATATTTTATTGTTATTTTACGATGAAGGAAGAGGAGTGCCTGAACAATAGACATGTTCCTTTGTTTTGCAAAAAGTGAGAAAATGTTTTTGTTTTGTTACTGATACTAAATTATAAAGATGGTGGGCCAATATATTGATATCTCAGCTGTGGACACATTTATTTGTTAAATATGTATTGAGACACAAGATATGTGGCAAGATATTGTTTCACAATCATTTGAAGAACTTCCTGGAAAGGATGACGTGGAAGAAACACATAGAACAGCTGGCCAGCTGAGCTCTGTAAAATAGTGATTATGTCCAGATCTTTTTATTGTTTTAATTAAAAGAAATACCAATACCAAACTAAATCAACATTGTACGTATTGGAATAAAAATATGGTCTTGAATTGGGGAGATTTTAAAAAGGCAGGAAGAAGATGGAGAGCATGGCTTTGCTAAATATTGAGCAACCAACATCCATAAACTGGTGGGTTTTACCCCTTTCCTTTTTTTATTTATTATGGTTTATGTTGTAAAAGTGTTATAAAAACATGTGTTATTATTTTTGATTGTAACAATACTTATTGCTATTATTTTGTGTGATGTGAATGTCTGAATAGCAATTATAGTAATTATAGGATATACATACATACACATACTGTAACGTTAGGTCTATATGTATTAGGACCAGGACACTAGATACTCATTCAAGAAAATTGCAATCACTTTCAAGTACACCAGATTGCTCCATCAGACAAAAACAAATAAAATGTGCAAATAAAGTTCTATCTGGGCAAAAAATAACTGATATTTGGCAAAAGAAATAGCTTATTGTGGCTGCAATTAACCTGTTTTGCATTGAATATCTTTTCAAGATAATGACAATAAACTGCAACCTGTGAAAAACAAAACAAGTTAAACTGTTTGGCAATAAAGAGTTTTACTGAGTTTTACATTGAATATATTTTATCATAGTACCTACAATGAGCCTACAAACTTTTTTATAACGCTGTTGCCGGCTTGATACGGACACTCAATGAATGCTCAATATTGAGCTTAGATCTGTATTTTGTTTTGAGAGACAACAGCAGAAAAGCCGACCTCACAGAGATCTCGCAGAGGTAGGATTTGGCGAGTCGCCAAGAATCTTGCCCGTCGCGCATGCGCATAACATAATTAACAGCGTAACGTAAACATTTAAACGAAAGTAGGCTACCGGCATTTCGTCATTTTAGTTATGTATTTTGTTCATACATCTCCCCACCTTCATCGTCTTGAAGGGACAGTTTGTAGTCTTTAGTGGGATCAATTTGCAGAATTTGCACGGGATATAACTGATAACTATGTTTTCCTTAGTGTATAATCAACTGAAACTAAGAATCTTTCAACATCTTGAAGTAGAACGGACAAACAAAACAATCTTTTACGTAACCCAAAGCGCGACCTATACTTTCTGACGTGCTTCTGAAACTGCAGTATCACGAGCCGAGTAGTGTAAAACCGTTTTAGAGTAGTGCTGTTATGATGAGGATGGCTTCTAAACGATGTCATCATTTTGTTAATTTTCTACAGCAGCTTTAGCTCATTGTTTTAGAGTGAACCCATACACTTCCCTTATGTAATTAAAAACACTGGATACGGACCACAAACTATTATTGTTTTATATCTCACAGGCAGAGGAATCTGAGAAATCAGATGGTCTTCAGGAAGCCCTAGAGATGGAGAGAAGAGCCACAGCAGAGGCCTTGAAGAACGGAAAAGCAGCTAAAGCTCAACACAAAGCGGCCCTGAAGCAAGAGCGGAAAGAAAAAGAGGCTCTAGCAACGGCTCTGAGGAAGAAGAGAGCTGAAAGAAACAGCCTTCGTGATGAGGTGGAGCACTTGAAGGTGCAAGTGGATGATCTCAAGAAGTCACAGAAAGAACAGCAGAGGAGCGAGGCAAAGCTGAAAGGTGCAACCGTCGCAATGACCGCAGAGATCGAAGCGGACAGGAAGTTGATTGAGAAGCTCCAGAAGGATCTGGAAGCGTCCTCTTGTCGGCACAAAAGAAAATCAGCTAAGCGTCATCTGGCGAATTGTGCCGAAATCAAAGCCCTGAAGGACAACCTCAAAGAGCAGCAGGGGGGAAGTCTGGAGAAAGACGGTGCAATTCAATCCCTGCACTTCAACATCCAGAAGCTTCAAAGCGACATTGAAGCCAACGACACCCTTGTGTCCGCACTGCAGGAGAAAGTGAACCAGTGGGCCTCAGACCTCAACGAGGAACGATCAAAAAACTGTTCACTCCAGAAGGACTATGAGGCTGCCGTCTCCCAGCAGCTGAAGGAAGTGGACAAACTGAACCGTGTGGCTCATGAGAACCAACTACTCGCCTCTGAGAACAAAAGGCTGCAAAGGGAACTTGCGGCTGCGCTAAATGAGAGAGAGCTTCATCGAAAGCAGCTTCAGGACGACCGAGAAGCTTGCAGTAAACATGAGGAGGCCTTTGAGAAGGAGAAGGCTATGTCCTCGAGAGCGTTCAAAATTATTGAGATCCAAGAGAAGGAGTTCTTTGAGAGGACTCTGGTTTTGGAAAAGAGCCTGATCGGCGAAAAGCTCTTAAGGTCTTCCCTCCGAAGTGAGCAGAAGCGCTTTGATCAGATGATCTTGGAAAAGCAGCCTTTAGTGGAACGTCTAGAAATCCTCAGTGACCAGCTGAGAGACGCATCTGCAGGCTCAGAGACTCTGATGCACAACATGCAGACTTTGAGGGTGGAGAATGCAGAGATCATGGCTAAATTCCACATCATGGAGGCCGAATATGACGGACTCAGATCTGAACACCGCTCTCTGTCTGAGCGCCATGAAGAGATGACGTCAAAGACAAATTATACCATCTCTGAGAACCAAATTACCATCACTAAGCTCCAGTGCGCTGTGGACAGGCTCAAAGAACAGCAGTCAGAGAGCAAGACAAGACGGGCAGAACTTGAAGATGCCTTAAAACCGGACACGACAAGAGTCCCAGAGATGCAGCAGAGAGCCGATCTGATCACATCTGCTCTCGACAAAGAAAGGGCCAGGTGTGAGAAGCACCGCGTCGAGCTCAAGGAAGCTTTGACCCGTCAGGTTGAAACCCTGGAGGAGAAGCAGACGCTGGCCGTGGCTCTACAGAAAGCCCGGGACAACGTCTCCAAGCTTCAGGGACAGCTGGCGGAGTCAAACCTCCAGCTCAGACACATCAGTGACACTGAGCTCCGGCTCAACCAGCAGAGAAATGCTCTGGATGAGAGCACAAAGGCTCTGCACCACCTGCAGCGGGAATACACAGATCTAGGGAGGAGGGGGGTTCAGAATGTTTTGTGATTGTATTATTGTAAATAGTTCATTTTTTATATGTAAAACTAATAAACTCCATTTTGTACAGACAATTATGTTTCCGTTGCTGTTTTGTGAAAATAATATACTACAAATAATGCACAGATCAGCTTGCTGGCTCGAAATAAGGTTAGCGGTTGCTTAGTTGTGTAACTTTACGCAACAGGGTGGGGAGGCGCTAGGCGCTTTTTCCAGACAATGGATGGTGGCCAGGGGCGTCGTTAGGCCTGTTTTAGGGGGGCTGAAGCCAAACAGGCGCGCGCAAACATTCAGCATCCTTAGGGGCTGAGCCCCCCCTTTCTTTCAATCCTAGAAACGCCCCTGATGGTGGCAGAGACCCTAACCCTCTGTACGCCTGTCTGCAGTAGACGATAATATGAAGTGTAAGGTCGCCATCTTGTGTTCAGGATTCATACAGTTGCAAGAAACTGTTCATTTTCTTTTGGCTTTATTTTGAAAGCATATTTCATGAATGAAATACATCGCTCCATGTTTCACAACACACATCTAAATGTAAAACTGGTAACATTGCCATTGCTGAGATAGAATAATTGCATTTGTACTGTACATTGTGATATTTAATTCCAGTTCAACATAATAAAAACAAATTTGACAGTGACATGGCTAAAGGTACCGTATATGCTCACAGTTTAGGTGTAAGATTGTTATTTTCTTTTGCAATGTTTTAAAAAGAGAGAGAGAGAGAGCGAGAGAGAGAGAGAAAGAGAGAGAGAGAGCAGTGGTGACACTATACATCCACACAATCAGAGGATGTTCTAGTTCCAGTTTATATATCAAGGTGAAAAAAACTGAGAGCATGAAATAAAGAGAACATTAAAATCGGTCTCAATGTTTATGTTTCTACACAAGGACAGACGGTAGTAAAACTCAAATAAACATAATAAATCCCATGAAGCGCAAATAATGATACAAAATGAAAAAGTAAAAGATTAAATTTAATAAAATAGTCCACGACCGGTTACACCCAGCAACAGAAGCCACCAGACAGACATAAACCAAGCCGTGCATTCTTATTTATTTTAGTATAAAGCTAATATATCATCTAATTTCTGTATTACAAAGCTCCAAATCTCTCTGAGGATCAGTAAAATATGAGCTTGATACACAAAAAAAGATACAGATCTTGTACTGGGCATTCTGGCATCTGAAACTATACTAATACTGTTATTTACAAAGAAAACGCTGATAAAAAGTTGATAAAAGGCTATTCATGGTTTCATGTTTGACGCCTGTTGGCTCAACTGGCTCAACTACCCTTTACTAAATCATACTGAAATATTAGTAAAATTAGTAGGTTTTTAAGGCTGATGCCATAAAATGCATTGTGTGTGCCGATAAATACTGGTTCCTTCTATTTTTCTTATTTTTTACTTTAAAGTGGCACAAATGGCACTATAGCCTCAATTAACATATAGACCTGCAAAACCTGTTCTCTTGTATTGGCTCCTCCATGTAGGCTACTATTGTTGGGTGGATTGATTTTTACACATTGTACCATGGTAGTGACACACATGGGAAGTTGACAAAACTGCTTTAACAAGACTTTGCAAGATTTTACACTCGAGAAATAAGAAATTGCCTGAAAGATGAGGCCTTTCCCAACAGGACGGCATAACAGGTGCGCCTCTAGAATCCTGTATTTTCTTTTAATCTTCCACTAATGAGCGAGAGTAAACAGAAACAACGTTATATTATAATGTGTTGTCCTCTCTGTGTCCCTTAAATCAACATTAAAACATACCTGATTTGTTGGGACTTTGCTCTGGCGCCCTCTGCTGGTTGACAACAACAACAACAGAAACAAACCACAAATATGGAAGGTCACAATGAGTTGGACAATTATATATACAAGATACCCTTTGTTTCCAGGATTTATAATAAATATATTTAGACGAAGCACGTGTTCACTAACACTGCAAATCTAATTTATATCAAAGCTTGCTATCTTAAGCTTTGGTTTTTCCAGAGATCGTTGAATTAAACCACTAACTAGGTAATGCTCTCATTGTAATCTTAAGTCAAAATAAAACCATGGTCATAGCACTCAACATTTTTATTTAACACTTCTTTGCTAAATTCCTTCTTTTTTTTTCAACATAAATTCCTCTGTGGAACCTGGCACGTTTAAATGTACTCATTCATTTTTTTTTTTACATTTTACTTTCTTTCCTGCAGTTGCTCCTCCTCTTTACTGCCACCCCATAAACACACAAAGCTATACTAAACTGCGGTACAATAAATAAACAATGTAAATAAAAATGATCTTCTTTCCAGACACCCTTTCCCCAATGTCCCTATTCATCCTCCGCTGCCCTTCACGTGGCTTCACAGTGAGGCGCAGGCCGAGGCCGTGCTGCCGGCTGGCTGGTTGGTGCAGGCCGAGAGGCCCGCAGACAGACAGAGTGTGACGGGTCGGCTCAGCCAGGTCACGCTTATAGCAGAGCTCCAGACAAGGTCGGCCATGATGAGACTGACAAGCAACACTGGTGGAGATTGCGCATGATAAGCCTTTGTTCACCCAGTGGCCTCTCGCTTGTTCTCATCTTCCCTTCATCCCCCTTCACAGGCCGCCCTCTCATATCTCTCCCTCACAATGTCAAGTGTTACCATTTTATTTGCGTCCACTGAAAGGCATTTGATTGGCTGAAACATTTCTGCCTCCTTGCAGTGCGCTAGTGCAAGGACATTTCTTCCTTTCATGAGGGCAAGCAGGCAATACAAGAGACAGCTTTTACTACTTACTTTTATTCATACAATACAAAGATGCACACACACCCACGAAAAGCAGCTTCCTTGATTTATGGAGTGTGTACGGTTACGAGAACAGACAGTTAGCAAACCTGCCACACTTGACTCCCACACAGTCACTGGGCTGGTTCTGTCAGCAGTGAGTGGGAGAACATGGCACCACAGCGTGTTTGCCAACAGTTAGGAAACCAAGCAAAACACACACACACACACACACACACACACACACACACACACACACACACACACACACGCACACATTGCACAAACACAACATTATCACTGTTTACACATACTGCCTGTTGAAGCTCATATATGCACAGAGCAACTGTGCAAACTGCAATACAACTTACATCAGCATGTGTGTCCACAACAGCTGGTAATTGTAGGAGGAACCAGACTGCATGGGCCAGATGTATGTGCAGAAAAAGTACAGTGCAATCTGTCAGATTGTTATATGTACAGGATACACTGCATGCCGTGTTAAAGACCGCTGCTACTAGCAGAGTAATAATCTCCAAGGAAACTTGACTGCTCATTCTGCTCAACAAAACCAAGGGTTGAGGATTACATATTCGTTTCCTGCTAACAATCTGATCATATGTACAGGCGGCAGCAGAGCACTTCAAATCAAATGCTCCTGGTAGAAAATGTACAAGTTCATACAAATCTGGATTTCTCTTCCTTTTGAAAACATAAAAGTCAGAGTCAACCTTTACATTGTCATTAATGTGATGCTCCTGTCGGCCGGGGCAAAGCTGTTTCTGTTTGCATGTTTGCATTCAAATAGATCAACCTTTCCACAGAGTAGTCTGTGTCTATTTACTTTATTTCCACTAGAGGACTCTCTGCACCACTTTCTGTCCAAATAGCGCCAAATGTTGGAGGGGTTACAGCTCTCCCTGAAGAGGGCAGCCTTGTCAAGTGCCTTTAAATTTGAAATACACCCTCCTCCGCTCTCATTTCATGAATTAATAGCTCACACACTTACTGTGAAACCTCACACAGTAAAAAGAAAAGAAATGTTACCTTGCAAACATAAAAAGACACCTAAACAGCAATATATTTGAAAATAGTTTTGTTAATTGGTGGAAAATGATAAAAAACACTATTAATTGCACACAAAAGCCGGAACAGCACTTTGAACGAAAGTCAATCAAATAAACTGAACGAACACAAGCTGTAAAATAGTTTAACTGCAGCCCATGTGGCAGCACTGCGTTCGGCTCAGGCCATTGTAGCTCGTGTGGTGTGCTCGCTGCTCTTTGTTCTAACCAGAGCATATGCCACAAGCCCTCACTGCTTTTCCTCAACAGCTGCTAAACCCATTAAATCTGCAGCCAGCCACCGGAGTTGAGGGCTTACAGGGAGGGAGGAGGGCTCGGCTAAACCATGCACTGTTCCTCCATAACCCCAGGGCCGGCACTGGAGACATGTTCTACATGAACATAGATAATCAGGATGAGCGCTGTGGATGACGCTTGATGCATATGCTCTGTTTGCAGCAATCTATTCAGCAGATACAATTTAAATCTGATTGTTATAATACAATTTCTATCATGTGTTTGGATTACATGTTGAGATGATTATCTGGACAGTATGTTTCTTATAGTCTAGACTGAAGAAAATGCAATCAGTTTATTCTACGAGGTGCCTTTGAAGGAGAATTTATGAGCAGGGTGGTGATTATCCAGAATCCATTCTGCATCATTTAGTGCACTAACACTCTGCGCCTCCGGCTCTGAGGCTCAATGGCTCCCAGTGCTTCCATTTGCTGTGCTGCAGGATATCACAACACTATTCATTTCCAGGCTTCACCTCATTAAATTGACCTGTCCCTCTGCACAGTATTACAGCTTTCTAAAGACGTTCCTTCCTTCGAATAAAATACAGTGTACAGCTCTTTTTTCTTTTATTTCCATTTAGCTCATTTCGAGGCTGAGTGATTTACCTGGATTCGAATCACACCGCCATCTCAAGGGTGCTTCAGTTTGTCCAAAACCTCACTGCACTCACAGCCAAGGGATTAACCACCGCCTCTGATTAGCAGCCCACCACTGCACCGGAAAGAGGACTTTATGCTGTAATCCCAAACACTGCCTACAAACCTCTGGATGGTGGTGTAGTGGCTATACCACTGCCACCTCACAGCAAGAGGGGCCGGGGTTCGATCCCCGATCTCAGGCAGGGATTTGAGATCCCTCCGGGTTCTTTGGTGTCCTCCCACAGTCCAAAGACATGCAGCTCAGGTTAATTGGACTCTAAATTGCCCGTAGGCAATATAAGTGCCCGGAGATAAACTGGCGACCTGTCAGCTGGGATCGGCTCCAGCGACCCTAAAATAGGATAAGCGGTTTGGATAATGGAATGGAATATGTTCATTAGCTTTTAGCCATTTTAGCCCACAGTCTTATTATATTGTGAAATGGAGCAGAACACATGTGGTGTGGGTGAAGCAATAGGTAGGGAGAAACAGGCCTCAGTGTAAAATATGTGATGGTAATGGTGCTTGATAGGGTCCATTACTGCTGAATCTTCTAAGAGAGGCTATTTCCCCCCCAAATAAATTGTATTCTGGAGGAGGGACAAATATTGTGCTCCTCTTCTTTTGATATCCAAGGCAAAGGAGAAGGCCTGGGGCAGCATGCATTTAAACATCTTCTTTTGCCATCGCCTTGGTGGGGCTTGTCCTCGGGGCCTTGAAAGCCTCTAACCAGTGAGTTCATCGGCCTGCAGCCCACAGCTGCAGAGCAGTCTCTTCCATAGACTCGCACTGGAGATTAATTACACAGCAGAGGTGAGGGGAAAAACAAAGGCCAATCCATCTGCGTCAGGGCAAGTGGACAGCCCCATGGCGCAGCAGGTGTATGCTCTGACAGCGCCATCTATCACAGGGACGGCCATTACAACAAACACAAGGTCAGAGTGCTGCCTTTCTGCTATTGCCCCCCAGCCACAGCATGGCCCCTCTAAGCCACTTGTTGACCCTCTGAGCATCGTTTCCTTTGCTGTCCTGGTCCTGAGAACAGCAGGCGGGGAGGCCAACCCATTGCCACACTGCCGGGAAAGCCACTGCTGGGCTCCTCCAAGGTAGCAGGCGACTGACAGCATGCTATCAGTCCTGGCCCGCAGACTGATGATAGCTGAGGAAATTGCTGAGGAGTATGAGCCATTTACTGTCTGTGATTTATTTAGCTCTGGTGCTGTTGCTACCCTGAGACAGGCAGGCTTTATAAAGGCCGGGGTCGGGCCGAGGTCATCTGCATGATGAGAGACTGTGTGGAGCTGCTGAGCTGAGGCTCATTAGGTCAGTCAGTTAATGATTTGGGCTTTTGATCCCCAAATCAAATATGTTGTGCTCATCACTGAAACTAAGTTACATATAGTAATTGGTATCAGTACAGTGAACAGAAACTGGTTGATTTGCAGAAAGTTAAATAAATTGTGTTAAATGTTCATGTAATATTATTCAAATATAAATGTGTAGAACCTTACTAATTATGAGAAACAACTTCAGACTAAAGTAGAATATATAAATATTATGTAGCCACATTTGTGCTAAAAACAGTACTCAATTAATGAATCTGTTGATTAATCAAAAGGTAAATTATTCATTTAAAAATTTTAAATAAATAATTTATTAAAGTAATTTAGAAATTGTTATAGATTGTGAGGGTTTGCTCCTCTGCTATTTATGACACTCTAAATCTTTGGTCTTGAGGACTGTTGGTTGGACATAAAATACTAAATAGGTCACCTTGGTCTCTTGTAATCTGTATTTTTTTAGTTCTTCTAATATTCAGACTAAATATTGAATCAATGATGTAATAATTGTTACAACCCTAGTGAGAAAGGCAGTGAGTGCAGCAGTAGCAAGTTCACATGTAATTATGAATCAACAAGCCCATTTCTTTGAAAAACATATTTTTATAATATGCATATCGGAGGAGGAAATGTGTCAATCTTGTGTTTCGCAAAAGTCATGTTTACATCAGTGTTTATAACCACCAAGCTGAGCCATAACACTCATATCAACTACAGCCTAAGAGAAGTTAATTCACACAGCAATACAGATAACACAGGTACTGTTGCTACATAACTGTATAGAGTAAATACTACATTACTTAGTGTAGCCTACTATTTCTTTCAGTTTATATATGCAAAAGAAATCTATATATTTAACAGTTTTCTACAAAAATGTAATATATTATGTCCACCAAAGTTTGTCAACCAAATGACAACATTTGGAATATCTGTGCTAACTTCACAGATAGACGTCACAATGTCTTTACAAGTGTTCAATTGCTATTTCGTTGATATTCCTAGAGCACCATCCACAATTTGCTTGAATCTTTTCTGGAAGCAGCTCCTCCATTTCCTCCTTTTAGAACAGTAGCATTCATCAACAGCGAACAAAAAAACTCAAGCATTTATAAAATGCATAGTGATCTGCAAAAGCAGTGTTCTGATCTTAAAAAGTGGCTCAAAAATCAGCTTTTCTCTGCAGGATGATAAATATCTCGATTTTATACATAACATAAATGCAGAAAGAAATGTAGAACGTTTAGTTTACTTGATGCAAAGCTGGTGGATAAATAATAACCAGAGCAAACATATCAGAGCACATCAGCTACATGCTACTATTATTATTAATATTCTGTAAAGATGTCAACAGACAGCCCATCATAAGCGTATTGTCCAGCCAGTGTCTGTGCAAGTTGGTGTGGGATTTATTTTATACTTTCTGGTTAAGGATTAACATAATATGTTTGTAAATGCAAGAGTATCTTAAAAATCTGAGTAAAATCTGTTTTTGAGTTATAAAAGGTTATAAAACCCTTAAATTATATTAAAGCGGATAAACATTCTACATCTATTTCCCCTCTAAGCAGACGAGAAGTAAATAAGACGACAGCTTGACGTCTTATCTTCATCTGAAAAGACTGCACTGGCCATAAGAACCAATAACCTTCTACTGTCCCAATATTTTGAGATGACAGCAGAGGACATTTTTGAAGACTGTATCCCCAACAGTCTCCGTATTTATGATTTTTCCAAACTGTCCATTGGGAGAATGGTGAATTGAAATTGAGGAATCTGAAATGTCAGGTCGGTGCGACCCTGACGGAGCACAGAAGGACAGAAACACGAGGGCCTCACGAGGACGGTTGGAAGGGCAATACCCCGCTCAGCGTGCAGCAGCAGCACCGAGTCCCACTGAGCGCTCAGCCTCTGCCAGCTGCATGTTTTATGACAACACATTAAAGAGGAGCCTGGAAGTCTAGCGTGTGAGCCTTGCATTGTCTATACTTTGCCAGCGAGCAACCGAACCTGGCACGCTTTATTGAACAAAGAGTTCCTACGACGCTCGCTGGCTACAGGCTGTTCCCTTGAAATCTAACTCAAGACAATAGAAACAGAAGGGAGAGAACGAGTGTGTGAGGTTTGCGGTAGGTGTCGGCAAAACCAAGGCCTCCTGAGGGCGTGTGTGTGTGTGTGTGTGTGTGTGTGTGTGTGTGTGTGTTGGGACTGGCTGAGGAATGCTCGGGTCGGGCCAGTGGCCACACTGGGTTGATCCGCTGGT
Source organism: Cottus gobio (assembly GCA_023566465.1). Classification (NCBI taxonomy): domain Eukaryota; kingdom Metazoa; phylum Chordata; class Actinopteri; order Perciformes; family Cottidae; genus Cottus; species Cottus gobio. The sequence goes on along the minus strand of CM042215.1, from coordinate 15,134,258 downwards.
GCAGACAAGGGGGAATCCACATTGGTTATGACAGGAATGTGAGAGCAGGATATCATTAGACGCATTGGGAGCTGCAGTTCAGGCCTCTAACACACAGCAGGCAGCAAGGCAACAGATAGGCGTCATAGAGATACACTCATACAGACACACACACAGGGGGAGCTGGGGTTACAGCATACTCGCAAGGTTTGAACATTAAGGTGGATCAAAATGGCAGCCGGCTCTTGGACATGAAATATCATACTGTGGTATGCAGAGCTGAAATATCCTCCCCTTCTTCTGTTTCAAAAATCTTTTTATTGGTGTCCAACCAAGACATATCGTAGAGCTCTAATGTTCCGATGATGAAAGTAAAACTTCTTGACAGCAAATTGGTAACTCCACCAAGACCCTCAACTATGTAGAAGTATTCAGATATTTTATTTATAGGGGAATTCCAAGAAACAAAGCAAGATGTATAATTGCCTCAAGGGATGTTACCTGAATCAGCATCGGTCGAGGGTGAAGACTACAAGTCTGAAAATGAAAGAATCTGGTTGTGGCCTTACAGACCTTATGAGACCTCTGCTTGAGGCGAGCAGTTTGAAGAGACACAAACCATGACCAACTCAACATATCTGAATCCAAAGACTCAGCTGTCGGGGATCGAGTTGCATTATGGGTAATGTAGGCACAAGGTTTTGACAAGTGAGAGGAATGCATAGCATATAAATGAACATGAACAGAATTACATAAAAAAAACAGTATATTATAAAAACACGTATAGAATATTTCACACTGAATTGTAGGAGTATAAAAGGATGTTGGAAGAAGTATTCAGAAGTTCATCTGAATATGTTAAAGTAACAAGGCCAAACTATATACAACACAAAAAGTATTGTTTTATAATGTATTACTCAACGTTTGCCAAAGGAGATCCGTAGGCCCAGAAAGATGTCCGCCACATCGCTCCATCTATTAAACGGCCCAACATACTCTCCTGTTTGCATTTAACACAGTTTAATTCTGACTTCACGGGCCACACACTGATACACACTTCTTACTGTACAGAAGCTCTGATGAAGTCCTGTTTGGTGAGGAGGGAGATGATTACAGCCGAGGGAAGAGGAGGAGAGGGTCAGGGACACTCGACAAACTGTGGGGTCATTTATATGGAAATCTGGAGGATGTTTCTGTTCTTCATGAAGCAGCGGGTTTGTTTCCACGGCTGCTTTGCAGGACCTTTAACCTGACTTTACAGGAAAAGTGCTTGACTGAACTGAAGTGTTCTACCATAGACTTTAAGAGTTTATCCTCCCAGGTGCAGACATCATTCCTGTGTTTTATAGAAAAACCTTGCTTTAACCTTTCCTTGCAAAATGAAGGCTGCTTCATTAATATACATATTCAGATGTTTGAAATGCAGGGACAAACCTTGTTTTAAATAAAACGCATCTATGCATATTTGAGATGGGCTCATTTGCATTTCAGATGTGTTTAATTACCTATATTTGCATGCATCAAATTCCTACAGCTGTGCTCGATTTATTGAGTTTTCACTTCACCGGAGGCTGCTTGTTTTCTAAATGACTGAATGCAGGTCCACATCTGAAGAGAAAACATGGAACCAATGACGATTCTGCACTCTAACTAATAAATAATGCTTGGAGAAAATTACATTTATAAAATAAATCTGGTAGGATGTCTCCTGTATATTTAATTCAGACGATGGATGAGGGCTACCACCAACATCGCTCATCTTTAGATCAACAGGGCCACCGCAGAGCTACCCGCTGAAGGAACAGCTACCTTCCGACTGAATGCACTAATAGCATGTCGGCTCCTGTCTGCCACTGAGCATCACTCTCTGCAGCAGAGCCAGTGGAGCGAAAGAAAAGACAGGAGGACGGAGGAGATGATGAGGCTATATGTCCGAGACCTGCTGCAACCGATACAACAACACTGCGAGAACAGCACAAGACATATTGCTATTCAGACAGAGAGAGAGCAGATGATTTCTAGACTGTGTGTCCTGTGTGCATGCCTGAGGGGTACACACACTATTATGAAAGGGATTTGAGCTGACACAAGTCACAGTCGCTCCATCGCCGGTGTGGAGGAGGAGGAGGAGGGGAGATGAATTATTCAACCAGCTGCTCGGCTCTGACGTCTTGTTGTGTCTTATGGGAAGGTGAAGTGAGCCGGCGACAACAGGCAGCACCTCCTCGCAAGGCGGCCGTCACATGACAGCCCCAGGATGGAGCATCCAAGGAACCTTGATTTTCCCGAGGACAGGGCATCATTTCAGAGAGCAGCAGTAGAATAATAGCTCCCTCTCAAAATGACAGCCATCACTGTGGCACACCATCACAGATTGCTGGTCTATCACTCCCCCCACACGCAGGATGAAATGACAGCCCTGCCCTGCTGATAGCAAAGCATCTCAGCCTGAGTAAGTGTTCCTTCTGGCTTAGCCCGGCTTTGATGTTATTATACCGAAGCAGTGCAATATTCAGCGCTGAGATTTACTACCTGCTGCTGGGGTGATCTCCTAATGCTCAGTGTTTGTGAAACTGAGAAAATAGAAAGCTGAAATAAAAGAAGAAACTAGAATGCTTCATCTATTCTGTAACACATTTCAGCCATCAAGCAAAAAACTCCATTATTATTTAAGCGCAAATGTAGGATTGAGTATTATGAAAACAGACCCAGCATCAGTTCCTCTGCTCAGCTTGAGAATTACATTTCAAATATGAAAACAAATCACGGAGGGAATCGAGGGTGTTTTGTTTCTTTCTTTGCCATTCAGCGAATGAGCAGAGTAATTACAATTGTTTACCCTTGAAACAGGATTATTGTGTCTCACGGCTGATGGGATTTACCCGTCTGCTCTACCTCAGCATACAAACACACGCATTGACAAATAAATGAATAGGATGCATCAGAAGGCATAATAAAACCAAGTCGTTTCTTGTGGTGTAACTTAGTCGTTTATTTTAATTCCACAAATTTTTCAAAAAAATTACAAAATACTCAAATGGAGAGAACACAGGACTCACAACTTTTCTTATTATTTCTACTTTTTGTTTACATTGTGTCATCCCATGGCGACTACTCATATATACAATAAGCTTCAAGATACCAGTATATATATAAATCTTAGCAGTCAGAATTTACATTCTGCTATTGCCGCTTTGAAACAAGAAGCTAAACCATTGACAACACATAACATCAAAGGTTTTGGAGACACAAAAAAGAGGGAGTAAAAGGCAAGGGAATCGTCAGGAAAACGAGGCAAAGATGAAGATGAAGATGAGGAGTTCGTCATCAGAAGAGAGACAGGAGGTTGAAGATGGCAAGACAAAAATGACGAGTTCTTGTCGAAGACTTTTTTTGGGATATTTAAAAAGGGGGCATGAGTTTGATGTTGTTTGCAAGTGTTTAAATGTAAATTATAGTGCTCCAATGGAAGATATGGTCACTTTTAAATGCAAGTACAGTTTCTTCATTTGGTTAAAAGAAAAAATTTAAAAAGCCACAGTTGTCTAAATGTCCATGTCGGTCAAACAGTCTTAGTGCATGGAACAAAAGTAGAACTCATCATGGCGAGAGCAAAACAAACAAAAACATGGACTCATGTGCACTGGCATGACAGGTCAACACAACTTGTAACAGACAGTGGCACACACACACAAACACACGGCTCCTGAGGCCCAGGAGTGTGTGTATCCCCAAAGAACCAAGGCATACAACAATATTGTGAGGCAAACACACAGACGCTCGCACGTCGTCCCCCTCCGTCTCCTAGCGGCCCCGTGGCGGCCCCGTGTTGGCCCCGTGGCGGCCCCGTGGCGGCCCCGTGTTGGCCCCGTGTTGGCAGGCCCCCCTCTAGTGTCACAGTGAACATTATTACAGCCTAGCTGGAGGACGGCTTGTCGACATGCAGTCGGTGACCGCACCAGGTGAAGAACAGGGGACAGCCACAACACAACTAGCACCGAGTCACAACCATTCACACGTTTAAAACAATCCTGAAGTCCTGTTAGCCTCCTCATAGCAATATTAAAATTCAGGTCCGGGTTTGTTTTTTTTAAACTTGAAATTTTAAATGTTTTTAGCCAAATATGTGTCTGGCATCCACATGTTTTAAAATCATAATTAAAATCACTTACAATCATTACAATTCTCTGTAGAAACAAAAAATAATAATGAAATGTTGCTCCAATGTGTTGACTTGACCATAGACTTTAAATGAAAGGATAAAACCGATCAAGTGGAGCTCAAGGAAACTCTCTCAGTGCAAACGTGTTTTCTTTTGAATCCATGGCTTCAGTGTGCACTCCACAGAAAGCTCAGCGACTACCGTGTCTCCTCTTCAAGTGTTTCAAATCAATCATAAATCATCAACTCAACACGTTGAGTTTACACATTCTGATAACCTGCTGCGTGTGTGATGAATGGATGTGGGCGTGACAGGTTTATGGTTTACATAGTGTATGTATGTGGGACTAAATCTAACACAGTGACGTCAGAGGAACGTTACAACTGAACCACGACTCTCAGAAACTGCTCATATAATGCCATGGTGCTCCCCTCTGAAACAAGGGATAATGCTTCAAAACAATTATATCGGAGATTGAAACGACTTGGTTTGGAGTCCACACCTAGTAATAATAATAATTATAATAATAATTATATGTTTATATATACTATTTACAGACTCAAAAACGCCATGCTGTAGCTTTTTCTTAAAATTATGAAAAACCTCCAACAATGTATTAAAATAAATGTCGAGTTTAAGATAGCACTTGTTATTTTTCCATAAACGGCCTGACCGGTCTAGTCTTTCTTTTGTTGATAAGCACAGTGTCTTGTTCTAGCACCTACAAAAAAATGTCAGGGAAGCTTGTCATGCAGGAGTCTTGAGGACGTTGTCACTACTGGCTAAATACCAAAGAAAGTCAAAGTCTTGAAAAACAATAATAAAAAAGGAACAAAAAAACAAACATCAGAAGAATTCTCAGACGATCCACTTGGCATTTTCCGTTCTTCAAACTCTGTAACAACTTCCTGTGTCCTGCACCTGTCAGCCGCTGCCTCCCTTGGCTGGTTACAGCTGCTTGTCGCTCTCTTTCTTCAGCCGGCTGAAACACAAATGGCAACCTGTTAATATCTGGCAAATCCAAGGCACAGACACTCATTTTATCTAAACGTTATTTAGTCTACTTAGTGTTGTTTATCTGACCTGTAGTAGTCCTCCTGGCCAGGCAGGGGTCCTCCGTGCATGTGATGGTGTCCGTGGAGCCACTGCTGCTCCATGGCCAGCCTCTGGAGCTCAGCAGACTGGGCATGCATGGCCTGCAGCTGGTGGGCTGCAGACATGGGCGGTGGCATCCCTCCTTGTAGTTCTCGTGGGTATGGAGTTCCTGGAGGAGGCGCAATCAAATGATTCGATCAGGCGATCTGGCAGAGCTCGGATTGGTAGACTGGATGCAATGTTGCGTTAATGAGAGATGATATTGGCAGAGAGCCTACCGAAAACCGGGTGGCGCAGCATCTCGTGTTCATGCGGCTGGCCGAGGAGAGCGTTGGGGATGGCGCCGTGCGGGTAAGGAAACCGAGCCAGGTGAGGTCCTGCTGCCATGGCATCTATTGCCAGGGGATGGCCCCCTGAGCCTGGAGGACACACAAGACATTCCCCACCTTCGGGGAGTCAGTTTCTTAAGTTCAGGGTACACTCACTTCACAAGTGCATCCCAGGCCGTGCATGCCACGGGCAATAGTGATACACAGCTTAATATAATGTTACTCCTCTCAAGGTTGACCAAAAGAGTGCAGGGACAACCTTACTATATTTATCCACAGCAAAGCATCTGCTTGCTCTATCAGACATTTAATGAGGATATAATGTTATATAATAATCCAATCTCATGTGTCAATGCCGTGCGTTACTACAGAGACAATAAAATATGAGGTGGAGTTTCAGATCATATCTAGAAAAGATGGAAGAAGAATGATCATTTATTCAAAGTCCCTTCTATTCACACTTCCCTGCTATGAGAGAAGTATCAGTCGTGTTGTCCAAATCAAATTTGGACAACACGACTGTTTGCCAAATAATGTATTTTTTGGAGCGCGACCCTTAACATGTGTTATCAATTGATAATATATATATATATATATATATATATATATATATATATATATATATATATATATATATATATATATATATATGTGTGTTACATATTTTGTGTTATTAAAAGTTGTAGAATGGCATTTGCATGTATGTGTACAGGGCTTCTCTTTACCTTGGTGAAGAGGATCTTGCTGGTGGAGGTGTAGATGGGAGTGAATATGCGAGTGCTGGTGGTGGTGTGGCGTAACATTAAACATCTGTAGGCGGGCGATGGGATCGTTGGCCATTGTGGCCATCCTCTCCGCATGGAGTCTCTCTGCAGCCAACCTCTCTGGGTAGCTCATTTCTGGCCGCAGCTGGGGCCCAGCAGCAAGGGCCAGCCGCTCGCGCTCTAATGGGTTCAGGCCCGGATGGAAGGAGGCGAAAGGGTGAGGACCGGCCATGGGGGGCAACGTGATGGCCCCATGCCGGGCAAAGTGCTCCATGGGGTTTGTGGAAGGGTGAAGTGAGTCCATCTCTGGAGGCTTAACCTCAAAACCAGGTTTCATCCTTTCCCTCAGCTCCCTCTCCCGAATCTCCCTCTCACGCATCTCCCGTTCTCGTAGCTCCCGTTCCCGCATGGCTGGGTCTGCATTGTACAAGCCGGGCATGTGATAGGCCAGCAGCGGGTCTGAAGGGTTGAGGGACACAAAGAACGGGTGGTTCCTATTGGTGGGGGACATGACGTGGGGTCGGGCGTACTCGCTGAGGGTGCGCAGGGCAGGGGTGTCGGGGCCGATGTACGGAGGCACAGCTGCGATGGTGGTGGGCGGGCCGTCGTAGGGTGAGCGCATGTGGCCGTGGGCAACCATCTGAGATTCACACATCCTGCTCTCATGAGAGGAACTAGAGGCTTTCTGTAAAGAGAGGAACGCCATGTTACGTGAGATTTAAAAGCAAAAGAATGAACCACTGGCAGACAAAAGGGAGAAACAAAACCACTCACCGCAGCTCGTTCTGCTTCTTTTTCTCGTTCCCGCTCTCGCTCCCGCTCTCGTTCCCTTTCCCTCTCTCTCTCCTTCTCTTCCCTTAGTTTCTGCTCCGCTTCCCTCTTGGCTTTCTCCAGAGCTTCTTCTCGCTTCTTGGCCAGTTTGGATGAAGCCAGTGGAGTGAAGTAGTAATCTGTCCTAGCACACGAGTTGTAACCCCGGTCCAGGTGCTTGTAGAACCTGTGATCATGGGAGAGATAAAACATTCAATATTTACTTATTCAATATTAAAATAGAAGGTTGTTCCAGTTCATGAATTCATTATTGTTACAAACAAAACAAACGAGGCTAGAGAGACATTCCTGTTTGATTCAGCCTGTTAAACGGCAGGATAATGTCCCATTAGAAGGAAAGACAGCTTATTTTATGAGCTTACGCTGGTCCATTATTTACAAGAAAACAAACTCCCTTGCCAATCACTTTTGCTGCGATGCAGAACATGTATTAAAACCCTCATTGCCATTCATTGGCAGTCTGAGAGCCACTTAAGCACAAGGCAACTACATATACTCATATTCAGATGCCTCAGTTCACTCGCATCTCACTGTAATTAATCTCCCTGCTCTCCATCCACAATAATTCCTCACCATGAGCCCCTCAGAGCTCAGGGCTAATTGTGGCCTTGGATGCCTGTTTTGCTGAGGGCATTTGATTTGTTGCCAACATCAAAGCCTTCAAATCTGAAGGCAAATACTCTTTGTTGCTGGATGTGTCTGAGAGCTAAATCAGCATCCCCAGACAAGACAGTAAGCAGCTCAACAGACAACGGATAAATAACAGTTGTGCAGGTGTTTGTTTTCCCCTTTTACGGAAAGTGTTTGGGTTGAAATTGGTGTTTGCAAACATACCGTGCTGACTGGCTGGCATGGCTGGGCGTATTGACAATGGTAGGCTCTGGGGAGGGGCTTCTCTGAGGGGGTGGAGGGCTCTCTGGCTCTTCCATCTCGTCCAGAGGCTCCTCTTTGATTTGTACAGGTGGGAGCACTGGGCCCGGGCCGGCACAAGTGACAGAGGCAGGCAGCGGCATGGAGATGGAGGAGGGTGGAGCGGAGGAAGATGGAGGCTGAATGCCAGGCATAGAGTTTGAAGAGGAGGGGGGAGGGCCGGTTGGAGGTAGAACTGTATTGAAAGGATGAGACGAGAACGGTGGCTGCGGTGGCCCATTGGAGTGTGAGGCTGCTGCGGAGGGGGGCAGAGGAGGTGCTGGGGGAGGCTGGTGGCTGGCTGATGGGGGGAGGCTCTGGGACTGAGTGAGTACTGGAGGCTGCGCTGGGGGAGGCTGAAGCTGCTGCCCCTGAGGCATGAGCTGTAGGGGAGGTGGGTGTGCTAATGGAGGATGGTGTGTGGATAAAGAGCTGAGGGGCTTGAGGGCAGGAGGTGGCGGTAGGTTTGAAGGCATCTGAGGGAATGGAGGTGCTGACGCGTGGGGTGGGTGTTTGTGGGACTGTGGGTTGGGTATCTGAGGGATGGGTGTGGTTGGCGGGGGCTTGATGTGAGGCATGGACATTGGGGCAGGGGGAAGGGGCTGCTCTCTGGGAGGCTGGCCGCACTGAGCAGATGACTGGGATTGGGAAGGAGGCGTGTGCGGCCTTTGCTGTGACTGGCCACACATTGGCAGGGGTGGGACCTGAGACTGACCCATTGGGAAGCCCTGAGGGGGCATGGAGAGAGGGTGAGGCATGTGTGAGGGGCCAGGCTGCAGTGGATGTGGCAAGGGAGGCATCGGCCCATGATGCGAGCTGGGTAACGATTGAGGTGGGACTGGGGGGCCAGGAGGCGGAGCCTGAGTCAAAGGTGAATGCGGGGAGGGTAGCCTTTGAGGGTGGAGGGATGCTCCTGACTGGATAAGAGACATAGGGCTTGCCTGGGGCAGAGGCTGGGGAGGTAGAGAGGTGGAGGCTGCTGTGGGGGAGACCTGTGGGGGAAGTGACGGGGCTGAGGTTGTAGGCGGAGGCGGTGCCGAGGAGGCGGATGAGGTGCCTGGCTGACACTGGATGACTGGAGGGTGCTGGCTCTGTAGGAGCTGCTGCTGCTGGGCAGACGAGTCTGAGTCGCTCTCATTGTCGCGGGGGCTGGGGATGCTTGGGGAGGAGCTCCGGTTGTCCTGGTCAATGTCTTTAGGATCGCTACTGAGCTCCTCGTTGATGCTGCGCCCATCAGAGCTCTCACCCTCCCCCTCCCCTTCCCCCTCGCATTCTGAAGGAGAGTCTGGCCGACTCAGCTCCTGAGGGAAAGAGGGGAGAGAGGGATGAGTATCATAACACAAGTGCATTCCATTGAAACACATCCGAACAGAAAAACAAAGACCAAAGACTCACTTGTGTCTTGGACTTTTTGGCGCTGGCCCTCTCAGGCTCCTCTGTGTCCGACGCTCCCTTCTCTCGCTGCCGTTTGACACTCTTCATCGGTGAAGGAGCCTCCTCTTTAATCTTCTGTGGAGCCAAATGCCATTAAGGTACATTTCACAGAGCTATGTGCATAGGAAAAAAAGACGTTTCGAGCAGTCTATGCTGCGTTTACCTTGCTGGGCTTCTTCATGTCTGTCTTGCTGTCTGTGCTGTCAGTACTTGCTGCGCTGGGAGAGGTACGCCCGCTGGAGCGCAGGTCCTCGTTGGTAGGCGAGGTTCTGCCATCGGGACTGGCTGTCTGCTTCTTACGACCACTACGTAGCGTCGACATCTGATAAAGAACAAACAGTCAACATGAATCATGACTAATATTGACTGGAGATGGACATACAGCATAGGTCCAAATCCAACTTTTTTTTAAATATTTGTATGAAGGAAGATTTCTGAAACAATGGTTGTAAAATCTCTTCCTCCACTACTAGTCTAGAGATGATACGCTTTTTGCTTTGCGGTCTATCAAGGGATAACTTTGAGGCTATGATTCCTGAAGGTGAAAATGGAGAGAGATAAATGAGTGTGCGCACCGAGCCTCTGTTCCGTCGGGTCCTCATGCTATGCTTCCCGCTGAGTCCATCCTCTTCCTCTTTGACAGGTTTGAACATAAATGGCGGCGGGTCCACGGGCTTCTCGATGGGGGGCAGCTCACCGTACTTCTTGAAGTGAATGCGGCAGTCTGTGCACAGCAAGATGTTCTCCCGACCCCCGTGGTGCCAGTCCTTGGAGGCTGAGGAAAGCCATTTACAGTTGTGAAATAACACATTTTCACAGGCAGTAAGAAGTACACCCAACACACAGAAATTATCTCAGAACTACAATAATATTGTTGAATATAGAACATACAATTTAGTAACTTTGTAGTAGTTTAACATCGAATGAAATAGATGTTAATTTTCATTAATCACTGACAATGTAGGACTATGTCTGTTTTGACATTTTATAAGGTCTACATTGGTTAACAATGTAAAGCAAAAGTTATTAGACATCCTAGTTGTGACGGCAGTAACCTAAGTGTGATGAGATGGGAGCCTGGCACTGGGAGCCAGCTGTGTGGATAGAGGGGTAAGGATAATGAGGTGGAGAGCGTGAACATGCTGTGGGCTCATGTCTGATTTGATCAAATTAGTCCCGACGTCTTCTGATGGCCATCTGTCACGCACAGTGTCGGGTGTGTGCAGACCCGCACTGATCCTAATCAAGACCGGAATAGCAAAGCAAGTCCCTATGACCAGTATGAGTGAACGGGATGCCTTACTGGTAGTGAAACAGTGGCGGCAGGCGTAGCCCTTCAGCTCCTGTTCGCTGTCTTCACTGTCAAAGTCATCTTCACTGGCTGAGCTGAGGTCCACTGGAAGAGAGAGAAAGAAAAAACCTTTCACATAAATCCCTCCAACACCAGAATGTATCAGGTCATCTCTCCGCCTTTCCTCTCCGGCTTCCATTGAAGAGGTCAAATATACGTACAGAACTCGCTGGAGGGGGGGCGTGAGGGAGTGTTGACCGGAGTTGAAGCGGTTCGCGTCTTGATGCGACGGAAGACGGGCTGGCGGCGGTGTCGGCGGTGGGCCCGACAACTGGCTGCCTCGGGGGTCTTCTTCCAATAGTAGTAGAAGGTAATAAGCTCCCCCTGAAATGACAAAAAGAAAAATCCAGTTAGAATGGACAAATATATCACAACAACACAAACAGGAGGAAGAATGAGGGGGAGGCATTACTTTGACTGCGAAGAGGTGTCTGAATTTAAACCAATTAAAAAGGTAAATTTAGACAAGCTGTTGAAAAACTGGAAATAGTCACTGTGAAATATCTGCATTTTGGTTGAAAAAAATATGTGGAAAATACACATTAGCAGTCAGCACAGTATTTCACAGTGAAAGGCCATTGAGTGGGCAAATCCATGCCAGGATTTGTCGCTGGCCGGGCATGTTTATGCTGTGGCCCTGTCTGTCCCAGGATTAGGCGAGGAGGCTCACTGAATGCAGGGATATTAGGATCAGTGCATTGGTGGCTGCCTGGGTGGCAGGAGCTTGAATGGGAACAAAAGAACATGTCAGGCAGAGCTTTGGCGCTACAAATAGGGAGTGAAATGGCTCCTCGCCCCTTCACTGGAAGAGTCAATTGAACTTTAATCAAACATTCGGAGGGGCGCGCTTGCCAGAGAGCGAGGCGGATAAATCCAGTGTACAAACGGCCGCCAGGAAATCAATACCCAACTGAAACATTAACACATGCAATCATGGATCAGAAAGCACTTTGCTGATGCAGCGGGTGCATATTAACTGCCGCTTTCCGGCCACACTCATAATACACAAGCCTTGAAAATTGGCGACAGGAGTCAGGCACAATTATGTAGTTTCCTGTGGGGCTTTGCCCTTTTCTCCCTCGCCGTGGACCCTCACTTGTTAACAAATTCATGAAGGTGCGATTGTTGAGCGGGCAGTAAGTCACCTGTAATCTTTACAGCCCAGAGGGCACCCGTCTACTGTCTGAGGTCTGTTAAACTGCTGTTCAACAAAGCTCCCAGGGTTAAATGACTATCGATTGTTTTCCTTCTTTGCTTCAGCTGAGAAACTTGACATAAATTAGTCAGTGCATTGCTCTCTAAAACGCATTAACAGCTTTTCAGCAACAATTTAACATATCAAAATGTTCCAAAACAAACAATGGCAGGAAAGGACATGATAAAATGGTGGACAGTTGTACGTGGCTGAGAAAAGCTTCTCACTCAACTCTTTAGACAATAAGAAACAATTACATTGTTTCAAAGTGCAATATGCTGCTATTAACCGAAACATAAAGGAAACAGCAGCTGTAACTTTGTATCTCATGAAATACAAGACTACTTGAGGCTAGTTGATTTATTTTTGTTTGCTAGAAAACAAAGGTGAGGGATTGGCCAGTGTGTGCTCCTTCATCACATAAGAGTATCTGACATTAAGGAACAAGTAAAGTCTTTCTCAATCACGGCTTTGATTGGCAGAAACAGCTCGACTCTGCGGGCTTAGGCTTGGTTAATAAGATCTCCCTTCATGTGGTTCTTAGGGGAGTTTCATATCTACCCGTGGCTGTAGGACTCCGTCTTATCAGGCCAAGCAGTGTTGGGAACATTTACTGAGAGTGCCTGAGCGCAATGAAACCCTCTCAAATTTCAGGGTAAATTAAGGTGCTGCGCTGTGTTGTGGCAGAGCCAGTGCTCCAGAGTAAAACTGTCCCAAGCCCCACAGCTTGTGTTGGGGCTATCTAGACCTACAGACTGGTGCAGATGAGCACATCTGGAGTACTGGGAACGATTCCACATGTAGAAGCTCAGCAGAGACAAATCAGTAGAAATCCTTTCAAATAAAAAAAAACAACTGTTGGATGAAGAAGAAAAGATTAACCATCTATTTTTGGAACATTTAAAGTAAGATATATTATAATATTAAAACAAACTGTTGTCTATGGATTTGCCAAGAACAGAGCAGCTAATGATATTAGATGATTGTATCACAAAAAGAAAACACTCATTATGTTGCCATGTGTTTGTGCTTCTATTTCAGGCTTGTAACAGCACTTCATAGATGCTTCCTGTTCGCCTCCCTCTTCAGCCCGGCCGGCCACATGGGCAGGCAGGGCGCAGGTGCTAACTGAGGGAAGGCAGGCGTCCTGATGTGAAATCTAATTGAAATGTGCAGATCAAAAGTGTCGAGTGGTGCCGAGCGCTGGCTTTGCTCTGCGCTTAATGACTGTTCTCAGCAGTGCCTCTCGGCCTCCTCGCTGCAGGCTGACAACTACACGGCCTCAACAATAGCTTGGCAGACACAGGGAAAGGTCACCCTGCCTCTCCATCACTTATACTGTGTCAAGTACCATTACATTGGGCAGGGGCTAATGAAAACATTAGCCTGGGCTTTTGAATGGGAATTAACAGGTGCACTGATGAGCTGGTACAGCCAAAAGGGGAAAACAAAAGTTTATTCAGTTATTCATTCACTGAGTTGAAAAGTTGCTGCTGGTAAAAAAAAAACTAAATGTGCTCTGGTCCTTTGTTACAATGTACAATACAAAAAGGCAAATTTCTTATAATGTTTGAAAATATATTTTACTTTAACAGTTCTTGAATCCAAATGATGAACACAGTCACATTGACAAGGGATCGCTGAAGATGGATGTCTGCAAGACATCACAGTCACGACTTCCAGCGTGCAGTGGAGTTATGAGCTCTGCAGTTGAAGAGCAGTTGAACATGAACCCGGCATGTGGTCGAGAGGCTTTGTGCTGTAAATTAATGTCAACGGGAGATTGACAGATTACTTCTCTCACTCAGCCTGCACGTCAAATGTGGTTCCCCTGAAGTCGCTTATGTACGATCTCTCACACGGACTGTGTACTTTTCTCTTTGTCATGCTGCCATATGGCCACAGCAAAACGTTCACTAACGGGAGTTCATTCTCCATGATTACGTGTTCAGCCAGCACGTTTGTATGTACTTATTGAGGCTTCAGAGGAAAGTTGCCACTTCTTCATGAAATGAAGATGACAGTAAAATGGAAAACGTTCCAAGAACTTGCATTTAAAACAGTTCGACGGTATCCGCTAAATATTCATGGAAATACCTGAAATAGAAATCTAGATTGGCCCTGGCCTCCGCACCACCATTTCCTCCCAGTGCTCTAAATCACTGCAGAGTGTGCTGCCGCTCCACACTACATGAGATAGTGACAACATAAGCTCAGTATTTAAGGCCTTTTAGACTGCTTCCATCTGCAGGCGCTTTCTGGCCAGTGGATTATCCGACAAGGAAAGGGCTTACCCTCCTATCACGACACTCAGGGCTTCCATTCCAGTTATTGCCACTTAAAATGCACGTCTACATACGTGTGTATGTGCGTGTAAGAGAGAAATTGTCGAAGGGTTCAAGATTATGTAAAGCAATGTTTTCTTGACACTCGACCATCCCTAAGAAACAAGTTCTTCATCATTCGTGCAAAGATTTGTGCTTTTCTTCTATATTTTGTAATTATCATAAATTCATTTAAAAATAGCCTGAACTCTTCAAAGTAATAGCTGAAAGTCCTTCGCTGGGATATATAGTTTTACAATGCATCTATGTAGATATAAAAAATCATTCAAATAAAATTTGATTTAATTAATGGCGAATGCACTTTGGAAGGAGACAACAGGTTTTCTACTCAGTGTGTTGTAAACCATCTCATGTTCCTGTTTGTAAGATATAGACTGTAAGGTTCCCCGTGAAACCTCTGTAGAGTACGGTTGAACGGGTGGGAGTGCCGGTCGAGTGGGAGTGCGGGATCGTCCACTGGGCTCGGTGGTCCTGTGTGCGCGGGCAGGGCCGAGGCTGAGGGCTAAACTTGTGTATTTACACCCTCATCCCCTCTCAGGCCCAGGCCTGAACAGATGGTTTCTGTTTTTCCTGGCAGATTTGCGACAGAGCCACAAAAGGCCCCTGCTTTGACATGAAGCCAAACGGTTAAGGCCGTTACTGGCAAGAGCAGGGGAAGGAGGAGAGAACAGGGGAGAGTTGAGGAGGGGGAGGGCCGAGTGTGGAGGAGAGCCGAGAGGGAGCGAGAAAGAGCCAGTAGAGGATAACAATGGACAATCGACATTGAATCCAAGCACAACCCTTCCTAAAAAAATATCTCTCTGCAAATAAAAAAAATCTCTGCCTTAAAGTTAAGGCTGTTGAGCGGCAACGAGCAGGGAGCATGTGATTTCTGGGTTCTGCTGGCTGATAGCGAGTTGGGTAAACATCCATTAGTGCAGCATGAACCTGTGCTCCTCCTGCTTCCTCCACAGTCTGCAGCCGGAGGAGGGAGGACTGCTTCCTGATTCATTTCAGTGAGGTGAACAGGGGTTGCATTTCTCTTCACTAAATCAAACCACGGTTTAATTATTATGCATGTGCTCGACCCCTGGACTCGGTCTCCTTCGCCGGCCATGACAGGTTGTGCAGTGCATCATTTCAGTTAGTGGTTGACTCTATCATCCTCATGCTGACTGTAACTGTACGGGGTAACTTTGTACACGCCTATGTGGTTAAGCAGGTCAGATTCGTATTTGTGATGTATGCTGGGTAATATGAGATAAGTTTTTTGTCTTGACATTATTGTTGCATCTTTAACTAATGCAATCTTTATATGATACAGATGACATCAAAATGATTCAGTGGTAACTTGTTGCAACATATTTAGAAAAAATATGAAAAGCATTCCAGTAAAATTATAAGGACTCACGTGAATACCAGGTAACATTTGAATGATTTAAACTTTAGAGTTGTGGCGACTGAATAGTGGAAGGACCTTGGCTGGTGCGCGTGAAAAGGCGGTTAAATGGCGCGGCGCCTTTCTGCTGGAGAGTGACTGAATAAGCTCTGCTTTCACAGGTCAGGGATGCACATGCTGAAGAATCAGCACTCGTGTTTTTCCTGCTGTAAGCGCTTTTGCCAATGAAAGCAGATTGGATGGCAACAGTGCCTTTTTGCTGGAGGGCCGATCCTGCATGTTCTGCTGATAAGCTAGTCCCCAAAAACCACAACATGAAGCTTACCAAAGAACTCAATTACACAGGGAGCTCCGGCTCTCCGTTCCCCGTCTATTAGGCGGAAAAAAGATTTTGCCCACACTCTGCCGCGCTAAATTGCCTGTGGTCTACTAAAAGAACATCAATACGTGCTGGTTGAGCTTCCATCGGCCGACAGCGCTTTCACTGCCTAAACAAGTTATATCATTTACCAAACACGAAAGCTGTTCCGTCACACTACTGACAGCTGCTGCCAACTGGACCAGGCCCCTGTAGTTTGTAGCGGGTTTAATTAGTGTTTGAACCAAAGTATTTATAATCACAGTCATCCCCAAGGTTCTGGCTGCTGAGCTAAGGACATGGCAATGAATTCAATTTGACGGTTGTACAGCTTGTACCAGGGCAAACATCTGCTGCGAGGTTGTGTTGAGAACACTGTTCTCCTGTTGGCCATCCTGTAAATGACAGGCCTGGGGAGGGGGTGATGGAGGGGGGGGGGGGGGGGGCAGCAAGCGCTCTTTTCTCAGAGAGAACACGATGCTGCAAGAGCCGCTCAGCATATCACCGCCTGGTTAGTCCGAGTGTCGACACGAGCAGGGCAATGTTTTTTTTTTTTTTTAATCCGGCAAACAGCTCAGGTCAGCCATGTGCCCATATTTCCTTAAAGTCATAAGCACGCTCTGCAGTCAGTGGCTGTTGCTTCACCTGCCGCAGAAAAAAGCTAACAAACAAGAGGCTGCTAAAGAAAGACACAAATGCTCCTGAGAATAATTACTATGTATAATTAATTTTGTTTATGATTGGTGCTACCTGCCCAGCTGTCAAACGGTTTGCCATTGGAGGATACTTGTTTGACCAAAAACACACTGGGGCTCCACCTTTGTTAGCTTTTTTTAAAAACACACTGCATCTGTTTTTTCCCACCTGCCAAAACAAAGGAACCAGCATCATGAACGTGTTGCTCTGAATCATTTGAATGTTTTAATTCTCCCTGTCCTGTAACTTTGCATGACTTGCAGCTGATGTGTTGCTGTGCTGTGTGCTGACTATTACTCAAACTGCAGTAGATCAATATAAATAAACTTGTTTTAATTTTGTAATATTTAAATTCTTGAGACATTTTAAAAAGGTAAGCCAAAAATACAATTAGTTAAGAGCGTTGTTGCAAATGCTAATTTTATGCCGGTACCTTTAATATTTAAACGTGGAGTGAAGAGGAGAAGTCACAAGAGAATAACCTACAGGATGCATGAATGGAGCCTCGAGGTAACAATGAACTGATAAACATTCATACACACACAGCTTTTGTTCTGTGCCTGTAAATTGTTTTCCATTGCATCATCTAGTTTATCAGCTTATAGTTGCTCTGTGTTCTCATGTGAAACATTTTTATGATCCATAAATACACAACACACCGATATGTGACTATAAAGTAAACGCATTAGTACATTTATAACCTTCTCGTTGGACACAAGCTGTACTGAATACAGTGGCATGAACGGATTTTTCAGTCTTTTACTAAATTCACCAAATAGTTAAAAACTATGTTTTTTTTGCACTTTAATATATTCACATGTAATTTCTAAGTTAACTGCAGTACTTTATTCCACCAAGGAAATGGTTCGGGTTCAGCCCTGCATGGAAATAAGCCAACACTTTCTAATTTGATCTAATATTCAACTGTCTGTTTGGCTGCACAACAAACAGAGCTATGGCTGATACAACTCTGTTCAGCAAATACATTGTGTTGATATCCTCTATGACTGCGCTTTTATATATAAAAAAAAAAAAAAAAATCCAGTGAGAATATCAAGAGCAGAGTTATCCGTGAGCTGCCATTTCAGCATATTTAGTTGTTTAAACACTGGAAGCAGCAGGCTCATGTTCCATGACGTCCTCTCCTCAGTGAAGGAAATGGTGGCAGCAAAGCTAGTTGCAGACGGTCAGACGACACACCCACTTCCCCCTCTGGGCCTTTATGTGACTTTATATAAAGCATTCCTGAGTGCTAGTCAGGCCTGGTGTGTTTACACAGCGCTGGGTCCTTACCCTTGATACTGGGTGTTTGAGCCGAGCTGGCACTTCAGGGGCAGCGCTGCTAATAGGGGCTAGCAGGAGAACCAGCGAGGGGCCGACGCGCTGTTCTGGACCTCTGGATCTCAGCCCGAGGGCTTTATGCTCCACTCTCTGGCTCCACAACAGTGGCCCGGCCGGGACTCAGGGCACTAACTCCCTCATTTCTGCAACACGCGTCTTTATTTTTCGACGGCTTGGCATGCAAGCCTGCTACTGGAGATAATGGGGAAATCTTTGTTGTTTCACAGGAGCTAAAATATATTTTAGTTCCAGAGACAGGATTTGGGAATAAGCAGGGAGAAAATAAAATGAGCTTTCCTCTGGTTTTGACTAGCTCAGATCAGTCTTACAGCACAAACGCAAGTTCAATCATAAGCAAAGAGTTGATTTTTTCCTGCGCGACGACAACCCGGGCGGTTTAGTGTCTCTATTGAGCTAACGCCCATATTGCCTCTTCTCCTCTCATCACAGCTACCCCCCCTAGGCTCTCCCAGTCATTTTCTTCTCTTTTCGTATGCTTAAAGGGTAGTTTATTTTCCATTTGTAGGGGGAATGAATCTCTCTCTGCTCTGTGGTAGTGGCAGGCCTAGATCCTGGAGGAGGTATATTACCTCTCCTGCCAAGTAGACTCCCCCTCCAGGTTGAATTACATTAATACCTCCTTTATAGCCAATCAACTGGACTAGTCGTATATTTCAAAACCAGTGAAAATAATTGAAGAAACCTCTGTGAGGAAACTGTGTTCATACACTTTAATCTCTTATTCAAGAGGCTCAAATTGGTTTTGAGGAATAAAAAAATGTAGCACAAAGGAGGTGACACTGAGCAGTTCTTAAGTAAAAAAACATAACATGATATTTAGGGAGTGTTTCAGAAGCAGGGCTGACATAACCTCCGCTCACAGCAGACAAGGAAATGAAGTAGCGGGAAGTATGACAAACACCTTTGATTTTCCTTTGATGTCTGTGTCAGCACTGTATCGGCACACTTCCAGCAGGAGCAGCCTCACAGAAACAGCAAGGTCTGCACTGCTTTGTGAATCAAAATGCATATCTAAGAATAATTTAACAGCCAAGTCAAAGGTGTGGACGACTTTGAAGCAACATGTGCATGAACAGCATGTTCCCGTTATTGCCAGTTATAATACAGAGATACAAAATAAATCACTTCCAAAGCTCTTAAGAGTTTTCCTTGTGCAGATATAAAGCGTTATGTCAGCTTAAAGACCAACCGCATAAAGTCTGTGTGGTTGCTAAGTTTGTTTTCAACACAACGGTCACATTTAATAAGGTTGACTGTTGTTTTTTCATTCTTAGCTGTGCCATGAAGAAAAAGTCACACAGTTGTGCAGTAATGATTAACATATTGACGCTTGCACACACTCACACACACAGAAGAGGGAAACTCCCGTCTCCACAAACAACACAATTACAACAATTCCGTAAAGGACGGCACAATAAATCACTTTGTCTCCATTCATCAAATATTTTGGTCAGTGATCTTAAAACCACCAAGAAAGAAGAGGCACAATTTGAGAACAACACATTGTAATGTAATCCTCAAAACAGTTAAAGGCGCAATAATCTGTTTAATGTAAACAGAAGAGCACACATTTGGAAGCAAATTTCCCTTTCAGGTCATTTACAATGACAGCAACTTATTCATATTTTCTGATACTGTTGTAGGTTTGTTGACACCAGTGTTGACAGCAAAGGAGCCTGTGGCTTCAGCTATGAAAGAAACACGATGATTTTACATCTTGAACTTAATATCTTGATTTGTGTATGTGAATATATCTTTATTTTTTATGATGAAAAAGTATTAATTAGGCCTTTAAGAGAAAGGCATGTGTTCTCAATATGTAACTAAAATATTTTCCTTTAAAAGCAAAACTATTAGTTTGTTGTCCACTTCAAAAGCTCCCATTGTAACCTGCTTTTTAATCCTTGTTGTAGCCATTATGCTGCACTTTAGAGGCAACTGAAAGTTGGTGAAATAAAAAAAAATAAAAAAAGAGAGCTGCTATAACACTAGCACAAACATAAAATAAAGCAGGCCACCCTTCAGACCAGAGATGTGCTGTAAACACAGTGGCTCGCATCACATCTGCACTTGTTTACTACTTACTTACGCACAGAGGGTGTTAATTAATGTTCAGCGTGTCACACGTGAGGTTTCAGTGGTCGTGGGTAAAGTACATTTAGCCTTTTCTCTTCTCAGGTACAACACAATGTATTGTTTGTTCAGACAGCCTGAAAAGAAATCTGACAATACTGCAACACAGTTGTTGGCAGGCAGCACTTACTTCTTATAATAAGTCATACTCAAAATATCACACCAACAATGTTTTACTGCTCCTGCTTGCCATTGGTTACGAGCAAACCTCACGCAGCTCGTTTTATGTATTCCAGTACTATTGAACAAATAACACACACACACAGAAAAAAAGTTCAACAGCATCGAGAGCTTTACATCGTCTTACCGTTTCTTTGTTGGGCAGCAGCTCTTTTCGGATCCTGAAGAAGTTTTTGCCGAACTGTCTCAACCCTTTAATGAAGCGCTTCTGCAATTTTTCACACAGGAGGAGAGAGAAAAAGAGACCAGTTAGTATCTGTGAAGTCAGCTAAACTGTAACCGCATAAAGTTACAGGCTCACACCACGACAAAAAGCACTGCTTTCATTTTGCTAGTCTGTGGTTAGGGAGGTTTGATGTGTATCTAGAAATATATGTCGCCGTTGAAACTCCGGAGAAAGCACAGCTATGTCAAAAAAAGCAAAACAAGAGAGGAAATGACAAGTAAGGCAGAGAGAGAGAGACGCTTGTCTTCTCATGTGGAGAGAAAATACAGTGAAAGAAAATCTAATCTCATATGAGAGCATGGCTGACAGTGTCCAGGTTGAATGTTTTGTTAGTGAATAGTGAAAAGTTTAAAGTCAAAGCCTCAACTTAGGAGTTGTAAAGCAAGAAAATGCTCCACTGTGCATGGTGGCTGGTTGTCTATTTTTGTCTGAACATTTTTGTCTATTTTAACAGCACAGAAAACATGACACGGTTTTTAAACAACAAATACACCCTCGCATGAGTGAACGGAGATGCACGGCATGGTGACAGAAATTGCTACTTCATAACACCGGATTCACTGTGACATGAAAACTGAACGTGATCACACCACCTCACCCCCAACGAGCACACAAACAACACCACAAACAAACAAATAGGAAAAAGATGAACCACCTAAATGCATTTCTTCTCCTTTAAGAGCCACAGAGCGCGAGCCATCAAAAAGCGGAGGCTGAAAACATTCATAACCAGCGAAGCAGACTACCAACAGATTTCACTTTCTTGTTCCAGAGGCGAGCCCCGGTCCTCAGTGATCTCAGCCAGCCGTTTCCACCAAGTAACTCCAGCAAAAAGCAGGGAAAAGTCCTCCGGGAGCGCGGCACACAACCTCTGCGTCCAGCCACAGGTAAAGGGAGAATTAAGGGCACAATCCACAATGTCTGCAACGGTACACTGCTTTTTCTCCCTCTGCTTTTCTTTTACAAGCAAGAAATAGCTTGTCACTCTCTGCTCTTCCACTACAAAGGGGAAGGCTTTACATGTGATCTTTCTGCAAGAGAGCCTCTGGTTCGCAGCAGGCTGGAAAACCCGGAGCGGAGTCCTGGGCTCCGTGTTCGCATCGGGCACGGCGCACATTTCAGCTCGTTCTCGACGCTCTGACAGGCTCATGCCCCCACACAGGGACTGCCAGGCCACTGATAGTTAGCACAACTACAGCAAAGCGGCCGGATTCATTGCAACATAAACTGCAGCAGTCCTTTAAATGCATGCAGAGCTTTGGGTGGTGGGGTGGGGTGGTGGGGGCGCGCGCACAGAGGCACAAACTCCACGAGCCGCCAGCCGGAGAGGGGAGGCAGGCTGGGAGGATGCGTGTGGAGAAAGGTCTCGGACATGGTGGAAGGAGACAAGAGAGAGGGAAAACTAGACATGGAGTAGTGGGAGTTCAGTTTCCATGCCACGGACGTTACGTAACCAGAGGTTGTTTACGCACCACGATTCTGGTGGGGGAACAAACGTCAGATTTACAGAAGTAACACAGCCGGCTGCACAACACAACTATAGTTCAGGAGGGAAAATTACAGGAGGGAGACAGACGTATCTCAGGAATGGATGACTATTGTCTCCATTACGCACGCAAACTCAATAGTCTCAAGCTTTAGGGTTTAACGGTGTAATTGTGAGGAACTAAATATAAAAGTATGAGTCTAAGTTAAACCAGACTAAATACACAAACGTGGCCTGACCTAAAGCTAGATGTAAAAGAGCTGACAGCTGAATAAAAAAAACAAAAAACTCTACCTCATCTGTGACATGATGCAGCAGTCAATTTGCATTAATCAGACTGAGGTGTAGCGGTTGATTAGCCAGTAGATGGAGCCGTCTCCAACACAAGCTCTACCCCCCCACATCTTACACCCATCACCAACCACTGGAGGGGTTCACAGCACATTACCATTTGGACTGTCAGTCAAACTTACACAGAGCTACATATGATCAGAGACTCAGACGATGACAAAACTAGGTCATCATTTACTTGAAATATTATCTTGTTTGTGTGCAAAATGTCAAGGAGGATTCAACAATATGTGAATCCTCCTGAGTACGCCACATTTCAGTAATGTTTTTAATGTCTCTCTAGCAGCAGTGAGGTGAAAGTGCTGCGTCTCATCCTGAGGTCATGGATCTGCTGTGCAGAAAGAAAATTCTTCTCTTTTTTTTTGAGAAAAAGCCAGCCAAGGATGGAGAGATACCGAGTGTCAGCAAGAGAATTAAAGGTGAGTAAGTATTCTCAGAAGAGGAAGGCCTTCGATTTTTTTTAAGACGGCGGGGGATTCTGCTGACCGAATCGAGTGTGGTTTCACACCGAGGGACCGCACAGGAGAGGAGTTTGGATTGAGATTTCCTGCCAGTGACGTCAGGACTAGTCAATAATTAGACCTGCCCATGCAGCCTGTGTTCGTCTGTCCTAATTATGTCACCTTAATTATGTTCCCGACTGTACTATTTACACAGTCTGTCCGTCCGTGTCCATAGAGGAGCTGTGTGCTTGCTCCCCCTCTTCTCCCCCCTCTCCCTCCTCCCTTCCCTTTTCTTTCTCTGGCTGCCTCCCTCCTCCCCTCTCTGCACATCGGCTCCAGTTTAAGGCTCCATTTCAGCTGCCTGGGCTCACTGCTCTCCAGCCCAGCTAATAAATCATCCGCCAATCTGCTCCCTGAATCGCTCTGCCCCTGCTCCGATTGCTCCAGCCCACCGTCGCTAGGCAACACAGCGGTGGAGGAGGGGCTGAGAGTGCGAGAGCGAGCAAGGCCGAGGGAGCGAGAGAGAGAGAGCGAGCGAGAGGAGGAGGGGGAGGAGGGGGCTGGGTGGAAGGCTACTAAATTGCCATCCGCTGTGCAGAAACAACAGGCTTCTCTCTCCGAGTGCGTTTCAGAGTACCGGCGCTTTTCACCCGCCCTAAGTTTCCTTTTGGAGGCCAACAGAGCACTATTGTGAAGCCGGAGAGGAGACATATAAAGGGAGGAGGAGAACGAGAAAAAAATGATTCAATAGGCCATTGTTGTGTGTGCGCACTTCCTGCTTGAGTCGATTGTTGGGAGTTGTAAAACTGGTTGAGATAATGCAGACATGTGCACAAAGATGGTATCGTGATGACCAACGGGGCGCAGGCGCACACATGGAACAGAAGTCCTGCTAAATGTCGTTCCATGACAACACTGACGCAAGACTGTCCAACAGCAAACAAAGACACTCTCACTCAATATGGAGTCATTATACTTGACTTGTTGTTAAAAGCTGACCTTTTAAAGCCTGCAGTGTATAAACCCGGAGGGCAGAGGACAATCAGCCGGCGAGCCAAAACCAAAGGGAAAAAAACACTGCTGTCCGCTATGAAATATCAGCTAGTAATAAGATTGGCCACGGGGCGCAGAGAGGAAATCACAACATGCTTGAAGAAGAGAGGGGGAGACCGCAGTGACAGACACTATATACCCACATCCTCTTTGCACTGACACTATACATATAGACACAAATATATGTTTAGAAAAATGTATGTTGATGTACAAGCTTCGATAAGAAATCCTTCTTTTTTAAAAACAAAGAGAAAATACTTTGTACTTCCTATTTAGAAAACACAAAGATCTTCTGCCAACTTTGAGCAGGCAAAGCAACGTCCTCTGCTGCCTTTCGCTTGCACCAACACAAAAGGTGACAGGAAATTCCAGCACACACCCATCCTGCTATTTAGTTACTAAACAACCCTAAAGAGCATTGCTGGCACTGAACCATGAGGGTGGTAGAATAAACTGTTGACACTAAATCTTTGCCGTTGCAGGCAGAGCTCCCTCTGCAGACGAGAACAGCTGAAGTCAAGCTTGCTCATCTAGTCGAGGCGACATGTGTTTTATCCGCCCGCGGTGCTTTTGGTTGAGCCGTGTGTCTTAGGCCCGTAGGCTTTAGTTCGACCACTGGGGGGCCGCTACTCCTGCCTCTCCCTCGTCCTCCCTCCCCTTCCACCTCTGTGCTGTCGGACTGCTGCTCCAGTCATCCATCAGCTGAAGACACAGTCGGAGATAAGCCGCGGCACAGTGCAGCTGGCTGAGGGATAGATCAGCCGCTCCGTCTCTGACATGGCGACACACAGCACGACTGCTGCTGCTTTTTATTGTTTATATGGCACCTCCTGTTGGCCGATGCATTATTAGCACCGCTTATTTACAATCGGGACTGACAGCAGCTTCATGAGCGGAGACAATTTCATTATATTGAGTTTGCGAGTGCAAGAATCCTTTGATGGCCCTTCCCCCTTCTGCAGGTAGGGAAGGTACAGACGACGCAACACAGGATATTTAAATGAATAATTTATAGAATAAAATATATGTATTTGACACTCCTGAAAGGCAAATTATGGCTTTAGGTGGGACAACCAATGCATCTGAGGCTCGGTAATAATTTAATGTTTAATATTCGCATGAGATACGAGATGTAATGTAATTGTTGTGTGTGTGTGTGTGTGTGTGTGTGTGTGTGTATATATATATATATATATATATATATATATATATATATATATATATATGCATTTGTGGTCATTCGTTTTTTATGTATTCTTTTATCATAGTTTATTAATTAACTGAACACATTAAATGTATTGTTATTATTATCATAATTATTACTTTCAAGTTTATTTTAGGAGGGGGGAGGGAGGCTTGGGTGGGAGAAGAGGGTGACAAGGGAGGGCTTTAATGGGTAGGAAACAGCATATCTTTAAAAAAGAAATATATAATTCTGACATTCCTGTCATAAAACTTCCAATAAAAAAATATGGGTTGTGGAAACAGAGGTAGATGCGTTGGGGTACATATGTGTGTATAAAAATAACACATTTTTACAATTATAGAATAAATAAAAAATAATAATAAAAAAAAAATATATATGTAACAATAGTGATGCTCGTTTACTGTGAAGTGTTTTGGTTTCCAAATGCCGTCTGTTCAGCTGATAATCACATTATCAATATCAATATTAACAAACAAAAACTTGATTCACCATTTTAAGGATTCTACAATCTTTGATCCACAACATTATTTAATAACATGAAACATTTACAAGCATTTCAACCCACAACATGTATCATAGAGTGTCTGCAGTGGCCAGCTGTAGCACAGAAGCCACCTAAAAGTGTAAGAGGATTCTATTGGGATCTAATAAGTTGATAATCATATGTCAGCTAATTGTGCTTTCATGCTGTTCAACAAATGGATATTTAGATAAGAGTGTTCTCAGTGTTGTAACATCAGTGCGATAACAGGGCATCAGTGGAGAAACACTGAATGGCAACAAAAAGAAACAAACTGTATGCTTTTCACTTGAAGTGCTTATTGTTCCCGTTTTCAAAGAGTTTATTTCTGCCGCTGAGACCATCGCACAAAGGATGGGAAGAGAGTGGGCAGCAAACAATGAGCTTGCTTCTGATAAAACACACATAGAAAAGTGTTGAGCTGGGATTGCATCTCAGACTTCCAAATAAACAGAAGACTATTCCACTACAAAACTGTCTGTCCTTATTAACAGATTGCATTCCCACAGTGGATGTTTCTGCTGGAATATTGGTTGTTTTACATTTAAATGCCAGAACATTTGAGATGTTCCTTTGGTGTAAGCTATAGTTATCCCTTTACTGATGCATGGAACAGTTTGAGTGGCGCTCACATCAAGGTGATGGAGTTTCTATTTCTTAAAAGTTGTAACCATAATCTCACAGTAAGACGTTTCAGGGTTTGGCTGACTCACATCTCACTGAAGTGAAATGATTTCCTGTGCCGGCGAGAAGACAGTCAAATTGAAACACACACTCCTTTGCATTGTCACTTCCACCATCACAGCAATGCAACGTCTTACGAATGGTCCCATGTGTGGGGACAAATTATAAATATTTTTCTATAGTTAGGGAGTTGAACTGAGGCTCAGGATTATGTTCTTCATGGCAGCAGCTGCAAACGGAGAGAAGAGAGGTGGAGGGTGACAAGTGACCCTGCAGACAGGCGGATTCTGTCATTTCAGCGGCCGCCGCTGTCACTTTTATTCACATCTCTAAAGGAATTCAGGGATGGGGTGAAAAAAGAGCAGGCAGGAATAATGAAGCTCGTTCTGGAGGGGATGAGAGGGAAGAGGAGAGGCAGAGGAAGGGGCGATAAATAAATGAAGAGCAGCAGGGCTGGTTTCTGTGAGCGA
Source organism: Cottus gobio (assembly GCA_023566465.1). Taxonomy (NCBI): domain Eukaryota; kingdom Metazoa; phylum Chordata; class Actinopteri; order Perciformes; family Cottidae; genus Cottus; species Cottus gobio. The sequence continues at coordinate 15,107,317 of CM042215.1, read as the reverse complement.
GTCAAGGTTGGAGCTGCAGTTACACCTGTCCCTCAAGGCTGCAGCGCTGGAAAGGCCCAACTGGTGATCTGATCACCGGGAGCTGTCCCTGGCCGGCCAGAGTCGAGCTGCCGCTTCTCCCGGCTGTGGACACTGTGGGGCAGGTGGAGCGCCAACGGGCTGCTGACCGCCTCCACCCACACACACCAAACACACTGCACAGTGGACTGGACTCCATGACGGCTCCTTCAGTGACATAATGCTGCCCCAACATGACGACGCTGCTCCGTGAGAGCGTGGATGCAGCTGCCTCGACCCGGGTTACTGAATTAATTGGATGGGCTCAGGACTCGGGGCTGAGCCATAATTCAATGTTATCGACGTTAAGTGAAATATTATGGTAATAGTATAATCATAGCTGGTAAATTATTTTGTCTAGATTTCAAGCAGGCATCGTTTCTTATCCGGGTATGAAGGTTTTTGTTTTACATTTGTTAATAGTTTGATTTAATGTCATAACAGTGGAACACAGGCCACTGCATTTAACATGAATTTGATGATTTATATGAACTTTGTATACATTTGCTATGTTGTGGTATAAAGGCTCGACCAATAAATCAACCAGGCCGATATTTCGTCAGTGTATATACTGTTTGTTGGCCGATAATTAACTATAAATTCTATCACAGAAATGCCAAACTCGGTTTTAAGTTATTTAGATAGTGACATAGTTTTAAATGGTTTGTCTACCAGAGCGCACTGAGGTATATTTTTATACTGTAAAATGTCCCCATCAGTATGTAACCTGGGCACAATTCTATAGAAAAACAAATGATGCAGAGGGATCTGCATCAAGATTGCTGATATAGCGTTATGAGATTTTTCCACATATCATCATCGGTATGGTCACTCAGAATATATCAGGGTAAATTAATATCATGAATAACACCGCAAAGCAACATTTCTCTCATATTAAAAAGAGCCAAAAGTGAATTTCTAAACAGATTGCTTAATTGTCTGAATAGAGTCATTTACAGCTCCTACTGTTGATCCCCTACTGTGCTTCTTTGACTAGTGGTCTCTGTTACACCTGCTGAGGCAGTGTGAGACTATAAAGCCTCCCATCAACGCGTACCCGCTCTGATCATCATCCCACAGCAGTAAAGCTTGGCGCCAGCAAGTGTACATAAATGAAGGCGAACTCATAACTCGTCCACAAAAGGACGGCTGACTTAATTTGTTGTGAGTCGCTGTGGTCCTGCCGTGAGCTCTGGCTTTATTCAAATGTGCCCATCATGTTCAATTACAAGACAAATACACCCATTCACTTCCAGCGGATCCGAGTGTCTGGATTCAAAGCTCAATAAACGACTGCCGAGCTTCAGCATTAACAAACAATATCAAAGTGGGAAAACAGAGGAGGAAAAACAAACGGAGAAGAATTTTAGTGGTGGAAGCCTTGTGTTTCCCTAAGATCTTCAGTCAGTTGTGTTATCTTTAAAAGGGAGTGTGTGCACAATCATGTAGAGCAGTGTGTCATAAAGCATCGCGGCAAAAGCTGTAGCTCTCAGTTGTTTTGATACGGTGTTATCCAGTCCTTTTATTCCTCTTTCCTACCTGTTCATGGTGTGCTGTTTGATCAGGGAGAAGAAGGGCTGCCATTTTCTAATTCTAGCCATTCAACAGCTGCGGTGAAATTCACATCTAAATTCAAATGGAGGCCAACATTACCAGCCCTCAATCTTTTTCCCTTTGCAGACTTCCACACTCAGGATTCATTCTGCGGGTGATAAACAGGATGCAGCTGCTCTTGGCCCTTGGAGGAGCTGGAAACTGACGAGTGTTTTTACTGATGTCTTGTGAGACTGGGCCAAGAGCCCCGTTTTAACTCTCGCAACAGCTCCCTCTAAAGACACAAACCCAGCTCTGACAGACAGCAGCTCCCCACACAAGAAATACTAATATTGAGCAAACTCTTCAATACCCTGAATTACCAAAACTCTATTTGTTCGACTTGATTCTTTTAAATAATCATATTTCAAGCAGGACATCACCAAATTAAAAGTACTGTGTGCTTACCACTTCATCCTCAGACCAGCACTTCTCTATCAGTTTGGGTACAGGCTTCTTCACCAGGCGCTGGAGAGCTTTTCCTGCATCATAGCTGCTCTCGTGAAGCTGAGGACAATCACAACAAAATGTCAGCTTTTACTTCTGATGTATACAGTAGTTAAATTAACATTTACTAAGATGCCAACTTTTTTGGCAGTGACACAAGAGGGACATTTTGAGCTGTGCTGACACATTTTATTGAGCCGATTTGCATTACAACATTTTTACATCGAAGAGTGGCTGAACCTTTTACTAAAGACGTTTAGAGCGTCAGAGGAAATTCTGTGCAAAGACCCAGAGAACCCGCCTGGAAATAAACCAAACAGTGACAAAGGCAATCGCCGTGCAGCTTTAAGCCCTGTGTCACATTCAATTGGGTGAAACAGGCAGCGCTGGAGCTCTTCCTCTGAGAATAAACAAGCATTACTCATTGGAATTGCAAATAGAGAGGAAGGTCGAGAGACAATGACCTGCCCGCTATGTTAATTTCCCAGTTTATAGAGTCGGAATATAAATGCCCTGTTTATGATGATTCTAATCTCTTTCTTGCGCTTGATTCCTCTGTATTCATTGTCAACGTGACAGACAAATCTCTCATTACGCCTAATGCATTGTAAACCTCTGAGGGTGGGTTTGCTACAGGGGGGCTACTCGACTGGCTCAGGGGCCGTATCACCGGCCATCACCGCAGCTCAAATAACGGAACAGAAACGTGAACTGTTTTCAACGGCCATGACGCCACTGTGGCGTGAACTCGGTTGTTGCATGGATACTCACAGTGTTAAGTGCGTTTAAAGTAGTGTCGTCTCGAGAGGCTGCTAAACACCCGTCTTCTGTTGAGCCTCCGTCGCACATCCCTGCAAAGGCAGCCATGCTCCTGTGGACACAACACATATGAACGCATTAAAACATACACATGATTACAGAGCTGTTTTTATTTCCCTTAACGGACTTTAATGTAGGTTTTTAGTTTTTTTACTTTAAATCATGTCTCACAGGCATTTTAGACATGAACCAGATATGTTATATGTCTATAAGCAGGGTCACCTCAACTGATTTTGTGGCAAGAAATTACAAATGGTGTAATTAAGTAGACAGATGACAAAAAAAATATACTATTAATAATACTAACTAATAATAATAATAGGGGCCAAAGGGCAGAATTGTCAATGTTTTCATGTCTTTAAAAAGCATATTTGGTATTCCCTGCTTTTATGTATATTTATACGCACACATTAGTGGTGCAATGGATCATAAAACTCACGGTTGGGATCGTAACGCGGATCAGAGTCACGGATCAGATCACAGATCGGATCAGCACAAAAAAAAAAGGGGAGCAAATATAACTTTTAGAGATCCCTGATTACTTTTTTTGCCGCCGATACTAATTGCGATCATTAATGTTCCATATTGGCAGATACAGATTCCTTTGTTGTTTGGTTATAGCAGCTGCTCTAGAAGGCTTCAGACCATAACACATTCTAAATGTTGATAGTCATTTTGTATATTTCTTTTTCTTCATAAAAACACAATTCAAATGATAAGGAAATTAAAGATTGTATTTTTATGCCACTGTTACTAGCTCAATTTAACACGGATTGGTTGTTTTCAATGTAACATTATCAGAGATCGGCAACTAGAAAAGCAGAAATTCTGATTGCATATTTAAACTGAATATAGGCTAATCATGACATCAGTAAAACAATTTCACACTGGTACTGATGTTAAACTGTGTACTTATACCACTCTGGTCCTGTAGTCAGTTTTTTCCCACTGATATTGAGTCTTTGAACTACGCTTTGATCAATACAGCGAGGGCAAGGGGACAGTTTGGGGTTACATATTTTTGAAATAACTATCTTTAACCTCATCGGTGATAGTTTTCCCTTGAACTTGTAGGTTAGACATTGGAGCCCTGCCAGATCTGAACTCCCGTCTCTCTGTGGGCTCACCTTGCGGCTCTGAGGTACATGAGAAGATCACAGTCATTGACCCCTGGCATCCAGACCAGCTCCTCGTTCTCGGTGACGGCATGGCCACCAGGAGAAGGGAAAGGCTGCAGCTCAGGGAGTTTGGCCTAATTAGGTCCAGGAAGAAGGAGAGGGACAGATGGTGTCACACTACAAATAGCAAGCAAGCTTGAACAAAATATCAGCTTTCAACCCCCTGTCATCGACTTTATACTGAGTGGCGGGGTGGGGACAGCGGGGACAAGTTACAGCCACAATGATTGAATATCTTAAAACAACACACTGAACCGCAGTACTCGGGTGACTTTCTTTTTTTACACAGGCGGAACTGATCCTCCCCGCTAACATAAATAACTTACTTTATGTGCAGTTATTACGCAAAGCAACAGTTTCATGCCCGCTCGGGCGGACAAACGTTACAGGAAATGGTCATGCAAACTTAATGCAAACTTGTATGTAAATTGCACATGTCCAGTTTAAAGGACCTTGATTATAGCGACATATATTCTATACTGGCATCACCACCTGATACAATTGCCGTTTTAACATTTAGACAAAAGGTTTTAGGTGCGCTGTTTTTAACACTATTATTCGTCTGCTGTAACGAATTCCTCACATCCAAGCAATTTTGTAACAAAGAGGCTGCATGCTGTTCCCAACGCGGAAGAAACACTCTAACCGACACCAAAGAAATCTCTCAAGTCAACAGCTGGGTGATGCGTGCTGTACAATGACTTACTTGGTGACTGGGTCCCACTCGGATTTCCCCTTGTGTGCTGTTTAGTCGCCTGCGAAGGGACAAAGAGCAGATTGAAACAAAATATTTACTTGGAAACATTTCAAACATAGCTGAAGGAAATCTGTTGGCGCTGTGCCTGTTGAATCTTTTAAACAACTGCACACAAACTACAAAGTCACAACTGGGTATCAGGACTGACTGAAGCATCAAAGGAAAATGTCAGAAACTAACAACACATGACGTGTGCAAGATCAAATACAGAGCGAGGGGACATGGGCTGTATAGTTTCTATTGTAGGTCTGCACAGGTGTGAGAGGAACGTACACAATGTTTTATTCTGAGAAGCAAATGAAGATTTCAGGAGAACTTGGCTTGACTGCTCCTGCACAGCAAGCTGAGCTGAGCACATTTACAGGTCTGATATTGTGGATGCAGCAATAAAACAGAATCCCCTAAAAGGAGGTGGTGGTGGGGGGGAGCTGGCTCTTGAGATGCAGGGCGAGCGCCTCTCAAACGGCTGCTGGTACAAATGCTGGTAGCCATAGCAACTGCAATTTAATAATAGTGTTCCGAATCTCCAGCTGCAGTGGATTAAAGAAAATGACAAGATGTTCCTTTTGAAAAGCCATTCCCCTCTGTTGCCTAGGTAACAGCGCCAATTTTAATACAGGCGAGCGCAGGGCCGGCCCAGAATCTGTCAGCGTGATTTGCACCCGGAGAAGCTCGCACTCCATCACGGAGACCTGGCGGAAACCCGAGAGGCCACAGCCCGCTGGTCTCTTTACAGCCATCCAGCCACAAAACACTACGCCGCGTACATATTTGACTCCACGCTCCGCTTCTTAAACAGACCTCCACCTCCTCGCAGACGTTAGAGAGCGATTAGAGGAGTAATCCATACTCTTATGAACTGTGGCTGACTAAAGCACTGGCACAGAGCATGTCAGCACAGGCCAAAAAACTGAACTTCAGCTGCAGTAAAGGACCCCCGGCCTGCCAGGGCCGTCTACTGCTCCAGAACACGTCCAAATACTTCCTTTCATTTTGTTACAAACATTCTCAGAAGATAAAACACAATAAATGTAAAGCAACCAGAATGTGTCCCGACTGAAAACCCACAGCGATGAATAGCGCAGATAAAGAAGAAATATGGTGGTTGCCTGCGTCATCAGCACTTCAAATTAGAATTCTCAAGGTTTGATAATAATTTCATAACACTCCGTAGTTCAAGCAGTGATTTTGTCCATTATTACACTAAAAGTTTTGAAATCATTATCACTAGTGGTATCGCAGAACTAGGAATAACTAACCAGTTCTTTGGGTTTATTAAAGATGAAGAAATTATAAAACACAGGAATACAAACCCTGCTTTTTTTTTACAAACAAAGAATGACTCATTGCATGTACTTATACATAACTATACATTTTATGTCTACAGTATTGAATGGCTATAACAAATTCATGTCTGCATGTCAATTTAAACCGAATGTGAATCTGGATTGTGTTCCTTCTGAGAAAAAGTTGTACAAATGTGTTCCTGACAATGTGCTGTGGGCCATGTCTGTTTGGCAGGAGGCTGTAAGGATGACGAACGAGGACCTATGCACCAGAATAAGAACAGCGTCTGAGGACAGTCGTGTTTTACTCAGGCAAATCCTGAGAGCAGGCGGCCGACATTCAGATGGAATGCTGCACAGGTCCTGAGAGGAGAAGCAGAATACAGATGCATCGCAGCAGGAAGCTCCAAGGAGTTTCCATTATGACTGCAGGTATACTTAAACAGAAACATACAACAGAAAGTACCACCACACGTGATGTGACATACATACATACATACATACATGAGTTTAATTTCTTACAGACAAATTTGGAAAAATAAATGACTCAGAAGCTAGTGTTTAAATGTTCTGACTCTTAATGTAGATACGAAAGGTAAACATCAAGCATTACATTACAGTTATAACAATGTTTATTTTTTTCTCTCTCTAATAAGCTGCACAAAGCAAACATAAAACATGCCCAGTTGTTTCACACAACAAGTTCAGATCTAACTCTTGGATCAATTACAGGCTTACTTATTAAAACAACAATAACAACAACAACAACGTGACAGTCTGGTCAACTTTGTGTGCAATCAAGGATAGCCCCGCCCCCTCCATCAATTCCAGCCAATCACGGCGCGAGTCTGTGGCACACTGACATAATTGCCGCACACCGAAAACAGACCCAACTTGATGGTATTTAACTAGCATGACGAGCAGCGTGTCAACAACCCAGCAGGTCGGAGCGGGGAGCTAAATTGGCTGAGCTTTTTGTGCGCCATGTCGTCCCGGTTGTAAACAGGAGCCGTAAAATGGAGCCACGGTAGCGTTAGCCTCCACGGGTCGTATCACCGTCATATAAGCGTGCTACGTGCACATGTATCCGCCTGATAGCAGCGGCTACAACGCATGTATCTGGACTCTGAAGGCACCACACACATAAAGGTGCGATGCAACGGCGTTTCCATTGTTGCAGCGCGAGCGCGTAACGGTATGTGCTCAGCGGTGACTGCCTGCATGCTCAACGGCACCCGAGCCTCACTTCTCCTCACACAATGTGCACCGCTCGCTGTCCGACACAAACACAGCCGGCTAGCACAGTGACGGGGGAGGTGGGCAGCCCGCAAACATCACACGGTAGGAATGCGACTCGTAAAAACGCCACAACGCTCGCGCAGCAACCGAGGAACGGCACGAGAAAGCACGAGAATATGATCGCACACCTACCTCCGGGGACTGAACAAATCGTCCATTTCTGACATCGAGCCCTAAGGTTGGGTGGTGTCACTGTGTGTATAATGCTCGTTGGAATTAACTCCCCTCTCCCACCTATTTCTAGGTGCTCAAAATGGAGAAGCACGCATTCGCTCCGGAGAGGTGTTCACTGAGCTTGTGCTGTGACCTCAGCCTGCACGTACAGCGTCGCAAGCTCGGCTCGCTCCTCTATAGACACTACTGAGCATGTGCTGCGACCTCACACGCGTACAGACACGCGCACGCGCGCGGAGGCAGACAGGCACGCATGCAGGATACGGAATTCATCTCTCCTTGTATGTCTGCGCCATAATAAACAAGAGTGAAATTGCAAGGCTGCAGACAGCCCGCTCAGAATACCAAACGAGCGGAGCGGGGGAGGAGGGAGGGGACGGAAGGCTGAACAGGGCCCTGAAGGAGGGGGTTCCCAACCGGCAACCCTCGGTGCCAATAACAAGGACAGCCGTCACTGCAACACGTGAGACACTCCAAACACCAACAGGGGTACAATAAACCAGCCAGCAAGTCTTTTAGACATTTGTTTTCCTTTTGGGAATATTTGTGTCAACTATAAAAACCATAAATGATACAAAGGTAAATAATGACATAAAAGTTTAAATATTCAGATTAAGATGTGCATTGAACAAACCACTCAAATTGTATCTTGTGTACCTTTTGTATTCAAACTAAATATCTGCCGGTGTGTACACAACCCCATCAGTTCATGACACATATTAATCATTTCACCAGTTGCACAATACCAGGATCCCTACAATAAGGCAGCTAAACAAAATTCTGTCAGTAATTTAATTCACACCTGTGATTTTTATTCTGTAACGAGTCACTGTCTTCTGTGAAAAAGGCCTTTCATCATAATCAAACAAGACTTAAAATACCATCGATTAAGCTAGTTTTTCTCTATAAAAACATAAAAAGGTTAAAACTTTACTTTCAAATTTGACAAATATCAACAAACGCCCCAACAATTAAAAAAGCCACAGGGGTTTCCTGGCTCATTCCCCATAATTTCCCCACATTAGGACTATTCTTTGTGCAGTGACAATACTAGCAGCCGTAATGATCAGAAAGCATCATTAGATAAAATGCTGTCCAAAGACAAAAAAAGCAGAAAGCTTATGTAAACTGAAACTGAGAAAAATGACTAGTCCTAAAACATGCATACATTTTAATGGTATTGATGCTACTGCTGACTGAGTGATACAAAATAAATACAAATAGCCAAATATTTGGAGTTTTGAATTTGACTATTGATGCTGTCAAACATTAAATTATATTTGGGCTGTGTTATTTGGTATTTTTGGTAATATCTCTGAAAATCCCTCATTTCTTTTTACATCGGCATACTGCTCAGCTGTAACTAATAGCTATTGTCTTTTTTTGCAATTCAAAGTCAAATGGGCTTTAGAAATTGTAGTGGCCATTTTCAGACAGTTTTTAGACAAAAGAAAATGTATCAGTGAAGAATAATTGTTGGTGTGCAGCCCCATTTCAACAAAAATTGTGTACAAGTGTCAGAGAATCGACCCATCATCTGTGACATGTGGGAGAATTGAGAAGGAGACCGTTTCCACGGAATAGACTTGACAGAAAGCTCCTCACCTGGTCTCGGGATTATATCCGAGGATATAGAAAAAGGAGTCGATGCGGGCTTTGAACTCCCTGGCAGCAAAAATGTCGGAGAAATGGGAAATGTTGCATTTCCCCCTGCGAGAGAGAAGACAGGCTTTATTAGACAAAAACAACTACATGACAAAATGATAGCCGAGAAGGAGCAGACATGGGCCTAATTAGAAGCTGTGGGGGTGTTCGCCTATCGGAGGTGACAAATACAGCAGCAGGTATATAGCGCCTGTCGGTGCCGGCTGAGACATCAAGCCTAGCCACTGAACCCATAAACACCAGCTGAACATGTCAGTGCCGCCTGGCCTGCTGCAGCTGAGGCGAGGGAGTCCGACCCTGCAGAGATCTGGACAGGAATTCAACCTGTCACTTCCCTCCCGACACAATTACCCCCCAATGGGCCGAGAGTCTGACCACATCTTGATACCATTTCCTGTTTCCAGCAACCTGGTGTCTGGCTCTATCTAAATAACAGATACCCCTGACATATGGAGCTGGGCTGCCTCATTGAGAAACAGAATCTTCCTCCCTCTGAAAAGATTAAAGGGCACTAAGCAGGGCTGTCTTTGGAGCGCTGCGGCATTACAGCATCCCACTGGAATTCCCTGCCGTTTATCTAAAGCCTGGAAAATAAGTCAAATCAAAGGGTGCTGTGTGTAGAAGAAGTTACAGCTAATTTGCCCTGAAATCAGTGGTTTCTGGGAGACTGTGCGGCTCACAGATGGTTCTGGTTAAAGAAAAGGGGAAGTGCGAGAGGCGGTCAGACAGGAATGAATGCAGAGGCAAGAACACCGAATGAAAACAGAATAACTCATTTCAGACCAAGAAAATTCTTACGCCTGTATTCCTTTCTCCCGACATCAAGCATAGAGAAAGCGACTGGCATCAGTTTTCCTCTCGAGGCTCATGCTCTGACAGATGTGTGTATGTGGGAGTTAATGAAGAGCCATTTCAATCAGTGTTTTTATGTAAAGCAGCTTGATGCACGTATCTCATTTATGGCTTTCCATCTTTGCACACCTGGACTATTCACACAGCACCTGGTCACAGCATTAGAGAATGGTATATCAATGGAACAATTGCTGGGATTTCTTTTATGTTCCTTCATGGACAGCAGATATAAACATAGCAGTTATGTAGAACTATTACTATTTTGTTGCCACTGCTCAGAAAAATACAGATACATTGTAGTAAAGACTCCTGAATCTGGATCACAGCAGGCAAGTATTTTACAACAGTGATGCATCTACTAAAACACAGACGGTGAACGCCATTAATCTGTTTGAGTCTAAAATAATAGTCTTTAATTACAGGAGTGCTTGTATGATAGCACAAAACCGGTGACAGTAAAATATGATTTACATGAAATAGAATATGGATTACTTTAACTGATGTCCAACTTGACAGCAAGGTGCCATATGTTTTCCAAATGGTAACAAAATGAAAACTTCCGGTAAATAAGGAATTGTTATGCCTAGAGATCTGGGATTTACTGTTAACGCAACAAAGCACCACAAATTAAAGCTGTAATGGAGGTATTGTGCACTGCACCCGAGATGTTCCTGGATATTTAGGGGTGGACATGTTCTACCATCGATAAGAGTATAAAGATCCTTGTGTGTAGATACGTGCGTGTTTGTTTACCTGAGAGCAGCAGCATGATACGTGTCCACATAGTCGGAGATGAAGAGTTCTCGACTTCTGACCACTGGGTCTGTGATGACCAGCTCCCGGCCAGAGTCTGGAGGAAGAAAAACACAGTGGCACTGAATACATATCCACATGATATATAATGTAAAGACAACCCAACTCATTCATCTATGACAAAGCGGGAACAGAGATAAAAGTAGCTGGAGTATTTGAACTCACTAATGGAAATCATGAGCACAGTTCTGCGTAAGCACAAGGTGCCTCTGCAGAGGTCATATTATGCCACATAATTCAATAACGCCAATAAAGTCGTCCCGAGAAGAGGACCCAATGTTCAGTTCTCAAGTAAAATGACCCTTTCATTGTTGACAAAGTACTTGATTCGTGGCGTGCTATGGTCACTGCCACACACCTTTAGGGCTGTCAACGAATATTCTATATTCGAATATATATTCGAATAGTTGTTAAAAAACAGAATATTCGAATGTGAAAATGAATATTCGAATGTCAAAAAAAAAAAAAAAAACACAGCGGCAACAGCGGCGCGACTGTCTGCTTTGCGGGTGTTTCAATCACTGAATGAAGCCATATTTGGGACAAGAGTCGCAACCTTAAATTGCTTGCACAAAACTATTGATCAGCACTCAGCATTAGTTTATTGTTGTTGTTCATTTAAACCGCTATGCGCAGAGAGCGCGACGGTGCGGGAGAGAGAGAGAGAGAGAGAAAGAGAGAGAGAGAGAGATAGAAAGAAAGAGTGCGTGTGCGAGCGAAAGGTCCGCGGTCTTGGCCATTAGTTAATTTACTTATTTTCGTGTAGATAATATGTTGTTAAATATGTTTAAACTTAAATAAATTACCTGTACAAGTAGTTATGTCTCGTTGTATTAATTTGTCCTGTTATTGACGTGCCTAATGCGCAACTTCGAATATTCGAATATGTTCGAATATATGTGTTTTTTTAAAGGGAATATTCGAACGTCATTTTTGAGCAATTTTGACAGCCCTACACACCTTGTGACATCAATTCTAATAATCATAAAGGACAGACTGCAGACAGAGGAGCACTGTGCTGCAATGATGCTGCTTCCTCCTGTTTGGTTGAGCAACTCAAATAAAGCCTTCCCCGTGACACAAGCGCTACTTTGATTAAAGTAGGAAGAGAAAACAGCATCACACCCCGTTTATTTAGTTGTAACTGTGACTGCATTTGTTCTCAACTGTTTTACACATTATACACACATGTGTGTTGAGTTGACTGAGAGGTTCAGCCATAAGCAGAACGGTAGCTAATGAGAAATGCTAACTGCCGACAGTGTGTGTGTGTGTAAAAACGTATTTCTCAATACTGAGTTTGAATAGAAGCATTCTTAAGAGGAACACATACCTTTGAAGACCAAATTCAAAACTAACATGAAACTGCAAGTATCTGTACACAAACTGTTCATAGCAAGAACACCGAGTGCTTTTGGTCCTGCAGTAAAGTAAAACATCAACACTTTTGTGAAAATAGTTATGTAAGAGTCAGAGGAGGATTGAGAAAATAATAATGATGGTTATAATTAAGCAATCAACCAAACTAAGGAGAAGCTCCCTCTCTTTAGAGATTTATATGTACAACTTTGTGATGGCTTTATTAATTAAGAATTAGAAAAAGAAAGAAAAAAGAAAATGTAATTAAATTATTTAATTTTAAGAACATTTTATTGAAATCTCTCAATTTAATATGAATAAAGAACAATACAATATAGTGGTATGTAACTCAGCATCGCCTATTTTTTTTGGTTTAATCTAATGATTTACTCATCCACTGATTATATACTATTAAAAGTCAGTGTTCAATGAGATTTCCTTCATGTCATCAGGATTTGATATTCAGCTGCTAAAAAAGTGACAGTGCTTATGTTCCCGTAGATGTGTATGTGTTAGAGTGTGACGAGTCCACTGACACCGATGGTGTTGAGGGTGCTCAAAGGCCGTATGACATTGTGGGTTATTAACACCCGACAGTGCTGCTGTCTGGCTTGAAGGAGTGTTGCCCGGGGAACAGCGCGGTGCCACGGGATTGGCTCGGCTGCCTCGGACATCGGCTTCTGGTTTCTGCTTGAAATGCAATTCACAGCTAACTCTTATTTCTCGACATTCTGGAGAGATGAGGCAGGTGTGTGTGTGTTTGTGTACTATGCACACATGTATGGATGTGTTTCAACGAACAAAAGGCAGTCTCACCGTTCTCATTGTTGCGATCCTGCACCAGGTGCTGGTAGACAGAGTCGGGCACCTCCGACTGGCGGTAGTACCATTTCACATTCATCAGCAGATGGTCCCGTTTACTCTGCAACACAGGGAGACAGAGCGAGTGAGCAGGAGACAAAGAATGATCCCACACTAAGATAAACAGACATCATTTTGTTTGATTGCGACGTCACAAACTGGCCTCTTGGCAAACAGTGCTGCTGTGCAGGCGCACTGTTTATGACTCACGCAGGTTGATGCCAGAAAGCACACAGAGAATCCAAGTCAATTAAAAAGGGATTGCGGAGCATTTAGAGATTTAATAAAGTAAACAGTGGGATGGCCGTTGCTGGAGGAAGTGTGGAGAGAGAGGAACCATGAGGGGGGGATGGATGAGTGTTCATTCCTCTGCCTTATCATCACTTAATGACAACACTCTAATGATTAAAACAAATAAATAATAAATGCTATTACGGCTTTTAAAGTTTACTCATGAACAGGCACTGTATCCCTTTATAGTGCTTTGGGACTTAATACTCTTTAAGTGCTGCCACCCACTGGGCTTTTGATAAAGTGCAAGTCAGCAAAGGCTTGTAATCCCTTAGACGACCAGCAAGTGGCAGCACTGAGGTGAGCAGAGAGCTTTTCCAGGGCCAGTTAATGAAAAAACAGCAGAGGGAAAAGGGGGGGGGAGGATGGAAGAAAATGGTAGAAACTGAGGCCAACGCTGAGGTGAGAGATGAAAAGGGCAAACTAGTGTTTTCATTTCATGTTATAAAATATTTATTGTGGCTTCACATAAGCCCAACTGACCGTCACAGTGGTTTGAAAGAACATTAGAGAGACTGCTGGGCTGGTTGCCGGACTGCGACACTATCCCAGCCATTTTTATTAGAGGCTCTGCTACGCTGCACTGCACTAACCGACTGAGACACCTGCACCACCACTGACACCACCCGCAGGACTAAAGGAGAAATGAGCATATGGAAAAAAAAAAATGGAAGAAGGGGTGAAAAGTCTACGGTAATCTAAGACAGACAGTTTAACTTCCGCTCTTTCCAGGCTCCAACTGTATCTGTGTGTGTGCAGGAACATGAGGTCAGAGTTAAGATATTTAAAGCCTTTAGAGTACATTGTTCGGTTGTGTCACTGGGGAGGAGGCTGAGCACACGCAGCCAAGCAAATCATCACCTCCCTAAACCCTCAAGCCCACCTCTGGTTTTCCCATTCTCTCCATTCCTTCCTCCTCTTGCTCCCTCCCTCCATCTTTCTCATTCCAACCCTCCACTCTGCAATCTTTGTTTTTTTCCTTCCCCTTGTTCCTCCTTTTCTACAACCTTGAGCCGGGAGGAGGAATGACTGAGTAAGTGAGCCTGGACGTGTTAAACAGCAGCTGGCAGTCAGTCAGCTGCATTCACTGCTCTGGATGATTGTGTGAGTACACACGTCACGTCACACAAACACACACACACTTTGCTTGTGATTCAACAGAGAGCCATACTTATGGACGGAGATACAGACCCCCGAGCACTCCTCTTTTCCTTTCCGTTTCTCCCTCCACAATAAAAGCACCGGAAACATAACTTGGAACACAGCTTCCTATATAATTGCTCATCCCTAATATTATCGCTTACATTATGAACCCGGACACGGGGGCGTTTTATGGTCCGACATTAGAGGGACTTCCACAAGAAGTTTAAAGCTTGGGATAGCCTTCTGTTAATTTTGTACTATAGGCTTGACATAATCTGCAGAGGATAAAATAAAATCTGCCTCCAAATTAATTGCACTTTCATGGAGACCAAATCTAAGAAGTATCGGTATCGGTACTCTGTATCGGCAAGTACACAAATAAAAATACTCGTACTCGTATCGGTTTGTAAAAAGTGGTATCGTTGCATCCCTACCACCCACCCTAACCTCCTGTCTATCCAGTGTACACACACTGTTGCCTTCTAGACTAACAGACTGCCTGCCACATCAGAACGAGTCGTTGTCCGCTGCTTGGACATAATTAATACTTTCAGGAGACCGTAAATGCTGCCAGTGTGCTACCTGAACATTTCATTTTCTGCCTGTAAAACCCAGAAATGAAAGGGAACAGGGTGTGATGCATACAGAAAAGCACAAGCAGACGGAGAGACGCAGACACACAGGCTTTTACACCGTATTCATGAGCCTGCATTATTTTAAAGCAACCAAACGAACCAAAGCACAGAGTGAACGTTACTTCAGCTATCATCAGTGTCCTCGTCAATACAAAGTAGCTGTCGCTCTCCCGAGCAGATTGCTGTTTAGAAGCTCACAGCGGCGTTAAGCCCTCTCAGGCAAAAGAGGAGAGAAAGACAGAGTGCAACATATGGAGCACGTAGTGGGAGTGAAGCACAGCTTTCAATTATCACAATTCTATAAACATACGGCGTGGAAAAATGAGTAGATAACAAGGGAAAAACGAAAGGGAATGATAGACTGCTCACACTCGCCATACAAACTCCTAGTTGTATTGTCGTTCAATTGTTTTTCTCCTGCCATAGAAAATAACAGAGAGAACATATAAGAGGAACCACAATGCTGAATTGATTAGAGGCATTCCACGCTGCCTGTAGAGAGCTGAGTCCCGCACAATGTCAGCCATCTTTGTCTGTCCTGCCAGAGGCTAAACATGGCCCTGCCCTCCCTCCTCCTGGGCCCTAAACCCTGGGAATGTTGCTCACTGCGGAGAGGCCAAAAGACTTACTAACCCACTACAGAGGGAAAGAAATTCAACAAGAGGAGAAAAAAGATATAGTGCAAAAAAGCAGCGCAAAGAGGGAGGGAGAGGAGAGAGAAAGGGTTGGATTAAGGTAGGAGGAGCAAGACCTTCTCATTTCCTCAGACTTAAAATTACAACTATCCTCCTCCTGCTTTACTGAACCCCCCAGGGTACAAGGCTACCCCTTTATTCACCGAGGAGATATAAATCTGAGAGTCATGCTTTGGGGCTGAGCACAAAGGCACCCCTCCTCCCTCCAGTGGCTCGGCCTGGCCTGTGGCATTCTTGGGTACACTCATCAGACAAGGCTGGATTAAAGGAGGGAAACATTATAAGACTGTAAAGAAATATGTCTTTCTTGGTGTCTGGTTTGACAGTTACTGTCAGACAGCCCACCACAAAGGTTGTCCACTCATGTTTTGACTCATGCAACTTGAGTTTCAATTTCCTATGACCTGGTTTCTTTTCCTATCCGTCTTTTGTCCACACAGTCTTCTTTTTATATACCAAATTGTTTTTATAATCCCTTTTCATTAAACCTATTTTGCGGTCTTTGTGAAGCACTTTGTAACATATACTTTTATCTTCTTTTTTTTATATAAATACAGATAATTATTATCATTGTAGAATGAATCCAAACTACTTCACATTTAGTAAAAAACAACAACAACCCAGTGCATTCATCACTGCTCTAAAAGCAGCCAAGACAAGCCAGGCATTGTGGGAGTCGGTTAATTCTCCCTCCGACGAGCTAAAGGTGGCTGGCCCCTTGGATCCATAATGGCTGTGCAGTTTTCTTTGTGTGGCTGCATGTGTGTGCAGTCAACTCTGGCGCTGGGGCCCCTGTGTACGACCACACCACTACAAAGACTTGGGGGAAGAAGGAAATACAGAGGGCAGACTTTCCTTTTTAACCAGAACAGGCTTTAAATTTGAAAAGAAACCAGCTCTGTTCGCAGTACATGTTCAAGATGGACTGAGTGTGGGATTAATTCCATGTTCTCAGCTAAGAGAGTGTGAAATCAATACAGTGCTTTTCATTTCAAAACCAATGACAACACTAATACGATTCAATGTTAGGGAGAGTGCACCGCGGTAGCAGCGAGCCCAGACTTTCTCCCACATCTGTTCACTGCGGCCTTTTACAATATGGCCGTTGCCTTGCAGCCACGCCGAGCTGTGACAAAACCAAGAGAACGTTGTTACAACCTGTAACCCTCCAACTTAATACCCTATTCGTCCTCCCCGCACTGTAACACTAGAGCTTTGCTCTAAACAAAACCAGACCCTCCCGCTCCCACACGACAGGCCCCCAGTGCACCTCGTTAACAGGAAACCTCTGTTTATTTTCTCTGCTTTTCAAACACTCTCTTCTTCCTCTGCTAACCCTGTTAGAGCCCCCCCTCCCCTCACTGGTGGTGACATCAGCAGCCAGGATCTATGACTTCCTTCAGGAGGTGGCAGCCAGAAGTAAGGAAGGAAAGACAGACCCCAAACACACAGACAAAGGAGACAGCAGAGAGCAAGGACGGGAGGGAGGGAGGGAGGGGAGGGGAGGGGAGGGAGGGAGGAGGTCAAACAGACAAGAGCAGCAGCAGCAGCAGCTCAGTGTTAGCAAAGAATGTCAAGCAGTTCAGCTAGGCTAGCAGGCTGCTGAGCTAACAGTTCAGTTAGCCTAAGTCCCAGGGGCAGGGGAGGCTCAAGTATGGTGGATCAGGGCTGGTAGCGGTGTGACATTGACAGGCGGAGGCTCCAAATGGCACAGAGGGCGGATTGTGGGAGTGTTCACCTCGCCAGCCGCAAGGGGAGAGTAAGCACAACCCAAGAACAAAAGGCTGATTGTGGCATTTGGAGGCAGAGATGGGATCTGGGAGGACTAATCTGCTGCTCCGACATGATAAGATTAGAGAGGGGAGGCAGGAAGAGCTGGCTGGGAAGATCACACACACACTCGCACACTCGCACACACACACACACACACACACACACACACACACACACACACACACACACACACACACACACACACACACACACACACACACACACACACACACACACGCACACAGATGATGGATCTGATTGGAAGGGTTTTCCACTCGGCATTCTCTCTTCCTCCTTTTGCTCCTTTCTCTCCCTTATTTTCTCCTGCTCTCTCCGAGACAGAGATATCTGCCAGCACACCAGCACTCAATAAGCACTTCCATCTGGACGACAGAACATGCACACACTCAAAAACTGCATGTGTGTGTGTGAACGTAAGCTGGTGAGGTACAAGAGATCTGCTGTGCTAAAGCAATCCACGACATCTCAGTGACTGACAAAGGAGGATGTTAAAAAGAAATGCCAGCATGCCGTGTGAGCAAACACACACACACAAGCCAATGCACTGCCTCAAACACATACACACACAAATAACCGGCTTTCAGTATAAGCACCACTATTCTTCTCCCAACCTTGCAGTAAAGCGGGGCAGGCTGGGACTCTGTGTCAGAGGTAAGAAAAAGCACCTCTAAATCAGGCTGTCAGCGCCAGCAGCAGGATTCCACTCTGCAGTCCTCCTCTCTTTATGGGCTTCACAGTGAGCACTTGGCTACTTGGAGGAAGGAAGGGTAACCTGCCCCTCAAGCCTCCTTCTCCAAGGCACATATAATAACAGTAAACAAATGCTGATTACAATGTTTTGTGAGGAGGAACGGTACACAGCCTGCTTCCACGCCTGGCAACCAGAACGAACGGAGAGAGAGTGGGAGGCAGAGCGAGGAGGTGAGGTGAGTCCCAGCTGTGGCGGTGGTGCTGGCAAGACCTTTGGGCCGTGCCTACACAGGGGTGTCCTCTCCCTCTGCCTCTCTTTGGCTTGACCTCTTTGGATATTAAATCGCCGCCCTCTGCTTTGAACACACTGGGCCCATCTGTCAGCCCGGCTCCATATTGGATTGGATGAGCATTAGCGGTTTTCAAAGTGGACAGATTTGCTCTTGTTGCTCTTTGTGTGTGTGTGTGTGTGTGTGTGTGTGTGTGTGTGTGTGTGTGTGTGTGTGTGTGTGTGTGTCTTTGAACATGGGCGCCCATGCCTGCCTTAAATTTAATCACCCTCCTCCTTTAAGGAATCAAGCAGACATCCGTAAATCCCTCTCCGACAGACGCACTAGTCGTGTCATTGTACAGATTGACGACATGCAGCGACACATCCGAGGATGTTAACAGGTCCTTCTGTCATCCAGGCAGAAGAATGAGAATGAGGGATGGGGCAGAGAGGAGGAAAAGAAAGAGGAGAAGGGTCGAGTCACGGGGAACTCACAGATGATACTAATTAAGGGCTGAGGACCACTTCTGCTGGATCACACTGCCAACCACAGGCACACTTTACACACTGAAGAGTCACAAGCACCCCACATGACTGCTCCATCTGAGACCTCCCTCATCCAAAACTGTGTTTCCCCCCCCATGCTGATAACAAGCAGGGCTGATTGCACAAGCATTCGCTTCATCTCTGCTTTATTTCAAGTGTGTCCCAGTGGGAGCAAGTAAATTAATGGCAGAAATATTAAGGAAAATGTATGACGTTGACCACGTTGCGCTGCTTCTGGAGTGGCAGTGAGAATCGAGAGCACCAGCCTTCGCTGCACGCTCCATAAAATAGCCAGGCGGCGTCCAACTTAAATATTTGTCTTTGCCTCCAACACTCATCTGCTGCACGCCGGCTCTCGCCAAGAAATTGAAGACGATTCAAGTGATGGTACAGAGAGCAGCGCCATGAAAGGCAAACGGCGCGCGAGGGTATAAAAAATACATCCACTAATGATGATCATTATCTGCAGACCACAGGCAAAGAGCACCAGGGACCTGACAACGTGTGTTCAGTGATTTAGGCTACGCACAAATAAACAGGCACTTGTTTTTTTCCTTTCTCCTGTTTTGAGAACACAGACTGTAATCCTTGCAGCATTCGTAGGGTATAGACTAGAATGCAGATCCAAGTGAGACTTCAAACATAGGCTGTGCGAGGACAGATGGAGGCTGTTAGAAGAGCTCATATCTGGGTGTTCAGATCATAATACTGAGTTTATTTCTCAAGCCCTCTCTCTCAGCCAGACGTACAGCTATAGCCTGCCAGAAAACATTGTCATTTCTGCCTTCAGTCTTTCATTTAGCCGCTTCAAAGCCATCTCGCTTTGATACCTGGCTTCCTCTGCGTGTAAGTGTGTTTGCCAGTGTGTGTGTGTGTAGCCCGGGATGTTCTCTTGAGAGCTGAGACTTGTCTGGTCTCAAGGTAATACCCATGAGTCAGGACTCAGAGTTAGACACAGTCACACACACACACACACACACGAGAAGACTGAGGAATACTGGTTTTAGACGACACAGGCTTCCTTTGTGTTTCAACAGCCTGGTGTTTAGTTTGGAAGGCTGTTTGCCGCCTGTGACCCATTGTGTTAGCTTTGCCTTGTTAGCGTAGCCTGGTGAGCTAATGAGACATCTTAGTAATACTGACTGGACGACTGCTGTGGAGGAAGAGAAGGGGGACTGCTCACTGAGAGGGTTGTGCAGAAAGGATATGAATATTAGGCTGTGTGTGTGTGTATGGGCGTCATATTGGATGTCTGCCCAGCAAGCTTATCCAGACTCTGCTTGTGCGTGCGTGTGCGTGTGCGTGTGCGTATGAGACTACCAGAGGCAGCCTCCTGAGCAGGGCATGGCAGAGAAGGAGATGTGGGCTGATTGAACGCTTTAATGGGAAGACAGGAAATGAGAAGTCTTGCCTCAGCCAATGCTAATCAGCACGCACACACACATACACACACACACAGATTTAACTTTCAGGCTTACGTGTAGGTTATTACAGTAGTAACAAGTCTGCACAGCAAATAAGTCTCATAATGTTTGTGTGTGAAGGGTGGACAGGTTGTGTGTGTGAAGTACAACTCAGTCAACAACTCAATGGGGAGTCAGAAAGGTGTTTTGTATGTGAGCCACTTCAAAGGCTGATGGGGTGTGTGCTTTGAGAGGGATGATAGAACAGAGTGTGTATGTGTGTGTTTCTGAGAACACTATGGAAGAGCAGCTGTCAGGCCATGAGAAGTGTGTCTATGGGGAGTGTGTGCGTGTGTGAGAGTGACATAGATACAGAGAAATCCTGAGGCTACTTGTGTGTGTTTGTGTGTGTTGCTCTGTATGGTCATCACATCGATACCCGGCTAATAAGAATATTTATGATCCTTCTAACACACGCCAAAGCTCATTTCCGCATCCACACATGCAACCGTTTCTTTGTAAGAAGACACACACACACACACACACACACACACACACACACACACACACACACACACACACACACACACACACACACACACACACACACACACACACACACACAGATGGAGGCAAATAGAAAGAGAGGAAGAGGGCAAGCATGAAAAGAAGGCTGGACAGACAGCATTGTAGATGGCCTTGAAAAGCTGGTATCACCACAAGCTCAACCAGTGGTGATTGAATTGTATGCTTCTGAAGATATCCATCTCTCTGTCTCTCAACTCTCTCCTCTCTATCTCTGCGTCTGAAGGTGACCTTGCCTGTCTGCCAGTCTCTAGTGCTGACACCGGGCCTATCAGTAATACATCATGTAAGCTGTGTATCAGCCAGATGCCGTACTAGCCGAGCAGTGGGTGGTCTGTCAGGCACTCATGCTTTGTACAATATGCAAATAATCACATGCAAATTACCTAGCAATGTGTCTGATGATAAATCAGTGTGGATGCAAATGTAGTAGATGTGTGTGGTAAACAAAAGATTTAAAGAAGTTACAGGCCTTCCACCAACTACAGTTACAGCTCACAAAATCAAACGGCTACTCACAGCAACTGTAGTCTGAATGCTGGGGAAGAATATGATTATAACATGTGTGTGCGCGCACACGCATAAGCACACGTGCACACACACACACACACACACGTCAGAAGCTTTAAGCAGCCTCCTGCTGTGCCGCAACAAGAGATGCATTGTAGACAACACAGCTGCAATAACAAGGCTGGCCCAGAAGGAGTTGTACTGCATGACTCCCAGTCTAGACCGGTTATAACAGCCACCATATTGTTACATTAACATGGAGAAAGTTTCACTTGAAATATGCCTAATCTGACCTGAAATTAAAGTCCCAGTGAAACTGAATTTTCTGAACATTTTGCTTCTTTAATTCAATCCTAGATATTATTAAAAAGATGGTTAGAGTGGAATTGTTTACATCTCTGAGATAGTATCATTGATTGGAATTTCCATGTATTCCTCCTACGCAATGAACTCTCCACTAGAGGCTTTACAGTAAAAGTCAAGGGATGTTTTGCCTTTTGTTTAGCTTTAACTGTCAAGTGGGTGTATGGTAATGATGAGCTAATGAGGTAAAAAAAAATAAACTAATTAAATAATCTAAATTACAAAACAACACAAATGCAAGAAAACCACTGTGTTCTAATTAGATATAACTGATTAATGTTCTGAAACTAGAAATGGGTGGTGTAAGAGTAAGATAAAAGATGTGGGAATAATATATACATTATTAATTTTAGTAAGGCAGAAACAATGAAACGCCATGCACACCCTGGTTGCATTAACTGAACACACATGCTGTGAACACAACTGCTATTGCCTCGTGGAACAATAGAGCTTCAGATGCTTTTGCACAAATTCTGTCGAGACTTTAAGCACCTGCTGATAATCCTCCATAATATAATATGATGGATTTATCTTTGCATGTCATTAATTCCTTCACAGCTTGAACCTAACCGAGTGAAGATGGGAATGTAAAATGTATCTATTATAACCTTTCCTTTCTAAATTCTGTATTCTTTGTTGACAATATACCAAGAGAACACTTAGCTGACAAAATATCGGATCAAAAAGGTGACAAATAAAAAATATCATGTCTTGATTTTGAATCGCTGCTAATTAAAACTGCAGCCCCATGCAATGCCGCTCACTTCCAAAACTGTAACAGAGTCAAATACACACGGTTAAGTAAACATGCTGAACAGGGGGAAAACATGGGTGTCATGACGAGCTTAGTGTGTCAAACACATTGGTTATCGTTCAGACACTCACGCGCACAGATATAACAGATACAGCGCCACCGAGAGAGAGAGAGAGAGAGAAAGAGAGAGAGAGAGAGAGACAAAGAGGTTGAACAACACACCAACATCTCTACTCTCTGCAACCGAGGCACATCAAAGCCTTCTCCGCCCATTTATCTGTGTGTGTGCCTGTAAATCAAAAGGCATACTTTGAAAACACACACACACACACACACACACACACACACACACACACACACACACACACACACACACACACACACACACACACACACACACACACACACACACACACACACACACACACACACACACACACACACACACACACACACACACACACACACACACACACACACACACACACAGCATTTGCTTTGTGCAGCAGCATCCAGGGCTGGGCAGGGGAGGTAAAGGATTTTGCTGTAGACGGGGGAATTACTTGCTTCAGCTCACTCTGTCAGGGAGGAGAGGGGGATGACTGTTTACCCGCAGTGAGTGAGAGAAGGAGGGAAAGACAAAAAAGAAAGAAAAGACAGCGAGGTCACTGCTGTGTCTGAAACGGTGCTTTCTTCTCTGCAAGTCACCTTTTGCTTCACTTGCCCCTGCCGCCATCACTGAAAGGCGATACACACACATACACCACTGTCTTTAAAAATGTCTGTGTGTCAGATAAAAGGCCGGGTCAATGTAATTAGCTGCAACAGCATGTTCAGGTCAAGATACACAGGAACAGTGGAATAAATGCACAAACACATTCAGAAAGCCACTCAGAGGAAAATGAAGGAATGCAGCCCCACACACACACACACACACACACACACACACACACACACACACACACACACACACACACACACACACACACACACACACACACACACACACACACACACACACACACACACACACACACACACACACACACACACACACACACACACACACGATCTGTGCATCCCAGTGTAACCATATGGTTTGGCGGGGTCTTCCTACCGACCACAGAGGAAGTGTCCGTTTACACTGTGCAGTTCAGTTGTCCGCCATCACATCCTGTCTCTCAACGTTAAGCGGCAAAGCGAAGCCTGCACGGCTCAGCCCAGTCAGGGCTTTGAAGTTAAATCAGCAGAAAGGAGACACAGTTC
Source organism: Cottus gobio (assembly GCA_023566465.1). Classification (NCBI taxonomy): domain Eukaryota; kingdom Metazoa; phylum Chordata; class Actinopteri; order Perciformes; family Cottidae; genus Cottus; species Cottus gobio. Next base: position 15,083,211 of record CM042215.1, on the reverse strand, counting down.
CCCATACCATGCAATCAGCATCAGCATGAGATTTGGAACCGCGTACACACAACCTTAAACGACAAAGCACCAGTGGCATAAAGAGAGAGCTTTACGTGCTATAGCTGGTGTGTGAAGCTACTCTGTGTTCAGCCTGTTTTGTTGGCCGGTTCTCGCCTCCCTTCCTCTGTTGTGGCGGTGTGATTGACATCCACCTGTCCTTGGGTGGAGGGTGATTAGGTGTTCTTACAGCTGGCCCTTTGTAACAGAGTGGATGCTTGTAATATATTGTGTGTGGAGAGTGATATGATAGGCTGATGATGGAATGATCCAGCTGACATTGACTAACAGTCTGTGGAATACAACAGGGCGGGGTTATTGATGACTCTCTTAAAAGGTGGGTATCATTGCCATGGCAGCCCATACATTATCACCCTGAAGCCACGCCCCGTCGCCGGCCCGGACCAATGGCCGGGCAGCTGCCGAGCAAACAATCCCCAGCAGTGTTGTAATGGTTGAGGGAGAGAGGAGAATGCTAAATGTGCCACTTCATCTGGTGATTGACACAAAGCTACTTGTTTACTGGCGCCACAGAGATTTGCATCTTTTTACCGTTGCCCCTCCCTCTCTTCTTCTCTTCTCCTCTACGTCCCCTGCTTCACTCCCACAATCCTCCCTGCTTGTGGCGGTGCTGCATGAAGTGGATATTACCCCACCCTGATGCTATGATATTGATCAGCCTCCTCCCTTTCTCTCTCCTCTCTTCATAGCCCACTGCATTGATTCCACCTCTCCCTCTGAGCCCACCAGCTAGCAGTGATTAAACACGCTGCTCACACACACACACAGATCTTTGGTTGGGGTGTGTGGATGTGTAGCCTTGCTTTACTTTAAAGGCTATAAAGCTCAGCGGCTGCTGCACCAGCCCTGAGAAAACACTGCTTCTTTTCATTCAAGGCAACCAATGACTGCAAGCTTAGCATGACGTATTACCATCATAAATATTTTTGTTATAGCATGTTAGCATAGCACATCAGCAGGCTGGCATACAGTCGGCTGTGCTCTGGTGGGTTTTGTCAGGCTGGTGTTAGAGGTGGCTCTGGCAGGGCTTGACAGGTGGGCTCCAGACACCTTGTGATTCTGTACAGAACCACACAGAGCTGGTGCACACTCCTTATAAGGGCCTGCGCTGCTCACAGGCACTAGACTAGCAGCTAGCCCACTACAGTCAGAGCAGTTGTATGAAACAGCATAGAGTGGGTGTCAGTGCTACATAAACAAAAGACTTTTTCAAAGAGCCAAAATCATCTGTGTACAGTTGTAGGGATAAAAAAGATCTCTTAGGTGAGTCAATAGCAACAGATTTTCACACCAAAAGCTGAGCTTGGCTAAAAAGCACACACTTGCACACTAATACGTTAAATACCCTCTCCTGTTTACCAGAAGGCAGCACCTACTCTGACAATAGCTGGAGCGCTAAAGGTTTTGGAAGGGGAGCCCTTGCTGATGAATTAACGAGGACTCACACCCTCAATGCCATTTGGCATTTAAATGTCATTTTAGTGCGCAGCAAACAGTTTGCACCTAATTATGGCCAGTTGATGCTTTGTCCCGAGTTAAGCAGGAGGCACAAACCGCCATCCACACAAGAGCAGCGCTGTTATATTGACTCTCTTACGAACCAATATCTCTGCCTTTAGGCGTAATGCTGAGGTGGACTGGATGTGAATGTTGATAAAAGGCTTCTACAACATGCAAAATGTTAACAGCCCAAATAAAGACAAGAGGTGAGAGCAAGGACAGTGTGAGGGGGATCAATAGTAGTAATCAATATTCTCCCTCTGTACCTTTCACGGTTTGAATTAGTATTTGTATTGCACTGCAATATAACCTCTCAAAGGCTCAAAGTGACTTTATTTCAGTTGTGCGATAAGCTAAACAGAAAGTCTTAAATGAACCTACATGAAACACTTAATTAGCAGCATCAAAGAAGCTAAAGCAGTGCTTTGACACATAAATAACATTATGTCTCATTATCACTCAGAGTAAGACCCTCTAATGATCCAGGGAGGCATCTTTAGAGAGGGTGTTTTGGGCCAAAAAGTACTTCACGAGACAGTCAGCCATCTGTTAACAGCAAGCTCCATCAGTCCCCTACAGGTCCTGTCACCAGTCTACAGCTAGAGGAGTGTGAGCACAAGTTCCACTGCGGCATACACGAGCAATAAATGGGCTGTGCGTTTTGAGTAAATGTGTGTATCAGGGGCAACTGTGGCTCAGTGGTTAGCAAGTCGGTCTTTCAATCAGAGGGTCGGTGGTTCGATCCCCGGCTCCGGCAGTCTGCGTCGTTGTGTCCTTGTGCAAGACACTTAACCCTAATTGCTCACCGTTGCTGTGTCTACGGTCTACTGTATAGCATGTAAGTCGCTTTGGATAAAAGCGTCAGCTAAATGAAATGTAATGTAATGTATCTCGGCTCTGCAGGGAGGAGAGGACGAGAGGTCACGTCTATACTGGGAGCACACCTACACAGACGGGGGTCTCAATCACTTCCAACATCCCTCCACTTGCTGATGGAGTAAGCCTCTCACACTCATCCGCAACTCCATTACCAAATCCGACATTAAATCATTCCATTTCACCTGGAGAAGAGAGGGTGAAGGTGGGAGTTGTTTTGTTTTTTTCCCCACTGTCCTTTCTAGCCGATGTGTGAACCGATACGGACATGCCCACGTGCTGGGCAACCATCAGTAATGGGCCCAAATCGGCCCCACCATCCCACAATGCCTTGAGGCACAAGATTCATCACAAGGGCCAGACAGTAGAGGAGAGGAAGAACGGAGAGAAATAATGTGGAAGACGGTGAAGAATGCCGTAAGATATGAAAAGAGCAAATGATGGGAGCCTATAAAAGAGTTATTCACCCTCAAATGGGGAGGGCATTATGGCGATCTATAAATGGGCTGTTAAACTCAATAGCCCAAGGTTAGCTTGTCATGATGCTGCAGTGAAAGTCTATATAGCGGACTGTGTTAGTCCTACCATAAACACTCAGCCAGTACCATCTGGAATAAAAATGCTCTGATTATTTCAATTAGCTCCAGAGCGAGTAAGAAGATGAAATTACGCAGCACATATCACAAAGCACCAAATATAGATGGCCGTGCACAGCAGCAGCGGCTTGCCTTAACAACAGTGGGCCATAGGGATAGAGGAGAAGTCACTGGATAACAAAACATGGGGATTTGACAACTGTACAAAAAAGGGGACTTAGGGGAGGTCTGTATTTTCTTAATCATTTCATTAAGATAGTGCTTAGGCTAATTTAACAGTAGGCTTAATAACGCAGACTTTCCCCCCTCTGCTCAGTGCACAAGTGTTAACTGCCTGCTGCAACAAAGGCGGCTCTGTTCACAAACACAACACTGCCAAACTGTTAAGTACATTCCTATAAAGAGAAGAACAAAGAGCGTTTGAGCGTGGCGGGAGCAGAAATGAATACAGCTACTGAGGGGATAGCACAGCCCTTTGATGCCAGGAAATGTCTTTACTACCACAGATAGTGTTTATGCTGCTTCATAGTGTGCTGTTTAAGATTGAGGCAACAATCAAATCAACTGGTAGTAGCATGAAATCTCTGTAGAGATGATGTTCGTGAACGAATTGGGGCTGAGAGGGACGGAGATGGGGGTTGGGCTGTGTGCTGCGAAACAGCAGACGGCTTGAGGAGATGGAAGAGAATTATGAGGTTTGGAGTGGATGGTTTTGTGGTAAGCACAACTGGGGACTTGGGGGTTGCACAGTGCAAGAATAATGAAGTGTGTAATGTTTTTGTGTTTGGTTTAAAAGTCCCGAAAATGCCCAAACACCTATGCACAGAATAAATGAAGTGTGTGTGCATGTGTGGTGAAGCGTCTCCAAGCCCTCCCAGCTGTGGTTCTCTCGGCCCATGTGATCCATTGGCAGTGACAGACAGGCAAACACAATTTAGACTGGCCCATCAAAGCACACGCAACACCAGTCACAGCCACTGCAGGCGGAAATGTAACGCACTGAACACAAAGCACACAATCCTCCTCTTGTGTCCGAGGGAAAAAATGTCTAAATTTGTCACTGATACGTATCTAGTCCTCCTTTTCTAATTGTACATATTCTCACTGCACCAACAGAGATACCTTTTGTACTACATTAGGCGCGGCTGTGTAAATCTTCGGGGATATTGGTGCATTTTATGGTTCAGAGGATTTTACAAATCTACAAAAGGAATCCTGATTTAAAAGCTAGAACTGTGAGCCCTTCAAGTCTCCCATTCGCTGGTTATGAGGCCCCTCCAGTGTCGAAATCTTGATTACATGACTGATAAGACTCTTGGTCTTTGGTTTCTAGGTGTAGGAGTTGGATTTCTAGTTCATATATACTGACTGGGCTGCATTGTGCGAGAGCAATGGCATCTGAGAGCTCTTAAACAGAGTGACATTCCCCTTTCATGATCAAAGCATGAGCATATGTGAGCCAGTTGCGTTGCATTAGATCAACAAGCGTTCAAAAATGGAGAACAGATAAAGCTAGCGGTGAAGCTGTAGTACATGCACAAAGTCAGCCGGTCTGTGTGAGATAGCAGCGCTGCTGCGGGGGAGCTGCTGGAGGTGGCAGCCTGTGGTGATGTTGCTGTTGTTTTAAGGGCTGTGCGAGGCAGCGGGCTCCGAGGTACAAAGTGTCCACATTCCTCAGACCTCACAGAAATCCCTGAAATTTCCTCCTCTTGTGTCTGCTCCTCTCTCTGACCGATGCCCTTGCCCTTCTTCCCTCTTTTCCTTCCTCCCTGCGCTCTCTCGTCTGGTGAGAGTTAATTTGCACCATGTGTTCCCTAACGGAGAAAAAGGGGCCCTGGTAGAAGCGTGTGAACTCGATACCACTGTAAATCTCCACTTCCACAGCGGTACTCTGCTGCCCCTCCTCCTCCTCTCTCTCATTCTTTTTTTATTGGCATGTCACACATTGGACAAGGTGGAAATTACACTGAGCTGCGCTGCGAACCAGTGGCAAAGCATGCTAGATACCCACTTAAGCTGAGAGAGCGGGGACTATTGAAGGGTGGAAAGGAGAAAACTAACAGCAGGGGGGGAAGTGGAAATGCAAAGTGGGAGAGGACGAGGAGGTGGGGTAAAATTAGCCGTCCATTTTCAAAGCAGAGGCCAAGCCAATTAAAGCTTGACCAATCCACGCAAATGTGTTTAGTGTCTGGTTACTACACTCAGAACTGGGTGGCCTGGCAGAGATACAATACTCGGATACATACAAGAGACGCACTGATTTCAATTGTTTTGGACTATTCCCATTTCCAATTTTTCTGAATTCTCACCTGGCAATTGTGATTTTGAAGTGTTCTTCACTATCGTCCCAGAGCTGTCCCAAAAATTATGTCAAACAGCCCCGAAGTCAGTGTAAACATACAAATTCAAAATGTGATCCTTTTACTTTGTTATTGTCATCTAGAGTGGTTATTTGCATAAAACACATAATTTAAATAATTAGGAAATTAAGGATTGTATTTGTATTTACTGGCTTTGAGTGAAAAAAAAAATCTTGGCATTGGTAGTTGTATGATATCTATTAAAAGCTACTTAAAGCTAGTGTTAAGAAATTAAACGGGTCATAATTCCCTCTCTAATATCTATTTTATATTTCTGTGACATCGTTAAAACAGCTGTATTTACACAAGTTTTTCACTTGTTTTTTTACAAGATAACATCTGGACACATCTTGATAGTGTTATAAATTAACTTAGCTCCGTTATAAGCAGGACTGTGCTGTTGGCGGAGGAGCTGGGCGCTGTGATTACTCTGGGCTGCATGCATGGGAATGAATTACAACATAATAAAAGTCTGATTAAGTTAGTTGTTCCACAAGTTTTTAAGGTTGTTCTTCCAGTGCTTATTTTGGACTTGCAGCTGTGTATAATTGCAAGCTGAAGAACTTCCAAACTGACGACATGTGTGTGTGTGTGTGTGTGTGTGTGTGTGTGTGTGTGTGTGTGTGTGTGTGTGTGTGTGTGTGTGTGTGTGTGTGTGTGTGTGTGTGTGTGTGTCTTTGACGTTACCGCTTGTGTGCCGACTAGAGCTGCACTACAGAAATAACGTCACCAAAAGGTACAGGCCAACAAACACAGCGTTGCAGCCATCGGGCTTGATTGAGCCTGCGCATTAAAATGGTGAGGAGACGACCACTACAATTCAAGATGCAGAATTTTCCTCAAACTTGCGGTCAATATTTCCCTATATTGTATTAATGATTGTTTGAGAGATGAAGACTTCAGACGATTTTTTTTAAGTGAGATATCATCACATCACATAAATTACAGCAATAGACCATAACAAACGATTTTGCTAATATGTAGAGCTAGAACCAAATAATGTAAATACATGAATTAAATAGAATAAAATAAATATATCTCATTCATACCAACATAAAAAAAAATACCTGACTTTATTGAGACTATCTACGTGGATCTCCTCCGCTTAGTTTCAGCATCCAGGACAACACACAAACAACACACACACAACACACACACACACACACACGTTGAAGGGTCTCATGTGCAATTCTATTGTATCTACCGTGGAAACCTCCGAGTCCCAGTGATTGTTCGACACTATGAGCATTCGCGTACTTCAAAGGACATTTCAACCTCTAATTTAGTGAACAACCCCCTATGGAGGAGTCGCCTGCTTTCATTTCAAAGAAAGACCTGGTCAGGTAATTTAAAAGCCCCGATCATTATTTTCATATACAACGACCAGGTTGGGAGTCCTGAGGTTTTGGGAGCTTCAAATATACCTGCTTTTGTTTTCCCACTTTCTCAACAACGCCGGTGCCAAGGAAGATGCCAGAGCCTGTTTGTTCTTCTGCTTTACAGATAAAATGTAATGCTCCACGCCGGAGCGCGGTGAATTTGTTTCAGATGTTAGTGAAGACATCAGAGGAGACATTTTCACTTGTGATGTGCCAGAAGGAAAAAGAAAAGTGTCTGAGGAGCCGCTGAATATTTCAACAACTCAGCAACACGGGGGGAAGGGGGGGGATTAGCACTTAGATATATATGCAAGACCAAATGTCATCTGTCACGGAAAAATGACTTGACAAATTTGCATGCATCTGTGTGTGTGAGAGATGCATTCAGGCCGGTGAAAGTAAACTCAACTAATGAAAGTCCACGGGGGAAGAGTGGGCAAAAGGCTTCTCTGCTGAATAATTTAGCAGCAGTGGGTCAAAGAGGTGGCTATTGATTGAGCTTTTAAAGAGTCTTATGAAAATGCTATGGCCGCTAGCCTGGCCCTTCAAGCCTACCAACCCCCACTATCCAGAGGCTGCACCCTCTAAGTCTGGGAAGGTAATCAGCACTCGTAAAAAAACACACACACACACACACACACACACACACACACACACACACACAACACCCCATTTTGATTTCAGTCTGTCTCTACACTCCCCTCCCATCTTCTATCCTAGAGGAAGAGACCGTCCTATTGGCTGAGCAAATAGTTTCCATAGCAGCATTTAGCTAATGCACAGGGAGGGCAGTGAGGTTGAGAGTAAAAAGTGTTATCTGTCCAAAAAGATGAAAAGAGGGGGATACGGGGAGAATGGAGGCGAGGAGCCTGGGGGAGGGTTGGGTAGATTTGGTTTTATACCCACAAGCAGAGCTGAATACAGCCTGCTGCACTCACTGAGTCTGAACTATGTTGTTATCTCAACCTTGCCATTTGTATTGCTTTATTTATTCCTCACTGCGCTCTCGTGGACAATCAATCATACCTGCCTCCCCAAAGAGAGACAGAGCTGTGTCGCTGTTTGAGAGATGCGTGCCTGTATCCATCCGATTCCAGAAATGCACACAGCTCGCAAACTGACACCAGAGAAGGACTAGCACTTGTCAGTCTCGCAGATTGTGTCGGCTTAAGAACATACTTGCATAGAAACAGCAGCTGCTGCAGTTAGTGACCCCAACACCTCAGCTAAATGACCTAATGTTACCACAAAGAATGGCATTAATAGCTTTACCTCAATGAAAATCCAAGTGTGCTGTGGCAGTAAAAAAAAGGGAGTGAATGGGAGGGGGTGCATACCTCCTCACCGAGGAGCATTAATCAACACGGCCATAATGGGGAAAGTCACCTGATACTGGCAAAGCAGCAGTAAAAAATCTTTTGCTCACAGTGTCTGCTCACAACCAAATGTGAGGGGAGGGGAGCGAGGGGGCTATTTGTCAAATAAATGGAGGTAATCTGAACATGATTTGGTTTGTTCAGATTGAATAAAATGATTCCACTCCTCGTGTTAACCTGCTCCGGCCGACCACAATGAGGAAGTATAAAATCAGCAACAATCTTCTGGTCTGTTTTCCTTTTGTAGGTGAGTGACAAAGAGCAGCCATTCAGGGTTTAGTAGCTGCTATGCTGCGACTCTATTGCTTTAAGGCTGCGACTCAATGGGGAGCATTACAGGCAGAATGCTTCAATCAAACAGCTTGCAGCGGGCTCGGCTGGCCGGCCATGTCCATAGATGCCCTTGTCAAAAGCTGCTTCCTCACAGAAAGCAGACACTTAAGACAGCCCCACACACACAATTGTGAAAGGCTGCACCTCCACATGTTCACGTCTGTAAAATGTACCCGATGGCTTAAAGCAGCTGAGTGGACCGTGGAATGAAAGGAAGAGCTGAGGATCACACACACACACACACGTACAAAATTGCCCCTAATGAGGGTAGCGCCCCTCTCAAGAGATGGCAGCGGCTGCTGCTCTACTCGATAAATATTAACAAGAAGTGCGACTGATGGCGGTGCTCACTGATCCATAATTGCATTTCAAAATGTTCAATGGGGGCGGGGTGGAGGGAGAAGTGGGGAGATAAAAAGAGGGAACTCAGCCTTCTAGGCAGTGACAAGAGACAAGTGATGCCTGTCTAGTCAACCTTCTCCTATCATCCTGATGGCTCAGCGCCAATGAGAGACGCTTTGGTGAAAGAAACACACAGGCTGTGCATTACAAGCTGACATTTCTTCATTCATTGACTCGCCGCTGCATGCATCACGGCGCACATTGTGACTGCTGCTTTACATAAAGGGAGAACTCGGAGGAAGGATCAGAAGGATGGCAGGGAACTCCACCTACCAATGCCACATTGGACATTAAGTGATGTGTTTTGCACAGAGCAGCTAGCTGCAAGCTAATTAGCTAGTGGATCTCATTGTTAAGCTAATTCTCAGCACTTTGGATTCCATTAGGACTGTACTCAAGGTCCACAGAAAACCTAATAACCGCTCATGTTGAGCATCCATATTTATGCACATATATTTGCATCTTTATCAAACATTTTTAATCAAGGCTTTGAATAGGAGGCATTTTAAAGGGTTGTATGATAAGCACCAGCTAAAGGCATAAAGAAGCAGTTGTCCGGGAGACTAATAACATTTGGTGTGTGTGTGTGTGTACACATGTTTATATGACTACAGGGAAAGCTATGCTGTTATATCTGTCCAACACAATCATGCATTATAATAAACAATGAATTACACATGGACAGTGAATATGATCTGGTTACAGATGGATAACTGGACGTTCATAAGTAATACATTACTTTATAGTGATCTTTTAAGTTAAACATGTATGTTTATAACATAATATGAACTGCATGGGATTTTTATCTTGCACCATGGTTTTAAATCTGGATTGTATTTAATTAAATATAAAAACATAAATTATGCAGGGAATTATTTTTGTTTAGTTTTGTGCATCATTAAAACATAACTGCAAATTCTATTATAGTCCTAAAGATATTTGTGCCATGTTGCAATGTTCAGTGAAAATGTAGAAAACTGGTTTTAAATTATTAATTTTCAAGCTATCTCCTAATTAAGGGTTTGGATTTCCATTAATTGGTTCAATAAGTTTTAAAACATAAATTAAGTGATATCTTTTCACAAAAACCCCAGAAAAGTTCAGCCGTCACACAGAGATTGTGTCAAATAGTTTCTAAATGTAGCTAAGCGTACACGGCTGGGTGAGCATCTGGGATGCATGGAACAAATCTTAATTGCAGCCGAGATTCATTTTTTAACAAATAAATGCAGCTGACACTTTTCTTTTGGGAAGCTTATTTTTTATTTTTGTGTAAATTTGAAAGTTCCCAGTTCAGAGAGTTAATGTGAGCCTAAACAAACACACTCCATCAGAGCATGTTTTCAAGTGCGAATGAAAAACACATCACAGTTACTTAAACACACCTCACAGAGCAAACAGAGCACGCTAAACCGTGATATGGTTATTACCTTACACTGTGATTTTAAACTGATGCTAATATGAGGGACACAACATGATAACCACTGGATACAGTACAGGCGCACACACACGCTACTGATTATGTGACAAAGAAAATCCCTAACCCTTTTAAGCTGATCAGGCCTGCAACATATGAGCTGGACTCCTGGCACGATAATTGCATTGTACATGGCATCTAATTAAATGTCCATAAGCAGGGAGATCCAGAGATGTGTGTGTGTGTGTGTGTGTGTGTGTGTGTGTGTGTGTGTGTGTGTGTGTGTGTGTGTGTGTTGTTGGCGTACTGGGATCCTCAATCCTGCGTTCCCAGAGGGAGAAACGCTGCAATCACTCCATTAGCAAAAGAGGGAGAGAGACAGGGATGCTGGGAGAAAGCAGAGGGAGTAAGACAGAGAGATGTGAGGAAGGGAGGGAGGGAGGACGGAACACAGCTGACTTGGCCAATAACAGCAAATGAGGTTAGATACAAGCAGAGAGGGAGGCAGGGGGGTCAATGAGCGTCGAGGACATGGACACAATGACTAGAACATGGGATGGGAGGAGCGAGGGAGGGAGGTGAGTGACAGCAGATAAAGAGGAGTGGGGATGAGTGGGGGTTGAAGTGTAGAAGCAGACAGATGAGAGGGAGAGAAATGGAGACGGAGGAGACAATCTTGGTAAGAAAAGCAGGATGGATCGGTGAAGACAGGGTCAATGGGCAGATATGGCTGCGGACTGGCCGGTGTTCAGTCAGGTGGCTTATTGGCTCTCCTCTCAAAACAACAGGCAGCTCACAGTGTGTGTAGTGTTGACGCAGATGTGTGTGCATGTTCATCACAAATGTTGCATGTCAACATAATGACAAACATACCATGTATACACACACACACAAGCTCTCACTAGCTCACTCATACGGTCAGCAGGCTCTGCATTACTCTCATCAAATATAGATTGTAAACAAATTACAAGGTCATGGCACCGGGTGTAAACTGAAACTAGCCCTTGTGGGAAAACACTCTGGAGGATTGTTGGCCTGTAATTGACCTAATTGATCACAACAGGATGGAAGAAAAGACAGAATTTTCTTAAATACACCGTAAAACACATTTCGTTGGCTCGTTTTGTGTGCATTTGGAGCAATAGCTGCAATTTAAGTCCCTACTTCGCTTACATTTACCTTTGATGTTGAATTGTTCTATCAAATACAGTATTTCCCTTGTAGTGCCATTGTTGTAATGCTTTAAATATGTATCTTGTCTTGTAAGGTTTGTGAATCATATTAATTAATGTTAAATTAAACATGGGCATGAAAGAGAATAGATAATTAACTGGCTGCTTTTCAATATTTTGCTTCCATCCCTGATTTGGTTTAATGCCTCTAACGGTTAAAATGGCCTCCTACTGGTCACCTCTGTATCTAGGCAGACATTTTATGGGGAAGGCAGGAGACTGAAATCCATACAACTAGATCAATATGTGTCACAGAGGTCACAGTGGGCACTATTGTTGAGTAAACAAACGAGGGAAACTAAATATTCAAATTGACCCCAATAATGCTGTAGAATGGATTTCTTTTTTGCATGGCTTATTAATGAATGACTGCGCTGTGTGCACAGATGCATCCAGGCAGCACGCATACATGCAACATGACTACTCACAGAATCACAGCTTATAGAAAAAACACATAGAGACACAGAGAGGCAGACTTCAATTCTGGCTCATCCCCACGCAGGAACTATTGATAGCTGCATTCAGGAGTTCTATACACCGCTAATTGGATTCACATTATCATTAGATAAAGTACACGAGTGAGTCCGGTACAACCTAAAGACTGAGGCGGGAGAGAGAGACAGGGAAAAGAAGAAGGGTGCGAGACGAGCAATATTGATGAGGTTGTTTGGTTCAGGACCAATGAAATTTCCTCCCCCTCTGCTGCGCCTCCAAAGCCCCGTTCCCCACACAGAAGGGGGTGGATCGATAGTTTGTGCGGCAAGAAAAAGTGGGGGTCGGAGACAGAGGCAAGGGGGGATGAGAGGATAGGAAATAAAGAGAACGAGTGGACGTCTGATGCACTTACATGGATCTCAAGTTGCCCGTTGTGTCTCCTTTTCAATATATTGTGGCAAGAGAAGGACATGAGGTTACACTGACCATCATGTCCGACTAAAGAGCAGAATATGTGGCTGAAATTTGAAACTGTCTGTGCCCTAGTTTTGAGAGCAGGGTGGCAGGGTAGATGGTACTTTATACCGATGTGTGCAATTACAACCTAAATCAGCTATCATCCTAAAAGAGGATTTAGTGCTGGTCTCGGAAAAAGAGACCGTGGCTAGCATAGTGCCACTCTTTTGGGATTTGTAGCCCAGCGACAAAGTGAGCTCATTGAAAAATGCTGCACATGTTTAGAGAGCCAGCAGGGCTTGTTGTCTTAACATAGGAGGACAAGGGTACAGTCTGCTCCAACACATACAGGCATGCAGATGGCTGTTCATTAATTACAGATGGATGGGGGGGTAACAGAGAGCGAGAAACAGTGAAAAGAGAGAGAGGGGTCAGCTAATGGAACCAGTATTCTCTCGCCCTCCCTGGACAATTACCTCTGTCAGCCCCAGACCTCTTCTGGCACTCTTAATCAAGGTGCAGGTGCGTGGGTTTTTGTGTGAATGTGTGTGTGTGTGTGTGTGTGCACGAGGAAGGGGTCCTCAGCACTCTCTATCAGCAATCCGATTACAGCCCCGCTGCAGTGGGGCCTGGCAGTCCTCCCCTCTGCAAGGCCTCCAGCTCACCTTAAAACCCCTTCTTCACACAACAACTGCCCTTCACACACAAAATTATTCACACATGAAACCTAAGTGCCAACACAGCCACCTCAAATGCATAGACACACACACACATATATACACATACACACTAGTCCACCTTTTCCAGAAGTGTTGTGGGTGGCCTCTGAGCTGACCTCACATCATCACCCTAGCTGTTGGCAGCCATTACTTTGGCCCCCTGGGGCCTGGCCGCCCCTCACCGAGCCTTCTGCACTCTGCTTATAACCAATCTGTTAAAAGACAGGCAATGCTCGCCCCAGCAGGGTCAGGTGCCGCTTCATTTGGCATCATTGACCCATCACTTAGATATTCCAGTAGCCTTTGCACATTAAATGCACACATTCCTGAAAGCCTGCCACAAAATGTGTTCCGCACTCAAGATGAAAACCTGACAAAGGACCAATTAAAAACAACTGATTTCAGCCCTCACCGGGCGCTTTGCATTTTGGGGAACTTTGACCGGCAGATTTAGAGTCAAAAGAAACACTTGCGTGGTAGCAAGGACTTCTGAGAACAATCCCACATGGAGCCAACCATTATGACTTGAAATGTAAAAAACATCTAGTCTGATAATACAAAACATCTAGTCTGATAATACAACACTTCAAGATCATATATTGATTTTAAAAAAGGCAATTGGAACGGCTTGCAGGTAGCTGTAAGACATTCATGATTTGTAAAGCTGTAAAGCTGTGTGTCATTAGCGTCGACTACAGTGTAGAAAATGATCTCACTGCATTACTTAAACCATAAAGAAAACCCCTTTTCCTCAACATAAATAAAGACAGATCTGTCAGGTGAACTCAAATGCAAACCCTCCCCCCTCCAACACCAGTGTGCAGTGTGGCAATATCCATCTGTCTGTCTTTTAGGTGTCCTATTGCAGAGAAAACAAGCACCACTTCACTGAACTGACTGAGCCTGATGAATCAGCCTTTCTCAATGGCAAATTAAAAACTAATTTCTTTCTTTATTCAGCAAAAGAGGCAATTTGGCCACATTAGGCTGTAAAAAAATCAATTCAAAACTGGTGATGGTCTCCTTCATTAAATCAATTAAGGGCATCGACAAACATCTTTATTCCATTACAAGCATTATTACACTGCATCGCAAAGGTGGTTAATATTTAAGCCCGACTCTCACAGGGATCTTTTCCCCACATTACTCTTATAAATAACTTCCCGGTACAAACTGATTATATATCGTATTTTCCTATGATTCGTAGTTAGTCCTCATCAGACTACCACAGTGTAAGAAACATGTGCAACTCCTCACCTCCATGCCCAGCGACACGTGGTGGGTGGGCGGATTAGTGGTGAACCTCAGGCCAGTGTGAGGACACAAGGAGATAAAACAGAACAGACAGGAAGTGACAATGTACTCACCAGCTTGAAATCCTGAATGCTACAAATGAAGTACGGAGTGTTGGGCCGCCGACTTTCAATGTACACACAATCTGCAAGTGAGAGAAAAGAAAAAAGAACTGTGAGTTTGAAAGAAGATGTTCACTCTTCCCAAAGCTTTCATGTTTTGTGCAGACAGACTCAGTAATATATTATTTTGGGTGCTGTTACCTCTGCTGAAAAGACATTTTTCTCCTTGAGTCAAATTCAATTGGAATGCGGGTAATAGGATTAAGGACTTTTGGAGCGCTACAAGGTTGCCTTTCCAAAGCAAACATTACGCCCAAGGGGAATTATGTTATTGTTCCACTCCATTTATACACCAGTGAATAATACTGGCTTTAACCCCATTCCACCCCACGCGCCATCAGTGTAACTCCTTCCTACAAAATGACAACTTCTGTCAATGCACTGATATATGCCCAGTTAACTGTGTTAACATAGTGGTGAAAAAAATAAAAAAATAAATTCACCTTCTGTCCAAATTACATAACCATCAAGTGTTGAACGCAGCCCCCTCACATTGTGTGTGTGAGGAGGTGGCCCTGGCCGGCTGTGCTGTTAAATTGAATGTGACTGGTGGTATGGCCAGGTCGTGAACCCTCATCTCCTTAACAAAAACATTCACGCTGCAGAGGACAAAAACACACAGCCACTTCTGTGGCGAAGCAGAGGAGGAGGAGGCGGGGGACATGGCTAATGGTTACGGCTAAGCCGGGCACAGTACTTTCCAGACACAGCCAAGGGTTAGAATTATTAGAGAAAAAGAGATTTGAATCCACAAAAGAAAATTAGCATAATAGTACCTTGTGCTTTTAGCTGAAACGCAAAACCAGGAGCGTGATTAAATGGAGAACAAAAAAATATATGTATTTTTGCTTTAAATAACAACCAGTAAAAGACAGCCCTTGCTTGCTCAACGGGCAAAGCAATCAAAAGCCACTGACACTTAATTGATTGAAAAAAAAAAAAAAACATCACACACTGAAAATTGACCTTCTGTTCAAATGGAAGCAATGCAACAAGCTATTCGACGGCTCCAAGGCCGGGCTTGCCTGCCTCTTGGTGCAACAGAGCGTAGCACTCATGCTTACATTAACACACGGGCCATGGAGACGGACAATATCTTACAGCTCTGTAAGCTTTGATTCAAAAAGGTGAAATGTGCACTAACAACGCAAACTGCTGTTGATCATTTCACCAGAACTAATGCTGAGCTGCTCCTCGCAGACAGACTCCGGCACACTTTCCCAAACAAAAGATGAGCAGCTAGCTTTTTTTTCACTGACTGATAGAACCATCATCTGTTATTTATTTGTTTGTGTCAACAGAGTTATCGATCTGGCTGTGGTTTATCTTACCGCTTACAGAGCAAAAGAGGGGTGGCAAAGATATTAAATGGCTCTGACACCCAAGATACCATTTGTAGAGGGGCTGGTGTGTACGAGTGTGACATCATGGGCTTTGTTTTTTTTAAGAGGATCTGTGTGTGTGTGTGTGTGTGTGTGTGTGTGTGTGTGTGTGTGACCCCAGGGTGGGCTTGTTATCTGCTGTGGGCTGAATGAGCTGTTCTAAGGGGAGGGGGGGTTTATCGCCCTCTCTGGCTCTGAGTGACGCATTATATCTCTCACTACTGCCCTCTTCTCCCTCCTCAACACCATCCCTGGAAGTCATTTACAAGATAACATGAATGAAAATATCCATCAGTGCTATTGTGTGATCTGTGAGCAACACAGTGCGTGTTGAGAGACAGAGAAGCGGGTGGAGGAGGAGGGAGAAGGAGGGAGGGAGGGAGTGGGGGGAGGGCCGAGAACAAAAGAGACTAATCTGAATGAGATGACATGTTTCGGAGGAGTCAAATCGGGGGAATTAGGGTTTAATGTCCCTTCACCTCGTCGGCACATTCGTTTAGAGGGGCCAGATATCCGTGTCTGCACCCCAGAGCACACCAACAGGCGTAGAGAACAGACAGAAGAGTGAAAAAGATAGGCGGTGGGGGGAAAAGAGACAGGGATCTAGTTTAATCATTTGCAGACAGCGAGCGAGTCTATTCTTCCAACGTCAAAAGCACATTTTGAATTCATCCTGGGCACTAAAAGTTGACTACCTCAAGGGCATTTCTCTGAGAGCGACTATAATACGATTCTCAATGAATGTGAAAGTTAAAACCCAGTTAATGCTTCAGAGTCTTCCGTTTGAACGAAAAGGAGGCAGCGGCGCTCAGGGAGGTGGGGTTGGGGGGGGGGGCTCGTCGAAGCGGGCCACACGGTTCCTCCGGGGTCCGCCTGGCTTGTTAAACATTCCTGCCATTTTGTGCATTTGGAAGTGGGTCTCCTCGCTCAAGTGGGGAAGTGAAAAGAGGAGGGACGAGAGGTTTCGCCGTGGTGGGGGTCTATGTAGGGGGATGGGCAGTTTTCTTATGGTTGAAGTGTGTGCTCTTTGGATGGATGTAGCCGTCGCTGTAGGAGGGAGAACCACAGCAGGGCCTTTGTAGTAGAGTGCTCTCACTCCCTTTGCAGCTGTTAAGTTTAACTTCTTCTCCTCGCCTCCGCCCTACAATCCACTGACGACCGCCACGCCGCCCAGAAAGATGGAGAGCGAGAGAAAGTTCAATGCTTTGACACTGGGAGATAATCATGAAGCTACCGAGCACAGATCCTCAGACCTGAAACCTGATCCTGGCCGTCACCGTTTCCCCAATTACATTGTCACTGCCGAGTTTAAGCGACGTAGTATTCATTGTTATACACGTGTGACACACACACACACACACACACACATATACACACACATCAATTTGCTCAGCTGTAGCTCATTGTTCAGCCAGCCATTCTCTAATGGCTGCCAAGCATGTCTAATCTAAAACACACCTAGCCTCAGCAAAAGAGCCGTGTCCTTCTCTCCCTGTATCAAGCAAATAAGATGCTATTTAATTTGCTGCAGCATTTCAGCAGAGGGGAGGGGGAGTTCTTAGATAACATCAGCGTGGCTTTCTTTTACGAGCCGCCAACAATGAAAAAGTCACAATGTGAACACAGTCATATACGCCAATGTTTTGTAAACAGTGATTGGGAGAGGGGGAGGAGGGGCTGTGGAATGAGATCAGCAAGAAAATGAGGACATTTTAGGACACAAGCAGGCTTATTAAATCAAGAGGAGCATTTGTCTGAGCCGTGCTTGCAGGTGGTAAGTGTTAGCCATGAGGCAGGACGCACCTGCATTGTTAAAAGGGGTGCTCGTCTCAAACAGGGCAGAGCACAAATGTGCAAACGTGTACACACACACAGACACACAGACACACACACACACACACACCAGAGTAGTGCACAGCTTTAGCAAAGCTACCCCCCTCGAGTGTACTGATCCTAAAATTAAATAGCACAAGGAATGCAATAATGGAACCACGGGGGTGTGAGGGGACTAGAGGGCCAAGAGAGACAGAGAGCTCGGGAGAAGGAGGGAAACTGGTGTCATTACTGATCCAGCCCAGACTGCAGCGCCTCTGCAAGGACGACCAGCTGATGACCAAGTCAGCCTTGTGCCACTTCCTGCTGGGTCAAGGCCTGGAGTAACACAGACACTTTGATTCTTCTACAACTTTCCTTTCTCCATCGTCATCCACCAGTCCAATAACTCTCCCTTCTTCTCGCTGGAAAAGCAGTGGAAAATACCTGGCAAGCGATACCATCAGCTCTCTACAATAGGGCAGGCCTACAGCTGACTGAGCTCCTAGGGGAGAACAGAGGCTCTTTGACAACCCCCCCTCCTCTTTTCTCCTCCTCTCCCTCTCGACCAGCCCACGCTTTCTCATTTAGCAGTCGGCAGGTGGTTGGATTTCACTAAAAAGCCCTTTTCCCAGAGTCTCTAGCGTGGGGAGAGATGGGCCAGCAGAGAGGGCTTTTTAAAAATAGATCTATTCAGTTAGCGACGGGCTACAGATTTACACTGCTATGTTTCAAGACGAGATGACTCCAAGGTCTTGTCCCTCATGTTAGCTTGACTGGAAACAGCAAACTGATCGCCAGCTAGTCTTTGTGGCGCAGGGGATGCGCCATGCTAATCGAGCTCCAGCCTGCGGTGCTGCACTGTAGAATAACCAATCTAACACATACTGCAGCACATTATACAGGCTTCTCAAGAGGACCGTACTGAAAACAGGCCGCGCTTCAATGTCGTGTTCCTATAAAGGGCAATTTATTCTAGTCGGTATTTTTTACAATTATTACAATTATTTAAGGTACTCTACATTACAATGGCCCTGAATGAAGTTCAGGTCATTTTTAACTCCCAAAAACAAAGTAAAACAATAGCTAAAGCACGGGTCATATAGCTATAGATTAAATTCAAGATCTTTCCAGGTACCTAAGCCAAAGAATGTCAAGACTGTTGAAGCCTTTATCATCACATCTGAATTGTAACAAATAATGCAATTGTGAAAAATAAAGTTCCCAGAATTAATTTAAACCCACAGCAATCAATGTAGATTATCACTTTGTGTATTTTATCAGCTGTTCATATTGACTTTGATGTTTTGATTCAATGTTTGTTCATTTACAGAGTAAAAGGCCTCTTTACCAACTAGGGGCGTGATGAAAAATGACGCAAAGTATTTGCAGGCAAGCATTTCACATTTATGTATCAAAACTATTCTTACCGGCAGCGACACTGGATCAATAAAACGTTAGTGCTCATGGCAACTCTTTCAGTTCTTTTACGTTCTCATGTAGAGGGAGGGCTCTGGGTCGAGTGTTAGTCGACAGTGTGTAACAAACAAATATGATAACATATTTCATATACTGAAATGTTTTTGGGTTACATGGGTGGTTGTGTCGATGAAACACCAGATTATGTTGAAAATCAAGCATTTTGTCAAGAATTATATTCAAATTCAAGCGTATAGCTGACCTTAAAATAATAACGGTTAAAATGAAACATGTTCCAAACTTTCAAGACTTTGTATGAACCCTAGGAAGGATTGGAGTATTAGAGCAACTGCAAAAGAAACTGTCAGCTAAGCCCTTACACTTGAAATTATATTTTACACTCGTTCAAAATGCACTTACTGTGTATTAAACATAAATATTATAACGTTTAAAATGTATGACTAAAGTGACTAAGAAATTGGCTTGTGTGACTGCCAACAGTTGGTCCAGAGTTTGAAGAACAGAGGAAGGGATGGTTATCCAGCTCTACATGTGTGCGTCAGACATACTCCTGCGGCACAGCTTACTGTGTGTGCACATGACACACAGACACACAGGCAGACACACACACACACACACTCCCTAGGGTTCTGTTGTGGCTGCGGCAAGAAGTGCCAGCTGTCCATATCAACAACTCCCCCAACACTCATACACACAAGGTGTTTTTCTCCGACTAGCCAGCAATCTCTCTGTATTATACGCTACACAAAAACGTATCACCTTCTACGGCGACTTGATTGAATCTAATCATTATCGTCCTGAATCTCAGTGGGTTGGCTGTGGCAACCATGTTGTGTGACATAAACTGAGGTAGAAGGGCAGGAGGAGTGGAGGGGCAGGTGGTTTCCATTAGCCCTCTCCATTTTAAACAGACCAGCCAGCCAGTCAGTTAGGAAGGAAGGAGGGAGAGAAGGAGACATGGCAGTCAGCCGCCTGCAGCGCCAGCAGAGTCCTGCTGCAGTGGAGAGAGGGGATGAGCAATGTGGATAGCATTGTGTCTCTGTGTGTATGTGACCGAGCCTGTGTGTTGAAGCAGTGTGCATTTCAGAGATAGCAAGCGAGTCTATGACTGTTAAAAGCCTGCCTTATGTGTGTTGGTGTGTGCATGTATATGTGTAGAAGTACACTTGTGAGTGTGCAGAAATACTGGTTATCAATGTCTTGTGCATGTGTGTGTACGGACAAGTTTTCTGTGCTTCTAGGGTGTCTCCTATTGATCCCCCTATGGCAGTGTGTATAATCTCCAGAGAGAGGATCTATAATCTGGGGTGGGGTGGTGGACGAGTGCAGCGAACAGGCTCTGGAGGTGTCTGGCCAGGCCTGGGGAAAAGGTGAGAGCTCAGCCACAGGACACAGATCGATTTGGCATGTCTGTTTGCACTGCATCAGGCTGTTCACCCCAGCAGCCGACTATACCAATGGCCTGGGACAAAGTCCCCTGGCTAACACCGCAGACACACTCCTTCATCCTTTTTAAGCAATAGCAGAGCTACAGTTAGCTGCAGGCCCCCCTACTGGCCGATTGCACACCCATCCAATCGATGTGCACTAAGCCGCCTGAACCCATCTTCAAGGGATAGAAAGGCTGAGCAGAGAGATTGGAAGGTGGCTGCAGATTGGGAGTGTGCAGACGGTTTCAATACTGGCTTACCTGTTATGTCTTGTGTGGTGACATAGGCCTGCATGTTTCTAAAGCTCCCTGTGTCAAAAGCAATCAAAACACTATTTTGGTTCACAATTTTTTTCTGATTCTGCACCGCTTACCATCAGCGAGCTGTTCTCTCTCCCCATGTCTGGGGCGGAGCAAATCCCTCTCCAGGGGTGGTTAGTTTTACATATTGTGTGTCACTAGACGGCTATAAAAGGATTTAACATTTAGTAAAGCATAATCCATTGCAGGCTTTGTGCCTGCCTAAGCTGCACACATCAAATCTGATTGCAAGAAGGCTGCTACCAATGACCAAGCAGGAGGAGGAAAACACCCGCACACACACACACACACACAGCTTATCACTTGAACAATGAGCAGAGGAGACAGCAGGAGGTCAGTTGCTGAGGTGGAAGATCTTGTACATTAACAATAGGTGGTAAATTACAAACTAGTGTACTGGTGCTGGGGCCACCCACTACCCCATCTTGGCTCATCCCTAACCTAAACCAATGGAACAGCAGCAGCAGTCTTTGTGGAGGCAGCAGGTTGTGACACTCGAGCCGCTCTGCTCTAGACCTGTCAAACTAATTGAAGGAGAAGACAGGAAACATAAATATTCCCCATCAACCAGACACTGGCTGTGCTGTGCACTCGGATGTGGAAATATAAATATTCGGCGGGGCTAATCCACTGAGACGGTCGACTTTGTTTATGTGCCTTTTGAATGTTTCATTGATGTGACTGACTGCTTCCGTCCCCTCCTCTCTCTCGCTCTACTCCCCCCTCTCTGCATGGTTAAGTATGAGACAAAGCGCTGGTGCTCTCTCTATTAAACATGAAATGCGGCGCAAAAAATGCTTCAATGGAGTCTGTTGCCGAGAGTTAAAGAAACAGAAACAGAGAGTGCGCAACAACTAGACTTAAGTTACTGCTTGCTAGAGGACTCCTACTGATACCAGTGCAGACAGAGATAATTTAGCCAGCAAGATTACGCAGCTAGACGGTAAATGTAGGGTGTGTGTGGCTGTTTCACTGCACCTACTTGAAGTTGTCTCTTTAGTATTTTTAAAAGAGGAGGCAATGTGTCTGTGGATGTGTATATAGGCAGGTAGTTGGAGAAGACAATAACAATGCAATGACAATAACACACTGGTTGTAATTTCCTACATCCCCCCCGCACACTACTTGACCTTTTGCTAGCTGCTCGATAAACGAAAAGACACGGCGGCAATGATTTAGTTTGCAAGGCGGATAGCACCGAGCACACTACACACACGACTAGCTAGTCTGGCTTCCCTCTGACAGCGAGTGTTGACATTCCCCCCCCCCCTAATACAACCAATTTCTAAACAGTAGGTGAAAGAGAGGCCATGTTTACAGCTGCGGAAAAGGTTGGTTCTCCTTTTAGCCTCATGCATCAGACGTAATAAAAACACTGCAGCGCAGCTCAAACGTCTCTCCAGGAAACTAGAGTACCTTTCTGCCCCAGAGGAGATAGCATGCGAGTCAGATGGTGTTGGGATGAAATCATTATCATGGCTGTCGTCACTATCACATCATCTAGTGAAGCACCACTTTGCTTTATTGACTTAGGCCAAGACAAAGCACAGAATGGGTCAACTTGGAATTGATTGTATAACGTATTGGCCTCCACCCTGAGGAAGTACTTCTGCTGAGAGAGATGCTACTGTGTTGAGTCTGCAATCCCTCAGCAACATATTGCAACAGAGATGGCCTCTTCTTTAAGAACCAAGGAATTGATCTTTGATTCATCAGCAATGTGTCTTGAGCCCACCTGCACACACACTTAGATTAGCCATGACGAGGACTTACCTCCGGGTCTGTAAACAACATCGTCTTCTGTGATGAAGGACGTGATTTCTCCGTTCTCTGTGCGCTCGTAGCGCGACTTCTTCTTCGGCGTCTTCTTCTTGCCCTTCTTGCCGGCCTCCTCCGGCGTGCCGCTTCCTCCACCTGCGCTGCCATTTTCATTGTCCTCATCCTCGCTGTGGTCGCTCTCTGCATAGTTCTTGGCCCCGCCCTCCAGCGTACAGCTGCGCCGAGGCCTGGAGCTCTCGCTCTCACGGTCGCCCCGGTCCCCGTCCAGCCGGCGGGACTTACCAGACTCTCTCTTGTCCCGGTCCCTATCTCTGTCCCTGTCCCGCTCTTTCTCCCTCTCCTTCTCTTTGTCGGCCGTCATGATCCGCCACGTGCCTTCCTCAGTCCTCTCACGGCTGGGCCTCCGTGAAAGGTAGACTGTGAGCCTGGGCTTCAGTCTTCTGAATTTACCAGTCAAATCCAGGGAAAATTTGGCCACACCAACAACCCCAGTGTTTCAGAAAAGCTGTGGACAAGAGAAGAGGGACAATTAGCATAACTCATTATCCTTATAGTAAGGAAGCAACATTTTCTAAGTAAAAAGGCTGTTTTTGTGCAGGAGGAGTTATTTTGTGGATGAGAAAAACAAGATTAGTTCCTAGAGATCAGGCAGCTATGATGACTCTTCTCAACATCACAGTAATTGTTGGCACTCCCCTCCACAACCATGTATACTCTGGAGAGCACTGAGTAGCTTTATCAAACAATAGAACCTCCTGCTCAAGCTTATTTTCATTCTTTCAGCAAGGCAGTAAAACAGAGTTATTAAAGGGCAAAAGAGTGGGAAAAGAGAGCGAGGATGACAAGCGCTGCATGCACAGTATTTGTAACACAATAAGCTTAAGGGAAGTCGTAACTGAATACACATAAAGAGGTAGTGCATTGAGGATGAGGCCGGCAGCCAATAGAATTCCTCAGAGATAATGTGTCGAGGGGCTTTTCGGCACAAGACACTGCATCCCGCTTGCAATGCCACGGGAGAGAGACAGCATAAAACTCAACGACAGTGTTAACTGGCTCGCTTTCCTGCAGACCATCTGTGATGACACAAGGCTGAATTTTACTCATCTGTGTGTGGCTGAGTGTGTGTGTACTCTGGCTTGCCGGACAGCACCCCACCCCAACCCTCTGCCCTGTCTGACAGTCACCACTGTGTTAATGTGAAGTGACAGCTCTGGAGGGAAGAACACAGCAATCCACTGGGTAAGGAAAGGGAGCGGAGCGAGGCTGAGCCAGTCATTTGCCGTGCCCAGTCCACTGCCATTTTCTACTGTTGTTCACTCAAAAGAAACCCAGCTACCACTTTCTCATGCCATCACGAAATCCTCCGTTAACAGTGAAGTGGGCAAAGCTGAAGCAGCACGCTGCCCGCACCACACACTGCCCCTACAAAGGAGGCTTCTCATGTACTGCCAGTGTTTACCCCTCCACCCCCACTGCAACAAATTAACTAGAAATAGTTATTACAGCCCCCAGAGGGATCAGACCAGGCAATCAGCACCCGCGTTACCATGGCGGTGATAGCAGGGTGGGAGAGGGAGAGGGAAAAATTAGGAGTGGAAGCGATTGAGCCAGGTAAAGCAGACTCCGCTTCGAGTGAGAGATTATACAGCATGTCTGCAAGTGGACGTGCGTTTATTGTAAAGGATAGAGAGAGAATGTGATGTAAAGAATACAAGGAGAGAGGAAGGTGGAAAGGATTTTGACAGACACACACACACACACAGAGAGACAGAGAGACAGAGAGACAGAGAGAGAGAGAGAGAGAGAGAGAGAGAGAGAGAGAGAGAGAGAGAGAGAGAGAGAGAGAGAGAGAGAGAGAGAGAGAGAGAGAGAGAGAGAGAGAGAGAGACAATGAAGCTTGTTTGACAACGGCGCTCCTCAGCAGCGGGTGCTGTCATCTCATGAGCAGACACCAACTGACAGGGCAGCTGCTCTTGTCGTCGGCTTCAACACAAACACCGGGCCTGATTAAACCGCAGCCTCGTCACAGCCCCATTAATCACCTAATGATGAGTTACCACAGCGACCACTGGGCTGCCAGCATACACATATGCAGGAACACATTAGTGCACACGCAGGAAGCAAGGGATCAGGAAAGTTGCAACGCACAGGACACACACACACACACACACACACACACACCTCCGCCGGTGTGCCAAAATACATACTGTGCCCCCCCGTGTCCATATCCAGCAGCATGTCCCAGAGGTGTGGGGAACATGAAAACATTGATGAAGGTACCATTTGATTGCGCGGCTCTAAATCCTGGGAGCTGACAGAATCTGTGTATGAGCTAAGCAGCACTTCTCTCCTCTAATCAGTAACATAAGCCTCTTCCACTGAGAGGACCCTGACCTGTTGCAAATGGAGGGCCGGCCTGTTCTCCTTTGATGTCGTGGGCTGCTATAAGCCTCGATAAGTATCTTAACAATCTAGGTGCTATTAGTTTGCATCTGGATACACTTTATACACAACTGCCTCATTCAAATTTCTGTATCTCCAATTACCTTGCTGACGTTAATATAATATAATTCCCCACACAAACATGCGCTTGCTCTTAATTGTGCAAAAACTTTTACTCGTTAATTAACGATATGTCTGTGATTAATGTGTTGCACATCAGTAGCTGCAGTGTGATGCAAATACATGAGCAATTTGAAGTTGAACAAATTGAGTGAGTAGAAAGGAGTGATTCAGTGTGAAGTAGTAACACTGTGGCAATGAAAAGTCATAATGTATTGATGGCTGACAGGGAAGAGAATGAGAGAGAGCGAGACGGAGAGAGAAAGCGAGGGGGAAGGCTCTCCACCCACAGCCCGGGAAACAAAGTGCTTAGTAGAAAGCAGCGCCGGCTGCCTGGCCAATGAATGACGCTGTGAGGGGGCAGGTGAGGCTTGGAGCTATTACACATCAATCACTGGGCCAGGACCCTTTGAAAGATACCAGCTGTCTTAATGGAAAAGAGAAGGAGGGGGCAGTGGCTGGAGAGGGGTTGAGGGCGTCCCAGCCAAAGTCACCTAATCCACCATTTACATTACTGCAATGGAGTCAAGGACTAGCAGCCAGCGGGGCCCTGCTCAAATACATTTCTCTTTTCCGAGGCTGTATAAATGAGACCTCTGGCCTGAAAAACCACACAGTTTGTGGCTCGATTAACACATCATCCCCCACAATGGCCACACAGCAGGTTTCTGTTACTAAACACAGCCTTTTTTCCCCAGCTCCCTCTGCCTTCGTCTCCAGAACAGCCTTTAAAAAAACATGTTTTATTCATTCCAATCACTCGCTCATCTCTGTAGTTGTAAATTAAAACCTGTCTATGGATAAACATCCAAATTAACACGCTGTGCTTGAGTACCTATACAGCTGTAGGGTTTCTTTTTTACCCTGCCAAATGTTTGTAATAGAATATCTTGGAATTTAAATGTGCAAAAGCTGGACATTTTATTCATACCGCGTTTTATAGAAATAATAGAAAACCTAGAATTTTCTACATTAAAATGCAAAATTGATTCTAAAGACAATATAACCAGCACAGTGATCCGCTCAGTTTTGGGAGAAAGACGGAAAAAGTCATTCAAGGCATATTCAATTGGAGAATTATGAAGTAGCAAAATGTGATTGGCAAGGATTTAGGGCCGGCTTTGCGAAGGGATTGAATGAAATACTCGCATGAATACAGATTAGAGGAGAACAATGTTAGCATGAATATACACAGGGTTATTAACAATGAGGGCAACTCAAATTGATCTGAATAAACCAGCCAGATCCTCAGCAGTGGACGGATCCTAGCTGTGGTGATGTTGAGCTGCAGCAGGTTTTCGTCAGCTCCAATCCATTACTCAGTGCGATCTAATCTAAGCTGCCATCCAAGCCCCCTAGAAACAACAGCACAATGAAAGGCTCAGCTGGAGGCAAGGGGTAGGCCACTTCATAGGGGATTCTCTGTGGTCTCTGCACGCTGCCTGCTTTGTCTTACCTGGTGCAATCATGGCTTGCTTTACTCTCGGAGGCCCTCTCTGTTTTAGCTCACATTGGCAGGGCAAAGACACTTGTCTGCTCCACTTGTTTTCAATTCACTGATGAGTAACCACATCTTTTTTTTCCCTCTGCTAAAGCTGTGCTCACAAAGGCTCTATTTTTAGTCGGCATCCGGGGTTAGTTTAGTAGGTAAAAGCCGTGCTCGAGAAAAGATAGCTTGGGGCTTTCCAACATTTAAGCCTGCCTAGAGACTGCAATGGTAAAAAGGCAAAGCACTGGTGCACAAGAACAGATTCTCATGCAAAATGACACTTTGTGCAACATTAAACTATCACTGTCTCAAAACATTAGGAGAATTTACAAAATCTTCCAGCGATGACAGTAGCATAGGTTACCGTCTTTCTGTAATATAAACCGATACCCACCGAGACAAACACATTCTCTGTCCGACAGTCCACAGGTACTTTCAACCACAGATATGAGGATCAGACTGTGTGCTCCACAGGGTCTAAGCCTCTACTCCATCTCGCCAAAATCCTCCTCTCCCTGTTTGTGTGCTCTTTGCAAGAGCTCCAAATGGCCCTGGGGGGGCGGCTCCTTAACCCAAGATGTCCATTATCTACAGGGTCTGTGAGCAGGACTTCATTTCACAGCCTAATACCAGCTACTTCCAGACACAGTCCGGGCTGGAGCTGAGCTGAAGGCCATTTCAGCAGCTCTGCTTCGCCGGGCATCATGTTTAGACACGGCTCCTGAGGGAAATGTCAGGGTTGTCCATTGTCACCTTTCCCCTTTCCTCTACATGAGGCACTCTTGAGAAATATAATTGTGAGCAGGCCAGTAATGGACCTCTCCCAAAGTGTCATTGATAAGAGAAGAAGGAGAATGTGAGGCATGTGGCGGCAGTAAGCGCTATCATGAATGTGTCTCTTAATTGAGTTTCCCTGTAGATTTGTGGGCTGCTTTTTTTTCTGTGTGAATAGAGTGCCTGATTTGAAAGGATTCCTTGTGTCTTTCACCTCTTGAGAGGCACTGACAATTCAATTTTTTGGTGAATTATGCTGTTGTAATACAAATGTACCCAAAGGTAAAACAGAGGTCAGGAGAGGTATAAATATACACTGGGGACACATCCAGGCCTGACTTGCACTTAAAAATATTGGTATCATATATGTATCTTCAAACATGTATCTCTATAAAATGGAGCAGGGGGAGGAGGAAGTGAGTTACATGACATTTTCATGTCAGATGTGTGTATGAAAGACAACAGTGATTCTGTCATCTGTTAGAATGAAAGGGCTCTTGAGATTTTAATATTTGAGCACTCAATCATGCACCACTTGCACTGATATCCTGCAATCAAACATCCCCCTCCTCTTCCTCCAAGATCTGCCTATCAGTTTAACGATTGTATCCATCAGTTTGACTCCAACTGGTAGTCTAAATGAGCGTGGGTGAGGAGGAAATGTATTCATATGGTTGCCCTACATCCTCCAGCTACTCTAATCACTATGCCACACAGAGTGATGGGCCAACACAGAGGAAAAACTAACATAAATAGATTAGAGTGACAGATAAGACAGCTCTGAGGTTTTCAGACTGACAGCACAGACCGGCAGGGGCACTGAAGGATGTCTTCAAGAACAGCTCCCAAAAACAAAGCCATTAGGTCAGTACACAAAACCATTTTTTCCGCCTAAATTATTTAGCTACGTGTCGGCAAACTCTGCTCCATTCTCGAGCAGATGGTCGGGGGAGGAGGGGGACAATCCCTCCATTCAACGTCTTATAATGATCCGAGCCAAAAAACACCTCCACCTCTAGATACCACAGGATGGTATTACCTCTAATTAGGAAGGGCTATTATTTCATATGCAAACGCCTCTCCTCTAACTACCAACTGCCACCCAACCAACCATCACGATTGACTGCTGTCACAAAATAAATACAACAAAGGATTTTACGCATAACATCCCCTTTTGTCTGTTACCCTCCATGCTAATTTCAGCACTCTCGCAAACCACAGCTATAACTCCAGAGTCAATGTGTAACACTGTAAACAGACGGCGTCAGTGAACGTTCTCCAGTTGGAAATGTGTTTGTTCAAGGAAAAGGGCGGCTGCAGAAAGCGGCCAGTGGGGGAGGTGACTGGGAGAGTGGAATATTCAGTGTAGCGTTCAGCCTTGTCATCCACCATCTCAGTCGTGTAGGCCAGTGATCCTAGGCAGAGGGGAAAGCACCCTCTGCAGTGCGCATGGGAGAATAATATGAATCATGACTCTGTAGGGCCTCCATGCAGCTAGCCACGCTACAGCCACAGACGGGGCTGTGTTGTAAATATTGCCTTATTCTGGATGCGTTTCCTCTCCCTCATCAAAAAGAGAGAAAAAACAGCTTGGGGGAAGTGGCCAGGAGTGATGAAAACACTGCTGGAACAAGCAGGATCTGAGCTCAGAGCTCCCATATCCTCAGAGGACAGCTCATAAAACATGCAGCAGCTGGGACGGGGCCTCTTACAGCAGTGGCATTTAATGCACCCTGCCACAAACACACACGGGCCACACACATACACAGGTTACAAATACACACCATTAATTTAAAAGAGTCTGAAGGAGTCAGGCTTGCTTGGTTTACTACCTGGACCACAAGCAAATACTTAGGTCCTAACCTAAAAATACACACCAGCTACAAAAGGTAACTATTTCCCAAAAGCATTAGCAGCAGGGGCCTAGAACAATGGGCTTTTGGGAAAATATGAGGATTGAAGCTGGATATTACGCAGTGTACTGTAGTGATCCACAGATTAACTCCGCCTGTTCATGTGTGAAATGGAGACTTGTTCCCTGACTGATAGTGTGCTGTGCCTCAAGCAAACACAAGCTGCATATTTTTCATCTTTCCAAACACCTAGCAACTGCAATATATTGGATTCCACATTGCATCCTTCACTGTGCAGCAACAATGACACATTCAAAATACCGCCCGGCACTGGAGTGCCTCGGTAGCCAAGTGGTTACAGCACATGCCATATAACTGCAACGTCCTGGCTTCAATTCTG
Source organism: Cottus gobio (assembly GCA_023566465.1). Classification (NCBI taxonomy): domain Eukaryota; kingdom Metazoa; phylum Chordata; class Actinopteri; order Perciformes; family Cottidae; genus Cottus; species Cottus gobio. Next base: position 15,053,411 of record CM042215.1, on the reverse strand, counting down.
GCCGGGGGACCTTTGGTGTATGTAATTTATCCCCTCCCTCCCCCACCCCATTTCTACACTGTCCTCTGTCACGTAAAAGGTGAAAATACCCCCCATAAAATCTTCTGAAATATACCAGCCGACACAACATAGCTCAGGCAGACTACAGGCCTGTTGACTTGTTTAAACCGAAGGTGAATGCAGCTGGCTGTGCTGTGCGGCTGAGTTGCTGTGAATAAGCCTCAGATATTCTTGGAATGTTAATGTTAGGCTTTGACCATGGCAGTCTCGCCGACTTCTCCTCTCACCACTGGGCCATTGTGATTAATGACAAGGAAAACACAACTTAGGTCTGCCCGTGCCAATAACACTCAAAATACAGAGATCAACAACTAAATGATTTGCTTTCTTCATGTAACAAAAATAAAAACAGTCGAATAAATGTGTATATCCTTCTGGAATAACTGTTTATGCTGCACTCAATTACCACAACATTATGAGACACAATTGTTAACTAATCCTATGCTTGCATTGTGATCTCATATGCATGAGCACACCATATGCTGTGCTCATGCATATGAGATCAGCCTCTAGTAGTGCTTGTGCCATCGCAGTCGCTGAATGGAAATCCAGGAGGACACCTTTGAGGAGCTACAGCCTTGTTAAAATAGCTTCCCACTGCATGTGCGAGCTTATAAAAAGCCACTGAGAGCATATTCACTACAGTACAGCATTCATCTAAGTGTACACACACGTGCCAATCTAAAATGTGTAGGCCATTGACACGCATATTTACAAGCACACACGTACGTATATAAACAAAAAAAAAGGAAAAAGCTGCTGCTGAGCAACTGTATTTGCAGTCCAGGTCAGACTATGTGCTCAGCCAATAAATGGCTAGAGTGTAATGTGCCTTGACCTTCTATCTTTCTTTCAGCAGCTCCTTACATATATTGCTGTCTCTCCTCATATATCACTCGGGCAAATGGCGCCCTTCACCCTGCTCCCTCCTGTCCCCCCCTTAAAAGGCTGAGGGGACATCTTTGCCTGCTGTACTCAACTGACAGCCCTGGCAGCTTCCTCGCTAAGCACAAGGGGAGGGGGAACAAGGCTCATCGAGGGGAAATGCTGCAATGAATAATTATGTTTCATAACATGCCCCATCCCCCCTCCTTTATTAGCATCAAACAATAATTAATGGGGAACAAGGGGCACTGAAGAGTCTGCTTTTCGCTTTCCAGAACAAGAGGGTCAATATGCCCTTCAACCCTTTTCTCTCTGCTCGCCGTCAAAGCAGGAGACACCTCATCCCTCTAAAAACATGCTCTTAGCTTATTTATGATGCCAGTTGCTCTGCTGGCGAAAAGCAGCATTCCTGCTACACTCAGCAAAACTGGCCGGATCACTTTACGCAGCAGTTCACTACTTCCATCTCCACACCTCTTCTCAACAGGCCAACTCAACAATTCAATAATGAATATGAAATGTCTCATAATTGGAAATACGGGGCTATTGGACATGTGCTTGACTTGATTAAGTTTTTTGTTTCACGTTAAAAAAAGAAAATCTCTGATCAGCAGTAGCAAAGCCGGTCCTGATCGAATTAGCTTTACACTAAGAGCTCCATTGATCTCGGCACTCATCTGTGCAGATGAGACCCGGAAAGACATCTGGTAATCCAATAGCAGGGATGGGAAGTGCTTCAAGGACTCTGCTGTGTTTACCCACCTATTTCCTACACAAAGAGGCAAGATGTTAGTGCACGCCACTCACTGGACTGATTGGAAGGCACAGGGCCTTGGGAGCTCCAGTGAAATGAGTACGAGTCGCAGTGTGACCAAAAGCAAGGTACTTGAATGCTGAAAGTAATTGCTTTCGCCATAGCTATCATGTAATGAGTAAACAGGATGAATCAAGCAGAGCCAAGATCAGTGTTTAAATGAGCTGTGCGGTAGCATTCAAATTCTAATACAGGCTTCGCTTCATAATCCCAGCCAGAAATCTAAAAGCAAGGCTGACATCGGTTTAAAGGTTCTATTCACTCAAGTGTGAAAGTGTAAGTTTTGGAGAATAAATGTCGGGAAATCTTTCTTTACACCGTGATAACTTCATTGCGGCGAGCATTTATGCAAGCCTTCGCAATCAATTTTGCATGACATGAATGACATCAAACAAGAACCCAGAGGGCAGGGAGCATGTGAAATGAAACAAGACTAAGGTAGTAAAGGGCAAAGCATACAGCTGTTTTGCTTGTAGAAATAGTTCAAGTGAAGTGCACCTCAATAGTATCGGTGTCGTGCATTAGCGCTGTTTCTAACACACACGCAGCCCATAATCCATCAAGGGCTCACGAGTGAATGCCCAATAACAAACTGAGTGCGATTCACTCTGTCATATCACTGCAGTAAGAAAAGGGTGAGAACTCTTCAGCGAGCCAGAGACACACCACAAACACACACTCCTCTCATACCACACTAATAACCTTGGGCTGTCTACCAATGCCACAACTTTATGGAACAGTATGGGCTCTAAATAAAAGCTCCATTTCTCACCAGCAGTCAGTAACAGCTCTATTTCAGCCACCCGGTCATTAAATATTTATCTTAGCAGAGTTGCCGATCATGCCAAGGTGATAACCATTAAATAAATCTAAATCGGGGGCTTTTGTCCGCCCCTCACCCAGCTCCACCACTGCCACAATAAAGACCCCCTTTTTCAAAAGGATTATCTACAAGTGTCCCTTTAATCAGCGCATGGCAGGGCTATATCCCTCAACAACAGTCTCGGAGGAATACCTTTCTCTGAAGCCCTATCCAGCGAGGATCTCCTTCCCTGACAGCAGACTGAGTGAGTGGGAGCGAGTGTGTTTGCGGATGAAAAGATGTGCTGCTACCTTGCTATGATGTCCTCTCCAACCACCTCAGAACAAAGGTCTCCATTTTGAAGTGGAGTTATGATGGCACAGCGCTCTTAAGGCCCTCTGTTGCCGTGTGTCCTATTGCTTTCCATTCTCTTTGTTAGGCCGGTGTTTGTTATGCTAGTGAGATAAGCCACTGTTGTGGGTGGCTGGGTGTACTACAGCAACCGGTGTACTGCTTGAGTGCCAAAGCCGACAGTCTGTGGGAGGGATTGTGGGCGTTATAGATCACTAGGAGACAGATGTCCAGTCTTGCCTCGGCGCTGACTCAAACACTAACCCCAAGAAACGTGTGTTTGCAAACTGCTTCCTGGTGGGTTTTCAGTTGATCTCTATCTGGCCAATAGAGCCAGCTTTCTTTATCGGAGCAAGCGTCCTCTCTTACTGGCACAAGGCCGAGCGCCGTTGTTCTTTATGAAACATAAGAGGTGGATGTGTACTCTGCCTCAGCCTGATAAACATTACAAGCAGTCTTGTGCAGGCAAACAAGCAACCTGATTGTGAAAAAAAACACCAGGCTCAAGCAAACAAAGAAATGTGAGGTTTGCGTGAATGCAAATAATAATATAAAAAAAAACATTCAGTAAACATTGCGAATGCCTCTGGAGAACAAATGACTGACAGGGCATTGGCAAGACACAGCATCATTGTCTACCATGAACGCAATGAGATTCTCTTCTGCACTACATACGTGTCATGCTCCAATAAGCAGAATCCAACCCTTTGAGCATCTGTTGTCTTCTCTTTGTTTTATGGTGCGCCGTCACAGTTCATGATTTCCCCAAGATTTTTCACAAATGATTTACATAGTTTGAGTGGCAAAATTGAGCAGACACGTGTCGGTAAAGCAACCGTCGCAGCCAAATTTAATCCAAGGAGCGTCTGGGAAGAGCTTGGGAATTTCAACTCAAACGCAAGGTTGATCGGACAAGGTATCAACATATTGCCTTTAAGTTTCCTCTGGTTTACATATCTGGATTGTGCAGTCATCCCTTCCAGAGAGAATCGCCGCCAGCAAAAACAATTATACGCCCCCACCCATTCTCCCCCACCCCACCCGAGCACAAGCCTCTCACTGACTGCCTCTGCTCAACTTGACAATCAAGCCCATTAGATGATTCTGTGAATTAAAGCTAGTTAACTAGAAGCACTGACACACATCAAGAATAGTCATTAGCCTGTCTTTTTAGCATTAAAAACAGGAATGATTTGCCGGTTCAGAGAGATCATCTCCCTACATGCAGCCTGGGGCAGCCCTTACAGTCTACCTCATTATTTTTGGAAGAACAAGGCCACTGATGAATCCTGTTGGGTTAAATGTAAGGTACTCTCTGTATGACCGGGCCCGCACAGAGCCGCAGACTGCTTTAAGCTGCTCGTCTTACAGACAAAAGAAAATGGAGTAACTCGCCAACACTGTAAATACGGATAAATCTCACTCAACTAAGCTGTAAAATCAAAGTGGAATTGTTGGAGTACATCCCTCCCACGCAGCTGCAGTGAGAAAGCTGTCAAATGTTGGCTTTTTGTGGATACTAGCTGAGCTGACAAGTGCCAATGATACATTGTGAGTGATAAAGACATTCATTCCTGCTTAGAGAGAGAGAGGTTTTCCAGATGTGATGTCTGCAATGCTCCAGTGCTTCATTACTGGATAGAAAGAGGCTGTTGCTGTTTTCCCATTTGCGTTGCTAGGGTGACAAATGAAAAGCAGAATCACCCGCACAACTAATCAAATGAGTGAGTGACAACAAGTCAATATTTTCTCATTGTGTGGACAAGCAATATATATCTGCACACTGCTGTGCTTCGAGGCTTAGGCAAAGCTAGACTCACAGTATTATACGGATAATGTGCCAATAATCTGACTCAGTGCGGCTGTTAAGACCAGTGCCAATAAAGACGAGGTATCAAAAGACAACCTTTGCCGAATATGGGCTAAATTACCAACTCGCCAGACATTGTCTAGACTCTGTACTTCAAACAGATATACTCTGCAGTGTAATGGCCACAAGCCAACAAAGACAAAACTGTAATTGGACATTGATCTGTCGAGGTCTAAGGATAAATAACTCATCCTGAAAGCAGCCATGAAGAAAGCGGTATGTAAATACACTAACCGTACTGAGATGTTAGAGGCAACGGGCAAATTGAGAAGTACAAGTACTCCGTAGAATGCGCTCAGAGAATTCAGATTGTACCCATTTTGATTGAATTCCTAGGGGCTCATTTGTCATTTTTTTAAGACATTTTTTGGGGGGGTTTTAACTGACTATTAGCTTGCTTTTGATTACATCCTTTACAAAAAAAAAACCTCCCTTAACACAAAATGGAGCAAACATCATCTGTACAAGCCTGGTTAAACACAAGCAAGATCAATGGGTAAATGTATCAGCAAATATTACCATTCGCTGCCTGGCAAGTAATCATTAAGGCATGGCATTAATGCATTATTCATTGGCTAATGTATAATTCAGACTTAACAGCAGATTCTATGCATAAATAAAGCTATGATACATTTAAACACATTAAATGTTTACTTGCTAAAATAGGATATGAATGCGCTGCATGAGTGCTTCCCTGCTGCTGTCACTCGATTTTCTGCGACCGTTGCTGAGGATGCAGAGATCTATGGTGGATACTGCAATATAGAGTCTGACAGCCCACTCATCATTACACATAAACGTAATGGACACAGGCTACCGATATATTTATATAGTGTGGGGGGAGAGATGTTGCTGTATAGGAGATTGCCTAAATCGCAGAGAGCGTCTTGTTTCTTTGTTGTGTTAAGTAAATGAAAATCAGGATTGATTCTTAAAACCACACATTACAGCCTTACAGTATGCACAATTGTATTATCTGGCACAGCAGGATGCATGTACAGTTGCTTCATCTCCCTCGGACGTCGGCATGTGTGTTTAAACATCACAGTGGGATTGTGAGGATGTTCTCGTTGAAGTGTCAGAGCTGGTGTCAGAGGGACAGTCAACAGGGAGGACACACAGACTCCATCTGACGGCGTTCAGAGCAGGCGGCACTGCGGGGACCGCCATTCCACTTTACCATGCACTGAATTAACGAGGCCAGATGTCCCCCCCACTTAACATGTGTGAAAGTGCCCTCCGATACGCTCAGCTGCTTTAAGGATGTACAGACAGAGTGGGGGGAGTTGAGACGGGGGCCTATTTTCAATTATACCAATTTCTCACTCGTCGTTGGTTCTCAAGGTTTATGCTAATTAAAGATATTGGCCTTTCCTCTGTGCACACAACAAATTAGATGACATTTTCTATGAAAATTCAAAGTACCTCTCCAGATCACCACTCCCCATTTCAGTAGTCACCCACCAGAGGGTACTACCTCCTTCGCAGTGCTACTCATGTATATTGTGTCAATCCGTGGCTGATATATTCTAAGTACGTCACTGGAAAAGCACTCTCTGCAAAGGCAGTAGGTCAGTTGGCCCACCTGAAGAATCACCTAAACCTAAAGAGATTTATCATCGCTCCACAAAACCATGAGTCTGCTTTGATGTAGGGGGATGGAAATGATAATAATAATGTTATTGAAGCCACGACTCCTCGTTGATTTTACGCCTGGCTTTATGACAAGGCGGCTGTTGAATTTCTGTGTTGTTGAGGTCAAAAGTAAGAACGTCGAACCTTTAATGTGGCTGAGATACATGCAGTTGGCAGAGTTGTAATTTACCTTAATTTATTAGATCAGCATCTTCCATTGAGTTTTTAAGGGTCAAACATCACATCTGTTTTCATTTATGGAGCTTATTATAATAACAATTGGGTCATTTCTTTGTAATTACAATGGATACAGTTGAGTCATTCAGACCATTACCCCAATGGAAAAGATATCAAGACCCCAGCAGACTTACTCATTAGAAAGACAATTAGAGGCCCGCCAACACAGCATCAATTACATTTTTGTCTGATTTTGTATGCATTACATCACGCTGTTAAAAAAACAAACAAACGGACAACATCGGAGTGTGTTTTTCTACCAGCAAACAACCGCCATCATACTGATATGGGGAGGGGAAAAGGGGGCAGAGACGCAGCGTGGTGCAACCCCGGTGAGGGCCATCATGCGAGCAGATTAAATAACGTTTTTCCAATGCCCTGTCAAACATCCAGTCGCCTCTGAGCAGCTAGACAGCCGTTACAGCCTCACTCTATGAAGCATCTCTCTCTGTATGGTCGGAAACAGCCTCTTTGATCCCGATATCGCCCCTCAGATTCCTCAGAGGTGACACCCGTACACGCGCCTGTATGCGAGCCGAATGTTTACTAGCTCTCTGTACCTTGTCAGCAGTGAGACTTGTGTTTATGAAGGGGGGTGACTCACACCGCTACTATGACTCCCGTGGTTCACATGAATCAACAACGCAGACTGCGGACTCAGATCAAATTGCACATCAGACTTACTTCCTACAAAAAGTGCTTATGAAGCACTGTAAATAGAGATGATGTGAACCGATACCGACAGCAGTAGTGTGGATAATTAGGATTACGACTACTATTTTCTCATCTGATAGCAGTCTCACCATGAAACCCTCAGTGCTCTCTTCCCAAACAAATCCCACAGTGCTCTTGTGTACAACTCCATTAAGAGGTCTGACCACTTCCACAAGTAGTGAAACTAAATGGCTATGCTAACTTCAGGGGAAGTGATGAAGATGTAATTCATAAATGTGTTCAGAAAGATAAGCTATGCTAGTTTTCCCACATGATAGTGCACGTTGCTCATATAATCAAAATAATGTCTGTCACACTGACAGTTACCATTTCAGAGATCACCCAATTCAATGACAACCAAACAGAAAATAAATATGTATGGTCTAAAAGCTGACGGCGTTTCACCTATACGACTGGACTGGTCGACCACCATCTTTTCACCATATTTTAAGCTAATACTTGTGACGCAAATAAATTCATGTGGCAAGTGTCATCAATAAAGGAGGGAGGCAAAGCGTGTCTGTAAAATCTTCACACTATCTGTTAATGATGTCTAAATCAAAGGTTTCACGAGGTTAGAGCACCAGCTTGCAGTTCAGCATTGTGAACGATACACAACTGTCAAACACAACCACTGTTAACTTTTTAACCATTAATTAGCCCTCATGACTTATAAAATATCTCATATTCATGTTTGCGTGACATGAAAACCAAACAAGCCTCAAATATTAAAACCATTTTAGGTGGAGCAAATTTCCTTTATGTTCCAACAATCAGTCCCTATCTGCAGTGCTTTAGCCCCACGTCAGCCCATGCAGTGTCATCTCACTCAAGTGGATTAATCACATCTGAATCATTAAGCTAGAGGTCACTTCTCAGCAAGCAGGGGGGCAAAAAAATGCCACAGGAAGCTGGGCATGGTGTAGATTAGCTCCTCACAATTAGCAATGCAACATCTGAGTCCATGTAATAGCTCAGTGAAAAATGCAGCAGCAGGGGGAGGATTTCAGGAAGGGATTGTTTTTATGTGGCGGAGATTGAAGGCAATCACTGCTTCCCCCTTCCTCAATTCGTATCTTGTTTCAGGGCTGAAGCTTTCTTTGAGCTCATGTGGTCACATAAGCAGAGGATTCGACTTCTGACCGGAGTCACATGAAGACTTACTATGGCCAATTTTACAGTGATTTAAGTAAACAAGCCCCCTCCCCCTTCTACTATAACTAGAAAACATTAGATAAGCTGCCTTTTAGACAAATAACTGTAGTCTGCTTTCAAATCTAAAGCTGCCCCCCACCCCCCTTGCTCTTTTCAACAACAGGCACAGATCCCCCCTCCCACAGTGAGAGCTGCATGTGCTTGGGCCAGAGTTCATAGCCTCTGGGGTGCTCTGAAGGGTGGAGGGGGGTCAAGTTAATTTGATGGTACTTCAACAGTTTGCTGGTTCAGCCGGTCTCCCACACAGCTCACTATGATTTTTTTTTTTTTTAAACATTCAACTTAATTCTATTATTACAGTCCAATAATCAATGTATTACACAAAACAAGGCTGTAAATCCAACAGACAATACTCCTAATGTGAAACTTGGGGAAATCCCACTCATCAAACTGTATGTGCCACTTGGCTCATTTGGGATCCATATAAAAAAAATCCCCCTTATAAACGCAACTCTTCTTTCCTCAAACTAAATGAATTGCTCGAATACACACCAGTTGTGTCTGTACATCTTGGATGCGTGTTTCCTGGGCAGCAATGTGAGCTCTCCGTGTGTTTACTTTATTATTGTAACTTTAAAAGCCATTCGCTGCTGAAGCCCTGGTACAGGCCGGCCGGGTCATGGGTTGCCTCAGGGTCTGCTCCACAGTCCAGCGAGAGCCAAGTTTTACAACAATGCGGCCAACTTTCAGCACTCAAAAACATTTGACTCGAGGTCACACACGCTTCCTACTTCGGGTAAACACAAAATCAGGACACTTTTGGCTCAAAGTCTAATTGCCACCCGCTTTGTTCATCACTCGGTCCCAAATTCTCGGTCACAATTCCCCCCCCCCCCCCCCCCCCCCACCTCCACCAACCACAACCGTCCTGCTTTTTTCTTTTTTCTTAATGCAACTACTCACCCGCCAGTCTGGTGATTCTTGGGAGTCCCAGAGACTGCTGCAAACAAGTTCAAAATGCGATCCGTGCCCGAGTTGACCCGCAGAATTTACGCACGCTGGGCCAAATCCATGACCCGGGACGAGACGAGCACGGACACTTTTTACCCCCTCGCTTCTCTCTCTCCTTAAACCCCGCTGCCCGCACGGAGGGGCTCGCGCGAGCACTTGCTTCAACAAAAGACGGTTTCACTTTACTGCTTTACTGTTCGCGTCCGGAATCGCCGAGCGAAAGGAAGGCAGCGTAACGTGTCCTCGTCCCCCTCGGAAACAAATCCCGTATTCCCTTTGGCCGTGTTGTTGTTGCTGTCGATGATAGTGTCCACATGAAAAGTAACACCGCGCGCGCTAGTTGTTTCGAGGGGTAGGAAACCAGCGAGTTCGCCGTTTACAGGCTCCGCTTCCTTTTCCACACACACACACACACAGCACGCGCACACACATACACGCGCGCGCTCTCTCTCTCTCTCTCCCCCCTCCTTCCTTCTCTCTCTTTCCTATGCACACACTCTCCACGCTCTCCCTATCGCTCCCTCCGTCTCGGTAACCCCCCCTCCCTTCTTCTTCTTCTCCTCCTCCTCCTCCCCTCCTCCTCCTCTTCAGCTGTTCAACAGACGCATCCACATGGCTGACCTAGTCTTTCTTTATCCAGACACTAGTGAAGGAGAATTACCCCGGCCACACTCAAAAAAGAGAAAGAAAAAAAAAAATCCGAGCGAAACAAAAACATGGACTGGATTCAAACAATCGTCAGGGACAAAAGGGTGGTGGTGGTTTGGGTGTGTGTGTGTATGGGGGGCGGGGGGCAATGGGTTGTTGATTGATGGCAGCCCCATAGGGAAACGCACCGTGCGTGTGTGTGTGCGTCTGTGTGTGTGTGTGCGTGTGTGCGTGTGTGTGTGTGTGTGTGTGTGTGTTTAGAACTACACCGGGGAGCGAGATGCACGGCAGCCAAAGTGGCCCGACCTACTACCACATCAACCGATCAATGGTAACGCTTATGGGAATGTGACTGAAACATAAAGGAGACAATGAAAAGCCCTGAAAGCTAGTAGTAGTGCCTTGTTTATAATGGCTTAATAGCACACAGCTTGCTTCTTCTCTCTGTGAAGGAAACACGTACAATGGCACGTTTTAATAATGAACACACAAATAAATGATGTTCTTAAATACAGGTGGCTGATTTATAATCGGAAAACATTACGCATCTGCGGGGAAAATACATAAGAGGGAAGCTACCGAATGCTGATCAGGCTTGTGGACCTCATTTGCATTTTGGGATAATGAATTAATTAGTCACCCCAACCATTAAAAAGGCAGAAACAAGCGGGGATGATAATGTGAATAGCCCATTAGCAATATTTGGGGGACTGATTTTAATGGCGAGCCTGCACATCACATCTAATGTGATCCTGGTTATTTTCTACGGTGTCAGTACTCATGGTACAAAATACACATTACGGTCTGTTCCCTCTTTATCTCAATGCTACCAATGAACCCACACACGAGAGGAGCGTGAAAAACAAAGATGGACTGCATTAAGCTGTAAATGAATATGAAGATTTTCATTTCACAGCAAGTAGCGTGACACATTTCCACTGCTTTAAACGTGATATTAGATCACTGTCAAAATCCAATTAACTTAAGTAAATAGTTTGAGCATTGGGCTCTTTTAGCACTAAAGGCAAACACGGGCAGCAGGAGAGACAGGCAGTAAGGATCAATAGCAATTGAGTTGAGGGTGGTGTGCAGGGGGTCTTTCATTGCGCTACAAACCATGTTGGTTGTCTTCGTTTCAATAGCAGAAGGATCGGGGGGGCTTTCCAGCTCCTGAGGCAACTGTCCTGACAAGTCGTACTCCCCCTCCACATAGTAACCGAACACCACAAGCAGCCACAGCTCCTCCCTTATCACAGTATGTATACATTTCACAAGGTCAATGTTTATGACATTTACACACAGTCTGCACCCTTTCCTGAGTTACTCAAACATCCTGAGGATTCAGGATAAGGTGAAAGAAATGCACTCCTCCCGCCAAATCTGACTCAATCAAAGCGTGAAAAAAAAAAAGAAAAAAGGAGGAACACATCGCAATCAGGCTCCAAAAGTGATTCTAATATGTGCGACACAAGAAGAAAGCAGCCCACATTCTCAGCCGGTGTGTGGGGTTTAAGTTGGGCCAACACAGCAGTGACGGCTGAGTGCGGTGAATCCTCTCTGATGGCAGCGCAGAGCAAAGCTGGATTGGCTGGCGGGGCAGGCTCCCCTCCCCGGCAGATGAGATCCCATTATCAGGCAGACGAGAACTCCACCTCCAGGATTTCACAGCTCCTCTGTTTATCACATGGCTCTGTCAAGTTGGGCACCATTAACCGATAATGAAAGGAGACAACCGGTGCAGTTACAAGCAAAGCACTCCACATTCTACAGGCCGACGCATGTATCTGGGAAGCTGACTGTGTCTATTCAATTCTGTTCAGCATTCAAACGGCCCATCACAATACCTTTTCCCTGAGCACCCCCTTCTCCAGCTACAGTGCCTTCGATCCCGGCAGAACAAAAAGCGGTTACTTGGTGCCTCTTTATGAATTCAGAAGAAATGAAATCTAACAGAGCTGCGCGCTGCTCGAAAGAGAAAATTAGGATTTTCTGCAACAGTCTTTCCTACAGATCATTAAAAGAGAACAATTCCGTGTAAGAGCTAACAAAACCAGAAGGGTGTGCGAGGAAGAGAACGGCAACATAAAGCAACACAAAACTATCATTTTGAAATCTGTTTTCTTTCGTCCACACCAAACATAATTAGTATAAGTGTTACTAAACAAAAAGACTGCAAGACAGCCACTGAATAAAAAGGCCAACATGGGCCCCTCCTCACCCCTCCCCAGTCTGACCACTCCGTTTATGGTTTATAGGATTCTGTAGCCACTTACACTCATTAAAAATGAATACTTAACAAAAGCTGTGCCTGACACACTGTTTGCTTTAGCCTGATTTCTCCACACTGGAGGAAAAACAAGTCGCTCGGAGGCAGCAAACACAGAGAGAAAGAGAGAAAGTGCTCGGCAATACAAGCAAGTCAGCCAGTAGCTGAAACAACAGAAAAAAGTGACATGGATGACTGAGCCAAGCCTGTGAGAGACTTGGCAAGCCTCAGAGGCCCTGGCCTCTTAAGCACTCATATCTAGTAACTTCATTTAATACATTCACCAGGGATGAGCAGACAAGTTGAAGGAAAAAGGGATTGAGAGAAGAAAACAGACTTGTAAACCAAAAGGAGGGTTAGGTTGTGGCGCTGGTGGGGGTGTACCTCAGAAGCTCGACTTTAACACATGACTAAATCTCTACGGTGTAACAAGCTAACTTCCCTGCTGCCAAAACATAATACAAGGAGAATAAAAAACGGATGTGCTAGATTGAACCTTGAGATCATTTTACCATTCTCGGGTAGGTATTATCTACAGGAGCGGTTCCTCTCATATTAAAAACGCAAACAGTGCTTTTCCAGATGGGGCTTTAAAGCAACGACTCTCTCTTCGCCACACGTACTAAATCCATGAAGAACAAAGACTCTGTGTGACTGCTGCTTGAAGTTACTGTTCCTCATACTGACGGCAAGTGCTGATAGGCCTCCCCCTTCACTGCTGGCAGGCAGGCAGGCCAAAGAAAAAAAGAAAGCTGACTTCAAATCATTCATTGCCCCTTTTAGCCTTCATGGATTCTTAAGAGAGCACTTTACAAGTTGGGGGAATCCAAAGGGAAAATGGGGTCTTACACGACTAATTAAAACACAGACTTTGCCTGGAGGGGGTTGAGAGAAGGGGAAGCAATAAAACAATCCTCTCCAATCACCCAACAAAGTAACTCCAGGAAATTACTCAACTAATATGGTTGTCTACGCTTGTGGATAAGCGTAGATTCAAGGACTATCGCCATTTGTCTGAAAAGAACAATATTAAACAGAGTTAAAAACACCTTTAAAGAAAAGAGGTAGCGCGTTTCTCTATACGAGCAAACAGACCTGTTATGGTGACAAAAGACTAACTGAAAATCAAGACGTCCTCCGGAGGCAATGCAGCTAGACAACTAGTAATTAACCAGCTACCTAGCAAGCCTTTATTTGTGATCATTAACACAGTTGTAAAAATGTGAAAGGAGCCACGGAATGGTATTTCACTTTAGGCAATCATTGCAAGGTCTAGCCTCACATAGCTATCTTGTTTACATAGCTATTCAGTCGCATTTGGCAGCCTCGCAACACTCTGAAAACCAAGACACTTGTAGGCTACATATGTCTAATCTCTTTGCCAAGCTACACAAGCTACTCAGGAGAGTGAAACTTGCTTGCAGCAGCCATTTGGTAAAACTAGTTTTTTTTTTTTTTTTTTTTTTTTAAATTAACGCAAGTAAACCTTATTCCAGATGGAGGTATCTGCCACCTGGCAGACAAATTGATCAAATGTTAGTGAGAGGAATCACAGCATTTACAGTACAGCAAAACCTGAGTGCTCATTTGCAAGCTTTGATATACTATACGGGCAAAACAAACAACTGCTTTTAATAGAAGCGCTAGATCACAGCTTGCTGTAATGAAGACCGAAGCGTCGGGGAAAGAAGGGCAGTGCGTGAAATGCTTATGAACCAGGAAAAAAAACTGTGCGTCCATAAACTCACACATATAGAAAGTGAAAACAGACAAACAAGTGATCATGTGTAATAACTTAGATGCTATTTCACTAAGCCCCAGATTCCCCACAGACATTCTTCAAGCCTTCACATGGACCGTCTGTGTCCGTCTGATTCTCCAGGCTAAACAGGGCCTCATTCATCTGAATAAAAGAGCAGTTCAGCCTGCCGTGGCTGCACTGAGAACAGACTCGGAGGAATGAGACTTTATTTCCAAAAGGGACACACAGAGAGAGACAGAGTGCAGCCTGTGGCGAAAAGAGGAAGTTTACATTCCAGGCAAATCCTTTTGTGAACAAAAACTCAGCAAGATAAACAAATAGTACGTGTTTGAAGCCGAGCTCTGGAAGCAGTTAGTACAATTCTATTCCTGCAAAGAAAATGTGTTTAAAAGTCATCAGCAGTCAGCCGAGCAAACGGGGTCCATGATCATGGAAGCAAAAGAGAGAGTGGCGGTTGGGGTGTGTGATTCCTGTGTGGTTACTGTCTCAAAGCTAATCTGCTCAAATAGCCAGTGACTGCTCCATTTCACACAGAGCACATGGCTGTCTCACCTCCGTACACTGCCACCATATGGACAGACAGCGGAGGTGCAGCTGTATGCTGTCGCTGTGCTAAAGGAGGCGGTGGATTGGGGGAGCAGGGGCCCATAATGTGTCAAACAGAAAATGAACTCCCTACACTATAATTCATGACATGCGCTTTAAAATGCTCATAATGGCACAATAGCCCACAAAGCTGGATCCTTTCCCCCCTCCAGCACCAACGCTTATTCAGAAATCAATTACTCTCCTCTGGTCACACTTGGCTGCTTTCAGTGTGTGCTAATGATTCTGCCATCTAGTTTACAGATATATAGTGATAACTAGAATAAGCACATCCATTATAGGTCAGAGATGCTCAAGCCAGTCAAGCTAATATTTTAATTTTGCATTTGCTAACATTCATTTTCTTCTGCAATTTGACATGCATTACAGCAGAGAAGTAATCTCAAAAGGCAAATGTACTGTCAGCATGTCAACACAGGCTGCGGCGAGAAAAGGATGTGTTATTCAAAAAGACAGCACACACACAGGGTGTTGAGGTTATGTTGTGAGATTAGACTGTTTTTGTGGGAGCGAATGGTTAAAATCTGTCTGTGTGCAGTCGAAGCAGACAGTTGGGAGATCAGTGCTGAGGTCAAGAGGAGCCACTTAGCTGTGCTTTGGCCTTCCAACCCCGACAGCGTTCAGAATCAACCGCTCAACTGTGGGAGTAGATAAAAAGCTTGGCAGCACTCTTGCAACTACAGACGGCTACTAATGCATGCAGGCTTTATTTATGGCTTTTTAAAAAGGTACAAAATGGAAATTAATGGGAATAGGTAGTGAAGGTGGGAAGCTTGCTCATTAGCCAGAATATATTTTAGGTTAGCCTCACTAGTGCAGATCCCCAAAGGCACTAAATCTAGAGGCTTGCTATAAACAAACAAAGCAATAAACAATCCACACTAAAAACGACACTTCTCTCAACTCCAACTAAATCGTGAAGGTCATAGATTTCTTTTCTCCCAACTATTATAACTATAAGTTGAGAAGTGATTTAATGAGATCCAAACCAGATTCTATGGTGTTTTTTCCTCCCCAACGCACATTATTACAACAGCAATGAGACAAGAAGAATAGCTGTCCCTCTGATGTCTCTGGTGAAGAGATAATGTGCTGAAATCTGAGTATTATATGTTAGGTGTCATTTATGATTACATGGCAAGCCCATTTTATTGTTTGGACTTATGAATCAACTGAGCATGGAAATGTGTTTCTCATTATGCTGTTGTGGACACACAGAGAATTACTACTTAGAAGTGGTGAGCTGGAAATTCTGCAAATTGCTTGTTTGGATGCACATATTCTGCATAATGCATGGAGAGCGTGTGCGTGTGTGTGTGTGTGTGTGTGTGTGCGCGTGTCGAGCCAACGCGGTTGATATTTGACAGAGACAGTGAGCAGAGTGGAAAGCTAACATGCAGCATGCTAACTGTCTCTTTATGAAAGGAGCAGTGGGGAATAGACAGAGGAGGCTCGTTGCAACATTAGCTCCATGTGGAAGAGGGATGGATGAAGGGAAAGATGGATGGGTAGGAAAGACTGAGCGAGGGAGGGAGTGCAAGTCAGAGCACTCTCCCTGCTCCGGCATACATCAGCAGCAGGAGGGCAGGGATGCACGGAGGCCACAGCAAGCCAATTACCAAAACTCATTAAGTAACCTGCTAGTCGGCTTTGAACTGCAGCCCCCCCTCTATATCGTGACAGGATTCTCTGCCGCTGTTCTGGAAATTCAGATAGCCGCTGCTCTCACTCTTATTTTTTTTTTGCTTTCTTTAAAAGCATAAATGGCTAAACAGTAATCACATTTTCACATGCCTTCATTGGAATTACAAGTGCAACACAGAAGTGAAAAGGCAATGAAGATGATTGGTAGATTGGCGGCTTAAAGACATCCTGGGGACACCATTGCACTGGTTGTAAAGGAAGGAGAGGGTGTGCGTATAGGTAACGCTAATACATAGGAAATAATGCATCCCGACACAGGAGTGGGTTGGCAGGAGTTAGCAGTTGAGGGATAAATGAGTGCTGACAGGCTTGAGCTGTTCTCTCCACTGAACAGAAAGATGAGAAGGCTGCGATGGGGAGGATGAAGAGGACAGTGGAGAAGAGGAAGCACAATGAGGAGGGAGGATGATGAGGAGGAGAGAAATAGGGCTGAGAGCACCAAGGGCAGGTAGAGAACATGATCAAGGTCCAGTGGGTGGGGAATAGAAACATTTTGGGGGAAGGAGAGTGGGGTTAGGGCAGAGCAAAAAAAACCCTGTTAGCCAGCGCTGCAGTGTCACAAAGAATTGTTGACTAACCTTGACTGCATTCACCTCCTCGCTCACACTGCCTCTCAACAAGTATTGACACAAGGACAATCTGCAAGAGAAAAACTGAAGGGGAGGAACGAACGAACACACACACACACACACACACACACACACACACACACACACACACACACACACACACACACACACACACACACACACACACACACACACACACACACACACACACACACACACACACACACACACACACACACACACACACACACACACACACACACACACACACACACACACACACACACACACACACACACACACACACACACACACACACACGGGGATAAAAAAACGTAAATGATGTGCAAATGGAACAAACAAGGTGATAACAGCTTGACAGTAGAGGTGTATGCATGGATACAGACAGCAGACATATTTGGCATCATGTAGAACACATGGTGAACGCAGCCACTGAAAGAAGGCGCACACAAAATAATAAGACCCTTCAAGGTGCAGTTAACATTTCTATGAGGAGATTGTGAGCATTTATTCTAAGCCAGTATTCATTTCCCTCTTCTCAATAAACCTCTCTGGATACACACAGATCTCGGCACTCGTACCTGCTGCACCCACTGTTAAACACACACGCACACGCAGGCACACACGCGCACACGCACACACACAGTCCCCCCCACCCCTGAACCTCCTCCATTATCCCATGAGCCCTCTCTTCTCTGCCTTGCTTGACAAGAGCTTGGAAATAAAAACATCACAGCTCTGCCTCGCAGCACCTGTTCAATA
Organism: Cottus gobio; assembly: GCA_023566465.1. Lineage (NCBI taxonomy): Eukaryota > Metazoa > Chordata > Actinopteri > Perciformes > Cottidae > Cottus > Cottus gobio. The sequence goes on along the minus strand of CM042215.1, from coordinate 15,035,539 downwards.
ACATTGACATTTCACATTCAGCATCCACACACCGGGAGATTCTCTGCATTTACTCTCTTTAACACCCAGAAACGCAACACACACACGCACACACACTATCAATCTGCTACATTTCAATGCAAGCACAGACTGGGGAGGTGTATAATATGTGTGCATTTATGTCATGCATGTGCCTGCAGTCATATACAGGGTGTAACAATCCAAACTAATTGAAATCATCCTTTTCATTAAAACTGCTCATTGCAGTTAATTATCATCAATCAATTACTCAAGATATGCATGTGATTCAATGGTTTACCACTTTTTGGTTGGCTGCTAAATTAAATTAATAGTACAGCCTATGTGTTTATGTCATAATATTTAGCTTTGAATATTATGAGGATGAGAAAATTAAGGATATCTTATGGACAAGATAAAATGATGAGCGACTAATGATATGAAAGGCCCCGCAGAGGAACATGTGTAGGATTTGTCTGAGCTATTTTTCTGTAGAGGAGGTTGCAGCTGGTTTATTAATCAATTATTTCTTCATGGCAAATCTGCTACAAAACAACATCCCATGATATTTGCCAGATGTACAAAATAAAACTGTAACTTGTTATTATTCATTCCCCGCTTCTGATGCAATATGCCTCCTGAATTCAGCCTGCATTTTAAAGGGAAATGGTCTGTTCCCTTTTTGAATTTGGAGATAACACCAGGTGTGCAGTGAATAAAATCAAGCATTTCTGTCCATGCAGTCTCAGCACTGTTCAACGGCACAGCGAGCAGAGTATACTGTCAAAAACAGCACAAATACACACGACAAGCATCCAGATAAGCACATAACATTTATACTCACGCCATGATCAAATTCAACCAAAGAGGATTTTGGGGTCATAGATATTTGATGTTAACGGTTGGCTCACTTCTCTCTCAGATGCACCGTGACGCTATAATACATGTTTTTTATATGATAGTTGGCACCTGGGGAAAAGATGAAAGGGCTGTGGGCCATCTAGAGCCAGGGCTCAATCGTGTCACCAGGTGTGGCCTAACCTGGGTGGCTGAGCAGGGGCATCTGTTTGACGGCATTAGAGCCATCAAGAGCCTGCCATAACCACAGATTAAATGGCAGTAAATCTGAGGATTAGATCCGCATATGAATAGCTCACATTGATTTTGAAATCCCTTCAATAACTCTGAAATTTCCACAGGGACAAGACAATGTGGCCATCAAACACCCATACACAGGGACTCATCCGTCTCCCAGTTGTTGTTGTTGTTGTTTTAAATCAGTCTGTGACAAACCCATCTTCATTTTAATCTCCTCATATCTCGGCCTAGAAGCTGTATCCAAATAGCAAAAGGCATGCAACATCATTCATCAAACTACCCATCCATCCAGTCTCTCCCACAAGTAACTAGCTCAACAGGCCTAGAAATGTCCATTCCTATATTGTAGTGTGTGTGCTCATGTGAGAGCAAAATCACTTCCATACTCTGCGAATCAAGGGTTATTATATGTGAGCACTTAGGGGGTGATGTGGATGACGACAAGGACAAACTGGCCTTTCCTTCTTCCGCGGCCTGGTCTCTTATGTGAATATGCATGTGCTCACACACGCTCGGCCCCCAGAGAGACCTTTCTGACACGACAATCCCCAAATCCCGCGCTGAAACCTCAATCCCCGTCCGACCACCATGGCCCTCCGGAAGCTGGCCGACATCAAAGACAGGCTCTACGCTTTCATGACTTCAGCCCGCCTCTCAGTCTGTCAGTGTCTCTGGCTGTCCACCACATGCACGTCAGAATAGCCACTATTTAACACCAGCCCCATGCTAACCACTTCAAACACCTCCATAACGCAACACTAATAAACTAAAGATAGCTTTTGCTGCATTTTCACTATTTCCACACTGTAAGAGGCGGGTGACAAGTGTGTTAGGATAGCAGAAATTATTATAATCTTCTTAAATTGAAAACAAATACTGCAACTAGAAATTGTGTCCAAAATAAAATACTTTTTGGTAACCCGATTCCCTCATTCATAAGTGCTGCATTGGTCATCATAGCTGACATTAATCGCCACCTATTAAGCGATTACCTGGTGATTAGTGTGCATTGTGAGGAGGCTCCATTAACCTTTGAGAAACAGTGTGGAGGCTGCAGTGTCTAGCCGAGTGGAACGCTCCCCTTGCTACCTTTGAAAAAAAAAGACTGTCTCTCTCTCTGTCTCTGTCTCCGTCTCTCTGTCTCACTCACCTCAGCAGAGAGAGATACTGAGGGAGATACTGAGAAACTCAGTGTGACAGTACAGCAGCTCCTGTTAGGTAAGCACATTGAGCCGTCAGGCCGGCACATTCATCAACACACAGAATGCCAGTCAGCAGCACCAGCAGGCTTGCAGCCTCTCTCCAACGGTACTGTTTCTGTGATGAGGTGGGGAGGGAGGTAGAGTGACAGGGAGGCATTAGCAAAGCAGATTTGGACCATTCACCGCAGCATTTGGCAGTGCAAATGTTCCTATGTATGGTTTGGGTGGGTGTTACTCGCATTTTCACTGCACTAATAGATCGGCCATGAACTGCTAATGATATCATTATCGTACATGCACTGTAATAGTCTGGATGCAGGGCGCGCCAAGATCAATGGACAACAAAATTTGGATCAATTGATTAGTCCGACGCTGTGAAGCTGCTAAAGCATATTTTGCACACGGCCAATGTGTTGTTGAATAGCCTGTGAATGAATTGGGTCCTTGCCTGAGTGCAGCATCCAGACACAGGGTTCTGTGAGTGGATCTGTGCCATATGAGAAGTGAGCCCAATTGGCAGGGCTGATGCACTGATCTTAATGTCAACCAAACCCAGTACCATTACACACAAAACTCCAAATTAGGGCTAAAATTACTATTTAACATTCCTGACAAAGTGAAAACAAATGAACACTTGTGTATCATTTCTATTATCCCTTTGTCATTGTGCAAAGTCACACCGCCACAATGTTGAAGTGGTTTTGTTTGGAAAACAATGTCTTCAGCAACAAGCCCACGAGGAGAGAAAATGTGTTTTAACTTACATGCTGTGCAAAGGCAGATTGGATTTGTTCAACATGCACAGCAAAGTATTTGAAGGCAATACATCCTTGTGTGGAAGATGGAAAAGTATCATAGTAAATTAAGACTCTACCTTTGCATTAGGATTGCAGGACATAGTGATATCTAAATTTAGAGTAAATGCTTATTTACACTATGACATTTAAAACCATGACGCATACGACTAAGTTAGGCTGTGTATTTACAACAAAGCTAGTTTGAATCATTATCAATAGGGACACTTGCACATAATTAAACCTTTTGAACAATCAGTGACATAGTTATGACTAAAGAGAAGGCCTGGTCGTCATCAAATGTAAGGATTAATGTTTAATTTAGACCTGCAACAATTGATCAATTTAACAATTAGTTGATCGACCAAAAAATAAAACTATTAACTGTCTCAATAGATTTTCGCAAATGGGAAATTATTCTGTCTGTAGCTTTTCAATTGTGAGGGTTTTAGTGTTTTCTACTCTGCTATGCCAGTAAACTGAATATGTTTGGGTATTGGACTGTTGGTTGAACAAAGCAAGATGTTTGTAAATGTCCCAGCTGGGAACTTGTTATTATTTATTTTTATGCCATTTATTTTGAGGGCTATTGTATTGTATTGCATTATATTGTACAAATATGTATTTATCGTGTGCACCTTGTGAACAGCGTTCATGTTTGGATCATAAGCGCTCTCATCGTTTCCTGAGACCGACTTGGTCTCAATCATGACTGTAATTTGAGAGCAGGCTGATTGTGTTAGGAGGTAGCTGATTACGCTGATGAGCAGAGAGCTACCGAAGAGAAGGAAGTGGGCCATCCACACCGAAAACATAATGACATCAATGACAGGCAGGGTGATTATAAGGGTGTGAAGAGACACTTTTTTCTTTTCTTTTCTTTTTTTCCATCAACGTTTGCCCTGTCACTGCTTGACAAATGCAAACTGGCCAGAAACAATCCAGTTTAAATTAATCTCTAGTCCAACCTTGAGATAACAGCATTGACAACCGTAACCCTTTTGCAATGCAGCAACACCGTCTAAATCAAATTTAAGTGAGGCCAATCTATCCTGAGGGTTAAATCTATTTGTGGCTTCCAGCAGCATGATGTAACATATTCCAGTATACAAAGGCTAATGCAGGTAAATCACACCTCGTGGACCTGAATGCTTGACACTAAGCTTCCTGGCATACTAGCTAGCTCAAGTGGGCGAGAAATGAACCCTGTTATGTGTCCTGACACTGGGCCCTGCTCCCCAGCAAATAAAAACATGCCTCTCACTTACTGGCTGCCTGCGCCCACAGCCCCATACATCAGCATTATAAAGGAGCTCGGCAGCCTCAAGGTCAGCTCAATTTCCTCCTGCCGTTATGAAGTATCAGAATCACAGCGAGAGAGGGCACCCACACACATGTTAAGAAATGATTTAGGGAGCGAGGGAGGGGAGGGAGAAAAGAAAAGGGAGGGGGAGGTGTGTGTGGAGTGTAAAAGAGAGGTGGTGTGTAATACAATAGGGAACTGTGACAAATCACCAGGAGAGAACCAACCTCTTCAACAGTAAAGATGTGCGAGTGCGGGCATTTGTGAGAAAATGTAGAGAACATTAAGCCTACTTGCTCATTCCACACACACTAAGAGAATATAGTAGTATATAGTATAAGTAATGGGACTGAACAGTTTTTGTTTAACAAGCCGATTCCACTTGTGTAATCGCTCAAGTGTTAAGTCTGTGAAACTACAAAGCAATTAGGCCTACTGAATTATTGTTTCAGAAAACGTGAATACGATGTTTACCATTTACTGTAATTAAATTCTAAGCTGTTACAGGGGCATGACAGCGACCTAATGCAAACTAAATGTCTTTTTTCCTTTTGAGATCTGGGCCCATTCATCACATGCCCAAGCAATTTGATAAATTACACAGAAGCATGAAAGCTGATCATTTGCGTGGCAGAGAGTTTGGTGTGTGTGTTGCCTCTGCCTGAGCCGGCAGTCATCCTTGGCTGCCTCACTGGCTGAGGTTTGACATCTTCAGCTAAGAGCCTGGGGAAATAACAGCAAATTCACTTAATGGCACCACCTCATCTATTCCTCATACAGAGAGTGGAGAGAGAGAGAGAGTTCCTTGAGGTGTTACAAAATGGCTGTGTGCTCTCGGCTGTGCTGCCATCTCTCCCATCCAGGGGGGTGCAGGTGTGTGGGTAAACACAGACTGCATTGAGATCCATCACCGGTCGTGGTCAGCCACCAGCTGTAATTTGCAGTCAACTCTGACCCGTTGCAAAAAGCCAGCCTGCCTGTGCTGTAGCTACAAAGCTTTTTGTGGTGACAGCATAATCTGGTTCGGTGTGCGTGTGCGTGCGTGTGCGTGTGCGTGTGCGTGTGCGTGTGCGTGTGCGTGTGTGTGTGTGTGTGTGTGCCTGAATGCCGTGACGCTGTGCATGGCTGCGGCTAAGTGCATGCATGTTTTGTGAAAGTGTATGTTTGCGTGTGTGTGTCTGCAGGGAGTTACAGAGCCAGAGGTGTACTGGCCGCACTCCATCTTTGCGTGAGCTTTTGCAGAACAATCCAAAGCAGCTGGGATGGAGCTGGGCTGGCTTGCACTTGGATAACATCTCAGTGAAACAGCAGGTATGCCATCAGTGCAGCTTGAATCCCCTTAGGGCTATTTTCAGAGCCTCTGACCCCAGCGTGGTCGGCAATACACAGGAAGAGCAAGACCCCAAAAAGCATGCCGCTGCTTCCTCTCGGCTGCACAACATTTCATTCCAGCAGCTCTGCTATTATTCGTTTTACTAAAAAAAGACTCAACGGCTCAGTGGCTGTTTACAAAGGCTGCAGTTTTTCAATTCTTTACCCAATGGAGACAATTAATTATAAATGACCATGTAAACATACTTTCCTAATCACCCGGAATACGTTCACATTCAGAGAAAGCATACCCACATGAAGACATGCATTCAAATTGCGTTATTCAACAGCATTTAAGACACATGTAAACCCTAATGGAGTGTCGAATCACGGTGGGAGCTTTGACAGGATTTTCAAGACATCTACCTCTTGATAAAACAGACTCCACCATCTGACTCAGCTTTCATGTCGCTGCAAGATGAATAGTACAAAGCACAGTGTTATTCCAGAATCCACACAAAGGCTTTAGAAGAGGAGCAACATGACAGAGAGATGAGGGATGAAGCTGATTACGGGAACTGATGTTGCAACATAATGTGGAGGAGGCGTATAACGATATTTATTGTAAATGGAATTAGTAACTCACATAAACAGCTAATAAAACTATGTATTTAGAATAAGGTCAATTGTAAATTTGCTGCATGTAAATGTTGATAACTAAATAACATCCCCGGCTGCAACTGTATGCAATTATTTTCATTATCAATTACTCTAATCTGCTATATGTTTTCTCAATTATGAAATGGTAAAAATCACCATTTCCTAGAGCTCAAGGTGACATAGTCGAATAGTTTTTTAATCTATCCAACAGTCAAAACCCAAAGATAATGTTAAAACAAGGAGACTCAACTAAATCTTGCATTTAAGAAGCTGGATCCATCAAATGTTGAGCAGTTTGGCTCAAACATTACTTATTGATTAATCAATTATCAATCAGACTGTTATTATTTAAAATGAGACCAAGATGCTGTTTCGTCTAGCTGACATGTTTTCATTAAGGAAAGTGTTGGGCCATACAGGAAATGTGCAGGACACGAGATTGAGAGCTTTTCTATTGCTTCTCAACGGCTCGCAACATGAAGAGGGCGAGAGGGCGAGACAGCGAAAGTGCTGACAGAGCTAACAGTGTTTACCTGAGGGGACGGCGCTGTCAGTCCGGCTGGCATTGGGAGCTGTAGCCGCCATATGAGAGCAGTGCAGAGCGGGGCATGCTCACGTGCACTAAAAGGATGTGTAACAAAAGAAAAGCTCCGACAACCTTCTCGATCTCTGCTCAGGTATTACTCCACTATATCTTGACATAACAAATACCTTTTCGCTGCTATTTTACTGTTCAGAAATACAGCTGATTTAACGAGACAAAAGGGCGACAACTCCCTCTCCGAGTCCTGCTGCCACAAAAAGACTCCCACATTCACAGTGCAAAGATCTATTGCTGTTTTACCACTGAGGCCCCACTGTGGTATTTGCATACATTTCCAGCAGTGGTGTCTGTTAATAGACCAGCTGATAACAGCTGAATAATATGTATCAGTGAGTGCAGTGGTGATGGAGCAGGGTGATGGATGCCTCCTGTGTGCTTTCCTCTTATATAAAGCTCTCACTCCTCTCCAATCTGAGTGAGTGGCTTCCCAGTACTTGGCTCCCCACGGTTAGCTTGTCAGCAACCTCTCCATCTCTTTTCTCCGCACCTGCACCTGACACTGCGAGTGTTCTGTCACCCACCTCTCCTCACCCCCCCAGGAGAAAATGTTCACCCCCACCCAGCTTGCTCCCAGCAGCCCCTGGGGCATGGGACAATTAAAAAACGAGGCAGGAGCTCAGTCGAGCTGTCATGCTGAGTCTCATATGGGACCTTGCTTGTAATGCTGCGGAGGAAGTGGGGGTTTGGTATTGGAGCCCAAAGAAAATAATACACTACGTCTGCTGTACTTGAGATCAACATTCACTGTAGTGCAAGGGGATGGCAGCATATCAACACACTGAAAGCAATGCAGTCAGGCTGGGGGGATTTATTTGGTCTTACAGTATTCAGTCTATATTGTCTGACTACACACACATAGACAGACAGACAGACACACACACACACACAAATCCACCGCTACATTCTGGTGTCAGCCAATTACAAGCTTGCCCCGACTGCCCTCGACTACACTCCCTCCACAATCCATGTCAAAACCCTCTGCACTGTTTTTTTTTTTTGCCCCTCTTGCTGCTTCTTCTTCTTTCACTTTTTTTTTTTTACTCGTCTGTCTTTAGTGTGTGAAATATTTAACAGCCCCATCTAAATACACCTCCAGGCACAGAGTCGGAGCCGTCTCCCTCCCCAGGTAAGTAGTAATGAGAAGGAGAGAGATAGGGAGACAGTGGAGGAAGGGCTGGTGTAATATCTCATCAACATTATAAAATCATTTCTCCCCTCGGCAGTCCCTGGGTGGTCTTGGGTTGTGTTATTTCTCAGTCAGGGTTCAGTGGCCTCAGCTCCTAAGGTTGAGTTTGGCCGCTTTGCAAGCCTAGTGCCGTGCTAAGCAGGTGTCAGGGGAGTTTCCCCTCAATTAAGCAAAGGTAAAGTAATGCCTCTCACCATGGCGGCGCCATGAATACATTAGTCTTGCTGTCACCACAGGCTAGAGCATCGAGACGCATGAAGAAGACAGACAGCTGGTTTGCTTGAAACGCTGCTGAAGCCGATTAAGCAAACTAGCACGAGGATTGTTTTGTGTTGTAACTAAAGGCTCATTTTAGCCTTCTGATACTAAGTAGATGAAATGGCCTACAGGATATGATCTGAAAAACCTAATTTATGTGGATGAATACATCAGCATAATCAATTCTAATATATACCAAAACAGAAAACAGAGTAATAACATTTTGTTTTAGAGTTGCTGGGACTTAGGCTAATGAGTTTGTATTAGCTGTCTGAGTGGATGACACTGGAGGACACCGAATCCTTGTTGTGTTAATTAAAGCTCAATGAATTGATGTCGATGAAAAATTAGCATGACCCACAGCCTCAGTGAGCGATACTGCCAGGAAAATAGATCTCTCTGTTAAGTCATTGTCAAGGCAGACTTGGAGCGAAAGCACTTTTTAGAAACTGAAATCAATTATCTGATTAACTAGAAGTGGCAAACATCTGGGTAATCAGTTACACCCGAGATAGAAATAAGCTATGAATAATCATATCTAACTACATCTCTATAAACATATATGATTGTATTATTTATACCATTGTTACTGGTTAATTTGAAGGGGAAAAAAATCAAAGCAACACCAACAATTATATCAATTCACACCATCTCAGTAAAAAAGAAAAAACAACAACAATAAAGCTTTCTTGACATTTTTAGCCAGCAAACCACAATCAACTTATTTTACTCTGTCTAACAAAGCCAACTGAAAAAAGGGGATTATAAATATGTCAACAGTAGCAAATAGCAATAATGCCTTCTTTTGTCAGTCCTTCTGTGCGAGTATTACAGTGTGCTGGACAGGCGTATTGAAAAGGGCTGACTGATGGCTTGGATTGGCTTCACATAGACTGTCTGTCCACCTCTTTCCCTGATGAGACATGTCAATGTAAAGACACATGAATGCAGCAGCCTGTCCTCCATTTTCTCCTCCTCTGCTCCTCCTCCCTTGTCAGAGGCAGGGAGAATGACGCAGTAAATACAGATGCTGTGTGCACCGTAATTCTGGGGCCCACTGCCTTTTATCTACCATGACAGCCTCTGCTGCTGTCGAAATCAAACGCCCAGGCGCGAGGAAAAAGCTAGTATTCCCTTTAATAAACTGCCAGGCAGAGCAGACAGAGTAGAAAGGGAGGCACTCAGCTCTGCTCTACACTGGCCAGGCTTGGCTAAGCAGCAGCTGAGAGGAGAGGAGAGGTAGAAGCAGGGAGAGCACTCCTTCAGGCATTAGCTGGTATTATGCCGCGCACGCAGGCGCAGGCATACAGCGTCGTTGCACTTACTAAGAGCCAATCGGTCAGCGGGGAGTGTTGGGCACTCTGCAAAGATATGCACACTGAGATGAGGACTAGTGAACGCGATGGTGGGCAGCACAGTCAGCACCTGCTCCCGGCCTCGAACACAGCCCCTCTGAGCTGCCAGGGTCAATTAATTACATCCATCTCTTAACGCTCTCCATTAGGATAAACAGCAAAAACATGAAGAGCAGTCTGACAACGTGGAAACTCCCAACCCCCAGCAACACGACTGACCAGCTTCTCCATCTGTTGATAAATCAATCAGTCATCTACAGAAATGATTTTACCGAAATTAGGACAACATCTTTTATCAGATGAATCATTAAATGGATAACGGAAAATAAGATTTAGTCAGCAATGCAACTACTGTAGAATAGACATATCTCATCTCCCCAAATTCTCCCAGTGACTCATTCTCTGTGTGTGTGTGTGTGTGTGTGTGTGTGTGTGTGTGTGTGTGTGTGTGTGTGTGTGTGTGTGTGTGTGTGTGTGTTGGACAGGAGGAAGAGGAGCTGCTGCTGCTTTGGAAATAGACAGCTTTTTGTTCTGACCTCACAGCTGTCACTAGCATAAGAGAGCCAGTTACTGGCAGCACACATAAGCATTTTACTTTCTCTCTCTCTCACACACACACACACACACACACACACACACACACACCCCTGACATGCAGAGGGGCTGGGACAACAGGGTTGGGCTTTAGGTGCCAATCACTAAATACCTGATCCATGTTTAGGATCCCGCTCCACCACAACAACGCCCCTAACACCATTAACGTTCTTCTTTATAATCCAATTATAAGCCATGTGTGTCCACATCAATCAGCCATTTTCATTTGAGCCTGTGGTCTTCTTTATCACCATTACTGCTGCAGTAATTGAGGCAGCGCTATGGAGAGCCTGTGCAGTTTACCTCCATCTGGGAGGTCAAGAGGAATGCAATTGGTTGACAATGATTATGCTCTAGCTGATTAGGCTACGGGCTACTGCTGAATATTTAGCACTGATTAGACTAAGCCCTGCAGAGAGCCATGAGGCTCACAGACAAAAGGGACAAGCCATAGGGCAGGGACAGAAGGCTAGCAATCAGCACCGGCTAGTTCAAACAGGCTATCGCAGAGCTGTAATGGTTGGATCAATCCGATTAGCAATATTGTTTTGTAAAGATATAATATTGAGCAGTTCTTGGGAAGTGAAGAGAAAAACAGTTGTGAATAAAAATAATTATGTTTAACCAATATCCCATCAAAATGTAACACTCCTTAGGGAGGTAAGAATTTCACTGGAGTATTTATTAAAACTGTAAAATTTGACTGCTAAACTCTTCAAACAATTATGGAGGTAAAAACATGCTACACATAGATTTATATGTTTGCCTTTATGACAGGAAACAATCCATACAGCTCAGTGGTAGATGGAGCGATGGACACATTAATAAGTAATACACAAAATGGCTCCTCTAATCCCCTTGTGGAGATGCCAGCATTTTTTCCCCCATCAGTGATTGTGATATTTACACAGAAACTGAAGTGCACTCCTGATTGAAATGGGAGGAGAGGGCGGAGGAGGAAACGGGGGAAAAATGTAAACGCAGAGAAAGACAAGCGCAGTGAAAGGGGGGAGAGAGAAGGAGAAATGACCAGGAGAAATGACAGCAGGGAGCGCTAAGGAGGGTGAGCGAAGGGAAACCAGATGGAGAAGGAGACGCGCACTTATTTGCAGAAGCTTTAACCGTCTTGATCCTCAATAAGGAGGTTCATATCAAACGGCTGCTTGTAGCACGGTGCCCGTCGCTGAGAGCACAAATCACAGTCAAGTCAGGTTTTCCTCTTTTCCATTTGAAAGAGCCAGCTCTCTCCTCACTTGTCTCTCACTCTGTCCTTTATTCAACACCGCACAGCCTCCTGAAGCGCCAGCTTGTCAGAGTGACAGATGCAGACACGACCACTGACCTAAATCACTCTTTTCCAGCACATTAACCCCCGTCTCCCTACACTTTTTACGCAAAACACCAACACTGCAACACAGTCCTCACGACACACTGCACAATGAGACCGACCCAAGAACCCCACTTTGTTGTATTATCAGCCTCCTCCCTGAATGAAGGCTATTCTTGAACTGCTTAAACATGCAGGGGGAGAGAAAAAAACACACCGTCAGGCTAAATAAATCACCGTCTGTTGTTCCTAGAGAGACATTTTTCTATCCAGCATAGTGACAAAAAAAGATGTTGTGTTAAGAGGAGGGCAAAAAAACAAACATGTTTGTCCACCTTGGAGCCAACGTGGAAAGGATCAATAATGCTTTAATTACTCCAGCCCATGTTTATGAAATGCAATAATCATTCATTAAAGATGCAGACAGCGGCAAGCAGGCAGCCGGCCGGCCGGGCATCAAGGCTGCGTGCGAGGGTAGAAGAAGGGAGGGGAGGACTTGCGTAAATGATTCATGGTTTGATATCCCTCCTGTATAATGGGCTCCTCCGGGGAGCTGCTGGGGCTCCACTGCAGCGACTGACTGCCTGGCTCGCTCCGACTCTGCCGCGGCTCTGCTTCTGCCACCGCTGCCCGCTACCCAAGATTAAAAAGCCTTGCCTCCCATGACAAGCGGCTCATTGACAACAGAGAGCAGGGACGTGCACATACACGCATTAAAGGAAACGACTTGATTCAATATCGTCTGACAAAGTATCTGGGGGCATGCAGGAAGGGGGGGAGGGGGGCTGGTGGGCAAAGGAGGGGAGAGGAGAAAATATCAAAATCTTTCTAGGGAGAAAACATTGGCTGCAGAGATACTGGGGATACTCGTAACACCCCCACCCACCCCACCCTTCATCCTCCTTCACCAGCCTATCAACCCCCCCCCCACCCATGGAAAGAGATAGGGGGAAAAATGAAGAGATTAAGGTTGTAACGTGTTGGGCTAATCATAACATAGACAGTTTAGTGCCATCTCGCATAATTAAATGCTTTGCACTAACCACCTAATGCATACTAATTTGGAACAATCCACTCCTGGAGTTGGCAGACCATGAAGCTCCCTGCAAAGGAGGTGCTCGTTTCCCTCTCTGCATGTGCTTGTGTGACCGACACACACGCAAAGCAACTGTGAGTGCTCCAAGTCTCTACCAGTACCTGCATGCCGTGCTACCTGCTGTCTGGCTGGTTCGGATTCAGTTTCATCCCTTGTCTTTATCCGCATATCCCTTCAGCGCTAAGACGGCTGACATGAGGACTGTCATATCCTGCCTAGATTCTTATCCCAGCTGGCTTTATTGCTCTCTTCCTCCTGAGTCACAAACACACACATACAAGCAAAGGGGAAAGGGAAGCAGGGCTGCTGGAGCGTGCTTTAAAGCACATTAATATTAATTGCAGCAGTAGCTGGAGTGATAACATAGACGAGATGCCCCTGTGAGGGAGCTGGGCGAAGGCAGCAGCACCAGCTTTTTGTTTGCAGTACTTCTCATCCGTTGGTTGGCCATGGTGAGGCTGCAGAATGATGAGCATTTCATCTGTGTGTGTGTGTGTGTGTGTGTGTGTGTGTGTGTGTGTGTGTGTGTGTGTGTGTGTGTGTGTGTGTGTGTGTGTGTGTGTGTGTGTGTGTGTGTGTGTGTGTGTGTGTGTGTGTGTGTGTGCGTGTGTGCGTGTGTGCGTGTGTGCGTGTGTGTCTGAGCATAGACGTGCACTGGGTGATAAAAACTAGGCAAGATGAATTATTAGGCTAGTGGCTAGATCAACAGCAGTAGACATGTGCTTCAAATAACACAGAGTGCTTAAGCGATCCGGCTTTTATCTCTCCTACTACTCCTGGCTTGGCTACCTTTTATGTCCTCCACACTGAACTCAATATTCTGTGAGCAATGAGCTCTGCTGAAGATGTAAATAACCTGCTGTACTGGAGAGAGAACCAGCTTTTTCAGTATCGTGGAGTAAATATACAAATCGAGTTGAAGCCTGGGTACTGAGGCCGATCTCCACCTCCAAGCCTTTTTTTTTCTCCCCCTGCAGAAAGAGAAGGCGACCGTAGGCATCAACAGATGACAGCTATATCTACAGTCCTCCATTTTTTCCTCACCCTCCCTTTTCCCCCTCTTTTGTCAATTGCCATTGAGAACCCTGACGCAGTCTTTACTGCCGCCTCACAGTAGTGGGTTTTTGCTGTATGGTTTTGTGCTTCTTTCCCGATTTCCCCCAAGTCTCATCAATGCCCTATTACCAAGTCAAATCAGGTGGTGCTGCGGAGACTTGCTGAGAACCAGGGATGCAAGCACAGACACAGACACACACATCCCCCACCCACACACACACACACACACACACACACGAGAGGCTTCATTCAAAAAGCCTGGGAGGTTTTCAACCAGCTCCACGGGATCAGGAACAGGGCGAGGAGGTGAACAGAGGAGAAATCACTGCTGGCTAAATGCTCATGAGAGGTTTATGGCTCCGAGGGGCAGCAAGGGAGACGAGGATGTGGTAATGCATCTCTCTGACACTCCTTTAAGCGGCTGACCGGATTGTAATCTCCTGGGTCCACTAGTCAAATATTATTGTTTCTCATTTCACGAGTCACAAACAATTAAAACACGCCTGATGATTTCCATGACCCATGAGCTTGGTTACTCCTACAGTACAACCAAAATGCACACTAATCTAAAAAAAAAAGGAAACAAAACCCTTCTGTGACCACCCTCCCCCCATACACCCACAACTGAATTCCTAAGCCAAATTCCCAGAGAAAGTCACACGTATTTCTCACTTTCATCGTCTTTATCTCTCTGCAACAGCAAATACAAGGTGGACGAGCCCTGTGTAATGTAAGCAGCTGCTCACAGAGAAGTGAAAGGGAGAAGGGGGGGGGGGGGTAAAGACGACATGTCCTTTTAGTTTTCTCTGCCTGTTGTCATTCTCTCCACAGCAGCAGCTGCACAGGAAAGACAAAAAAAAAACTCTGGGGAAGAGGCAAAGAGAAAAAAGAAATGAAGCAGCACTGAGCATTCTTTTTTTTATGTAAAGATTTTCACAAGCCTGTCGTTGATTAGAGGAAAAGACTGATGCTAAATACAGATGGAAACAGGGAGCAGAGAGGAGGGACTGCTGGTTCTCCAAGGAGAGGTGAGGGCTGCCAGAGGTGGTGGTGAATCTCATCCCTGGGACAAAGTTGTCGCACCAAGGAGGGAAATGTAAACTTATTTTGGCTTTCATTGCACCGAGTGCATGTTTCTATGCGCTCGTGCGTGCATCCGAATGCATGTGCACACACGCCACCTTACTCTGCTTTCTACATCTATCTGCAGCGAGCGCTGGCTTTGTGCCAAGCAGATCATTTGATTTGTGCCAAGAATAAAAGGAAGAGACTGAAACTCTGACAGCGCTCTCCTCATGCTCAATCACAATCACGAAATCTGTGCACAAACGAAACATCCCCATCCTTGATGAGAGATTCATGCAATAGTGCCGCAGTATCTCGCCTGCCAATCGTGTCGCTGAAAATGAACCAGAGCAAATCGAGATGGAACGCTGCTCACTAGAGACCCTTCCACAAGCACTTAATCAAGTAGTCATCAGTAACACCCCACTAATGTATAACTGAGGAGGCAAAGAAATATATTTTGGGGGGGCTAGACTGGAAGAAGCTCATCTGTACAGAGAACCCGGCCTCAGCAACGCTATGCCAAATAGCATTTTCTTCATTTGAGAAGGCGGTGAAATGGGGAGAGGAGGAGGAGGAGGAGGAGGATTTGGCATCCTAGTGTGCCGCTATGCCCCAGCTCAGCTAAGTGACAGTGATTCCTACAGTGAGTCGATTTGCTGCTTTTGAGTGCCTGGAAACTTGTCTGGCAGAGTGCTCACAAGGGAAAGAGATAGATGGGAGAATGGGGGGGACCGAGCCTCACCTCTCTCGCTGTCTTCTATTTGTCTGTTCATCCCTGGAGGCCTTTGGGCTGCTTGGTACAACAAAGAGGGGGAGAAGCGACAGAGAGCTCTGCGGCCATCCGCAGACAAAGCAAAAGCAGAAAGGACAAGTTTACAGGTAAATAGTGAGAAGCAGCTGGCTGGGAGCTGAGGCCAGCTCAGGTTTCAAACAATCAATCGACACTCACTCCGCAACAACAAAGACGGGGCTTATTGCCCAGTATTCACTTCACAGATCTCATTTTCTATTAAAGCTACTTTGCAGGCCTGTACATTTTAAGAGCTTTGGTTAACACCAAGGCAGTAACACATTTTCAACCTGACCATGACATGTTCAAAGACTTGAAGTGTTTCTGCAAAGACACATTTGCATACAAATATCAAGTGTGCAAAGCAAGATTTAACTGACTTTCAACTCCACATATGATCACACAATGCTGTTGGAATATGGGCGGTTGATGACAGGAGTAATTTACCACATCGCCGATTTGAAAAGGAGCACTTGAAGATGACATAGAAAGACAACTTTATTCTCATCTTAAAAAGGATCTATGAAATCAATGGGAGGAGATCAATGCTGTCTCTCCCACTCTCTCGCAGCACTTTACATAAGCAGCAATAAGCATCACAGAGGCCATCATCTCGCTCACCGATTTTCTATGCAGGACTCCCAGACACCTCCAGGCAACAAAGCTTCTCTCACTCCATCAGCGCAACAGTCACATCCATAACTTCACTCATAAGGAAGGAGGAGGAGGGAGAGGAGCTGAGGGGGAGAAAATACCTCAGGCGAGCCAGAGCCAGATAGAGAGGGCTGGAAGGAATGAATGAGGAGAGAGAAAGAGAGAAAAAGAGAGCGAGAGAAAGAAAGGTTGCGGGCGGCTAGCAGAGCGTCTTCATTAGAGTAGAGCAGCTAACTCTGGCACCGACTAGCCGAGCGCCGGAGTAAGAGCTGCTCATCCTCTCAGTTAATTAGGATTTCTGCTGCTTCATTTTGGGGCGAGGGACAGGATGTTGGAGGCTTGATTGCCTTTTATTTCCCAGCCTAACGGCTCGGCTGCCTCTGCCGCTTTATTAACAAGAGATCTTGCAGATTTACAGCCTCGCAGCAAACATCAATTTCAATAATTACAAGAAAACTGTTAGCGGGGACACAATGAAAAGCTCACACACACACTTCCTTTTTCTCTATAACGCCCCTCCCCTCCTTCACATGATCTAATTTCCATAGATGTGCCCTTTTCATGATTGCGTATTATAAAGAAACGTTAAAACACACACTGATTTTCCTCAGTCACACTTGAAACGCTTTACAACCCATCCTGGCCTGAAGGGCAAAGCAAATACTGTGAATGTCACATTTACATTCAAACCTTAGCATCTGCGTCATCACAACACAAAACGATCTGCAGAGCAATTACAGCTGACTAAATGTGGTACTGGTCAGAATCAGAGCAAAATACCTCCTTGAAAAATGATCATGTGAATTAATGGGATAAACCATCTTTGGAGATATATGGGATTACAAGAGCAAGTCCTCTTTTTAGCTTTATCTTTATACATTGGCATTATGCCTAGAATTAGAGATTATACCACTTGACAAAGTGCATGTGTGAGACTGAACTGAGTGCTGCTCTCCGACAAAAGCAATTGGGAAAAGAAATAATAGAAAACATACTTTAAAGGTGCCAACATCAGATTCAGAATAGAGAACCAGAGATTTCATTTGAATAAAATCAATAATTGTGTTGACTGGCTGTGTTTTGCCTTCCTGTCGTCTCATCTTGCTCGCTAATGTTTCTTTCATGAGCCAGCCCACTGCTGGTGACATTATAGCTACAGCACTTCCACAAGTCCCCAATGGATCAGTGAAAATGGTTGGCGTAAAACACAATTAGTACGGTCCATATGGCTGCTGGTGGAGGAGGAGCAGGAGAGGTCCCATGTGGTCCTTATAGAGGCTCGCTCTTTTGTTACCTTAAAGATCAAACTGTTGTCATAATAATGGGGCCATTTCGATTCTGCTGCTTGGTTTTCGTGAAGCAGCACTACTTCAACAGGAATGACTCCTGGCAAATAAATTGACCAACCTTGGCTCATAGCCTAATCAATGGCTCTTTCATCATGATTAATAGCTCATATTGAATAATGAGGAAATTTAATGTGAGAGGAGCGTTACTTCCTCATTTTAGCGCTCAACCCTATCGATTGGCTAGAAACCCTCTTTTTGGCCAATGGAATGTGCTGATAAGAGAGCGATGTGTTCGACCTATGTAAACTGAGCACAGAGAAAATGATTTACTGTGCTTTAGGCGCGTCTCATTCACTGATAGCTCTGTATGCCCTGCCTGACAAGCATTTTCTTGCCTGAGAAACGCAGACACCTTTTACTGAGTAGAAGCGAACGACAACAGCTTGAGGCAACAGATTTATTACAAATTGATCTATTAGATAGCACTGCTGTGCTTCGCTGTTTTCTCCCACCACCCCCTCCCTCTCTCTCTCTGTCTCTGACAGCCTTCCCCTGATGGTAGCTAGAGTGTATAAGAGTTGAAGTGCTACAGTGGCAAATCTAAACCCAATCCTCAGAACTCATTTTCTCTGTGCTGGCTGCAGGAACTGGGGTACGCACAGAGACAAGATGTCCATCCTTAAATCTATGGTCGATTCAGCCGTAAGTCCCAGCACCTAAACTGAAGGCTCAGCAGGCTCAATAGGTGTGCCTCACCTGCAAGGGCAAGCAAGGACACAGTTTACCGGAGGCACCTCGTGAACAGGAGAGTGCCACAATGTCACCGGGGTCACTTCCTTACGGCTGCATGAACCCTGAGCTCACCGTGGCTTGTGTGCCGTCTCTATTAAAACATCAGTCACAGGTCTGGGCTCTGCAAACAAACTGTGCCTCATGTGCAGTCACCACATCAGTGCAATACCCATATTAGTCACAGAGGCCACAGAGCACGACCAGCACGCTGTAAAAAGATTTATGTATGATTCGTCTCATCCACAGTGTTGAAAATCAATGTACATGCACGTACAGAAAAAATACATCACAAGCTATTACAGACACTTTAATTAAAGACAAAGACATACGTTTGCCTGGACAATAGACAGCTGATATTGACACATCTATCTATAAGACAATCAATTAAATCAACTGCATCATTTAGACTTGGTAATCAAGGTGGCTCTGATTATTACAACAAAGTGACTACCTTAATCACTGTGTCAGGAAATACAATAGACCTTTATACTTCTTAACATTTTGTCTCAGGTACAACACTATGAAGCTTAGCCTGCATTATTTATCCATTATTAGCCAAGCTGAGGAATGAAATATCGTAACATTGCTGTGTACAATACAGTCCAAGGCACAATTCAGAATATGACGTGCACCCACATGCTAAGGTTCAGCTAAAACAGCAGAGGGTTTGTCAGGTTGTGTAGCCTATCTAACAACACAAAGCTGTGCAGAGAAACACTACCGTCAACAGGAACAATACGCGCTGATAGAAAGCTGCACAGACTCTATTGTGCTCCTTTCCTTTAATCACCTCCATCTTTCATCTGTGCTACAGAAGAAAAAAAGAGCACGGAGAGAAAAGAGCTATTGGCTTCCGGATAGTTCATGTTTGTGTCGCTGGAAACAGGGCATCGTCTAAAGATGTTGAAATATTCTAGGGAGAGAGTATATGTCTATATAAACATCTTCAGGCAGGCAGCTGCCGGGGGTGTGCACAGTAAAACACTGGTATGCATTGTTTGTGTTTCTGCACCACTAGCGCCATGCCGTGTCATTACATGAGGCAATCTATTACCTAATCAGCACTGACACACACAGCGGCAAAGCACTCCTACTCCTCCTCATCTCTCCCCCCTTTCTCTCCCTCTCCTCAGGGGCCAGCCAGCTGATCCTACACCATTTCATTTTCTTCCTTTACTGAGATGGCAAATGGCTGACTGTTATTTTTAAACCTTTTCAATTCATGCGTTTTGGCACTGTAATTGACTAAGTGCTATTATAAGACTATCTTGCCCAAATGGTGAAAGAAATATGCTTTCATCTGATATGGTGTGTTATAATATAGTATTAGTGAGACGCATGGGACATCTAACAATGTGTCAGACTCCGAGACAAAAGATAATCACATTTGCAGTCAATTTCATCACAACTTCTACATGTATTCATGGCTCTATGTTTGCTGTTGCTTCACAACTCTTACAAACGTTAGCACAGCCTCCAATTCTAGTTTCCACACACTCCTGTACCACCCCTCATGTGCATAAATCACAGAAGACTGAAATGTGATGAGTTGCGACACTTTGCAGTTTCAGAGCCACAAACAAAATTTGACAAGGAAAATATGCAGATTTTTTTTTTTTGCTGTACCTAGGACCTGCCAAGAGGCTGGCAACAACACAAAAACACAATGTGCCTAATCAGAAAAGATGTGAATCCTTCCCAAGTCAGCCCAATAAGACACAGGCGGCATTTGAAAGTATGAAGTGAGACCGTCTTCACCATGGCTGAGCTCACAGAAAAAGCAGATTTGATCACATCTAGTACATCAAATACCACCAGCAGTATGTAGCAAGACAGCTCGCAATTGTTAACACGGATAGCGTTTGCCGATACTATCTCCTTGGCACAATTGTGGAGCGGCAGAGCTAGGCCTGAATCAAACAAAGATGAGATATGATGCAGCATGCTTGGATCTCCTCTTATGAGAGGTGAAGGGAAGCTGTCAAAGAACACAAAACACATCCAGCATCTTGCCTCCTCTGACTTGCTGGGATAAGCCAGGAGGAGGAGGAGGAAGGGGGGGGGGGGGGGGGGGTTGCTTGTTGCCTCATTTCTGCCAGTGTGCCCTGTGCGTGTCAGTCCAATATCTTAAAACAACACATGCAAGGCTTTGCTACAGCCAATTACCCAGCTCTTGGCACGGGAACTGAAAAACATCTTCGGAGAACAATAAAGAGAGCTTGGCTTGTTGTGCGTGCTGTCAGTAAGTGCTGACAGATTGTTATTTTTAATGAATATACAGCACTTGAATGGCCCATCAAGAGGTCTTTGAGCGAACATTGCTCCTTTGTTCAGAGCATTAATTTTCTATGTAATAGCCAGATATCTTGCAACGAAACTGATATCTGTAAAGGAAAAAGCCAGATCCGTGTATCCACTTGCTTCCCTATTGTGTTGTCTTTGCAGATGCTATGCATGGTCACTAAAATCTAACACCTTTTCTTAACTACAAATCTGAAGATGCTCGATTCCATATAATATCCTGTTTTGGCTCTGTCAAGCAGACATTTCACTGCTTACCTGCCAACATCATTTCATAGTGAGTATAAAATGATTGAACAAAAGTCACAATAAATCCACCTAATCACCTTTATTTGAAACAGAATAGCCGAGCTGAGAGTAAAAGGCCCCTTTTCAAAAACAGGCTTGCCACACCGATGACAGGTTATAGCACCATCTCGTACTGCAACACAATGCCACAATGCCTCAGTATACAGTATTTGAAGTAGCTCGGAGACTAGACCGAGGCATTATTATGGGGAATCATCTTTCATGACAAATCATGGCACAGGAAAGATGCAGTGACGGCATCTTGGTGAATCACAGCAAGATGCCATTTGAGCGCAGCATGTAAACAGTGAATTCCCGAACATGTGTATTGACAAATCTTCCGACAAAGAGGTGTCAGAGTGCAGTGAAAAGGGATTTTCCTTAACATTATCTGGCCCTCCATTTGCCTCATAATATTACTCACAGAGAGCCACCATAACTCAAACACACATTAGTCATTAAGGGGAAATAGCGGAGTTATTACACCTCTCTTATCATTATTCTGCTGCTGCTGCTACAGCCACCCAGCTAGATTAACATTCGATAGATGGGGTGTGTCATTGAATATGTGCGTCAAAGTAATTTTACCCACTGCTGCTCTTGAGATCCCATTCAAATTGAAACACTATAAAACACCCTGACCGCTTCTGACCCCTGAACTACAAGATAACTAGATAATGCGGATTTAAAATAGGACCTTTACACAGTCATATACAAAAAAAGAGAATACCACAAACGTTACATTTTAAGCTTTTTTAAATGATCTTATTGGCTGAACCTGAAAGATACTTCCTTTTCCTACAAAGACTATAAACATCTAGTTGCTTTTCTGTCAGCACTGTGCTAAAGTAGTAATCAACGTATAGCCTGTAATGGCAGACCTCTGTAACCTAACCCAGCAAGTTTACAGTCTAAGTGGTAGTTTAAGAAAATCTAAATCACAACCAGTAAGCATCTGGCAGCAGGAAAAGCCCACAAAACATCAGATGTGCCATATGCACAACGTATGGAGCTAATAAGGTGTCTGAAGGAGCCGCTTTCGTCATAACTGCAATGACTTGATACAGGATATGTCCAGCAAAAACTAAAGTCGATTGAATACATTTTGGTTCAACAGTTGTATTTGTTCAACGCAAGAAATAAATATAACCTGTTATTCTTGTATCAACACACGTTGTAAAAATAAGCAGTATTCCTCTCAAAAGCATGCCTGACCATATTGATGTATGCGTATGTTTGTTTACCTAACCCTTTACTGCAAAACAATAGTGTGTGTAACAGACATTACATGATGTGTTTATTAATAGTGCAGTGACCTCTATACTACACAGGCATGTCATTATCAGGAGGCCTGAGCAGGTGGCAATGACTGGATAGCTATAGTTATGGTGCAGTTGACTGCAAAATACCAAAACATGTCCGTGTTAGGTTGCTTACAGTCAATAAACATAATGTGGTTTTGAGCATGTTTATGTTTCACAATGCCGTGCTGTCAGGTTATCATATAATGTATTAAAGATGTTCTTATAATCAGCGTAATGCTGTGGCACTTTGACAAGTAAGGAAATGCAGGCTTTGATGTAAACACTAAATTACATTCTTTCAACTGAAAGACTGAAAATAGCTTGGCATTCATGGTGCAAATAATATGTTTCACGCCTTTGATCATTGTGAACGGTGCATATTCATTAGGTATGGTGAAGTCCACAATTGTGCAGGGCTATGGAGCCTGTAAGGCACAAGTCACAAGTCAGGAGTGAATCATAAGCCCTCAATAAACATAAATCACTGGCTATTAATGGCTCTGCCTCAAGTTACAAATATTAACATGAATAGAAACCATCTTTGGAATCTTGTTTATAGGACAGATTATGCATGGTGTGTATGACTGAGTGTATGTGCCAACTATTTTCAAACTTACAATTAATAATAACTTGGACTAAACTCATGCAAAAAAACTCTCTGATAAAAGAATAAACCACCAAATACCACCATCCCTGTACCCCAAGTGGTATCTAATGTTACTATTTAAACGTTTTGAACAACTCAGCCTGCCAGAGGTGAAAAGTGTCTGCTGAATCTATTTGTTGACAAATCTATCCCATGAAGATGTCACAAGCCTTGCATCTTTGTTTCCAAAAGGCAGCATGAATGAGTCGTTATCCAGTGATAGCTTTATTTTAAAACCACCCCAGACCCAGCTCGTAAATAACCACTAACAACAAGCTAGATAACAATAATTGAGCACACAAGTCAGCCACACAAAGACAGCAAGTTAGCTTCGCCAGCTAACGTATCCAAGAGCTAATGACAATAGCTGAAACGGGCTCAGGCTACTCCCTGGAACAGAGCTACTACAGTGGGGAATACAAAACGAGAAAACGTTTGCTGTTAGGTAGCGCAGTGCACGTTTAACCCACACTGCGTTTAATAAAACAAAGTAATGTTGTGTGTGTTGTGCACTGTGCTAACCGGTGTCAACGAGCTGTTGGTATCCAGACATTACTCTGCTCCTGGCTGGCATTCCCAATCAGTGCTCGTCAGTGGAGCTAGCCGCTAACGTCGGTTCGTGGTAACCAGCAGCAACAGTAACCGGGGCAAACAAGTGCACCAGCTAACGAGCTAGCTCATGCTAATAGGCAAATTAGCCAAATAGCTAGCAAGCGAGGGTTAACAGCCCAACGTCCACTAACTGCTTCTTTATGTGAGTCAGTTCTTGCTCGTTTTGCTGGTGGACCTTACAGGCAAAGAAGACGGCTGGTTGAAGCTCACAGCACTTACCTTAAAGGGCTTGATCTACAACATCTGTGGTGTGTTTGATGAGAGACTGCAACAACAAACAATAGCAGCAGCAGCAGCAGCAGCAGCAGCGGCAGCAGCAGCGGGGGCAATTAGCCAACGTTAGTTAGCCAAGTGTCGCCACTAACGTTGCACAGAGTAGCACAGCAGCTGCAGTGCCACCTGTATATCTTCTCTCATGCACGTTGGCTGCAACGGATCGGACCACGTTTGATGTAATGTTGTCATAAATGATGGACTTGAGAATAAAGAGGGAGTAATCGTTGCTCGGAATGCTCTGACTAGTGTGTGTGAGGGGCACTCAGCATGACAGCATCCTTCTTCATCTTGGGGTGAGAACAGTTGGGGGGTTCTCAAAGTTCAACCGGTGAAATATCGTCACCCACTGGCCAAAACTGGGAACATCCACACGGAGAGGGAGAGGGTGGCGGCGTGGGAGTCCTCAGGGTGTCTATTCTGTAGCAACACTTGGTCTATCTTCATCCTTATAAACCTGTGATACTGCCAGACTATATTTAGACTGTCAGTGAGCCAAGAAGAATAGAATACAATAGAATAGAATCTCTCTCGGGAGATTTGAGTGGACTGCAGTATTGAATATACAGTAAATACACTTGATGTGTTACATTTTACGGCATGCAGTAAACAAATAACAGAATTATTGGGAACAATATGACAAAATTGAAAAATATCGTATTCCTTCATGGAGAATTAAATGCACATGGACATCAGATGTTAACACCTGGCACAAGACAACACTGCAAAATTGAAATAAGGGTATAATAACACAATTGGAAACACAACACTATGATGAATATAATAGAATAAAATTTAATAGATTAGAATCTCTATTGGGAGATTTCAGTTAACTGTAGTATTGAATATACAGAAAATGGCATACACGAAAAGGTCTATAAACAAATAATAGAGTTGGAAGACAACAATATGACAGACACTATTTGATCAGAATATGGATTAGAATAGATAGAGTTTAATATAGGAAATAAGATTAGGCTGTACAAATAATAACATATTAAAAGAACAAAATGGAAATGGAATAGAATATTATACCTTTTGGGGAAATTTGAGAAACATTGTATAGGTTTTGTATATTTTGTATCACAAATGAGATGAAATAGTTGCAAATGTAAATTTCATCACAGAATAGATTATAATAGAATAGTTTTATAAAAAAAGCAGCGGCAATCTACTTCCATGACTGTTCATTCAAACAAATGTGTTATTTGCTCTTCAATGGCATTTGGGTGTTGGCCTTTATGTTTTTAATTGTTTATGAAAATCTGTCCACATTTGAATAATTCTAACCCCCTCTAATAGATGGGAGCATATTGAATTGGCATACAGGGATTAACCACTATCTGCTTTATTATTTTGTTTGTTTTGTTTCTAATTAAGCTGCAATTGAAGCGAGCAACACTTATATTCATGTGTTTTTTCAACTGAAACTATTGCATTTAATAAATTAATCAGTCTCATCTCATCATTTGTGTTTTTAGGATTTAGTTTAATATGCATTTTGTTTGCCACATAAATAAGGATATTATATTGTATAGTTTAATTAAATGGTTTTATTTTTTTTCCCTGTTTGGTACGTGGGAGCCTCATTTCAGCACCAGGAGCTGCCTTTAGTATGGCCTGATCAGTATAAGACGTAAAATAAGTATCAGTTTGCTGATTTTAGGTGGCAAACTTGTGTCACCTTCACTGGCTTTATATTTATATTTCTAACATTCCAATGATGAAGCCCGATAAAATCATCTTTAAATGTTCTTTTTTCGTGTCTGCAAGGAGAAATTCAATAAATATACTGCGTATATCGGACCACTAGATGGTGCAAGACTCAAGGAAACGAAATTAAAGCATTGCAGTTTCATAGAAAGTCACCCTGTGATGTGAACAAAGATTTACTCTTACCTTTTTGGAATTTCTGTAAAAACATAATTCTTAGTCTATTGAAGTGAGAGGATGTGTTGCTCTGGGAAATCTGCTGCAGATGATCGTCACAGGATACTTATAGACGGTTATATATGCTTGGTAGTTTATTTGTACTAGTGATTTGTAATACAGCTCCTTGGTGATGACTAAACAATGAAGGCAGGTTCAGGCAGGGCTCACAAAGTGAATTGTGTGGCACACACCCAGCTAGCAATCCCCCCTTGCACCATACCACTGGTGAATAGATCCTCATTTATCTTGGCAAGGATCAGTACAAAAAGAGCTTGCGGAGAGCTTCTGGATTCTTTTACCCAGGAGAACAGAAATGGCGTCCCCGAGCACTGAGCTCATGTTACACACTCACACACTCACACACTCACACACTCACACTCAGTGATTTGTGATTACTTATTATAAGTCGCTTTGGATAAAAGCATCAGCTAAATGACATGTAATGTAATTATGACCTTGTTCATATTGATAGCAATAGGTAATCATCACTATCTATGAAGCTTTGCAGCAGTCCCATTATTTCAGATAACACCTGAACATGTGGATGAATTAGAAATCACAAAAACATTTTTAAACTATGTTGTTTATTACATATTTCCGCCAACGCTTACAGCAACACAAGACCTTGTCAGATGAGACGCATTGCACATATGGTACTGTTGCCACTGCTCGAGGCAGAGCCGTACTACAGTTACAGTAGCTCAAACACTTAGGACCAAAAATCACTACAACTCACAAGAAGCTTAACAAAACTCACAGTTACAGACACAAACGTAAGGACCAACACTATTCAGGAGCTAAAGCATAGTTTGAGGATGAGCTGAGCTGTGGTTGTACTAGGCTGTACTGTGAAGCTTCTCCACGCCACAGACCACACTTGGACCTTGGATTTCAGCAGTAATCTCTCCATCTTCTCTCCAGACAGGGCAGGCAACCTAGTGTGGCGTATACAGGGATTATTTATGAGCAGTGATCACACGGAGGCCCATGGAGGTAGACCAGCTCAGATGGGGTGCCTGAAGTTCTGGCCGGCAAAACGGGCCTTGTCGCCGAGCTCCTCTTCAATCCTAGGATAGTGATGACAGTTTGTTAAGATGGATGATTGATAGCAGAACATCTGCAATGTAGTGCCTCTAAGGAGCATGGAGCCCATAACACATACGTTAATAAAGTTCAGTGCAACTAGAGGAGCACGTTTTTGGACCGGACTCACCTGAGCAGCTGGTTGTACTTGGCCAAGCGCTCAGATCGGCAAGGTGCACCTGTCTTGATCTGTGAAAGGAATTGAACAAAATATAAGTAATGTAATGTTAAAGCTACACCTATTGTTTGAATAGTCAGCTTAAAAAAAATCTCAACAGTAGAGATGCCATGCCAATGAATGTCACAATTAGAAGTTGAGGTTTTACCTGTCCAGTGCAGAGACCAACCACCAGGTCAGCGATGAATGTGTCCTCCGTCTCTCCAGAGCGATGGCTGACCATCACACCCCAGCCGTTGCTCTGGGCCATCTTGCAGCTAAAAAGAAAGACACACATTTTAGCCATATTAAACTTTATTTACTTTCTTTGAGTTTGGTGAGAAAGTTTGATCACATGATTGTTGACACTTACGCCTGCAGGGACTCTGTGACGGAGCCGATCTGGTTGACTTTAAGCAGCAGGCAGTTGCAGGACTTCTCAGCCACACCCTTGGCGATACGTTTGGGGTTGGTGACTGTGAGGTCATCACCCACCACCTGAATGCTGGTGCTGGCTGTGAATTTTGCCCACGCCTCCCAGTCATCCTGGTCAAAGGGGTCCTCAATGGAGACCACTGTTAGGATAGCAAGTAGATGAGGGTATGTTACGGCCATTCATAAATCTAACATGTCAGCATTGAGTAAGTAGCAATAGCTATGATCTACAGACAATTTAAACCTGCAGTAGGTGATGCTATTGAACACTTGGTGGCAGCAGAAACACTGCTAAATGCTCCATTATGTTCAATAGCTGGCTGTTATAGCCAAAAACAATGTTTACGACATAACTGTTCAATTTATTCTCTATTGCATTGACTCAGATGTTGTTTGTACATGTCCTCACATTATTTGGGTCAATTATGCTTAGAATTGATCTTGTTGTATTAAATCCCTATAATACCCTTAAAACATTGCATCTTTAGGAGCACTGAGCAGCAAGAGTTTTCTGGCTGTAAAGAAAAGGATGCATGTTAAAACCCACCGGGGTAATCTTTGACAAAGCTCCTGTAGAGGTCAGCCAGCTTGTCAGGGGAGATGTAGCGGCTGGGGTCGTCAGGAGACTTGAAGTCCAGGTCGTACTTGCCAGCCTTGTAAAACTCAGAGGCAGCCACATCCATGCCAATCACGATCTTGTCGGTGTAGCCGGCCTTGGCGATGGCATTCTTCAGCAGATCCAGAGCTGGGACAAAAACAACACTACGGTAATAAATGTGACCAGAGAAAATCAAAACACTAATTTCTCACAAATGAGTCACCATTACATTACATTTAGCTGACGCTTTTATCCAAAGCGACTGACATGCTATACAGTAGACTGTAGACACAGCAACGGTGAGCAATTAGGGTTAAGTGTCTTGCTCAAGGACACAACAACATGGAGTATCTGGAGCTGGGGATCAAACCACCGATCCTCTGATTGAAAGACAGACTTGCTAACCACTGATCCACAGTCGCCACTGAAGACTCTGCTCCAGTGGGGCATTTGCCATATCAGCACCTCAACCTGACACTGGAGTCAGAGGCTGGCAGTGCATTCGTTCCCAAGTTGAGGCCTTACTTTAGAAACCATCTGTCGACCTAAGAGTGACATGATAAGTGAAGTACTTCCGAGAGGTCTAAGAATGTATTGCTTTCAAGACACTCCCTTTTGAGTGGTGACAACTTTCTATGATGGTCCTCAAATAAAAACAACCCTACATCAGTGCCCTAAAATAACTAGTAATTTATTCCGCTGGATCTGAACTGTATTGTTGTATTGAAACACTTTTTGTAAAGAGTGGTTACGGCTCTGATTTAATGTTTCCCCTCACCTTCCTTGTTCTCCAGGATGTTGGGGGCGAAGCCTCCCTCGTCACCTACATTAGTGGCGTCTTGGCCATATTTCTCCTTGATGACATTCTTCAGGTTGTGGTAGACTTCAGCACCAATACGCATGGCGTCCTTAAAGCTGCTGGCTCCCACAGGCAGGATCATGAACTCCTGCATGGCCAGCTTGTTGCCTGCATGGGAGCCGCCGTTGATGACATTGAAAGCCTGAAAGGCAGAGAGGATCGGCTTTTAGCTTAATGGAATCACGACTGAATTCATCATTCTCTGGATCGATCAATCATTAATGTGCATATCTTTTATGTTTATAGGCATCAAGAGCCTTGGCAAAGTCTGGGGACCACGTCTTCGGTAATTGCACTACCATACTCACAGGGACAGGGAGGATGACTTCAGGGTTTCCAGCCAGGTCAGCGATGTGGCGGTAGAGGGGAACGCCCTTCTCTGCTGCACCAGCCTTGCACACAGCCAGGGAGACGCCCAGGATGGCATTAGCACCGAACTTAGCTGAGGGAGGGAAGACACGAATATATAAATATATTGTGTGCAAATATGGAACATTGTCCTCTTCTGATATCTAAATTCCTCAGTGAATATTTTCTGGGCTAATTAGGCAATCAGTAATGCATGACCTTGAAATAATTGTGCGAATCAACATTTGTGTCAACGTAAGAGTGCCTATTGATGTTTCTGTGTCACGCCCTTTGTTCACTCCTTCCTACAATACAGTAGTCACTTGAGATTTATGGCACCTTTACGAGCAAGTTTATATCTTAAATCTATAAAATATTAAGTATTGCATTTGTTAGCAGAAATAACTGTATACCCAACAAATGTTATTTTAAAAGTAAATTATGGGTACTATAAAGTGGATAATTTTCACACAGAATTCAGAAATTTAAGTAGCATGGCAAAGGGTGCAAATAGTGCTCTATATAATAAATGGGAGGGGATTTCACTAAACTCAATATGGATAATATCCTCTTTTACGGAATATGCCATTACATATCACAATCAACATATAGAACATTTTCTGGAAACTATAATCTGTTTATTGATTAAATAACCTGAAGGTATTTTCAACTTGACAAAGCCTTTTAGTAGATAGATCTTTACAAATCCAAGCTGACAAAACTCTGCACCAATATCGTCAAGCCAGTTTTAAAACATGAAGTAGCATCTTACACTTGTTTTCTGTGCCGTCCATGTCCAGCATCAGCTGGTCGATCTTGCCCTGGTCTGTAACGTCCACATCCTGGAATGGACAAAACACAAGTTATATTGTACATTTGGAAATAATGATAGAATAGTCACAGCATCTCAAAATGATATCACTGATGCACCGCTATTGCAATGGTTTATAGAAACTTTGGACATCATTTTTATAAACGCAAACAACATAAAACAATAAGGTCAATGTAAAATAGGAACAACAAACTGCAAAAATCGTCCAGTTAGTGCTTTGGAAACCGTCAGTACTGCTGCCAGTGTGCTGCCAATTGACTCTTCGAGATACATTAATAATTCATTCAAGACACTGATCCATTCATTTGAGGGCTTTGACACTAACACACAGTTATTAGTCAAACATCAAATGGTCCTACCTTGCTAATCAGTGCAGGTGCAATTTTTTTATTGATATTCTCAACAGCTTTTGAGACACCTGCAAGGGACAAGCAGACCATAACTGACCCAGACAGCAGAAGACCATGCAGAGCAGGCGAGACAGATGACCACAGTGAACCTCATCCAATCTCATCTGCAAGTAATTCTGACATAAGTAAAATATCATTAAGCTATCAATGATTGTGTTTTTTTATTTCATTTTAGATCTGTGAACATCTGTTCTCGCCTGTCGAGGTTAGTTTCCAAAAGGCAAAGCCATTCTTCATGCTGCTGTGCAGACCGATGTGTAAGAGACTCATCCTGTTATATCACTTTATTTACCTGGTTACACAATGCTGGGGCCAAGAACTCATTTACATATTTAACTGCTCTTTTGACTCCTAACAGGAGGAAGAGAGATGGAGGAAACAGAAATGAAGGAAGTGACGAGGACAGATACCAGAATGTATAGAGGTGTTGAAATGACGAGAGATAGCAACAGAATAGAGGTAACCAGAGTTTAGAGTTTAGAGAGAGAGAGAGAGAGAGAGAATCAGTAAAGACAGCTTACCTTTGCCCATGTAGCGTGTCTTGTCATTGTCACGGAGCTCCAGAGCCTCGTAGATGCCTGTGGAGGCACCGCTGGGCACGGCGGCTCTGAAGAGACCTTGGAGACACAGGACATTTTGTTACAGTCACATCTTAAAGTGCTGCGTCATGTCCAACGAGACGACAATGGTCTGACTGCACGTTGAAACTTAATTTTTCCGGTCAGCCATCACCATGACTGCAAACTATGCGATAACTATGTGATATTTTTAGAGCATAGACTGTGTGGACAGAAACATGTCTGATGGAGCATTAAGAGCAGTAGGGGCTGCTTGGTATTCAAGGAGTCACAGCAAGTAAAAGACATTTGGGGAAGCAATCCAATCAGCTAAATCCAGTTTGTCTGGCCACAGAGAGAACCAAAGCATGTGTGGAGGCAGTTGTATTGGCTGTGCGGCAGAAGGCTGTGATGTAACAGGGAAAGACTGGGCATGAGTGCATCTGTGGAGGGGTGCAAAGCCACGCCCACACATAAAGAAGACATTTTGGATTCAACCAAGTGAGGAGAAATTAGAGATGAGCAAAAATCTATTCAGCTTGCTCTGTGGAGCGGCAGGAAGGGTGTGAGTCTGAGGGGATTTAGGGCTTAGGACATTACGCTTAGGCCATGAATTCAGGCTTAGCAAATTATCTGCACCAAGACATTACCTGGCTGCAGCTGGCAACATGCATCAGGCTACAAACATGTCGTACCATCATAACATATTTTATCTGGATGAGAACCATGACCCAAATACAATAAAAACTAGAAGATATAACAGTAATGGCAATTGTATACATCTCTCTATCACCAGGGCTACTGGACCTATAATCTAACGACAATCCGAGGAAGTTCTCTAGTTTGACTGTGACCGAGCGGCCAGCTGGTTACATAACACACAAACAGTAAAGATATGCTCCGGGTGCAGCACACTCTTTAGTATGGGCCGTTAATGATGCCAAAACATGCCCGGCAGACTTAAAAGGGAATCTTATCAAAGAGAAATAAATAAAAAAGGTGCCATTTACAGTAAACTGGAGCGCTTAGCAAACATCCCAAACTAATGAAAGGACAAGAGGCCTGCAGAATAAAGCAGTCGATTTCCAACCAATGCATTCAAGGCAGTTGTAGCCTGTTCCACTCACTTCCATGTCAATGGTCATTCAGGTTGCTTCATTAACATTCTCAGGGCATTTCATTTGGCTGAGCTGGTCTTTTGTTTTAGCTTTCAGAACAGAACAGATCGCCAGAAAACTTCAATCCCAGTCAGGCCATTAGTTAATTGAACTGGAGGCAGACGTGTCCAACATTGCAGAGTTTAGATGTTTTATGCCGAGCAGCTTTATTATGTAATCAGGCATTCGATTAGGTGAAGAGAAGCATCCTGTAGATGTATACAACATCAATGCATCAAGGATTCCACTTAACTCATAGGATTGCTAGAAGCACATACTGTATGAGCTATCCGTGTTCCCAAACAGGAACCATTACAGTAACAGAGGGCTGGAAGGGCAACGAGATACATTACAGGAGCTATTTTCACACATTCACCATCTGAGCTGATCCAGTCTGGGCCTGGCAACACACTGACTTCACCATCCTAATCCACAACTGTACGAGCTTTCACTAGCTAGACACAAAACAAGTATGCAACTTTGCTTCATATACGATGTCCTTAGAGCAGCATTCCACATACAGGAACATAATTTAATGTTTTAAGTTTAGGCTACATTTAAATAACCGGTTAAATAAACATGTAGAAGTAAAAGCACAAGTTTGATCTAGTTTAGCCAAACTTGACCACCATCTCTAAACTCAATAAGTACATATAATCAATCATACAGTACCTTTCTTGGTGTACAGATCAACCTCCACAGTGGGGTTGCCACGGGAGTCAAAAATCTCACGAGCGTGAATCTTGAGGATGGACATGGTTCTGGATCTGCAGAAATGAGGGGGAGAAGATCAGTATAGTGCCACTCCAGAGGCAGAGCTGACCGACGGTTACACCGTCACTTACTGAATTAAAGATTCCAGTCAAAACAGTGAGTTGGCAATTATTGAAATGCTCAATGACACATGCAGGGCGAACAGTAATATAATGTAACGCTTAAATCTGGAGACAGAACAATATCTAATGAATTATCCAACTAAACGTATGTGTGTGCTGACCACCTGATGCAGGCTGGCCAGGATAGAAAATAAATGCAGTCACAGTAAGGTGTGGCTTATGCAGCAAAAAGAAAAATCTGTCCAAGTCTGTTCAGTTTACTTAATATAGCAGATTACAAAACCACATTGCAAAACAGAGTGGAGAGCACTACTCTCAAACAGGGAGCTCTTGATAACAGTTGTGCAAGGTCAGTGTAATGAACCGTCGGTGAATGACTTGGCACAATGCACATTTGGCTTATTTTGGTCCAAGTTGTGCTGCACTGATAGAAGTTAAAAGGCCCGAGTAGTTTAGTAATCTTGCAGAGCCTTTGTTATCTTTCCAAAGTCCAGTAGTGGAGGACGGAGAAACCTTCTCCTGAATGCATCAGTGAACTTTGAGTACAGCCTCCAGAGTTGAACTAGAGTGTGTCTACAGCAGAATCAATGGAAAATCCTCTGTGTAAAAGGTCTGTGTGGAAAGTTGCCTATGGCTTCAGCCAAAAGGAAAAATCAACTAAACGCACACAAACTGACCTCTTACTTAAGCTAAATGGAAATATGTGACAGTTTACTGGGGCTGAGTAACAATAATAGTCCCTGGTTTAAACAACTTGTTTAACCAAGTTCAGGGTGCAAATTATGTTGCGTTTAACAGGACTTGATAGAAAAACATACATTTATCAAGTATCAAACAAAAAGGTAAAGAATGGTATTGGACCCCAAACTCAGGTTTCATCTGGTAACCTCAAATAAACTTCACCTTTACCGATTTGGTACAGAAACACCAACATAAGAGCAGGATAGGTAATGAGAGATGAAATCCATTAATTGTTTAGTCATTTTTCATGCAAAAATGCTCACAATGTTGAACTTCCAGAGTTGTGAGGATCCTTATCCTCATTTTATGAGATCATAAACTAAATAGCTTTGAGCTTTGGACTGGTTGTTGAACAAAATAAGCTATTTGAAGAACTGGGATTTATACTTTTCTGTATATTAGATGATCTTATAGACAATTGGTTAATGGAGAAACTACTCAGCAGATTGCTAAATAATGAAAATAATTGTTATTTGTAGCCCAAAGTAACTAAGTAGTATTATACACTATAGTTCGGTCATATATGTTTGACTTGAACTTATGTAAATTCATATTGCTTTTCTTATTTTTGTTAACAGATTATCAAAAACGTGGAGAGCAAGGAGCTAAACTGGGTGCACAAAATGGCACCCAAAGATAAATAAATAAAATTTTGATATCCGATACGGTTGTGCATGTACATTTGTCTTAATCCTCATTCAGGCTACATTAGGATCTGCCAGCCAGCCAAAACTGAGTGTTAATAATCAGTTTAATGTTTTACATTAACAATACCTGTATATCTGCAGTAATAAAGTACTAAACAAACTAACTACGGGAATGGTTACAAGTATCTTCTTGGAGTCTGCAAAGTAGAGAAATGACCACCCACCACATTTTACACAGTATTTTTCCTACAACCGGGGACACACCCCCACGTCTGCTGCAACTGGGAGCAACTGGTAGCTTCCTGCATGATCGTGCATGAGTAGCACACGACAGCCTCTCCCACACAGCATCACGTCCTTCAAGTCGCTGGACTAAAAAGACTCGAGTGGATCTTCAACACACGGACTTGCAACGTGACGCACTTTCCCCCCTACACACCCTGCAGCTCTAAATGGAGTGACATGTCGCCAGCTGACGGTCTGGTTTTAAAAATAGACGGTGGGCTACAAACTACTCCATCCTGCATGCCACGAAACCAACAACTGTGGAATTAACCGACGCGTTTAATCAACGATGATAAAGACAGTGTCAGCTCACACAAGGCCGAGACTTTGAGGTTACCGTCGAGCATAAGGGACAGCATTTACACATTAAAAAAAAGAACAAAAGTTATTTATAACAACACACTGTCTTAGAACAGGCTCTTTAAATTGCAAAAGATATTGGTCTTTACAAAAACGGGCAAATACAAAGGAGAAATGACGATATTAAAGTTACCTTTTCCGGGCCTAACTGTGTGCAAGGTCGGTGCTGTCTCTCTCTCGTGCAGGCAGGCAGAGAAGGCGCTCGTGACGCTCTGTGCTCGCTCATAAGTGGACGGAACCAGGAAGTAGCCGGCAGCAGAACCACGCCATTGGCTAGCACTGAGTCACGTGGCAGACCAGTGCTAGAAAGGATGCACGTTCACCAATATCTCATCCGGACAGACTTCACATCCCAAAGTGAGCACGAGGGGAATGCGGATGTTTTAAATCGTTGCAAAGCATCGCTTTTAATAATCACTAAATATACCAACATACGGAGGTACATAATGTTTTATTTGAGGTGAACTATGGGAAGTGTAGTATTTGATTTCGTGTGAGGACGAAAAGAGGCAGTATGTGGAAAGATGACGCATTTTGCGTACGTGCAGAGAAGCAGGCAGGGATCTCCAATGCAGTGGTTCGTCGTTGGTCACATGTCACTAGCGGTCACGTTTTTTGGCACTGATATGTCTTTTCCCATTACGAATATTATACTAAGGGGGTGTGCTTTCTCATCCGATCAAACGATGAAGCAATCACATGATGTGGCGATTTACGGGTCAAAAGATGTCTAGACATTTAGAATACAACTGATTGAAATATGAACTACTATGTCTATTTTTGTTTCAATGGCCTTTTAATAAATATATATCATGTCGTCTTTTACAGAACCTGTTGCATATATAATATATAGCCAACTAAATGCTGTTGAAACAGTAATAATTAAGGGCTATATAATCTAAAAACCAAATGCATCTCAGATTCAGTCAAAATATAGATATTCTAATCTGCAGATCACCGGATAGTGATTAATTGGACAATTGTTAAAATACGCTGGGATCTGCCAATTAAAAAAAATCTGCTGAATATAAACACTTTATTTTGCCCCATGATATTGTTAGTATTGTAAAATTCATTAGCCTAATTGACAAACCAAGGTTATAATGCATTCTTTCTGATGTATGAACATGTATAGAAGTACTTGCATTTGCAGGATTATTTGCCCAATTTTAGTATTTCAAGGGTGATTGCACTATATGTGGACATTGCAGTAATGAATCTCAACATGAGTGAATAATGGGTTTCCCCTCCACGCATGCGTCTCATCGTTACAGGGCATGGGGTTCATGCAGCTGCGCAGTGCAGTGGATGCAGCATCCGTGACAGATCAGAGCTGCCGGGGCTTCACTGCGATGAAAGCCCTCTGCAGTGACCTTGAGACTCTTGTCAGTGTTAAATCCAACTGCGCCATCTGCTGCCCACATGCTCTTATTAAAATGTCAACAAGCGCCTCCAGAAGACATGTACAAATTGGAAATCTTATGTTGTCTTATGTTGGAAAATGAATTATAGATGTAGGATAGAGGAATCTATTGACGCAGTATTTTTTATCCGGTGCCCCCCTAATAAAATATGTTTATTCAAAACATCATCTTAAAGTTGAAATAGAACATGATACAAATAAAGTCCTGCATTGAAAATCCAAGTACAGAAGTATAGCATCAAAATATAAAGTATCAAATGTAAAAGTACTCATTATGCAGAAGGGTCCCTTTCAGTGTTATATTATATATTATATTATAGTGGATAATTATGATGTAATTCGTGAGCAGTATTTTGATGTTGAAGTTGGTTGAAGCAAATTTGACTACTACAATTCATATACTGTTGTTTAATCTAAAAGAATGCATTATGTTTGATAAACCGATCATATCATATGTTTTGTTTGGTATTTTGGGGACTTTATGATTTATTTTTAGTAATGGCCTTTTTTCCCAGCAGAAATCATTGTAATTGTAAACACAGATTACCAATAACATTATTTCTCAATTGTATTCAGGTTTCCCAGTAAGGTTTCTTCTGTGAAAAAGGCCAATGCTTGAATAAAAAAGTGCCAGTGCTGTAAAAACATGTACACATTTTCTTACACTTCTGACATGCAGCAAAAGCAAGGCAATAAAACAACAGAAAGCAGTGAGGCCCAACAAAGCAAGACAATAAGGTAAGAGTTTACCCCTGATAAAACAGTACAACAGATGAAGCGGTAAAACCAAATAAACTAAGAAATAAAATGAAAATAAATGAGATGGCAAAATGTCCCCCAAAAAAGAACACAGACCCATGAGAAATGACGTACTAACCATTTTTATAAGGTGAGGACGAGAGAGTTAGACAAGAAGACCCTCTTGGTTATCTTAGTTTAGCACAAATACTGGACACAGGGGGAAACTGTTAGCTTGGCTCAGCCTAAATGTAGAAAATTACATTTTATTTGGCAAACATTTACATTCACGACACATATATGCATGTTTCCCAAAATGTCAGATGTAAAGTGATACATTTATCTTTGCTGAACTGTGCCTCCAGCCTGTCACCTGGCAGTTTCTGCCACCAGTGTGAAAGGCTATTTCTAGTCCTAACGTACCATCTACTTGCGAAAGGGTTGCCGGCAGCAGCACTCTGCTAATCTGTTGGTCAACATTAGGAAAGCTGCACCAGGATGAGAGGAAGGATAACAGAGTTGCTGTCAGTCAATTTAAAGTATTTTCTAATCACCAGACCATATCCCTTTCTGGTGTCAGGCAGCCTGGGTGGAGGGAAAGAAGCCTAGCCAGAGTGAAGGCTGCTTTGCTGATTTTCTAGGCTCGCTTTGCTGCATATTTTTGAGAATTTGGCTGAATATGAGCTCCTTCATCTATGCCCTCTGGCTCTAAACAAATCTTCAGCGCAGAAGTCTCCACCTGCTGTGATATTGTCATAAAAAAATGACATGCATATTTTCACTGATATGTGCAAGTCAATCATGTGGTTGTCTAATATTTAGACCATTCACATTAGCCTACAACCTTTATTCTTCAGAGAATGATACAGTTTGTCCTTAAAAAAATGTCATGGCCACTGTGAAGCTGCACTGATGTAAGACTAATTTGCTCCAGTGGAGCTTCTCTGTGACTCAGTGTTTGTACTGGGCAGCCTCCAGCTGTGAATGTGCAAACTGAGCGAGCAGGGCGTTCCTGGAAAGAGACTTCATGCTCAATCCTTAAAAAGAGCAAAATAAAGACTTAAGCCCCATTAATTCAATTCAATCTATTCTGTATTGTTCCATCTTGATCCAGACGGCTCAACCAGCAACCACTATGTTTTCATACACATGTAAAACAACTTGAGTTAACATCATAATAAGATAACACAACTTCCTCAGCTGTCAACTGAGTCAACATGATTTTATAAGTGATATTTAATGTCTGAAATTCTTTTCAAGATAATTCTTAATATCGTCACAGACAGAAGAAAAATGACGACATTAATTGTTTATCACTTAAATTAAGCGGTATTACACACAGTTTCAGATGCACCTTTGAAGCCATATGATTGTCACACAAGATGCAAACTGTATTCATGTAAATACAATCACTCTCATTTTGTTGCAAGGAAAGATGTGACAACACCGTGCAGGGAAATTGTGTCAAAGCGCAGAGAATTACAAAAAAACTTGAAATATCATGTGTAAAAAATAGTGACAACAGATTTGAACTTGGAAAGACAAATAACAACATAAACCTTTACGATAATATACAAAATACAAACATTGCTCTTGAATAAGGGTGGTTTTGTGTCAAGACAGTTGTCAACAATAACATTTAAAAAAAGACTGATGTCTTGCAGATGAAAGAAATCACGACAGCCAACATTTACTGTTGAGCTGTGAACAGTTGGTGTAAATGCAAATAAATATGCACAAGCACAGACATATTTTCTTTAGATGTGATATTTATTGTATTCAGTGATTTGATGCTTTCTGTTATATTGATCTTTTCTTTAAAATGCTCAATGATTTAATCATCACAGTCGACACAGTTTCCTCCCATCTCCCTGTTGAGTGTCAAACTGTGACTTCTTCTCATGGTCAATGGAAGTACTCACGTTGAGTCATATGGTTTGAATTGGACTGTTCACCGTATTGGCGTCACACATCATCAAAACTTATTACGTACTGGGTCCTTGTTTCAGGTTAATGGGAGCAATTGAAAAAAAGTGTCCTTCAGTGTAATAAATTCTCATCCGACTCACAAAAATGCAAGAGGTCACTTTAAAGGTCAAATTCAGGATCCCTGTGAGGAGACGTCGTATCTACTGGAGGGAGTTTGAGCGCTCACCTTTTGTAAGTTTGATCCCGTATTTGAGCAGTAGAAAGAAAAATCTAGTTTTATTAACTTTCTGGACACAGCATGGAGCTTTTGTTTTGTTTTCTTAAACGGTGTCGTCTCCTTTTCACCAAGATCAGTGGAGGACACTGTACAAATATGACCTGCAGCTACATGATATATGTCAAGCTCACCATATGTGGGTTTTAAATTACTAGTCTGTCTCTCCAGTACAATCACACCATTTATGACACCAAGACCGTAAAAACTGTTATTGTCCTCAAGGCAAAGATAAACCTAGTGATTTACTGAGGAAGAGGACAGCTTTGGTTCATATCTAAGTGCATGGTGCTGGTGTAGGCAAGTTGAGTGCCGCGGGGTCATCAAACCTGT
Source organism: Cottus gobio (assembly GCA_023566465.1). Taxonomy (NCBI): domain Eukaryota; kingdom Metazoa; phylum Chordata; class Actinopteri; order Perciformes; family Cottidae; genus Cottus; species Cottus gobio. The sequence continues at coordinate 14,995,747 of CM042215.1, read as the reverse complement.
GGCTTCTTAATGATCTTAAACTTTGTGTGAGTTGAAAACACTCTCCTCTCACCTCACCCATAATGGTCAGTTCTGTTTTTGCCATCTGGGCTGGTTTAACATGGTTTTTAAATGAGCCTGTGTGTGTCGAAACAGGAAAACAATAATCTAATGCCTGCCGCCAAGAGGCCGTAACTCAGTCCAGAGAGGAAGGATGTGAGTGGAACAATGAGTCTTCAATCAAGGTGAGTCTTTTGATCATTTGTAATTCAATCAGTTCTTTGCACACAAACAGATACAAACACTCACAGGAGAGGATTACTACATTTATGAAGAATCTCCTCGAATAAATGATTCAAAACTAGGACTAGGCCTAGGCCGAATTTCAATCCTAAACAAAATTCAACCCTAATTCTAATTCCATTTTTAAATTGTTCCCCTCTATGGGAAATATATTTATTTGCGTTCCTGCTGCACGTTAGATTAAAGCTACTGTTAGCTTAGCATAAAAACTGGAAGGCTCTGAAAGGTAGTTGCCGTGCCGCGCCAAGAAGTTTAGCACATAACGCCAACTTGTCGTTTTACACTTTCTTTTGTTTATGTGTTAATTATTGAGCTCTTCATGCTAAGATAAGCTAACCTGCTGCCTGCTGAAGCCATATATTTAAAGGATGGACACAAGAAAAGTATCGTTCTTCTCATCCAATTACCGGCAAGAAAGTGAATGAGCATATTTCCCAAATTTTTACCTATTCCTTTAATACCTGACCAAGATTATACCTCTGAAAATAAAATAAAAACAGTTTATCTTGTTTATGTCCCTTTTGTTCCTTTTCAAACTGCAAACCTCAGAGTTGAACAACTCTGGCATGCAAGGTAGAGAGGTATTGGACATGTTGCGACTTGTATGCATGATTAGATGTTACATACAATATCCTATTACTTATCAGCTCTCACGTTTTTTTTAAATTTTTTATAAGAAGCCATCAGGGTTTTTTCAGAATGACTTGCCACTTACAGGGAAGTGGCATGAATAAGCTTGCACCATGGTTTCATGTGGAATGAAGTGAAAAGTTGGTCAGCAGAAAGCTTTTAAAGAAAGTGACAAAGGTCTTTTAAAACTCAAGTAAAATGAAGATAAAATAATAATAATAATAATAATGCATTTTATTTATATATATCGATATGAAACGATGTTAGATGCTGAACAACATAAACTGAAGTCAAATATGAGACTATAACTTTTCCCTCAAAGCCAAAAGTATTGATTTATTTGGGGCATTAAATGTATCTGTAATATGTAATATGAGTATAATAATCAGCAGACAATGAACAGTTGTTTCACACAGAGAAATAACATTTATATAAGGCCTCCATTATTAACATACGGATAAGACAGTCCTTTCCTGTCACTTTAGGGCTGCTGGGCAGAGCTCTGGGCGTTCTCAGCGGAGATGTCAACACCTCCCTCCTCGCGCAGTTTAAATGAAGAGAGAGAAACCGAGTCCCGCGTAAAGGATCAGAGGCGCAGCGATGGACTTCTTCTCCGTGTTGGTCTCCGCTGTTTGGGTCTGCGCTTTCAGTGCCGAGATTCCCCATGATCGTATTCACTGGACATACACAGGTAGGCGGATTTTAATATCCAAATGTTGTATTATATATATATATATATATACATACATCTTTTTTTTTAAATGATTTAATCTGTTGCACCTAAACACCAAAAGTGACAGAGAGTAGATTAAAAGGTGTTATTTTGCGTGTGATGCCACGTGACTACCTGTCCTGTGAGTATTTATTATTCTGGTGGAAGAAGCTGCCAAGTTGTTTCTTCTCTTCAACGTTCACTCGAGGCACTTGGCCGCTGCGCGCTGGATTGGCCAAATACTTTACACCCACTGTCAGGTTACATCAAGCCAAATGCTGAGGTGTTTACAGCGTGACAGTGACTACTAACTAATACGGGAGTGAATACTGCTAAATGCACAATACATCCAGTTGAACAAGTCATGTGCGTGCTTGTAACCAACGACACGGGAACAGGTTCGACACTCAGATTGACAGCTCTCTCCCTAACTTCATCTCTGGATGATGTGATAATAGTTTTCTTCCCACAGAGGGAGCGTTGGACCAGATGCACTGGCCGACCAAGTACCCCGAATGTGGCGGTAAGAAGCAGTCTCCAATAGACATCCAGCGGCGCAGCGTGAGGCACAACCCTGACATGCTGAAGCTGGAGCTCAACGGATATGATGCTCAGAAAGGGAATTTTCTCATGTCCAATAACGGGCACACCGGTAAGGGAAAATGTCTCAAAATCAATATGAACTACAACTAATAATAACCAAAGATGTATTAAATATAAATCAAACGTTATGCGACCATTTAAATGCCAAGACATATAAATGTTCATTTTATTTCTCTATGGAGTCAAATTGAACTAGCACATATACAAACATTTTCTCAAATTGTGCAATCCATTCCAGTGAATCTGAGTCTGCATATGTTTAGTCATGCAGAATAACTTTTATTACTAAATTATAAAAGTTTGATGGGAATTATTGCAGACTTTAATTTTACTGAGCGCCACGCTCCACTCACTGTGATGCAGAACTCAAACAAACCAATGGTCGCTTGGAAAGAAGGAAATACATTTACAAATGGGAAACACTATCAGTTATGTACAGTATTTGTGATTTGAAAGCTGCCTCGTTTGTGTTTTTTTTTAAACAAACATAATCTGAATATTTTTCTGTCTCCATCAGTTCAAATTGACCTGCCTCCCACTATGGCGATCACAAAGGGCCTCCCAGGAAAATACACAGCTGTCCAGATGCACCTGCACTGGGGCGGCTGGGACCTGGAGGCCAGTGGAGCAGAGCACACCCTTGATGGCACCCGTTACATGGCAGAGGTTGGCTTAAAAAAAAGTTTAAAAATGAACGTTTGACTTGATGTACAAAAAGAGGTAGCAACTATATGCGACACACACTGGTGCGCCACTGCAGTGATGACAGGCCTTTAACATCCAATATTCAAGAAAGCCTTCAGTTAAACAGTTTCTCTAAAGACTTGTGCAGCTATAACATTCACAAATGAACAAGAGTTACAACTAAGCATGGAAACTTAATTCGTACAGAAATCATTACACTTCACCCCAGTCTTTAGAACAATTCATTATCATAACAGATCATCAGAGTATGTAATTATCTGACTTAATTAATTTGACAGAGACCTTTGCTTCCTTGTAAAATATTATTCTGTATATAATCAATGTCTTTGCGGCCTCATTAATTTGCTTGTTTTTTATTTAACGTTATATCACGAGTAAAGATTTTTCCATTCACAAAGCAGGTCATTGGTCATATTTTGGCACCTAAACTGTTCTGCATTTCCTTCTTGTCTTTCAGCTCCATGTCGTCCACTACAATTCTGACAAGTACAAGAGCTTTACTGAAGCCAGAGATAAGACGGACGGGCTGGCAGTACTCGCCTTTTTCTATGATGTACGTAAGCCACAAATACTTTTGTTCCCTTTCGTCTATTATCTGCTTTGTCTGACCACAAAGGTCTTCAGCATATATACACAGGATGCCACCACTACTTTGGATACATTATCTTCAGTTCAGCTATAGGAAGCTGACAAAAAAGTATTTTTTGAGTGAAAAATGATTATGCCCTTTGAAGTGTCTGATACTTTATTTCAGTCATCCTGCTGGGTTAAAGGCTTATTCAGTATTAATTGTCTACGTATTGAATGAGTTTCAACATGTCGGCTGAGCTTGTCTGCAGAGGAATGCTCTGAGCGGCTCTCAGAGGTCATCGCTGCAGCAACACCACCGCTGGCATCCCCCGTGATAGCAGCTCAGAGTGCTGAGACTTAGAGCTATTTGGACAAACTCATTTGGCAACAAATTATTCAGATTCAAGTTTGAAAGGGGATTCCAGTTAATTACATCTGGGGACGTCACTCAAAAGAAGTCCAAAGGGGCAACACAGCATCAGGAGTCAGATGATGAGATGGGCTGTAGTGCATTGGAACATGGTTATAAACATCCATCACAGTTTACAGACCGACATTCTGGTTTAACTTTGACCTTTTGCACCGAACACACTGTTTGCTTCTGCAATGAGGGATTATTATTTTATGGGCACTTCATTTTACCTCAAAACCTTTGCCTTGTTTACAAGCTGTCCGATGTTTCTTGCCCTTACCGACTTGTGTGATGTTGCTGCAGATCTTACAAATGACTTTTGTGTATACAATATTATCAATATACATATATATATATATATATATATATATATATATATATATATATATATATATATATATATAATAATGGCCAACCCAACAAAAACAACAAAAACAACAAGGCTCAAGTTATAATAAACCAAAACAATCTTACCTCCTATGCCTTTACACATGCTTACACACACACACACACTCACACACTCACACACGCGCACACGCGCACACGCGCACACGCGCACATGCGTTCTGTTTTAACTGAACATTCAGCTTAAGCTGTGGTTTACTTTCAGGACGGGCATTTTGAGAACACCTACTACAGTGATTTCATCTCCAATCTGGCCAAAATCAAATATGCAGGTGAGTCACTGCACGCGTGAATTCACCGACCTTTGATGTTTGAGTCCTAATGTGATTTTAACGTGATCCTGACAGGTCAGTCCATGAACATATCGAACATTGATGTGCGCTCCATGCTCCCCGAGAACATCAACCACTTCTTCCGATACCAGGGCTCCCTCACCACGCCGCCCTGCTACGAGAGCATCCTCTGGACTGTGTTTGATACTCCCATCACTCTCTCACACAACCAGGTACAGCAGGCGGGAAGGCCTTTATTTGAAAGAAGTACGAGTTTGTATTATTACAGCTGACAAAAAACGATAAAACATTCAACTATTTCGCCTTCTTTGGAACTTTCGCCATTGAACATTATGTCATAGTTTACTCTTCTTGTCTGCTGTGTTCAGATCAGGAAACTGGAGAGTACACTGATGGACATGAACAACCAGACCCTGTGGAATGACTACCGCATTGCTCAGCCTCTCAACAGCCGTGTGGTGGAGTCTTCTTTCTTGCCACGCCTCGGGAAAGGAAGTATGTAGCTTGTTGCGGTCGGTGTGATTACACAATAGTGTGATGTCATGTATTCCTTAGAATTGACTTGGGCAAGACTAACACCTGACCCTGACCTCTTTCTTTTCAGCATTTTGTCGGCAAGATGAGATTGAATCCAGGCTCCTGAAAATCGAGGGTCTGATAACGTCTCTTGGAAAGCATATGCATTCAGGTGAGTCGTGCAAACTGATATAGATGGCGAGACGTAAATTGAAACGCGTGTACTTACCAGCTTTCAAATTATGCCCTTAAGGTGGACTTCATCACCCAGGGCCTACCAGATATGGTGAGTCCCTCAGTTTCATTTTCATTTGAGATCCACCTGTGATTACTGACTGTGGATGACTGTAGGGACGATTACTGACTGTAGGGACGACTGTGGCTCAGTGGTTAGGGGGTCGGTCTTTCAATCAGAAGGTCGGTGGTTCGATCCCCGGCTCCAGCAGTCTGTGTCGTTGTGTCCTTGAGCAAGACACTTAACCCTTAGTTGCTCCCCGGGCGCTTCACGAGGGCTGCCCACTGCTCCTTAATACTAAGGATGGGTTAAAATGCAGAGAATACATTTCCCCACTGTGGGAATAATAAGGGATTATAAAATAAAATGATTAAAAGTCTGATTATATTTCTTTTCATCAGAACATCGCGCTCTGTTTCCTCTGGTGCTCGACTTCCATGAGAAAAACTCTGGAAGTTATGCTTTGGCTCGCATCAGCCATCCCATGGAGCTGGGCTCCTTCACTGTCTGCATGCATGTCCTGCCTCAGCAAGAGGGGGTCCACACCGTCATCTCCTACGCCAGTAACGGCAACGACAATGAGCTGATGATCTCCATCAGTGAGGACAGAGACACGAGAGAGGTCGGCCTCTGGATTGGCAATGAGTTCGTCAACCTGCCGCACAACTTCAAGTTCCACGACTGGGCCAACTTCTGCATCACCTGGTCGACCCACACCGGCGGCGCAGACCTGTGGATCAACGGCATGGTGGGGGAGCAGCGGTACCTGAAAAGCGGTTACACAATCAGCCCCGGTGGTGTGTTCATCGTGGGCAAAGATCAGGATGGATTACTGGGCATCTCCAACGCAGACGCCTTTGTGGGTAAGATGACTGATGTCAACGTGTGGGACTATGTGCTGTCCACAGCAGATATCCGGAACCAGATGTCATGTGAGAGAAACAGCACCGTGGTGGGAAATGTGTTCAGCTGGGGAACAACCAAACTCAGTCTGTTTGGGGGGGTGCAGCTGGACAGCGAGTACAGATGCTCCTGAATGAACTCAGCCACTTCTGTTCGTACAAGTTTTGAAATGCTATACAATAAAACAACATATTACTGCTAGATTTCAAATGTCTTTGATAAGGATACGTCTTTCAAATGTCACCTGTAAAATATTCAATACAAACTGTATCTTATAGCTTCAGCCATGTTTTGTATTCATATATTCACAGTTCAATAAAGCCTTAAAAGTGATTTGTTGGTTTGTTTAATGGATACCCATTCACACCTCTATGAGGCTGCATTCAGTGCACTCATCAAGTTTAATATATTTAAGGTCTTATATCCACACAGACAAACAATGCACAAAGCGATTATGTAAAGTGTCCCTATGAAATAAAAGATAGAGGCTAAATTAAGACACTTCCAGTCCATTACGATCCTCCCCAGAGTGAAGACTTCCTCTCCTCTGAATGCTCTCATTTATCTTCAGAAGGCCGTGACCCTTCCTGCATCCTCCAGGCTTTCTTTGCTCTCTTTCAGCGGCAGATCCCCATCACCCAGTTTGATCTCCACTTTGTTTCTCTTGGCGAACATCTGGCATATCTCCAGGAAAGTTTTGTTCTTGGTCTCAGGGACCACCAGCCAGATGTAGATCAGCGTGACCAAACAGATGAAGGAAAAAATGATAAAGCTGTAGGAGCCCAGACCTCTCTGAGGGGAGAAGGAGAGGGAGGAAGAGGGAGAGAGAGGGAGAGAGAGAGAGAGAGAGAGAAAGAGAGAGAGAGAGGAAATTTGATCGGTGTGTCCTCAAGATGAAAGGCTGTAAATACGTATGCCAGGAACAGTTGGTCAGGCATAAACAGCATAAGGTGAGGGGAAGTGTGATTTGCACACTACTTTTGTTGGAATGTTCTCTTTTTGTTTCAGTAACTCAAACAAATTCCTTTGTTGTTTTTGTTGTGGATTAAAGTCTTGCCATGAAGTAAACATGCCACAAGCATAATGGATGTGTTTATCTCAGAAATGTCACCACTCAGTCCTTTAGAAGTCTGATGAAAGTGCTTCTAATAAACAAGGATGAATGCTAACACATGACACTTGAGTATTAGTCTATACTTGGCCTGTCAACTAGTTGTGATGTCACAAAATCATACTTGTACGTCCAAGGGTTGAAATGAGATTTGAGGTGAACGTCAAGAATAAATGTTTTCAGATAAATGTGAAAACAGTCTTCTAGCATCAAACTCTGCACAGACGTCATACTGCACATTGAAGGTCCATTATAAGTGTTGTAACAATGAGCAAAACACACTGGAACACAGAAAAGTCAAGATGATCGTACTAAAACTGTGGATTGGAAAAAATCCAATTGTTTGTTGAGATTCATTTCGAATGATGTATCATTGGGTTTCTTATTAAGAGCATTTACAGTTTGGATATGACACTTGGCCAATTCCTCTCCCTCCCATTTAAACTTATTTTGTTGACAAAATGACTTATATCGCATTCAGTAGTATTTTCAAGGAATAGTTAGACAGCATGCTGAGGCGATTGTGGCTCTGTGGTTAGACGTCTACCTATCAATCAGAGGGTCGGCGGTTTGATCCCTGGCTCAGCCCGTGTCAATGTGCCAGTGTGTCCTTGAGCGAGACCCTTAACCCAGAATTAAGTAGCTGTGTCTACGGTGTATGGATGTTTTGTAATATAATATGGCAATGTCCATTTAAGATTCAGTGGAGGAAACCGCTAGTCTGGCTCTGTACAAAGGGAGCAAAATTGGCTTATTTCCACCATAAAACTCAGCAATAATGGAATATTAATAAAATATCTCTTTAGATTACTTACTAAAAACAAATGTAAGAATTACAATCCGTGGTTATGAGTGAGACTATTTTGTGGCCGAGAGCAGTGGCGTAAGGTTGCTACCTGCAGCTCATGCTATTGTGACAACTTACCTCTTGGACTCTTTGAAAGGCCTGACGATCTCAGTTTGTTAGGCTCGACAGACTTCATGCATGGACTATATATGTTATCATACATATGATCGAATAGAAACTTGACTTTTGACAACATCAACATACATATTAACCAGCAGCTATCAATTCATGTGTCCTATGATTGAAAGGACCTATGATTGAAAGGAATTGCTAACCACTGAGCCACAGTCACCCCTGTTAATTTAATGTATTCGTTTTGAATAGTTTCTTATATAAAATTATATATATATTATATTATTTATATTTAAGGTAGAATAAGCGTATTGTTTTGTTCAAGATTGCGACTATTTTACACACAAAAAAACAGAAACCATGATGGAACCTTCTTTTTAAGGCAAATAGCAAAGGGCATCCTTTGCTATAAGTGCTTCTTTGAAAAGAGGTGTAATCCTAAACTCTGCCCATTGTCTTGTTTTCTCTACAGGAAAAAAAAGCAAATAAGTTAATTTGACAAAAATGTCTTATTGTTTTTCTCACTTTATATGTTTATTATCAATCATTGATGGTGCATTTGTCTCAGGTGTTTGTCTCCTGTTCGATTGGCTGTTGCAGTCTGTGTGACAATAATACTATTGTCTCATTGTGTGACTTCAATGCTTGACCGAAATGTTGCATTTTCCATCAGCTTTGGGCTAGTAGTTTTCAGGAATTCAAACTTTATTTTATTGTATTAAATAAATTAAAAGTCTGTAAATCGTAAGACAGACATGCACTACATTCAGAAGTGATTCATAACAAAGTAGAAGTGATCGTGTCAGGATGTGACTTGAATTGCCTTGTCGTTCACACTTAAAACAACATCTGTAAATAATTACATTTCAAAATAATAATTGTTCATTCCCCCAATGCAAGAGTTCTGAGAAATGGTGTAACTGACCTCTAGGAAGGGGAAGACGAGGCCAACAGTGAAGTTGCAGAGCCAGTGGACGGAGCCTGCGACCATGAAGGCAGCGGGCCTGGCCGACTGCCTGAACATCTCAGTGGTCACCACATAAGGGATGGGACCTGGAGAGCCCAGATGTGGTTAACCACAACCAAAACACTCGAGACATGTCATTACTCTTCAGGGTCACACTGAGGATGTTCATGTCTCAGACAGCTGAGTGCAACATATATCATTACATGTCTAGGCACATCTAAACAACACTTCGGCTAATGGAGCACCCTGTTGTAATCATGTGTAGGGGTAAATAACCACTGGCGGGGTCAGACTCACTGGGTCCTATGGCGTGTCCTATGACGTAGATGATGACACAGGAGATGCTGATGTAGGGCATCCATGTCACGCTGTCCTGTCAACATAAAACAAAAGCTGCTGTTATCATTAGCCTGACGTGCTGATGCTTTCAAACAGGAACACACACAGAACCACATCGCCGTACTGGCTGCAATGTGTGGGAGGATTCAAGCCCACTGGGCTGTTGAAAGGAACCTGAAGATGTTGGATCCAGGTGAGATTACAGGGTTACAGGGGGGCAACACTGGCATTGTGGTTGTCTAGTGGCCAGTGTTTTCTCACACTTTAGTGGTTAGTTCTCATGACCCCAGCAAATATAGATGTCAAGTCATCAACGTCTAATAAGAATTGTAGTTCAGTGACGCATTTCCTGTTGTTTTGACTTCGTAAAGCACAGGGGACCACCAGGTTTAAGTGTTTACGATCAGCTATAAAGCGCTAGTTCTCTCTGTCATCACGACAGCTTATTCATGAGCTTTTTTCTGTCACTTTCTATCAATCACCACCTTTTTATGTACCTCCCAGGTTTTATTTTACCATCACCAGATCTCCACATACACATGCACATCTGCTCCCAATTCCTCCATCTGCTCCTCAGTATTTATACCTTATGCCTTGTTCATGTTATATCAGAGTTGTCATAGTTTTGGGTTTCCAACTTGTAAATAATGTTAATGTCAACATCCAAGTTGTAATTATGGCTAGGAAACTTAAAAACTATGTTCAGTTTGGCACAAAAGTACCTGAAAACCAAACAAATATTGACCCCTTACATCAGCCAAACATGTTATGAGGTTGAAGATGCAGTTCAAGCCCATCATAATAGCGTGCATGAGGCCTGTCGTAACTACCATACACCACTGGGCACACTGCTGCTGGTCACAAAATAGTCTAATATATAAACTCAAGTTGTTATTTTTTCTATTCTGTTTTTAGTACATTTTAAACCAAAAAATATTACGTTAATTGCTGAGCTTTATGGCGCAGGCAGGCCAATTTTGTTACCTTTGTACAGCACTAGGCTAGCTAGTTACCACTTTATTCTAACCTAAGCTAACTATGTGTTGATATTTACTACACTTAAATTCATTTGGATTTTTTCTTTTTTTTTTAATAATTCCTACTCAAATTAAAGATCAACCAGTGCCCTATCGGAGCAGTCGTTTACTCCAGTGTAGTGAAGAAAATTTCGGTTTATCCAGAATCCAGCAGCAAAAGTAAACTGACTGCTGCAAATGACATGCTGGACTGAGCCCCGAAGCCACGCCCCCGTTTGTATATTCAACATGTATTAATATTCAACCTATAATATGTCCAACTTGCACCTAATTCAACACGGCACTCCTTTGGGTCGCCAACAATACAACCACCAAAAATGAAGTAGATTGGATAAACGGTTCTTGAGATATGTAAAGGACTTAAACACATACAGACAGAGATGTCTTGCTTAAAGTTAGATGTCTGCACTTTCATCTCATTGGCATTGTTTCAAATACAACTGTGAGTCACAGCAACAAATAATCCAACAAATCCTGACCTACAGGTTGACACTCTTGACATAAAACAGTATTTTTGAAGCTGAACCACTAGAGGGCAGCAGAGTCACATGTTGAGGGTGTGAGACACACTGACGCTTTCACATGGTACCTGGAAGTTGAGTGCGACAGTGAGCAGCACACAGGCTACACAGCAGATCCCAAACCCACAGAGGAGGAGCAGTCGTCGTCCCGAGGCCTCCACGATGAAGACCTGGTGAAACAAACTCCCGGTTCAGAGCTATCGTCTGCTGCTGACATGTCAAACAACAGAGTGTACAGGGTACCTACGGCAGCTATGGTCATGAAGACATTCACTGCACCTGTTCCCACTGTGACGTACTGGATATCATTCTGCTGGACTCCTGCAGTGGCATATATGCTATCTGCATAGTAGTAGATCTGATGAGGGATAGAAATGCATTATACCTAAATAATTAGCTCAGAGTTGAAGAACAGAGCTAAAACACAATAATTAGGATGCAACGGTAGTTGAAAATGACAGAACAGAGGAAATAGTTGTTTAAGCAATGCTTCCTGATCTGTTGTTTAATCTGAAACAGAGGACAACAGGCCAGGCTCACCGCGTTGACCCCCGACAGCTGCTGGCCCATGTTCATGGCGATGATGGAGATCAGCTGCCAGCGAAGGGAGCGCTGGGACAGCAGGCTGAGCACCGACAGGCGACCCTCGGACCTCTCCGACTGGTCCTCCAGGCGCATCTCTGAAAGCTCTGCATCCACATCTTCCATGCCACGCAGACGCTGTAGCGCTTTCTTTGCTGTCTTCTCATCTCCTCTCTGGATGAGCATGTACCTGGGGCTCTCTGGGAAGAAGGGCAGCAGCAGGAGCTCTATCAGGGCGGGGATACCGGTCAAACCCAGCATGAGGGTCCAACCTGGATACAGAGGGCACGGTCCTGAAATCGTCTCCTCAAATCAGCTGTCAAGGATTGTGCTTCAACAACTAACCAAGGAGGAAGCCAATCATTTACCTGTGGTGTTGCCCAGTATGTGTCTGATGCCCAGCACTTGTGCACTGAGGATGCCAATGGTGATGAAGAGCTGTGGGATGATGCCAAGGGCCCCCCTCAGGTTTTTGGGAGCGAGTTCCCCCAGATACATGGGAACCACATTTGACGAGAGACCTGCAGACAGAGAACTTAAAGATACATTAGAATGACTTGGGATATGAATAAATCCTGATCACCTGAACAGTATATCATATCTGACCTGCACAGATGCCCACTATAAACCTAGCCACAATGATGATCTCATAGGACTTGGCAATCTCACTGACTCCCATCATCACAGCAGGGACGATGGAGAAGATGTTGTTGAAGAGGAGCGTGCCCTTCCTGATGCAGTTAAAGTCATGTTAGACTAACAAGGAGACACCTCTTATAGTGCATGATACATGTTACCTATTACCTCCCTAGTTTGTTGACCAGAGGGGCCACCATCAGGGAGCCAAAGAAGCCTCCTAGCGGGTACATGGATACAGAGAGAGACCACAGCAGAGTTAGGAGGTTCTCCTCCATCGGTCTGCCGTAACGCTCCATGTAGGTGGTGTTATAGAACTGCTGCATGAACTGAGAGAGCAGGACAACACTGTTGGAAACACATCAACATACAAGTGGCACTGGCTTCTTTATGGCTGCATGTTACAGTAAAGCTTGTGTTTCTCTGCTCACCGGGGATGGAGAGTTGATCACAGCCACATTATAACCATACTGGAATGATGAGCCAAATGCAGATATGAGCGTTGCCAGCACCAGCACCACTGTTAATCTCTGTCGGGGGACATCAGCGCACTATGTGAAGCCTCTTTTTACAACACAAACGTCATCCAACATGGTGACACCACATTTTCACACCGTCACAGAACAGACAAAACTAACCGCAGTGTGATGGTGGTGATAAGCACACCTGGTGTGTCACTCACCCCTCTCCTCTCCACAGGCTTTCCCCACTCCTCGTTTTCCGCCATGGTTGTGTTTGGACTCTCTTTCAGCAATAATAAGGGCACACTTTGTTATTACAGCAGCGCTGCATTCTGTCTGCCCTTTGGACACCCGATCAGAGAGCGAAGCAGCGGTTTACGGCTTGGCTAGTTATTGTTTTCATTATGCTGACTGTGCACTCAGGTTCAGGAAGTTTGGGATTCAATACATTCAATATATTTAATCCTGCCCTGGGCTGAATGTTAGTATCTGATGCTTTTATTGCACTGCAACCTCAACTAAATTGGTTCAATTGATGACATCTACAGCTGTCATTGTGGAGTTATGATATCATCAAAATGATAAGCGACTGTATTGCTTACCCACCTGCAGGCCGGATTACAGGAAAGATGTTATGACAGAATGACGACACGCTCAAATCAAATCTATTCTCACGCTAAAGACAGCTCATCTAACACTGATTATTGAATAGATTCATTTTCTGCAGAAACACCACACCCGCAAATCTCTTTGGATGTTTACTTTGCCTTCAATTTGTCATGTGCTGCTGCAATGCCTCTTATCTCTGAAGCTGAGGCTGTTTGTCAATACGTCGGCCCTGAGGCTGTTTGCTCTTAAAGCTGGAACCAGGCGAATAAAATGGGTCTGTGAGTAAATAATGCTGGAGGGATACAGGAATAATTAGAGGTTAGAACTATGTATGCTGAGAGAAAAATATGACAAACGATGAAACAGGATGAGCTGTCAGGACAAAAGTCAACTTGTTTTTTAAGGTCACTTATTTATATATTCATAGAGTAAACTTTACAACAGATTGGTTTGATTTGTTTTAAATACTTAGAAGACCCAACAGACTTTTCTGCATGTACATTGTGGTTATAACAGCTTGTTAAAGAGAGACATTGAAACATGAAACAGAACAGTTTTTATATCCTGTTTAAAACCACAGTATTGGACCAAGTAAAAGTTGGTTATGTGAAGTGGTTGCAATATTAGCAGTTAACGGTTGGGGGAGCTGAAGATCGGTTGCACCCTAACCCTAATCCAGAAAAAGAGAAGAAGAAAGACATGTCTAAGGTGCAAAGGTTAGTTCCACTGTGTCACTTTAATATTGTACAGCCTAATAACCTCTGGCTTTGTATATCTAGAGTTTCTGAAGTTTTCCATTTCACTTGTGAACATTGTTCTGTCACTTCTAATCTACATACACGGTTGCAGCTCTGAATTACTGCCCATGGCCTTTGGTGCACAGTGTTTGAGAACTGACTAAGAACCCCTAACGCAGCAAAATGAACAGCCTGTGTTGTGAAAAGGAGTACTTCCATTATGTCGACTGGTGAATGGTCACCCCACGCAGTGTAGCACGGACCTCTGGTACTCTTTAACTTAATGAATTAAGTGGGCAGCGAGCCAGCGGGGGAGACGTATAAGCCCTTTCCTTAAGTGTTTCCACGAGCTCCAGTTACTTCAATGTCAGCCAAATCTCACAACCGACACAATGGATTAATTCCTGCAGGAAATACAGTAAGTGTCGACCGTCTGCCGTCCTCGAGGACAAAATACATTTCACCAGCAGTTTTAGATGCCATCAGCATAAACAGCATTCACATCCTCCCATTTTCCCAGACCTGGTATCCAGTGCTCTGTCAGTGTTACTGGCGGTCCCGAGAGAACGACCTCTGCACCGTTTCACATAACTTGAGATCAGAATTACCAGAATAGATGGAACTAGATTGAACGGAATCACTGTATTCCATAAACAACTGTGTATTTATGTTTTTAATATTTCTAGTATAAACAGCATAAAGTCTCCATGTTCTGGAAATATTGTGTGAGAACTAACTGCCCTCATAAGAGCAGTGTTGTTTTACTGTAGTGAAAAGTCTGCCTGACCTATATAAAAGCTTATTACAACAAAATCACCCACTTCTGCATTGCCTAATTCATCAAACTGGCCAACAGAGAGCATACAAGGTATATTAATCCACTTTTATGATGCCACCTTCACAAATCAAACAAGGGTTTGCCCTCTGTGAGTCCAACAATAATCACTTGAGGATAAAAGATAATTGGCTGTCAACAAAGTGGAATTTCTCCACAGTATAAATCTAATTTCAATGTAGCTTATCGTCTCTGAGACAGGCTCATTAAAACTCGATGGATCTTAGACAATATTTCAAAGAGCTGAAGGAGCTGTGGGAAGTGGCACAGTGTGGTTGTGAGCCAGGTCGGTCCCATGAGCCCCGTGGGGTTCAGTGGGTACCCACTGCTCGTTGGTATGCGGTCGGCCTGTTGCTCGGTTGGGGGACGGGAGCCAACAACAGCAGGGGTCAAAGGAGAAGTGAGGCTCACAGGGAAGGCTCCGGTTTCAAGGAGGAAGGACGGCATGTGATGAACGATCACACATTCTGACCACAATGACAGTTATGACAAGTTCATTTCGGTGACACGTCACACACTCATGGGCTTTGCAAAAGAAATGTTGCAACTATGCAGTTAGGCAAGTAGTGATATCTGATATCAAAGGAGTGAATACTGGATGTGAGTGTAATATAAGAATGTTTATATATTGTAATGTAAAGTTTAATGTGTATGTGAATTGTCTGTTCTCGTATCATGTCATTTTCTTTTCTTTGAAGAGACAATCAGATATAATCAAGTTTCTTGCACAACAATCTTTTAAACATACCCAAAGTTATATAAGACATAAGTAGGAATTTTATTTTTTGTATTTTTTTTTAATTGAAGTTACATTGTAGACCATATTAAAAAGGGATCTACTCAAAATGTAAACAAACACAAACAAAAGGTGTAGCAGTAAGATGTAAAAAGCTTGCAGTTTCCTCTCTAAAGGCTTGAGTTCATGGTGACTGGTTTTCACCAAATTAACATTCTTTGAACCTTCTCAATACACACTTGCAGCATCATTAACAAGATCTTCGAGTTAATCCACTCTAACTGACATGAACACAAGCTGATCACAAACAGTTTGCAACATATTTCAAGCCAACAGGCTGTGATAGTGAAAGTATAAGACTAAGGGTGGGTTCTCACTTAAAGCTTCTGTAAAGGTTCACTGTCAGTGACACTTGAGTTTATCACTTAAAGTGAGAATGATGTACAGAGATCAAAATGTGGGTAATTTCTTTCCCCCATAAATAGAATACTTGAATACTCAATGGAGCAAAAATAAAAACTGAATATGCATTAATTTCAAAGTGATAACTCCAGTATGTAATTGAATCAACAGTGCATGATGAATAAAAGCTGCTAGTCTGTCTTTCACGGAGTGTACAGCTGTTCAAAATGCAATCAGAAAACATGTGCAAGTTACCAACTTGCACATGTTTTGTAATGGCCTTTTAAAGTTTGATGTGCAGCACATATATGATGCTGCAATGTTCACGTGCAACATATTCAGTATGCTGCACTCAAATCCTTCATCAAATGTTGGTGCAGAGCCAGCAGTATCAGCCTCATCACCCAGAGTGCAGACATGTGACTTTTCTTGTGACACAGATGTGCATGCACCTGCAGAATCTCCCACCTTCTTTGCAGCCACTTGCTGTAATGAGGTTTAATGTGAAGCAGCGACCTCCATCCCGCCCTCCACCTTTGCCTGTCTTCTCATCCACAGAACATCATCGATCAGTCCCGACCCGGCTGGTGCTGTCCTCTTCCCTCTGTGTGGAGGTGTCCTGTCCGGGCAGCAGCCGGTGAGAGGCGCCATGTGAGGGCTGCTCGCCTGCTCCACACTTGGAGCAGCAGCTAAGCGCGGCGCAGAGGCGTGTGCGGATTGGCCGAGTAAGCAACACAAACATGATGCAGTTGGCTGCTCCCTGCGAGGTGTTGCCAATTCCCTGTTGGGCCAAAACAAAAGCCTTTAAGAGGAATGCAGCAGTTATAGATTATGACTTTAATGGGTCGAAGATGTAGCCAAACCATATTATTTTATAGTATCGAGTGATAACATCATATTATAAGTTCAGCTAATGACTGTCATAAGAGTTTTATTTTACTGCAATATCTGTTTTAATTGACCAATACAACAACACAATTTTGGATGAACTATTGTGTTATTATTATATTAAATACAATATGTTACACACACACACACAGTAACAATATTATGTAATAAAACAGGAAAGTATTACATCGGAAAGGTTTTATGTAAACTTTTCTTTCTATAAACTCTCCTATATAATGATTAAACTTTCTTTATATATTTTATATATATATATTTGTTTTCCCCCCAAATGGATTAAACTTCCTAAATACATTTTAGGTTAATAATTTAGATGAAAGAGAATTAGCAGACATCGTTGGTTTAAAAGGAAACGTTAAACTCACGTGGAGAGTGACCAGCACTGGGTTCAGTCTGGCCGGGGAGCCGGCCAGCAGCAGGATGAAGCGCACCGTGCTCCAAATGCGCAGGACGATGAAGATGATGGGAATGAGAGTTAGCTTCATATCAGCCATGGAGGAGAAGGAATGGGACGGAGGCCTGTCGGCCAAGATGGGATGGTACTCAGACAGGGCAGCATGCTGCGTCAGACACAGAGTGAGACCACATTTCATAATAGCAAAAAATAGATACATATTTTGATACACGAAGCAGAAACTAAAAGAGAATAAAATGAGTGGAGTGGAGTGGATAGCAGATGACAGCTCCTCGAGGCAGACGTAACTAAAAAACAAGAAGTTGTGTCTCATATTCCCTCTGTTTTAATTTGCTCTTTGTCAGCTGGATACAAAATAACTTGGAGGCCAACAAACAACTTGGTGGGTTTTTTTAGGTGAATTCTTGTCATTGGAGAAAGAGAATTTTAGAAGATGTTTTGTTATTTTGTACTCCACTTACATGAATGAAAGAAAATGACATTTGCATATCGTTTTTATCCGTTTGTGTATTTTGCTAATGATACAAACACAGATGAAGATTTTAAATTCTCAACATTTTCTATTTCTTAAAATTAAGAGTGCAGCTAATGTTGAAGTATGCACTCTCTTATTGCGTTCTAGTTTTGAATATCAAGACTGTATTATCTAATACTGTTTATTTGATATGAATAGAATTCCATATTTTAAATCTACGAGTGGTTGTTTTTGTCTTCCACTGCTCATGCCTTTGAAATTGGGTGAGATAAGAGCAGTGCATGGCATCTGCAGCTACATAGAGACCATGTGGCTATCAGGTATCCTCACCGCTATGTGGATGTGCCTCTTGATCAGGATGTAGAGGATGGGCAGGGTGAGGTAAGCCAAGAACTCCCAGATCTTTCCAGTCAGCAGCATCCACAGGACCCGGTCCGGAGCGTGGATCCTGACCCAGCACCAGCCCACCGACACCTCTGACGCATCGTAGCCGATCTTGTTCAGGCACACGGCTGCAACAGTGATGGCCAGAGGGACCCCCCAGCTAGACCACAGAGCAGAGGGTTGAGAGCATTAAGCATCTTCAAAAGGTCAACTTCTTATCTTTACACATATACACAAAGTGTGTACATAGATGTTTGGAGGGTTAAACCTCCACCAATGTTGCAAAGACATGTGACATCATGTGATAGGTCATATTGTGCTTAAGGCCTGTGTGTGTTACATAGTGCACTCTGCAGGGTCACACCACTTTTGTTGCTTTAGCTTTGTGCATTATAGAAACACTTAATGATTTTACTTTAAGAAGCAATGTTTCCCCACAAAGAATAATGTATCATATTGAAAGTTAAAAGGATACAATGTAGATAGATGCAGATTATACGTTTATTCCATTGTGCATTTTGTCATGAGCCAATTTGTTTTAAGCTGTCAAGAATGTCGAGACTAGAACTTACTCATCAGGAAAACCAAATGTGGCTCGGAAAGGAGCATAAAATGTCAAAATTAGATTTTATTTTTGAACCAATCTGAATACAAGAACGTACATGTTACATTGGCTTCAAGTTTGAATCGGCAACGGACAAAATCTGCAAAGGTTTTTAGAAGGTCAGTTCCATCAAAACTTTTCTCACTTCCCTCTGATGGTATGCAGATGGTTTTGGTATTCCGTGTGAAACTTTTGAGATATCAGTCCCAAGATTAAAGTGCAATCACCACATTGGGTGTGCGTGCGTATGTGTATGTGTGTGTGTGTGTGTGTGTGTGTGTGTGTGTGTGTGTGTGTGTGTGCATGCGTGTGTGTGTACAAGCCTAGATGAATGAGCCTCTGTTGTGTGATCTTCAATTCAATGGAACATTTGAGAATTCACAGAAGCAAAATGACAACCACAAACACAGCGTTGATGCATACTCAGGGGTGAAAATGTTCCTGTGTCCAAAAATTCTACATTGTCCTCTTTCAAATACAGGTGAAATGGCCAAAAGAAATAATGAAATATGTCATCAATTCTGCCTTTTATCATGTGGTAATCTAGTCTGTTTAAATGCAACAGAAATTAACTAAATATGTTGGTCTACATTTTGGTGCCTATTAAAAAAGTATTTGTGATTATTACCATGAGTTGATTTCCTCAATTTGTTATCTAAATGCTGAAAGGCTGGGTTGGTAATCGTGAGAAACCATAAAGAGTATGCTGGATTGTAAAAATCATGGGGAAGCATCGTAGTTTATGCCTGAGGTACTAGCCGATTATTTAAACCACCTTAAAAACGAATTAATTGTGGGATCCATCCATATCTCTCAAAGTGATTACACTGAAATGTGTATTCAGTTTTATTCTTCATTTTCCAACTTCTCCTTCATGTTACTCTTTTTAAATACTATAATATAAATTGTTACATTATCTTAATGCATCCTATGTCTCATATAAAGCTCTTTGAATTGCTTTGTTGTTCAAAGCTGCTGTACAAATGCACTTGTCTCGTGTTATGAGAAAACAGGTTAGGGGACATTAGGGAAGTTAATAATTATGAACCAGAGAAATACAGTGTAAACATCCTTTACGGTTGTCGGTTCAGATCAAGTTAAACGGCCAAATGCCAAGTTAGTTTGTGCCTCAGTTGTTTTATGAACATGAAGTTACAGATAAAGTTACAGATGGTGTTCGTAGTAAATATTTATATCTGAAAGATCACGAGCCCCTTTGGGTGACACACTCACACTCCCCCGCCGCGATAGTGTTACCAGGGAAACGAGGCTCTCAAGGCTACACTATGGTAGCTGGTGAGGCACAATTTGTAGTCTTAAAATTAGTCTCTCTTTAAAAAAAAAAAGCAAACTAGACAAGTATGACAAAACTAAGCCAACTTATGTAATTAGTTACTCCAATTTAGAGTTTATGGACGCAGGTGGCCAACGTGTTTTGGTTTTGCTGTCCAACGTCAGCTCTGTTTCGCGCAGTTTACTGTCCCATGATGCGTTACGGTACAGGCTCTCCAACGTGAGGATCCCGCGCTCGCAATTCACCTGTAGCTTATAGTTCACATCCATTAAAAACAAACGAAGCAACGCAACTTACTCACCTGACGAGGTGGAACAACAACACCAAGCTGTCCGCCACTCTCTGGCTGGACCTCACGATGAACACGTACAGGTAGACGGCAATGGCCACGGTCCAGAAGAACGAGCTGGTGTTGGCGAAAGTGGAGATGGCCCCTTGAGCCACGCAGTCCAGCGAGTCGGTGCGGAAAACCCTCCAGACCCCGAAGGCGTAGGAGACGGCGGACAGCCAGTCGGCCACCGACAGGTAGACCAGCAGTCTCCTCGGAGTCGTCCTCAAGTCCGACCACATGATGTAGGTGAGGATGATCAGCGAGGAGCCCACGAACGACAGCGCGCACGAGCACAAGACGACCACCTGCTCGGACAAGTACACAACTGTCTGGTTTCCCTCTGCCATCGTGATTGAGAGGGGTTATCAGCTGCCTATCATACTGTGCGCGTGTTTAATGACCAGGGTCTGTCCGCATTTAAAGCCAGGCGAGCTGAATGACTTAATGCACTTCGTCCATTGCTTTTGAGGCAGCCAGACAAACTTTTTCCTCCCGTGTTAAACCCCTCCTTCCTCGCCTCCTCTCTCCTGCACCCAAAGCAGAAGTCAGTCAGCTGGTACTGGGCTCATAACGGTCTATTTTTGGATCCAATGCTTGTTGCTTGTGTAACCCTACAGCTATGACAAATGTGTCACATAAAAACAGATGACCATTTGTAGTTTTCCCCCTTGCAGGCATAACAAAATATTATTTCAATCCAAGCATGCTAAACTCAGAGCACTGTCAGGTCATGTAGCAGTCAAGTGTAGAATACCTCAAATGTAAGCGTGGCTTAAAAAGTAATAAAGGTAATAAAAGTAATAAAACAATCATATAAAAAAATCCCTTACAATTGTAAAAACAGAAAAGGTAACATAACAACGCTTCATCAGGTAAGATAAGCTAATACAGTAAATTACTTAAAAGCTATTTTTCTTCAGTAAAATTCTAGCAGCAGAATTGAAAGCTGGAAAGAGATTTGGTTTTTGATAATGTGTTATTTATCGTGTATAAAAGTGTCAATGGGCATCCCCAAAAATATAATTTGGACTGCAACTAATGGTTATTTTCCTTTTTAATACATATTTTTGGTCAACTGGATTCATTTTATGTCCCCAAACACGTCTTGATAAAACTTAAAAAGGCCTGTCCAATATTTGAGAACCCAAGGAAAGGTCTTTAAAATAACTTTTTGTCTCACAAAATATAAAAAGTATTTAATTTAGTTACATAAAACAAAAACAAAAAATCCTCCAGTTTGAGGACCTGGAAACGGTGAGTTTTTTTTTTTGCTTTGTAAGTGATTTGAATGATTTAGGGAGTATCAAAATGTTATTAAAATTGGGATATTTTTCCGTTCATTGAAAAACAATGAATTTAATTATCATTTAATATCTAATTACTGTCTGTTGATATTACGGTGTTATATTAAGAGCCCTGTGCTCTATTGCTGAACTGATGGAATCCTAAGAGACATTTTTGGAAAGATTGCATTGCATTACTTATCCAACATGTATGCCTCCAAGGAAAACCTGAGACTGTCTCAGTATTCTTAGCATAGAACACTGAGGTCAGAGTATAGAACCCTGAGGTCAAAGCACCCTGAGGTCAGAGCATAGAACCCTGAGGTCAGATCATAGAACCCTGAGGTCAGAGCATAGAACCCTGAGGTCAGATCATAGAACCCTGAGGTCAGATCATAGAACCCTGAGGGCAGATCATAGAAACCTGAGGTCAGATCATAGAACCCTGAGGTCAGATCATAGAACCCTGAGGGCAGATCATAGAACCCTGAGGTCAGAGCATAGAACCCTGAGGTCAGATCATAGAACCCTGAGGGCAGATCATAGAAACATGAGGTCAGATCATAGAACCCTAAGGTCAGAGCATAGAACCCTGAGGTCAGAGCATAGAACCCTGAGGTCAGAGCACCCTGAGGTCAGAGCATAGAACCCTAAGGTCAGATCATAGAACCCTAAGGTCAGAGCATAGAACCCTAAGATCAGATCATCCATATTTCTTCACTTGCCAGTGGCTGACGGGCTGGACCTGGTGCTCATCTTCATTTTGTCAGATTCTGAATTTTCATAAATGTGATCCTCACATTCTGAAGCCTCTTCCTCTACATCATCATCAAAAGCTTCTCTCTCTTCTAAAATCAATTGCAATGGCAAAAGGCTCTCTTACACACACAAACACACACAGGCTCAGTCCGGAGGACAGAGTGCAGATACAAAGGACCTTCAGTTTCCACATTCTTATTTGCCTGATTTATGTTCTTCACAGAAAATGAGCCACGGCCAATGAATCTGAGTTTGAAAAAATAATGAATCGTATCATTTTTCTTTTGATAGAAAATTGAAACCTGTCTCACAGACCCGAATACCACACACGGGTTAAGTTATTATACAAATTGAATAACAATGTACTGCAGGTGGTCACCTTTGACCTCAAAGTAAATGTCCTTGTTATCAGTTCTTTTGGAACACAGGCCAATTTAAAGTGCACATTTGAGACATTTTTGATCAGTGAGTAAAGTCTGCCATGCTTTGTGTTGCGCAGCTGTTAAATCTTTGGTGTGCTCGTAATCATGGTACCAAAGAGTTGAAGTGCGGACAGATTTAAAGCCATAAAGCAACAACCTTGTGTGAGAGCAGGATTTTATTGCTTCTGAATTGCTGCAGCCCCGAAAAAAACTGCAAGCTCTCTTTGTGTTTGCAGCAATGCAGAGGCATGGTGTCTTCTTTCCTGCAGTCTGCAGCAAACACATCAGCATTACAGTCAGAACACATGACCAACTGTTTTACAATACACAACGTTTTCCATCAGGTTTTAACAATTAATTAACTAAAGATTCTGTGATTCTGTAGACAAAGGCTTTATTTTGGATCTTAAATCAGGAGCACACTTTACATTCAGCTGCGTCAGCGTTTAGTGTGTGTGTCTGTGAAAACCTAAATGCGTGTGCACCTGGCATATCGGCCCTTCTGCCTCATCTGCACTCATTAGGTCTCGCAGGTCTCTGTTCGCATGGCAACAACATTTTTTCAAGGGTCTCAAAGTGCTGCTTTTACGCAAGTGTTTATACAACACATTTACATAATTACAAAGTGAAAACAAACAAGACCAATTCATACATTTTTAAATTTTGTCACTTTTATTTCCTCCTTTTTTTGCAATTACAACGTATGGCATAAAGAAATAATAAAGTTGGAACTAATAAAGTTAGAATCAACCACAAAAATAACTTACAATTCATGACGCAAAATTATATTTGGTGACAAAACTACATGCATTTGAAACTAAAAAGTAGGAATGGTCATGGTAAGCCGAGTCATATTTTCTGAATGAAATGGATTTTTGATTGTCTCAATGAAAAAAAAAAAAAAATGTCGGTTTTACAGATTGCAAAAAGCATGCTGCAGTGTGGACGTCTGTCACGAGATAGCAGCAGAGGGTCGTAAAGCTACAGTTTGGTGCTTTGATCCAATTGTAAATATTGTAGATGCTGTTAACAAAAAGGCCATGCGCTCAGGTGATCTATCCTCCGTTAATTCTGCAGCAGGTCCTCAGCTCTTGTTACTTCCTACAGTGTCATCACACGTGTAAAAACTTACGGTAGCAGTCGGCTCCGTGTTGGCATCAACGCCGATTCACGTTTTTTGTCTCCCTCCCTCTTGGGATGGCTCTGATCCCAGGGCCTCTTATTGCAAAGAATTTCTGCGGCAGTATACTTGCTGATTGCTTCGTTCTCACTCCTCACAACAACCAGCTAAGACACTGCCAGAGAA
This sequence comes from Cottus gobio, assembly GCA_023566465.1. Lineage (NCBI taxonomy): Eukaryota > Metazoa > Chordata > Actinopteri > Perciformes > Cottidae > Cottus > Cottus gobio. The sequence goes on along the minus strand of CM042215.1, from coordinate 14,971,410 downwards.
ACACCCACAGCAGCCGCATCCAACCGTCTGTCCCTCCTCCGCCTGCCTCTCCCCTGCAGGATCCGGGCTGGTATCTTCCGTACACCTCCACCCGCGAGTCTGGCACTGCAGGCGCTCACACTTTTCATGCCCAGCTTCCTGGTGGTGTTGGTTGTTGGAAGGCAATGGCCTCGCACTAAAAGCCCCAGGTGGTGGCGTGGTCCTATGCCAGCAGCTGGAAGCTTTATAAGAGAAGGAAAACATAGTTCAATAACAATTGATCCATGGTATAAACCTAATTCAACCTCATACATTGTAAAGTAAAATCAAAATAAATATGTTTCTTTTTGGGAGTCATGCATTAAGATTTAAAGACGCACTCCACTGCATAACTCCTTTATATGACTGCGATGCATTGATAAGTCTACGCTGCGCTGCCCAAAGTGACCCAAAGCTAGTTCCCGAAAAGATCTTCTCGGCTTTTATGCAGCATCACTTTAAGTGCACACAACTTGGGCAAACGCAACCCCCCCCCCATTTGCATGACTCATGACTTTGCAACAAAAAGCTGTGTTTGATTTAGCTGTCATCTATTTGTGTGTGTGTGTGGCTATCTGTTCACATGAGTACCATATAATGCAAGTACCTGGGTGTTTATGTACCTCAGGGGCTATAATCCCCTTGCTATCAGTTGTGTTTGCTCGCTGCAGTGCTATTTTGGGTTGGCTGACCACTCCATACTGTCCTCTCCCTGTGGATTCTGCTTTGCTGACAGGACAACATGGATACTATGAACAATCTGCAGTCACTAGCAAATGAAGGATAGAGAGGTTTGGAATGCGTACGGTCGGATGAGCGTCTTCTATCAGGAGTATCTTTACTGTTGAAATCCAGCAGCAATGCTATTTGTTGCTCTCCGTGGTGCATTTTATGACGCATTTATGGTTGTATAACTGGAAATTCCTCGCTTTATAGGCGGTGAGAACATCTTGACCCTATTTGATGTATTAAAAAAAAAGAATTTAGATACTTCTAAAATCAATGATTTGTGATGCCCTCGGGCTGATGCTGTCCCCGTCTTACACACGGACACAGGTGATGTGCACTGGCAAACACTGGCGTTCACTTTGCCAAGTTTGTCTCTTTGTTGCGAGCCAGAAGCTGCCCTCACTGAACACATGATGACAGGAATTCCTTCCTGCTCAGGGCTTGATGTAATCCCTAATACAGGATTGAGGAATGCCAGTGAAAACAACACCATGCTTGCTAATTAGGGATGCAACGATACCATTTTTTACAAACCGATACGATACCGATATTTTTATTTGTGTACTTGCCGATACCGAGTACCGATACCGATACTTCTTAGATTTGGTCTCCATGAAAGTGCAATTAATTTGGAGGCAGATTTTATTTTATCCTCTGCAGATTATGTCAAGCCTATAGTACAAAATGAATAGGTATAAGCTTAATTAGACATATTAATATCCAAGTAGCATGCAATAGATTACTCATACGTTCTAAAATTGGCAGTAGTCATAGTTAAAGTGTGCAGATGCAGCAGTGGGATACTGGTGCAATAATGACTGAGAAGACTGAAGAGATATTCAAATGAATCAACATGATTAGCGCGTCTGCTTGCTTTCTTTTTTCTTTCTATTTAATTGCACATAAAACAGAACATTTAACAAAGATATATAAATAATAATTCCATTTGTAAGGGAGTCCTGAAGCCGAGAGGGCTTTTTACGAGTCTCCCCCAGTTTTAGTTTAAACCAACAAATGACATAAACTTAAATTAATAGTTTTGATAACTTATAATACTAATGTATTGTTATTTTATAAGGAAATATTCTTGAGTTAAGAAGACCTAAAAACACTATTGCTAAGTTAAATTTAAGTTTGGTTTATTTTGTTGGCTGATTAATTACTTATATGAGTGCATAGGTTGTTTTTTAAAAGTAGCATATTAAGATACTGATTTTATATATTTAACTGAGAAATGTTTTAACTTTTTACCGTAGAGGTGCCTCATCAAACTCAGACTATAAGCTTTCAAATCTTTTAAAATCTTCTTTCTTCATATATTCATCTTTCTTAAGAGTTCATATTTGTCAGTGTATTAGAATAGTAGCGTCTGTAGCCAGCTGTTCAAGTGTAATAGTACACAGAATGTAGTGTTTGTCTTCGACTGGCATTTGTCAGTAACCATTTAAATCTTGTCTACAGTAAATGAGGTTCAACCTACAGATCAGTATCATGGAAGATTTCCCACCATAACACCAGAAAAGACTGGTATATCAATATACACATATATTATATATCGTAACCCCAGACCCACCTATACAGGTCCTGAAGGAGCTGGGTCCCTCAGCTGGAACACATTCCCCATCAGCTCCACCACATCATCAGGCTGCCCACTGTACTTCACCTCGCTCCTCTCCGCTGTGCACGTGTTGGTCGTTCCAGTGTCGGGTAGCAACACTCAAACACCCTCCCTGCTGCAGTCCCACCACCAACCTAATCATCTTATGGCTAACAATGACACCTATTAACTGTGGAGCCATGTTCCTGAACAATGCTACACATGACAGGCACACCGACGGCATGCCTGCTGCTGCAGCTTAGCCTCTCTTGAGGTTTAAGTTTGAATATTGATTTAGCTTTCAAGATGTTTTACTTTCATGGTAAATATTCAAATCCATTGCTGGAGGCGTTAAAGTTGATAGAAAACTATTAGAAGTAATAAAAGCCTTGTCAGGACTTTTATTCTGTACCTTTGTTGTCACGTTTGTCAACTTTTTTGGGGTGATAATTAGTTTTGTGAGCCTTATTGTATCAGTATTGCAGTGTGTTATTTATTATATGGTCTTGAGTCTGGCCCATTGTGCACACTTCACCTGGTGAAAACAAAGTTGCCCAGTAACTGGATGCAGTCTTGACGGCACACAAGTAAAATGCAGATCATAGTACACAAGACGCCAAACGATTAACATTTGAGCTGCATGAGGGATTTATGTATTCTAGTTTTCAGAGCTAATCAGTGTGCTAACGTGGATCTGCAGTTAAGGTTGTCTGTATCTGCTTCTCTGTGTACCGAACAGTAAATGTGATCGTCTGGACTCAAACAATGATTTTCATTTCGAAAGCAGGAACTCAAATCAGCTCCGTCTCCCATCCTGTATTTAACCAGATATAAATCAGTCACGAGACACGAGGAGCTCTGAAGTCTTTATCTTTTTGGTCTCGGCTTTTTGGGAAGGAGAGGCAGCCTGCTGGGTCTCCTGATGGAAAACCGGCTTTCAGTCTGAACGGAGGAGAAAACAACAACAAAAACAGCTGTCCTTCTCTGTGAGGATCAAACTGTGGTCAGACAATGATGGCCGAGTCCCCGGGGACACGTGGAATGGCCAGTAGTGGTGCTCTGTCTGTGCAGAGGTAACTGTGCCACTGTGTGAGTGGTAACGTGTGTTTGGCCGAATCACACGTCTGTGCAGTCAGCAACCTTTTGTATAGTTACCATGGCGTCATATTAGCATCACGACTCGGCTTGGACGCTTTCACAACACTTCCAGCTGTGCACTTCAAGGTCACATTTTCTCATTTATATTTTAATCAAATTCCAGGCCGCTTTTATTAAGCAGATATACAGGCCTCATTTTGGCAGATTTCTATTTCAACACACTAATTAGTGTTTCTGAAGTTGTACCTGAAAGTAAAGGAGCACTGTGTTCCTCTTTGCAATAATAATTAACCTAGACGTTTACAGAAGTGCTCAGTTGTAATATTATTTATCCACACTCAATTTTGACACTCACCGAGCAGCGAGGCAGCCGTGGAGCTCCTCCATCCACGCTCCTCTCCAGCGAGGGCGCTCTGGCGTTGGCATCGGCAGGAGTCTGTCCACAGGTGCAGCAGGGCTCTCTCATTGTGTGGGTCACTTCACACTGGAACACTGTTGACCACAAGCCTCTCCTCTGTTTCCCTCTCCCCTTCTGGCTGTGTCTCTGCTGCACTCAGGCAGCACAACAAGTCAAGGCATGTTCCAACATGCCACCAACAGCTGGACCGGGTATGAGCCTGCTCCTAGACCAGAGAGGAGGGAGGAGCAGAGGATTAGAGAGGGGGGAAACCCAGAAGAAGAAAAAACTGCATGACTCAGCTTCAATCAGTTAGCATGCTCAGCTTTTGCTTTGAGCTCTTTAACACATGAAGGAGTTATTGTTTGATGCTACATTAAGATTGATTATCTGGGTGACGTGGTAAACTAGATTTCTTTATAAAATCAGAGGTGGTAAGATGAATTGAGGGATGAGTGAAGTCCTGAAGAGAAGAGCGGTGCTGTATTGGACTGACTTGTCACATTATCTATGTCATGTCATAGATCATAAAGTACAGTTTGCCTGCAGGCAGAGACTTCTTTCTCTTTTCTCTGCCCAGCAGGCAGAAACTGATGCAAAATCCTCAGTCTTTACTGGTAAGATGACAGGATGCAAGCCAAATGAATATCTACAGTATTATCTTTCATTCATTCTCTTTTTAGCAAGTAGTTCTGTTTTCTTTTTATCACAGCAGAATTAATAGTTTACAGACGCTGTAACTGGGCACCGGCACAGCATGCTGATGAACGCTGCTGATTCATCAAATCCTCTTATGACCACAGTAGGTAAGGCCACATCAATTACAGATGAAGCTCAACCGTATGAATTACATGACTGTGAACATCTTAGGGAATGCATTAGCGATGCTGTGAAATATTCACATTTTCCTGGATCTGTGATGTTTAATGTCAAATATAAATTTTAAAGCAACTCATTAGTGTAGCAGAAAAAGAACCCTTTATGTGATTCATCAGAGACCGTATCAAATGTGCAGAATCATCACCATCCACAAGTGCTAATTATACAGAGCTGCTCTGATGCAAGCTGGGGTTTTTTTTACTAGAGGAGGTCTGATGCCAGTTTATCACTGCTGTAGTGGAAGTTGATCACTAGGCAGATTCTGGGTGCAGCGACAGGAACCAGCTCAGCAAAACTCACCTGCTACAATATGGTCTGAGTCTGGCTGCCTGAGCGTCTCTACAGCCCTGTACTGTACATCATGGTGCTGCTCTCCACTGCAGCCCGTCAACAGACTGGTGACCTTCTCAATGAAGCGGCAAAGTCACTATGATGTTACGTCCAGAAAGAACTCAAAGCACTTTGCTGCTGCTTGGAGGTTTGTTTAGCTGACAGCAACTAAAAAAGCTGTCCAACTATGTAAAAGAGCAGAAAAGGCGCATTTGCCTGCATAAACTTGCTCTCATTTATTGGAAGGGGTGATGCGTCACTGCACTGCACGTTTTGACAAAGTGCCAGCAGTAGTTTCACCAACTGAGTTGGTTCTTAATTTATGGAAGCATGAGCTATCAGTTTGCAAAAGAGGAAATATGGATAATCATGCTCGCCCACTCACAGGAAATGATCTTCCGCACTTTTAGCTAAATAATCAAATAAAAGAGTAATTTATTCATCTTCCTACCTGGGATACAGACTGCAGCTGAGGTCTCACACTTGCATCTGCGTTAGTCGGGGGAAATGGGAGCAGGAGGGGGGTGGGGGGGGGGAAAGAGCCCCTAGCCCAGCAAGTTCAAAGCTTGCTGCATTGATTACATCATCGGAACTGGAGTGCTGGAATGGGACAATGCACCATCGGGGGTGTGTGTGTGTGTGTGTGTGGATCGGGGGGGGGGGGGGGCAATCTCTCCATTGCCTCCCTGTGGAGCTTCATGAGCAGTGTGTGTGTGTCTCTTTCTCCTCTGTCTCTTAACTCAGCATAGTCCGGTCCAGAGTGATACGGCCTGCTCTCCCTCATTTACCACCACTGTGTCACGTGACTGAGAGAGAATGATGTGCAGCCCTGTGTGTGATGTTAGAGGCCAGGCTGCAGGATACTGCAGGATTGCTGCTCTGCTGCTGGCTCACTGGCTCCTGCTCTCTCTCTCTCTCCCCCTTCTCCCCCTACTCAGGCAAATTGCTCAAGGAGGATGGTGAGAGCATGTGCTGCATACTTTTTCAGTAGGGGAGAGGGTGTAAGTGGAGGAGGGAAGAGGAGGAGGAGGAGGAGGCAGAATCACAGAGGTGCAAAGCATGCCGGCGAGGCGCTGTGCTGTGCAACTGTACCTCTGAGGGAGACTACAGTAGAGAAATTGGAGACGAGGAAGGGGGAGGGAAGAGGAAGAGAGCGGGCGGGAGGTGGGGGGAGGGCAGAAGTGAGGTGCAAGGAACATCAGGTGAGTGCGGCAATTTCCTTTGCTGGCAGTGCAGCACAGCACCTCAGTGAAAGTCTGAGCAGGAGAACTGCAGATGTTCCAAAATGATGTCAGGCTCTGGATGTGGCGCGGAGCTGATGAACAGTTTGCTATCACTCTGTCCCCTCGCGCTAGCCTGCCTGCAGTGTGGAGGAATCTAAAGGCCAGAGAGATGCTTTGGACTTCTGCCTCACAAAGATGATGACGCAGGGCCGGCATTTTCAAGGTCTTAGCACAGTTACCTGAGGTGAACTCAGAGCAGACTGAGACGACATACAGGCGAGCTTTTCCGTCTGGATCCATCATCCTGATGGCTTTCAGAGCACATTTTTAACTGACTCACTTAATGTTGTTTTTTCGCCCCACAAAATATTTTTACATAGCCTTTGAAAAAGGCTCGCACTTGAGCGTAGACAGTGCAATATGGCATAAAAGACAAAAGCAGCTACACTGACTTTTAGAGCAAGAGTGTTGGTGAGATGCTGCTGCAGAGATATTACCCAAAGTATTTCTGCTTGGAGAGATTTTTTCATTTCTGTTTTTATCCAAGAGATAAATATAAACTTTATAAAGGCATGCTCAAACGCTTCTCTACAAACAAAGTCTCTAAAACTCTGCCCCGGTATCCACTTTTAGAATGGAAGAAAAGTCCTATAGCTACAGCACAACTTCATTACTGCACCACAGCTCCCCTGTCCCATGCAGGCCACTGTAGCCTCACTCTCAGTCCCCCATTTTCAGCACTCAGACACCAACAGATCAGGACCACTGACACAATAGATCTTTCTCTCCGGTGTCCAGCATCAAATTCACAACTAACACATGCTGATAAATACAACCCCACAAGCACCAGAAAAAAAGTATGGAGCCAGGACTATGTGTACTCTTCTAAAAGCCAAGTCAGCAAAGATGAAAGTCCCCTCTAGTGGAGGAAACTCTTTGCGTCCTGGTTAGTCTATTTGTCCTTGTGTCAAATACAGAGTCTTCTCAACAAGCCGCTATCTGACACGCCGGCTGCTATTTCCAGCCTGTACCATGTGTTAAACATGGATGAGGGAGCAGTGGAGCCTGACTGCTAACTGACTGGCTCTCTGGCTGGCTGCTGCCTGGTTATTACTGGTGCAGAGGAGACAATGTAGAGACAGAAGCAGCTGGGAGCTTCAACACTGCAGGCATGCACGCACTGACAGACATATATCAAGTCCTGTAAGGCTGATTTAAGAAGTGCACCATCCTATACATAGAGGTAGACACATAAGACAATATAAAAGGTAAATAAGAAAAGAGAGGAAATGTTTACCCACAGATGAGTCCCGGACGGCATCGCACCCGGGGCAGTGAAGAGGAAAACTTCTCTGCACTCACTCTGAGCCTCTTGGTTGCTGGTGATGTGCTTTCATGGCGCTGCAAAGTTGACTGCAGCATTGCCTCCTGAACAGAATGACATTGTTTGCTCTCTCTCTCTTCACTCCTCCTCCTCCTGTATACGCGCTCGCTCCCCCTCCTCTTCTTTGCACGCGTGCTGGCAGCATAAACTGCACAGCTCAGCAGTGTTCCCCCACTGCCGCAGCAGATCCTGCATGAGCTCTGCGTATCTGAGTGGGATGGGACTTTTAAAGGGGAAGGCAACCTCCAGGGTCAGTGTGTGTGCACATCCTCAGTCTGCCCTCCTCTCCTCCCTGTCCTCCTCTGCAACAACCCACCTCCCCCCGCAGTCCCCCGAGAATTATCAGTGTAAAGGACTCCTCACAAGAGAGACCCCCTCCACGCACACACAACTCTCCTTCCCCTTTTATTCTTTTTTACACTACAGCAAAAGCTGCTTTGAGATATGAGTGTGCTCAAACCTCAATGAGGAACAGTTTGCTCCACAGAGAGGCAATCTCCTCTGGTGTGCTTTGATACTTGCCACAATATGTCTGAATTCTAATTTCCTCGAGGGATTTATTCATGTATGAGTTGCAAAAAAAGATGTTTGACCTTTAAATAAAAAAAAAAAAATGACATGCAAGATTTAAAAAAAAAAAAGGTAACATTGTGTCAAGCTAATTGAAGGAAATGACAGACTTGCTCACCATTTTTGAAGAAAAATGACACAAAAAATGCGTGGTTACTTTATTTGACCCATAAGCAATCGTTAAGAATCATATATCAATCAAGTACGTCAACAACATACAAAATACGAGGCGCACCATAGATGTATTGCACAAAGACGCCATACATTTCGACAAATGAGCAATAATCATGCAATCAGTTCGTGAATGTCGATATCTAAAAGCTGTTATCTCAACGCTCAAAGTTTCAAAATTCTCAAAGGTAAAAAATCCCCTTCTGTAAAGTGAAATGTCCTTAATCTGCAATCCCTATTACCTGCCTTTCATTACCCAAGGTGCACTGCTCTACTGGTGCTATTCTGCAGTGCGCTAAAATATAGAAATATCTTGACCGACCAAATTTGTCTTTTGCGCGTTGCACAACTCTGTGAGAGTGAGATCATCCATCATTTAGTCAGCCAATAAGGTTGAGCTTCTCTTTCTGCAATGTCTTTACTTCACGAAAGCACACTTGCTAGTACCCTTCCCAGCTTTCAGGGATGACATTTGTGGTGCGCTGCATGGGCTTTGTATGGATAATGGTGACTTCATTCTAAATGTCTTTTGGGCATCAGCCTCTGCAGCAGTGCAGCTCTCTGCTTCTCACTGCAGGAGCAAGGCTTTTTTTTCATGACTTTGTTCTGCCTGGGCCCCCACTTGAACCCTGTGATCTTTCGTCCTTTGGTGCAAAATTAGGAGCTGCATGTATCACATATTAACCCATAAATCCCTCAAGTTACGCTGTGTGCACATTAGAGTTTGTGTTTTATATATCAAGGCTTTTCTTCCTTATTAGCTTATCTGCCCTTATAAGATATGCCACTGCTAGAACAGATCGCAGAATCAGCAAAACTCATATAATGGAACATCTCTGACTACAGCTGCATGAGGCTGTCCATATCAGTGTTGGTATTAATCATAGGTATGCATCATGCAAATTATCCATCAGCTGAGAGCGAAACCTCGTTTTCTGCATGTGCGATCTGCATGCAGTGCTGCTGCTGCATCAGTCTGCCGAGCCTCGCAGCATATGTTCTCTCCTCTGTACTCCGTGACACCGGGGAAAATGCTCCCGCCAGCATATCTCTCACATAGCCAACGCCATTCTCAGTAATGGCATCCCCTGTGATGAATAAGCCATGAGGAGGGGCCCTTTTACATGTCCTATTAGATTACCTCCCTATGCTTTACCTGGCTATACTGTCGCCTCATCGCCTCTGGCTCCGCACTCTTCTTAATATTCTCTCTGGTTAGCCCAGCCAAGGGCACAGTGTGTCAATGTGCGTCGGGCTAATAGATCATAAGAATGTCGAAGTTTGGAGTTGAGTCATCTTTGCAGTTCATTGAATGTGTATTTACACGACTCTCACTCATGTTTATGATTCACATTAAGCTCTGGGAAAACTGCCTGGCGATTAGCATTTCTTTGCAGTTGATAGGACATGTTTACCTAAATAGGTGATTGTTTTTTGTGTGTGCCCGGGATCACAGCAGGCCACCATCATTATCTTATAAAACCTGAGCTATAATCTGACATAATGCTCAGCTGAAGGAAATGTTTGAAAATAGCAAGTGGATCGTCTTTACACGTGCAGATAATCGAGTCGAGTCAGACCATCGGATGGCGAGTTTGAGTCTTTTTTTTCACTCCTTTTTTTGCCATTCACAGCCCATTCCTCAGCCCATTGATCTGCCCAGAAAAGATAATAGACACATTGATTCACAAGCTCAGCAGCTTGCTTGGTTTACACATCAATTCAGACTAATTCTCAGTAGTCCTCAGTCAAGGAGGAGAATTGCCTTGACTGACGACTGACTCCTGGGTCTTTTGAAATGGTAGATTCAAAAGACGTGCTGAGGAGGCTTTCTTCTCGCTCTCTTTTGGGTGTACGGCAAAGCAGAATTTACTTTAAAAAAAAAACTTAAATGATTTTGGTGTGCCTCAATGATTATGTGGTTATAAAGGGTATTATCAGGGGTAACCTGACACTGAGAATGGAAGATAGAGTCAGAAGAGGTAATTGAGGCTAGCTAGCAATGAATGAACTTTCTTTCTCCATCTGTCTGGCACAGAGATCAACTGAATGAAGGGATCTGATTTTGTAGGTGTGTGGTGTGTTTCACTGCACCAATGCTTCGTAGTTGATCTCATTTTGTAAAGCTGATCAGATTCCTTTACCAAGGCCAAGTGGAGTGAAAAAGACACCGTCAACAGCAGCACAGGTCAAATGTGGTTGTACAGAAATGACTGTCAGCACAAAAGCTGTTTAACATTCAGAATAGTGAATTAATACAATCAATTATCCCAGATATAATTTATGTTACTGACATGGAAACACTGGTTTTATTTATCAAAGTATCACACTTGACATTACTTACCATCATTTTAAAGATCCCGTTTTGAGAGGCAGAGCTCGGCATGTGAAACACATGAAGTGCGAGTAGTCATCGGTTTCTCCTTCACTATGCAAGAAATAGTTGTAAAAGGTCTGTGATGGATTGACACTATGATGAGTGTCTTCTGACAGCTGGCTGCTCTGTTGTGGCGAATGAGCAGCCGCTCCGTCAGCTGTCGGAGTCAGCAGCAGCCAGTTTGCTCTCTACAGAGGTGTTGACGCAAAGCAGAACACACAGATCAGCTTTTAAAGGGGGACTGCAGCCTTGATTAGGCCTTCACATACATAGAAAATCAATTCCAAGCATTCCTAAGTAATATTTAAAGATAAACTGTAAAAATAAATAGTTCTGTTAGTTGTGTTTTTGCCTGGATTGCTCTTCAATATTTTATGTATTTAAGTTGGCTGCAGTTAAATGTGCACATTGTAGTGCAAGTTAGGGAAATATTTCTCTGAATAGAGAATAAAGACTTTGGACTTTGGGTTCATCTTATCTGTTGCAGTCGTATGCACATGTCATTGCGCTGTAAACCATTCTGCATTGCACCTATAAATGGTAAGTTTCAAGTTTCTTTTCTTTACGTTGAAGAAATTCATGGTAGATTCAAGTTTAAAACAAAATGATCATTTTGAAAGCACTCAAGCGTCTTCATTTGATGAGAAATATCCTTTACAGGGAACTGCCACTGTTCATCACTGTAATGCTGTTTTTTTTCTATTTGTGTGATTGTGAGCCAGAAAACAATATTGTGTTTCATAGAAAATGTGCCCCCTTACTGAGTTTCCAGTGTTATTTGTGCAGATTTGTATAGATGACTAGCAGCTTGCTATTTTGGTCTCCTCCCTGCTGCATTGTGTTCTGCGTTTCAGGTTCTTGGAGGCGTGTTGCATATCCTCCACAATAATCCGTGTCATCTGGAGATGGTGTGTTGACACCTGGCCTACATTCACTACTGCCATTTGTTACCGTCAAAACCAGGTATGCACAGAGAGACACAGAGGACTAGTCGGCTCCTCCAGAGTAGCAGCAGCTCCGGGACGATTCCTGACATCTGTGCCGTCTTCACCAGGAACCCGGGAAACTCTGAGAGGTCTGCTGCTCAATGAGAGAGTGGTGAACTGGAGGAACGGACTCACATTCAGAGGTAGTGTGGAACGGAAACCAACAATGCAATGGTTGTGAGTCGGTTTCTTTGTGCTTTTCGACTTACCTATCTGTAGCTTTCATCCCCAACAACATCTTTACAGATAATTCACAAACAGCCGGGCAGTGTAGTGTTTAGCAAAGGTGACTAAAAAAGGAATAACTCGTGCTTTTGTTGAGAACTATTTTCACCCATGGATTAATGAATACACACTCGGTGTGCTAATGAGCATTTCTGGCAGCAGGACGCTGTATGTGGGCTCAACTCTGAATGAACTACAGTAGCTCTGTTCATTGGACCAAGGGAACACGTTATTAAGAAATATTAGTCTTTGGATACAATACTTTCAGATTAAAACTTGGGTTTTTCACAGAAGCTGACAATAATAAACGTATAAAATATCAGCAGGCTTATTCTATAAACTTAAATGTGGAATGTTACACTATTTAGCCTTTCATTCTCGAGCCTATTTGTGTTTGCAAATAGTAAATGCATTGTCACTGCAATCTGTCAGGTGTCACAAGTGATCTATACTAAATACAATACAATAGAGTCTTTGTCAATGTCTTCATCACAATTTTGCGTCACTGCGTTCGACCGACGTTACCTTATATCAAAAGTATTTGAATGAGTTCCATGCAGAGTGATAGGGGCGACTGTGGCTCAGTGGCTAGCAAGTCGGCTAGAAAGGTCTTTCAATCAGAGGGTCGGTGGTTCGATCCCCGGCTCCGGCAGTCTGTGTCGTTGTGTCCTTGAGCAAGACACTTAACCCTCATTGCTCACCGTTGCTGTGTCTACGGTCTACTGTATATCATGTAAGTCGCTTTGGATAAAAGCGTCAGCTAAATGAAATGTAATGTAATGTAATGATAGAATATGCAGATTTTAAATATGGGGAAGAGGAGCATTTTTGGTATTGATTGGTATTCTGCATGGGGAGATACAGCTGCTGAGGTAATGATGAAGGTCAGTGAAAACAAATCATCCATTTCCTTGTGTGTTTCCCAAAGGTATACCAAGCTCACATTGTCATCTCATCAAAGAGCTCGCCTCTCTCCGTTGGCTTGATATCACAGAACGTACCACAGCCCGGAGAATATGGACTGACAAGAGTGAGTTTCTGAAATATGTTCATGACCTCAGTTCAAGGCAGCTCCATTGCATTCTGCAGCTTTAGAAACTATGATATGCATTTCCTTCCTTCATCTTCATCTTTCCTGTTCACATTCTATTCTCTGCCGACCAGGAAGGTGTTTCCGCTGCCAATTTCCATTCTGGATGAGTCCCACACACACCTGCCTTATGGAGGCAGCCAGGAGAGCTTCAACCACGTGAGGGCCTGTATCCGCCATCTGCCAAACTGCTGTGTGACGGATGAGGAGGGCCGGCCCGTGTAGTGGACTCTGTCTGTGAGCTGAGGATGGCCTTCACTCTACCAGAGTACAGACGGGCCGGCCACCTCCTGGCTCTGTCTCTGATCTGTTGGATGAGCTCTGTGGGTCTGCCCGTCTACCGCAACATCAACCGGCAGAACCAGGCCTCCATTAACGCCATTAGATCACTCGGCTTCTCCGCTTGTCCCAGTATGGAGGAGAACTCAGTGCTGCTAATATGCAAGGACAGAGTCTGAATCAATATAATATTAAGCAAGGTTTTATTATTAAAGTTGAAATGTAACAATACATTTCCCTGCAGTACTCAGGGAATGCTGCGCTTTAGCGAGTTTAGTCCATTTCTGACAGCGAACTGCAAATAGAACAAACTCAAAATTAACGTTTCCTTTGGCTTAAGAGGGGAATGTGATGAATGCCAGCGATGCTGCTCTTTTTTTATTCACTGTAAAAATATCCCTCAATATGAAATAATTCTGTAAGGACAAAAGAAAACTTCCGCTTGACCCTCTGGCGTGTGCTGAAGATCTGCAGATCACCCAAGGAGGCTCTGGTCCACCTGGGACCCCTCCCCGGAGGTGTGCCACTGCCGATTGCCTCTTTGTGTTTTAGCAGCAATGCACCACTCAAGTCTGCAGGCCACTTGACAAATGAGCAGCGATCTGAGCAGAGGGGATGCTCGTACTGCACCACACATCCTGTCCCATCCACATCCCCCTGCCCTGCAGTGGTGCACCTCTTTTAACTGACACCCTTTCCTTTCTCGAAACCTTCAAGCGCTCTTCTCAAAGTCACACAAGTACTGTACACTCTAAATGCATGCTTGCTGACGCAGGTACATATAAAGACACAGCTAAAAGAGTGAGTACACACAAACATGTATTTTCAGTGCTGCTTCTTTATCAAAATGTTGATCTGTATTGTAAAAAGTGGCACAAATTACCATATTAAATATAAACCATGTTTTATATTTCATTTTGGAATATCATGACATAACTTAACTGCATGTTGATACGCTTCAATCAATAAAGCTGAATCGATTAATCAAAATGTAAACTTTTCTCTATTTCTACATCTTTAAAACAATTGGCCATCTATGTCTCTGAGGAACTTTGAAAGCTATTATTTTTTATTTTATGACATTTTGATAGACTAAATGATTATTGAGAACATTGTTAAGTGATTCATCTGTAATAAAAGAAAGTATGCTAAGTTGCAGCACAACTGTGAAAAATAGTGTGATAAACAGGTTGTGTAAAGGTGGGAAAATACTTACAAGAGGTGAATATTCCCAGAGTGAATACATTTCTAAACCTTACTGTCTATGCACACTACTTTAATAAATTAAGAATATTTGATCGCTGTCAAAAGATTTCTGTTTTACAAAGCACAGGTCTTATATTGCAAGCTATCTTCTGAAATATGAGAGGTATTCTCACCTCCGGCATGAATCTGTTTGAGTGCTCAACCTCCAATACAATCAAAGAGGTGTAGGGCAATAAAAATAGGAATCCCCAGGAGAACTTTATGCAAGCTGACTCGGTTGCAGGTATTTACTTATCTCAATGCAGATTTGTGAGTCAGCTAAGAGGCAAAACACTTGAACTACCTGACGCCTGAACTAGTTCTGTGGCTTCATCAGTATGTTGCCTGCAACTGTAACCATCACTTGAGGACCGCATCCACCCACTGGCCCTTCTCAGAAACTGCAGCCCAGAACAAGAGAGGAGCCGAGAGTCTGACGCAGCATGCGATCATTCTCCTTGGCTGCGAGTGCTGCTCGGACTTGCCTTGGTGCAGCTGTCCACACATAACCCCCCACCAACACCATCCATCCCAACCCCCCCTATAGAGGCAGTGCACTCTGCCAGCCGTGGAATGGGACGCACTATCGATCCTGCTGAAATAATGGTTTCTAAAAGGGAGTCAGTAAGCATGGCTACGCTCCCCTCCTCAACTGTGGAGGGGGCCTGAGATATCACCAAGCTCAGCACATTGCACCATCACTGCATGAGAAAATGGGATTTTCACCGCGAGACAAGCTGAGGGGAAGGTAATTCAAGCCTCCAAGCTATGTTCCCCACCAAGGATGTAAAACGAGCCATATTACCTTCAGACGCCTCACACAGTGGACAAAAAAGGTCATTTTAAATGTCCTATTATTAATTGCAGTACTTGTCACAGATGAGAAATTAGATGCCAAGTGGTCAAATCTGCATGAGCGCCGAATTTAAAGACATGAAGAGAAGGAGGATGTTCATTCAGTAGTCAACCATGCATTGATGATCATATATGCCATCACATCCAACTTGTATGATTTTGCAAGGAATGTTATTCTCAATGAGTGATAAAGGAATAAAGTAGAGCATTTTGCAGACTTAATTAAATAATCTAATGTGAGGCTCTACACCTCAAGAAGGTGTTTATTCCAGAGAAACCACTAGATGGCAACAGTGTCCTCCTCTTTCCCAACACTCAAATGAAATTTGGTGCATGCATACATGCTGTGACACACACAGGGCTGCAGATTTAGAGGGAATTCTGAGCAGGTGTTTACAGTTGTTAGTGTTTGATACACAAACCAAAATTAAACAGGAGTTATAATAGTTTACTGGGGAAAAATGACTGTTTCCATTTCCATTTATGAATGAACTTGGTCGTTGTAAGGCAGCTGGTGCTACTGAACATATTTGCCTGAAAGATTAGGAGTGACCACATCGGTTGTGCAGCAGATGAAGGTTGTGTGCTTTGTCCTTGTCACCACTTGACATTCCCCTGGGGTCAGTGTGTCAGTCAGTGGAGTATGATTTGGACTCACTAAGCAGCAGTAACTGACGTTTAGGATTTTCACTCGTCTTGACGTCATTCCCTAGCGTGTCCGCGAGGGACTGAATGGCCTGGAGGTCAAGTTGAACAACAAAGTGCTCCAGTGTGTGTCATTGTGTGAGCAATCAAGGCCAACTGGTGCTGTCAGGCCCCTGCTGAAGTTGGTCATATGGGGTGTGTGTCTGTTTCTGTCACAGACTGCAGTGTGAATGATCAATTATGGCTACTATCACCATCACACATCACATGCATGCCCTTAGGACAGTCAATAATAGCTTAGTTCTGTCCAATAATGCATTTACGGAGGACAAATATAAATACTCTATTATTTTTTGGTATAGCCCTAGAGATACATAGCACAACCCAAGAGAGAGTACCGCAGACCACGTGTAAACCCAAAGCAGCTTTTTATATTTTCATTATAAATGAATGTAACATGTTTTGCCTTACTGTCAAACTAACAAAGACGTGCATGAACAGTGGTTTGGGATGTCCTACCTGACTTGTTCAGCATGTGAGCTCAGTGTAATCGACAGTTCAGGTTGCACATTGAACGAATCAGTGCTGGTTGGCGATTCACTGGACTGAAGTCAGATTTATATTTGGAAAAGGCGTTTCAGGAGAATATGTTTTTACCTTTCGTTTTTGTTTTTGGCGAAACTGTGAGTTCAATTTTGTGTTTATCTATATTTTTGTCAAATAAGTAAATATATTTTGCAATACGTGATATTCCAATTCGGTCCATTGGATATTATTATGTGGCTACACCCTAAAGCTAATCTAAATGTAATAACTAATTTCCGTATGAATTACAGATGTAAAGACAACTTTTTCATGTGTGTGTGTTTGTATATCCTTACAAAAAACGTGAATATAAACGTATCTAGTATTTTAATAGTTTCTGAACATGAGCACTTTTTACAGTCTGAATTGATTTTATATACAATACAATACAATGAATTATAGCATTATTTGTGGCACAATGTTTTTTATTTATATTGTTATTATCAATATACTTAGCAGCCACAACGCGTTTTACGATGGTACCTAAAAATATAAAATTTAAAAAAATCTATATGATATGATTTACAATGTTCAAAAACATGCAATACAAATTAAAGCTACATGTCAACTGTTTTGTGTGTTTCATGAACACAGTTATTTACAAACGCACAAAAACACGACATCCGCATAGATTGCACTGCCAACACGAAGCGGACTTCACTCCGGCTGCAGCCCGTCAGAGGGAGGTCCTAATCTAGAGGAGCAGCTGGGAGCGTTTTATCACGTGACGCAAGAGACGGTACAGAGCAGCCATCATCATTCCACCTAATTCATGTGCAGCCTGAAACGGTCAAAGGTAAGACTACAAGGAAACTGCGATGGAGTGACTAGGCGACGCCTCTGCAGCCTGTCCCAGTCTCACCCTCTCTTTTGGGTCCCAGTGTCACGAGGTTAGCTGTGTGCCTTTCACCCCTTGTCTCCTCTCCCTGTTTTCTGCTCATATGGTGGCTGCCGAAGCGCCTGTTTCAGTTTCTGTACTTCTCTTTACGTCACATTTACATACTTTACGTGGAACGCAACCCACCGCAACGGGTTGCCGTTTCCCTAACGACCAGTTCAGGAGTCTGTTTGTCCTCGCGCCTCATTGACGTGAGCCATGTTGTGGTGCTGCTCATGCTAACGCTGAGCTGCTTGTTGTGTAACCAAACGTTTCGGACGCGGTCGAGCTTCAGGTGACGTGAAACGGGATCGATACTCCCAAATCAACGCTTTGACGCACGCGCTGCCCCGGTCTGTGACGTAACTTGAGCACGCCGGTACCTGGCTCTCGGAGAAGTGTAGGCGGCTTGGACGTTAGCTAGCGGGACGAGCTGCTCTGGGGTTACTTGTCCAGAAGGCCTGTACGCTCAGGTAAAAGTTACATTACTTGACCTAACCTACTTACCTTAAACCCCAGGCAGCACTTGTTCACTTCCATAAGGTGAGGCTACTAGAAGATACGTTTATGGGGCTGATTTAACTTTATGGCCATTCTGGAGTCTAGTTATTGGTACTATTGTTTTGTTCTGATATTTTCTATCAGTTGGTCTCAACACACCTGTGTAATCTTTCAGTTCAATAGCACTGTAAACTTCACCTACCAAAATAGCCTGTTCATAACTGAACAAAAAGTACCAACTAAACCTCACACATAGTTGTAATGTCTTCATAGGACATATAAAAAGACTATTATATTCTGTAACAGTTTTCTGCACAACAGCTTTGTATTTGCACAATGGATGACTTTGTTTTTGGTAAAGCTGGAGCGTTGTACACTCAGCAGGTCAACAAACAAGCCAGGGCTTAAGTTCAGGTGGGCCCGGTCTAAATTGGGTCTTACAATGGAGAGAAGTGTTTCCTTGGCTCAGCAAAACCAGCAAAACCTCCTGCATCTTAATAAGCTGCGCTAACCAAACCAGGGGCCCAGGAACCCCAACCCGGCCAGCCCAGGATCCTAGCCCAAATATATCCCTCCACAAGCCACCTATTATACTACTAATGGGTATGTTTGTTTTGAGGTCCATGGTAAATGTGGGAAGACCTTTTAATTGTTTCCATTTTGTGCATTGTACGGTGGGACTTTGCTATAGGGAGAGGAATGGTAAACTCCTGGCTCAAAGTGCAAATTAACATGTTTCCCTCTCCCTGGGTGTTGGGACAGGCATCGAAAAAGAGATTGTTTACATTCAGATGCTGGCCACCCGCTGCTTGCTTTTTCTTCCCCCCCTGTTTTCCAATCACTGTAGAGACATGACCCATTTAAATGGTTGTTTACTTGCAATAAAAGAGCCAAAGCACTTCTCAATGAACTCTTGTCTACAATTCAATTAGAGTGGCCTTCCCACATTACACAATGCTCTCTTCAGCCCCGCTGCAACACAGGAGTACGAAGACCAAAGAGCAGCCGTAGTCACAGGTCCCCATAAAAGAATGTCCTGACTGTTGACCTGAAGTAGTCCTTATTGGCATTCAGATGGGTTTAAAGTTTCAAAGGAAATGTAAGAAATGTCTATGAGAGATTGTTTAACAGTTGGATTCAGGCTACGCAAGAAGTGCCCTATCAAAGCTGTGGTCTATTGTAATGGAGACTGTAAAGTGAACACAGCAGGTATTCAACAGACCTTTATTGTTTCTGAAAATGTTCCTGCCTCAACAGAGCTCCGGTCTCCCTCAAACATAATATCACTTTTTTTTTTTTTTTAAGCCAGACATTTTATTACTGCTTTTCCTGTTGCCCTCTGACTAGACAACCAAATGGCTGAAGTTTTTTTTTTTTTTTCCCTCTATTTTTGGAGATTGTTTGAATAGTAGCCGAGTAACGTGTCAGCCAATCGAGGACATGGGAACTACTTTTGTGCGGCGTTTCATGTGCATTATAACTTTTGATAAACTAACAGTATTATAATGCCATAACACCTTTTCTCTCTTTGTCATATTTTTATACACGGGTCAGAAAATGACACTGTCATGATGGCAAGCCCTTTATGTTGTTGCTGCTTGATAACTTGATTGGAGACATCGTGTGATCACAAATTCTAGGATTGAAGCTGGCCAAGAAGTAATGTGTAAAATTGAGGACAACTAATCAAATCAGGTTTTGTTTTTCTTCATCTTTGTGCGTTCTAATCCGAAATGAGTCACTGAGCAAAAAGAGCACATGCTAACATGGTTGTTTACCAGTTGGACATGTAGAGCTCCTAACAATTAATGGAAATGATTGTTTAATAAACTACGAAAAAGCTGATGAGAATATTTACATCAATGTTGCTCTTCTATCAGTGTACTAATTGATGGATCTTGATACTGTACAGTGAATGGATCTATAGTTCATGTACATTAAGTTAACGTGTGTCAATGTTTATAGTCTTGTAGGTCTGCAGATGTCCTAAGTTGCTGCCGCAAAGGGCAGCTAGTGGGCTTATTCAACATGTCTTATCTACAAGTGCACATTTGTGAAATTGTAATGATGCAAATTGAATTAGTTACAGCGAATCAAATCATTCAGACATTGTAAATAATAAGGCCGGTCTATTCCCGGTAGCTCCATCCATTTAACATTATCTTCTCAATCAATAGCAAATAGTTTTACGACTAGATCGGCAGAAACTTGTTGGTCTTGGTTGGCTCACCATTATATGAACTCAACTGGTCGGGAATCAGAGCATACAATCTGGCTGCTTCAGACTTCACATGGCTGTGAGAACACTAAAGTGGTCAGCAGATGAATGTTTTATTCCTGTTGTGGAACGATGTTATTTGTGTAAATGTAGGTATTTGTTTCCATCTCAGATTTCACAGCCAGACACTGCCTTTATGTTTTACACGCTAAACATCACATGAGAACAAAGCCACCTTTGAGGCTGCTCTGCAGCTAATGTCAGTTGTTGTCCACTGATTTAATCAATCTATTTAAACTAGTGCATTTACCATTAAATGTAAACATGCACTGTGACATTTTCTATAAATGCAGTATGATGTAATTGATTTTGTCACTATCAAAAGGCATTAGGATGGACTTTCTTATGTTTAGCTTGCCATTGCTTTGTAGGATCTTAATCTAATGTTTCCTGGTCTAAGATACATTAATTATCTTGTCGGTCTTATCTGCTTTCATCTCTTCTAATGTCTCCAGGTACGCTTTGAACAACGCCTGGTGTGACCATCTCTGCCTGCAGCTCGGGACAAGAGGAAGCAACACACCTGCTGCTTGGGTTGCAGGAGCACAGTGGATGAGAGGTTCTGAGGCTGATTTCTCCCCCCATTAAGTCTTTGAGGAGGAGGGGGGGGGAGGTGGTGGTGGAAGAGGGAATTGCTATAACCACCCAGAGCATGGGGCAAAAAGTCCCAGGTGGCATTAAAACCATTGATATGCGGGATCCAGCGTTCAGCCCCCTGAAGCTGGAGCTCCAGGCCCTGAGTCACACCAAGCCATCCCGACTAGATCTGCTGCTGGACATGCCACCTGCCAGCGTAGACGTCCAGGTCCAGCACTCGTGGAACAACGATGACCGCTCCCTGAACATATTCGTCAAGGACGACAACAAGCTGGTGTTTCACAGGCATCCCGTGGCGCAGAGCACGGACGCCATCAGGGGTCGAGTTGGCTATACAAGGGGACTGCATGTGTGGGAGATCAGCTGGGCTATGCGCCAGAGGGGCACGCACGCTGTGGTCGGAGTGGCTTCGAGTGAGGCCCCGCTTCACTCGGTGGGCTACACGGCTTTGGTAGGAAGCAACGGCGAGTCCTGGGGCTGGGACCTATGCAGGAGTAAACTCTACCATGACGGCAAGAATCAACCAGGAAAAACCTACCCGGCCTTTCTCGAGCCAGACGACACCTTCATAATACCAGACTCCCTTTTAGTAGTGTTGGACATGGATGAGGGGACTCTGGGTTACATAGTGGATGGACATTATCTAGGCGTGGCATTCAGAGGACTTAAGGGCAGGAAGCTGTACCCTGTGGTGAGTGCCGTGTGGGGACACTGTGAAATAAGAATCCGGTACATCAATGGGCTTGATCGTAAGTACAAACTCTAAATGTTTGAAAATATTCTGTTCCTCTTTTCTCTCTGCGCTGACAGTGCGCTGCCATCCTTGATGTCTTGGGTCCATCTCTTACACAATCTGTGGCAGCTTTTATTAAACAAAGGTGGGGCAGTTGAGGGTTCGCCCTACTGTCTAAGCAGGACATATTCCTGCAGGCGGTTTCTGTAGAGCTGACTTGCATCAGTCTTCTCCAGCAACTATGTAAATCACTACCTGTGATAACATGATATTTGTATTGCTTTGCAGTCCAGAATGCATGTAAATTATTTAACATATCCATGAATTGTCTTTTCTCATGTGAATGATGTTTCTGTTTCCTGATCTTAGTAAGGAATTAACAGAATAGGTTTCTCACTGTCAGCTCCCCTAGATTTTGTCTTTTGAAATATTTTACTTGTAATTCTTTCTAACTCAATAACTGTACTTTGCCTTTTTGTTACTAAAACTAGGCATTATAAATGTTATGGATTTGAAAACACGTCACCCTTTGAACTTGGGTGAATTATTTATTTTGTAAATACATTTTTAAATTAGTTTTATTGTACAAATGCTACATTACTCTTTGGAAGGATCATAGGCTTTAAATTAGTAAACAGTTTTTTTTTTTTTTATCAAATCATGCTGTACTACCCTGATGTCCCAAGTGCTGTGTGCTCATTAGATTTTTATGTTCAGCTCAGATCCCGCGACCTAGTTTAGGCCTGTGAAAACGAGAACTACAGATGCAATGATATGCATAAAAGCCTGTTTTTTAATTTTATAGGACATTCCTCTCTGTGTCGAATATCTACGGAGAAATACGAGCATGTTAAAGGAAGTTTGTATCACAAAATATAATTAATCTTTTTGGCACTTTAGATTGTGTATGCAGTGTTGGCACTGCCAATAGAGAGTAAGTAGAAAATCAAAATATTTTTCCCAAGTCAGTTTTTACATCCACAAAAAGCCCAAACTAATGTTGAATACCCATATGGCTGGATAGTGAACATCAAAATAATTTAAATCACACATTTGCATAATTTTTGTTGTTGGGCTGCTTAAAATGAAATGCATCTATCTAGATGTTTGTCTTATTTTGTTAAATTAAGGAGTTTGTAGAGAAGTTTTCCCAAAAAATATTACTGAAACTCTATCGCACCTTAATGGAAATTCATCATGATGCTTAACCCTAAATTTCCATCACGTTAGCACCAGCTCCTCGTTTCATTAGTTGAGGGTGGATTTCACATCCGTGTGAAGTTCCTCCTTGAATAGCCTTCTTCTGATGGAGGCGGCATGAACTGAAGCCAACATCTTCATTAATTTAAGTTTATTAAGAATTCTATCCTATTCTTCAAAGCACAAAACTGCTCAAATGTTGAATATCAAATTTTGCTGGAGGCAACAACTTTACTTCTAAATGATTTGTGAATCTCTTGGTTAATTTGTATACTACATTATGGCCCACAAACACATGAGACACTGTCCCTTTATTTGAGCCTTGACATTAAAAAACTCCAGACATGAGCTTTAGCCATTGCTAACATGCAAAACATGCTTCTCCTCACCCTTTCCCCCCCTCTTGTCTCCCCCCCCAGCTGAACCCCTTTCTCTGATGGACCTGTGTAGACGTTCGGTGCGGGTGGCATTAGGAAGAGATCGTCTGGGTGAGATCCATAGACTGCCCCTGCCGGCCTCTCTCAAGAACTACCTGCTCTACCAATGACGACGCCGCCGCCGGTAACGACGCACCCGGCACACCCTCGTGTTTCTCTGGGATTCCTCTTGGGTTGAACCAGTTTGACAACATTGCTCAAGCCTCCTGGACTGACTCAGCCTTTAACAAGTATGCTTCTGTGACAGTGGGCGGACACCTTTTGATTTTCTTATGCTGTTTTTATGACTCTTTGAAAATGTATTCTCAAACTTTATAAAATCAGGAATCACTGAGCTCTATGCACATGCTGATCCAGACGATGCCCTGACGGTCGCTATGTTGGTGTACCTCCAGTTTGTAGGTTAATGTGGCATTTGTGGTTAGTATCTCTCCCGTGACTTCGTTATTATGAATTTCTATCTTGTAGCCTTTTTAAATTGATGTGTTCATTGGGTGTGCTGAAACTAAATTGTGTGATGGAAATTCAACTTTGAGTTGGTGCACAAAGCACTGCCCGCATCTGACCACAGGATGGCAGCACAATTCTGTACAGCCTCTCAAATTATATTAAAGTTTTTAGAAATCCTGGTTTTTAAATGAATACTTAGCACATAAGAGATGCTGACCACTCCCCATGGTGAGTCTGAATGCAGTGTGGATGAATGCACTGAGGTGGCTGTAGAGCAGCTCCAACCTCTCACTGTACTCAGGTTTCTCTGTGATTATGGAAGTGTTCCCCATTGCTTACCATCAAGGCATCCGACAGGAACATCCACAGAAATTTTAACGTACGGTTAATGTCACTGACTATTTGTAGCATGCATCTGCAGGAAATCTTTCTCAATACAATCATGTCTTTTAAAAAAAAGAATGCTGTCACTTTTTTCTTTTTTTTGGTGCAGTAGTTTTCAACCACATGCAGTCGGGCCCAAGAGTGCATTTTTGTTCTTTTTTTTGTACTCAACCAGTCTCGCCATCAGCTGATTTCACTGGTTTGCACATATTCAGCCAGAGAATGGAAACTAACCAATGAAATATCCACTGAAGTGGTTCTTTGTGATGAAAAACTGTTACTCTTGGGTCTCACTGGCACATAGCTGAGAACTATGGATATAGTGTTTGTGTTATATATGTAAAGGGCGAAAAATATGTAGGTGGACGGTGTTGTGCCTGAATCCACAAACATCAGATTTAAGGCACCATAACAACAGAAAAAGATCTACAAAGTGCTGCACAAATGTGATAAAGATAAGATTGCCAATATATTGTCAAATGCCATATCATAGACCTGTTAACTAGTATTTTTAAATGTGCAGACATTGTCCGTATTCAGCGCTCAGCTGGATGTGGACACACTGTGCCTCACTCTATTTTCCTTGATTGCAGCTTCCATTTTATTTGTATTCCTTGTTGTAGATTTGTATGTATCTATTAAAGTTTATTTCAAAGTATATATTGCCTATTGTGCATTGTACAGGAATCCACTGTGAAAATGTCAACCAGCTACAAGGATGGACAAAATATTAGTTGCTGTATTTGAGCAAAATCATGAAATGCGTCACGGCAAGTTTTTCTTTGTAAAGTGCATTTCAACAAGGCAATTCAAAGTAGTTTACATAAGACATAAAAGGCATTAGGACTAGATATTAAACAAAGTATAAGATAACAGCCAACTATAACATGAACGTATTTGCCATGCTAAAGTCTTCAACCGCTCTTGGTCTCTGAGCTGAACGAGACTATTATTCATACAAAACCAAGCAACCATATTTTAGTCCAGATGATGGAAAACAGATTTTAGGAACTGAATAGTTTGACCCTAACTTCTTGTCCATAAATAGTACAGGAGAACCCTCTTTTGCTGAGGTTTCCAGAAGGGAACTCCTTCCCGTATGAAACTCAGTGAGATGTTGAGCCACAACTTAAGACTTTTTTGAAATGTCCTCTGCTTTAAAACTCCTGCTTGCTGCTCCTATTTTATTTACAATCATTGTTCATTTTATGCATACTGTAGATTCCATTTATTCCTTTTTGTTTTGTCTTGTGCATGTAAGAAAATACTTTTAATTTTTTTCCCGAGCAACCAGCTACTAAAAGTGTATTGTGAATACAATACACTTTTAAAATAATAAAATGGTAAAAACTATCCCCTCAAAGGTGCCGATATTATGGTACACTGGGTTACACTCATTTACACAAAAAGAGCATGCATACTTTTAAACCACACTTTAACATTAAAATACATGATTCTCATGTCAATGATTGTTGCTAATCAAATATCAAAGATTTGGGTGAATAGTTAACTCGCATACTCACCCTGAAATACCACTGAAGGTAAGGCAAACCAGTTAGACGCTTTCGAAATTAAATATTTAAGTGTACTTTAGCCAAGCACCAGTGAAAACAAATACTGGTGGGGGTGAATAGAGTCCCTTTCACTGTTGCACCATTCTCACACTACTGAGACTGTTTCACTGAGGCACTTTAATCCCTGTAATGGGTTAGCTTTTGATATGCGGCACAGGATTAGGTCCAGCTAAATCAGCAGATTCAAAGAAACCAAGAGTTTCTCAAAGCACACAGGAAACCCAATGTGATCTAAAATTCAGCTGCAATTTAACAATGTCAGTAGTTAAATAATATTTTTTTTAATAAAAAAAAAATGAAAGCAAGAGGTGAACTTAAGTGACAAGAGAAATAAAGCTAAAAGCTGAGCTGTATGTTTCACATTTGGTCACATGGTGTCAGTATTTCCAACTTCTACTGTATTTATATACAGTAGAAGTTGGAAATAGTGAAGATCGTCCAGTCTTAATTTTGTGAATCCCTGTGCGACTGACAATCTGTTGTGAAATAAGTATTCAGATCCTCAAATTAAGAAAGAGTACTAATACAACAATGTAGAAGTCCTCCGTTACATTTTACATGTTAAACTTGTATATTGGCACTCTTCCTACACTACTGCAACTGCTGTTCAGGAAAAATAAAGTAAAAGTATTTCTTGCCTTTTGGACTGATCTTATATTATAAATGACATTAGATTGTTACTGATGCAACAATGTGTAAGCAGCATTGTACAGTTGTAGCTGCATGGTGGAGGTATTTAGGCAATGGAAAGAAGAAAAAGCAAAGAGTTGCCAGACACTTTTGTGTAGCACATTACATAAATATCTCAAATTTTAAATGTATATTAGAGTGAAAGCAATTGTGCTTTGAGTTGAGTTTAGACATTTGGATTCTTGGGCTGTGTTTGAATTCGGCCCTGGCTGCAGGTCGAAGGCTGCAGCGAAGCCGGATCTGGGGCTGGTTGCTGCTCGATTCTGAACTGAAGGAGTTTCTGGTGAACCTGCGTAAATCTGTCAGATTTTGCGTATAATCTAACCTGGTGGCACCAATGATGAGCATTAAGAGTATCTTCTCTGGGATCTCATAAAATGTATAGAGACATTAGTAAATTCAGACTTTTATAATTCCTCATAGTAACTTTAAGTACAATACTGGAGTAAATACACATAGTTACTTTAACCACTTTTAAATACATTTGACAATTTGACAGAAGGTTCCTTTACAAAAGTAGTTCTACACCTGTTGTCAAAACCTGTTGTGCAATAAGTGAAATGCACTTTATTGCTCAACCACATATTTGGTTACATGTTAATGTAGGCCTACACTTGATGGCTAACCTGTGTTGTAATTTTAAATGGGACAAAAGGCAAGTGCAGCTGGTTTGACGAGACAGTATTAAAAAAAATACAAAGGTGTTATTGCACAGACAAAAGGACAAAAAAGCGCTAATAGATTTATAGCCTAGATATCCCCAGGATGACATTACCACCTTTTATTACTCACCGCTCATTGGTGCACAGCGCATACCATAACATCACATGCCCATTATGTTACACAAGGCATGGAGCCATATTTCCTCTCCAATTAAAATCAAGAGCCATGTTGTTCTGTGGTGTTCCATTTATATAAAAGATAAGACTGTTTGTGCTGATTTTTTTTAATCTCCCCATCCATTTCTTATGAGAGTAGAAACAGCTATAAGCTATATACACTATAAGTTTGATGTAAAGTCAAAAAAAGACAATTCAGACTTCACTAAGAAACCTGAAAGGTCTTTAACCAAATCTAAGTTTGTATTCTCATTATGTCGCATTCTTATTATTCATATCTACTACACAAGTGAAGTGTGAACTAAATAATATAGTGGTTTAGAAAAAAAACAATATCTTTATGCACTTTTACCTCTTTTTAGAACGAATTAATTAAATAATATTGTTATAAAATGTGAGAGAATGAACCCGTTTATTTTACACTGAAACCAGTGAAGGTCAGGAGGAGCTCAGAAGTACAAAGTGTTGTTCTCGGGGTGTTTTTGTTGCTGGTAATAATTGTCCAACGACATGAAAAGAAACAGCCTAATCGCGTACGGTGGCGAGCACATGTCCTGACGTAACGGACAACACCCCCGTCCGGCCCACTGACGTAAATCGTGAGCAGTTCCTCAGGTCACCCGGGCGCCGCTGCACCGAGCCGGTAGAGAGTCACGGGCAGCACACGGACACGGGGATCCCACCGCCGCGGCTCCTCTCCTTCCCTCCGACCCGAGATTTTAACAACCGGCATAACACGAGCATGGTGGCGGTGTGAAGACGGAAAGGATGCAGAAGGACACTCTACTGAATCTCTTTGCAGGGGGGTAAGTGAACGCTCACGTTACTGCTTCTCGCCGGTTTAAGGGTTATTAATAACTCAACATGTTCAGTGGTAAGGCGACCTTGGGTGCCACGGGGTTTATTACACGAGTTACCCATAAATTACTCGAGAATCTGACGCGCGTTAGAGAGCCGCGGACCAGCTAACCGGGGAGCCGAGCTAGCTCGTGTTAGCTTAGCACAAAGCTGCCGCATTTAACACCGGGGTCATCGGTTTATTGGACTGCGTTCTTCATTGTGGTGTCAAATGGGCGAGACTGGATACCAGCTCACACTTGTATTAACGTATAGATCCTAAACCTGTTATTAAATAACGTCGTTGTCGTGGACAACAAGCGCCTCGACCACATCTTCAAGTCCCTTGATCAGTAGCTAACCGAAACATCCTTGCGGAAGTGTGCTAGCACCCGTCAGCTAGCAGGGTCCCGCTGTAGTGTCTGGTCTGGAAGGTGGTGTTCGTGTCGTGAGGAACAACGTGATGATGGACTGCGTTACACCACTTCTGTGTGTGTGTGTGTGTGTGAGATACCAGCCTGTGAGGCTGCTGCCATGTCGCAGTCACCAGAGACGTCCGGCTGTAGCTCGCTAACCTTAGCCGACGTCCGTCGGCGTTATGTAACGTTTAAAGAGGCAGATAAACTCATGGGTGTCATATTTTGGCCTGTGGCATTACGACGAGCTTATTGGCTTCCACATGATGTTAAAGTCACTCATTTGAACTGCGCTGACTTGTCCAAATGAAGCCATTTTACCCTTGAAATGTTGCGACGAGCCTTCAGGTTAAGGAACTAGCTTCGCTTGTTGTGGCTCCACACATGAAACCGGTTTTAAAATGGGTCGACTGTATAACGAGGAGACAATGTTGACCTCTTTGTTGAACTGTATCCGCCTGAATCTCCTCAGACTATTAAAATGTGTCGAACCGTATGAGCGGACGAGTGTGTTTACCTTTTCGAGGTAACAATTACTCTGAAAACCGGCCGAGCTCGTATGACACACTAACACTTAATGCACACATACCATTTTACAAACTCACTGGTCCTTTCCAGACTGCTCACACTGGTACAACCCTTTCCCCTGGATTTCTAAATTTTCTTGGTCACAGGTCATGGCCAAAACGATTCAACGTGAACGCATTGTGTCATCATGCTTTTGTTTGCCAAAATAGGTAGTGCAACGTGGAACATCATGCAATACATAACTAACTCCGTCTTTTGTAATTAAATAACAAACAGTCGGATATGGGTGGACCGGTGACTTTGCAAAAGTAACACCTGACCTAACTAATTGCATCATATTCACTAGATGTTTGACTCACTCCCCTCAGCACAAACAATACAGAGGCTTAGTCTGATCCCTTCCAGATGTCCAAGTCTGTTGCTGACATGGTTATAGACATAATTAATCAAGGATGTACCAATTTAAACTTTAAATAACTAAATTTGTGCATTTTTTTTTTACACTGGAATATATTTCTAAAAACAGGGAAATGACTCTGTGTAATTAGAGCGTCTGAGCCATAAAACCCTCTGCACCAGATGTGTTGGGTTAACTGAGTGTTTCCATTGCAGAGCCAGACACCGGTGTTTGACCATAATTGTTCATAGCGCTTGGTCATAGCTCCTCAGCTGTGTTATGATGGAAGAACACTCTGCTAGTCAAAGCCGAAATGCAAATAAAAAACTAACTCTACATGTATTTGCTTGTTAAATTTGAAACACAGGAGAGCCCATAATCCTTACTTTTATGTACTATTATCAATTTTCAGATGTAGTGGTACGGTGGGAGCCATCGTGACCTGCCCCCTGGAAGTGTTGAAAACACGGTTGCAGTCTTCTGGCCTTGCCCTTCGACCCGTCTTCCAGGTCCAGCTGGGGACCCTGAGCGGTACTGGAGTTATTCGACCGGGTACAGTTACTCCAGGGCTGCTTCAGGTCTTACGGTAAGATGTTTTTTTAATGTGTTGGATGTTACTTGAGGTTGTTGCATTTTTCTAACTGCAACAAAAGTACACACAGCTGTTGCACGTTCTCTTTAGTGTGACTTCCCTGAAGGGACTGTCATTATTTAGTCTATGGAATTATTTTGGATGGCCTGTCACCTGCTTTTTTGGTCTTAAAATTCAGTCCTTAAATACTACATAAATGGAGGATCTGGATGGTCGTATTTGGTGTTTTTAACCGGCTCTTTGGGGCAGCCCAAAACATTTACACCATGGCTGACATGTTTTTTTTTGTTGTGACTAGTAGAAACTAGAAGCAGCCCTCGCGTGCAAAGACGAAGGAGGATAGGTTTTATGCAAAGTGTTAGGAACGACTCATATTACACTGACAGGACAGGGGCAACCAACTGAACCAGTCTAGACTGTTCAGATGTTGAAGTTATATATCAATATGCACATTAAATATATATTTCAAAAGCAAAACAAAGTTGTATATTCACAAATAATACACATTTTCTTGTAACTTAAAATCTTTTGCTAGTTAAAAGAAATATTTTTTTTAACTGAGGGAATTGTCTTTGCATTTACAGGCTTATATTTATGCAAAACTACTTCTGGACATGAAACTCCAAGTCATTGACACCTCAATAGTGAGCACTGCATTATTGTATTTTTAAAGTCATTGTTGTGTGAGGGGGGTGTCCGGGTATCAGCGAGAGAGATGGAATGCGTGAACACTGCTTAAGAGACGGGGTTTGCATTACAAACACCAGCACACATTGCAGTTTTACCCTCCCCCTTTGCGTAGACCCAGACAGACTTGACGGTCATCTGGCCAATGAAGTTCACTCGCCTTCAAAGAGTTAAAAAAAACCTTGAGGGGACGTGACCGACGTGACCAGTCTCTGCAGAGAGGACTGGGTTTCATGTTTAAAAAGGACTGGCGAAACACTTTGTGCAAGAGCTATCATACTCATTCCCATAATAGAATCGGTGGGGAAGGTCCTCCACAGGCCTTTTGCTGTCACATAGGTTTTATTCTTATATCGTGTGTGTGTGTGTGTGTGTGTGTGTGTGTGTGTTCTCAAATATTAGTGTTTTGATGGTGGTTTTCTTTTGTTGCAGGTCAATACTAGAAAAAGAGGGACCAAGATCACTGTTCCGTGGTCTGGGGCCAAATCTTGTTGGTGTGGCCCCCTCAAGGTACAGATACATCAGTGTCCCCATTACACTCAATCTCGCCACTATCCTCACCCATTGCTGTTTTTATTGAACAAAGACCTGACACTATGGCAAGCTCTGTGTGACCGATACCTGCCCTTTGGGGTACAGGTCCGTGATGACACCCATTTTAAAAAAAAAAAAAAAAAAAAACAGGTGAAGAAGACGGCAGAGTGGGGGTTTCTCAGTTAATTCTGTTATGTGGCAGGACACCTCAGAGTGTATTAATGCACAGCTACTAACCAAAGAAAACAAAAGCAGGAGACGGTGTTTTATATTTTTTACTTTAATGGCAGACAGCATTAACTGGCTGTATAAACAGGAAGCTGTCATCATGGCTCCCCCCCAAAGTTCAGTATTATGTAGGTACGTCTTGTAAAGTTTCAATTTCACCTTTTTTGTTTATTTTTTTTTTGTTAACACGTCAAGACTTTGACATGTTACCTTGTGGTTGATAATCTAAACTTAATACAATGAACAGTCCTGATATTGCCATAAAATGTTGATTTAGACTTTGAGTCTCTGTTAAACTGAAAAGGTTCGTAGGTTACGTATGCTTTCCTCGTGGTTAATGAGTAGCCGCAGCATGATCCTTTGCCCAGTAATTCCACTGTCCCTCGATTCCACTGGCCAACTCCGGCAGGCTCGCGTTCAGGGCCGCTCTGTGGTGCCCGGTGCTTATTCAGCCCATTCTGGTTTGTTCCAGAAGCCAAGTAGAGAGAACAGGCATTGGGAAACCGACTGCTCTGGATGCACTCTGTCAAAGGCCAACACAAGTTCAAATGGAATATTTTGCTGAATTTCCCAG
Organism: Cottus gobio; assembly: GCA_023566465.1. Classification (NCBI taxonomy): domain Eukaryota; kingdom Metazoa; phylum Chordata; class Actinopteri; order Perciformes; family Cottidae; genus Cottus; species Cottus gobio. Next base: position 14,939,374 of record CM042215.1, on the reverse strand, counting down.
CTGTTTATAAAACACACACTTGCATATTAAAATGCATTCATTTAATGACTGTGTTCGAATCTTTACAGCTGCTTCTGTGTAGAGTTCTCACCAGTTTGTTCTCTGTGTTTCAGAGCCATTTACTTTGCTGCGTACTCAAAATCTAAAGAGACGTTCAATGGGGTGTTTGTCCCTAATAGTGGAGTGGTGCACATGTCCTCTGCTGGTCTTGCAGGTGAGCAGTCTGCTGTAAAATGTAATGCAATCCAGGGTGCAGCAAAAATATTATTGCTAAAGCTCCTGCTTTGTCTACCCTGTGAATGACATAACAGAATACTTGCATGCCATTGTTCACTATAAAAACAAACATGGTAGACTTTTAAAAGGTCAATTATTACAAGGCAAGTATATCTGACTGCATTATTTTCTTTACAGATCTTAATTCTGTTGCTCTGTAAAACTGCTGTAATTCCCTGAAATCATTTAGAGCGCATACTTCTATTCTTACAACTTTGTTATGGGTTACATTGAGGGGAGGATTTAATCTTGTGTTAAACTGAAGTGTAAAACTGAATATGCTTCTGTACCCTCCTGTTCTCAGCTTTCGTTACAAACTCTCTGATGAACCCCGTCTGGATGGTCAAGACCAGAATGCAGCTGGAGAAAAGGTGTGTACACTTAATTTCACCCATCATGCGTGTACTCGTATTTTAGCTCTAGTATTTTACATTAGAGCTCTGTTGAACAATCAGACTTATTTTAGGGACTTTGCAGGTGGTACATTACTCCATATAATATGACCTTTGACAGAAACATTTAACAGACCTCCACGAGGGTGTCCTTGTGAGACTGAGCGTGTGACCCGGCTCCATAAATACACAGCGCTGACGCACTGACCTGCGTGCAGAAGAAGAGTCTATATTTACATTACAGAGTACAGGGCAGAAGTATCATGTGAGAACTCAGGAACAGATCTGGTCGCTCTGTCTGGAAAGAACACCTGTCCTGCGGCACAAAAATTAGCTTCAACTACATTAGATACTCAATAAGGAAACTCCAGGGTGTTGATCACTTCTTCAAAGGGCTGAACGTTGATGAATCACTTGGACAAGAAACAGGAAAAAAAGATAAGATGATCATTAACAGTTAAAAAAGCTGTTTGTTTCAACGACCCACCAAATATGATTTTGGCACTAATGAGGCTGACTGGTTTGACTCTTTTAGAGCCCGAGGAGAGAAGAAGACGAATGCACTGCAGTGTGCCCGATATGTTTACAAAACGGAAGGAATTCGGGGCTTCTACCGAGGCTTGACTGCATCGTATGCTGGCATCTCGGAGACCATGATCTGCTTCCTCATCTATGAGACACTGAAGAAACACCTTGCCAAGAGCCAATTCGCCTCCTCAAATGGTGAAAAGGAGAAAGGAGCGGCAGACTTCCTGGGTCTGATGATGGCAGCTGCTTTTTCAAAGGGTTGTGCGTCCTGCATAGCCTATCCACACGGTAAACACTAACATCCATGGTTTGTCTTTTGCAACACAAGTACTTGTCTTGGTGACTAATCTTTTTTTTTTTTGGTCTCTACAGAGGTAATTCGGACAAGGCTGCGTGAGGAAGGCAGCAAGTATAAGTATTTCTTCCAGACAGGGAGGTTAATAGCGGTGGAGGAAGGCTATGCAGCTTTTTATAGAGGACTCATTCCACAGCTAATTAGACAAATCCCTAACACCGCCATCGTCCTCTCCACGTATGAACTCATTGTCCATCTTCTTGGAGAATCAAAGTGAAGAAAATGCTGGAAAGTTGGGATCCTGACAAACGATGGATGCCACACAAAACACGCTGGGCAAAAGACTTTTGAAAATGCAGTACATACATTTTTATTTAATGTGGTGCTACAGAGACTTTTATGGTGGAACTGAATCAGGTTGTACTGTTATCCAAAGAGCTAAACATATTTTATTGAAAGCTTGTTGTTAGGAGTTTATCAAAACAACTGAATAAGTCGTGGAACTTAAATTAAAACTCCAAACCTGTGAAAAAGGTCATCTTCTTAGAGGACTCGTGTTAAGTTAACTAAATTATTGTATATTTTGTTCTTTTATGACATTGTTTGTTCTCTTTTATCAGTGGTAAATGTACCAACACAGGTTGACTCTTTTGGTAATTCAGATGAAGTGCTAGTATTAGTGCTGTTCCTTGAACTGTAATGACCACAAATCCTTTTGAGTTTTTTGTTTCACAAATTCACTGGTTTGAAGTTTGATTTACAGAGAAATGTATCATATTTTCATTATGTATATATATATGTGTGTGTGTGTGTGTATGTGTATATATACATACATACACACACACACACAACTTTATGCAGGCTTATCTGTATGTTTTCTTTTGGGGAAAAATAGTTTTACATAATATAATGAGAACTTGAATGCTTATTTGACCAATGGCTCAATAAAATGCATCAAGAAACAATACAATTTGGTGATTCACCCAAATACTGAAGAAATTATTCTGTTAGTATCAAAATTAACACTATATATTCATATTCCATCTCACCATTACTGTGATGAAAGCAAAAGGGCGGAACACGGTCGTTGCACTGTAAAGAGGCAAAATCAGGATATGCAAGGGACAAGTTTGCTGGTTCTGTTCTGAAGTTCAAATATTCCATTGAATTCAAATTCTGTTTGACTGCTGAAAAATAATTTGGGAGGAAATGTTGTGTCTCTTTAAGGAATTCATCCAACTTTTAAGAATATCCTATATTTTTCCAACCTAAAATGTGCAGTAAACTCTCCTTTGCTCTATTTGAAACACATGGTAGTCTATTTCTGCTTTGACTGAACATCAAGATGTTTTCTGTTCACTTTTGTCCAATTAATGTATATTGCTGAGATTGTGTTACCTTTTTTCAGTAATGCCTCGCATACGGTCACATATCTGGAAACGAGTATTCCATATATGTCTATAAAGATATTCTCCCCCCCCTTTGACATTTTTGTACTTTTTTTTTACAACATTGAATCACAGTAGTGCTAATATTTTATGACCTTGAGCAACAAGTTACAAAATATAAATTGGATGCCGAAGTGTTCACTTAAAGTCAGTGTTGAATTGTAAAGACACCATTGCCAGCAATTACTTGATTCAGAGTAAACGGCTTTATTAGTTTTACACATTTAGACAATTTGTCCCTAATCTTTTTTTAAACCTGACAACGGCCTGTTACGTTGCCAACGAACCACAGGTCAACAGTTTTCCAGTTTCTGCCACAAATTCCGGATTGGATTGAGGTCTCGACTCGGATCCGCTTATTTCCACGACTCCAACATCTTGGCTTTGCGGCCTCTGGAAAATACATCTTCAGCCAAGTCGCAGTTCTCTTTCAGACTGAAGAAGGTTTTTTAGGATATCTATTATTTTGCACGATACATTGTCACCCACTGCCTTTACAAGCTCACCAGGCCAGGGCTGGCCTCAGAGGAAGTGGCTCTGTTCTTCTGGATGTCTTGTGGTCGATCACGGATTCAAATGAGGTACTGAAAATGCAAACCTACTTGATTACAAAACAAAAAAGGAAAGAAGAAAAACATCCTGGGCCATAGGAAAGCCCAGTCATCTCTGACCGGAAAATGTCATCTGGCATTTTATTGTGTTAGTCACTTAGTGTCGATTTCACATCTCAGACATGAATCAGCACGAATATAATCTTTTTGGTTGAGTCATCCACATTGTCCTTTCTATCGGGGATTAACAGGCTCATGACAAAATGATAGGAAGTGGGAGGATTGTGTTGTAATTCTTTGGATGGTGTGGCAATCTAAATAGTGAAGGAGGTGCTGGTCACCCTTTTCCGGCTGTTCTTCCCACGCTCTCTGAAATGTTTAGCCTACAACAGAGTCACAACTTTAGGTTGCCAGGTTGTGACAAATCCTTTCTGTTATTTCACTTCCTCATAGATAAAGGTTACTGCATGTGTGATCAAGCCTTTATGTCCTTGATAAAGGATTGGTTGATTTAAATATAATGATAAACATATACACCTAAAGTAAGTATAAAAAGAACAATTAATTGCAGAATTCATTATTTTGCAAAAGACATCCACTTGATTTTGTTGACTCAGAGTGCTGAAGGCTCAATTAAATGAATGTATGTTTGTGCACAAAACAAAAATTGTGTTTCTTTATTTTAACTTCTTGAAAAGACATTTCAACTTTGTCAAATTAAGTTTCAAAGAGAAATTGGAAAAAGAAATGATTTGTATTCTCAGATTGTACAATGCAGCAGTGACCTTTTATTTCCTGTAGGCCCATTTATTGGATAAATCCAGTGAACCATTTAAAAATATGCTGCGTTCAAAGACCCTTGTAGGTAGGTGATTGCACTGCCCTCGAGCAGTGACTCCCGGGAGAAGCGAGAGGGATAGAGCAGCGCTGCGGCTGTGGTGACCTCTGTCTGCCGCAGGGAGAACTCTGCTCAGCCCCGGAAACCCTGAACGGTCGCTGTTAGGATGGCGGCCTAACGGTGAGTGCCTGTACTTTCACAACGTTATCCCGACGATGCTGATGGTGTAATGGTGACAGCCACTCGGACTCAGCAGCAGCCTCACTTTATTCTGATGACAAGAACCAACTGTTTACCGCTGCGTTAGTTTCGATCAATTATCGACAAAGCCTTTGGAGTCAGGTGGTTTCAGCTACGTAGCTGTTAGCCGTTAGCTGAGCATCATTTGGCGTTAGTTCGACGGGTTGACCGTGTGTAGCACACAAGCTAGCTAACGGTTGTATTTTCACTAGCTCTCAACGGCTGTCTGTATCCTCGTCACCACGACAACGGGCACCCTTCCCACCCTTACCACTGATGGCAGGGTGAGGGGAGCCATGCTGACGTTCCTCCATATCCCTTTAACAGGTAGGTAACGGCGGGGGAAGCGTGTTTGTAAGCTAGTTCTGAAGCGGGACCAGCTGACGTTCATGTGGTTATTCAACAGGACACTTAACCTAAGCTAAAGTTGACACAGTTCCTTTGGATAGTTAGCAGTTAATTAATTATATTATAAATGAAAAACGTGCTTCCGAAACTCTATTTTGAAACTGTGATACTATGTATGTTAAATCAGTTTCTCGTATCTCGTTAAATGCTGGTTAACATTGTAACATTGTGTTTATCTCAAATGGAGCAGTGTGATACAACGGCTGTCATAAATGCTACTCATAAAGATTATGATGTCCAGTGTTTGTTGTTGAGAGGCGCTGTTTATTTTGGAGACTTTGTGGTGGTTGTGGTGCTGTTTATTTGTTGTATTGTGTTGAGGGGTGTTATACTATTTAGTTCATGCCATAGCTAAATGGGGGAGCAATTACAGTTTTGTAAAAATCTCAAGCTACAGCCTTTCAAAATGACCATAAAGTTGTATCTAGACGTCTCAAAAACACACTGATGAAGGGAGTATTCAATGCAGTACTGTTGTCCATCCATCCATCCATTTTCCACCGCTTATCCGGGGTCGGGTCGCGGAGGCAGCAGGTCAAGCAGGCTGACCCAGACGTCTCTCTCACCCGCAACATCTACCAGCTCATTCTGGGGGATCCCGAGGCGTTCCCAGGCCAGCTGGGAGATATAATCCCTCCAGCGTGTCCTGGGTCTTCCCCGGGGCCTCCTACCAGTTGGACGTGCCTGGAAAACCTCTAAAGGGAGGCGTCCTGGAGGCATCCTAATTAGATGCCCGAACCACCTCAGCTGACTCCTTTCGACACGAAGGAGTAGCGGCTCGACTTCAAGCTCCCTCCTGATGTCCGAGCTCCTTACCCTATCTCTAAGGCTGAGCCCGGCCACTCTACGGAGGAAACTCATTTCGGCCGCTTGTATCCGCGACCTCGTTCTTTCGGACACGATCCAAAGCTCGTGACCATAGGTGAGGGTTGGGACGTAGACCGACCAGTAAATTGAGAGCTTTGCCTTTCGGCTCAGCTCCTTCTTCACCAAGACGGCCCGGTGCAACGCCTGCTTTACTGCTGCAGCCGCACCGATACGCCTGTCGATCTCCCGCTCCATTTTACCCTCACTCGTGAACAAGACCCCGAGATACTTGAACTCCTTCGCTTGTGGTAGGCACTCTGTCCCCACCCGGAGGGAGCAATCCACCGGTTTCCGGCAGAGCACCATGGCCTCAGATTTCGTGGTGCTAACTCTCATCCCCGCCGCTTCACACTCGGCTGCAAAACGCCCCAGTGAATGCTGGAGGTCATGGTCCGAGGAGGCAAACAGGACCACATCATCTGCAAACAGCAGAGAGGCTATCCTGAGATCCCCGAACCTGACATTCTCCGCCCCACGGCTGCGCCTAGATATCCTGTCCATGAAAGTCAGGAACAGGACCGGTGATAAAGGGCAGCCCTGGCGGAGGCCAACACCCACCGGGAACGTATCTGACTTACTGCCGAGGATACGAACACAGCTCCTACTGCAGGCATACAGAGACCGGATGGCCCGTTGCAACGGGTCCGGCACACCATACTCCCGCAGCACCCCCCACAAAAAGCCCCGAGGGACCCGGTCGAAAGCCTTCTCCAAGTCCACAAAGCACATGTAGACTGGTTGGGCAAACTCCCAGGACCCCTCCAGTATCCTTGCAAGGGTAAAGAGCTGGTCCACTGTTCCACGACCAGGACGAAACCCGCACTGTTCTTCTTGAATCCGAGGTTCGACAAACGGTCGGAGCCTCCGTTCCAGCACCCTGGCATAAGCTTTTCCCGGGAGGCTGAGTAGTGTGATACCCCGATAATTCGAGCACACTCTCCGGTCCCCCTTAGTAAGTAAGTAAGTAAGTAAAATTTATTTATAAAGCGCTTTTCACAGATAAAATCACAAAGTGCTGTACAACAGAATAGGTAGGACAAACAGTATAAAATACATACATATATCAAAGGAAAGGGACGCTAGTGAGAACCCATCAATCAAAAGCTTTCCTAAATAAGCAAGTTTTCAGGTCCTTTTTAAAAGAGACAACAGAGCCAGCCAGACGCATGGACAGGGGCAGGGCGTTCCACAGTGTGGGAGCAACAGACTGAAAAGACCGGTCCCCTCGGGTCTTATAACGAGTCTTAGGGACTGCAAGCAAATTTTGGTCAGAGGACCGAAGAGTCCGGCTAGGGAGATACGGCTTCAAAAGGTCTCGGATATACTGTGGGGCCTGACCGTTTAAGGCCCTGAAAGTCAGCACTAAAACCTTAAAGTCAATCCTGAATTTTACAGGGAGCCAATGGAGAGCCGACAAGACTGGAGTGATATGAGACCTTCGAGGGGCACCTGTTAAAAGTCTAGCAGCAGAATTTTGAACAATTTGCAGTTTGTTCAAAGCAGACGTATTGAGACAGGTAAACAGAGAGTTACAGTAGTCAAGCCTTGTTGATATGAAAGCGTGAATTATCATTTCCAGGTCATTCTTTGACAACAATTTGCGAATTTTAGAGATGTTCCTAAGATGATAAAAGATCTTGAAGATTCTTGAAGATGGGAACCACCACCCCGGTCTGCCAGTCCATGGGCACTGTGCCCGACCCCCATGCGACATTGAAGAGGCGTGTCAGCCAAGACAGCCCAACAAAGTCCAGCGCCTTCAGCATCTCAGGGCGGATTTCATCCACCCCCGGCGCCTTGCCACCAAGGAGCTTTTTGACTACCTTAGTGGCCTCTGCCAGGGATATGGGTTCATCCAACCCCAAGTCTTCAGGCGCTGCCCCCTGTTCAGGGGACATGTTGACCGGGTTTAGGAGTTCCTCAAAGTGCTCCTTCCACCGCCCGACGATATCCTCTGTCTGGGTCAGCAGCCCCCCTCCCCCGCTGATAACAGCCTGGGGAAGGCCCTGCTTTCCCTTCCTGAGTCGTCGGATGGTTTGCCAGAACCTCCTTGAGGCCAACCGAAAGTCCTTCTCCATGGCCTCCCCGAACTCCTCCCATGCCCGAGTTTTAGCATCCGTGACCACCGCAGCTGCAGTCCTTCTGGCCTGCCTGTACCTGTCAGCTGCTTCAGGAGACCCCTGGGCCAACCAAGCCCGAAAGGCCTCCTTCTTCAGCTTGACGGCTTCCCTCACCCCCGGTGTCCACCACCGGGTTCTCGGGTTGCCGCCACGACAGGCACCGATGACCTTCCGACCACAGCTCCTAGCGGCCGCGTCCACAATAGAGGCTTTGAACATGATCCACTCGGATTCCATGTCCCCAACCTCCCTCGGGATGTGTGAGAAGTCCTTCCGGAGGTGGGAGTTGAAGACCTCCCGGTCAGGATCCTCCGCCAGACGTTCCCAGTTCACCCTCACTACACGTTTGGGCTTGCCAGGTCTTTCTGGCCGACTCCACCCGCCATCTGATCCAACTCACCACCAGGTGGTGATCAGTTGACAGCTCTGCTCCTCTCTTCACCCGAGTGTCCAAAACATACGGCCGCAGATCAGATGATACGATTACGAAGTCGATCATTGATCTCCGGCCTAAGGTGTTCTGGTACCAGGTACACTTATAAGCCACCTTATGTTCAAACATGGTGTTTGTTATGGACAAACTGTGGTTAGCACAGAAGTCCAACAACGAAACACCGCTCGGGTTCAGATCAGGCAAGCCGTTCCTCCCAATCACTCCCCGCCAGGTTTCTCTGTCGTCGCCCACGTGAGCGTTGAAGTCTCCCAGGAGAACTATGGAGTCGGCAGGCGGCGCCCTTTCCAGGACCCCTCCCACCAACTCCAAGAAGGCCGGATACTCCGAAATGCTGTTTGGTGCATAAGCACAAACAACAGTCAGAGCCTTACTCCCCGCAACCCGTAGGCGCAGGGAGGCGACCCTCTCGTTCTCCGGGGAAAACTCCAACACGGCGGCGCTCAGCCAGGGACTCGTGAGTATCCCCACTCCCGCCCGGCGCCTCTCACCCTGGGCGACTCCAGAAAAGAACAAAGTCCAACCCTTCTCGAAAGCCCGGCCACCAGACGCTCGCCGACGAGCTCGCCTCCCGGGTCTGGCTCCGGGAGGGTGCCCCGGTTTCCCTGGTCCGGGCGAGGTAACTTCAGTCCTAGGGCTGCTTATCATCAGGGTTTTTTGAACCGCTCTTAGTCTGGGCTCTCCCCCGAGACCTGTTTGCCTTGGGAGACCCTACCAGGGGCAGATGCCCCGGACAACATAGCTCCCAGGATCATTGAGCCACTCAAACTCCTTCACCGCGTTAAGGTGGCGATTCGCGAAGGAGCAGTACTGTTGTATTAGATCATATTAGTTTGTGTAATGTTAGGTGTTAGATGTTAGTAGTTTCCATTGCTGTCATCTTTTAATGGATTTTAATCTGTATTTTTTGTTTGTAATTTCCTCACAGGCCTGTTAGGTGTTCTGTGGGATGGAGTTGCTGCTTTTGGTATGCCTTGGATTGATATTAACATGTTGCATCCATAGCTGCTCCCACATTTTCTGTCTCTGAGTTATTTCTCTTTGATCAACAGGTGGGGTCAGACTAGCGGATGGGGAGAACAAGTGTTCTGGCAGAGTTGAGGTCCTCCGCCATGACCAGTGGGGGACTGTGTGCGACCATGGCTGGGACCTCCGAGAGGCGGATGTGGTGTGCCTGGAGCTGGGCTGTGGCCTAGCTGAATCGGCCCTTCATGGTGCAGTGTTTGGTGAAGGCAGTGGAGAGATCTGGCTGCGGCATGTCCAGTGCTCCGGACATGAGTCTAGTTTGACACGCTGCGCTGTTGTCCTTCACAGTAGCGCCTACTGCACCCACGAGAAAGATGCAGGGGTGAAATGCTCAGGTGATGGTCTACTCTGTTGAGGCTTTTGATCCACCAAGGAGAAGTGCAAGATGGTTGAGTGAGTTCTGCTGGGTTGATTCATAGAGGCTACTCTGGTCAGTGACCAGTTAGACAAATTCAATACATACTGCATACAATTTTCAGAAAATCAGAAATCTTAATCGAAACTCTTTTGCTGCGTCCGTGGTGGAACGAGTTCCCAAACTCAGCAGAATCCCACTTTTCAAAAATCCCAAATCCCTTGAGGACCTATCTTGTCTGCGATAACTCACTACCCTTATTTACTTTTGAGAATTTCACGATTCACTAATTCACGTTTTGTGATTAACCTGTGTTTACTCGCAGGTACCCTTTTAATGCCCACCCTCACCCTCCTGTCGCCTCACACTGTGTTCTCTCCTGGCGAGGCTGTTCGCTTCGCCTGCAATGTTTTGCTGGGTCACCACCTTAGTGACTTCCACCTGTACAAGCAAGGAGTGTCTACACCACTGGTTACACAGAGGGCGGACCAGAGCCAGACCAAAGTGGAGCTGACGCTGTCCGACATAGAGACTTTCCACCAGGGCAGCTACAGTTGTGGGTACAGGATCATGGGTGGCTTCCCTTCTCAGCTGCTGAGCTCCCCACCAAGCAACTCGATAAACATCACTGTTGGTGAGTCATAACCACATCGTCTTATGTGTTAAAACTCTGTTGCACCAGTGCCCATTCCCATAGCTCAGTGTTTGGTTCTGTAATCTATACTATGTGTTTCATTCTATGTCCAACTCAACTCAATGGGTGTTTTATTTTAATTTGAGGTCCCTTGCCTTAAATACGTTTTGATTTCAGTTTATTATAATTATTTACTTATAACATGTAATATACATCATACGTAACATGTAATAGACATCAAGTGTCACCAAATACTAATCTCAAGCACAATAGTTTATGTTTAACCGGCTCCATTTGCTCAGGAAGACGAGATGCTGGTGAAAACTCCAAGTGGGGCATATGAGTTTAGATTATTGTTACATATTTGTATTGTTACGCCTACTCTGAACTATCATGATTTGCCGGTTGTCCTTTGTTTGTTGTTAATATAACTCACCGGTTATTTATTAGCAAAAATGTATAGTATAACTCGACCAAAAAAGGCCATTTTATTTCAGATAATTTGTGAAAATGTTTAAGAGTTGTAGTTTTAATGTTCAAGCCATTTTTTTTTTTTTTTTTTACAGATCAAATGTCTGTATTATCCTTAATACCATAACTAATTTAATTAATTTTTGAATACTCTCAGTGGAACTCCTGACTCCCCAACACTGGTACAACACGTCCACTGAGGCCCTGGCTGGTTCCGTCATTAAAGGCCACAACTTCAACATCACCTGCTCCACCCCGCAGCAGTACCCTGGAGGCTCCTTCCAGCTGCGTCTGATCCGCTCCAACGGCACAGTGCGGCAGTCCCTGCCTGCCCTCACTCCATCCGTCACTTTCACCTTTGCCAACGCCCAGAGCTCCAACGAGGGATACTACTACTGCCTGTATCGGGTCCAGCTGGGTGGGCGCACCTTTGTCTCCAGAGAAAGCCAGCCCCTGCCTATCGCCATCAGAGGTGACATTGATAATATTATAGAGACAGATGAAAGATCAGTAACATTGGTAAAGAATAGCACATGCATGTGTTGTGCTTTAACAAAAAACAGGAGAGCAAATTATTAATATGTATCATTTAGATTCGATGTCGATATACCTGTACATACTGTACTTGTATCACATAGCTGCCGCAGAAGAAGAAATCCCATTCATAAAAATCCATCCTGTATGTGACATCTCTTCCCATCCTCAGACCCAGATCCAGTACTGAGTCCAATGGTGATCAGCTGGCTTGTGTCCGGCCTGACATTTGTTGTAGCTGTCATCGTTATAATCATTGTGGCCAAGGTGCTGTGTAACAAGGAGAAGAAGCCCACTGAACTGGAGCGAGAGACCAGAACCTGTAAGTTTCTTTTAGACAGAGATTTCGTGATAACATACTGTATGTCTGCCCAGACTAATAGTGTTTCTGCCTACAGGTGTGGATAACACTTATGTTGCCTTATCGATTAACAAGCTATGACGGAGTATGCAGGCTACCATATCACTAAAGGTATTGAAGGTCATGATTATTGCACATTAGGTGTCTATAAAATAGTATTTATGCTTCTTGGAAGTTTTCATGTTTTATAACAATAAATCAAAGGGGATTTGATTTTATATTTATTGCACCATCCTATCCTTATAGTGCTTGTCTTTGTTCCCACTTGTATTGTGGCAAGTGGTACAGGTTTTTTAATACTACAATCAACAGAAACCAACCCTTTGACCACACATAGGTGAGGTCTATTTAAAAAATCAATCAGCAACAGAAATATTTCAGGTGTCCTATTTAAGGGGTTGAAATGAATGTTTTTTTTGGTAATTCATTTAGATCACTTTGTAGTCTGTTTTCATTTTTGTTAGTGTCAAACATTCACATGAAATCTACTGTGATTCAGTGTTTCTTCAATGAAAACTTGCAAGGAGGGGTGAATACATTTTATAGGCACTGTAATATTTGATTTGTGGGCGTATTCCTAATTGTGCCACACTAATAAATTTAAAGTGAAGCATGTTGTTTCCTCCTTTTTAAGCAGAATCGCACGCGAGAGGACAGTCGAGGGGCTCACACGGCGTCCATCGTGGATTCTGTTGGCAGGAGACGTGATGCAGAACCAAACAGCTCGGTCTGCCATCCACTCCTGGAAAGAGGCTCCACCTGGATCCAGTTCAGTACAGTCTGGATAAGGCTGTTTTTATTGGACTAACATAGACCTACTTAACACTAAACTTCAGGCTAGTGATACTGCTGGGAAATAATGGATGTGATTGGCTTTAACGCCTTCTGTTATGAGATGTTAACTACAAGCCACAGAAGACTGACCGTGTAGATTATTTCCAGTTCAACGTCTGTAGGGGTTTCAGCTAGACTTCACATTTGGCTACTGCCATGACACCAGATGTATGGAGTGGAAAACTGCAACGACACGCTAAACCTTGGGAAAATGTGATGCAGATCCTTCAGGTCTGTGTTAATGCATTTTAAAGAAATGTATTTATTACCAAGTAACACTAAAGACAGTCTCAACTAGCTTATTAGATACTCGCTTCTCCAGATCAATGATCCTTAAAGGATTAGAACATGTTTTTGTATTTTAAGTCTAACCCAATGCATCTTATGTCATTTACAATATGTAGATCACTGCACTTTAAGTTAATAGAAGCTGTAGTTGATTAAAACGTGCTATTGTTGGAACTTCTGGGTTCAATGAGTTTAATTTGACAATCTACATCTCTGCATGAACTGTAGGTGGATTTCTCTCATCAGATTGAACTACATAGGAAACATTTAACATAATGCATAATTTAATTCATTTCTATATCAATTGCGTAAACATTTATTGTTGCTTTTGAATAAATTACTAGGCGCTTCAAATGTTTACATATGCAAGCTCTTTTAATAGTTTGAATAATGTAATAGCAATACAAAACACGTCACATCAAACTCTACAGAACGTAAAGGTTGGATAATACAAATGTGTAATATCTCTGGAACGAAGCATAAACATGTAATTACAGCTTGTATAAACAGTTCAATTCCATATTTTTACCCAAGATAAAATGTTATTGATTATTAAATGCTGAAAGAAACTATTAAATCCCAATTATTCCTACAAAACCACTCAGGCACTTGTAATACAGCTGGTCTGAAAGCTGTACTTTTTAATAATTATTTGTGATAAATGACAAATGGAAGCATTGTTGTACTTTTGATACTGAACAGCAGATTGATTAATGCACTGTGACACAAGTTTAGCCGTTTGTTTGGTTTTGAAACAATCTGTCCTATACATTTTTTTCCTAAGAAATATCTAAAGGTTTATTCAAATTTGGCAAAATTACAAATTATCCTGATAATTTCAACAATGGCCGATGACGTCTGAGAGATAACAACAATTAAAATGGGGTTGACTGGCAGTTTGATTATTTACTGGCAAAAAAAACAACAACCTCAGTCAATATAAATATGTCTCTTTCTAAATATCAGACATATTATGATAATCCACTGACCTTAAATTGAGATAAAGCTCTGTGGATATGTAATATGCAGCTGCAGCATCTTTAAGTGTAATGTCATTTCTTGACGTATTTAGCCCTGAAAGGAGATCACCGGTGGGTGCACTGTGCTGTGGGTGATGATGATCTCAAAAACTTAACAGATCACACTGAAATTATCCAGGTAAGAGGAAGAAGGCTTCTCTGTATTTCTGAGTGATATGTTCTTTTAGAGTGGCATCCTCATCTTTTCTAGTAGTGGTCATATAATAATGCTGGTGGACAATTTTAAACATAAGCAAGCAAGTAAACTGCAAATATAAAGCATAGCAATATTGCATAAAGCCCAATCTCAGCAATATCTAAAATAAAGGCATTAACCAAAATACAATCATCCAATTAAAATGCACAATTATGTATAATATCCCCATAAACTGAGCATGAATAAAAAAAAAAATCACTCTATTCCTTGGAGGGATTCATTTGTCTCCATACTTGAAAAAACTAAGTAGAGGAAGACTGCCACAGCCAGGAAGAACACAAACTGAACCCAGAGAGGGATGAGGCGAGACGACTTTGGTGCCTTCGGAGCATCTGGAGATTTCATGGGGGTCGAGTTCATGTAGGTGTTTCTGTAAGTGGACGGTGTGTCGTACATGACGGGCCTGAAAGGAAATTAAATTAGTACATTAAAATAGTGCTGCGTCTGTTATCACAGTTCTAACAATGTTGGGTTAAGTAACAATGAAGAGACTAAATGTATTGTATGTATTGTCCCCTCAAATTATAATTGAACAGCATTATGATGCGTCCCTTTGTGGGAACTTTAAATAGTGAGACCTTTGATTATCAATTAATTGCTTTAAACCCTTGTAAATTGCACATATTTCTGGCTCTGGACTGTTAGTTGGCAAAATTAATAGTTATCACCTCGTGCTCAAGGAAACTTGTGCGGGGCTTTTCGTAGGGTTTTAAAAAAAGAAAAAAAAGGTTCCTACATTTTATAGACTGAAGCATCCAGTCTGGTATTGCAGGAAAACCATACAACACTCTCTGATTACAACACGCGGAGAGAGAGACTTTATTCTCTGCTCAGAGAGATGTGACTCCACGATATCTTTACATAGATAATAGTCGTTTGCAGTTATATCATGGTCTGAATCAAGTATATTGCACCTTTTTAAAAGTAGCAATACTGCAATATAATACTACTTTTATACTACAGGTAAAAGTCCCAAACTGAAGTAAAAGTACATAAATATACACTTAAAATGCCAAAAGTAAAGTGAGTCAATTGTTATTATTGATGCATTTATGTGTGTGTAGCATTTTACTGCTGCAGTTGGTTGAGGTGATGCTCATTGTTTAATCTGAAACCCTACATCATATTTGAAATGCTTGTACATTTTGTGTGTAAAATCTCTCTCTCTCTCTATATATATATATATAATTTAAGTACCTCACTTGACTATATATATATAAATAGTCAAGTGAGGTACTTAAAGTAAAAAAGGTGACAAACAAATTTCCTAATTTGAACCGAAATAGATTCTGATGACACTATTTAACTTTATAAAAATACACTTACTCATCAACGAATTCCCGTCCTCTGTATTCAGGCTTTGGCCTTGAGTAGCTTGAGTAGGATTGCCTGTCGAGAGTAAAGTAGAACGGAACATGAGTGGAATCACAAACTGAGACAACTACAACTACTGCAAAGACGTATATATTTATAACTTACTCATGTTCAAATTCCCTCTCATTCCACTCTGGTCTTGACCTCATGTAAGAGCCACTAGATAGACAAGAAGGAAAGTAATCTTTAAGTTAAGAGTTTTATTTTTCAATTTGATTTACTGAAATAGAAGAAAGAGCTGACAAGAGAGGATGTGTAAGAGAACTGACCGGTCTCCTGCACCTTCAGTCCTGACCTGCAATGTGGGAAGCAGTGAACTTTTACAACAGTGTTAATATAAACAATGCATACCTTTAACTGTCCCTGCATTTTATTTACATGATGTTTCATTTATATTTGTATCTCTGGCCCATCCATGGGACACCCCTCCTCAATAAGATTAGAAAACAAATGAGCAGTTAGTCCCATTTCATAGACACCTGTGATTTTGGTCTGTATAAATATTATAAGTATAATATACTTGACTTTTTTTTTTATAGATGTACCTGTTGAATTCCCCACAAAATTATTTTTTTAACGACAGTCGTCATCAAATATTTATCTTTATTTATTCGGTGAGTAATAATATTAAAACTAAAAACAGCATGGACAGATGTACTTACAGGTGTAATGTATTCATAGGTGACTTCCTCTGAAATGAAAACACAAACATGAGGATAAATGTCAAGTGTGCATTTCCATGACACTATTACTACACACTATTATTACAGTGGCCCACATCTGTATAATAATTGCTACACAACTATATTTTGCCATCTTTAACAAAATAAATCTGTTCAATAATACAGTTAAGGAATCTAACACACAAAAGCAGCACAGATGTTTCACGTTTTGCTGACTTTATATATATTTTATAATAAATACAACGTTATAATTAGTTTGAAACAGTACAGCTATAATGGCAAAATGCTAGTTATACAGTAAATGTAGATCCCTTTGAATCCTCTGAAGGGAGCTTTCTAAAGTCTTGAAAAAAAATCTTGTTTTTGGCCTTTAGCATTTTCCTCATCCAAACTTTTTCTCCAGGTAGGTCCCATTAAGGTTATAAAGTTATGAGACTAAATTATATTGCTTACATTTTGGGACGATGTGTATGTTATCCTTTGGAGAAAATGAGTAACACTATGAGGAATGTACAATGATCTATAATTAGACTTCTGGTACATTTGTGGACTCATGTATGGCCTCTAACGTTGCCTTTATTCATCAACGTAAAGCTGTAGTGTTAGATAGAAGAAAGAAGGACCCTCTTCTCTGTAGTAGGTTTTATCAGATGACGGCTTCGATGGTTTCCCTTTGGCCATGGCCTCTTTCAGCTTCTTCTCATACAGGCTTCTGGTGGAGTCTGAGAACACAAACAAGTAATTAGAAGTAAGACACGGGGATTTAACCCGCATTACAGGCGCAGAGTTCCTTCACACGCAGGGGGAGGCCTGTGAAGTCAGCTGCCTTAAACGTGGATTCAAAAACGGGCGCAAAGTGAGCGTTAAACGTGAGCCACTCACCGACCACAGGCCCGTGCTTTATTCCGTATTCGTCCAAAAGGTCGCTAATGTCCTGCGCGGATTTACTTCTGAGCGAAGACATGTTTGTAATTTGATTTGTTCGTTCAGATTTCTGTGATATGTTGCTATTTTTGGCGAGTTCCTCTTTCGGTTAGGCTGTTAATTTATTTTACCCAAAACAGCCCAACAGCCCAAACTCTTCCCTCCGAAGTGAGCAGTGGCAGCTCGTTTTGTGACACGGCTGGTGGGAACGATTATGTGTGGAGTCGAACACGAGTTCAGAAAAGGAGAGGGGCTTAAACCCCGCTCTCCTTTGTTGAGCCTGGTGTTGAAAACGTTTGCGCTTTCCGTCAAACGTTACATCGTTTCCGTTTGACACATTCTTCTTTTATGGTTTTGAGTCTGTTTCCCCCCCAGAAATTTAGCAGCGCCACCTTCTGTCTGAATGTGTTCATGTAAGTGAGCTCATGCTTTTATTACCAACATAACAACAGTAACGATCAAAAAGAAAATGCCATAATGCAGAGTTGCCCGTTTGAGTCTCGTCTTATTTAAATTTTTTTTATTTCAGATTCATTGACAAGCAAAATACTAACTTTAACCAATAATACATTTAAACAATAAAACTGTACACACTATTGCACAGTTGTGCTGTAGTAATGTATTGTCTATTGTAAGTTAAATTCTGTATGTCAAAACTTGTATCTGCAAAGCATGTAAATATAACTGTTGAATACGTTATAAATGGGTACACAATGCCCCTCTGTGACGATGAAGAGAAGAACCAGAACTACTCAAGTATCTAAAAAATGTAAAGTACAATAGTACATGAACTGAGTTATTGTCCACCACATTAGATGCCTTAGATTTAGGCCTATTTAGCCCCGAGATAATCTACAATGCCTAGAAAAAAGTGGGAATATGACTTATAGGTCATGCAAACACATCATTGTAAACAAAGATATATTTTTATTAAGCAAACAATTGTATGAATGTTTAACACTTTACATTGCATTTTTACAAGACAATATTGTCATTTTGGATTTTTCTTTCATCAGCCGTAAGCATGTGAGCAAATTTCAATTACCACAAATTAGGGTTTGACCTAAAAGAGCGACACACGGCTGAACCAGCCCGCTTGGTCTGTGGCAAACCAGAACATCAGCAGCCCCGTCAGTATCACCAGAGCCATCTTCAGCGTCAGCTTCACCATGTTGAAGCACTGCAGGAACAAAGGACAGGGCAGAGAAGCAAAGTAACTAAACCATTCAGGAACAAATGAACAAAGTGAATGTCCAGTAAAAGCCAGTGAGTACACACTTTGTGTTTCCTGGTACACATGTGTGTGTTGCTGACATCTGGCACGTTCTCTGGTAGCTGAGTGTTTGGAGGGTCACAAGCCTGTGACATTATCGTGGCGTCGTCAGGCTCCCTAAATTCCTGGACAAAGGCAAATCAGTTAAGAAATCTAGTTTACGTCTTCATGTATATGTTTTGTTTTGTGTGTTCTCTGTGTCCACATGAAAACCTCAGATGTCTCTGCAGAGCTCAGGTCCTCCTCCTCGTCTGTGGAGCTGCTGAGTGAAGCTCCGTCACTGCTGAGAAACAAGAAAGCAGACAGTTGTGTTTTATTTGGAACTGTTGTAGCTCAAGTCCCAGTTTTTGTTAAAGAAAGAAAAAGTGGAATACATTATACTAGGAATCCTGCTCACCTGTCAGTTTCATAGTGAATTACTTGAGACAATGGATCTGCACAAAACTGAACTTTGATCTGTCTTCCTATAAAATTGCACAAATGAAAACTGATAAATTGTTTGATAATGTGATGCCGTATAAAGATTATACCCGTCATCGTCTTTACTCACCTTCTCTTTCGTTCTCTCTGTCACTGTCGTCATAAAACTCGTAGAAAGCATTGATTCTCTTCTGCTCTTGTTCCCAGTTCCTCTCCTCTTCATATTCATCTTCTTCCACTTGTCCAGTCTCCACGATCCCAGATGCTTCTGGCTCGGTGTTGAAGAAGAAGAAGCTATCATCCAGGGATCCCTGGTTAGACGGGTTTGTTGTTCTGGCATCCCCTCGCTGTACCACTTCTTCTGCAGAACGGTGAGTCACATCTGAAAGCGGTGAATCCGCGTCATCTGTGTCTGCTGTGGTTAACAGGTCTTCAGACAGAAGGGTATCAGTTGTTAACGCGTCTAGATTCCAATAATTGTTGAAATCGGCTGGATCCACTGTGTTGTAGTTGCCAGAAAATGCCGCACCTCTCCCACCGTGAGTCTCCTCCAGTTGCTCGTTGCTTTCAAGATCTTGTAGACGCACACAATCAAGGAGTTTCTCGTCACTCCCTTTTTCTTGAAACTCATCATCACTGGAGGTGTAGGAATCACTCTCACCTGTCGCACCTCCATCATCAACCGCTGCTTCGCCAGACACTTTGTCCACACTGTCTTTTTCTCTATCAGCCACATACAGGCTCCTGAACTCATTGGCACCCACCTCTAGATCTCTGCTGTACAGATACCCGTCCCCCTGCTCATCAGTGTCCTCAGCTCTTCCCATCCACCTTGCATCTGTTACAGCTCTTTCCTGACAGGTTTTCTGCTTTGTAATTGAATCGCTGTTGGATGCACAAGCCAAGGCCTTTGACTGGCTATTCTTCTCTTGATTTCTACCTCCATCTTCCACATATTCACATGAGGAAAAGTCTGAGGGGTAATCTGCAAAGCTCTCACCTGCATCTTCGTGCTCCTCCCCTGAAAAATCCTTAGTTTTCTCTCCATTTTTCTCACTATCAACTTCAGCAATAAGATCCTGCAGATTTTGCACTGATATTTCTGGAAACTCCAAATTGGCTTTCGCTGGGCCATCCACACAAGGACTTTCAAGCTTCTGGTCACGGCACAGAGCGAACACAGCTCCTTCTTGTTCGATTTTCATGCCCTCACGCTCAGAATCACACAAGTCCTTTTCCTTTTCCCTCTCTTGCTCGTCCCCTTCAATCCCGTCACCTCTTATCATCATCTCACTGCCACATTCAGGGACTCTCTCAAAATAGGACACCTCCTCATCACTCCCGCTCTCACCTTGCTCCTTGTTTCTAATTTGAGGGGTTTCAGCTCCCTCCGGGTCCAGAGGTTGTCCCTCAGTAAAGATCCGGTCCTCTTTATTCCCATCGCACAACTCTGTAGTAGTATCTTCCTCGTCCTCTTCATCTTCTCCAGATCCTATCTCTTCAGTCTCTCCATCGGAGCTTGAGTAATCCTGCTCCAGTGTTTTGTCCCTGTTCATGACCCCTCCACCTTCAAAATCCTCCTCTTCGCTTTTATCATCACACTGCTCTTTGTCGACATTTTCCGCCATGTTTATATCTTTAGTTTCCATGCTAGACAAAACTGCAGTTTGACAAGTTGCTTCCTGTTGCAGAGCCCTGTCTTCCTTTGTGACAAAGTTTTCTTCAGAGATGTCGGTTTTGTCTGCCTCAAATATTTGTTCAACATTTAAATTTTCAAAGTCCAAATCTTCATCAGGGAATGATGTGGCAGCTGTTTCTGTAACATCCCCGTTTGAAAATTAAACACTTTCATAACTAGTTTAATTAAAAAGAAAATAAAAGTAAATACAACAGTACTAAGACATATAAGATGTATGACTTACCTGAAAAAGCATCACTTAGTAGATCAGCAAAACTTTGTTCCATTTTTTCAAACAGGGAAAACAATAGTTCATATAGTACGAGTTATATCAAGACAAACATTACTGCCACAGATCATCATTCTCAGAAAGGAAGAGAGCGCGATCTAACTCTCGTCTGCTGTTGCTGTGGCTTCCTGTCACACAGACGTTGCATACATCACACATTCAATCTAATGTACTTGGTTAAATATATAACTACAAATGTCTACATAATGTAAGCCGTACCGATACACGGAAGGTGATCAAAACATGTGTTTCTCTAACAAGTGAAATCACAAAAGTAATGTTTTGCGTGTCTTCAGCATGAGCTCATGAAATGAGGTCGGCTTTGATGTGGTCTTGGTTTCAGATGCACAACACTCCAGCAGTTGTTCCTTCACGCTGAAACAACTCATGTTTATTGTGTCTTATTGTATATAACTTTGTACTGTATGTTGAAGACCTTTTTGTTTGCTGCTGCCTTTAATTGAACCAGATTCAAGGCTAGCAATCAATTTCTCCATCTTACTACTGCTTTTTATTTCTTAAACTGCACTGCCATTTTTATTCAGTTTCTTGCTTTTTGACTGTTTTAAATATTTGAATGAATGATCTTAATTGTTTTTAAATCTTGTTTTCTTTTGCATTATGTTTTAATGTTTTTAGTGGTTTTGTTTGAAGCACTTTGAATGGCCTTGTTGTTGAAATGTGCTATACAAATAAACTTGCCTTTCCTTTCCTTTCCTATAACTGAGATGAGTACAGTGCTGCTTTAGTGATGAGTTAGAGTCATTAAAAAATAACTGTTATTGTCAGTGAATATTTTGTTTGGAACTTTATTTTGACAACTAAAACAGTTCAGATCAGACTTCCTGGTTTGTGCTGGTTGTCCTACAGCTCACTGCGGAGGAGGTAGCGGTGGTTAGGCTTCAGGTCGACTTCTACAGGAAAATGATCACTGACCTCAAGAGCCTAAAAGTGCCATCAGAAGAAATGAATGTTAATGTTTAGGTACATAACTGAATCAAAGAAGGGGACATGTATAGATGACATGTTTACCTCCTCCTCTGTTAGATGGAAACTCTTTTTAAAGTTGAACGGTTGAGCTGAACCCGGCACTATACTGGAAATAATTTCACGTCCGTGGACAATGATCCTGTAAAATCCAAATTGTGTACATGACATTACCCTGCAGCAGAAAGCTCATTATAGAGCATATACACATGCATTTCATTGCTGAGCACTTCTTCAGTGGCATTATGTAATTCAGTTTTCTGCAGTCACCGACCTGTCATAGGCGCAGTGCGTCTTCTCACGGACGGTAGTGTCTTGCTCATCTCCAATTAACCAGCGGAACTTTGGGTCACTCCTCAAGCGCACGGCTCTCCAGCCCTTGATGGTGACGTAGCTGCAGCCGGCGTTGAGGTCCCCTAAGATCATCACGTTCTGGGTGAATGAAGGGAGGCAAATGGGAAGTTCAAGAGATAAAAGAAAGTTAAATATATATATAAATATATTGTGTTTTAATGATGATGATGATGGTTTAACCTACATCAGTCTTCCACTTCTTGTAAATTCCTTTGAAGACAGTATACAGTTCATTAATCTCCTTCATGGCATTTCTTGGACAGGTGTGCTGCCCGATCAGGACAAAATCCTTCACCACTGCAAAGTAACAACAACCGCTCAAACATTTATGTCTTCAATGAATGTTTACATGCAAATTTCAGTCTTTTCTGGGATTTGCTCATATGTTATGATCATATAGTGCTTACATGGAAAATAGAGAACCCTGATTATGAATATCCCTGTCTATATATGATATTATCCAGGGATTTGTTTATAGATTTGTTTACAAATATATACTGTATTCTTCCAAATCCAGTATATCAGTTATTAACAGGTGTTGTTACCACAACTGTTGAGGATGAACCCATCTTGGTGTCTGGGTGCCTGAACTCTGCTGCATTTATCATTCTGGTTGATTTTGTTTTTTCATCTGATCATCAGATGTGAGAGAATTGTTTTAGAAACCTGGACAAGGTGTCAATATCCACCTAGCAATCAGGTTTTTAAAACCCAGGATAATAAAGTCAATTTTTGTCTCAAATCTCAAATCTTAGCTGGGATTATAGCGTGTGCTAATGTGGCTACTTTTGTTTTCTGTATAATTCCAAAGATGCCTTTTGCTTCATCGTACATGTCGTCGGGGAGTGAAAGCGAACGATGAAAGGCTCTCTGGAGAAAACATCTGTTTCATTGGTTCCTGCTCCTTCTAGTTTAGGATACTGATAATGCTCTTTGATCGTCAGCATGTTGGTCCTGGAGAAGATGAGAGAGGCAAGAGACAACATTAAGGATGTCATGTTAATCTAACCATTGAGAGCAAAAGGTCGTGTTTGATTATGGGTTACCTGTAAATGAAGACATACTGCTCCTTGTAAGTCTTCCTGCCCAGCCTTTCACTTTCCACATAGGAGTATGAGTTGGATTTGTCAAACCTGCTGATGACCACGTAAATGAGAAGTTTAAAGTTGTGACAGAGGCTTCACCAGATCTGTCAGATTGGCGGTTTAAATCAAACAAAGCTTGTACCTGTTGAGATCGTTAACCAGAGTTTGTATTGCTGCTCCTTTAGAGTCTCGGACCTCCTGAATAAGACACAAGTCGCACCGAGAAAGAATCTTGGGAGCAAAATATAGACAAAGATCGATCAGTTATCTAGTTCTGCGTGGATATTGCTCCAGCTGTTGCATAATAGAGTACCTTTAGAAGAATCTCCATAACCTTCTTGTTGTTGGCCTTTGATTCACCAAAGCTCTGAACATTGAAAGCGCAGATTTTCAGGGAAGATGCGACGTTCGACACACACAACCCCACAACAAACAGCAGAACTGCAGTCCTCATCTTGTGGAGGCTTCTCACTCTGTAAGTGTTAAAAGATAGTTTTGCAAGATCCTCCCAGTCATATTGTGAAAGGTGTTACAAATACTTCTTCACTCATCGGCATCTACTTTGCAGCCTCTTACCTTCCGTGCCAGTTTCAGCAGGAGACTGACCTCAGTCCAGCAAAGATCCATCTCTTCAATGAGCTGTGGTGTGTTTGGGGAACATGCAGGTAAACGTGTGTGAAAGATCTGTGTGGTGGATGTGCTGTGTCAGTGCGGGTGGAGAATGGGGCTTTATCTGGAACCGTAAAAACCACCGAATACAATGAACAACAGTGTGTTTTGTCTCTGGGTTAGAGTTTAATCAGACAATAGACGGTGCCATGTGTCATGTCTGTCAGTTTCATGAACATTTGCTTAGAATTGACAACATATTATTGATTTCAGTCATTTTAGCA
The DNA here is from genome assembly GCA_023566465.1 of Cottus gobio. Classification (NCBI taxonomy): domain Eukaryota; kingdom Metazoa; phylum Chordata; class Actinopteri; order Perciformes; family Cottidae; genus Cottus; species Cottus gobio. The sequence goes on along the minus strand of CM042215.1, from coordinate 14,915,261 downwards.
TTGACATGAGCAGCTGGTAGTTACCACACAGTGCCATCACATCACTGGGACAATACGCTGTACAATGGTGCAGTCTCAACTGTGATGGGGATGGTTCTACCTCTGATTTTTGAAATGACAATTTTTTTCTTTCATACCAGATCTTAGAGAATAAGTATGGATGAGTCCAGTGGTACGCAGGGATATTTAGTCTAAAAGGAGATCTTACTCAAAGGGATATAGATGTTGGTTGGTGGATATGATTTGTTTAAGATATATTAGGATTCAACCAATACACTGATCAATTTAAGAGTGGTCCTTCGTTACATTGCCTTCACGTATCTCACGTATCTTGTTTTACACCCAGCATGAACCCAAGACTCCAACCGGTGACACTTTATTTGTTTTCAACTCACAAAGCTTAAAAAAACTCAACAAACAGTAACATTTGTTTTAGTAAATATTAATTTATTTCTGACCATGTGAAACTAATGGCTCTTTATTGCATCCTCACTTCTTTTGTTTACTTGGAGCAACAACTGAAATAGCTATGTTTTCACTTTGTTTGATGTTTATTTAATGGATTTGTAATAATTCAAGGTGCTGCTATTGACCAATCGAGCTGTTTACAGTTCAAATGATACTTCCTGTCTACCTGACTATTGTGTTGATATTATTGACACACAACTTCTTAAAATCGTATTAACCTCAGCCAACTTGTGACGTTTGCTGAAACATGTTTTCATTGTTGTAATAATTAAAAATACATTTATAATTGTTCACTCTGGAAGTGTTCCTTTACATTCTGCAAACATCCTACTACACATTTTCAACTCAACATTTTCACAAATATTCCAAGTCTGAAAATGTTTGAAATACTAAATTATAACTACATCCTATGTATTTTAAGACAAAGGAACAAAACAACAACAATAAAACCAATGTTCCTGAGCAGTGACATTATCATATCGGTCTAAAACAGCCAGAGTGTTGAGGAGACGCCATGTCCATGAGATAGTCTTCGATACGTGCTTCTATGTCTGAGTACAGGTCTTCAGCTTGCTCCCTGAAAGGAGGATGCCACAGCCACAACATGGCAACCCCCACCACACCAAGGAGAAGAAGGAAGGTCATAGACACTTTCCACCAGGAGCCACACTGTGTCTAAAAAAAGTGGGAAGAAAATTATAATTATATATATATATATATATATATATATATATATAGCTTATAGCTGAGGCGGATTTGGTCAATGCAGCAAAAATGAAGCAAAATAAATTGTGACAATGACAATGTAAGGGCAAATGAGCATGTGAGTATAGCAAGGACATTTAGTTTAAAATCGTGCGCACACACACAAACACACAAACACACACACACACACACACACACACACACACACACACACACACACACACACACACACACACACACACACACACACACACACACACACACACACACACACACAGGGCTCACCGGTCTCCTGCTGCGGTGGCTGAGTTGCCGGAGCTCGTCCCTGCACTGCGACAACCGGGCCTGGCTTAACTGACACTCCTGCTCCATGGCATGCAGCTCCGTCTGTAGCTCCTCGCACTGTGCGCACACACGTATGCAGATCAAATTTGACTGCAAAATGTACCTCAAAATAACAATATTTAATATAAAATGCATCTTGATAAATATTTGTAAAATAGATGTTACACTCATTTGAAATGAGTAATGTAGAAGCTGAGTTAATTTATGATTTGTTTTTGTCAATAAATATAAAATATATTATCATTATGCATTAGTCTACACATTGTAGACATTGCAAATGAGGGGGATATTATGTTTGACTAATTGTCATCAAGTAACTCAAACTAAACATTCAGCTTGTGAATGTGCGACAGTACACTGTGATAGCTCCACTTCACCTCTCTCTCTTTGAGTCGGAGTTTGTCCTGAGTGTGATGGAGCTGCTCCTCCACCTCAGAGTCTCTCCTCGCCGTCAGTTGTGGCGCCGCTTCCTCCGACGTCAGAAGCCCCTGCATCATGGAGCCCTGGCTCTCCTTGCTGCCATCTAGGAGATAGAAAACTGTTTAAATAAATGAACCATGATGCCTTGCATAAAAACATGACACTTAGGTCTAATAGTCTTGCCTCTGAGGTGCTGGATTTCCTCTCTTAAAATCTGATTGTCTTCTTCCAGCAGGCACATGTTGTACTGTAGCTCCTTCTTCTCTTGTCCCAATGACACCACCTCCTCTCTCATCTCAGCCTCTCTGGCTCTGAACAGCTGCACAGGACAGACGTTTTTCACAACCATACACATTGAAACTTCTGGCCATCCACATGGTCACAGATACCGTACCTCCACTTGGCTGTGCAGCTGTTGCAGCTGTTCATTATTGAGGTGTTGGTTTTCAATAAGCTGTGCAGAGCTCAGCTTCAGCTCCTTAAAAAGGCTCTGCCACCTCAGTGCCTCTGCCTTTGCTGTAACTAGTGCTTCCTGATGGCAAAAAAGAATAAGTCAATGACAGTGTCTTTCAACATAGTTGAATATAAATGTTGTTTATTTGGGTTAAAAGCTAGATATTTGACCTGCATTGTCTCAGACTTGATGAGCGCCTCAGTTTTCTCCTGTGTGACCTTCTGTAATGCGACCAGGGCCTTCTCCTCATACACCAGTTTCTGCTTCTCCATCTGTATCACCAGTTTCTTTACTCCATCCTTGGGAAACTTCTATAAGCACACGCCACTGTTGAGTTAAACCTAAAAATGCTTTTCAAAACCAGAGTAGACACTGGACTAACACTGCATGACAGAGGGAAAATGATGAGTGGGTCGGCTGTTTTAGAAAGGAGCAAATGTTTGTGTTTTTACATCGAAATGACGTTTTAAAAAAGATTTAAAAAACACTCAGTGTTTGCATCGTTACCACCAGCTGCTGTTCTTACCTGCAGGCAGACTTGCAGCTGCGCCTCCAGAGCTTTGATCTTGTTTCTCAGCAAGTCTTCACTGCAGCGAGCCTGTGGGTTAGAAAGGAAATGAGTGACTGTCACGCTGTAGCCTGCGGATGGAAAATGAATGGTTCATCAACCAGAATCTGTGACAGTATGTTCTTTCAATGTCTACACTCACTGGTGCACAAAGGCAACTTGCAGCATCAGTGAGCCTCCAGAGATATCACAGTGTCTGATCTTTGTGATCTTTTTGTTTTGAATTCGAAAACATATATAACATATAAGTTGCCTAATGATAACGTACCTGAGTGAAAAAAGAAAAAGCATTAATTATATAAACTAAATCAACTTCTAGATCCACAGCAGTTCAAATCCAAATTAAAACAACAGTTAAACAAAAAAGGGAAACACTAATATGTCTCCTTCATTCATTACAGTTAGAGAGAGTTAAGGAGGATTCATAGCACCCATAGCTGCTGACTGTCACACCCTTCCTGTATGAGAATGGCAGCGTGCTCTCCTCCTATGCAGCAGGTTAGAGCAGAAGCAGGAAGCTCCAAACCACAGACTGCATAGGCCTTCCTGAAGTAGCAGCTCTCATACTTGACTTTTACAAAGACATTTTCAGTGTGATATCCATTGGGGAGCCAAAAAAACAACATGACCTTATACAACGAGATATATATGTTTGGTGTTTGTAAACTGTAACTGTGACCCACTGGGGGTGTGCATACTGATGCAGAGTCTTACCGTCCATATTTTGTTTGAAGAGTTCATGAGGCTTGACGTGCTCTCCTGGAGGGCGACAAGCTTCTTCTTCACGGCCTCCTCTCTCCACAGGGCCTCCTGGTAGAAAACAGCCAGCAGAGGAGAGAGAGGGCTACGACATTGTGCACATACTGAGTGTAACTTAAGTCAGTCAGCATCTTCTGTTCAGGTGTTAGACTGATAAAATATGCTCGCCTCATCATCTTCTGTACTAAAATGTGTCTATTTTTGTCTCAAACAATAAATGCAGGTGATTTACTTCGCACAGGAATGTGCTTACAGTAACTTCAGAACAAAAAAACAAAGTCAAAACTTCCTTTATGTCAGTTACACAACTATCTAACTAGTGTCTGCTAATATTAGCCACCAAGCTAAAGGACATACAGTGGCCACAGATAATATAACAAAGCATCTGTTAACTTCTGTTTATTAACATCCACTGAGTGGTAAAATGTAGGGCAACAGAAGGACAAGAAGAGAAAAGTCCCAAACTTATTTCAGTAATGTCATTACAAAGCCAAATCTAGCTAACCTTTGCTAACATTAGCCACCATTAGCTCCAGGTCATACCAGATAAAATAAGGCTGTATCAGTAAAATGCTGAGCTTTATGGATTATGAATTTAACTTTTAATTCATTAGACGAAGAATGTGTTATTTAATCTGTCAAAGGTGACAAAGTCCTGATTTAAAGAACAAACAGCACCGAATTGATTTGGAAAAAAATAATGTTTACCTGCAAGTAGTCCGTTAACCTCTGAAGATCCTATTGTGTGTGAGGTAAGAGACATCAAAAAAGGTACATTTGATTAAAATCTTAGGTTTCTAATATGCAATTTATAGATTGATAAAGCAACAGTTTGAAACGTACTGACTCCTTGACAGTGACGAGACCAGACCTGCACAGAAGAAAATATCTCATTATAGAAATACAAAGCATTATCACAGCTGCGTCTGACATCAAATTTAAGATTTCAATCCAACCCACTCTGTCTGCACACTGGTCTCTCGCTGTATATTCTTTTGGATAATATTTTCAGTTTGGACGGAGAATCTTTGGTGAATCTTTTCTGCTTGGATGAATGTTCTGACGCTTGTCTTTTGAGCTTTGAGAGAAAGTAAAAGCAACATTATTAGTGAGCCAATAAAAGATAATTTGACAGTCTCTGATACGAATGTTATTCAACTGGGCAAGATGTTTACCATTAATACTATTCTCTCTTTTGTCTGTGCTTTTCGCCCTGTGCTGGTTTGATTCCTTCATTGCTGGTGTGGAGGTAGATGCTTGCTTCCTTGCATGACCTTTCTCTTGCCTCATCAATGTTACCTGTTCTGTCCATAATGAAGCCTGAGGAATTGAGGAGAGAGAAGATGATGCAGGTATTATTCCTGTGGATGTGGAAAGATTGAATATGGATCTGATGAAATAACACTAATAACATCAAAGGGTATTACCCAGTTGCTGGTGCTTGGGCCTTCAGTCACACTGCTGTTTGGTGTTAAAATCATCCTTGTATGCATGTCATTGGTGGTTGGAGTATTTTGGACATCTGTATGCAATGTCTCTGACTTGATTGAACTGTATTGTTTCATTGAAAATGTATTTGGTGAAGGTTTTCTCCTAGAATAATAGTTTGTAGTATTCCAACCACACGGCTCCGGGCTCACTGATCTCCTCCTCAGAAATTCAAGTTGCCTTTTTTCCTTCAATTCGTTCTTGATCAGTCTCGTGTCAATCTCTCTCGTCGGGCTGCGACATGAAGTCACGTTGTTGCGTCCTCGCAGGTGTTCGCGTTTCTCTGCTCTGAAGTCCACTAGTTGTTCAAAGTGTTTCACTGGGGAGAGTTGTATACCACTGACAGTAAGGGCGTCCATGGCAGCCCCTCTGGCTGTTTCAGTGTCTTGAGCCTACAATGAAAATGCATCATCAAATGAATTATATACATACATTCTACTGCTGTGTATCAAATGTTATAGGTAGCTGCAAAATGTTACTGAATGATGTGTTTCAGGTGCAAAATGATGGTTCAGACAGTACACATGAAGATAAACTGTACATGACAATTACTTTTATTTTTTAATTTACATGGAAAACATTGTTTGAAAAATGCCTTTAAACTTCTGTGGTATCAGTTTGTATATTTCAAACACTTTCCTGATGTTTTAATCTCCAGAGCCATTTACCTGCTTTGGAATATATTGAAAGAAAGTTAGTGTTTGGGCTCCAAAGGTATATTAGCAGTATGCATAAAGAAAAGCAAAATGCAAAACCTCAACAGTATATTTTACATTCCGGATGCTCTGTTTACAGCAATGCATTTTCTACTTTGACCATGGGGGTCAGTTGTAGAAGCAGTGTAGTAGCTTGTATAGGAGTACTTTTAACAATAAATGTAATGTAGATGATGCAGTGGTTGTATTGTAGTTGTTGTTTGTCAGAAATCTCCTTTAACACTGAGTATCAGAGTTATTAAAGACAAACTATGCTTTGGAAAGTGCTGTTTAAGGTTGTGGAGGGAAAATGTACAAACTAATGCAAAGACAATATGTCGCTTGATAAGCAGAAAACCATGACTGATCTTACCTAGAATGCCATCTCATTCAGTGGGGTAAAGTATTCTTGAGGTGATTGAGAAGTCATCCATTTTCTCACTCTTCTGAAATAGTGTCGGGAGGTTTTGTCTGTGTTTCACATAGCTTCTTCTGCTGAGCATAATTTTACAGGAAGTGCAGTGAACCACAGCGTCATATGTTCCTCTATCTCACCAGCCACTCGCATCAAACTGATGCTATACACGGGTGGGCCCCAAGATTACACACAGACGCAGACGATTCCCCCTACAATGCAGCCATGGGATACAACACACCACATAGGAGAGAGAGAGAGAGAGCTGTGTGTGTGTGTGTGTGTGTGTGTGTGTGTGTGTGTGTGTGTGTGTGTGTGTGTGTGTGTGTGTGCGCGTGCGTGCGTGGGTGCGTGTGTGTGTGTGTGTGTGGTTGCCTCATGGAAATGTACATTCTTTTGAATACCAGCAGTCGGATTACCAGGAGTTGAAAAGCTGTAAATGTCATTAAATTCATCATTTTCTGGTATGCCTGTGTATGTCTTTTTGTTATTTGCATTAAGCTGACTGACTTTACTGTTGTACTTTTTAGAAGTTTATTAGAGTATTTTTTAAGATTAATTAACACAAAACACCGGATCTTGGCATCACGTATAACCTAAAATTCTCTCCATTAATATCTTTAATAACCACAGCTTCGCGTACAGCGCCATCTCGCGGTCGCGTCCTTTAACAACTCTAAAAATAGGAGCTGTCTCCTCTCGCGAGGCTTCATGAGGATATCTCGTGGTTCCGCCATCCTTACGGCTCTGAGCAGAAGGGCACGCAGAGACCAAACAAGGGTGCCCGGCGTAGCAATAACTTGGCACTTCATTCTTCAAACATGCTGTCCAGGCTCATTATTGTGTCAGGTATGTATTACAGTTGCTTTTGTTGATCAATAAACATCACTTCGCTCTGAAACAAACAGACTGTCAAGCAGGAGGAACAACCGTTTGGATTGAATGTAAAGCTGAAGGGTAAAGTGAAGGCCGCACATTGACTGAGAGGCATGCTAATGCTAGCTTTAGCTAGCTAATGTAACTACACGCAAGATATACGAGAAACTGTATTTAGTTTATTGCATGTATTTGTAACGACAGTTATTGTTAATGCTGTTGACCGTGTTGCGTTTCCTGTGTGTCTATCATACATCTCTACTAGTTAAATGCCGATAGCTAACGTTAGCTGGAGCGAAGCAGAGCTACTTGAGCTAGCGTTGCTCTGCACGCCTGTAAATGTCACCTCTCTGACAGCTAAGGTTGGTCGGGTTTGTGCTCTTTAAGTTTGTAGTAGATGGATTAACTACATTGGCTATACAATGCAAATCCAAAAGAAGTATGTTTTATTTTGGTTTAATTACCTCCCAAGTTGTTAATTTATAGCCTAGTTGCTACCAGACATTCACATAGGTTGATGCTATGCTATCCTCAGGGATTGAAATGGTCCTGTAACTGGGTTCTGTTGACTGTTTTGTCCTTGGACAGTGAAGTTATGTACTTCGTTCCCAGTTTATTAGTTACACGTTCATGCAAACGTACAACCTCCATGATGGCTATAATGGTCAGCTTTTGATTCCACATATTTAGAGTGGTGTTAATCATGAAAATAAACCGGTTTAAACATGACTGAAAACAACCATTATTGGCATACCTGAATTAATGTCTTAATTGTCTCCTCTGTTTGCAGCTAGTGGCCTGAAAAGCAGCGGCCCCCTTGGAGCTGGGTATGTGTCTTTAGAAGTAGTATTTTACTATTAACATACAACAGAAATGTATCCGACATCCATAATATAAGCTAATATGTTGTGTCCCACAGTCTGGTCCAGGCGTCTCGCACCCTGCACACATCGTCGCAGAGTCTGGCCCCAGTCCCCCCTCTGCCAGAGAAGGGAGGAAAAGTCCGCCATGGCATCTTCCCCGAAGAAATTTTCCAGCTCCTGTACCCCAAAACTGGAGTCACAGGTCAGATGCAAAACTATATCTTAAGTTATTTCAACTTAAATGTTGAAAATGTGAGTCCCGCTATACCCTTCCCTTCGCGTAAAATAATGAACAGCAGTTTCATCAAACCTAAAAGTTGTCTACTCCCGTTAGCTCAAACACATGAGCAAAATATACTTCAGTCTTCTGCCCTTAGTTTCATAATGCAGTTTTTGTTTGTGCAAGATATTAATAAATAGTCCCTAATTTAATAAAATGCAGTTGCAAACTGTTCAGCCTTGATTTACAGGAGAGGTCAAGCAGATCTCATGTTTTCTGAGAGTTTGTTCAGATATTTGGTGTTTACAAGTTGATTTCCGATTGTCCATTTTTGGTTTTGAATCGAGGAACAGTAAGCACACAAGGCTCGTGGTGGAATGTAAAACAGGCCAGGTCTCTTAATAGACATCAATGTACCAGTCAAAAGTCAAAACGTTTTGTAAAGATCATTGTATCTGATGGCAACACATTGCATTTGTGTTTATATAAATGCTTGTAGTAATGTGATTTAATTTTCATCAAAAACAAACTGCTACGTAAATATTATTTCATTGACAATGAAATAAATTGTAAATTATTTTTCTTTTTCCTCACTAGGACCTTACATGCTGGGCACTGGTCTCCTCGTCTACATGCTTTCTAAGGAAATCTACGTCATCAACCATGAGACCTTTGCTGCTGCTTCCATCGGCGCCGTCATCATCTATGGTATCAAGAAATTTGGCCCAAGTGTTGCAGCTTTTGCTGACAAATTGAACGAGGTAGGGTGGCAACCAAATGGCTTTGCATTTTGTTTCTTTATTTTTGGTTTAATAATTAGATATCAGAGTAGTGTGTTTTATTTTTGTACAAATATTACTGTTCAAAGGTCATTGGTCTTTTTTTTTTGTGCACAGCCATTGTAAGCACACCTTTGATCCTGCTGTATGTATTTTTGTGTGTTTGCAGGACAAAGTGGCTAAGGCTCAAGAGGTGAAGGATGTGGCCATGGCCAGCCTGGCTCAGGCTGTTGAGGAGGAGAAGAAGGAACAGTGGAGAGCCGAGGGAAGATCAATGCTCTTTGACGCTAAGAGGGTAAGCAGCGTTGCCATTTTTTTTCTTCAATATATTCTTTTCTGTTCATAATGTACTGCTTCATATATTTACAAAATAATTCATATTAACTACTGGAAGCTGCCAATCATGATGTGATCTTGGATATCTATCGCCCTCAGCTGGCAACAGGTTGACATTGCAAAAGAAAAATCGGTTAATAAGTTTATTATGGCTGCATTTATTTGCATATAGCATGTTTTGTCATCTTGTAAATGTTTTTCTTCATTACTCTAATAATAGCTATTTTAAAAGTTCACCCCAAAATACCTATTTTTTTTCCCCTCTTACCTTTAGTGCTATTTATCAATGTAGTTTGTTTTGGTGCAAATTGCCTAGTTTTAGAGATATTGGACACAGAAGTATGTCTTCTCTTTAATATAATAAGACTATACGGCACTCAACATGTGGTTTAAATCAAAGAGGCAAAAAAAAAAAAAACTCAACAGTAATGTTTCTTTCAAGAAATCACGACTTGGTTACTCAAGATAATCCACAGAACTTGTTGTGGGATTACGACAACACGAGCCGTTAAACTTTCCTCAAACTTGCTGTCATTATTTACCTATGTTGTACATTACTGTAAATGCCTGATGAGAGTTGAGGACAAAAACAGTCTTTATCAATTTTTCTTTTTATCGATTAAAAACGGCAACAAAATATGCAATCTCATCAAATATCCTCCTCTTTTCCTCTCAGAACAATGTGGCCATGCTGCTGGAGACCAACTACAGGGAGAGGCTACACATGGTGACCAACGAGGTGAAGAGGCGCTTGGACTACCAGGTCGCGCTTCAGTATCTCCACACCCGGATGGAGCAGGAGCACATGGTCAACTGGGTGGAGAAGAGTGTCATCGGCAGCATCACTCCTCAGCAGGTCAGTCTTTTTCTGTCAAACTGTTTTCAGCTAGGTGATGATTCTCAGTTTAGGTGTTGATGTGTGTGAAAAGAGAACATTACTGTTATTCGTACCACGTTGTTTTCATGATCCAACGTTTCATCGCCGCGGCTAGATATCAATCCGAAATAGTGTTTTGGAAACACCTGGCTAACGCAACACTTTTACAGATAACTGATTTTGTTCTGCATATTCAATCAGTATGTACTTCATACTGCCGACTAAAAGTACAGTTAACTCTGCTGGTACCTGCAGGCTGTTCACATTAAAGTAAACTCCAGCTTTACGTCTTCTCTGCATGACTGGGTTGATGACGGCTTACCGATTTGAGCTACCAATTTAATTTAATTTTAACCACAAATTAGGGATGATTCGAGCACCACCCTATCACAAATCAAGATTACCTTTTCCACTCAATGCAATATTTTCCAGTATTACTTTAAAGGTAATTACATTTATTTTTACACGCCGCATTTTTTTTTTTGTTCGTGTGTGCGTTCTTACTGTTTTGTTCATACATCAACAACGTGACACTTGAGGGCTTCATGGCTGTTTGTGTATGTTTTGTTTTTTAGGAGAAAGAGAGCATCGCCAAGTGCATCACAGACCTGAAGGCTCTGGCCAAGGCCACTCAAGCCAAAGCTGTGGCCTAAACTGTCAGGTCTTCAAAGAAGACTTCTCTAATCACCAACTCATGGTCCCAAGACGAGACGTGGACTTTTTCTTTACGGAATAAACTATTTGTCTCTGTCAATATGTTATGGGTGTGTACAGTATTTACACGTCAGCTGATGGTAAAATAAATGGTTCTCTTATTCAACATACTTCAACTGGCTTGTTTTATTTCTCTTCAAGTCATGTTATTTGTTTCAACATTTCATTTAACCTTTGCTTAAGTATTTTGTCAGTTACGTTATTTGTGATTATGGAAAATAATTACCGTCACCATTTTTATTGCCATAAAAGATTACACGCTCGATAATTGCATAAGGGCATTTCCTTAAACACTTAAGACCTTTGATCACGTTGAGGGAGATACTGTGGAGCATTTTTTTAAACCTTTGGACTCATAACGAGCCACAGATACGGCGCCTCTCGCAGTACCTCAAATACTTAAACCTCAATTGGCAAACCCAGCCAAGCCTGTTGATCCGTCACTGCCAGCAGATCGTTGCACTTTGATCCTGGTGACTTCAAGCAGGAAGTCAAGACAATTCTCTCCGTAGTTTATGTGAGGAACGGATGATTGTTGCTTGGTATAAAATCTATTTAAAAGGAAAAGATGACACCAGAGCAGAGCCAACACTGACAGGTAACCATTACGTTGTGTGAAGCTGATTAGCGATTGTAATGACATCAGGTAAATACATCTTGACTGATGGTGGCATAACCTCTTGTTTAGAAATGAAATATGCTTGCTCTTGTAGAAAGTGTGCGGTGTTGACGGGAAACTCATCTGGCAGCCTGCATTCAATCCAGGGGCTGTGACAGTGCAGACTTAAAACAGTAATGTGATGAGTTTCATCTTATTGTTGAATTGGAGCAGATGTTTCCAGAATTTGTGTCTCTGCCTCAAAATTTCCTTTATTGATCGACCATTTATTCTTCAAGCCTTCAAGACAAGGATTAATAATTACTCAATCTTTGCTCTTTAACTATAAATTACTAACCGTTAGTTAACTGTAAATGTCCTTCTTTGTGCCTCACTGCTTTGGTTAACATTGACGTTTATTTTCAAAGCTATGTAACTTGTTGAAAAGCAGACACTAGTAATTACAAGATAATGGTAATATATTGTGTAATCTAAATGTTTTCTATTTGCTGCCATCAGTGACACGAAAATACAGACTATAGGGTGACAGTGCTGAACTGAGAAAAGGTGTATTTTATTGCTTGTGAATTCAACTTTTAATTTGTAAAAATAATGGTATTTTGTCGCTCTTGCTTCATGCTGTCAAATTCTATAAATATCTTCTCTGGGTAAACAAATCATTTGTATGTTAAGTGAGTGGGTCATGTGGTTAATGTTGACAGAACATCTCAATCTTCCAGGTTCGAGTGGCTCCAAGGGATTCTCGGAAATTGGAAGTTTTAACCTTCCAAAAAAGAAAGACGTAGTTTAAAAATGTTTGGAAACAATATACCTTTCTCGTATTCCCCAAGGTTAGTAAATTTCATTTCATTTTCACGCCTTTGAGCACTTATTGGATACTTTACAGCACTATAAATATGTGCCCACACCCTTTCATGATAAAAACCACTGTGTTGTGGTAACCATGCTGCTTTATCTTCAAATCACTGCCTTCGTTACACCTCAGGGGTTTCTCACCGGAGGACATCCCTCAGAGGCGAGCTTTCCAACAAGATGACTTCAAGGTTGTTCCACTGCAGAGAAACAACATGTCCAGACCCAGTGGAAAATCAATATACAGTATGCTCGGACATAAACAACCCTCTCATCTAGTTATATTTCATTTTTTTTGATAACCAAATGTGTCTTTTTTTTTTCAACCCTTTTCTTCCCATCAGTGCAGCGGAAGGAGTACTCCGAGGCGCTGAGCAGACATCCTGACAACTTTCACGTCAGAGTTGAGGTAAACGAGTGTGAAATGTGCACCAGCATGGAGGCATCGTACAGCCCATAGCTGTCTTCATCCAGGACTTCTCCTCATTGACTCCACAGCACCTGTTCACCTGTGAGCTGGACGGCCAGGAGGTGAAGACAGTGGACGACTGCTTGGCCAAGCTCAAGAGGCTGGATGCCAAAGGTCGCCTGTGGCCTCAGGAGATGATCATGGAGGCGCAGAGGGGATATCTACTGCTCAGTGACATCGAGACCAAGGTTGGTAGAGGAACGGTTTTTCAAATCTTCTGTATGTTTGCACTTGTGGAAGATATTGAGAAATAAAGCTGACTTTGGTAGCCTCACGTTTCAGAATGTTTTTAACAAGTACGGTGCGTGGCCAAACGTACGTGGACGTTACAACATTCAGCATGTTCTGCTGTTTATATAGAAAATGTGATGCTTAGTAAAGTTAGGTTCAGCGGGTAGGAGGAGGAAAGTGTATGACATATTAAATCGGACGTAATGTTGAAGGTCTCTCATGAGTTTATAAGTGCTGCTGTTGACAAAAGTAAGTGATAATTTTTATTAAATAATAAATAATTCCTTTGTCATTAAGTAAGAATAAAATCTTGAAGCATTTGTATTTTAAGGAATGGACAGTTTTCCAATATATTAATAAAAAAATACAACATATCAGACTTTATTTTTAGCGTTGTCACTGGTCAAGATAGAAAATGATGCTCAGTATTTGACATTGAGATTTATTAGAAAATAAAAACAAAGAACTAGAAGACAGAATCGTGACCATTTTTTTGAGAATCACAACTCTTTAACATAAGACTTTATTTCTATCGTCACAATGTTTGTCCTGTTTATCTGATTCTAAAGTCAGAGCTGGAATCGCTGCCTATGAGCTGCATCTTGCAAACCAAAGCTGTGCTTGATAGCTGCGCCTACAACTCTCTGCTGACAGTAACTGTGCAAGAACGCAGCAAACGCATCCGCCAGGTCTTCATCTTCCAGTGTGAGGAGACTGGGGTGAGTCACATTTCACCCTCAACTTGACCTCCTGAAAGCATCCAGAGAAGAAAGGATGTGTTAGTCATGTTGCCGTGTGCAATCTCTGATATCAAATGTGTTTCACCAGGCGGCGCTCGTCAAGAGTGATCTGGATAAGGTAGTCCAAAAAGGAGGTGATGTTGTGGAACCACGCCGAGACCAGTCTGACATCAGGTACAATATCCCATGACAGGAATTCAGTCTAAAGGGAGATGAAATCACATTAATGAGAAGGACGTTATTATAAAGGTAAAGCTGTCTTTAACATCTTGTCTGTCGTTGATGTTCTCAGGACTGATCTTGAGAATATCATCGGGCAACATGTTCCAGGAAGTTTCCGGCAAGCTGGGCCTCGTCCTGTGCCGCAAGAGAGGACCCCACCACCCCCGGACCACCCGGCCCCTCAGTGGAGGAGCAGAGAACCAGGTATGACTTCATTGCTGATGGAAGAGAAACTCTTTAATTTAGGGTTTATGGATGTGTTCTGTGCAAACAAGATGGGCTCAGCAATAAAGTATCCAGTATGTTTTACACTGTGTGTTGATGTTCGTCTTTGAACAATTCATTTTGTTGCTTTGTAGAAAGTATGCCGCCTCCACGTTTTGACGCCCCACAAGAAGCAACGATGCACCATCCTGATCTTCATGAATTACATATTAGCCCAGAGGTCGCTGTGCCAACGGACACAGAGAGGAACACAGTCAGTACTGCCAGTTGCTGTTTACATTAGTCATCAATTAGAGGATTATACCAGTGATAAACGATCGTAGATGTCTAATCATTTCTCTCATCTCAAGGAAAACATGCTCACACATGACACATTGTTAGAAAGCTCATGCATGTGCTCCTTTTCACAGGACATTTTAAATCACGTGATAGATGATTTGGAGATCTTCATGGGCAAAGTGTCTGCTGCAGCCAATGCATCTGCTTTACCGCAAGAGGACAAGAAGAAAAAGAACGCATTTAAGAAGAAGAAGAAACCAAAGAACAATGGTAATATCCTTTTTGTTTTTCCTGTTTCTCTTTCCAACACGTCTTCTACTGAAGGTAATTACTGGAGAAGTGACCTCCTATAGGTGCTGACATGCAAATAGCACAGTAGTTTGTTTCTGATACAGTTATTTTTTCCTTCTCTTGAAGCACCCACTTCCAGTCTGCCACTCTGGGAGGAATATGTCTCCTATCTTCAGAAAGTCAAGTATGGATTCAATCTTCTGGTAAATGTCTCCAAAGATTATAAATTGAACAGTGGTTTTGGAATTATTGTGTGTGAACGCTCTCATGTGTTGACTGGAGTGTAATTAAAAAGCTCTTTGTATTGCAGGGCCAGCTGGACGGGACTCTAAGCAGCCCTACTGCTCCTGACTTTGTCCATATCTTCTTCACTAGTTTAGGCGCGGTAAGCTCTTCTTTCACTTGACAAGTCTACTTTCAAGGCACAGCAGTTGATGCTTACTTCCTTAATTTTTCCGCAGATACTGCCTCATTATCCTGCAGACATTCCTCCCTCTGTGCTCTCACCGCTGCTGACGGATGCGACCCTGCAGCTGCTGAGTCAGGTCGTGGACCCGGAGGAAGACGGCCTGTGGAGGTCTCTGGGAGACAGCTGGAACATACCCAGGTAGAGAGGCCTATATAGCCCTCACACACTTACACAAGCCTTTTTTTTAAATCTAGCTTGTTCCCTTCACATATATAGCCCTCTGATTGTGAGTGTCACCTGCCCTGACACGCCCAACCTGGGCGTAGTGTGTGTGTGTGTATTTGCAGTTGTGTAAATATAGGTCAGAGTTAATGATTCAGTCATGTGAATAGAAAACGTGATGGACAGGAGTGAATTGAACCTACTGCTAATTTCATTTTATGTTTTAGGTTTGGTCAAACTACAGGAAGGGAACATATGTGTTTAATTTACTAATGCTTTGATGATCAGTTTTAAACCATTAATATGAAGTTGTCAGGTTGGGCTGGTGTTTAACTTTCTTTCAGCATGACACTTACACTCTTTAGATCAGTAGTTCTGCATTTTAGAGGATAAACAAATACATCCAATTCTTACAACTTTTGCAAGCCATCTGTTTTCCTGTTTCTAGTCTTTGTGTCAGGCTAAGCTAAGCATCTGCTGGCACAGGCAACATGTTTACCATGCAGACATGAGTGGTATCAATCTGATTTTTGGCAAGAGTGCAAATAAGTAACCCAAAATGTCAAAATTACTATTAATTAATGAATTAACCTTTATGTGGATAAACTCTTCATCAATATAAAAGTGGTGCCAAAACATTTCGTCATCAAAACCCTTTAAATGATTTTCATTTTCTAGGACCGGACTTCTTACTGTTCTTTTGTTTATTGCAAGACATATAAACATATAAAATAAAGTGCACAGATAAACAGAAAGCAGTACTATAAACAAGTGTACTGTAGGTGTATGTGAAAGTGTAATGTGTATTTAAATATGAGGTATAAAGGCTGTGCACGGGAGTGCCCGGTAGGAAATTGTCCTGGGGGTGACAGAGTCCACAATGAAAAAGCTCATTAAAAGTGATGTTGCATGAAGTCAAGAGCTCACTTCAGCTTTAGATTGTCCTTCTTTTTTGTCACTTGACTGACTCCCCTCCTATCACCTTGTAGATCTAGATGGCCGGACGATGACGTCCCACTTTACATCCCACAGTTCTATGATGGCTGGCAGCTGCCGGCCCCCACACGCATGCCTTCCTCCCCCTCTTATCAGAGCGGTCCAATAAGCAGGAGCAACAGCCAGCACTTCCCACCCGGCCCCCGGGAGCCACCCCTGTACATGCGGGTCATTTACGACTTCATGGCCAGGAACAGCCAAGAATTGAGCATTATGAAAGGTGATGTTGTTGAGGTAAGATGATCAATATGGTACAATAACCTTCTTCAATAAGTACAAGAATAATATAAGCATAAATGCTGTCCTTATCCGACACAATGCAAAGATTGCTTGTAGTTGAAAATGTATCTGCCACCATCAGGAAAACTATCCAGACTTTAACTTAAACAGCCCAAAGTTACTGGCACTGGAGCTGGGTTTGGTTTTTGGCCCCCATACTGACAACGTCTGTGTCATGGGACGCAACCAATCCTTGTCCAAAAGCGAATAAGCAAATTACATTAATGTATCAAGAGTTTTACTATTATATCTGATGTTTTAGGGTTACTGCTGCATTAATGTGTATCTGAAATTGTTTAAGAATGTACTAATGTAAAGTACTTTATGAACTGTTGGGTAGTTTAATATAGTTTCATGTTCTATAGGATCATCTTGTGTTGTTACTTTGCTGTGAGAACCGTGTATTAGTTACATTCCACCACTGCCCACCGCAAGCAGCTGCTGAACTTCACACATTGTACTTCTGTACTAGATTACTCTGGATACAGCCTGGTTGTCAGTCACATTTTGATCAAGCTGTTTATATGTTTACAGCAGTCACACTCATTACTGCCAGTATCAACATGTCGGTGCTTGAGATGTGTGGTTCTTTGGACTTTTTACAGGTGGTTCAGAAATCCAAACAATGGTGGCTTGTTCGCAACGCCCGCAACGAGGAAGGCCACGTTCCTCTGAATGTTCTGGAGCCGATGAAGCGCGACGGGCCCATGGAAGATCTACCGGTGAGCGAAGTGACACATAAGCGCAGCTGAGCAACCAATATTTATTCCATGTGACTTTATGCCCTACCTTTATTCTCTCTCCCCAACAGTGGGACAATCGCGGCCCTGTGACTCTGGACATGACCTCCTCACCCACAGAGGTCAAAGCTTGGCTGGAGTACAAAGGTTTCTCCAAAATGTGAGTGAAATCATGCACAGACTGTCTGGGAGCCATAACACGTTTGTACCATAACTAAGACTCGTAAGGCAGCTGAAGTCAGATTTTCTCTCTTTTCCTCTGCAGCACAGCGACCAGCCTCGGGGTGCTGACTGGTAAACTTTTTCTGGGGATGACCAAGGAGGAGATTAGGACAGTGTGTCCCGAGGAAGGAGGCAAGGTCTTCTTCCAGCTTCAGGCCGTTAAATCAGCCATTGCGGTAAGTAGTGTTTCACGTGATACACATTCTAATATCCAGCTGCAGCACATCAGTAAAGTTTGATCTCGTTTCCTACAGCTCGCCAGTGAACCCTCAGGCCTGTACAACGGCCGCTACTAACGACGCGCAGCTCTTCAGTTTGTTTTCTCCTGACTCATCCTCAGATTAACAACTGGAATTATTGTGTCTAATTTATCCTTTAGGCTTAAATTCTTGGCTTTTAGCATTTGTTATTTAAGGGAAGGAGCTTTTACTGAATTAAACTTGTATAATTTATAACCAGCATTAATACTTGTGATTTACTCAAATTCATTATTACTGCAATTTACTTATAGAGTACTTCTAGTTATTTTAAGGAAATTTTGCAGTTTTCCAAAATATGCACGTAGACATTTGCTCAATTCAACACAATTTTTCTTCTTTAACAGCTGCAGTCCATTCACCTGCTGCATTTAAGAATAACTTAGGTATTTTTCCAAATTGGTCTCTACTTTGTGTGTGACTAATGCAGCATTTTTTTAAAAAATTGGTCCAGTATTAGGGATACCACAGTAACCAGAAGCCACTAAACAAGAACAAAGTGAGGCTGTGCAGTGTCAGTGTTGCGCTATGTTCACTAAAAGCTTGTTTTGGCCCCCTACAGGCTCAGATGGTTGTTCGAATTGTTTGACAACAAAAACATGTTCCCTTGCTTTTCTTGGACTGCTATTGTGTCAGAGTCCCGTTCAAGAAGAAGTCTCCTTCTGAAATTTTAATATCAAGCAATAGCAGAGCCTACTCTTCACAGCGTTCTGCCGCTGTGGGCCCCATCGGGTCAAAACCTCTACATGAACTCCAGTCTCCAGAGTTTGTGGCCTTGTTGCAGCTGGTTCACGCTCCTCTGCCTGTTGCCCAACTCTCCTTGTTATTCAATTTGTTGGAGCTCTTCATTATATATAATATTGTATAATGTGGATCAAATAAATATGCGCAGTCATCTATTTCAAATACCTAATCCACATTTTCAAAAATCATAATATTCCGTCAATCACCTCATATGTCCGCCGTTGTCAACACGACCCCTTAAAAGATTTCAGAACAAGACTTCTTGAACGAGACTCTTTCCATAATGTTGCCACACATACTATCAGAACCATGCAATGGCAAACTAAAGCATGTTCAGTGGATGCCAGCTTTCCCCGATAGGATTATATTGCAGCATTTAAGAGGCTTCCCTCTAAAGCGCTCTTCCTCAATACTGGACCCATTCTAAAAAGCCCAATAGGTCAGTAGACCAAAAGACGTAGGAAAATAGGTCCAGGTTGAAAATTACCCTGAAATGATATCTTCTCAAAATTGATGCTTCGATATTACGTACAGAAGGTGAGGTTGAAATTGAATCCCAAATAGAAAGTCACTAAATTTTCTTTAATCCGTCAAAAGAATAATCAAAATGTGACTAGTAAATGAAGTGCTTTAACTCAAATGAAAGTTTCTACTTCTATAAATATCAAGACTAACTTGAGTTTCTTTTGACAAATATTTGATTAAACTAAAAATGTTTCTTACAACGGGCATGTACATGTTTGGGAAAGTGTAAAATGTGATTAAATTACTTGAAACCTACACAACCAGCTAATAAAGACAAACTACAAACAATCATTTGCCATTACTTATTTATTTATGTATTAGTTACTGTGTCAGTTGCACTTGAGAAAATTGTCATTTCTCTCAGGCGTCATCGTCTTCTACTCTTTCTTGTTTCCCCACTTGGCCATCCGCACCACCAGGCTGTCCAACAGCTTCATCCACCAGGCTGTCAGGAAGCTGAACTCTCTCCCCACCCTCCCACTCCGTCCTCTTTAGACACTCATGTCTAAATGCTGCTAAACTCTGACTGCTGCTAACATACATAGTCATTCACAGTTCCAAATGTATGTTATTTATGTTGTTATAACTGCTTATGTTTCTCACTTTTTTCTTAATTTGTTTTTGCACTTTATTATTATTACTATTCACTTTATGTTGGACAGAAGAGAAACGTTCTTTCGATCTTTTGTATGTTTGCACATGTAAAAAATTGACATTAAAGCTGACTTTGACTTTGATCCAGCCAAGATGTGTCAGATGAAAGTCCAGACAGAAACCACAAGGAAAGCTACAGTGTGTCTGTACTGCAAGAATGTATGCAGGGATTACTATAAATGTTTAGGAAGGTGTAAAACGTGATTAACAGGACTTGAAACCTACACAACCAGCTAGTAAACAAACTTATAAAAAAGACAAACTACAAACAATCTTTTTTCTTGTCTTGATTTTATTTATTATTTACCGAGTCAGTTGAACTTGTGAAAATTCTCTTCTACTCTTTTTTGTTTCCCCACTTGGCCATCTTGTTGTTGACAGGAGTCTTGATGAATCGGTCTGACTTCATGTAGGCAGCAATCTTCTCAAGAGCCTACGAGGACATGATAACATACCAAGGCATTAAAAAGAAATTACTTTGCAAGGCCACTGCAGGGACAACTCCACATAGACAACGTTTACCTACAGACATCAGAGACTATCACAGCAACACAGAAAGACAAAAAGGTGCTAGAGTGCATATTTCCTGACCATTAGATACAAACAGCACATCCAACACTTAGCACTGAAAGTATCGAACATATAAACAAACATTTGAGTGTCCTCACCTCAAAATGGTCTAAGAAATCTTTGAGGTTCTTGAAGTCATCCAGGCACGTGGGATGAAACATCCTGTGTTGATCCAACAGCTCGTACATGATGAAGTCCACATAAGTGATCTATTAGGAAGACACATTTTAATTCACAATTCATTTAGTTTAATTATATAATAATTGTATGTCAAATGACGCAAGTGTTTTTCACCATTAACAGCCCCTTTCACTTTACTGTCACCCAATTCTTATGATCTGATAAAGCTCAACGTTTTGGTTTTTCACCTCACAGATTTACTGCTTGGTTCATTCTCACCTCATCAACTAAAATCAACAACATTTCAATAAAACAAATGCTCTAATAAATCTAATATAAGCCACCTGCCCAGCAGCAAATAACAAAGTTAATAACATACAGCAGCTCAAGACTCAATTATATTTATCAAAACAACTCAGAATGTAAATGCTAATGTTTGTTCAAAAAGCCATGATATGTCAAATACATGTAATTAATGTTTTTGGGCTTGTAATTGGAGTAATGCAGTTTTAAAATTGTCTGTGCCACAACCTAACATATGAAACACATGTTTATGGCTGACTGACATACCTTGTCACCAGCAAACCACTTCCTGCTCCCCAAGTAACTGGAGAACTGCTTCAGTAGGGCTGGCAGCGCCTCAAGGTACCCCGGCTTCAGATTGTCCTGGTTTCAGAGAGGTGATGTTGGCATTAGTGGAGACTTGGAGGTGTAAGGTGACCATTCAGTGTTGTTAAACTCTTTAGTACTCACGTAGTCAGCGTAGCACAGCCTCACAAAGCCATTTCTGAGGTCCATCGCCTGGTTCTCCAAGAAGTCCACACGGACTTTCTCATCCTCTGTCTCTCCACCTGTGATCAGATCAGATTCAGTGGGGAGCAAAGACACTTGAAAAGTGTATACTTGTGTGGTGCCTTCTTTTAAAAGGAGACCCCGAGAAATACATTGGTTTCATTTACAAACTTTCAGAATGGATATGAAACAATTTTAAATAATATGTGGAATAAACACAATACTTACACATATTGTGCTTACGAGCAATGTATCTCATGATGGCATTGCTCTGCACAATCTTCCTGTCTCCATCCTCCAAGTAAGGCAGCTATGGTGAGATGTTAATACCATTATTAGTTTGTCTTATTATATTTGCCAGCTTTATACTTCAATTAATACTCAAAACTTAACCTCACTTACATTGGGAAAGTCCATTCCAAGTTTACTTTTTTCATCTAACCAGCAGCTCTTGTCAAAGTTGGGAGCTGTGAGTGAAATAAATGTGGGTTAGATGATTAAGTGTATGATGTATGGACACTTCAGTGACTATTTTGGTTAAAATCATTAACTGTTCACTGAATTGGTAAGTTACCTTCCCCACAGACGTAAAACTTGTCCTCATACTTGGAGCCAGTGTACTCCAGCAGCAGACGGGCAGGCTGGGCGAGCTGCACAAAAATCAGAGATGAGAGGGGTTGGTCGATTCATTATATATAAACACATTTGGACTCTGAGATTCACACGTGGATGTTAGTGGATGACATGAATTGACATTGACAAATATCAGACGTGTGACAAACATCTTAATTGATTAATATATTAGCTAATTAAATGATTTATGTTAGTTATTCAAAGTAAATATGGATGACAACAAATAAATATGTTAATTGTTGTTGCACTAATGAGTGGTTGGTTTATCAGGTAAAAGTACAAAACATTTGCTGCAAAGTCTCAAATGTCAAGTTTTGCTTTGTTGTGAGATACAATTTAATCATTGAGGTTTTAAGTCTTGACAAAGCTAAGACAAAATACGTAGTATGCAGCTTATCAAAGCAAACTATTTCCATGCAACTCCAAGTGCTAAACATACAAAGTTAAAAAGAACAATGGATATATATTTTACTTTAGCCATCTCTAAAGCTTCATTGTTGCACCACTTGCAAATAATTAACTTATCTAACGTTACTCTCACGTGTCTGGTCACTTTTATACAATTTCCCATCAGATGTTACTAATTTACACAACATTTAACCTGAGCGAGGCTCTGTTATGGAAGCCCATTCCGCCAGCAAAAAAATAATCACTTAACAAAAAAAGATTTTCCGCCATAAGAAAAAAAAAAGAAGAGCCAATCAGCGTTGAGAAGCTCCGCGCGTCATCATTGCCGTCCTGCTGGTGCGGAATCAAACTGCTGCTGGTCCGCCTGAAGTAGCGCTGTTGTGCGGCTACGGATGATATTATGAACCCGGACATGGGAGCGTTTGATGGTCAGACATTATAGGGACTTCCACAAGAAGTTTAAAGCAGAACTAGTGGTTAGTTCAATGGTGGATGGGGGAAACGGTACTGTGTTTACGGAGATAAGCCACGGAGATAAGCCCCGCCCCCTTTCAGGCGCGAGTAAAGCCAATGGCGTGTTCACACCATTACCATGAAAACGCATAAATTGCGTGTGGTTGTCATTGTAAGACCGGCGAGTGGATGAAGGGACCTGTGAGGAATAGTCACTGAAGCGCATGCGCACCTCTTTTTCCGGCCCTTTTTTTTTTCCCCTGGCGGAATATCTAAAAAAAAAAAGAAAAAAGAAAACGGGGCGGGGCTTATCTCCGTAAACACAGTACCGTTTCCCCCATTGAACTAATCACTAGTTCTGCTTTAAACTTCTTGTGGAAGTCCCTATAATGTCTGATCATCAAACGCCCCTGTGTCCGGGTTCATAATATCATCGTAGCCGCACAACAGCGAATGATGGCCACTGCCAGCGCTACTTCAGGCAGACCAGCAGCAGTTTGATTCAGCACCAGCAGGACGGCAGTGATGACGCGCGGAGCTTCTCAACGCTGATTGGCTCTTCTTTTTATTTTTTTCTTCTGGCGGAAAATCTAATAAAAAATAAAGTTTTTTAGTTTTTTTAAGGTTTTTATTTTTTTGTTACGTTTTTTTTTTGTTTTTTTGCTGGCGGGATTGGGCTTCCATACTCTGTCGATACTCATTATGCTATTAAGCACAATGAAGTTATGGAGGACAATTACAATGTTAGTAGCATGTGAGGGGTAGTTTGAAAGGCGGTGACGCGGCGTGTGTGTTTTAAGTCGCTGTTTGTTGGCTCTTTAGCGGCAGCAGCGCCGCACACAACAGAGAATACTTTATGAACAAAGGAGACGGCTGCACTCACCCCACGAATATCCCAGTAAGCCAGTTTCATTGTCATCTTGAATCAAATGTGGATGATGGCGACTCGCGCAGCTACTTGAATCCGCTGGGCGGAGAGGTGGCCTGGTTTCTTTCTACAGGAGGTGGGCGGGGTGAACCGGGCGGGTCTAACGCGTTTAGGGGTAGAAAGCTCAGCCCATTGGCTATTGCTCTGATGACAGATTCAAATTCTTCTTGTGAATGTAGCCTTAGTGTGTGTACACAATAAAGCGGTTACTGCCCGGTTCTTTTGTCTGCAAACTCTGCAAAGTCATGGTTCATTTCCAGGGTATGAGAATATAAAGACACAGGGAAAAGGATGAAAGTTCATTTTAATCTTGGAAATGGTATGAAAATACCAACTGAAGTTCCAGTGAATAGCTTTCTTTCTGGAGCTTAGAACATAGTCCTCTGCAGGAACACTTCAAGCTTTTGAATAGCAACTAAACACCCCAGAGATAACATCAGGACCCAGACTGAAGGCAGGAGTTTGAAAAGGGGGTGTCAAGTTAGTCAACTTTTAGTTCTCAAAAAATGTCATGGCATCTGTTAGACTTGTGTATTTTAAATATCTGTGTGTATAGGACAGCTCAGAGTTACTGTTCAGACTAAAACAATATCATAAAATAAAAGTTAGCTTAATAAGATGCTACAACCGATTAGCATTATGGCACACTAGAAACAAATATTAACAAGTAAATATTGACGACAACAATATTGCCTATATAACGTACATGTCATACTAAACAGCAAACACTTGTTTGATTGTGATTATTTGTTGAAAATAAACATACAAGTTTCACAAAGACATACCTTTATTGTAACAATGGAAATACGATTCATATATGACATCATGACGGTTTGATACAAACAAGCAACTACAAACTATAATCTAGAATCTAGATTAGATCTAGATGATACAGCCTTAATAATCTAAACAAAACCCCCTTTTTTCAAAATAATACAGCTTGCCTTACATACTGGGTTTGACTTTCACACAGGTAAGTATATAAGTAGTATACACGTATAAAATAACACCCAGCCCAAAACAATATATCAAGATCTGAGAAGTCAGAAACACCTTTAAGCAGAATGCAGATATACAGCCATTCATACAGATATTCTGCTGTGGCAGCATGACTTGTCAAAACACATGGAAGCAGACCCAACCCTAAAATGACTTTCTCTTAACTTCTCCCAGTGCGTAAACAGGTGAATCACTCCACTGGGCTACGAAGTTCAACATACTCAGGATATCTTTTCACTATCTGGCTTAATTAACCGGTAAACAGTCGTACATCGCTAGTCATCAACTTGGAAAAAAAAATAAACTCAGGCTTTCCAAGTCTTACTCGTGCATTCACATGCATTGTTAGCATTGTTATCAGCATATGACTAATCATAAACATGGACAAGCACAAGGCCAAATCTTGCTTCGTAGTACAGGGCCCTGATCTCAAGCTTGAGATTTTTAACAGCTGCACTCATTAACGGCTTTAATACTGCAGCATTGCTCTTGTTGAGCAGAATTCTCTAACTATAGGACGTGGAAGTATAGTAATAGCATATCATTACTCAGTGATTCAAATATTTGTGGGTGTTGATAGTTTCTAAAGTGGCTAATCAACCCCTGGTTTGAAATAAATCTGGATACACACAACTTCTACCAACAAGGCAAACAAGTAAACGTATGATATGCTATATAAATGTCATAATAGAATTTGCATAGTATAGAATGACATGAAAATATATTATAAAACATCATAATCTAGTACGCCATAAAAATATAATAACAAATGTAATGAGTATAGTAGTGTGAAATATATGGAACACAATAACAGTTAAATGGATGGTTTGGTGACGTTTTCTGCTGCTACGTACGTGAATCATGCGGTGTGAGTGCCTGTTATTTTGTCTTAACCAGGGCAAATAATAAAAACAGGCGCATGCAAGTGATACGATTGCACACTGCAAGCGGAGAATAGGGGTTAAGCGGTACAATCCACTGCACAGCACTTCTATAAACAGAAAATGTGTCACTTTTAGAGCTGGTTGCAGACAAACTATGTAGTAATTATAAGGATATGTGCTCACTCCATAAACAATGCACAGGTGCTACATTACATTGCTTCCAGCATCAGTTTGATCCAACAATTCGCAGGTTTAGTTTAGCTAAAAAACACACAATCTGTTGGGTCGTTAGCCCGTCATTCACTACAGAGCGTGTTTATGAACGGCAATAGACAACATTGCTCTGTGTGGACAACTGCTGGAACATAAATAAATTCATCTGCCTTTTCTTTTTACCAATTTTGAAACTTGCAGTTTTTAGTTTCACTCATTTGCTTTCTGGGATGTAAAAACAACAGATAGTCAAACACTTCAATGTGAACATTTATTTTTCTTCGACACAAATGCAATTAAATAATATTTCACAAACAGCACAAACAATTCTCTTGGAGGGACACGTCAGGCTTTTGAATAGCGACAAGAAACCCCGGAGATAACACCAGGAGCCAGGCGTAAGGCAGGAGTTTGAAAACGGTGCGTCAAGTTAGTTGACTTTCAGTTCTCAAAAAAATATTTATTCAACAATTTTGTGCAATAAGTGAAAACTGAAGGAACAGATCATGCATCATTCACTGTACTATGATTTAGAAATGTATGTATTTTAAATATCTGTGCAAAGGAACGCTCAAAGTTACTGTTCAAACTGAAACAATCATAACATAATAGTTTAATAAGATGCTAACTGAGTAGCATTACTACACACCAGAAACAAATATTGAGGAGCCAACATGCAACTCTACTGAATAACTGTAAGGACTGTAAAAAAATCCCAACGACCATATGACACAAAACAGCTGTGGGAAATATGTCATCATTACTAGGCAGGAATACAGAAGATGGAGAATGCTCTGCCAGTTATACACTTGCCACTTTCACATAACACTTACATTCCATGCACTTTCTTATTTTATTTTAACTTTAATTTTGTATTCTACTGTTCAATTGTAAATATTCATTCATTCATTCCCATTTATTGCACTTTTTTGTTAAATGTTTATTGTTAAATGTTAAATGTTATGCACCTCCCGCCAGGACAAATTCCTTGAATGTGAAAACAAACATGGCAATAAATGGTTCTGATTCTGATTATTGTCCTGTGGATAATTACACTACAACATGTCAACCAAACAAACAAAAATGCATGCAGTTTGGCAATATGAATATTTCTTGAAAGGTTTTGCATCATGGTAAGCAAACTTTGCTGCACAAGTTTATGATTTGGTAAGTAGTCAGGGCCGTAGCATGATGTCATCGGGTGTAGTCCACCTCAGCCATTACTTTGGCATCAAAAAAAGTTATTTTATTTGGACTTTTCAATAATTATTTATTCAGTTAGCCATTTTTGTATACACTTTTTTGAGGTCAAACTTATAGTGAACTTCCAATTTTATTAATTCTGAAAGGGTGGAAAATATATATGATTGCTCTGACCTGCTAATGTTAGCTTTGCCAGGTAGTTCAGTTTGCTAGATAGCAGCTATAGTTACATCAGACTGTATAACTATTTATCAACAACTAATCTCTTTGTAAGAACTAGTTTGTGTGGTGGGACATGTGTTATTTTAGTGATGCATAAATCTCCACTAAACTCTTAAAGCGAAGCTTAAGTTTCAACTTAAGGTGCAATGTGTAAGATGTGGCCACATACTCCAAGGACATAGGAGGCAGCATTTCATATCTATACTGGGTCCATACAATCTCAATTTACAGTCATCGGATATAAAAAGAAGAAAAAAAAGAAAAGCCAACTACACACTAACAGCAAGGCAAAAATATGCAACAGTTAACTGCTAATGGAAAAACCCGCCGCCCAAGACCTGCGAGGACGAAGCGCTAAACTTGTTTCTGCCTTTTCTTTCTAGTTAACGAACACGTTCAATGTGACAAGCTGGTTATGGCTAGAAAGGATCTGTCTTGTGTAAGAGCTTGTATATGTTCTCCAGAGTTCATGATCATGTTTACTTCTTTGCGTTGCTGACAGCCTTGCAGTAATCTTGAATCTCTATACTGGAAGGTATTGTTTGCAGTGCATGTCAAATGCTAGTTTGAATGCAGTATGCTTTTTAAGAGTATGGTTCAAAGCTAAGGTTGCTTTTATTATCTTAGTTACATTGAGGAACTTTCATTTTGTGTTGATTTTGATGCTCTCGTGGGCAATAGCAGGAATATTTAAGAGCACCAGAACACCAGTCTGACAGTCCATCATAGTCCTGCTTCTGGTTTTCTCGTGCCTCCCTTTCCTCTAGCGGGCCCAACAATAAGAACTGGGTCTCCATCAGCTGGCAGAGATGTTGAATCTTTAAAAGCGTCATTATTACATTTAGACTTTTTTCCATAACCAGCTAAGAGTAAGGGAAGATTACAACATACTCCTCTTGACCACCTTGGAATCCTGATCACTTCAGGATTTTATTTTTTCTGATTAAAATGAGAATTTGATGTCATATTTACTCAAGAGGAATTCTTTCTAGCCATTTGTAATGGGTTGAATCTTGAATGTCAATATTATTCAGTGCTTGGTAGTTGGTACTTGAAATACAGACTCTGTACAGAAACTCTGACACAATGTAGTCACAAACCACAAATCGTAATATTTAAAAATAAATGCATTAAGAGACCATGTGAAATTGACATGACAAATTACACAAAGAATGACGCAAGAAACTGAAGGTAGTAAACCTCTTGGGTACACAGATTATAGGTCCTCTCTCATACCGCCACAGTAGCAACTCTCATAGCGGTCTTGTGAAAAAGCTTTTCTCTTTTCACAGGTGTGATATGTTGATATGCGAATCTGTACAATGTCCTGATGCGAAACCTGGGAATGTTGAGAGTGTTTGTGTCGTGGTGCATGTTCATTTCTCTCCCTGCCCGGCTCCCATGCACAGGCTCCCCTCTTCATCGATGGTCTCCAGCTCATCTGTGCGGATGGCCTGTGTGATTAGATTCAACTCCTCACACATGGTCTCATACCGATACGCCACTCGAATACCAGGAACGTTGGTGCGCCTAATGTCATTACACTCCTGCCCCTCCTTGGTGTGATTTGGGCCGAGCCAGGATCTCTTCACCTGAAACAGGAGAGGAGCAAAATTAAACTGCCTGCAGAACAATAGACGGTGGAGGGAATGGTGTAGTTATAGACAGTGAAGCGGGAGAACGTGTTTTGTGCTATAAAGATAAGTGGTACCCTTTGAGAGAATCCGCTCATCAGCACGCTGTTTCTGGCCAGCTCACACATGTCGCAGGAGCTCAGTTTCCACACCTGAGCAGCAATGCTGTACTCCTCCATCAAGGGCTCCTACACAGAGCACAGAATGAATATCACTATAAGGCATACAGTACACTGTTTGTATTACAATGTAGTATTTTTAAATCTGTAAATACACATAGTGCACAGGTTTAAAAGTGAATTACAACATACTATTTGTTTTGCAACTGAACCGTCTACTCTACAGGTAGGCTATGCATGTATTACTGCAGTTTGGCCAGATTGTTTTTTGTGTGGCTTTGTCTGGTTAATTAGGCAACATCTATAGATAGTTATGATAAAAGCCAGTGTCTCAGAAATTATTAAATGGGTTTATTACAGTCTGACATGTTTTTAGTCATTTGATTATTGATTGCTGCAGGGATGTAAAGAGAATTACAACAAATTCAACAAAACATTTTTAAAGCAGAAAATCTCTAACTCTTGCTTTGAGTGCCTAATTAATGTTTTATTGAAGACAGGTGTGCAGGAAGTGTCAGCTAAGGCATCTGACACTGGCTCAGCAAATTATCCAGTGTCAGGTGCCTAATTAGAGTGAGTGAATGAGATCTCTTTCACTTCACTTTCGTTGTATAAATACACATTTTGCTTATACAATTATTATTGTTTTTGAATTAAGAGGAATAATAATAAACTTACAGAAAATCTAAAACTCTAAAATGTACAACAATGACACTGACCTTGGTGAAGTGAAACTGCAGCGGGTCGTCCGTGGACAGAGAGACCATGAGGCCTCTGGACAGGTACTCTGGTAGAGGGTTACGATGGTAGCTGAGGAACAGGCTGTTATTGCTGAGAGGGGACATGGCGATACCTATCTGGGCCAAGTAGTACAGGTACTGCAGCACAGGAGCCTGGAGGACCATAAGGCATAATGTCTGCTGTAATAAACAATCAATGCTCTCGGAGTAGATTCATACCACAGTCCTAATATTCCTTTAAGGAAGAAACATTAAAACTGAATTATTATTCAACTGAACAAACAGTTAGATTATCTATCATTAAAATCATAAATTCCTGACAAACTCTTAGACTAATAAACTCCGAGCAGAGTTGTGAAATTGAGGCCACACCTTCCTGAGCAGCAGCCCATGGGAGATGTTCTCTGACAGCATGAAACCAGACACCAGGTGATGGATCGGCCCCGCCTCACCACAATGTGGTCGTAGGACGAGCGTGTAAAACCCTCGCTGCCTGGAACGAAACCCACACAGATACCAGAAGGTGACTTCAACGGGAGATAGCATATAAGAGATTTTAGCTTTATTTGAGGTGTAAACAATCAGGCAGTAGGCAGTAAGTATGATCTGCAGAGATTCACATCCGTTGCTCTCCCCTCCAACGGGTGAATCCCTAAGTACAAGAGTGTATTTTGTTGTTTGTTACCCTGTACTGCTGCAATATTAAGCTAATCTGCACACATACATTTTACTTGTTAGGAAGGTTTTTGTGTTCTGTTTTAAATGAGGAGGTGGAGTTGAGACAATTTGCTATGAAATCAGTTCAGGATATATTCTAATTAAATCTTTCATGAATGAGTCCTGCAATTAATAATTAGTGTCATAAAGTAATTTAATGTACAACATTCTCTCTTTGTCAAATAATTGTGTTTTTATAGCTGGACAAATGTGAAGGAAAAAAAGAAAAACATGTTTAAAATGTGGAATTGCAATAGAATTATATGAGATTCAGAAATAAAAATATAAGAAAAACAAAACATTTCAAACTGGTTTTGTGCCTCACCTAGAAAAAAAAGAAAAGGGAAACATGAAAAGTAGATTATGTACCTGCGCAGGTGATTCAGCACGGTCATGTTAGCATACATATAGTAGAGGTAGTAGGAGTAGGGCGGGTTGTCCTCCTCCGTCCAGTTGGCTGGCAGCGGACTGTCCAGGTTGAAGATATGTTGCTCTGGTTTCGATTCATCATCCACGCTGTCAAAACCCACAACCTGCGTGAGGAACCAAGAGATCCATGAAACCTTTGATTTCTGGCTACATGTGAATAATATAAATTCATGATTGTACAGCAAAGACTTCATACGTGCTGCAGGAAGAGGTGCAGCTCTGGATGGCTGCCGGGGTTGACTGTAACCTCAAACAGAGGCATGAAGATATTCTCCAGCATCTCTTGGAAGTTACACAGATTTTTCTTCATGTGGTAGACGTCACTTTGAGAGAGAAATGCAAATGAAGGAGTGAGTTATGAGATTATGGTTGTGTTTATAAAATGTAGTCATGTGTGCTGCAGATACTTTAAAGATGCTTCGCGACTAATGTAAACCTCAATAATATTTATTCAGTGGTGAAGGAGTATTCAGGTTTTTTATTTAAGTAAAAGTACACAAGTATTAATCTCAGTATGTGATACTTGTCCGAACAAAATGTTACAGACCCTCTAATTACTATCCAGTAGGAGGTTGAGCTTTTCTTTTTCTTTTTTTGTTACTCACAAGAGTCTTGGCACTTGCACAAGCCAGCGCACATTGCTGGAGTAGACCTGATGTGTTACAGCCCACTGGGCCAGTTTGTCCCACTCGTCCCTGGAGCGTCCGTAGATCGACAACCTGAGCTCCACGTTCTGGTATTTGCTCTCCTCCAGGTCTGCCATCACCTCCTGAAAAGCAGAGACACAGTCAATCAGCAGATGGCGCCAGTGTCTCGTGCACTCATTCTGCAGCTACCAGTGCAATGTTTAATAAAGTGCAAGCGAGCACCTTAATAATGTGGCCGAAGTATTTCCCCTCGATGTGGTTGTCTGTTTTGATGAAGATCTCTCTCAATATGGACTCGCCAATGGGGTTGTATTTGGCATTGAACTTGTCAAAGCGATGAAAAGTGTTACGGTCCTGCAAGAAGAGTTGAAACACTAATTAAAAAAATCTCAGAAATTTACATTTTGGTACATTTTTTAACCAGATTAGCTTTTTGTCTATCCATCATGGCCGTTACTCACTGCGTGCATGTCCAGGGTGTCCACGCTCAGGTCAAATGCTGTCAGGTTCATGGTCTCAAACACCTCCATGAGCGTCTGACCCTTGCCTCTTTCTACATGCACAATCTCCTTCGGATACTTCTTCATTGCCCTTTTGATAAAACGCAGAAGGTGCTTCTGGTTCATGCAGGATGAAGCGTGAATGTGTGTGTCCACCTATAAAATTAGATAAATGAGAAAAAAAAGGTTAGACATTGAAGCCTGGTTCTGGATAAACAATTTTGATTAGGCTCAGTAGAAATAGCTGTCAAGTTCACCTTACGGATATTGTAAAAGTCGCGATGTGGGACTTTTTTCTGTGCTGCCAACTCTTTCATCTCATTCAGCAGAATGTGCATCTGGAACTTGGAGCTAAGATACTGCAGACGACGGTAGCAGAAAGACTTTCTGTAGCAGAGGGAAACCAAAACTAGTAATTGGTACTTTCTGAGAGAGATTGAAAATTTGGTTCAGATGGTTCAAAAAGTAAAGAGACCAGAAAGTCTTTTGATTAAGAATTTGAACTGTCCAGTATCATCATTTAACAAAAAAGATCAATCTAACATGCATGATACAGACACTGTTCTGTAATCAATAATAAGGAAGCGTACACTGGTCCGTTGATGATGAGGGCCATCATCACGTTCATGTCAGCGATATACTCCTGCAGGTTTGGATATGGCAGGTCCAGCTCTGTGCTCCTGTTGGCAACATCAAAACTTATGCAAGAAAATCTCGGCTGCCAACAAAAGGTGTGAGTCTAAAAACAGACAAGCTTCCAACATCGAGGACGATAAAGCATGCAAGTGATCCATCATAAATATCTCACTTTCCCATAATGTTCCTCGTTGTGTACACATGCATGACACCATCCACCATCTTGCAGCCGTAACCCATGTCATGGGGCATGCTGGCAGGGTCCAGGTTCTCATAGGGATGCCTTTCAGGAGCCGATGGGTGCATTGAGGCATCTGAGAGGAAACAGAATGCTGTGTCACGGCTCTGAACGAGGTGGGAACTCAGGTCTGATTTTAACAGCATGCACGTAAGGAGTGTGTGACAGATGGATTGTGAAATCTGTTCAGTTATGTCTTAATATGAGAGCAATGCACATGACACTGGACATGACTTGTATTCCCATATTTAACAACCAGTGTGAAGGACGTAGGGGATCAATTGGTAGAAATGGAATATCAGATTCATAACTATGTTTTCATTAGTGTATAATCACCTGAAAATAATAATTGTTGTGTTTTTGTTAGCTTAGAATAAGCCCTTTGTTCCCACAGAGGGAACAGGTCCTCTTCTAAATAACCATGTTTTTACACTTCCTAAAGGTTGTATGCTTGGAAAGTGGGAGGGGTTTTGACTGTTGTTTTGAGTTATCGATCAGTTTTGTTGTTGTTTTGGTTGAAAGATACAATATCTATTGTCCGTCTTAGAGGAGGGATTTCTCTTTGTTTTGTTTGCAATTGTTTTCTCATTCACCTTTAGGGTCTGAAAACAGAGGATATCTTATACTGAATAGTTTGTGGAAAATGTGTGGACTACACAAATAAATTGATAACATTGATATTTTAAGTTATTACATGTAAGGAAATGGCATAAAAGGTGCCCAATACAAGGTTCCAGAGCTAATTATTAATATCTCAGAAACCCCAAAACATACAACTTGATATTATAGACAACAAAGAAAAGCAGCAAATCCTCAAATATTAGAAGCAGGAATGAGAAAATTATAAATTACATAAAGACTTGAGGATTAATTAATTATCATAGTCTCAGCATAAATCAAGGCCTGCTATTTGTTAAGTATGGATGCATGCATCAGTGTGGTGTTGTGGATGTGTACATGTGTATACACCTGCAGTGCCTGAGGTCTCTGGGATCTCCTCCTCAAAGATATCCAAGTCCAGAGGCCTCTCACTCAGCTCCTGAAGGCAGCGAGCGGTGGTCCTGCAGAAACTCTGCAGCGACAGACCCATGTACTTCTGTCTGATGAACAGAGCCTTCACCACACATTTGGCTGCATCCAACAGATCTGTGAAAGGAACCTTGATAGAAGAAGAGTAGAATGAAAAGGAATCATGACGGATGAAGAAAAAAAAAAGAATGTGTCCTTTTTAATAAATTATGAGAAACACCAAAAAGTGCTTCTAGTAAGACATAATTTCTTTCCCAACTCCCCTTGCATTACTGGTACTCTGACTTACCCCACATTTCTCCTCTCCAGAAATAGCGACTCGCTGGTACTCTTTCTCTGGAACCGGTTCTCTCTCCTGCAGGTCAGCAGCCTGGCTCTGCTCCTTCATGTATCTGATAACAGATCAACAAAGAAATTACTTAAACTATTCTGGCATAATGACACAACTGTTGCCTATAGCCAGTGAAAACACTCACTCAAGATCCGTGGCACTGTCCGTCTTCATGAACTCCTGTTTGGCTCGCAGAAGGATGTCGGGTTCGAACCTGAGCGCAGAGATGCTCATCATTGTTAGCTTTCGGGTCATCAGACAGTCTGGTTGCAAATACAGCCACAAATGCTGTTATATTAACTAACAACCTCCTTCTCTTCACTTACTTCACATCCTGGCTGATTTGTCGCTCAAGTCGATGACGTCTCTCCTCCAGCTGCTCAATGGGACTGTCCTCCGGGAACTCATAAGGGGCGCTGCGCATCTCACTCTCTGCCAGAGTGCGTGAGAACAGCTCCTTCACACAGACACACAAACAGTAGACAGCATTATGAAAGTCTACACATCAAGCTACAAGTCATTTTGAAGTAAATATTTCAGGTTTATAATTCACAGAGCACTAACCTCAGCAATCTCCTTGTACTTCCCATCCATGGATGTACGCAGGTCAATGGATTGTTTCAAGGCCACTGGGATCCCAGGCAAGGAATGCTGGGAAGTGAGGAGGTGGCGAGCACCACGGAGATCAGCTGGAGATAAAGTGGAGAAACAGGGAAACTCATAAAATGAGTGAGAAAAGTATGCTCTTTGGAGTTACTGAAGAATGTCTCTTCTAGAATAGCTTTATTTTAAACTCAAGAAACAAAGAATGGCACATTGAGGCCTTAGTATCTTCTAATCATAGTCAGACTAATGAAGCACACAGCAACTCATTTCAGGTCGAAAAAAGATCATCAATCAGTTTAGCTTGCAACAGCTGCATCCTATTAACTGTCAATGAGATTATCAAGCAAGATAAAAATAGAAAATGTCTGGTATGAAAACGTGGGCAAGACATGAAAATGAATCAGCTAAACTAGCTTAAGCAGTTTAATGACAGTGTTCTGTCTTTATGATTTACATGTAATTCACAGTGACAAAAACAGTCTGCAAAAGATTGGTCCACTGTCAGTGGGCCTTTACACAACAGCGGAGGTCTGAGGTCAGCGCCTCAACACACAATGGACCATTGGGGTGGAGCGCCCAGCAGCATACCGGCTAATACCCTCCATTGTTGCCATTGACAAGACTCAAGTTTTAGACAACCCCAGTTGTCATGAAAAGGAAAAAAAGAAAAAGAAGGGGGTGGTCATTGAAAAAAGACAAAGATGGCTGCTGAGTGGATGGTGTCAGCAGCGAGGAGGAAAACAAAGATCGGAGGCATTCGTCTTTAAGAAACAAATGGCGAGGAGAGAAAATGCTTTCGCTGCTGTGTTTTCCCTCTGGGTGTATATTTAGCAGTCTGTCTGCAACGATATTAATCTTTCCCTCGAAACTACGCACCTGCCACTGAAATATTCATCATCCTGTTAAATATTTCATCCTGTGTGTGCTAGGGTGTCATTGATCCTGTTGTCTGTCAGCCTTTATTTACCATACACAGAGAAAGGTCAAAGAGGGCACACTGTCGGATACCGGCAGTCTGTGTTGATCCTGATTTATTTAACACAGCTTGTCTGAGTCTGTCTGCTCTATGTTAACAATAGAGGATCCCAAAGAGGCCAAATAACTGGGCTGATTAGGACTAAAAGAATCATTAAAGGTACAAAACCACTTGAGAAGGAGACAGAACGGTGGCTGTGAAGAGAAAAGAGGTGATGGTGTAATCATTGGCAACAACTCCCCACGTTGCTTATCACCTTCTGCTTCACACTGTCCAATCAACACATCCCACTCAACACGCTGATCAAGTTTGCCTGCACCACAAGGCAGCGACGTCAAAACATACACGAGTAAATCGGACTAAAATACCTCAGCGAACACGGACAGAAACACAAACTTCTTCAGAGTATAAATATTCAAGTGGGCTCATGCTTTGACCTTTAAAAGGCTGAATAGTCAAGCTCCAACAATACGCTTTGAGTTTGAGGAGGTTCAAATAAAGAAGATTACGTACAAATAATAATAGAGTTTAATATTGATGAGATTGTCTCTACAGGAATCATTTTAACCATGTGAGTTAATATGTGAGGTCATTTGAAAGTAAGACACAAAATGATGAATATATATTTGGAAAAACATAAATACAAATAGTCATTTTACGATTCTTAAATAAAATAAGCAAGAACTTTAACAGACTGAGAGCAAAACTTTTACAAATGTTACAAAGGGTTGCAGAAAATTAAATAGTTAAAATATAAAATAAACATGGATTAAGAGTTTGTCCACTCAGCAAAATATGCAGTGTTCTCAGTACACCTTGAATTGCCATCGTAATGATTACAAGGACTGTATTTGTTGAGTCATCCAATGTGCACAGGCTACTAATTAATAAAGTAATGAGGGTGTACAGGGGCGACTGTGGCTCAGTGGTTAGCAAGTCAGTCTTTCAATCAGAGGGTCGGTGGTTCAAATCCCGCCTCAGCCACTCCATGTCGTTGTGTCCCTGAGCAAGACACTTAACCCTCATTGCTCACCGTTGCTGTGTCTACGGTCTAATGTATACTGTATATCATGTAAGTCGCTTTGGATAAAAGCGTCAGCTAAATGTAATGTGTATATTTAAATATTTATTGACAATGAATATAGTTTCACAGTATAAGCACATAAACCAGTCAGAGTAGCCTCTTTAATCAATGAGTTGAATTCAGCCCTTTTAAACTTTTCAGTCATCTTTCAAGTAAAAACACCAAATATTCCCAGGTTCCAGCTCCCCAATTGTTTTTTCTGCATCATATGATTGTAAAATTATAATTTGGGGGTTGTGAACTTCTGGTGAGACCAAACGAGACATCTGAAGACTTCATCTACAAAGTTAGGAAATACTGTACAGAGGACACTTTGCAAACAAATAATTAGCAAACTAAACAATAACGAAAATAGTTATTTTCAGCTCAAGTCAACTTTTATATGGAAAAGATCAACTGTTGCGTCATCTGCAAACATTATGGAAGAACCTCCACTGGACACATTTGTTCAATCATCATATATACACATAAAAAATAACACATGAATAATAATGACAACTCATGCTGTGGTGCCCAACTGTCCTCAAGTCTCAGTGAAGTACACAAAGTCAAGCCAGAGATAAATGCTCCGCCGGTGATAGGAGGGAGCCTGTCTGTGTAATGCAATGGCCGGCTAAGATGTTATCTCTGCTGTCAGTTTGGTGCACATCAATTTCACGTGATAACAGTGGACACTGGTTTGGAGGGCAGGAGCCGACCAGCGGCAAAGACATCCATACGGGGCCACAGCAAAGCCTGTGGGCCCTGAGCTAATCCCCTAATGGCTGCTATATTTGGATCATAGCATCCCTGGTTACATAACAACTCATCCCCCCACTGTTTGAGAGCAAACCACTCAGAAATTAAAACCATCCATGTTTCATTTGAACATATACAACACAATCTAGATGTATGAAGCTTTTATTGATCTAGCAGGAAGGAAGTAGCACAATGTAAGCTGAGTAAAACGGATTGAAGGTGTCTAATGTGACGTTTCCAATCAAAGACAATGCAACACACCATCTTCCACAGCCTCAGAATGAGGTCAAATAGTATCAGCTCACTGCATGTGTATTTCAGCAGCAACACAAAGTATGGAGAGCCCTAACTCCAGTGTAACTGAAACCGGATGGTGCGGTGTAATAAGTCCTCGGGGATAAGATCACAAATGGAAAGTCTACAGGCCATAGGGGAGCAATAGGTCAGGGGTCAAGAGACTTTGTGTGGAACTTCCTCTCCAGAAGTGCTTTTCCCTGCCCCTTTGTCAGAAAACCTGATACTACAAACATTTATACATTATTACACTGGAACATCAAGAGATTATCTTTCTTTTACCCCATGTCACCTCATCTATCCTCTCTGTGTTTTCTGCGATGCATAATCAACCACCATCTACCTGTTTCCATTGACGAGGCAGATTTGGTATTCAGTCCACAAGAAAATGCCAGTGACTAAAAGCCTCTGTGGCAAATGTCTCACAGTGAGAACCAATACTTACTCACAGCTCACATGTGTCAGTGCTGCTGAGAAAGCAGGAATAACAATACAAACAAAGCATGACTGGAGGTTAATTTATATATGTTTTTAATAAGATTTGATATTTTTCAAACTATGGAAATGCTAGCGCTCTGACACCACTTCCGTTTCAGTGCAAATAATGAAATCGTACTATTTCCAGTATCTTACTTTGAAGAATATGATCTGCAAACCCCCTTTTTTGATTTGACAAAAGAAGTCAAAAGTCTTTTAGGACCAGAATATCAAATCAAAGCAGTTTGGCTTCCACAACTATAACACATCTATACAATAAAATAAACACGGCACTTATCTCTCACTACAGAAAATATGGCAGACACACAACTGAACATATTAACAATTAAATCTGGCTTCTCACTGTAATGATTTAAGGATGCTCACTCCTCCTGCATCTCTCAACGGCTCGACATCAAGCAGCTGACGTCTCTCAAAATGTGTAATCAAAATATTTAGTTTAGTCTTTGCAGCTGCATAAACTGACTGTCTGCTAATGGCTGATGTTGGCATTCAAGTAGAAACTTATTTCCTGCATTTTCTTTACTACTGTCAGCCTTCTCACTTGAACCATACAGAAAGGTAATGCTAAAAACACGAAGGCAGGATCTCCACTAGCCCTAAAAACAACCCTCTTGATCAGATCCCACAGCTGCAGGTGTAGTCAGTATGGATCTGATGCACAGTGAACAATGTATGGATCTGATGCACAGTTGCACCGTAACATCATCTCCAAAAGATATGAGAAAGCTAATTTGTGGGACAATCAATCGACACACTAAAGCGCACTAAAGACAGCACTGCTCAGGGCTATTACACAAAGCCACCAAGGGACAGGCAGAGGAGAGTGGTAGAGGGTGTGAAAGGAAAAAGGGAGGAGGGAGAGGGGAAGAGAAGAGAGTGTTTATTGTGCTTTTGCACAGGACGAGGGTAGTGGAGCGTACCTGTCTACTCATAGCCTGCGTGAACCAGCAGCTATCAGGGCCAAGAGAGGAGGGAGAGCGAGAGAGAGAGAGAGAGAGAGAGAGATGGAGCATGCCAAACAGCAAATGGTCCAGGATGGCATCTGCTATCATTGCAAGATTGGTTAAACATGATGGGATGGAAGGATGGAGATAGATAACAAGAAAGAAACACTTTAAGCACTTTCAAAACTGGTTAAAAAACACACATACGCTCACACATAATCAAGCTCTCACAGAGTCATCTCCTCTATTCCCTGAATCTGTCCCTGTCATACATACAAAGAGCTGGTCCAGCAGATCCATGAACTCCCCCTCACATCCCAGTGGGTGACCCCCCTCTGCTCTGTCTGCCTCCTGGTTCAGGCCAGCTGTCGCTGCACTAGCTTCCTCTGGAGCTGATCCTCATTTAAATGCCTCTGACATGTATCTGGAACGTACCACAGGAGGGAGAGGAGGCGGGGGGGAGGACGGCGTACATCACTGGAGGATGTGAGTCCTCCTGCTGAGAGTTTCCCCAACAACACCCCCCCTGTCCTCTACTTCATCCTCTGTGCTGTGTTTTGCTGAGGGGACCATGTGTTCGGGATGTTTGTGTCTTCTGTGTGAATAAAATTGTGCTAGCTCAGCGGGAAGGTCTGAGATGTCATGGTCTTTTTTTTTTTTTTTGTCTGAGGGAGATGACCGTTTAATAAATGAGACCTTGACTCCATGTCCGCTCACATTAATTAAATTAAAGGGCCAGCACGTTGTCCCCATTATGGTTGGAGCAGTAATTTCACTTTCTCATGCCATCAACACAGAACCGTGTGTATGCTAAAACTGCTGAAATAACACATTCATAATTCATTAAACTGATGCAATTGCATGACACAGAATGATAGACGTTTGTGAAATCCGTCATTGTGTCTGCAGTGAGCAAGTTTATCCACGGCTCATCTCTCCTCTTATTTTTAAAGTGAGTGTAAATTTGCTCAGGATAACAGCTGCATGCATTAATTGGAAAAATATGTAATGAAAAATGTTTCAAGAGATTACTGGACTACACTTTAATTGCTGTTGGATAAAAACTTCCAGCCAGATCAAAACATTGAGACATTTATCCAATATTCCAAACCTTCAAGAAGGATTTGCAAAAATGCCCATTACTGGGTGTTAATTTAAGCTTTACAGAAAGTGTTATAAACAATATACAAATCTATGATTATTAAATATGTTGTAAGCAAAGACTTAATCAAATTATTTTGCCACCAATGAGTATGAGCCATATCAAATAAGAAGTCTTCACCTTTTCTGACCCTATAATACAGAATCCTATTTAAGCTTTTGTGCAGTTTTCTTATACTTTTCTTACAAAGGGTAAGACGGGCAACAGTCAACATATTTGGTATTGTTGTCTCTACTCTGTCTGTGGCACTTAGCCCCAAGCGTAGTGTCTCATAGGTAAACCTTAAAATATATGTTTTCCTTTATATAAACACTAAATAATTTGGAGTTCATCAAGTCTATAAAAGTAAATAGTGAATTTGTTGGGGACTTTTTTCAGGGCGCCAGTGAGTATTAACAGCAGCAGAACTGTGTATGTGGGATTTAGTCAAAATAACTACAGTTCACAGTGAGCTTCTTTAATGTGTTTTTAATAGTTGTTGGACAGCAATGGAGCTCCATGAAACTGAGAAAAAAGCTGTCTCAGGCTTTGGAAATACAAAATCAATTAATTTGATAAGATTTGTTGACAATATCCTTATCCTTCAAACTATATTTTCTGAAGCTGTTTTCATCTTCTGTGATCAAAGCAAATATAATGCACTTGGTTATATTTTAGGACCCTGAGCATCCAATCAGAATAAAACTAACTATAGTTTTAAAACTATAAATCAGAATATCATACAAACCGATGGCTAAAATCCTTCTAACAGTCAGAACTTAATATACTGCAAATAAAACACATTTCCTTCACTTTTCAAGCTGAAGGAGAGCTGCTGAACAGGAGAAATCCAGTTTGAAAGCACGGCTGACAAACTGGACAGAAAAAAACACTGAGTGCTACAAAAAGACAAATGCAATCCGACTTGAAGCAAATTGCCACTGTCCCTCTAAAGGTTGAACAATCATGTTTATTTTCAAGGCACTTAAAGGCAAAATATCTTTCACAAGATCTAATCAAATTGATGAGGCCTCAAGAGGAGCACAATAAACCAGATTGCTGTTGATTGATTCATCAGAGCAGCTCCATATATTCGGACCAGGCTCCCTCTGTCGGTCCAACGCTGCATCACACACAAACCAACATAAGCTTGTCACAGTGATCAAAGAACACATTTAACTTGAGATGTTTGCAAAGCATGAATCTACTCCACCTAAATTGAATTACTGGAGTAAAAGCAAAAGTCCTGGATAACAAATTCGACTAAAGTAAAAATAATATCAGCAAAATGTAAGTACTCACTATGCAGAATGGTCCCTTTCACTGTGTATATGATATTATGACATAATTAACATGTAAATATAATTCTGATTTTGCAGCTGGTTTAGATGGAGCTAATTTTAACTGCTTCACGTGGTATTGAACATTTCCCTCTATAGAGATGCATCATAAATGTTTACAGTTGCAACTAAAGAATTATGTTCGTTATCAATTAACTTGATGTTCGGTGATCAAGCGATTGATTAATCATTTAGTCTATTGTGAAAAAATGGCTTTCAAAATGTCTTAAAAATATTCTGCTGCATATTGTGCATATACAATACTTACAGTACTTAAGTATACTGTATGTCTATTGAATAAAAGGAGCTAACAGACAATATTTCAGCCTCTAGATATTTTCTTTAACGTCACATCATGTCAACAGTAGCATGCACCGTACCTTTCAAAGAAGATTCTGGCTCTCCACAGATCGATGTGTTGCAAACCGCAGCTGGCATCAAGCAACTCTCTCTCTAAAGCACCATTATTATGAAGAACAATATAATAAGAGGTGTTCCCACCTGCAGGGCACAAGTCCACAAGACCTCGAACAGGCTAGATGTTAGATTATATGAGACACAGACCACTAAACAACTGTATGCAGTGTAGATGCACACGAGGAGTGACTCACTAAAGGTTATCAGCTGAAGGTGTGTTGGGGTGGGAGTCCCAGGGCTCGGCCAATCATTATTTGCACAGATTGCGTTACTGAGTGGAGTGACAACGCTTAACATGTAACCTACAGGGTCGCCCTCCTGTAATTACTGTATTTGTTCATGACACAGACCCCGACATGTGTACACACAAAGTGATGACAAGGGCTGACACAGCAAAAGGAGGCGTGAACAAGATGTGGGCGAAGTACAATGTGTTCAAAGGTCCATCATGAACCTCATGTCCTGTATGCATGTCATTCTGAATAATGGCTTGGTTTAGTCAATCATAGTTTTGCATGTTTTATGTTATTGTAGTATTGCTCTCCTGCAGAGGTGGAAAGTAATTATAAAC
Source organism: Cottus gobio (assembly GCA_023566465.1). Lineage (NCBI taxonomy): Eukaryota > Metazoa > Chordata > Actinopteri > Perciformes > Cottidae > Cottus > Cottus gobio. The sequence goes on along the minus strand of CM042215.1, from coordinate 14,872,246 downwards.
TTTCATCAACCAGCCATCTGACAGCTACTTGTTACATTGCAGATTGTAATTTTACCTACAAAAAACAGTTTCTAAATATGATGGATTTGTAGCCAACAGAATATGAAGCTACACATAAAAAAAATGCTGTTTACACATTCACTCATCAGTAATATTAATTTAATATATGGTCATATATAAAACTTTCAGGAGCCCTTATGTTGCATAGTGAGCACTTTTACTTTTGATACTTTTCAGAATAGTGTTTTTTTTTTACAATTACTGAAGTAAAGCGGCTGTCCTGGATATGGAATAACCTGTATTTATCAAATATCAAGTATTAAAGAAACAAGTTATTTAATATACATTTTACTGTAAACTATTATGTTGTGAGTGTAATGTCATTGACAAACCCATCTGTTTTTTTGTATATATCTATCTATCTATAGTGCTATAACATCATTATATTTTCCAAGAGTGTGTGTTTTTGCCTTTGCTGAATATAATAAAAACAGTTTATGTCACTTACTGTACAAAGCCTTCATTAGTAAGACATATTTTGCTATGTTTCTCTTGTTGCTGATTTAAGTGGTTCAACAAGTGTAAAACAGCACGAGGCACAGAACAAGCCGACTGGTGAGTGGGTGGCGCTCTAATTTCAGAACTACCTTTTTCACAGCCAGAGAAGTGATTCACACACTGCCGTTCTCTGCAGAGTTCACTCCACAAACCTGCAATAATGTCAAAATATGGACAACACCAAACAACACTATGCCTCAACTCCTCACACAATAACTGCAAAAGAGAGCAAAGGGCTGTCCGATAGACAACTGTATATGTTTAGCGGGTCCATAAGCTCTAAAGAAAGGTTAGATGTGAGAGATTCAAACTCATTTGATGATTAGACGCGCTGCAGCCTTCCACCTCTAGACAACTCTGCTGTGCTGATTGATCGGCCCGTTAGATTGGATCAAAAGTTCAGGATCCACAAGATAAAACTCCTCCAGAATGCTCAGTGTCAATTTAGACAATTGTTAAGCAGAACGACTTGCTTTATGATCCTGTTATGAGTGACTGCAGCAGATTCAATAATAGCAAATGCTTTCGTATTTAAAAGACAAGACACTGACAATTATTCAAACAGTCCATTAAAATACAATTAAATGATAGTGTTTAGTTTTCACTGCACGTATTACTATATACACAGACTGTACTCTGCCCAAAACTAAAAAAGTGCCCTTTTGAAAAAACAAAAGATGATGAGTCACCTAAATGCCGTCTTTGCCTACTCAGACAACTGCCTGGATGCTTGAACAGAACATGTGCATGTTATCTCAATGTTATCTCAATGTGCTTCTGCAGAATCTTTCTAAATCAAACCTCAAAGGAAGAATCTTTGCACAGCACTCTTCGTCTATAAAACAGAAAAATAAATATTTTTGTAGAATATAAAAGCCAAGCCGGCCTCTCATCATTTCAGTGACTATTTACTTCTCCATAATAATTTCTGTAATAGCCACTGAGCTATAAATTAGGGTAATCACAGAGCGCATCCTGACTGGAGGGGTTGGTGATCACTTAGACCTCCAGCTATTGTATTTATTGGCATGGCTACAAATCAATGTCTGACCACCTTGAAGAGTCATTGTAATGTCACAGCATGTCGCTGTCTGTCGTATGTGTCTCCAGTGGTCACGTGACCTGGGGGATTTTTAAAGATACAACATACGCTTGTATGTTGTTATGTAATTATAATATGTAAAGTGCCAGCAGAGGGAGATTATATCTTATATCATCCACTTCCAATTCAAATTAATTAATTTCAAGAGAAAGAAGTACACCAGTATTGCCGATGAAATGCCTGATGTCTATATGAACTGATTAAACCTTTTTTACATATTGGAGAAAATTTGTTTGGATTAGGAGATGACCAGTGGGAGGGTAATGGCTGGCATTTGGGCATATGGTCACTCTTTGTAGTTTGGCTGAAAGGCTGACCAGTGTGTGCATACATCAGAGTAGAGGCTAATCCTCTCATTCAGCTTGGATCAAGTCCTGAGGTACCAACCTACATATTCTATCTAGGCCACATATTGCCATCAGGCTACATGAAAACACTGCCATCACGTTTGTCGAAGCAACACATTAATACCAACAAAGTATTTTCAGGTACAGTTTCTCACATGGGCCGTGACAAGACTAAAGGGTCCCCAACACATGAAGGATCATGTAATCATTAAAGTTAAAACATGAAAACTGACGAGTTAAGCATCATTTCAGCAACGTCAAAATGGTTTCATACAGCACTGGCTGATCCAACTGTAAATTAATCTCTGGCTGAAGCTACATAATGCATGCATAAATACTTTGTCCCAGACAAAAACAATAAGGGATGTAAGCTGTATACCAGCACACTGACATGAGACTACAGGATATGAATGCCAAAATCCTCCACAGAGAGGATCTTCCACTACACCTCCCTAACCAACAGGTTTGCTTTTCCCAAAACTACTCGCAGAGAAAAAGTATTGCACACTGGTTTCCTCTGATGGGTGCTTTGTTTCTTTGATAATTTATCATTTAAACAAAGTATTATGGTTCAAAAAGTCAGAGCTCACGTAATAATGCACAGTCCAGAGCCACAAGCACCTCAGGCTCATTTCATGTGAGATTCGTCCTCTGTAACTCAAAACACCGTCCTCATTCTCCATCCCCATGCAACCTCCACTCACCTGTGCTGGCTGCATACTGCAGGCTGCCCCGCTTCCTAAAGGGGGAGAGGGGCTTGTTTTTTGCCCCAGTTGCGGCCCCCGGGGGCAGGTTGGAGGACATGTTGTGTGTCCCAGGTTGTGTGGTTCAGCTTGGCAGTGAGGGGGGAAGGAGAGCTGAGTGAGTCTGTGCTGCGGAGGACCGAGCGTCGGAGAGCTGCGAAGGAGAAAAGAGAGGAGATGTAGCACAGATGCTGGGAGCTTCAAGGGGTTTGATTGCAGTCAGCGTAAGTGTGTGTATTTAAATGTGTGTATGTATGTCTGTGTGTGTGTGTGTGTGTCTGTGTGTGTGCTACGTGCCTGTGAGCAGGGATTTCCAGACTGGTTGGTCCAGCATGAGGCTGCAGTGCATCCCTCTGCAGCGAAACAAACCCCACCCCCTGCTCTCGTGCCTGAGCTGCAGCGCTGATGGAGGCTGAGGGGCGGAATGGAGGGGCTTGGCTTACCCCCTGCCATACGCACGCACGCACGCACGCACGCACGCACGCACGCACGCACGCACGCACGCACGCACGCACGCACGCACGCACGCACACACACAGAGTGCAGAGAATTATTAAATTGAATAATTATTCAATTTTTTTTAAATGGTTGTCATGGCAATGCATTTTTCAAAAAAGTGCATTTTTCAAAAATGGTTGTCATGGTAATGCATTTTTCAAAAAGTGCATTTATCAAAACATTGTTGTCATGGCAATGCATTTTTCAAGAAGTGCATTTTTCAAAAATGGTTGTCAGGCAATGCATTTTTTGAAAAGTGCATTTAAAAAAAAAAATTGTCATGGCAATGCATTTTTTTTAAAGTGCATTTAAAAAAAAAATGTTGTCATGGCAATGCATTTTTTTTTAAAGTGCATTTAAAAAAAATGGCTTCACATGGCTTCATGGCATCGTTGGACTGTCAGTCCACTAATTTGGCAGAAAGATGTCCACTGATGCTTTGTCATTAAATTTTGTAGTCATTCCCACTGACTTTGGTGATCCTCCGACTTTTCATTTAGCTTTAACATCAGGTCAAAACGAGTATAATACTTTGATTTAAGACCGAAAATATTCCCACGATCCTTAGCTATACCGGTTTAGCACTAATTAGCACTTGTTCGCCTGCTAACACGCGTTGGTGTTAGCCTTTAGCTAACAAAGCCGCCAGCTTGTCATTTGTAAAACATGAAAATAAGGGATGAAAGGAAAAGTAAGGAAAGGTTGGTCAAAAAAGACTCAAAGTTGAATTCCCAAACTTGAATACTACTTTTGACCAATTGTAAGAGATAAATAAGGGATGAAAGCAAAAGCTAGAATCCAGCTTACCGACACGAAACTGCAGGGCATGATTGCTGAAATCCTCCACAGACAGCATCCTCCTGCTGCAGACTCCTATAGAATTTAAGTGAAAATGCATTTTTCAAAAGTGCTCAGTAAGCTATTTATTCAGGTTCCAGGATCAGGCTGGTGTTAATTCCATTTTTAAACATTATTAAAAAGTAAAATATTTAAAGCAACTATATTCATATTATGTATTGATTTGTGTATTTATTTATTTGTGTATCTATTTATTTGTGTATTTGCTTAATTTTACAAATGTAGCAATTTATTAATGCCAATCTTTGGTAAAAAAAAAAGACTCAAAGTTGAATATGAATTCCAAGCTTGAATACTACTTAACGTTAGTTAGCCGCGAGAGCAGCATTACGTTAGCTAACTTAACGTTAGCTAATTTAACGTTAGCTAGCCGCGAGAGTGCAGCATTACGTTAGCTTACTTAACTTTAGCTTAACTCAAGTTAAGGTAGCTAACGTTAGCCAACTAGTGCTGCAATGATTATAGCTAAGACGACTCAAATCAACAAAATCTCACAACAGTCAACACTCCCTCAACTCATGGGATTAATCTTAATTTACCTTAATGTGTTTTCTGAGGTTGGATGGGGAGTTTTTGAATGCCAATATTTCAGTAGCTTTGGGTAGCTAAGCAGAAGAGGCACTTCATCCTGTAGGAAGAATCTTTCAAGAAAACATTTCTCGAAAATCCGTTTCTGTTTCCATCATGAAATCAGTCATTGTAGAGTTTCTACTCATGTAGCTGCTCGCTAGCTTAACATGATTAACCAATGACTTAACTTCAAGCTAGGACCACTGATTCGCCAAACCTGCTTGCTTGGGTCTGTGTTCCACCATAGTCCCTGATGTTGGTCTCATGATTCTTTTTTTCTTCTTCTAAAGATAGATTTGATGTTGTAGCGAGTAACGAAGGTTTGAGGGGAAATGTATCGGAGTAAAAGTATCAGTTTTCTTTGTAAAATGTAGTGAAGTAAAAGTAAAAGTAAACAGAAATATAAATTGTAAAGTAAAGTACAGATACTCAAAAAACGATTTACGTATACACCACTGCATTCACAGGGAGGTAGCTCAATTTAATTGGATTTGATGAATAACTGCAATCCAAACATCACCCTTTCTGTGTAAGTGGATAATTATTAAAAGATAAAATCTAAAATAATGAAACAGAAAACTTCAGCTATTTTTCATGCAAGCCTCTTTGTCACTTGAAAATTTCATAGTTTCATTACATAATTTGTTGACACACTTTTTTGTTTGTCATGTGCATATTATTTTGAGGGTGTCAACTGAGAACTATTTTCATTATTGTTTAAAAGGTGTTTTAGTAAAATGTCAGACGGTTGTGAAAATACTTCATAATCAAAGAAACAACAGGTGAGATGGGCTTTAAACACCTTTTTTGTCCGACCACCAGTCCAAACACAACCAAGTCAGCTAATTGATTAATACATTTATCACACCAGGTCTAATTATCCTCAATGTGTAATACAAAAATAGACTTGAAGATCACCCACTCCACTGTCAAGCACTTGGAATGCCCAAAAGCATATGCACGGATTTTATTTATTGATTTTAGCTCGGCCTTTAACACACTTCAACCTCATCTGCTCATCTCTAAACTGAGGAAGATGAGTGTTAACCCTTTTTTAATTAAGTGGTATTTTTCCTTTTTAACCAATCGGAGTCAGCAGGTTAGAGTCAATAACACCCTCTCAGAATGCAAATCAATCAGCACAGGTGCCCCACAGGGTTGTGTCAGCTCCCCGGTTCTTTTTACACTTTATACTAATGACTGTACAAAAAGTCACCCAGGGAACCTCCTTTTTAAATTTTCTGATGATACCGCCATCCTCAGTCTACTGCACAAAGATTCCAGTACATCAGCCTATTTTTCTGAAATAGAAAACTTTGTGCAATGGTGTGATGCTCACTACCTCACTCTGAATGTTAACAAAACTAAAGAGTTGGTCTTAGACCCAAGATCAGTAGGGGATCATAGCCCTGTCATTATACACGACTCACCCATTGAGCAGGTCAGCTCCTATAAATATCTTGGAGTTCACTTAGATGACACTTTTAGTTGGAATGTGCATGTTGATATCTTGTGTTCTCATCTACAGCAGAGATTGTATTTTCTACGTAGACTAAGAGTATATGGGGTGAACAAAAGCATCATGGCTTTATTTTACCAGGCAGTGCTGGAGAGCTTAATTAGATATGGGATGTCATCCTGGTATGGCAACCTCACCGCAAAACTAAAAACTAAACTCGCTCGTCTGGTGCACACGGCCATGAAGGTCATTGGTAAAAGCAGCTACCAGACCTTGCAGTCTATTTATGAACAATCTGTTCTTGGGCAAGCTCAAAGAATAGTAAGGGACCCTTCTCACATTCTCCATTCAGAGTATGACCTCCTACCCTCGGGGAGGCGATATAGAGTCCCTTACTGCAAGCTCAACCGTTTTAAAAACTCATTTGTTCCAACTTCAATTAAACTTCTTAACAATGCTGCTTGAGGCTGAAGTCTATGTAATCAATTTTATAGTGCCTTTTATTACGGTGATCTTTTAGCATGTATTATTATGAGTTGTTTGTATGTGTTATGTTATGGGATATGTGTAATACTGTTATGTAATTGTTGATGCTGTATGGCTGAGGATGTATTGTTGTTATCATTGTGACTGTTAAAGGCATTCATGACGCACCGCAGAGTCCAAAACAAATTTCCCTGAGCGGGACAATAAAGTTCATTTGATTTGATTTGATTTGAAGATCATTGTTTTGTTTCACCTCCTGAATGATGCACTCAAAGTATTCTTGGAAATCAAGTCACTGCAAAATCTCAGAGAAGAAAGAAGAAAAAATGTAAGGAGAGATACTTGCAAGATTTTAAAAACACAGAAAGTGCAAGACAATGAAATTGACATTGACAATGAAATATACATTCCTTCACTTTTCAAAATACGTGTGCAGTGTGGAGCCAGCACCCTCTTGTGGTGTGTATGGGGAAGTAGTGCAACAGACTACAGCACAAATGATTCGTTATGTAGAAGGAAAGATGGTCTATGTTTAGTTCAAACCCAAAATTTAAACATGACACCTTGTACAATATAAATACACTGTACACTGAGCTAAATTAATCAGAAGGAACTAATGTTTTTAAAGCTAATGCATCGTTAGCATTAGCTAAAGTCCATCCATATGTTAATGATTATTTCTTCATGATGCGATTTTAAACAACCTGAGCTTCTTTAGGAAAAAGATATTTTCGTGGCAGATTTTAGTTGCCGATCTCGGGACAGAAGACAATGTTTTAATCCCAAAAGGTTTATCCAGCTAAAAGCATGACTCTAAACAATCCTGGGTATTCCAATAAACATATTGATACATCATTTCACTATTTTTGTACCAAACCCATTCAATGGATGGAAACATGATATTTTTAATATGTATTCTGTTTCTTATTGAGGAAGCTGTAAATTACCTCTCTCACTACTTGTTTTGGAAAACACCAAAAATATATTGACACTTTTGTCAAACATTTTGTTTGAATAATAATAGAAAGTAACACCAATCTAGGTAAATAGTGATAGTAAAAAAAATAATAGTAAAAAAGTTGAGCAAGGACACATACAATTTTCAGCTGCCATCTTTGTTTGGATTAGACAACAGTCACAATGTAGGAAATTGGCTTTTTATTGTGCAGCTGACAGAATATATTTTTTATCCAGATGGTTAAATTCCGGAAATACTTTCACATTTGTTGATCCTGTACGTTACTCAAAGATTGCCAGGAATTCAATTCTGAAAATCAAAATCAGATGCTTAGCACAAACTGGGGCTATAGGGAAGCTCCATCACATCAGCAGTTGATCGGGTGATACAAGATGTCTCACAAAAAGGCCAATATTGATCCATATAGTGATCCATATAAGCTGTTGTACCAGTCTAATGTGTGTAAAAAGGAAGATCATGGGCAGTGAGTGTGAATATGTCCAAAGTAAACAATGCTGAAGAATCCAGACATTATGGTGTTTTACAGACGCTGATGACAGGTAACGTGACATCTTCTACTTTCCTGAGAACATTTTCAAAGTTGATGGAGATGCTGTGTGAGTTGCTCTGAATTTCACTGTGGTTTAATGCTGTGACTGTCAGCAACTGAGAGATGCAGACAGTCAAAGTGTTGCTGTATCAGACAGCAATAAGAGAAGTTAACGGATGAATGAGGACAAGGAGTCTGATATATTGTATCTGTTAACAAAATCCCATTAACTCCACTCTTGTGCACTTTTCTTCACTCGTTTCCTCTGAAGTTAATCCGTCTGTGGTTAATTCCTCTGCAGGAAAATAAACGTTGACCTTGGACACACAGCTTCCTCTTATGGCAAAGACACATCTATACATGCAGAGATAGACCAAAGCATTAGGAGATAATTTGGATTATGTTCTATTTACTAAGTATCCCAGCATGCTCTGCGCAAACTCCAAACACGCTGCATACAGTATAAGTGGCCAATTAGCTACTGACAGTCACTGCATAACACAGAACACATTTACTGAGAAGTTTGGGGTTGCGGGAGGAACAAAGGCGGTTGTAAATTGAAAGAAAGAACAAAGGTTGTGAGATTCAGAACAAAGCAATCATAATTCTGTTTCTGCTGTGCTGAATATATGTGTTTTGCACAGACAAACATTTTTTTAATGATGCAGAATTCATCAATTAATTTAAGGAAATTGGAAAAAATTAATTAAATACTCTTAATTAATCTTTTTTTTTAATATTTGCAATTTGTCTCTTATCTTTTGAATTTTGACCCTTGATTTCCCCTCAGAAATACAAAGATCTTTCAAATATAAATTCTCAAGCACAAATACCATTGTGTCCATTTATCTATGTAATTCATAATTAAAATCAAAGAAAACATATTACTAAGAATACCCAAAATGGTCTCTTTTACCGGTTGATAAATATATATTCATGTATATACATATATATGGAAGACTATATAAAATAAATAAAATGTTGTCCTTTATAATTCTTCAGAGTTAATCTTTAAAATGGATTTACAAGATATTTTGTGTAAGAGGCTTACCGCGAGTATCACAACATCTTGCTTCAGAATGAGGTCTCTGAGCTTCCCTATGAGTCATCAGAGGCAGTACACTCTTTTATTTTGCAAACTTGTCCAAAAACCTGTGGAGTAAAACCATATGAGCTCATCAATGGGACGGGATCTCCTGTAGTGTAGTCTGCCGAGGAATTATAAAGTAACAAACTGAGGAAAGTAAAGAGGATCCATGTGTAGATATCAAACACAAGTTATTTTTGTCAGTTGGATCTTGACTTGACTGGGAAAGTATTGGGTTTTTTGGGGGGGATATTATTGATTTAACATAGATCTTTGATTGTTTATCTGCTTATTTATCAGTCTATTTTATTTTCTAAGAGGCTCAACAGTCTGTCTTCAGTGAAATTTTAGCCAGAGAATCAACTCTTTCTTGTTTATTTCTGGTTGTATTATGAGGTGATTGAAGATGCATTAAATGGTAAACGCTCACTGTGATCATGAACATGTTGGTGTTTTACTAATGATGTGGATATCAGTGAGCCTCCAGCTTGACCTACTTTGACAAATAAATGTAGGATCCATATCAATCCTTTCTGCAACGGGATGTGTTGTAGTATGTTGCAAAAAACACAAGTCCTACATGTTCAGTTTCCCTGCACCCTCCACCCAAAAAGACAATGTGTTAAGCCCCGCCTCTCTGATTAATCTGTGTGTAATCTCATCAACAGATCAGAGACGGAGGGACTCAGCACAAAGCAGGGCTAGGCCATCCACCTCCTAATGAGATTGGCCACCATCACTAGATGTGCTATTGCGATTAGCCTGCTTGGAAGCCTTCAGGGATTTAGACCCAAAACACCCTGCCCCAGGCAATTAGCACTACATACTTAGGTAGAATGACGTGAGCTAATGCTCAGTATCTCAGCACAGAACTGGACCAACATGGCGCAAGTGAGGCAGTATGAAAAGGAAAGTGGGGTTTCTTTTTGATGCATTGATTGTACAATATCTACACCGAAAAAGTATCATCAATGATAGGAGTTGTTTGTGCGGCTGTTAAAATTTGACATCAGATTCTGCAGTAAAATGATAAACAAGTAAATTAATTCCTGTAAGGTTGAACTTACTTAAAAAAAGAGGAAACAAAGACGATCTTTGGAAGCCACTGGGAAACTTAATGGAATCATTGTTTCTGTTTTCACCTTCATTAACATGTCACACTTTTCCTTCCTCAGAGATCCCAGTCTGTCAATCCTTTAGCTTCCTGCTGAGCTGTTTGACCCTGACATCACTGAACTGGTACTCGGACTGTCTGATCCAACTGCTCTTAAACCTGCTCCTCTACAATAAACGTAGAGACAAGGTTAGAAACACGTGGGAAAAATTAGTGCAACGTTTAAAAAAATGCATTCTTTTTAAATACAGTAATTTCCCCCTAGTTCATTAGATTTCACTTGATAAACTAGAATTACCACCTTGTGGTTGAATGCCTCTGACAACCAGTCCAGTTGCAGTTTACATTCAGGTCATCGCTTTATAATTTGATCCTCTTCGACATTTGTGTGAAATTGTTCTCAGCTTTGCATTTGAATTCTTGAGTTATGGCATTAACATGCCTTGTGAGGTCGTGGTGACCTTTGACCCCCACATTCTAAATCAGTTCAACCTTGAGTCCAGGTGGTCGTTTGTACCATTTGAGTAATTCCCTGAAGGTGTTCCTAATGGCAACACACTCTTGTTTTGCATTCATTTCATACTGCAGCTGACTTTACAAAGTAAGTCCTGTTGCATGCAGTATGCATAACATTGGGACATACTGCTTGAACTTTGACCCTCTTGCTCAAGCCAGCTGCTTAGAGGGTTGTGGATCAGAATAGTCAGAAAGTCATGCTGCTTACTGCAAAATGCGACCGGATGCAGTAGGACATCCTGCTATTTTGTGTGCTGATTTTAAATGGAATGTATTGGGACATACTAAATACTTTTTTGGCATACTAAATCGTATGGTAGTATGGGTATTGGATTGCACAGATGGTGTTTACAAGAATGGGTCGGACAGACGTACAGATGGACAGACAAACCAAGAACATAATGCTTTTGGATACGGTTAAAAGGCTTTATGACATGAAGCTTGATTAAAAAACACTGTCCTACTGCTGATGTTGATCACATTAGCCATAATCACCATGGCAAATTAAACACAAAAACATAGAAGACTGAAGACCAAGCAGATATATTTTTTCATCTCAACATGCTTGTCGGCACAAAACATAGTTTTTAAAATAAATATAATCTCCAAATGTTGATGACATAAAGACTAAATGTAAATATGAAATTTTACGTTCCTGATTCGTTTACCAAGAATATCCACATATACAATAATCTGATGTAGATGTCTTTTGTTTGCAACAGGGCTTATTTTTTGCAATAATCCAATGGAAAAACAGCATTGTCTTTTTGTTGAGGGAACAATATATGCTAACCTTTCGGGTTGGCCTACAAAACTACCTCATCCCTGCAGCACTCTATTACAGGCCACATTAAAATAGGTTTTAAAGTGTCCAGGACCAGGACACTGGTAACAAACTATCCAAACATCCATTCAGAACTTTCCCTTCACTCATAACGGTACAGTCATGTCATCTCTACTGTGCTCCTATAAAGGTTAAGTATAAAGGTTTTAAACATTCCGCAACCAAAAATGATTTATGCTTTGATCACGCCTCTAAAATGCAATATCAAAAGTATGTACAGTAAAACATAAATTAAAACGCTTCACTAAAAAGCATTGGACATTAAAGCTAATAAAACAACATTTTGTGAACACCCTACTTGTTTCTATCAGCAATACCGTATCTCAATGTAAGTCCTCTAACACGGAGGGCAGTAACATCCCTAAAGACCAAGCCCACTGAACTCCACTCATCAGCGCTGCAGAGCTGACCTGCTCACAGATCAGCTGCTCTCCTGCAACAACAAGCTTTATGCACATAGCACCCCACCGACTGTCTTGAAAGTATCTGCTCAGCCTGAAAGAAAACGTGAATATTTTTCAGATAGTTTCAGTTATGTTGGATGTAACTTGGGAAACATATTTAGGTCATGTTATTGCCGAGACCCCACTAAACAGCAAAGAGCAGTGTCAGTTGCTTTATTTAGCAGGCACCACACCACCTGGGATTTAAACGTCTTAACTATAAGACGTTTAGGAGAGGTTAATGCCTCCCTGCTTTGTCCACGTGACTGACACTGAAGTCAAGAGTCCGACAGGAAATACAGCATAGATCAAATGTATGCACACTGACTGCAAACCACACAATAATATAAATGGACGGCTCGATCCCAGTCAACCTTTGCAGGTCTAAATGTTTCAAAATGGTTACCCATGCAAATTTGTATATATGAGGCTCTATGATGACAGGAAATACTGTGTACATTGTTTTCTTAATGTGCATACATCATAGCTGTAGAAACAGTTATAAATAGAGTTACATAGTATACTTTCTTCCTCTTTATATACACACAAACATCATAGACTCTGTAATAGTGACACACATCTAAGTGTATGGACAAATCAAATCAATGACTCACTGAGCCCAGATATATGAGTGAGTTTATTTTTCTCCCTTTCTTTACATCATTCGCTATTGCCCTTATTACGATAATTTAATTGGCTGGCCAATCAGGAAGAGGCATCTTCTAAGTCATGGGTTTAAGCAGAGGGAATTAAAGGGAGGATCTCTGCTGTACAGAGCTGCTGAATTGATTTGAACCTTGAGAGAGTCTCACCTAATCGAAAGAGGGCAACCAAGCCAGGAAAGCTCAAGCACCTCCCTCCCCATCCCGCATCCGCTCGGAAATCGCCTTTCAGCTCGATTAGTGTTGCAACCAGATTCTCTGCTCTCCTGCTCACAGACAACCGTCAAAATTTCCTACCTTGAGGATCTTGAGTTTGAGGAGGAAGAAAGCATGGGTGCGGGAGCAAGCGCCGAGGACAAAAAGTCCAAGGAGTTGGAAAAACAACTCCAAGAAGATGCTGATAAGGACTCTAAAACAGTCAAGCTATTACTGCTTGGTAAGTAGACTTATGATTAGTCTTTTGCAAGTTTCCCTTTTTGTGCCAGACTGGTGGTGATGCAAAGTGATCAGACGGAAGGATATTCACTTCAAAAGGTTTAATACTTATACCAATACCAATATTAATTTACATTTTTTAACTTTCTTTCTTTGTTTGATCAAAATGTTCTGTCTTCAAAGTAGAACAGGAGTATTGCAGACAGCCAACAATCAGCAGGTGTAACTGATACATTATAAAATGCACAGGTATTAGACATGATTAAGTTGTGGGTTATTTTTTTATTTATTTTTATTTTATTACAGATTGTCAAATTCCTAATAATGTTTTCATAAATTAATGATAATTCACTTTCAGTTTATTGGCTCATTTGCTGCATATTGTTGTAAATCTTGGATATGAGCCATCTGAGGTGCGTTAAACTTCTCTGAGACAGCTGTTCACTGCTTAGTTAGATGTAAGATATGGCATGCTCAAAGGATTTGTTTCTGGATTAAACTCTACATTAGTATATTAAAAAGAGGGGAGGGCAGTTTAATCTAATGTAAAACTGAGAGGGAATTAGCAGGAGAAAAGTAGAGGCAGATCAGAGAGATACGTTTGCAGGTTGAGCAGCTAACACAAAGATCTGAGATGAGCACTTTGTAGAAGTTAGACACCAGATTTGAAGGAATACTAAAAACTAAACATGTGTAACAGACATTCACATGAACTACTTATGCTTATATTTATAATATAAATACTTCAGAGACTTGAGAGCCTGATCTGCTGTTTTTAAGTTGTTTTTCTTAAAAGAATTTGTAGAACCTACATTTATTTTATTTTTAACAATTCCTTAAATTTTATTATTATTATTTATTTGTATTATTATTATTATATTTAACAAATACTTACATTTTTCTTCCCACATTTCAATTTAACATTGACTATTAGGACATTGGTGCTTAAAACGATCATAGCCTTTGGTCTAAAAGAATCACAGGACGGCTGTAATATGTCAATCCGATTAGCTAACTGGTTTAGTGCAGATCCACTTGGTCAAGTCTTTGTTGATCCCTCAACTTGCACAGTAGAAAATGTGTTTTATTGCCACCAACGTTATAAATGATGAAAAGCTAGGATACATCATTAAACAAACATGATAGAAAATAGTTGTAGAACAAAAATATGGTTTTATTTTCCACAACATTGCATTATTCTTTCAGAGGGTAATCTCTGTATCTGAAACACTATACAAAGACTTCATATTTTCTCCCTTTAGAGTCACAGAGAAGCTGCCTGTCCAGCAGTGTAGTATTAGAGATCAGACAGTAAGAGCTAAGTCGATAAAGATTAGAAGAGTGCCATCTGGTGGGCTCTGGTAGACATTGTGAAAGGAGCCAGAAAAAAAACAATATTTGAATGAGACATGTTTGCTGTTCGCTCCTTGTGTGACGGTGTACTAAACAGTGCAATGTTTATTTGTGAAGATTTCTTAATAAAAGGATATATTAAAATAGCTTTCAGAAAGACCTTAATCAAGAGGATGTGACAAAGAAACCTAAATGTAGTTAGTTACTTGGAACTTCTAAAAGTGTTACGCTACAAGTCAGCCCCTTTTGAGTTTCTATGAAATCTGATAAATTAGCTTTCAAAAACAAAAAAAAATACTACAGGAAAAAACATGTCTGCAAAATCTGCACCCTTTCATTTTGTTAATTAACTAAAGGCCAGAGCTAATGTTGGCAAAGCCTAAAGGCACATTCCCTAATGAGCACAATTTGAAAGAATGACTCAGAGGATAAAGGCGCTCCTAATTAAATTGTCACACCTGATGAAAACCAGTCTTGTACGTCACAGTGTCACCTTTGATACCTGATCACAAAGCTCAGGTTGTAAACGACTACTAGTGGGTTAAACCCTATAGTTTTCCCCTGAGAGGGGGGATGAGGCCACACAAGTGTCTTTAAATGCTCTACAGTGTGAGGACTGAGCTCAACGGGGCTCCGGTGAGAGCAGAGAGCCGGCTTAGGTTGCTCTGTGATCTGAGACAGCTTATAATGCTGCAGAGAGCCTGATCCGCCTGCAAGCTGTTGCTAGCACATCCAACTGTGACTTGAATTGTTCATAACTGCACAGTTCACATTATGCATCAATGTACAATGTATGCACAAGTTACATTTCACTAGACGTTTCAGTTTCTGTGTGATTTGATTTAAGTTTGGAGATGTGTGCCAACACACTGGAGCTTAGTGGCTATGTTACAAAATGAGCTGCTCAATGTACAAATATCTTCTGATAATCTGTCATGAATTGCTTACAGAAGACCAATTTAGATTACATTATAGCTTAGCAAGACTGAAAAAGGCAAGAGCTTTGTTGTGCTGGAAGGGGATTATGTTGTTCTTGTTAGTGCCGCCTTTAGCCAGTTTAGTGTCCTTTTTTTTTTTTTAAATCACCACAAGGCATCACATGAAACTGGGAGCCAGAACACTTCAGACAACTTAGTGAGCATAATAATTTCTCAGACCAGCTGAAATGATCAGAATGCACACATAAAGAATATGTCCTTTCCACTGCCTCAGACAACACTGTCTTGTCTGGCTTTTATCACCTTAAACTGCATTTTTCTCGACTGTAGCTGATTTTGTTTGTTGAAGGCGGCACAAATATGTTTGGCCTGTTTGCTCTGCATGTTATAGATCATCTTTCTGCGCCTGTTTTATATCAATTGCGTGAATTTTGCATTATTATTTTATACCCATTTACATTTGATTCAGACAAGGGAAACAGTTTTTAAAGCGAACCCAGGCACATCTAAAGGTCTATTTTTGATTAATGGTGACACACATCTATTTGCAAGGAGATAGACTGGGGAACTTTAATACAAAAACAGTTATTTGTGAAACTGAGGGTGGATTTTGGCATTGCCATGATTTCCCAAAATATGTAATTTATGGGTTTCACTAGTATAACTGTTTGCGTTGTACATACAATTAGGGGTGAGTATCCTGCTCAAGGACACAACAACATGGACTGGATGAGCCGGGGTTTGAACAGCCTATGCTCTGATTGATAGTCAGACCTGCTAACCACTGAGCCACAGTCACCCTATGTGATGATGAAGACATCTGCAAACTTCAGAAAAGCATCCTGAAGCTATCCAAACAGATAGATAATATTTTCTTTCAAAGTCACAGCATTTTTGTCTGTTCTGGCCAGATGGAGCACATTCATAGCTGTTTGTAGCTTACAGTGTGATTCGACTCCATAGCATGTCAACAAGAAACACAGCAGTTGAGTGTGTTGTTGCTAATCTTTTTATTATCTTACAGGTGCTGGTGAGTCAGGGAAAAGCACCATTGTAAAACAGATGAAGTAAGTATTAAAATAATTGATACAATTTGTTTTTGTGTAATCCACACCATGTCAATGGCAATCAATGAAAGGGTTTAAATCTCATGGGTCAGGCATACAGCCAGCAGGCCAAAGCTCTGTCATCTCTGACTGTTTTACTTGCGGTGAAGCCGTTAAACAAAAGGTCAATAGGCCAAACATCCGCTTAGTCTGATTTGTCAGCACTTTTGTGCTGTGAGTTTCACTCTAGCAGTGAGAGCTGAGCGAGGTCAGAAACACACCACAGGGTGGCGATGTGAGTACAAGCTGCAGTGGATTTCCAGTAGGTTGTTTCTATATTGCAGGCATTTTTACCTGTGGATATCCAAACCAATCATACATTTGCCAGATCTTAGTGTTTCTATTAAAATAAAGTTTCCACAAATTACTTTTTACATTCAATTATCCGAACCGCAACATTTTTGTTATTTTTGTTATATATATATATATATTAAGAATATATAAATGACCAACCAGTTCAGCCTAGCAGAGGACTAATGTTTCACATTTTTGCCTATGATACTTTCTCCTGTGTACAGGATTCTGCATCAAGGTGGTTACACAAAAGCAGAACAATTGGAGTTCAGAGCAGTCATCTTTGGCAACATCCTGCAGTCTGCTCTGGCTATCATCAGAGGCATGGAGATCCTGGGCATTGATTTTGGATCATCTGCCACACAGGTCTCATATGACACTTAGAAGATGTACACCTGATTAACTTGCAAAGCAATTCATTTTCACTGACATAAAATCGTACTGCGAAGTAGTTAAAGTACTGTGCCGGTGCTGATGGATCTTTCTGTGTGCATTAAAACCACAGGAGAATGCACAGAAGCTGCAGAACTTGTCAGACTCCATTGAAGAAGGCACAATGCCTGCTGAGCTGGCTGATGTCATCATGAAGCTGTGGAAAGACTCTGGTGTGCAGGCTGGCTTCGACAGAGCTGCTGAGTACCAACTCAACGACTCTGCTGGCTAGTGAGTTAAAGTCTACTACTGGTATTACAAGTAAAGTGGTTACATGTAAAAGTAAAGGGGCAGCTGGCTTAACATTGATGGATAACGGTGATTTTGTATCTGAGGCCTGACGATTTGTTCTGCCATCATCAGCTACCTCAATGAAATGGACCGAATCTGCAAGCCAGAGTACCTCCCCACTGAGCAGGACGTGCTGCGATCTCGAGTCAAAACAACTGGTATCATTGAAGAACAGTTTGCCTGCAAAGAGTTGTACTTCAGGTGAGTCCCAACAGGGCCCTAAACATAAGTCTGTGACACCACTGACAGCACCGAGATAGCCGTGGCTGACATTGTTGTGACTTTCTGTGTGGTAAACAGGATGTTCGATGTGGGTGGCCAGAGGTCAGAGAGAAAGAAGTGGATCCATTGCTTCGAGGGTGTGACCTGCATCATCTTTTGCGGCGCTCTCAGTGCATACGACATGGTGCTGGTAGAGGACGATGAAGTGGTGAGTTGAGGCTCTACTAACAGGTCGTAAAGCTCGAGACGACAAACACGACGGCTAGTAAACTTAACCTGTTCGTCTCTGTCCTTTTCAGAACCGCATGCACGAGTCCCTCCATCTATTCAACAGTATCTGCAACCACCGATTCTTTGCACTGACCTCCATCGTGCTTTTCCTCAACAAGAAGGATCTCTTTGAAGAGAAGATCAAGAAAGTCCATCTGAGTATCTGCTTCCCAGACTACGATGGTAAGATGGTTTCAATGGTTTGTGAGCTTACCTGCTAAATACGGTGCTATGAAGTTCGTTAGAGCAGAGAGAATATCAGGCTCGATTAACAGGGACATGGGGAGATTATATCAGGCAGTTCGAGTGGATCACAGTCTGCTGCCAACAAGTCATCCCTCAGCTTGATTGAGACTGTAACAGGAGAATGTGTGATAAGCAAACCAATAGTTAAGAATGATAAAGAAAGACTAAATTGATCAAGTAAGAAATCTTGAGATTGTAACTGCAGACAGTGAGAGCCTCAGTGTTGCTCCCACACTGTAATGATGTGATGCAAGCAATTATATCAAACTTATGTCATGTCAGTAGAGATGCAGAGTGATTTGTTTAAGGATCAGGGTACTTTTGTTCTTTTTAACAACACAACTCATGAATCCACTCCCATGTTTATGTCCTTCCTTTCTATTTAGGCTGCAACTCGTACGAAGATGCCAGCAACTACATCAAGTCGCAGTTCTTGGAACTGAACATGAAGAAGGGCGTGAAAGAAATCTACTGCCACCTGACCTGTGCCACAGACACAAGGAACGTTGAGATTGTGTTCAACGCGGTGACAGACATCATCATCAAAGAAAACCTTAAAAGTTGCGGCCTCTTCTAAGCAGCTCAAGAGTGAAAAGAGGTGCGCAGTGACCACACCACATCCCTCCCAAGGACTAAGTTGATACAGAATAATAGGGTCCAGATGAGGCCGACCCCAGATAATTCAATTTAACTCTCGCACATATCAGGCAATCCTGTGTTGCCAAGCAGCAACTTCTGACCGTGACGTGAATCAACTCGAACCACACAATTTAGCAACTATGCAGCCTAATTATATAGCTATGAATAGAGCAAAATGCTAAAAGACCGAAAGCAACCAATTTTACAAATGATTTAAGGTGATTTCAACATGTGTTTTTCTCTTCTTTGCAGAACTTCCTTTCCTACCTTGACCCCTCACGTATTGGCATTAACTGAGAAGTGCACCGTTGGAGCACAGAAGATCGTGTTTGTTGAGTTCACGCCATCGCTTCCATGCCAAGTCCCGGTCCTTGACTGCTCGTAGCACACCACCATCTCCAATTTTACATCCCTGCAACACAATGCACGCCCAGCTGGGTTGAAACAATCATCAAGTCACCATATTGTTGTTGTGGACGTGCAGCTTTCTACAAGCTTTTTTAAAGTACAGTATTTGTCTCACACCAGACGCTGCTGGTTTGAAGGTTTGAAGATGAAGTAGTTGCTCATCCGATCCTCGTCGCTTCCTTTTGACTTACGCTACTTTGTTGTGAGTTGTATTTATCAATCTCTGTAAAAAAAAAATTATAAAACAATAAATTGAGGGCGGGGGAAAATATTAATACTTTGAATAGCAACGTTCCAACCTTGTTTTTGTTTTTGAGTACAGTAGTCTCTGTGGTCTTGATATTTAAACTGTAAAAAGTTCCTGAGCAAATATCTCAGATATTCCCACTGCTTGCAGTATATCCAGATGACAAACTAAATTGTACATGTATCTAATCTAAATAGTGTTAATGTATTCAATTCATTTAACAAGTTAATGTGATGAAGAAACTTTGTACATAAGAGTAGGTAATTCAATATATTTTGAAAGATACATCTATATGAGAGGCAGTGAAACACTAGAGGGATGATGCTTTATTATGAAAAGGGAATGAAAATCTACTGAGTTTGTCGTTTCTTATGGAATGTAGAGGCATGAAATAAAGGTGCATTAATATCCCTCGTGTCTGTGTTTTTTTGCTGAAGAATCAAACTGTCAGTCACTGAATAATGTATCTGGAATTAGAGAAAAACAAATGAAAGCAGGAATTAATCTACAGATTGAGATTTACTGGAAGAATGTTCTGGGACAGATTCATGAAATTAGACAGCAAGCAAGGACAAAACTGAGAGTGTGATCAGTGTGTGGAGCTTAAGTCAAGATTACATATTTGAGAGACCAGCAGAGCTTCTTTTGCTTCCACATTTAATGTTGCATATTCTCAGATTTGGTATTTCCTTCCAACTCCAGTGTGAAGTAGTGCGTAACCCACTGTGGTTCATTATTATTTCCATCCATCTATCAAGATATTAACTGTGAAACTATGCAGTGTTACCCCTACAGGACATGTACTGCAGAGGCCTTTTAGCCATAAATTACATTTTGAAACTCAAACAACCACTAAAACAAAAGTTCAGCTCATATTAAATATTCGTCTCATTGTCAACAAATCCCATGAAATCCAAAAACCACAAAACATATATGCAACAATTATTTCTCTGATCCATAAAACTCTATTATTGTATGAAAACTATTGCTCATAAACAATGCTCCAGTAGTTTATTTTGTTTAAATCTAACATACATTGTCCTGCAGCCATAAATAGCACACCAAACATGTATTAACCTGCAGCTGAGAACAGTTTCCCAACATTTTTTTACTCCTGTCTGAGTAACATTTGCTCAGAACTATACAGTACCTTTCTGTTTTTTAACATTTCTGAGCATTTAAAAAAAAAAATATATATACGTGTGTAGATACGTCTTCAGTAGGCACTATCGTGCTTGGGGCCGAGCGCTACAAACAGGGTTAGGAAGTCAGGAACGCTTGAGTTAAGGACAAACACACTGTTTTAGTCTTTTTATGGCATTTGTTGAGATAAGGAAACATAGAATATCATCAGCCTCATCCTGTAAACTGAACCTGCACAAATTGAGGATTTGGGGCTCAAAAAGTACGCTGCGCTAAAGAATCTGTCCCTTCACGCTCTCATGTTGACTTGAAGATTGAAAGCCGTTTGAGCATATGTTGCAATAACTCATGTCAGTAATACATTTCTATGTCATACTCCAGTGACAACATACAAGGACAATGAGGACATATTGGAGAGCTGTGCAGCCGCTGGAACAAACTGAGTCCTCAGCTCAAGAATACAGATGTGTCTAAAGTCTAAAAATACTGTTTTCAATTTGCATGACCTCCTTCCCTGCATGGTTTAGGTGAGACTAGGCCTTTAAAAATCTGGACCCGTGGACAACATCTGATTGGCGTTGCCGGTGGTACGATTTTGGATCAGTCTTTAAAATAGAAGGAAAGGAATACAACTTTGTGCCTCCATTTAATGATGTTAAAATGAACCAATACAACTCCAGCAAAGTACAGAAAGCTAGACTTAAACCTTCGGGAATGTTTTATACCTGAATGTTTTATTTGTATGAAGTGACTGATCTGATAAAAACGGTGCACCACTATTCTGTCTGTCAGCAATGGACTTCCTCAGTACTATGGGATCGCTGCAGCCAAAGAAAACCAATACAGCTTCTACAGCGTTCAAACTTGTGTTTTTAATGTGTTTATACACATCTTCACTGATATCCATAGGATTAAAAAATACCTGTATATTGTATTAGTCATATTCAAACTCCTTGACAAATTAATTTGCAGTGATGTGTCTCATGTATAAAAAATATTGCTGACTACAATGTTGTCTAGTTAATACCTAGTTAGCTAACTATGTAGACAGCTGTGTTGCTACGGAGTTCATTACACTCTTTCTAATTAATCCCAGACCCAAAAGATTACATTATATACATCAAAACTGCAACAAAGTAAAACACTTCTCCATACATAAATTATTGCAATGCATTCACACATCCAAAAGTGGAAATACTAAATAACTGCAACTCAAAAATTAAAACAAATATTCAATAAAAACCATGTGATAAAGACTACAGCTAGGAGAAGATGCAAAAGAAATAAAAGTGAACATAATTTACATATCCGCTGTGAAACTGTGAAATGCAGTGATGGATTTGATATGCAGGCTGTTTTGGTCCTTGAACATATGACAGACAAACTATAAACGTGTCAGAGATATCAGAGGGGCTTTACCTGCCAGCCCCTCGACCGATGCAAAGGTCTTAGATATGACAGGACTCAACAGTTCTCACAGTGATTGTTTCACAAGCTTTCCCAACTCATCACTTTCTCCCAGTGTGCTCTGCATCACAACATCTATTAAGACAAAAATAATTGTAGTATCAAGTCCCCAGATTGTGGAATTTAGGTCCTGTATGCAGCGTGGCCATCAGCTTAGTCTTTAAGTAACACCTACTTTCCAATTTTCCCTTTGAAGACAAGACATACCATCCAGAAGTCCTTGTTCTGCTCCTGACACCTGCAAGTTAAGGGAAACAGATCACTAATACCGATGGTTACAGGAAACAAGGAATCCATGATTAATATGAATACAATCCTGCTTGACAATAATGAAAAACATTTTATGGACGTATTTCTTTACTCTTCAGATAGCAAAAAAAAACTGTTGAAAATGTAGAATTCCACCAACGATATAGGCAGACTGGGCATAACGTTCATCACTTTTCAGCCTCTCTACTTTGAGCTGAATGTTAATGTTAATATGCATAAATGTACAACGTTTGCATGGTAACAGATGTGAAATATGCTAAGGTTCAGACTGTAACCTATAGCTGTTAACATGTTTGGTCTTTTAAAGATTAGCATGCAAGTATCTTTTACACCCACACATAAATATATCCTTCTTAACTTTTCTGGTCTAAAATATTATTCAACTAAGGTTAGTCTTTGACAGGGTTTCCGTCATGTTAATCAGTTAGCTTCCCTTATGCCAAAACGTTTAATCTGAGTTTATATAGTTTCCCTCTACAATACCGTCACTGTTTTCTTCTGGAGACATCCTATCAACTGACTGTGAGACACATTCAACTGTTGACTTAATGCTGAACTTTGACCTGATACTTGTATGAATGTATGTATGTATTTATGTGTGTATGTGTGTATGGCTATAAATGCATTGCACCATGGTTATTATAAGTGTACACAACAAGGCTCAATTAGTCGACATTGCGATGTATTGTAGTGTCATAGCCACTTGTTAGCAACCGTCTTTACTGTTCACGTCACGTAAAAGCTTCAAAATTCAGGATATTTATTGACATTTTATATCGTAGAACAAAATGTAACGGTGTCTTCAGGTTGTGTATAACCACAGTGGTTTATAAATAATTTCTTCAGCACTCTATTTGAAACATGTTAGGGGCACTACATGAAAACTCAGGTGGTGAAGTAGTCTGATAAGTGTCTGAGCCACATTTCATTGCAATTCCTACAATAGTTATGAAGCTATTTCACTCTCTGGAGCCGAATGGCTGACCCAATCACAGAAGAGAGTTGACTGTTGTCTCTGCGGTGATGCAACAAGCTAACATTTTTAACTGTTGGCTTTGACAGCAACTACTTGTTGCCACATCTCTGCAGCGTGGTGGATAAACTGTCCAGCGGGTGACCGTCAGTGTGCTGACCTGCATGGCCTGAAGCTTTAGTAGAGCCCGATCTCCCTCAGGTTGATCTTGATGATGACGTCGGTGACGGCATCGAACACAAACTGCACATTCTTGGTGTCTGTGGCACAAGTGAAGTGGGTGTAGATCTCCTTGGTGTCCTTTCGCTTGTTTAAGTCTTCAAACTGGTCCTGGATATAAGATGCAGTCTCATCGTATGAGGTCCCACCTGCAGTTAAAAAGATAATTTATACAAAGAAGTTGGTTATAATTTACATGGAACAATCCTACATGACCTCTGGACAAGAGCTCCACAAATCGTATAATTGTGGATTAAACACTCTAAAGCAAGTTAGAGATGCAGTTACCTGTGACCAGTTGCAACGGACGGTTTACGGTTCCAGTTTTTGATCGAAAGTTTAAAGATTCATCAACAAAACATTTGAAACAGGGGGTACCTAATTAATGATGGCCATTTTGTTCTGCAAGCGGCTGTTGTACTCTGTAGAAACACCTTAAGTTAAGTGATGCTCACTTAGTGTGTGAGTGTTGCAGATCTATACACACTTAAAATGCTGGTATGGTGATGAAATGCACATGTGATAAAATAGAAAAAAAACATAATGTCAGTAACTCAAGCATCCACATAATGAATACAAATTATATATTCAATGCTTATTTAACACACACGACAACCTTAACCTGCAGAATCTAAATCCGACAGTATCCTCTAACAGAATGAGATCCATTGTACTTTATTCAGGTAAAGAAATCGGAAGCACGATCACGCATTTCCAACAAGTTAATGCTATGATAGAAATATAAAGATATTGTCTGATCACATCTGGGTTTGCCTCACCGGGGTATTGAGGGTAGCAGATAGTGAGCGGACTCCGGCCAATCTTCTCTTCAAACAAGTCCTTCTTGTTGAGGAAGAGGATGATGGAGGTGAGCGTGAACCACTTGTTGTTGCAGATGGAGTCAAAGAGCTTCATGCTCTCATGCATCCGGTTCTGCGGAAGGAGCAGATACCCATGATCGGTCTTTTTCATAGACAAGACATTTTGTCACAGGTGTAAATAATACAATTAATGATAATTGAATTTCCTGCTTTGGTTTCAGGGGCTTTGGATGCGCTCCTGTCTCAGTGCTGGTTATTGCCAGTTGAGCCTGGTGTCGACTCATATTTAAAAGGCACTTAAATAAAAAATAAATGTAAATTGTAAATGACACAGACTAATAAAAACATATTTGACATGGCTTTTAGTGGCTGAATCTTAATGGGAAAAGGTACTGGGGTGTCTTTGCCAGCATTTATAAGCTGTAAAAGCTGCCTCACTGTCATAACTTAATGGGACATTTAAATAGAACAGAGCCATTATTAATAATGTTAGTCACACCTATGAGTTTTTATTCTTATGATTTTCCTGTATTTACTAAAATGTTAAGATACAATAAGTGAACCTAAACCACCGTGAATCCATCACCTACCATCTCCTCATCCTCAGCCAACACAAGGTCATAGTCACTGAGCGCCACGCAGAAAATGATAGATGTGACTCCCTCAAAACAATGGATCCACTTCTTCCTCTCCGAGCGCTGACCCCCGACATCGAACATCCTAGACACACACACACACACACACACACACACACACACACACACACACACACACACACACACACATGCAGGAACTGCGTGAATACATGTAGTGAATGTGCTTATTTTAATTGTAATGTCAATATAATTCCTGTGTTTTATGAGGATGAGTGTCCTCATGAATCCAGGGCAAGAGCACAAACACACACACACATACTCACGCGCATGTGCACACACACACACACACGGCAGCCTCTGTCTCCACCTGAGTCCCTCAGAGGCAAACTGAATCTGCACTGAGCTGTTAACAGCCAACACCAATCCAGTGATTGCACATTTGCAGATCCTGAGCGTTTTTTAATGGGGTTACACATGCAGGCCAGGGAGGCTATTGCAGTTAATGATTCACCAATATTATAATATTATAATATAAGTACAGGAGCTAGATGATCAAATAATGTAAAAGGAATGAAGAGATTTAATCACATTTACTTCTACAAATCTGTGTCGTATTAGGCTGAACGCCACACAGCAGCATTTGTGATTTATATAGGCTCGGAAATCAGCACGCCCATATGCAGCTTCTTAAAACAACGAGCGTAATCATCTGAGACCAGGTGCATCATTAAAAAAGAAATACTACAGAATTATTCAATAAGATGAAGTGAGCATTATGACAACTTATGATAGATAAATAGACAGCTTGGGAATAGCCAACATGGATATGGATACAGTATACAGTATGGACAAAAGGCAAGATACTGCACATGCAACTTAACACATGTATAATCAAGATTTGGTTAATTTCATGAAGTGAAAAAAACTAAAATTTGCAAAATAAAATGCTTGTTTTTATTGAGACCCCTCATCACGAAGTGTATATGAAAAGGTAAAGCTATCCTATGTATATTATAAAAATAAACAAACAGCAAAGACTGGAGAAAAGTAATAAAAAAAACGAATAGAATATTTTCCATTATAATTTAGTTCTTGCCCCAGTGATAACGTCTCTACGAGGGTCGGGTGAGTTAATGCAGACGTCTAAATGCTGACCGATACAGTAAAGCAGCACAGGCACAGACTGCCTGTGAAGCTTCATAAGTTATTTTTATGGCACACAGCCCTTCTGAGGCCAGGGCCCTTCATGAGCAGATAAATTACAGCTGTACTAACTTGAAGTAGAGATCTTTGAAGGTGAAGTGAGTTTCCACGATGCCAGTGGTCTTCACACGTGTACGTAGCACATCCTGCTGAGTCGGGACATACGTCGGCTGACAGATCCTGTCCAAGTCATTCAGGTAGCTGAGACACAGCAAACGAGTAAATGAAGACAATCCCAGAGTAAATAAACAGATCATAGGACACATTTCCTGTAGCAGTCTAGGCAACTCCCAAAATGTACCTCGTAAAAACAGATGTTTGTCTTTTTTTTTACACCACGTGATAAATCAGTTCATCCAAGTCTTCTTAATCGAAAAAATATGTATTATTTTTAGGACACTTTTGCCTGGTAGAGGGAGCTTTGCTCTGCAGACAGACATCTAAGGACTCCACAGAATGATACTAAATATGGGCTCATATTTTGGTACATGATAAACACTGGCTCCTTGTGGGTTGAGTAAAAACAGACTAACTCCACTGGTTCCTCTTGTCTCACAGTGTGGACAAAGTGCACCATGACAGTTTGGCTGTTTTCAAAACAAAGAAAGAGTCCTTGAGCGCTTTTCTTTTAGGGAGAGCGTGATATAAAAACGCTACAGAAACAGAAAACCGTGCTTCCTCCATGTCGACAAGACTGCACTATATTTAGCTCAGAGCACTTTGTTTTCACTGAACTTCAGACGGTTGTATCCAGTGGTTGACTCACATAATAATCTGGAACCATTTTGCCAAATGAAGTAAGCCATGAACAGCTGCAGGTTGACAGAAACATTATAAGTCTTTGTCAGTTTCTCCTTCATGTTATTCCTTTTTCAGGAATGCAATCAGCTGTACGACAAGCTGACACAAGACCGTGAAGAACAAGACGCATCTTGCCCCCATTTCTGCTTTATGAACATGGAGGAAAACTAGTCTAACGCAAACTTGTCCACCATCTAGTGAAGAGGCAAACGAGATCACAAGACATGTTTTGTGCCAGTTTAATAGTTGGAAGATAATGGATGATGCAATTTCAAACTTCCCTATAAACTGTTGAAGCAAGTTTCATTTCCATCTGGAATCTTGTGAAAATGTCAATAAGTTGAGTAATATCGAGTAAGAATGACACTTGATTAATTGGAAGTTGATTTAGAATCAAATACTAACCCATTATTTTCATTATCAACGAATCTGCATAACATTTTCTCGATTCATTGTTTGGTCTATAAAATGTCAGATAGTAATGAAAAAAAGACAAACGATAATTTCCTAAGGCACCATCTGTAATGTCATCAAATGTCAAACTGTCAAAAACCTAAAAATATTCACTTTATTATCACAAAAGAGACAATTCTCATAACAGAGAAGATGTTGATTATTTTTCTGTCGATGGACACTAAACTAATTGTTTTATTTCCAATAAGATTTTCAAAATATTTTCCTTCGATCCCATTGAATTCATCTGTGGATTGACATGATGGCATGATGACATGATTTGATATGCTTGCAGTTGGCCCTCTGTGTGGTGGGTCTGTATGTAGAGAAATTAATGGAGTCCTCACTATGCAGCAGAGTCATTGAGCTGATACTCTCGTGATCGATCGAAGCACGCCTGAACTCCGGCATCGCTCCAGAGCCTCTGAATCACACCAGTCAGCTCTGCCGACATCACCCCTTCCTCCGCCGAGCTCGCCAGGACAAACAGCTGGCGGGCATCGTCCTGGCAATAATGACAATCATTGCTGTCATTGTCGTGGCTCTTTAAAAGGAATGTTTAATACAGACCGGATGTAGTTAACTTACCGCCCGCGTAGCATCACCAAAATCTATCTTTAACCGGCCCATCGCCCTGATGATGGCCATGATGGACTGGATGCTGTTGCTGTACACCACCACTTTGTACTGCTTGCACTCCTCTTCTGAGTAGCCATCTTCATGAATGATTCTGAAACAGTAACACATCCAAAGAGATTTTGAGAGTCCATATGTATATATATATATATATATATATATATATATATATATATATGGCTTTAACAAATATGGGACAAATGACAGATAACAAAAACTCTCATGCATCACTGTCATTAGGGCTGGAATTTGAGCTTCGATGAGCAAGCAGCGTGCCTAATGTGGGAACTGGGGGAGTCTATTCAGGGCCTGCCAGGCTACCGCGGGCCACTGGGACCATTGTTTAACATGTTATTCAAAAGGTTGCTTCCTACACTGCCTAAGCCGAGTGAAATGACGGTCCCACTTTACTTCCATAGTATTTCCACAAAGATGAGCCCCATTTGTAGCCACAGCTCTCCCCGTGTTATTAAACTCTGACAACAAGGCTGCAGCTGAAAGTGGGAGTGAGGAACCATTTCTCCTCAACGTAATGCAACAATAGTGCCAACGTTTCTTACAGGATGAAGTTTGACATAATGGCATGTGCAGTGTTAAATCAGGAAGCTGTAACTTACTTCATCTGCTTTACTATTGTGCTTTTCCCAGATTCCCCAGCACCTGAAAAAGAGGCACAGTAGTGAGACGAGAGCAGCAGAAACACCTCCACATGATATCTGACAGATCCAGACCCCTCTCACATGGACGTCAAAGCAGCTTTTCGGTTCTGATGTAATTGAATCACGCATCACACAGTGTGCAGTATGTTTGTGTCAAAACACCCGAGAAAAGGGAACCTTGTGATAACTTTTAATGGCAGGGATTTAAGGGGGGCCTGGGGGAATGTACAGTACATGGCTGTGAAGTGTCACATGGAGGAATCAGATGCTGCTCACCACAAAATGTACAGTATATACCGCAGCCCGAGGTTTAAGAGGTGCACAAACACAGGGAGGATAATGGGAAATAATGAGTCGTGAGGAGCTTGGGCGCCTCTTTGGGAAGTGAGAGCTTTCACTGTCCATCTGTGAACTGATGACTGGCCCAGCTGATATCAAAGCCTCCATTACAATAAAGGCCAGAGGAATTATGGGAAGTTGTGAAACCATTTCACACAAGGAACCGTTACAGTAACTCTACAACAATCGGCCAAACAGGAAACAGTTAACATGCTTCTGGCTGAGCCAGTGTTTTTCCACTGGAGAGACAATACCCGATATCAGGCTGTTCTGGGCGTTCGGGAGCAGAGGGGCCATTAGAGCAGCACATATGATTAAAAGTCTGTTCTAAACAAAACACCATCACAACATGCCGTGTTGACAACAGCACAGAATGTTTCTTTATTGATAAGAAAGATTCTTCAATTCCCCTTTAACTGAACATCTTTTATGATGGTGGGCCGAATCAGTTTGATTCCTAATCCTGATGTTGGAAGACACATGGTTCACACTATTCTCGCCCTTCTGTGAAGACGACTACAACAACTAGGAGTCACTTCAACATCAACATGGAAGAGATCTCTGTTTTTGTTGGAATCATACAGGAACAACTATTTTCATAATTAATTTATCTGCATATTATTTTATATTGTCTATCAAATATGTGTCTAAAGCTCAAGGCGTGTTACGTCTCCTGAGTCCAAAAAAATAAAAGCCACCAGGAAGTGTCAGTGCCAGCAATGTACCCCTGTAAAACCTAACCTGTTGCTTTGACACTTCTGTTTTTGTTTAAGTTCAACAAAGCAGATATGAAGTGTTAATTAGTAAGCTTTAGAGTTGCCACTCTGCAGATGTTGTTACCTTTGCCAGGCTAGCTGTTTCCACTGTTTCTAGTCTCTATGCTAAAGCAAGATAAGCTGACCATCTTCTGGCTCCAGTATCATATCCACTGCTGCAGAACCATCGTTGCCCTCTGGGAAAATCTGGATGCACGATTGATTGGCTGCGCACATAAAGCCAAATACACAACCAAGTCAAGCAATGATTTGAACTCAGGTGTCTGTGGAGGCTTTGCCATCCATTGACTCACTCTAGGATCAGCTATTTTTCTTAGCTGGAGTTTAATTAAAGAGGCATAGAAACATGTGTGCACATGAAACATTAGATGTCAAACTCACCCAACCAGTGAGAATTTATTTCCATAAACATCTGGGGTGAGTTTACACTGGCAGCAGAGCCTCTTTTTGCTTTATATAACCACAATAATTATCAGCAACCGCTGGAAGAAGAAGTATTCAGGTACTGGAATTTGAAATACAAATACCTGCTTCTTTTTTTTAAAGCAGCCAGCGACAAGTCTGAATGTATGACATTTTAAAAATAAGAATATGCATTGTTTTAATACTGTTGTCCGCTTGAAGGTGGGAAGACACGTTCCCACTGCCAGTTAAGAATCCTGAGCAGATTCATTTTGCCAAGGAGGCTTTTACAGTAGAGTAAAATGTTCAGATGGCCGGCCAACAAGAATTAAATCCACAAATTCTTTTGTTAAGCTGTCACCAGCAAAGAGATTTACGCCCGCTCACACAGACGGGGAGTCGAGGACAAATTGTGTTGATCCCTTTCCTCAGTTCTGTCAGTCACCAATTCTCTCATTCATGGCCTCTTTTGGCTGATCATCAACCGTGGCTTCCTGCCAGTTCACAAACCAACTTTACACAGACGTTAACTGAGTTGTCTAAACACATGCGGGACTCCAAACCAAACAAGAATCTGAAATGCTGATTTTCTTTTTATTAATTACTTTTCGTGGTAAAATGGGAGACCATTTTCATCAGGAGAGTACGTTGGTTCTCCGGCTATGTGGTTTAGTACAAAGAGCAGCAGCCAAACTCCTCTTTGTTTTTCCCTAATACTCTTGTTCCAGCACAGACAGGGAGTGGAGGGCACAGCCTGGAAAAATAGCTTCCCCCTCCACTCTGTGTTCCGAACTTGAATGTGTCCATACAACAAGATGTTATCCTGCATCGTAATGTTGCACCATCAAACGTTAAACATGTTAAATACGTTGGGATTCATCTCCTTGACAAACACATCTACGTGACCTCAGATTTCACTTTAGTTATTACACTCAGTGTTTCACTTCCTAAAATAGCTCCACGCGACAAAACAACACAATCAGGCTTCAGTCTATCAACACAACAGTGGAAACACTTTGATAAAAATCCCCTAACAGTTGTGCGTATGGCTCTGAAATGGAAGGAAGCAGATTAACCAGCATGGTTTCGCTCCGCCATATAGATCAAGGTTCAAGAAAAATCACTGCAAACATAAACAACTGCATTTCTTTGTGAGAATGATGCCACAACCAGGAAGACAAACAATAAGGAAAAAGGCAGGAAAACATGTACTTAATAAACCCATGAATGTATCACATCTGGAGATTTGCAAGGCATGAACATCGGGATGGGTTTGAACTGTCAAGGTTCATATACTATATAATGACACAAATAAGTTTAGTAATTTAAAATCTTAATAAGATTAACATGGCATTTCATTTTTTCCTGATATTCTGAATTTCCTGATAATAAATTGCTGCGACTTGTTGAGATGCAGCTCTCGGTGGGCTTCATATGCCCTCATGTCATAATGCCTTCAGATCGTCCAGCTGCATGAATGAATGTCATGATGATGACTAATGCAATGGCTGCATCTGTTCTCAGAATCTTCCATTTAATCAAATACTTGGACCTTTTACCTGCTCCATTTATTCTGGTATGTTAATGTGAGCTCAAGTTACAGGAAAGATTAAAGCACCTGAGTGAGGACTACATTTTGATCAGTCTGTTAAATCTACAGCATTTAAGAGATGGGTGTTTTCTTCGTCATAAAATGTTTCACAACATTTCATGAGAAAAAAGCAAATGTCTCAACCAAAAGCTCAAAAGTGTTGCATCACAATTGCATCAGCACAATCCGCTTGCACTGCACAATTATTTACAGTGCAAAACATTGTGGATTGCAACATATAGCTGCTGCTGTATGCTCAAACGTTTTATCCTTGTATTACTTCAGTGTAGTTTCAGCTGATATGTGGGTGAGAAGTTACAATCTGTATTTCAATTGTTAAATGACACTCCTGTGCTCAGAGGTAGTTTTAGCTGAAGTGCTCAAATTAATATTTTTTTTAAGGGGTAACGTAATTTTCACGCTATTGTACTATGTTTTTGCGTCTCACTCTATTTATAATTGATCCAGTTTTGAGGGATTACGCTGCAGATTGTAGATGCTAAACGGGCTGCAATGTAAAGGGACTTTCACACAGACAGCAGCAGCTCTGAAACACATTATTTCCAGTGGCTTGCACCTCGGGCAGCTTTTCACAGCGCTAAGTAAAGCATGGGCGCGTTGCACAAACTGCGTCCTGTGTGTGAGGCGCTTATTCTCTCTGGACAATTGCTCAGCATCAACATACAGCCACTAAGAGTGCGTGTTTTTGCCACTGACAGGCTCAGATTGTTATTATGTCTGACAACAAGTATGTCAGGACTGCAGGGAAATAAATGTTTGTTCTGCCTTTTGACCCTGAAAGGCGTGTAGGGATGAACTTGCAGAGATTTATCACCAAACTCTGCCGTTCCCCTCAGCTCTACAGTGCGTCTTTGTATATTTCAGCTCTGTTTTGGTTTTACGGCCCACACATTTACCTTTTAGGTTCACTTACATTGTTCTCATCAGTGAAAAAGCTTTTAAACTCTGGTGTACACTACCACCAGAGTAAGTTAGTGACTAGCTGAAGAACATACTGGAGCATTTTGCTGCTAAAGAGCCAGGCAGCTCCCTGTGGAGAACAAAACCGAGCAATAAGAGAGTGAATATTGGACTTACATTGGGCTGTTTGCCAGAAACACAATTCCAAATACAGGTCTATTCTTTGTTGGGAACATAAGTTGTGTAAATACTCACTGTTTAACAGTTTTTTGTGTCTGCATGCCAAAGTCAATTCAAATCCCACACATTAATAACTGCTGTGGTGGCATAAAAAGTGTAACAAAAAAGTTGCCTTGCACACAAAGATAACACAGCTTTCTCTCAAGCAGCAGTTCCTCTGATGGGGGAGTGATGTGCCGGAAATGTTTCATTGTATGAAATGCTGCCCACACTGGGGTCAAAACCTGTTTTAATAAGTCAAAGGTTCACAAACTAAAAGGCATTGAAAACTAGCAGCGGACAGAAGCCCCTACCTGAGGGCACAGAGCATATGCATGTTGAGTGCTGATTTATTGTTTTATTATCATTTAGTCCCTCTGCACATCTGTGCAGGCCACACCCACAGTGTCAGTACCACCAAGTTTGTGTCTGCCATAAATACCAGCAGGTAGTGCAGTTAGTCACTGGTCGGTACAGGCCAGAGCTGTTCCAGTGAGACAACCGGAAGTTAACTGTAACAGTCCAGTGATTCATATAATGGCAAATAGAGCCATGTTGATTTAATCCATTAGTCGATCAATAGAAAAGAATTTGGCACTGATTGTTATATATAACTATTGTTACATGTTATAGCAAAATGTCAAATCTTATCCAGTCCTAGCTTTTCTTTATTGTGAAGGTTTGAGGGCAGCCTTAAAACTCAGTACAAGCTGTATCATGATGCATACTATGTAGATACAGCAAGAATAAGCACGTTATATGGTTGATACTTGTCACATTAATTAAACGTATGATCATCTGAAGCTTTCAGTAGTCATTATGGGACAAATCTGTTTCAGAAATTGTTTTGTTCGCTGAGGCACCAACATGATGTGGAACAATTCAATTTAGTATAACTGCTGCAGCTTATTTATACTAACCAGCTCCAACACAGATACATATTTACTTCTCAAAACTCTGTGCTTATAGGACCAGTGTCAGCATTTCCATGCAGTTGTAAAGTTGTGTTTATACACTGAAGTTAAACAGGCCTGGGTGAGTTACAACGTGCTTTGTGACAAGTGACAACACTTAGCCAACAAATAGTGTCCTCTGAGCACTTTTCAATGTAAAACCGAGGACGCAGCACAGGACGTGGACTCTCCCTTTTCCCACGAACATCTGGTTTACTCAGTTCTGTCAGAGGAGACCTGATGAGCCACAGCTGCATTAAAGCAACTGAGGGAGAAGAGTTTGGAGTCATAAACAAAACCCTGAATTGCAAAAAAAAAAAAGAAAGTAGCCAAACACTCAAGACGGTTAAACGGATTTCACGGATCAAAAACGCAGTTCATACCAAGCAGAAGCAGTTTGACTTCTCTGGAGGACTTCTCCCTGTCGTCCCGCAGGTTTTTGTCAATCATTTTACTCCTCTCCACCGCGGCTTTGTCTTCGGCGCTGATCGTGCAGCCCATGTTCACTCTCACGCGACTTCTTTAGTGTTACCGAGGCTTCAGCGGCGCATGAGTTGAAGGTAAAAACGCCGTCAAACGAGCCCAGTGCGAGCTGAAGTGTCCCAGTGCGAGGAGCAGCGGAGAGAGAGAGAGAGGGAGAGAGAGAGAGAGAGAGAGAGAGAGAGAGAGAGAGAGAGAGAGAGAGAGAGAGAGAGAGCCAAGGGAAAGGCGTTGGCACCGGAGGCTCGTCGGTCCAACTGAGGCCACAGTGATGCTGAGTTTACTCTGCTTCACTCCGTACAGTCTGTACAGGTGATCAACTGTAGGACTTTAATTGAAAAAAAAAAACTCCCTAAAAAATATTGAAAAAAAAGATGTGTATATCCAAAGATCCGAAGTTTTATACTTTCACCGGAACGTACAAATAACTAAAAACATAACTAGTCAAAAATACTTTTAGTAGAAACTTAATAATATAAACACTATAATAAAAACTAGCAATAACAATTTCCAGATTTTATCCTCAAAACTGTTGCTGCTGCGCAGTCGCGCGTTCGTCCAGCTGATCCAGCTGCAAACCAAGAAAAGGGCACTGAAAAAAATGAAAACCTATGCGCCCGAAGTGGCTGATGGGAAATGTAGTCGCTTCTGAAATACCGGATACGTGAATTCTGCTTGTGTATCCTAAAATGAGGCCCAGAGTCGTACCCGTGATCATCACAAGCGTGTATTTAACTTACACTCTCATGTAGTTTACAACAGGTCAATAACACACATGTGCAGGGTTTCTCTGCAGTCTGCACTCAGTTAGTCAGAAGGTTTGTGGTGCAAGAGCGCCCCCAGTGGATTTACAGCTGAACTGCAGGTGTAGATTTGATAGATCTGGTGCTCAAACAGACTCAAACAATACACAGGTTCAGTTTCAGTCTTTTGAAATCATTTAAACCTTTTGATCCTGGTCGTCTTATTACAAACTATATCTGTACTGGATTTCAGTAGCAACTTAGCGTTGATTCTCTGAACGCAAACATGCAGCCATGTAAGTTTCATGTTGTATCCCACATGCTCTGATCACCTCGCAGTGTTTCTGTCAGGCCGTGAACTCGTCTGCTAAGTTAAAAGGTTTGTAAAGCACATTTCATTTGACATCATGTTACACAAAAGGGGTAATATTGTTTCGTTCTCTTCCGACTGACTTTATTGGCATTGTATTTCACTACATGCACGTTTTCATCCACCTTCTACACATCAGTCATGCTTACAAGTCTTCGTTGTACAGTTGATGCAGCTTTCTGGTTGACCATGCAGCCACGAATCTGACTGGAACCACGTCCTAGTAAGGTGCCCTTTATACAGGGTGAATACGTTGTAACTATTGGCATTATTAATAATGAATGCATCATTTACTAATGCTTCATAGATCAACATTTTGGACTAAAACTAAATTATATTTCCTGACTGGACCAGATGACCACTTATCCTCTGGATTAAAATATATTTACTAACAATTTATTAATAAAAAGAAGAAAAAAAATGCATTTCCAACATTTATGAATACACAACCTAAAAATGGATTGAATCAACAAAATTGATTTTTCACAACCCAAAATGTGTGGGCTAGGGTTATGGCATGTAACTAACCTATAAAGCATTTCACGACATGATTAATTAACCATTATTTAAGCTGTTAGTTACAAAGTAAGAGTGGTTTGGTCATAGGTACATGCAAATTATTTATTATTCTAGGAGTATATTTAGAAATTAAATTGTTATTCAAAAGTTGCGATGTGAATAGTGACTGCCCATTAACTCATAATCCGTCACTTTATAGAGACCCACTAAAGAGTAAGTCTTTATTTACTACTGTATGTCTTTATGTGTAACAATAATGTCTCTTGTCTTGTGTCCCTTGTCTATGTCTCTTGTGTCTCTGTCTCTTGTATCTGTCTCTTGTCTCTGTCTATTGTCTATGTCTCTTGTATCTTGTATCTTGTCTCTGGTCTCTGGTCTCTGGTCTCTGGTCTCTGGTCTCTGGTCTCTGTCTCTGGTCTCTGGTCTCTGGTCTCTGGTCTTTTGTGTCTCTGGTCTCTGGTCTCTGGTCTCTGGTCTCTGGTCTCTGGTCTCTGGTCTCTTGTATCTTGTCTCGTGTCCCTTGTCTATTGTCTATTGTCTATGTCTCTTGTCTATGTCTCTTGTATCTTGTATCTTGTATCTTGTCTCTGGTCTCTGGTCTCTGGTCTCTGGTCTCTTGTCTCTGGTCTCTGCACTCTGGTCTCTGTCTCTGGTCTCTGGTCTCTGGTCTCTGGTCTCTGGTCTCTGGTCTCTGGTCTCTGGTCTTTTGTGTCTCTGGTCTCTGGTCTCTGGTCTTTTGTGTCTCTGGTCTCTGGTCTCTGGTCTCTTGTGTCTCTGGTCTCTTGTGTCTCTGGTCTCTGGTCTCTGGTCTCTGGTCTCTGTCTCTGGTCTCTGGTCTCTGTCTCTGGTCTCTGGTCTCTGGTCTCTGGTCTCTGGTCTTTTGTGTCTCTGGTCTCTGGTCTCTGGTCTTTTGTGTCTCTGGTCTCTGGTCTCTGGTCTCTGGTCTTTTGTGTCTCTGGTCTCTGGTCTTTTGTGTCTCTGGTCTCTGGTCTCTGGTCTCTTGTGTCTCTGGTCTCTGGTCTCTGGTCTCTGGTCTCTGGTCTCTGGTCTCTGGTCTCTGGTCTCTGGTCTCTGGTCTCTGGTCTCTGGTCTCTGGTCTCTGGTCTCTGGTCTCTGGTCTCTGGTCTCTGGTCTCTGGTCTCTGGTCTCTTGTATCTTGTCTCGTGTCCCTTGTCTATTGTCTATTGTCTATTGTCTATTGTCTATTGTCTATTGTCTATTGTCTATTGTCTATTGTCTATGTCTCTTGTATCTTGTATCTTGTCTCTTGTCTCTGGTCTCTGGTCTCTGGTCTCTGGTCTCTGGTCTCTGGTCTCTGGTCTCTGGTCTCTGGTCTCTGGTCTCTGGTCTCTTGTATCTTGTCTCGTGTCCCTTGTCTATTGTCTATTGTCTATTGTCTATTGTCTATTGTCTATTGTCTATTGTCTATTGTCTATGTCTCTTGTATCTTGTATCTTGTCTCTTGTCTCTGGTCTCTGGTCTCTGGTCTCTGGTCTCTGGTCTCTGGTCTCTGGTCTCTGGTCTCTGGTCTCTGGTCTCTGTCTCTGGTCTCTGGTCTCTGTCTCTTGTCCCCTTCTGACAAACAAACCCATCAACGATGTCACCATCAGCGGGTTACCAAGGAAACAGGAGTCAGGATTTAAGGAAGTAAGTGAGACATTCATGTGTTTGAGTTAATCTGGGATCAGTGAGGGATCGTTCTCTCCCAGAAGGTTTTCTTGCTCTGGGAGCCTAACGTCCGTGTCAGATGATCCCAGCTCTCTGTTTCGGCGTTCAGTTTATAAGAAACACACGCGACTCATCACTGAACGACTGTGCGCTGCACCCGGTGGCCCCCCAGGGTGACATGATGGTGGCATCTGTCCTTGAGCCCTTTTACTGGGCGTGTTGCAGCCCTTCACAAAGGTCAGGCTGTTTGAACTGTTTCTCTGCTCTGCGGGAGGCGCCCTCCACGGCTCAACATGAAAGCCATGAGTCACTCTGTCCGATTGGGAGCAGCACAGGAGCGGCTATGAAAATACAGGACGAGCCCGGATGCTGCTGAGAGGACGGTGGAATCTGAGGGTTTTCTGGTGATCAACAACTGAAGCTATACATGCTGAAGCTGAACATTTATCATAACCTAGATTTAAGGGACCTATTTAGGGGATATTTGTGGCATTCATTTGCATAATCCTTCCTTCCTATTCCTATTCTTCTTCTTTTCACCACTAGATTTTAGATTTATATTTGCAATTCTTAGGGAATAACAGCTTTGATTCATCCAACAGTGCACTTATTGAAAAGAGTGATTGTCCCCAAGTGTTTGTTTGTTTTTTGCATGAAGCATTTGAGTTGGGTTGTAATTACATTGTGTCGGGCCTAAGTTGTGCTCGAAGGTGGTCAGTGTTTTTTGGTGTTAGATATTGAGAATAATGAGTCGTCCATAACGCCCCCTGACCAGCTTCAGCATCGTTCAAATGCCAGTCCTCTTTCATCCTGTTCTTGGTGCTTCACTCCACCTCTGTGATGCTGCACCACCTTCCTGCAACACACACACTCACACGTGCAGCTAGAGGGCAGGAGAGAAGGAGATGATTGACGGGATTGATCATGTGTTATAGATGCGGTTATTGATCTGGTAAATACATTTGACAACACCAACAACACTCAAGTTAAGGTTCTTGCTGTGTCTTTAATCATTTTAACTGATGGATAACTAATACATAGGGAAACCCTAACAAGAGGAAAAACAATCCGTAATAATGAAGGATCCAAACCAACTCAGGTACAAAAGAAAGAGAGGAACGGGGAAATTAAATCAAAATGAAATCAAAGGGAAATTAACATTTTGACTGTATTGATTATTTACAATGACCAGAACTGTAGCTGACAAGGCCCACAAATATTTCCGAAGCTGGGAATATTATCTGCCATTCACCTTCAGAACAGCTTACTTCTCCGTCCACATAATCAACAGATGGTGGCAGAAATAGAGCTTAAAGCATTTAATCAGATTGGTCGGGGCAATTTTGCTACTACGGTAACGGAAATCCAGCTGATTGAATGCTGGATTCAATCAGCATAAGGGGCTTTGTAATGACCCCGGACTGTGTGAAATATCACAGAATTTATTACTACATGATGATCAATAATGCTCAATGAGGAAGATCTCAGATTATCTAAAGAGATTAAACCACCCTTGTTCCTGCACGCTGGTGGTTCTTTGGTTGCATAACATTGAATATTAATAATTCTTATACAAAAGTATTTAGTAATTACCAACAACAATAAATAACAAATGCATACATACTGCAGATTACTAAGGATTATGGCAGTGATGTCTTCTTGTGCTCACTGTTGTTTAGGCCTCACAATACTGCACCATCATTGTGACACAGAAGAAACCTTTTAAAACCAGATGACACAACGACCCCATTCGAAAAACAGTCAGCAACAAAGTCATATCACAAGAAATTTAAGAACCTTATGTCTCCTCCTGACAAAGGGGCCTTTTTTTTGTTCTGACTCCCAGCCAAATATGAGACTTTCCTGTATGCCTTGTGTCGGGTGTCTTGTGATCATGCCAACAGTCCGATATGAGGCGGTCCAAAATAGATGAACACAGCAAGAAAGAGCACGTATAAAAAGAGACACATAACATTTTTAGTAGGAGATTTGTGCCTTGTAGTTTTCTTTGGAACATGTGTCACTGCTCGTGTGACTTGTGCAAACTGTTTGTATTCCACCTGAGAGAGTATCACCAGAGTCTTGCATTTGTTGCTAAATGAGGCCAAAGGCAAAGCTTGCCATATGTAAGCATTGTCTCACCTGTGTGCTGCTGTGTAGCCACAACAAACCTGGTTGTTTAGAGCACAAACATAAGCACACCCACACTGCCCCCGTGTTTACCTGTAAACAGCACAGACATTACGGTTTGACGGGGACTCGTCGAGATGTCCGAATCAGCCTCGCTTCGACAAACTGGCAGTTTAACCGTGCTGTGAGCCGATGTCTTTACAAAGCTTAAATCCTTAACACCATAACTGGCATACAAATCAAACCAGTCACAATGTTTTTCTTTGAGGGGAAGGGGGTGAAATCACGAGTATACCAATGTGAGATGATTTTGGTGAGGAGGTGATCATCACAAGACTGAGAGCAGATAAACATGATAATGATTCTCATGGAAAATGCTTAAAAATGTGCTGGTGTGTCAGCCTGTTTATTATAAATACCATCAGCAGCACCAGCTGTGAAATGATCCAGTTTAAAACAATGAATATTTCAAGACGATTTTAAAAATGTCTCTGAATAATCACTCCTTTCTACTGGGAAAATAGCCACATGTTTGCATTAATTCCTCGGTGATGTCCTCGGAGATGTGAAAGTGGTATGAAAAGAGAAACTGCTGAATTACTGAGTCAATTGGACTGATTGTCTAGGGAACTCTTTGAGTCTTAAAACACAAAAATGACAATGAAAATATTTTTCATGTAATCGCAGTGACGCATTATGACTAATTTAATACAATTTTAATGTCTGATGGGGAACTTTCCATGAGGAATTAATGAAGAAATGCATATCCAAACTAACAGTTCAGTGAGCGTTTGTCTCAACACTTTCTTTGAATGGCTCGCGTAGTTTTCCATAAACTGTGGAAACTGTGTCCTCCCTGAAATTTTGCTTTGCCAGAGTTTCGGCTCTTCTTTAGGTTAATGGGATGTGTGTCACACCACTGACC
This sequence comes from Cottus gobio, assembly GCA_023566465.1. Taxonomy (NCBI): domain Eukaryota; kingdom Metazoa; phylum Chordata; class Actinopteri; order Perciformes; family Cottidae; genus Cottus; species Cottus gobio. The sequence goes on along the minus strand of CM042215.1, from coordinate 14,831,293 downwards.
CGTGATTAACAATGGTTTAGTGTCCATCTGCTAACATCCCACTGAAAACAGCCCGACACTGTGTGGCTCTAAAAACATGTAATTCTCCATGACTGATACGAGTGAGATGATTTACACGGTATACTCGGCTTTGTCTTTCTCTGAAAAGCTACACAACTTAAATTCCTCGAAGAAGACACCATGTTTTGCAGATAGTTAGTTAATTCAACACATTAAAGAAAATATGAATGAAACTAAGTACATTTATTGGATTATAGATGGTAAAATAGACGGTACAGGAGAGGCAGCTACAGCTCTGGTACAGTTTTGCAGCAGTTCTCTGATACATGAAGCTCATTGTTCAGCTGTTGCCGCTGTATGAACTCTGAGGTTTCCTCAAGGATCTGCCCCGGGATGTGGAAGTCAGCTGGCGTGTTCTGCTGAACAGCTGATTCCTGACGGCCTTCAGTCTCAGGCTCCTCTGGGCTGGCTCGGCTGTGAGAGTTGCAGGGCTCCAGATTGCATCCAGTGCCCTGGAGGAACTGCAAAAAGTTCTCCTCAATAGAGGCCTCACGGCTGGGCAGCTGCTCTCCTTCGCTGGGCCCAGCCCGCTTGAAGAGGCAAGCCAGGTGGCGGCCCAGCTGCTCGCGAATCTGCCGGTTCAGGCAACCGTAGAAGAAAGGGTTGGAGGTGAAGCAGAAATAGCCAATCCATGTGACCACATCCTCCAGCTGGGCCAGCGAGGCGGGAGAGGTAGACACCACAGCCGAGTAGAGATGAAAGGAGAAATATGGCAGCCAGCAGCAGAGGAACTGGCCTCCCACTGCCACCAGCACCACCGCAGCCTTCCCGCCGCTGAAGGTCCTATGAGGAGTGGTGCGGGCACCGGTCCCACCGAGGCTTGCCGCCATGGTGGAGTGGCTGCTGATGGACTCGGACCGTTGTCGCGGCGTGTCCATCCAGGTGGGAAGGGGCCCGTGCTGCATGGCTGCAACACGTGCCACCTTGAACATGTTGCAGTAGACCACCAGAATGATCAGCATGGGGCACAGAAAATAGATCAATGTAAAGAAGACCATGAAAAGCAGCCGCGTGGTCCTGCCTCCCGCCCAGTGAAGGGAGCAGTGTCTCTGACCGTGAACGAGAACTGAAGGAGTCCCCACAGCCTGGTTCGCCTGGAGCAGCCATCCCAGGAGAGGCAGCACTGACATGACAACGGCTTTAATCCAGATTCCCACCAGAACCGTCACCACCACCCCCACCGTCATCTTCACCTCGTGACGCATGGGGTGGACGATGTAGTAGTACCGCTCTACGTTGATGGCACAGATGGTGAGGATGGCAGCGCTCACTAGACACACACTTAAGCAGAGGTAGCTCCGGCACAGCACCTCATCCACCAGGATTCGGTCGGAGAGCATCCCCAGAGGCATCAACACCAGCGCTGCCAGCAGGTCCACCAGACACAGGTGGAACACAAAGGAAAACTTGCGCAGCTGCGGCGTTTTGGTGATGACAATCATCACGGCTAAGTTCCCCACAACTGCTAGCACATCAATAATGAGCATAGCACACAGCGCCAAGGACTGGTTCAGATTAACCCCACCTCGGATGCTCTCGACTGGCGAGGTCACGTTAGAGATATTCGGGTGCAGTGAGGCTGAATATATGGGAAGGTCGGAGAGAGAAGTGTTCCAGGAGGGGCTCGGTGTGACAGGACGCTCCATGAGAGGATGGGATAAGGAGGAGAGAGTCCGCTGAATTTCACGGGCCCATCACCCATCCTCCCCTGTCATAGGGTGTCACTGAGAAGCTTAGGCGGGGGTGTCTGTCATGGCAGCTGGAGCTGTACAGGCACTGAACCCCGGAAGACTAGAGCTAGGAGCTCTGCAGACAATGACAGGAATTTTCACTCAATTCTTGCAACTTTTAGTGTTCTTCTTTCTCCAATGTGACCTTCAGATGGAAATATCTGAAATAAAAGAGAAAGTCCTGTTTAGAAGTATGCACAAGTGAAGGTTTTGTGTTGATAAACTATAATATGAAATATGATAACTTGATTGATTTGTTATCCCAAAAAGCACCTAACTAGTTATATGTTCTGATTAGAAATACAATTAACAATACATGTTAAATAACAAACCTAAAAATCTACATGCCAGAAATCAAATATTGGCCACTTCTACTAAATGAAAATGTCTTTAAATACACTCCTGTGTAAAACATGTAATTATTTCTGCTGCTGGGATCCTGTCAGTCTTGTATAACGTTTGTGCTCTCGCTATAAAGCCCCACTTGTAGCCTGGGTCATAATTCACTTCATATTTGACATCTGCATCCTCAGATGTGTGTTTTCAGGGCAGCAGCCGGTGCCTCAGGGAGAAGCTAAAAGCGCAGAGTGGACCATATGTCCCCTTTACCAGAGTCAAGAAGCAAAATGGATGAGTGAATAAACTGCGAAACTCAGCACTACAGAGCTCCCTGCTGTCTGACGTGATGGGAGGAGAAGATCGATAAACACTTTTTGTATCATTACAATGACGTGAAAAAAATGTTAAACTTCCTATGGTTTTCTCATTTATGGTCAATACATGTTGAAAAACGGAATACATCTTTTGTAGCAATGTTACATTACAACGATGGAAATGTTAGCAGAGCACCTTCAGCAGTGAGTGCAGGTGTTTTGTGGCCAGTCGAGTAGTCAGGAGGCCCTGCGCTGTGTTTACTGTCATAACCTCACCTGGAAACAACCCCACACACTGTAAAAGCCGTGGAACGAGCACTAAGACTTTGGTACATTTCCATATGCTGCACACCTGCATGTGTAAGTTTTCCATTTCACCAGTGTAACAGGATTCATCCCTGCAAGGCGCCTGTTGTTATTCCTGCCCACGTACGCACATTTGAGCAAGACAGTCACCTGAAAGATGGAGGCGCACGCCTTTGCTGAATAGGTCAAAGGGTTACAGTCACCTTCAGCCCAATAAACTAACCAATAAACAACATCTCAGCTATGATGGAGCAGCAACTGTGGAGCAGCCCTCTTGAGATTCTTAGTTTAATCAGCATTGATTGTTTTACTGCTCTTTGGTGTCCGGGGGTCACTTAAGTGCTCTAAGTATCACCACAATTGAATCGTATCACCACAAATGTTCTAGTCTAAAAAGCATCAAAAATGAGCCTGTTACCCGTTTTAAAGTAGATCTTATCAAGTTGAAACCACACAAAAGGAACAATTTCAATATTTTAGGGAGGAAAAAAAGGGAATAAGTGGCTCTAATGCGGCACATCCTCTTATTAAATATAATCAAATCATTGACTACATGAGTACAATTCAGAGTCAAACTCTGAAGCTCTAAACAAAGTCACACGAAGCTAGAATTCCAGGTTGCATCAGAATCTCTCCGGCTGCTGCCTGGAAACCATATGACCCAATAATATGCACATGACACAGTGTTTACTGCGAGGAGAAAGCCAGCCTGTTGTTCAAGTGTCCCTTTCATTACAAAGCACTTCACTCCTCAGCTGCAACATGCAAGTGACGATCAGGAGTATAAACTAACAGAACGTGAAATCTCTTTCCAGAAATGTTGTCCTTTTACATGCACACACAAATATGTTGAAATAATACTGACACTGACTTCAGTATTGCCCCCTTGAGTCAGATGTGACTCTTTCCAGCATCCTAACTTCCATACATTGAACCACACACACAGAGACACATACACACACATCTCTCCTCACAGGTATGTGTGGTGATGTGTGTGAAGATACATACCTCAGTCTGGAGAGGGCTGCTTCCTCCGATGCAGGTTCACAGTCAACTGAAGGAGTGCCGACCTGTTTCGCTTTCTCTCCCCCACACACACAGCAAACACACACTGACACACCACAAACACTCACACACATACACACACACACACACACACACACACGCACCACGTCACAGCGAGAGAGAGAAAAAAAAGAGAGAGAGAGAGAGAGAGAGTTGAGAGAGGCGCTCCTGTCTCTCCTCCTCACCTGGCCCCTTTCATCTCGTCATCACCTCCCACCCAACCAGGCTGACCGCCCCCCTCCCCATCCCTTCCAACACACACCTCCCTCCCATCAGTTCTCTTCTAGCCAGGTCTTCGATTCAGGTGGGAGAACACGAGCAGAACGGAGAGATGGTACAAAAAAAGGAGGAGAGGGCTCCTGTCTTCCAGCCTGTGATGCACAAAGATTGGGCATACACATACACACTTTCATACACACATGTGCTGTCTCCAGCACGCGCCCAGGGCAACTGCAGAGCCGCGCAGAGCCGTGCAGAGCAGACAGGCAGGCGGCGGGTGGGCAGGCTGGCAGCACCCAGCCTCCCTGCTCTCCACTGGGTCTTAGTGCCGTACTGTCTCTGGGCTCCTGGAGGAGGGATGGCTTTGCTTTTCAACCTTTTCAACTAATCTCACCGCAGGTCACATCAAGTCCCCCTAATAGGAGCAGACATTGCAAACAATAAGGATAGAAAGTCCCCTTTATACTCTGGATCAGCATTTCTCTGATTCTCTGTCTCCGTATGCTCAGCTCGCCGAGCTCTCCCTCCATGCACAATCCAGCAAAAGCCCTCTCACGAGGCTGGATTATTGATTCACAGAGGAAAAGAATCCCAGTGGTCAATGTTAATGAGCCGAGATTAACATTTACTAAATCACGCCGTACACAACATACATATTACACTTTCTGAACTGTTTTCTGCCCTGAGGAACGACTTTGTTTTGCACTGGACTGTGAGATGTAGGATCTAAGGGATTGCATATCAATTTGTTGAGAGCAGCAATATCTTGACTCCACAATATATATATATACTGTATATGTAAAGTATATACAGACACATATTAGCACTCAGTTTGTTATTATTTAATCATGTCGACTCATCGAGATCAAGAGAGCTGAAACAATTATTGATTATCAGATTTAATGATCAGAATGGTTATAATCAAGAGAAAGTAGCAAAATGTGATTTTGCATCAAACAGGTTTTGACTGTTAATTGGACAAAACAGGACTGAACGTTACTTTGGTTTTAATGAACTTGTTTTTTCGGAAGATGATTTATGTATGATTGAAATAAGTGTTGAGTGTTGTGACATTTTCACAGGTTGGCCCACTGTTGCTGCCTCTGGCTCGTGTCCTCTGTTGTTTTCTCTGTGAAGCATACTTTTAGTAATTGTGCCAAATGAGATGATTTAATAAGAATGTGCTTTGGACACAATAAGTAACCTTTTGATGTATGGTGGTGGTTGTTGTATCTGTCAACTCGACTGTATTTCACTGTGCATATCCCCTTTTGTTATCCTGTTAGGATTTCCTTTTTAGGTTTTCTTGTCTCAATTGATGCCTGGAAAAATTGCTATTTCCTCCCTCAGGATTTGCATGAATGGAGTGTCCCACACAACATCAGTAAGTGGCATCTGTCTTTCATGCAGTGTATTTCCTGAGGGATCCATTCATCAGAGGAAGTGCAGCTGCACAAACACTGATTTGTTTATGAGTCATTGCTTTTTGTTACCGATAAATCAATTGGTAAATTGAACACATTTTCAGTTATTGATCCAAGTGCAGTTCAACAAAGGTTATCTACCATGAACCGGCTTGAAGATCACACTTTGTGGTGCTGCCGCTGAGAGGCTGCGGTCGCTCATACGATCTGTAGGAAGAAGGATCGGATATGAATTTGTCCCATAAATGTGTTTTAGCATTGAACTGCGTGTTAAGGCGACTGAAGATAAATAATGTGTTATGATCAGGGATTGAAGAAGGAAACTGAGCATAGAGGAGTCTTTGTTTGTGTTTGTTAATGTTCCACTCTTCAAGTTCTATGTATCCTGTGTTTGTGTGTTTGTGTGTTTGTGTCCTGTGACTGCACTCGTGTCTGAGGTGTTGAATAATGACAGAAATAGCAGATACTTGCTCTGGCCAGGAGCACCAATCAGGGGTAGGGGAATACAATGGTTTCCATGGCAATCCCCCCCCCCCCACCCCCCATTCTCTCTCTCATCCCCCCTTCCAATCCCCCAACAGCAGATAAGAAAAGAAGAAAAGTATCAACCTCAGAGCACAAATACACACTCTCTCATACACACTGGATGCATTACCAGCCATTACGGGAGTTCAATGTGTGTTGCCACCATGTTGGATCGCTGATTATTCTCAGCTTCCTTTTTCAGCTGAACACGGGTGATTCATGCTCAATTACAGCTGCTGACCTCATGTTGTTGTCCACTGTGATCTCAGATCTCATCAGCAGGGGGAGCTCTCAGATTAAACAAGTAACTGCAACACCTGCCATCCCAGAAAATATTGCTTTTTTTAGCTAAACAAGTAGTAAAGCTCACAGAGCAAGACTTTTAATAACATTTAATTATTTATGTGGTCGTCATCATGGCCATTAAATGAATGTTTCACACTGAAACGTTTGGCCTCATTCGAGCTCATAGACTGCAGACAAAAAGCTGTGGAACAGTTCATCAGTTTTACGGAGGATGCAGTGAAGCAGGCACACAAACTCACTGTTGGAGCAAGAGGAGCTCATGTTTGAGCTGACAGCAAACCCCATGGATATCGTGAGCTGTAAAAATCATTTTGCATTATTTTATTTAAATTGCTTTGCTTAGGGCTTTATTTCTCCCATGACCTACATACCAGCAACTGAGGGTGCACACTATTTTAAATCATTTTTAAGGTCTACATTTTCTATTTTAATACAGCGTTATTTACTCTGAAGAACAGAAGTCAATACATTTATAAAACATGCGGGAAGCCAGTTTAATCATCTTTGCTCAAGTTTCATCCTCCCACTGTACCCAATAGAACAACATCCACCTGGAAGGTCACATCAGACAGATTGCTAACACCCTATCATGCACTGCAGCAGATGAGGGCGGGCGCACTTATCTGAGCTGACAAATCTCCAGGAGCAACATTGTGTCTCCTCACATATTTCAGCTAAACTGTCAATCACAAGTAATGCTAAATAGTATTAAAATAGTGCAGCTGCAAGGAAAGAGCAGTGATCCAAAACTTTAGTTTTTTTTTCAATGAAGAGTGTCAACAAATGTTGGTCTACATGCTCCTCTAACTCTTTTTCAGTTATTAGAGCATGTAAATAAAATATTTCATCCTGTTTAAAACAAATTCTGCAGCACTTAGGAAACAACTGTAGGACCATTTCAGACACATATAATACCTAATAACACATGTTATTTGAAGAAACACATATTTTTTCTACTTTTTTAGAGCTCAATTTAACCATTAAGATCATAAGAATATTTTGGGATAGCTTGCTGGGAGTCCTGGGACAGCCAGAGAAACAGTGACGGGAACTGATTTGTGCTGTTAGATTTTCCACACAAATCCGTTGGAGTCCAAACAGACACAATTAGCTCTCTCTGTTAGCTCCAGGTTGGCACTGTCATCCTCTGCACACTCTGAGTCACTGATGAGCGTCGACGCTCCAGGCCGCTCTGTCTGTCTGGGGACGCATAATAACACTGAACCTAAAAAAAAACAGCCAAGACTGGTTTATAAATTAAATACAACTGAGGATGATATGGCAGCTTGCAGGCATTTGAATTCCTCCTGATTATAATTTTCTTTTCACCATCTTTTTTTCCCTTGTGATTTAAGTTAACTTTTTCACTTTATTAGAGGCTGGAAAACTACAACGGACTGCCTCAAGCCCACAGATGCTCGATGACTCTTTCCAGTGTCACACTTTTTATTGTGAGAACATCATGACTCCCCTTGAGTTGTTTTTTATTCAGTTACTGTGACTAGTTTGTGTCAATGGACGTATTCATTTCTCACTTTCTGTTTATTTAAAAAAAATGTTTTTCCTGTGATACTATATGCTCTATGACTTTTTTGACATTTGGATAATCTGGCTGTCATGAATAAGGACATTCAGTTGCATTTTTAGCATCAAGCTGGTGGTTCAGTAAGGTGAGAAGTCCTTGGTTGAGTCACAAATGGCCTACAGGGGCTTTGCTGCTTTACACTTACTGTTAAACTTGTAACACAAAGAATAAAAACCTCAAGTTGTCGATTTGCAGGGGGTTATGTGCTGGACTAGCGCTTGGCGAGCACAGTTAGTCAACCATATCACCCCCTTAAAACCATAATTTACAGTTTAGATGTTTAGCACAGATTAAACAAATGAGATAGATGAGCTGTATAAATGCTCATTTGTGCTCTTAGAACGAGCCTGACTGTTTCCAATCATAATGCTAAGCTAAGCTAATTGTACCTATCAGCTATGAGCCATCACCAAGCAGAACCAAGCCAGATGCCTTCACACCCCCTCCCCTCTGAAGGTTACCCATCATGCATCACAAGTTCTTCACTGATAACGACAGCATATTTGCATTTATATTCTGGAGCCTCTTTCACTTCCTCACTCACATCAGGAAGCTTGAACTCAGCAGTTTTTGATGTAACATCAATATCCACCATAAATATGAGCACTAAGTGCATTTACTGTCAGTGAGCATCTGCACCGTTGAGCCCAGATGTATCTTCACTTATCCCACCTTTCATTTTTATGCTTTCTCCATTTTGACATTATGGGAGTGGGTGTAATCTCCAACTTTTGATTTTTCATAAGAGGATTATGTTTGCGTTCTCTTTTCAGAGAAAACGTGTAGTTATATAACAAATGAGAACATTCTTCTTTTTTTAAGTCCCATTATTTATGAGATTATTTTATCATTTGTACTGTAAACATGTAAATCCAACATTATTTACCACAGTGATGGTCCAACAAATCCACCTCAGTCTTCCAACTCATGAAGCCGTTTTTTATGTGAACACAAAATAAGTACAGACTCATAGTTGATGTTTACATGTGGACTCAGATTGGGGAGTGACACACATGGTCTTAGTCTACGGGTGGATGTAGGGATGGAGAACAGATTATTATAACAGTATTGAAGCAAGAGTCCATGCTGTGAGGCTGCGCTCAGCGGTTCATCTGATATTAGAGTTTAGCTCAAATGTTTAGGTGTGATAATGTTTAATATATATTTGCCAAATTACTTTAGTATGTTAGAATGCTAACATTTACTGATTAGCAAAAGAAACTAAGTACAGCTGAGGCTGATGGGAATAATGATAATATTATTTATAAGACACTAATTACAATCTGTGATTATAAAGTGTTTTACCAAGAGAAGGCATAAGGTAAATACAATTATCAAAACGAAAATAGTGAAAAATGTTTGAGCAGAAACCAAAGGTTTAGGCAAACTTGACCTGATGAATGTAGATGAAAAGGATATTTAAATCTGGACCAATGTGGTGGACAGACCGACAACAACAAAAGTTACACTATTTCACTCTCACACATTTGTAAATTAAACCATGACTAAACAATGCTGAAAGGAATGCTTCACGTAGTCTTTGAATTCTTGAAGAAAACTTAGTTTTTGTCACATGCCTCCACAACCACATTTAACAACAGCTAAATTATATCAAAACATCCGTTTACAAACTGTCACATGCAGTATTATCCAATTCTCATTTATCCAGTTGTATGCTCACTGTAGGCATATTTAAGCACATGTATTTTTGCTAAAACGTGATAAAGCAGTCAGGCAGACAGTCTTACATTTAGCGGAAGTGTTTTTTCTTTGATGATAAGTTTAAATACAATTTGATATGCAATATATTTTCCTGCGAGGCAGTTAAATGACTTCAGTTGTACAATAGTTTAAATGTCATAGAGTGATGAGAGAAATAAAGAGTGATTGTGTGTCAATATCACACTGGCTCATTGCTAAACCTATTCTCTCTGGTTTGACGGGCGATTAAAGAGCATTACTCACTCTAACGGCCCAAATACACATTAGGTGACAGAAATAGTCATTCATACATATTTATGAGAACATCACAAATGCCAGAGGTCTGCAAAAGTGAAACATTGACATGACAACTTGTCATGTCTTCAGTACAGTTTGTGTCCTTTTCCCTCACTGGTGCTGCTGATGTGTGTGTGTGTTTTTTTACAGTAGCTTTTTTACTCTCAGCCCTCATCTTTTTTGTCCACTGGCATCTTGCTCACGTCTTTTGTGCTCATTAGAGCCAGAGAGCTGAGTTCTGCAGGCGGGATGTTGTGAAAGCCAGACAGATGCTGCACAGTTAATAATCCAAGCCAGCTGTCAGCATTCAGAAGGGTGAGACACTGGAAATCAGCTGAGCAGCCTTCAGGCTCGTCCAGCACTCACAGACAGTGGCTCAACAACATAAAACACATTTTGACTTCAGCCACAGCAGCACATGCCCAATTTTACAGACTGTTTTTCTTTTACCTGCTCACTGCAAAATACAAAAACCTAGAAAAAAGCTATCGTTTATACTAATTGGGAGTGTCACCTAATTTCTTCTGGCCTTATTGATCTAAATGCATATAATTAATTACATTATGTCTTCTCTGTCACTTGCAATGACTGAGTGTACAGTATGACAATATGTTGTTATGTCAGCTCAATTATTAATGTTGTAATATTTTTCAAACTAATCATTTATCAAAATAAAAATGATATATGATCATTTCTAATTAGCCACTGTATTATACTTGATTTTGTTTTTCAAAATTACACAAAATAAAGCCTTTCAAGTGTTATTCACAAATCACAAAATAACCCAGTATTCAAAGACTGGAAAATAAACATTATGTGCTGCATTAAAAGGCAGATTAGACCAAAGGACAAATCTTTAAAAAACTGCAGGATTTCTATTTTTGACAACATAAGCAAACTAAGGGATTTTCCTTTCTGTATTTACAGTTGAATCAGATGTAATAAACTCAGTGGAAATCCATTAACGAGGTTACAAAAAGGGCCTTTGAGTGCTCAAGGGCACCATATCTTTTAAGAATCACTATGCTTTGACTGTATGTTTGTGTAAGAGGGATAGTTGTATTTGTACTTGTCACAGAGTTCACGGCTCTGGGGTAATGACACCAGAAACCGGATGGAATTGTAATAATGACCCTGCATTAAACCTCTGATTCCCCCGAAAACGTCCTCACTCCACAGAGAGCAGAGGACTGTGATTAATAGAGGCAACAGCAAGGGAAGTAGATATCCTTTAAAATCCCCTAAAGCTCGCAGCAGGGCTGTTCTAAAGATTATTACAGACTGACACTGTCATAAAACAAATCTATTTAATATCAGTAGCATGCTCTCTCTCTTGTGACGCCCGGCATTTTCTCTTGATTGTGGTTTTGGTTGCAGTGTGTCGGGCAGCCCTGGACCCTGATAGCTATGACACAGATGTCAGAAACCAAATCTGATGTTGCAGGTTTACAGTAGCAGTTTGAGTCAACCGATGCCTCTGAACGCCCAAGAAAAAAAGGTATTGTTTGTTTGTGTTTTATTGGTCATTCATTATTCACATACAATACAATAAGGAAAGCCACAATCTAATATAAAAAAGAAAGACTGAAAATAGGTAGAAGCATAATGCATATATATAAATTATTAATTGAATTTGTATCAATTAAATCAAATAAATAAATCGATATGAAGAAAAAATATATATACAAATACATACATATACATTTCATTCACACTTATAACCCTCAAAAATTATTTTATAAACAGTCCTTTTGAAAACCAATCAGAATCAGAATCAGAATCAGAACCATTTATTGCCATGTATGTTTACACATACAAGGAATTTGTCCTGTCCAGGTGCATACATTTAACATTTAACAATACACAGTTTAACACATTTAACAGTTAACGCAGTGCAATAAATGAGGATGAATGGATGAATGAATATTTACATTGAAACAGTAGCATATCAAAATATCAAAATACCAAAAATAAGATAAAGTGCATGGAATGTGCATGAGTGTAAGTGTTGTGTGAAAGTGGCAAGTGTAGGGTTAAGTGTCAAGTGTATTTAAGCATATTTAAGCATAAGGCTATGTGCAGGGGAGTGTCCGGTGGGAATTGTCTGGGGGTGACAGAGTCATTAGAGTCAGTGGGGGACCCGGGCTCTGTTGATGAGCCCGACGGCAGACGGGAAAAAACTGTTTTTGTGGCGTGAGGTCTTGGTCCTGATGGACCGCATCCTCCTGCCAAATGTGTTATTGTTGTTCCATAATTGTACTCCTACAATAGGAATGCATCTTCTTTTAATCCCCTTTTTAGCTTTTTGCACAGTAAACTTAAAACATCTCTCAAATCATATTTATACTCATGTATTGAAAACAACCTTTGTACACAGTCTGGCAGTGACTTTGCATTAGCTCTGTATATTGTCTGCATTATTTAATAATATATGTATTCAGAAATTCGCAATACCACAGTGTAAAAACATTCTGAAAAAAGTCCTGTATTTGAATAAGAGTTCAAACTGCTTTCATCAATACTTTCAAACTAATTATGACGACATGTAACGTGAAGGTATCGCCTATACGGGCAAACCCACAGATGATTGCAGATCATTCTAATGCATTACGTGCCACTGAAGTTGCTTTTGTCATACAGAAGTGGGCATAGTGTCTATACTCTCAGCCCCTAACCCACTTTGTTTTGCATTTCCTTATTAAAATTGTCTCAGGGTCCCGGTATTGTGCAACACTTTCTGCCTGCTGAAACTGAACTGTGCGCTGCTGGAGGAGTGCTGTGCTGCCACAGTGAGCGCTTTCATCCCTGATGCTCGTTTGCAGGCTGTTCCTCTGGACCTGCTGAGTGAGTGTCTGGTCTTGATTGGCACATGGGAGAGCACCCAAGGGCGAGCCTGAATAATAGATACATCCTCCAGTAGCAAAGCAACTGACTCATTCACTCCCTCATCATACAGTGTCCTCAGCATCAGCAGTCATTATATAACAACTGCAAAGGCCAGTTTCATCTTAACTGGGTCCGTCTGTCTGTCTGTCTGGACCTGCTGCTGAATTGGCTTTTTGGGCCGACTTTCCACTAGTGCATCATGGGATTGGAGAAACCACATACCGGAAAGATAAAGATATGAATGAGGTTAGATTACACAGGGGAAAGTTTAAAACATAAAATCCTCTTACTCGCAATTGAGTCACTGCTGTGCATTCATGCCTGAAGGGTGTGGCTTACGCAGTCAGGGCAGTCAGGGTTTGTTTTGGCTGGCGCTGTGAAGGCCAGAGTTCAAGGGCAATGAGAGGATGTATCAGATAATAGTCAAGCAGCTCATGATGGGAATTGAGAAGGTGTACATTTGAGCATTTTGACAATGATGACACTAAATTTAGAATTAGCAAAGAGCATCTATGTGTCTATTAATCGAAGAGGATGTACACTCAAATACATTAGCAAACACACACACACACACACACACACACACACACACACACAGGGAATTGAGGAACCTCCTCAGTGTGTGCATTATTCACAGCCTAGAGCTAAATAAATAAAGGCACAGAGTAAACGCCCCTGGTCTAATGATGCAACAGGACACTTGCGTTGGAAAAGCCAAAGGAAATTCTGTCAACACTTTCTCGCTCTGCCACCCTCCCCTCTTCTCCAATATCCACGATCTCTTTCAGCTCTCTGTCTCCTCTCCTGCTCCATTAAATCCTTCAAAAAGCCTCCTCGCGTTCAGTTCGTGATTCAGCCATAGCTTGGTGGTTTGGAGGACATTTAATGAGCATTTCATGCGAAGGTGCAGCCAATTCATGTTACCAGGCTCCGTAATCTCTTATGGGTTGTGACTTCCAAGCCACTTAGCCTCTCCATTACAGTCCCTTCCTGTATTGTTTAGCACCACTCCATTATAATGTAATGTTCCATATCTCATTGAGGTTTTGGTTTCATGATGTGGATGTTGGAGAAAATTATTCCCCATTAAATTTGATTTCCTTCCCACACATTGTGAAAAAGCTTCTTGATTCCCTTCTAATATTGCCGCAATGTATTCACAATTAAAACTATATTACTGTGGCATGTTGCTATTGAAAATAACTCTGCTTCTTGTCTTGAAAAATGCAGAAAAGTGTGTATCTCAATATGGCGTGGTATGAAAAGATATTCGGGACTGCAACCGGTTACTTCCTTTACTTCCTTGCATGCTTTCCTCTCAGCCTCATTACAGCACTCCAAAACGCAGATTCAATTTTCTGCCTGCCCTGAAGCACAATCATTGCCATTTGACTGGAGAGCTGTAGAGAAGACCTCTTTGCCCAGGCTTGATGTGCCACGAGTGGCCACAGGCACTGGCGCTGAAAAGTGAGGGAGGAAAACGAAAGTTAAGTGCTCCGCAAACAAGGACTGGAGGTCAGTGTTTCAACCTGCCCACTCTGGCTTGATGGACTCTTAGCAAAGACAACGAGAGGGACTCTGGGGCACAATCTCAGTCATTTGCGAGGGAAGTCCTCGTGCCAAGTAATGGGCTCTGTGTTGACTGCTGCTGCATTGCTCGCTGCACCTCTCTGACACGCTCCCGAAATGGCTCCAGAGTAGAGAGTAATAAGAGACGGGTCTTAGAGATGAGTCTATGAGAAAGAGACGAGTCTAAGAGACTGGTCTAAGAGATGAAGAGAAAGAGACAAGTCTAAGAGACGAGTAATAAGAGATAAATCTAAGAGCTGGGTCTAGGAGACAAGTCTAAGACAGGAGTCTAAGAGACAGGTCTAAGAGAAAGAGACAAATCTAAGAAAAAAGACAGGTAATAAGAGATAAGTCTAAAAGACAAGTAATAAGAGACAAGTCTACGACAGGAGTCTAAGAGATGGGTCTAAGAGAAAGAGACAAATCTAAGAGCCGGGTCTAAGAGACAAGTCCAAGAGACGAGTAAAAGAGCTTCACGCTGAATTAAAACATGCTCGGCTCAGTGCTAGATGCAGGATTAACTCCTGGTGGAAACCAGCAGCATACACTCTACATACTTATCACGATCAAGAAGCCATTTTTTAATTATTGTGTCCAACACATGGAGCCAAACATTTGCAAGGCAGTGAGTCACTGACTATTAGAGTCTTTTCCTGCCTTCTCCAGGGGACCTCATCTTATTGGCCGAGTGCAGGGGGCACGGCTCTTATTGCAAAGACAGAGGATCAACTTTGTTTTCCGACATAGTTAATTAGTAGAGAATCATCCGCTTCCTCTGGGAACAGCTCGCATGCATCAACTTCTTTATCTTTCCCTCGAGGAGCGGATTAAAGAGGTATTAGAGATACAGACCGGGCAATGCTTCGTCTTCCAATAACTCTCCATTCAGAATATAAACAGAGCTCAATTATGTCCTCTGTTCTGTTCTTTCTCTGCAATACAGCTGACTGCAGATGTAATATTTCCCCAGCTTCAAGTAGATCTGTAACAGGCCCTCGGCTTGACAACTTCACCCGACAGAGATAACGATGCCCAGTTATTACGGCAGAGCTTGTAGCTGCATTAGTGACTTTAATTAGTGAGTGAAAACAATGTGTGCCCTGCCTCTTGATTATCCCCATTGTTCATGCTCATAGCCGACACGTGCAGCCCTTTCTCCAGGATTGAGGTCTCTGCTGTCTAGATGGCTAAAGTGCGGCCTGTTGCTTAGCAATGGGAGACTAGTATACGTGCCAAGATTACAAACAGCTTTGCTTTTATTGAAGCATGTGTCGTCCATGTGGGCTTCCCCTCCCAGGTATGATTGTTGAGCGCCCTCATTTCATCCCGGCACTTCTGATCAAACATTAAAACTGAAAGTGTTGCCAGGGAAACCAAGAGCAGTCCAGATGCAGGCTAAACAAAGATTGACCTTTTAAATGTATTTCTTCGCTCTTTCCTCTCGAGGCCGTTCCTGCATGTCTCAGATGTTTGTTTTGAGCCAGAGGGAAGATGCTGACCGCTGACGAGCTCAACGCTTCACTCAGCCACAGATACCTGCGTCAGACACAATATGAGTGATTTATTTAGAATTATTAATTATACACATTATTAACAATGTCTTGTGAAAGCTGTCCCAGTATTAAACCAGATGTAGAAGAATTACAGCTAACACATTCCAGTTATAAAATGGACGATAAATTCACCTGGAAGCAGTTTTTATTGTGTAGCACAATTACCATGTGCTTTACATTTGGTTTAGCCATCATTTTTCATTTATCATTTTATCATCATTTACCATTTGGTTTAGCCATCATTTGTTTAAAATCTATAAAAAAATAATAATGTGAAAACAATGTAACATTGTGAAAAAGGGACCCACTGAACGCAGTGCGAGGCAAATATTCATCTCATCCTCTTGGGTTGTGTGTGCGTGCATGTGTCTTTCTTTCTGTCTGTCCTCAGCTAATCTTGCATATTGGTAGACCTGTCAGCCTAATATTTTTTGTGTTTATTTATGACTGTATGTTCAAAGACCCCTCACAGTTGCTGTGATTCACATTTCTTGGAAAGATAATTGTATTGACTTATTGTTATATAATATTACTGTTTTACACCATCATTGCATGTGACTGCTCTTCACCGGCGGTAGGGCCCACAAGGAATCAACAACCACTCCAGGAGCAGGTAGTATTTTTCCAGCCGTCAGCTCGGCTACAAACGAAACATCTAGTCTGCCGTGGCTCAAACTCTGACTTCTATTGAAGAGTTTGGTCTCGTTCTGAACTGAAGAACCGGCAACTTAATTCCATACCCAGTATGTTATGATCTAAAGTTTTACTTGCTGCTGATAAATGTGGAGGAGGAGATCATTGTTGTAGTTTCTGAGATCCGTATTGTGTATGGCCTTATTATATTATGCAAACAAAAACAAAGCGCTGCATGGCACACAGTAGCATGGTCTGAAAGCGTTTCAGGTTTGTTTTGTAGACAACGTCTACAGAAAGCAGGCCAGCTGCTACCTTACAGGCACTCACACGTCCATGTGTTTAAAACCGGTTTACAAATCCACTGGGACAACAATCATACCTGTGGGAATAAAACAAGCCTTTTTCTGTTTTGAGCCATGTCGTGGGTCTAACATGCACCGCCCGCATGGAGTCTAGTTGCATCCAGTTGTGTAGGTATAATGTTGCGGCCGGCTCGGGAACAAGAGTGTATGTTTACCATGTAAGCCGAGAAGCCAGATGGAGCACAGAAAGCACCTGCTGTATGTAAACATCATTACATTACATTTCACTGACACTTTTATCCAAAGCGACTTACATGCTATACAGTAGATCGTAGACACAGCAACGGTGAGCAATGAGGGTTAAGTGTCTTGCTCAAG
Organism: Cottus gobio; assembly: GCA_023566465.1. Taxonomy (NCBI): domain Eukaryota; kingdom Metazoa; phylum Chordata; class Actinopteri; order Perciformes; family Cottidae; genus Cottus; species Cottus gobio. Next base: position 14,814,098 of record CM042215.1, on the reverse strand, counting down.
GACACAACGACATGGACTGGCTGAGCTGGGGTTTGAACCACCGACCCTCTGATTGAAAGACAGACTTGCTAACCACTGAGCCACAGTCGCCCAATCAAGATGCATCATGTACATCGGTGTGATCAGGAGAGTGTGCTAATAATCTCATCAGGTGAGCTAATAGCTTTCAGAAGGCAAAATACCTTGTAATCCTCACGTTATCATTCGTGAAATATGATCGGATCTTCTCAGGTGTGCTGGTTACAAGACCCTTATCGCTTCTCAATGCTGCCACCCCTCAATGATTATTACGTGGTGGATCACAGTCTGGGGGTTCTTTGCAGAGAAAGACAGATGTTCTGTCACATGTTATTTCAATAAATGGTAATGAATTCTGGACTAGAGAGAAAAAATTGGTGTCAGATGTTTTTCCCCTGTGCTCATGGAGAGACATTTTATTTTTGTTGCAAAGATCGAGCCATCGATCTGTGCTAGAAATCCCATCTGAGCAGGTAAACAGAGATAAAGAAGGAAAGACACCTCACATTTGCCACGGAGCCAAAGCAGTCAACGAAAGGCCGCAGACAGTTGCCAGGCAACACTATCCCTATCACAGCAGGAAGTGGAGTCGAACATTAATCACTTTCAGCCACATCTCACAAGAGTCACCGTGCTATGCTGCTTCAGTGAGAAAGGGGTTTCTCACTAGGTTTAGTCGGTTCACACCTGTATTTCCTGACATTTTGCCTAGAAAGAATCGAGATGTCTCCAACTGGTGTATTGGCATAATTATTAGTATTAATATCTGATAATTAATATCATATCAGTCCATTTTTGTCCCAATTTACTGTACAAGTTATGTCAGAGTCCAACAAAGGAGATGTTTTACTGTCTAAACAGTGTTTGTTTTCAGAGGAAAACAAGTTAAATTTGTTTCAAATGATTTATCTTGTGGAGAATTTATTTGGCACTCAACTTCCTGAAAACAAATCATGTGGGAAGTCAGCCTGCAGTTCAGTCTGCTTCAAATCTGTTTGTTTCACCTGCCAAGGCACACCGGGCAACTCCAGCTCCAACTGAAATGCTATCTATCTGCTATGGTTGTTTGTCTCACACGTTCAGCCTTGCACCAAGACAAAAAAAGGCTTAAGCCTAATGTCAGCAAAACGGAAAAATACAAGTTGACATTCAAAGCACAGAATGTCACAGCATCTTATGGTCCTGGATAATGCTCTTGGTCAAATGATTTTGAACAAAATGGAACCAAATTGTGAGTAACAACTTAAGCGTCTGACCGATATTGAGATAATATGATCAGCTCTGATCACCTGATACGTCCCACACATTCATATGTTTTACAATTAGGTAATAATTAATATGACATTAAAGGTATCTTGTGTCCCCTATGATACTATTAATTTATTAAATTATTTCTGGTGGAATTTTGAGTAGGAGGCTACATGTAGCAGCTCATTGGCAATGCATGGGTTCTCACAGCTTTGCCTAAGCCCGGCTCGCTGCAGCAGACCTGTGAATTGAGGAAAACCCGGAAAAAAAAAAATTCAAAAGGCAGCATGTGGGCGGATTCACTTGAGTAAAATAAATGACACGGTTCTCCCCGCTCATAAACAGACCCAATCAAACACATAAATAGAGTCTGCACATTGAGCAAGAACAGAACAGGAGATGTGTGAATAGCTGCACAGGCTGATGGCTGCCTGCCTAACTGAAGCTAAAATAATGTTCTGATGTAAATAGTAAAACCAGTATATGTTACCTTCAACAACTAGAAATAGTACAATTAAAGGATTGTCTCTGGTGTTATAAAGGCCCTCAAAGATTGGCACAGTGACATGTTGGCTGCTTTATACATTTCAATTACTAGTGGAAAATTAGTATGAAAACTGCAACTGAATCACAAGGATAATGAATGAACCAAAGATAGTCCAGACTATGTATGACAAAATAAAAGTAATGGCATAGTCAGAACATGTATGATTAACATAATCAGTTGTAGTGTGACAATGGACTGAAAAAGCATGGCTATATTCAGCCACTTGCTGGTGGACTCTATGTCTTATTTTACCGGATAGGTATAAAGAACATCCAGGTGTTTGTCTCACCTGGACAACAAATATATATTATACATTAACAGAAATCGTTTCAGTTGCATATGTTTTGGCTGACAACGAGACTGCAGTGCAGTCTTTATTAATATCAGACCAAAAAGGGGAAAGTTAACAGGGCATAAAGAGGGGAAACGTGGCTCACCAAGATTATTTATTAAATGACACTAACCTCTGCTCCTCGGCAGAGTTGATCATTAGAGACTAATACTGATGGTGATGTCAACACAAATCACCCTACAGCTATACAGCCGTTACAATGGACAATGAATAGCATGTTCATGGCCGGCTGGTTTCAGTGCGTCTCCGCAGAGCATCTTCGCTGCGGCCACTTTCAGTAAACAGCGCCTTCTGAGTTTGAGCGCACAGCCTCGAAAACACGTCCATCCCTGCAGCACTGCACGAAGACGGCAGCAGCAGGCCTGCGAGGAGCCACCGGGAAGCTTGCCAGCCACAGACTGCTCATTCTTAATTATCTCCATGGCTGCTGATGAGACAGGAGCCGGATCTGCTCGAGATGCGCCAATTATCCGCAGAGGAAGGACGTGCGTCCGTGTGTGAGCAGGGCTGAATGCTCAGCGGAGGCCAAAAGACAGTTGATTATCGATGGTTGTCAGCAGTTAAAAGGACGCGCGTGCTCTGCTCTTTACGTAATTTTCTTTTGCGTAATTTTGCACCGAGTATTGGATGCCGCGTGGACCAGGATTATTGTGGCGAGGATATCTCTAGGGCTCTCCCCGCCTCCCTCCATCCGTTTTTGTCTTCAACAGCAGACGCACAGACTTATTTAGACGGGGACTATTTGTCTGGAACAATATTGAAATTGTAAACAGACGAGGAGCTGTTTTAATGAAATCCAACCTCGCTGCGCCCCGGTTGAAGGTAGGTTTCCTTCTCCATCTCTCGCCTCACGTTTCCATGTTGTGCTCGTTTGTTTTCGAGCAGAATGGTGCAATGCAACGTTTGCACAGCTCTTCCACGAATGGATAAGGACGCTTCAGAATACGGCATAACCTACATTTGCATGATTTCACATTTGTATGCATTTGTTTATTATGTTTTAGTGTCGGCTGTAACACATTTTCAGCGTCTTAAAGATATAAAGAGAACGAGGAAGAGAGAGAGACGGAGAGGGTGAAATGGGAAGAGGAAGAAAAATCAATGCATGTCTTCCAGGAGTGTGAATGCACATGGGTTAGTGCGAGAACTGGTGTGTGCGTGTGTATTTGTTTTAAAGGAAGATGTGCGTTGTGCAAAGCAGCAGGTTAAAGTTAGTATTCACAATATATGCGCGAGGAGCCTCGAGAGACCGATGCTTAAGGTGTTTTACTGCATGTCCACATGGATGAAGGTGATAACTAAGGACATTTATTCAAGTACTGCGTAGTATGCACAACACATATACTATAACTAGTATAATATGTATTTTCCTTTTGGGTAACTTTACGCATTAGCATTTACGAGGGAGATAATGCAGTCAGTCTTTATTTGCATATTAAGCTTTCACTTGCAAAACAATGAATGCTCTCATAATATATGATGCACTTTTTAATCACTCAAAAACTATATAAAGCAGTTAACATTAAACTACTGGTTTAAAGGGACCATTATTCTCAATAAATACAATTACTTGTAATACTTAAAATAACAGTTAATGTTTGTTACTTTTTGTGTATCCGTGACCGTCATGCAGGTATATATTTAGTAGAATGATGTGAAATATATGCATTTATGTATGTCTAAAAGGATCATAATTAAACATAGGTATTACACTCGTGCTTACAGTCATTACTGAAGTAAACAAACAGAAAACAGAATCTAAAACTGTAGCATTTGTTGCTTGTCCCTATTAAAAGACTATGTGGGAGGGACATCAAGTTCATGTGTTCACTGTGTCACAGATTTCCATTGTGGTTCTGTTGGGATTTGAATACTTTCTCTCTGTGGCATAAATGGTAAGCGTGTTTGTTTGTATGTTCCCTTTCATCTATTTATCTTTAAATATGAACATCAATCCATCTATTTATACATGTATTAAAAGAACAATCAGTATTTCTGTCTAATAATTGCATCTGTTTGTTGCCTCTGTTTCTGCTTTTTTTCCAGCCTTCACTGTGCAATGCCCAGGAAATTCTCCAGCTGCTATGCTTTTCTCTGAAAATGGGATCGTAGTAACCATTTCTAGGATTTAGATCAACAGCTAGCATGTTGCAGCCTTTTACCCGAACAGGTGACAGCCTGCTGAAAACAGTACCTCATTGGAGAAGGCGTCCCAGATGGGTCCTCTCACTCGCCCTCTGCATGGCTCTCCTCCGGCTTCCGGGGGCAGCGGCATCGACCCTAAACTGCCATAAGACATGCATCTGCGCCTCAAACATAGTGAGCTGCTCCAAGATGAATCTGACCACCGTCCCGACAGGTCTGCCGCTATACACTGCTGTGCTGGATCTCAGCTACAATGAGATAGAGCGTCTGCGATCTGAGTGGACGCCGATCAAGCTTCCGAAGCTGCATAACCTCCTCCTCAGCCATAATGGTCTCCACTTCCTGTCTTCAGAGGCGTTCCAACATGTGAAACCCCTGCGTTACTTGGACCTGTCCTCCAACAACTTGCAGCTGCTGGATGAGTTCATCTTCGAGCCGTTGGTCAACCTGGAGGTCCTCTTGCTGTACAATAACCACATAACCCAGATTGACCGCTCAGCTTTTCTCGGCATGATCAACCTTCAGAAGCTCTACCTAAGCCAGAACCAAATCTCCCGCTTCCCTGTGGAGCTGGTCAAGGAAAAGTCCCGCCTGGAGAAACTTAGTCTCCTGGATGTGTCCTCCAACAAGATCAAGATGTTTCCCCTGGACGAGTTCCAGGTGCTGCCTGCCTGGATTAAAAACGGCCTCTACTTCCACAATAACCCTCTGCTGTGTCACTGTGATCTTTACACACTCCTTGCCCATTGGTACATTCGAAAGCTCAACTCTGCTGTGGACTTCAAAGACGACTACACCTGCATTCTGCCTGGCCCGCAAAAAACCCAAGTAGGTGTTTTTGATCTCAGCGGTGACAGTATGAACTGCAGCACATTCAAGGAGGCAGATGAAGAGGCTTTTTTGGAGCAGAGGCTGATCCTTGGCTGTGACACCAAACGCAGGGGGATGGTAAAAACCTGGACGATGCCTGGTAATGTGGCAGTGACAGCTGGAAGCAACCAGACAGCCAAAGTCTTGAAAGATGGAAATCTGCAGATTAATCCAGTGAGGACTGAGGACTCTGGGACCTACACTTGCTTTGCCATGAGCTCGGCCTTCAATGAGACGATCTACGTGGTGCTGAAGGTTCACAACTTCACCATGCATGGGGGCAGCGAGACCCTGAACACAGCCTACACCACCTTGGTGGGCTGTCTGGCCAGTGTGGTGCTTGTGCTCATGTATCTTTACTTGACGCCATGTCGCTGCTTCTGCTGCCCCAATAAAGGTAAGGCTCGGGGTGACGACAGCATCCACTCGTCCATGCTCAGCGTGACACCGACTCACGAGGACCCAGCGCTCAAGGCCGAGCTGAACAGGCACGTGGCCTTCATAGACTCCAAGGACTTGCACGGCCAGAACGGCAAGCTGAACCCAAATGGGGATGAGGATGATGATGATCTGGATGCAGAGGCTGGTTCTCTTATGAAGGGGAAGCGGAAGAAGTCAGTAGCAGAGTCCATCAGCTCCGTCTTCTCAGACACTCCCATGGTGGTCTGAGAAGAGACTGGATGTACTATATAGTACAATGTGAGCCATGTTTTAGTTGACGTAAACTGTGACCTTGTGGGAGGAAACAGAGGAAGGAAGTTCATCTGTAGTTGTCGGCAAGTGGAAATAAGGATCTCAAAGGGAGTAAAAAAACAAACTGTCTTGTTGCCCACAAAGACAATGAGCAGGACTTTTCCAGCATTTTAATCTGTAGCACTTAATATTCATACTGTGAAGGAATGGCAGTGTACATAAACAGTGGGAACTACTGAAGTCTTAAGGGAGTAAACGTATAGGCAATATATTGTTGATATGAGCCCATAGGAAGTGATCCATTAATCTGCTAAAATGTGGGAAAAATATATAATACAATGCGCAGGTTGAAATTAGATTTGAAAAACGTAGTTTATATTCAAACCATGGCTGGCTCATAATTATATTTATTACACGGACCAGAGTAGATTCATCTTACTAAACATTCGAGCATAGATGTGACCCTCTATCTACACAGGGAACAGGCCATGAATACATGTGTCGTTAACCTTGAGTCATCAGCAGAGAAACAGCATGCCATAAAGAACCCTCATTATGTGAGGTCTCAGGCTGATCTGTAGAAGTTGGATAAAGAAAATGTGCACATTGAGAAAGCAGTGGCGCAAACATTATATTAAGAGGCAATCGCAGGTCATTTCCATTCTACTTCTTATGCGATACTTAGCTACACTCAGATATAGTTCATCGGTCTGATATTTATTAATATTCATAGTTGTGTACATACAGGAGAAATCGGTATTCGAGAAAGAGGGATCAATTTACACAGAGGTATGGTATGAAATAGTTAACCAGCTGGAGGCAGATCATTGCTTATGAATGGACTATAAAGGGAAGAAATAGCCTCTTAGTTATTGCACATCTACAGTATAACCCAAAAAGAAGCCTTACACCATTCAAACATGGCACACAGCCAGCAGATACACATTAGACACTCGCAGGGAATCATTTTGTCTTGAAAGATTAGCAACATATTGTCTCAGATCTGTATACAGACCGGTTCTTACAAGGACTAATGAGGTGCCACTTGCTGAGGAGCTTGACTCTTCCTCTCGACCAAGTTATATTAATTTGTTTCTCTCAGTCACACGAGCAGGAAGTTAAAGAGCAAACTAAAAGCTGCCAGCTTGAGTTTATTTGATTCATTATTGTATGTAAAATGAGCACCTTACACAGAATAAAAACCGTAATGTATGCATATGTCATAAGTAGATTTAAGTATTTTGCTTGGATGGACAATTACAAGTGTCACGCTGTTTTGTCCTGTGGTAGGTACACTGTGTTAGCAGGTAAACAGTCTGCCAAATAATACAACCTACAGGGTTCCTCCAGAAGATTATGAGTAACGTTGATGAGGCTGTACATTATTTGACAGGACAGAGAAGATTCTACGGTTTGTAGCTACTGTCAGAAAACCTCTTGTAAAACTGGAGACTTCAGAAGATAAGTTGAATTATTTTCCGTGTGAAACACCTCGTATGCTGTGCATATTTCATTAACAAGGTTTAAAGCAGGCGTTGACAAGAAAGAGCGATTTTAATAAATGCTGTCGTCATACAACATGGCTAGCCGGTGTGAATGCTAATTGCATCCTTTTTTTTTATGGGACGCAGCGTCCCTCTGCTTTGTCTTTGTTGCTCTAGGGAACAGAGGATAGGTGTGTTATCATGAGTCACAACAACATACCGCCTCTCTCTGGCTCCCTGCACACTGACGGCCTCAATTCAGTCCAGATGCGTTTGCTTTTGTTTGTGTAGCTCTGTTAGTACGTAGCTCACTTTAGTTCAAAAGCAATCAGTCAACCAGGCAATGAATGTGATGCCCTTTAAGTAGTCTTTAATATGTTTATGAGGGAAACGCCTGGAGCTTTCATTCAACATTTGCTCTCCCACTGAGTCTTACGATTTCAAATTATAATTATAGTATAATTTATTGCTCAATACTTCAAGGTTTTCCACTTCACAACAACACTACATATAAGAACAGATAGGTATATAAAATCCCATTCAGCTAGCAATTAAATGTATAGCTCTCAAATGTTAAGATGTACACTTTTCTGAGTGCAATAGGTTTTTACGCAAAATTGGTGTTATATTCACAGTTGCAGTGTGCAACGCAGCATCTTCTGTGTGTGGGTGAGAAGAGGAAGTCACACTTACCAGAGAGGTGGTGTGTGAATCATTCCACTCTTGCACACACAGGAATACCAGGTGGAAAAATGTAAAACCACATTTAGCACTACTGCTGACTGGCTGCAATTGGTGAAAGATCTGTCCCATTTTTAGGGCTCCAACCTTTATGTGTTGCCCTCTAGAATTTAAATATATGTGCTGTTCCCTATTTTCGCGTCAGAGAATCAATCCAAAACCGCTCGGATTTCAAGCCCTGGTCCCTCAAGGCAGCATGAGAAGCTACTAAATGTCAGTTATCATGCACTCATGCACAGATATAACGGCTGTTGCATTGAGCACATTGATCTGGAAGACTTTCAAGGAATATCATGTGTCTGCCCCGCAGTGAGTTAGTGTCAATGGATTTAAATCGGCCCTGGCTAATGATTGGTGTTCTGGGTTTTCACTCAAAATACAAGTTGCATTTCTGTACAGAGAAAATCTAAGTGCTATTGCGAAGGTCCTAGCATAGAGGAGAAGAGTGTCTTTGTTGTCTCCAAAGCAAATCTGCCTTCCTATACATATCTATATATACAGTATATATATATGTATTAAGACTCACTTTTCTGTGTTCAGTATTGATTAGTTGTGTACTTCTATGTTCTACCAGTGTACTGACTGTATTCTTGTATAATCTGATGTCATTTTGCGTTACGTCTGCCACTGTGCTACTGTTAGTCGTTTCAACATTCAAGTCTTGACCATAAATGTTTATTTTTTAAGCGGGGTGGGGTTTAGTTTTTTATTGACATAGGATGTATTTTACACTTGACTCTACTGAACATTATGGTTAAACTGAAAAAATGTATTGAACATGTCTGTAAAACTGCATAGGAGGGGTGTCAGTTTTGAAATCATCAATCCATCCTAATGGGCAGTGAGTATGTAGCCAGCAGTTATTCTCAGTCAGTATCATAAAGCCATAAGGAATTCAAGGGAAAGCAGAGTGATTCATCGGATTAGCGGCTATGTCAGGTGATATATGGAGTTGTGGGTGAGTTCTCAAATGGAAACAACAACAACAACTTTTCTGTCTATAAAAAAAAGTCAAAGAATATTTTTATAAAAGCTGGGGAGGAAAATCAAGAGACCTCTCCTCCAACGAATTCCTGAAACACAACAGGTTCTGAATGGATTTGAAGACAGACGGTGAATAAATCTTCTCAGGACTATGTCATTTTTAAGTTCTAATTTAATATGATGCACATGTGTTTTCACATTTGCAGCATCAATAAAACTAAATCTTTGGTTAGAGATCCGTGCAGTTCACAGGCCTTTTGCCATCTGCAGTAATGGTACATTTACCCTTTCCTTAATGATTAGGGAAGGGAGGTCTCTGCCCGACGTACATCTAGCTCCGTTCATCTGACTGTGTAGTAGCAATTACGGAAAGATCCTTGAGGTGGTGGGGCTAAAAGCTCTCTGCTTTCAGTGTCCAAAGGACAAGAATGGAGCTTTTAACAGCTTTAAAAGCACAGATTTTATTGACCACTGCCTCAAAGATGAGCTGGTTGGTCACTGCCATACAATCTGAATGGTCTTGCGGCTAAAGTGGAATGGCTTTGCATGGTTTGCTTAAGAGCTTCTCTGACTGCAGGATAGGTGCAACCTAGTAGGCATTAAAGATAAAGAAAATGTAATTTGACTTAATAAAAAAGATCAAGATTTTCACTTTGTGCTGAATCGTCCTTTACTGTTGTCTCTTACTATTTACTGAATTAATCTGTGACATGTTCCTGTATTTGTTTTCCTCTAAATCTTTGCGGCTGATATCTCATGGAGTAGATTAAGGACAAAGTTGTGATATTTTGCTAACGTTACTATGACTAATGTAGAGGTGCTAACACAATACATATTGAGTAGTCATCTGGGGATACTTGAGACACACAATGTATTTCCCTAACTGACTGTAATGCAAATATGATCTGCATAGATGTAGATAAACTCCATGTAAGTTATTAATGTTCATGATGAACTGATTAAATATGTTTACCTGTACTATAACAGACAAAGGTATATAGAGTGTGCTTACATAATTGCTGGAAATGGCAAGAGGTACATCATGCTGCTTTTTTTCACACATTTTCAAAGATTGATGGCTGAACAACATCTGGTGGTACACTGAGGAAGTGCACTGAATATCAACACTGACATTTACTGGACACATCTAAACCATTTGACACATTTAAACTAAATACTTACCCTGTTTTATATAACTGTACTTGGAATAGACAAATAACATTAAAGTAAATGTTTTTCAAAATGTCCATATGAAACTACTTTTGATACATACATACATACATACATACATACATACATACATACATACATACATACATACATACATACATACATAGATACATAGATACATACATACACACATGTGTGTGTGTGTACATACATATGTGTGTGTGTGTGTGTGTGTGTGTGTGTGTGTGTGTGTGTGTATGTATGTATATGTATAGGGGAAACACTGTATATATATACTTTAGACCAGGTTGTTTATGTTGTTAATAAAGTATGAACCGGGTTGTTTATGTTGTTAATACATACCCCTATGTATGTATGTATGTATGTATGTATGTATGTATGTATGTATGTATGTATGTATGTATGTATGTATGTATGTATGTATGTATGTATGTATGTATGTATGTATGTATGTATGTATTCAGTAATTGACCACGTTTCAAAGTTATTAACACGCTACCTGCTGCCTGAAATGACGTTGCGCAGCCTCCGGAGTGACCAGCAGGGGGCGACAGCGGACTGTCTGTAATACTTACACACTATTGACTAATGGTGTGTTCACACCGAACGCGACGCGAATTTTTCGCGCGACCAGATTACATGTAAAGTCAATGCACAGACGCGTTTGGTTGCGACAGACGCGAAATTTCGCCGGGCGGCGCGTTAGACGCGTTTGGCGCGGCGCGTTTGGCGCGGCGCGTTTGACGCGAAATTCGCGTGAGTTGAAATTTTTCAACTCGGGCGAAAATTCGCGTCGCGAAAGCCAATCAGCGTTGAGAAGCTCTGCGCGTCATCACCGCCGTCCTGCCGGTTTGAATCAAACAGTTGCTGATCCACCAGAAGTATCGCTGGCAGCGGCCGTCATTCAGACGCTGTTGTGCGGCTACGGATGATATTATGAACCCGGACACGGGGGCGTTTGATGGTCCGACATTAGAGGGACTTCCACAAGAAGGTTAAAGCAGAACTAGTGGTTAGTTTAATGGTGGATGGCGGAAACGGTACTGTTTTTACGGAGATAAGCCACGGAGATAAGCCCCGCCCGCGTTAAAGCGAATTTGCGTTGACGGAAATTAACCACATAAAGTCGAGCGAGTAAACTCACTCGAGTAACTTTCGCGTCGCGTTCGGTGTGAACACACCAATAAAGTCGAGCGAGTAAACTCACGCGAGTAACGCGACGCGAAATTTCGCGTCGCGTTCGGTGTGAACACACCATTACGCGACGCGAAATTTCGCGTCGCGTTCGGTGTGAACACACCATAAGTATCACGTTCACCCCAACTTTCATCTCATAATTAGGGGCCGGGCACTGACGTAGTCAGAGCGGAGGACCTATTGTTTTTCTATTTTTTTATTATTATTATTATTATTTCAACTGTGTGCAGGGAAAAGAGGTGCTTGGGCTAAACCTATATTTTTCATTTCATTTTGATATCGTGCAATGACTCAAACGTTTCATTGATCTATTTAGGCCGACAGTATGTACCTGAACATACTCTTTGAGCTGGACCTCTGATTGTTGCAAAGTACAAACACAAATGTACCTTGTACTTATTTTCTATGTGTTTCTTTATTTTGTTATGACTCTCCAGTGTTGGTAAGTTCCATCTGATCATTTTGAATTAAGCTACAGCAGTGTGATAATAATGATATTAATTAATTAAGTCCCCACATTGTGTCCACCTCATATAATAATGTCACATCTTGTTTCCTTGCACCTACATGTATGTATCCTTATCTTCTGTTCTGCTACACAATCAGTAAAGATTACAATTGTTTATGAGTTCATTTAAATATAATTGGGAAGAATGAACTCCACGTTGATCCATTTGATTTATATCAACATGTAATATTACAAATATCAATACTTAACAGTAATAACAGTAACGCCATTGAGTCAAATGGAAATCAAAAAGATATGAACTTATAATTTGCACAATATTTATTGTAAATAAAGTGTCATACATTTAATTATATCAGAAATATTATGATATTGTTTCTAATAAAGACATAACATTGAACATGTATTTAATTGTGCTACTCAGTAAATAAACAGTTAATACTGTACATACAGTTTACATGAACATACTGTATTCTATGTGACAAATGAAATAATCTAAAACTTTCAGAATGATTATTCCTCGTTCAGTCTGAACCGTCAGTCTTCTTCTTGATTTCTGAGCAGATGCAAACAGCTGCTGACAGCTTCCTGTGTGTGTGAGGAGCTTCCTGAACCCAGCAGCACAGAAGAAGCAGATGGAGACAAACTGCATCCTCTGTGCCGATGGGGACGGGACGGTCCTCGTCCTCTGGCTGGTGGGTGGGGCGTCGGGGTGGAGGGGCAGGGAGGACCGTACTCACTGGGTCTCGGACTCTCTGGGGTGCTGAGAGGGGTTCAGAGTTCTGCTGTGAGTCCTGCCCTGTGAGACACAAACACAAGAGATTAATACTTTTTAACTCAACTACACAACCTTTACATTGTTGTGTTGAATCTGGCCTCCAATTTTGGAATTGTTTTATTAATACTTATGTAGTCTTGGAGATTGATTACTTACTCAGCCCACTGAAAGAAAGGCGGCCGCGGCTCTCTATCTGGTCCTGTGGTCCTTTGGTCCTGTGGTCCTGTGGTCCTTCTCATCTGGTCCTGTGGTCCTTCATCCTTCTCATCTGGTCCAGTGGTCCTTCATCCTTCTCATCTGGTCCTGTGGTCCTCCATCTTTCTCATCTGGTCCTGTGGTCCTCCATCTTTCTCATCTGGTCCTGTGGTCCTCCATCTTTCTCATCTGGTCCTGTAGTACTCCATCCTTCTAATCTGCTCCGTCTTCAAGGAGACCCTGGATGTTGCTTCTTGTATCACGGCCATCATTACCTGAGTAAAAGAGACATACATGTGCTCTCGTTGTATTGATCACAGCAATTTGAGCATTATGCTCCTTCTCACATGCCTGTATAGTGCAGAGTTGTTGAAACCATCATCTCCTCTCTTAGTGGATTTGTTGGTCAACTCCAAAACAAGCAACATAAAAGCTCATTTCGATCAGGAGAGACCAGTCAAATACAGAAAGGATAATTGTTTATTGTTAACAGATATGTGATGATAAAGTCTCATGATGATAAAGCATAGTTGCTCAACAGATTTTTCCAAATACCAGATAGCACCATCTGGTGTTAGAACATCTGGTGTTAGATTATCAAAGTAGCACCTGAGACAATAGAAGAAAAACCTTCAAATATGCCTGTCAATTTTCATAATTTGAGAAATGATTAACAAGGAAACTACATTTACCAAAACTGTGGTTTGACCATCTTTAATTCCCTATTGGTACAGAACCACAGTAAAAAAACAGAAGACACATGGCGAAATATGGATTGAAGAATTCTTTATTGTTTTGATGATATCACTTTTAATTTTAGCAGCATGATATTGAGGTATTTATACATTCCTACACAAGTAACACAGCGAGACATTTAGTCACGTAGAAAAATAGACTGTTTGCAAAAATACATACATATGGTAACATGCAGACAAATATTTATTCCTGATGTCTGTGCATAAAAATGTGACGACCTAAACATTTGTGGACAGAAATACACACACACACACACACACACACACACACACACACACACACACACACACACACACACACACACACACACACACACACACACACACACACACACACACACACACACACACACACACACACACACACACACACACACACACACACACACACACACACACACACACACACACACACACACACACACACACACACACACACACACACACAGCAGACTTCTTCTTCAAGTGTTTTTTTAAGGCTGGCCTGGCCTCTTTATTGGCTGTGAAGATAAGAGATAACCAACTGTCACCTATAAATGCATTTATTGTTGGTAAAACATTCAATCAAGTTCTGGTCAAGAACTTGTTCAGTGCCGATGCCATTCATGTCATTTTAGACTTTAAGGTAAAAAAATCATTGATGGTATGCGCCTGCAGCATTGCATGCCACAGCCACATGTCTACTCACTCTTCAGGAGTTGGATCTTTTCTCCAGGCCCAAAGCATGCGCGTGCCCGTTATTCGTTCCATTCTCTCTCCTCTCTGGGAAGGCGAGGACAAGCGTTGACACTTGGTTCTGGATAGCGAGGAGCTGATGGACTGAGACTCACTGCTGCCTTTGCGCTTTTGGGCAGGACCTCTGTGGTCGTAGCCCACCACTTTCTGCTGAATCCCCGGGGGCTTCCCTTTGCTGCGGGGGGAGTGGCTGAGAGGAGGGCATGGCTTCTTTTTGTGTGAAAAGGTGCCATTTACCGTTATTTGATTGGAGGGGACGTGTGGCTGGCCCTTCTCATTGAGGGGGTCCCTGATGTATTTGGAGGATTTGTCCTCAGCGCTGTGAGCAGCTTTCTGTGCTGCGCTTGCATCCTGCACAAGTCTCGCAGATTTGGTGGAAGACGGCGGTTTGGTACTGTGAGAGTTGTGCTGACTGGTTTTGGTTTCCAGTGGTCCCAGTGAGGTAGACTCAAGGCAGAGGGAGCCAGTGGATTTGGTGGGTCTGGCAGTCCTGACAGGTGATCCTACAGTTGAAGGTGTGACATGGCAGGACCTGGTACCTGATGACACTTGAGGCATTTTCCTGCAAGTTAAAAGGAAAAACATGAAGCAGATTGCAAAATAAAAGTAAAACATCCAAGCAGGAGATCCAAGGCAGGTCCGGTCAGCTATTGCTCAGCTCAAAAGCTGGTCTGTCTGGATATCAACCATAGACACACATTGTGTCTGGCTTCAGGCCAAATTAGAGCTCAGTAAAAGAGCATTCCTTATCAGGCTTGTCAAAGGTGAAATAAACTATCTGACACCACTATGGTAATGACTATAAATCCATCCATTTTCCACCGCTTATCCGGGGTCGGGTCGCGGAGGCAGCAGGTCAAGCAGGCTGACCCAGACTTCTCTCTCACCCGCAACATCTACCAGCTCATTCTGGGGGATCCCGAGGCATTCCCAGGCCAGCTGGGAGATATAATCCCTCCAGCGTGTCCTGGGTCTTCCCCGGGGCCTCCTACCAGTTGGACGTGCCTGGAAAACCTCTAAAGGGAGGCGTCCTGGAGGCATCCTAATTAGATGCCCGAACCACCTCAGCTGACTCCTTTCGACACGAAGGACTATAAATATTATTTTTAAAATATCTTCAACTTTTTTAATGCTTGTGCACTAAATTATTAAATTAATGTACATTTGGATATCTGGAGTGACTAGCATCCCACAACCTGTGAAATAAAACAGCTGTGTGTGCTGCCAAGATGGGCTAAAAAATCCTAATAAAAACTAAAACAGGATATTATCACTTACCCTGATGTGGTTCTCGTGGATGAGCGGCAGCCTCATTCCGTTATAAGAAAGAATATGCAGAGGCTGATCCTTCCATAATGTAAGCTAACATGCCTGCGAGTGACTGCACAACAGCCAGCTAAAGTTCTAAAATCTGGCTCCATTAGTACACTTAAAGCAGGCAAATACTCTTATGTTTTTCTTATGCCTCTGTTAATGACGTGACAACTTGGTAATCAATCCTTTTTGGCCACTTCAGATCTTTTATTTTTTTTAGATAAAAAGTAGTATCAGATCAATGTCTGTCCTTTTTCTCATTAGATAATTATATTTAATTTAAATGGGAATGCACTTGTTTTATTCTGGATCCTGGCTAGGTGTCTCCACTCACTGAGCAACTCTTTTCTTCACCTTGTCATGTTGAAATAGGTGTCATTTCTATAGTGTAGAGTAGTGATACTCACTTCCACAAGTGTGTGTTGACATGGTGCTCCAACATGGCACTGAGGGCCAACCGCAGGTGGTGCCATCGGCGGTTGAAGGTGAAGATGCTGCAACCCAATGTGCGGCATCCAAAAGTGCATAGCTGCAGAACAGAAACAGGTTTAATCGTACAGACACACTCATGTGTCATTTTGAGAGGCGGTAATGGTGAGTTTAATAATAATTCAGACAAAAGCATTGAGACCCACAATTTTAGCCTTGTGTTTTTCACTCTCTAAATTCCAACATCCCAACTGCTTAACTTTTTCCCTCTTAAAACACTCATACTAAACTTCTTTTGCTTTGTACAACTATTTCTGCACCCACCCCAAGAGGTTTCGGGTGCCAGGGTGTGGCAGGCAGGTCTATGGCTTCCGCCTGCTCATGGTCTTCACTCTCCTCGCCTGAAAACAGGCTCTTGTTGAAGAGAATTTCAGGCTGTGCCTCCACTTCCACAGTGCCCTCGCCTTCCTCCTCTGGAATGCTTTCTGATGAGACTCTGGACCTGCTTTGAAGGCAAAAAAGGTTACAATCAGCTGCATCAGTAAGGCTATTGATCATATACTTCCAACGTGTAATGTGTGTTAGTAGAGGATTCCACTAGAGGGCACACCAGAGGACTCGCCCCATATAGAAGACAGACATCAGGACAAGCATCTTTGTCAGTGTGCAGAGGCAACGACACATCGTACAGATGAGAGTAATCATCAGAAAATGCAGACTTTGTCTGTTAGCTTATTTTCCGAGCTTTTCTGACATTTTCCTGCCTACTGTCCGCTGACCCTGTCACATCACTATACTGTCCCTACTGTTCATGTGCGTGCACAACCTACACTCCAAACAGATCTAAGATATGCAAGGCAAACACAAAAAAGCAAGTATATCTATGGCTTAAGTATGTAAGTATGTTTAGCGTTCATGTCATTGTGCTCTTGTTTATCGCAACCAGAGATTTAGAGCAATACTTAATTTCCCAAAACAATTTGTTAGGATTACTCAAGAAGATTTTGGTAAATCATATTCAATTTATTTATATGAAAAAAAACACACATTTCATACCTGAGAATGTGACAGTTGCTGTTAACGATTTTACTCCTCTGCAGTGTTATTTTCTCTTGTTGTTGATGATGTTGCTCTTTGTCTTTTGATTTGGCAGGAAGCTGCTCCATATCTCGACCTGCAGAGGCTGTTTTCTGCTCCTCTGTCAACTGATCGAAGGTCTTAGTCCTTCCCAAAGCTTTCTGCTGCTGGTGGATAGAATCTGTCTGTGTAGACATGAACAGCACAGGGGAGAAAAAAGAGGCTTTACAGCCCATCCCAAACTATGATAATCCGATAAATAAAATATTCTATGTTACTTTAGCAAGTGACAAATGCAACCGCTACGACAAAAGTCTTATATCTCTGTTAATAATAAACACCAATAAAGACATTGGTAACAGTATTGGACAAAGGCCATGACAATACATTGAATGTTTACATTGCATATAAGCTCCTGGCTGCACAGCTTCTTCCTCTCTGGATCCAGAACCCCATACTGTCTGTTCAGGTCACATTCTTTCTCTATGGGAAAGAAAGCAAACACAGTAGTCAGGGAGCAACACAGACAGTCAACGTGATCCACCGCTGGAGAGATTACAGACCACCGTATGGTCATTTTATAAAAAAACTAATAAGCAACTATTATGCATACAATCTAATTATAATAGCATTTAAATACTGCTGTTTACAACATACCATACCCAGCCTAATACACTACATGTTTATTGGTCCTTGACAGTTCAGAGACATGGTAGAAAAGCAGTCAAGGAAGAAACAACAGATGTTGTATAAACAGAAGACTTACTATTGATGTTTTTGTAAGTCCGGCTGTAGGTTCTCGTTCCCCGCAGAGGACTATGAGACTCACTGGACTGCCCAGCTGTGGGCTTCTGCACTGAGGGCTCTGACGGAGAAGTGGAGGAGGAACAGCGGCCAGGAGGCAGGGGTCCTGAGTGCCATGGAGGGACCCTGGGGCGAAGCGTGGAGGAGGACGAGTGGTGTGGGAGAGAAGACTTCTCCTGAGGGAACTTCTCCACTGAATGAAAACTGCAGAAGTAGTGAAAGTTGACTTCAGAGATTTAGAATAATAATAATTCAAACTTATATAGCGCTTTTCTAAATACTCAAAGACGCTTTACACAGGGGATTTATGAAATATAGACTTGAAATGTAGATACAAAGCAGGTTTACGCATGTTCCAAATGACATACAAACTAAGACAGTTTCTAAGTGGGAGCATATTGCAAAGCATTTTGTATGTTAAGCATAATACTTTGTTGAAATTAGTTTTTTGATGTTTTGCATATTGAAGAGTTACTGCATTCAATTCAACATGATTTTTTGAGACAAACAAATGTTATGCTGCTGTTCCCCCATGTCTGTCTTCTAACAGCTTTAGTTAGATTCAACAAAGCAACAGTTAGAAAATAAAAGGGTGGTAACTGGGCCACATTTTATGTTAAGCAACGTCTAAATCAGAATAATTCAAATACTGTGTGTTGCTATAAAATAAACATTTGTAAACAGTACCTCACTGCCTCCTGCTGGGCCTTGCTAGGCCTGTGCTGGTGTACCAGTGACGCTGCTGAGGGGGCACTGGCTTCATGACCTCTGCCATCTTTCTGCTTCTCTCTCGTGGAATGATTTGCAAGAGGGCGTGCAGGGCGAAGTCGCTGCTGTGAAGCCAAAGAAGAAGACTGTCCACACGTCTTGGTGAGAGGACCATGCCGCCTCTCACAGTGCTTCTCAAAGGCTTGAGGCTTCACCACCTGGCCACAGTGGCTGCACACCACCAGATATATATCATCGTGTGATGGACAATGGCCAAATGTGTGCATATCTGTAGAGATGAACAGAAGAGTTAACGTGAAATACATGAACTTGAGAAAATGCTGAATGCACTGAGTGTGATTGAGTTTCATGCGTCACCTTCTTTCTTGAGGGCCATGGTCCCAGGGGGGTTTCTCACATGCTTGCTGCTGTCATCAACATTGGACTCAGCTGCATGAAATGAAGAAGAAAAATAGTCAACATGAAAAATTGTGAGGCGACATTTTTGTAGCATCTTCCAAGAGGCAGGTGTACCAATAAGATACCTTTGCTGAGGAAACCCCGGAACAGGTCGCTCAAACAAGTTCCCGTTTACGGGCGGATGTTACTAATACATCTTAAAGTTATCCAGATGAAATTCCTTTCTCGAAACCTCACCCATCATAATCGACTACCCTCAACTCCCTTGTTGTGTGGTCCAGTCGCAGCTGCTGTTGACTCACTTTTGCTGTTAGCAAACTGGACAAATCCCCCTTAGGTAGTGCTGTTGTTTAGTGTGACAGGAGTTTACGCGCTAGCGCTAACGGTAAACGTAACGTTACCTGTCCAAGGGTAAGACACTCGCGTTGTGTTTGTAGCGCACGTTACCAAATACAAAATAAACTATAATTTTAATTAGTTTGCTTGTTTGTTCCCGGTTAACACTCGTAGAAAACGTGCCCTGCACTAGGACCCAGCAGGTCTTTTGTTTGGGTCGCCCTTTATGCCGCTATGTGCATGTAACAACAAATAAATCACAGGACGTGGGCACTGTGACGTGATGAAGACCGGGTCCGGGGCAGGGAGGGCGACTCACCGTCAGATGGTGAAATATTCACTCTTTCTGCCCAACAACTCCAGTTTAATCCGACAAAATCGTCGAGATTAGGATTTCGCCGATCCAAAGCGGCCATTGCTGCTCTTGCGCGTTCACGAGGTGATCGCGTCAGTTCGCGCGCATCACAGACGCGTCACAATGCTCGCGGCCGCGACTTTGAGGTCGTGTAAGTAAGGCTATAATATGGAGGGAATAGACATTTGTAATGTCGACTTAATACATCTGCATTCACAGCGAAAGTCGCCATATTTAATAAACATTTTGTTTCATAACATAACATTAAATGCAGACTAAACACTAACATTTCTGATTAAATATGTAATGTGAACTGAGATTGTACACACAAGCAGACACAGGCTATTAATACTTAACTAATAACACTGTATACCTGTATGCAGCTATTATATATATAATATATATATATTAATATATATTATATATAAATATATATATGTGTGTGTGTGTTCCAATTGATCAATAAGTCTATTGAATGTGATAAACATAAATCAGTTTAAGTACCCATCACAATTTCAAGATCAGTTGTTCACATCTGATTCCCTGACAGGATCACTTGACTGGACCGATGAGGGTCAGGAGTTTTATTTGTGTGTGGGAAGTTGCTTACGTTGTCAGCTGATGATGATGATGATGATAATGATGATGATACCTGATAGAAGTAGCATGTCTGCCACCTAGTGAGTGTCAAACTGTATCGCATGCTACCTGGCCTTTCTTGCTAAATGCCTAATCAAAACTACTAATTAATAAAACTGTAGCAAACAGTAAGTGTGAGAGGTGTAAGATCTTATTCAGCAGTCTGATAAATACATTACATACAGTATATGTGTGTGCTCCCACTAATTAGAAAAATGTGGTGTAAAATCAGACACGTAACAACAAGTCCAGTTCATTCTTTTAATGATGCACAGCATTTCATGCCAACTTCTTCCTGAAATGAACAGCAACGCAGTCTCTGCTAGGCAACACTTATAAAAAACACAGATGCGGCTCAAGCTAGAAACTGAAAAAAGCACGACTATATCAAAGTAGGAAATCATAATAATGGCAGTAATAGAGTAAACAGCTCATCTTATTATCCTACAATAAGGTAGATGCCAGGCAATAGCAAGAAAAACGGTTAATTGTAACTGCTGTAGAGATCAGTAAATTGTTTCTAACACAAAGCTGTAAAATACTTTGAAATACTGTCGAACATTGCTGAGGTATTAACAACAACATTATAAACACCCATGAGAAAATATAAGAAACTCTGTGTAATAAATGTAATAGTTAAATGTAAAGAATCATAAAGAACGAACATGCTGTTAATACTTTATTAACTGCGGAATTAAGCCTTCCGTAGTGAGGCGATGAGGCGAAACATTACACAAAAAGGAGCAATTAAATTGCTTTCCCCATTAGAAATAATCTCATAATGGCAACTGGATTAATGTTCCAAAGAACACATATTCAACATTAATTCATTGTAACTATGTTTAGATACCTATTGAATGTTTTAGGTTTGGGCTACAATTTGATTTTGTCTAGACCTGTGTTAATAATAAATGCACTTCAAGTATTTCATATTTGTATTTCGTACACTCAACAACCCTGAGGTTTTTTTTTTTAAGAAAATGCTGATGGTACAGAAATGCTGTTGGCAGTTGACAAAGTGATGCTTCATTCTGATTTATCACTAACAAAGGATGCACAGTCCACATCTGCAGTACCATGTTAAATAAGGGGCACTTTGGGTATAAATGTTTAAAAGCATTCAAACTGAGCCTCTTTGAGAAAAACATTTGAATGCTACAATTTCCTGTATTAGTTTGACGATAAACAACTTAAGTGTATTTGAGACAGTTTTGAAATGAGGAAGCTGCACAGTTAAGATGGCCGGACTCCTTCCTGCACATCTGCAGGCGGGTTGGCTGATTTGTGAAAAGGTGTTTCCTTGAAAATAAACCAGCAGTTGCTGGCCCATAGGATGAGGTTAAGATAACCAGAAATCTGCCAAAGAATAAGGCATAAGTTAAATATCCCAGGCTGTTGTGCACATAATATCTGAAAAAGATAAAAATGACATGCAACTTACCACAGAGGCGTTCAGTCGGCCCATGTGAGGCATAGCACCTGGGGTGCACTTGTTTTTTACATCTTTGCACACATCGAGATAAGTTACAATGTTTGCCGGACTGGTGGCCCACTTCACATCGGACAAGCCTTTAGCCCAAGCAGAGGAGGATGCCAACCACAAGAAGGCCAAGGCGGCAGTCACCAACAGGTCCTGAGAGAAGAGAAAAGATCAGTTTAAAACCAATAAACCCACCACAGCGCTAGTTTCACTCGAGCAGCTTTCGTGGACGTGGACTAGCTTAGTGCAGTATGTTCCTTAGTTGCTTGGGAACCACAGCCCTTCCCTCTTTTTCATTTACACAACTCTGTTAAATGCACTTTCTCTGACCTCCAGTCGGATTCCAGGATGAAGTGGACTCATTGAAGTCCAGCAGCTGACGTTCAATGCAACATTTTACACACAAAGCAATATAAATATTATAATTATTACCTGCAAAGACAAAACTACATTCATCTCTTCAGATCGGTGGTTTCACTACTGGATTTGCACAACAGCTCAAAGGAAAACTCTCCTGCATCAAATACAAGCTCTTGTAAATCCACACTGTGTAATTTCAGCTCACTCCATATCTAAGCTATTTATACACGGAGAGGAGGACTCGGCTAAGCACAAACATTCGCCACAACTGCAAAATATGGAGAATTTGGACAAACATACCACAGTGGGACCACGACTAGATTCTCTATATATGTGCTGGTAGCCCAAGTAGAGGACGAGTGTAGCAGTGGCGTAGAGAAAGGACAACACGCCAATGCAGACGTAAAACTGGGCCGAGGATGTGTGGTCTCCAGTCAGGAATAACTCGGTAGTGGTCGTTTGATTGATTTTGCAGTCCGGAACATGATAGGGATGCTGCATCAACCTGTGTACATAAGATATATAAATGATGACAATCCCAGGAGTAAACACGTTCTAGTAAACTGGTTCTTCAGTGTAAAGGAGTGTGAGAATGTTTGAACACACACACACACACACACACACACCTGAATGGGTAGTTAAAGTCTGCCTGTATCTCTTGACTGGCACTCCCTGGGCACTGGACGTTGATGCTGGTGGTGCCGCTGTAACCTCCGGTTGTAGCAAAGGCAAAGATGGCGAACACCTGCAGACATGAGAGGAGACATGTTGGCATAAGAGTGCTGCTCAAACTGTCACACACACACACTTCCCTTTATTTTTTACGCAACACACTTTTGACAGGAAATAGTCTTAATCACCAGATGCCATCACTGTCAGTGGTGTTCAGAGTTCACAGCAGAATGGACTCACTCCTAAAAGCATGGCTAAAACTAGTAGCGTATGCACTAGCAGCAATGCATTGAGACTTTTCATCTGGGAAGTGGAAGCACACATACCAAAAGCAATTTTGTATTATATTGTCGACCTTGACAGCACCATTTCCTACACCATTATACATCTAGATAGATAGATAGATAGATAGATAGATAGATAGATAGATAGATAGATAGATAGATAGATAGATAGATAGATAGATAGATAGATAGATAGATACTGTATTCATCCCCTGGGGTAAATTTGTTTGTAACAGCAGCAAGCAAGTTAGAGTAAACATATAAATATTAAGTATGAAAATACTCAATATATACAATACAATAGCAGAGCAGAACATATTCAATTTAATAATGAAATAATAAAGAAAATGCAAAAATGCTAAGTTGATGGTGTATATAAAGTATGTACAGTGAAATATAAGTATATATATATTAGCTCAACAGTTTGTGCCACATAGTCTGTGGTATGTTGTTGTCACGTTACTTATCAGGACACAGACACCCTCCTGAACTGGCGTTATTAGAAACGTCCACAGCTCAAAGGATGGGCGTCACGGCCGCAGCGGGCGTGCAGTGGGTCACAAGACAAACACCATAATCAATTCGAGTGGAATTCCAGCTCCCAGGGATGGACAGCTCGGGCTTCAGACACGCAGTTAGACTGAGGCCATACGGTGAAAAAGATGATAAAAACTCACCCATTGCAGCAGGCGGATGAAGGCCAGCGGTTCTTTCAGAGGTGCCAGGTCAAACGTGAATCCCGCAGACAGCACTTTCTAATAGGAAACAAACATGCAACGTGAGCGAGAAGCTACGACGCTGCAGAGGAAGTCACACGAAAATAGTTGTGTTTGCTACAAAAAACAAAGTATGCGACATTGAACGTTCAAGCTTCCTGTAGCGGGACGACTACCTGGGCGACGGATTCCATTGTGTGTCCGGAGATGTGTAATATATAAGAAGAATATATAAGATAATATAAAGTGCCTCTTTCCCTCGATCTTTAGCTGCAGCTTACTTTCTCTCTCGCTCTCTCTCGCTCTCTCTCGCTCTCTCTCGCTCTCTCTCGCTCTCTCTCGCTCTCTCTCTTCAGGCTTGTCAAACTTTTCTCCAACTTCATCGAATCGCAGTACACATCACGTGATCACTGACGTGCACGCGCCGACAGGGGTGCTGCTGGGACAGCGTTCACAGCGGTATTTTCAGTAGATATGTATATGTAACGCCAAATAGTGCACATTTAAAAACATGTCAAAAACAGCAGTACAATGCAAACCCAGGTAAAAGTCGTGTTTTTCAATTTGAATACAATTTAAAATTCTCCCACCTCTGATTATTATTACTAATTTATTAAGCAGTGTTGTATGTTTAGATAAGCAGGATGGTACTTACCATATATAACTTATTTGTAACCAATTAACTAATACATTAATAATTACATTTTTCACATAATAATTTAGTTTTGTTCTATCAAACTATGATAAACTGACACAGGGTCACTTCAAGAGTACTGGTTGATTTATGGGTCTTTGAGTGTATAATCTGGGTGTAAATTTGTCCAAGACATGATGGTAACAGCTGAACAAAAAATGCATGCTTCCAAAGCACTGAAGTGTAACCTTTAAATTCCAAATTGCAAAATGTCAGTCTTTTATTTCACAAATATGTGGTGAATATACTCAAAAGCTTGATCCACTCTAACCTTGTTCCGCTCTCAGCCACTAGAGGATGCCATGAGGACTGCTCTGCATTTGTCATATATTTGTCATGCTTATAGGTTATAGAAACTCCTCTTCACAAATATATGTTATTTTGTATGAAAGGGTTTGTAAAAAAAGTTGTGTGTTGTACATGGAGAACAAAACGCTGGACAACGGTGAGACCAGACTGACAATTGAAAGGGCAGAAAGAGAAAAAGATCCCTCTTCGCTGCAGTAAGAATAGAAGGAATCACCAGTCATTGGTAAAATGAATTGGAAGCTTATCATCAAAAAGTGATAATAAATAAAAGGTTAGTATAGGGTTATCAATTTTGGAATTGGATCAATGAATATCAGATGGACCAAATATAGACAAACAAATTGCAGTGTATTCAATCCCACCACTAAGTAGACTGCAGAGGTCCCACAATATTTAGAGCCTAAATGCTTCTTCTTTTGGGGCCAAAACTATTACAAATGGAAATAATACATTGACACACAGGCCGTCCATGAAATTCCCTCCGTTTGGGTCAAACGAAATGCTTGGTAACAGGGAAAGGTACTTTGTTCCATCTTTCAATTTCCCCACTGTCTCTCAACACACTGTGCAACTAAAAAGGAAAATCTGCAGAACAATAACCATTCTCATCCTAACAGAGAACATCTCAAAGGCATAAGAGTGGCTTTGTTCTCCACCTTTTAATAGTTGACTGAGCTTCCATGGGGGAGGGGCTGCGACTCCATTGTACAGTGTTTTTGTGGAGGAATGCTACTCCCCAGATCAGATTGTTTGGCATTCTGAGTGAATCTGGGAATCAAGAAATACACAAGCAAGACTTGATACATACAATGACTATTCCCGATGAATGAATGCACATTTGGGTGCAGCTGTGGGTTTAACTTTAATTTTAGGTTTTATACAGGGTCATTAAAACTTGTTCAACAGCTTTTTATTTTCAGCTGTGAAGAGATGACACCCTTTTGTTATGGGTTGGAGGCATGCAGACTTGTCAAACAGGTTAGGCACTCTAAAGAACAAACATGAGCATAAATAAATACTCATAATGACTTTCAAAGCAGATTTCCCCACCCAACAGAGAGTTAGTTTCAGTTAACTGGTATGACTTGGCAACTAAAACTTACCTTGTCCAACTGGAAGTTTACTACAATTAAAACTCAATATTTATTATGTTAGGATTACAGTCTGTGATCTGTATCTCTTCAGTCAGGCCCATGGCGGCTATGGGTACAGGATTCAATTTCCCTGCATCACATGACCAGTCATCATGGGTTTCTTAGACCCGCTGTCTTATCACATGCACCAATGTAATCAGGAACATATTTGGACTCATTGCAAACAACAAAATGAATTTAAGGATACAGCAGGCTACACATAAACAGCCACTCTAATTAATTCACAAGTGTTCAGATCATATTATACAAAGGTTAGTTTCTTCTGGACTACGATAAGCAAGCTCAAGCTATCCTACACATTTTTTAGAAATGTTGGGATCTGAGAAGGCGGTGGCTATAGAGCAGGTCACCCAAAACCACAAGGCTAGATCAATTACCGGGTTCTACTGTCTCTATGTTGGAGTGTCTTTATGCGAAACACTGAACCCCAAGTTGTTCCCAGACACTTTACAGTAGCCCACTGATCCTAAATGCTCAAAATGGATTAAATGCAGAGGTAAAATGTCATGTACTTGTATAATAAGTAAAACTGAAATAAAGTTTTAGAACAGGGACATAAATGAGTTACATTATTCAAGAAAAGGTGTTTGTGTTAATGTCAATGAATTAAGCATTTTTTTCTCCAAAATGTCTGCCATCAAAAATGGACCACTAGTTAGTTAATTAGTTACAACTATTCAGGACTGTTCCACTGGAGGAGAGAACACTGAGATCCAGCGTAATGTTATCTCTTCTTGGCTTCTTTTTTACTCTCTTTTTTTTAAAGTAACGTATTTGCCCTATTAATTCGATGTTTTGGTCTTTAAATTAGATTGGATGGAGTATTTATGATAGTATTGCTCAACCTAGCTTGCCAGGCTTTGACAGCTAATATGCAACGCCTCTATCTGACCCCGCCTTTTCAGAAGGTACCCAATCAAAACAGCGGATAGGTGGAGCAGAATAAAACTCAGCCAATCACAGCAACTCTACACTGCACAGAGCATTGCAGTCCACAGACACAATTTGCGTGCCCGATACACTCTATCATGTTGGCTGACTAGTTGCAGCTCGAATGATTGGTGTCAAATATTCCAGTTAATTTCGAAAAATTGCAATTTTTTTCTATTTTGATATTTGCTCAGCTGCTTCGCGGGGAAATATTCGGAGCATTGAGGGTTTCCAAAGCCCGAAATAATCGCTGTCAGTAGGACTACTGTATTGTTGATGTCATCCTCGGCAGAGCTGTAGCGACCTTCAATTTGTAGGCAAGACCAGCATAAACAAAGACTGGTTTTGGGGTGTTTCTATCGTCTTTGTTTTGTTTTGTTTGCGAGTGACAACAGAAGCGAGGATGGGACTTTTGCTGCACTCTCTCTTGCTGTTATCTCTTTCCACTTTCACAGCCGGTGTAGATTTTCAGCTGGGATCCAAACCCTTCGCACAGTCGTTTTTGAGGCATTCAAACATTGAGGAGAAAGCTGCGAACATCATAAAGAGATCTCTGCCTGCATGGCTGGCTGCATCACCAGCCCACAAGATACAACGAAGAAGCGTCGAGCTGGGCGACAACTGCAAAGCTCTTCAAGGATATGACACCAAGTTAGCAGACCACACCCACCGTGTAAGTTACCAACCGAGGTCCTGTTACTCTTCACACGTCTGACAATTAAATGAGGCTCGACAAGATGATGCGCAGGTGCTAACCAGGTGCGCTCATAGGCCGAATCAGCTATTCTCTGCGCTGAGAAGCCTGGCTCCTGATGGGCTGTTTTCCATTCAACTGTCAGCAATGAAGCCCGATATTGCAGTTAGATACAAGATATATTGCACTGTAGATTTATTTATGTATTTATTTGTTGTAGGCTACAACAAAAAGACACAATTAAAGAATTAACTTGACTGGCGGGGTCCACGTATTTACACCTCAAACAGCCATTACATTTACCACCTTGGCTTTCTGATGGTTACCGGTTTGACCCTACCATGTTTTTTTATTATTTCACATTTGGTGAAGTGAAATACAGTGTTTTAAAACAGTAACAACGCATATTTCCCCTCATACTTTAAGACCTACGTAGGCTCCACTGAGCTCCCAAGCTCCACCAGACCGGTTTACCTCTCAAATGCTCCAGTAATGGCTATGACCTATATCTCATTCTTGTCCAGGATGCAGCTGCATTCTGTATGTGAGGAGGCCACTTCACTGAGAGTGAATCTGTTTACAGGAAAATTGGCCCAGTGGGATCCATGTGACTGGCTGTGTGGTAGTTATTTTGTAATAAGACTAATTAAAAGTTGTGTTTGTGTGGTGGTGAAAGCAGTTTGCATTGGCAAGCTGGAACTTTGTAAGGACACAGAGAGACTTCAGAATTGTGATTGGAAAGGTCAGAAGGATATATTTGGTCTCACCCGATGTGTAATGGATTTCACTGTTAAAGAATAGGAAGTAAAAGCATTCAAATGAATGCAGTTAATTAAATATATATTTGACTATGCAGTGTCGAGTTCTGTGCAGTTTATTTGCCTAGCTCTTCACTGCCATGTGATCAACTTTACATTGCAGTCTCTGTATGCTTGGCCCTGGTAATCTAAAATCGACAGAATTCCTGGAGGCTCAGCTTCGTCATTCCCCTTGAGGTTTCTGTTGCTGGTCCCATCAGTACTGGAGCTGCTTACAGCATGAGCGACTGAAAGAGACCTGTCTTAAACAGTTTGTGAATGTTCACATGGTTGGAGAATATTGGGCCAGTTAATCGGTTTCAGGAATACATACTTTTATATCAGGCTGATAATGAAAGTGAGAATGTTTTGTCAGAGCAACACTGCTTCATTTACTTGATTTGCACAAAACTAATTTCAGAGTAAAGTCTGATCCCAGGTTTTGGGGTATTCAGTAGCTGTATTCAGAAGTCTTGTGCCTTCTGGGATTCTTGCCTGGTCTGATAAGTGGTGCTTCACTTTTTACACGTTGGCATGTACGCTCGACCACATGGTGAGGGGGAAACACGGTGCCAGTCAAAGCAATAATTCAGCCTGGAGCCAAAATTCACAAATAGGTTTTGACTCCAGTTTATAATTGTGTGGTCAGTTCATCCCTTCTTGTCAACTAGACTCCAAATCCTCACTTCATTTAGTGTCATTCACACAGCTATTTTAAACCTACTGCTCAATTGGTGCTATGATTTTTAACATGTTTCATTTTAACATGTTTCATTTTTAACATGTTTTACAACTTTTCTCAGTATACCTTCAATGACCTGAGTGGGTCGGTGTCGCTGGCCTGGGTTGGAGATGGCACAGGGGTGAGTGTTATGTTGTCTCTCAAGCTGTGCTGTTCCTCTGTGACATGGGACAGACTTGTCTGGACCATTCAGTGAACGGTATGGAGGTGACGGGGTGACGGGTCCCACACATCAAGGTCTCATCAGGCACGTTAATAAATGATCCATGCTCCACTTTCCTCAAGCTGAACCTCCTTTGTTTCGGCAGGTCATCCTGGCTTTGACAACTTTTCAGGTGCCCTTCTTCATGATAAGGCTTGGGCAGTCCAAACTCTATCGAAGGTAAGTCTCACAATCTCACCTGGTGGAAAAACAACATAGTTTGTATTCGTTTTGCATCGAATTTGACTGGAACCATTTGTCTGCTAGTGAGAACTACGGGAAGTCGTTCGAGGACGTGACCAATCTAATTAACAACACTTTCATCAGATCAGAGTTTGGCATTGCAATCGGGAGCTCAGGGAAAGTAAGTCATGTGCTCATCAAGAAGTGGAATGTGGGTCTTCTTCTGTGTTTGACCATCTTCTATGGTTTCATGAGTCTGAATTTTGGGCTCTGGCTTATAGGTGATCCTGACGGCAGAAATGTCCGGAGGTTATGGGTCTCGGATCTTTGTCTCCAAAGACTTTGGAATGAGTTTCACCCCTCGGGACCTGACCTTCATGCCCCTGATGCAGATCACATATGACCCTGATGATTCCAATGTGCTGCTGGTCCTCAGCAACAACGTGAGTAGTGAATGTGGAAAAGCTAAATATTTAAGTAACCAGTTTGAATGCAAACTAGTCTATGAACTTGAAAGTTCAGATTACTAATTAGTAATAGTACATATGTCATTCATTTAAGAGGGTAAGTGACCTTTTTTATGGCAGGTTGTAAAATTTGCCATAGAACTCCATCATCTCACTCCCTCATGGCAAATAAGACCCCTGTTGAGCAATCATTTGTTTGCACAGAGTACATTTATTAATGTGGCTATAATCTTTTATTGGCAGCTCTAGTTGACCAAGTTCTGCAGGAGCTGTGTGAGCCGTGTAAACAGTGGTGTTAGTTGAACCAGGAGTTCATCATTGAACAAATCTTATTTTTTCTGTCCTCAGAATGAACTCTGGCTGTCTGAAGATTTTGGGAGCAACTGGAAAAAGCTACACGACATGGTGTGTCTTGTGAAATGGTGAGAGACGACACAAACTGATGATATTAGCATTGTTGTCAGGTGAACGATGAACAAACAGTAATGTTATTCAATATCCCCAAGTGACTGTGTCCCAGGGAACTATTTCTAGTGAGTGAGATAGGCATTGTTATTGGTTTGACATGCAGCAAACATTTCAAAACAGGACATTGTATCCTCCCTTTCCTTTCCTCCAACAAGCTAATTATTAAAGTTAGTTTATGAAGGCAGACTGGTGACAAAAGAAAAGTTTTAAAAACAGGTTTTGACTCCTTCACAGTAATGCGAGCTTGCTCTCCCTTATTGAGAGTTGTAATAACCTCAAAATAACTTGAGATCAACATGTGGGGCATTTTTCTCCAAAGACCTTTTGTATTGTTGCTCCACCTTTGCCAAACAGCCAGTACAACCACATTGCAGTCAGTAACTGTTTAACTTGCTCTGGTGTGGCCACATTCTTGTTGTTTTTAGAGGAACTTCCTGGTATGTATCGCTTAGTAACCTTGACAGCTATCTAGATATCTGTTCAGTCACATTTAAGGCTCTGTTTTCAAGGTCTGAGAGAACTGAGAGAAATAGTCTTCATTACTAACCCAAAGACAATGATCTGAACAAGCTCCTGGAAAATGGGTTATTCCCAACTGGGGCAGACAACACTCAAAAGATATTTAGGAAGGGCATGGCTTTATGCTGGTTGCATTTGTCATGTGACGCTTACTTTCACAATGAAGCAAAGAGATAGATAATACATAAAGAAGCCAGTATGAGAGCTGATTTCTTCCATCCTAATTTGATCTTTATTGAGATAAAAGCTTCAAGAGAGCTGTTATCGCCTTATCAACAAAGCAGCCTACATCTATATTTTGCTCACATATCCTTGAGTCTGTGAACTCAAATGTGTGTTTCTTCTTATCTTACATTTTTGGTACTTTCCACTCTGGTTCTAGGGGAAGAGAAAATACCATCTTCTTTACAGCCAATTACAATGGATCCTGCAGTAAGTGATCCCCTCTTTTAAGCAACACCTGAAATGAAAGCTTGGTATGTGCAACTTTTGTGTCCATGTACTGAGGAGCAGTACATGAAATATAATGTATTTTAAACATTATCAAGGCAGTTTCATGTATTTATTAAATGATCTGTTTATCACTGATTAACTGGATTTGAATTGGATTATGAATAAAAATTCTAATGAGAAATGCTTTCAATATTTTCATATTCCTTTTCAATGCTATATGCAATTATTAGTTCAACTTATGAATCTGAATAATTTGGTTGCCCTTTCATTTCTAAATTGTCTTGTATTATTTTTCAGGTGATCGGGGAATGCTGGAACTGAAGAGGACGACAGACTACGGTAAAAACATCAAGACTGTCGCCGGTAAGATCTACTCCTTCGGCCTGGGTGGACGCTTCCTGTTTGCCTCTGTCATGACAGGCAAGGTCAGTCTCCAGTTGGTCCACATCTCCCACAGATACGGAAACATGATTAGGCATCCAGAGGCAAAATATTGCTTGTGTTTTGACATTTGTGTTTATAAGAAAAAGCTTCAGTCTACTAAATTTGACATAAAGTATGCTGTTGTGAGGTGAGACATGCTTGCTGTCCCTCTAGATCCTTTTTATGACATAGGGCACTTCAAATCAAGCATTTTAGAAAAGGCATACTTCCTATCTCCATGTTTGGTTTAAAAGAGAAGTAATTTGGTTAAATCGCCCATGAGTTTGGTATTTTAAAGGAGAATCAGTGTGCTTCTTTAATTATCAGATGGGGAAATGTTCATAGAAAACAACAAATGACCATATTAACTTCAATGGTCAGAGTCAGATGAATAGTTTGCTGTGCTCCATGG
Organism: Cottus gobio; assembly: GCA_023566465.1. Classification (NCBI taxonomy): domain Eukaryota; kingdom Metazoa; phylum Chordata; class Actinopteri; order Perciformes; family Cottidae; genus Cottus; species Cottus gobio. The sequence continues at coordinate 14,781,658 of CM042215.1, read as the reverse complement.
CGAGCTCATGTGGATATTGTTAAGCTCAAAATACATACAGTAGCTCGCATTACACATATTGTGTGCTTATTGTGTGCATGACCCTGTTTCTTTTCCTCTGCCTTTTAGCATGAGGTAATTACTCTCCAAAGTGATCTAATTATTTCCTCTTTCTTTCTGTCCTGCCTCTTTCTCTGCAGGGCACTCTGAGGATGATCCATGTGTCAGTGGACCAGGGTGAGACGTGGAACATGGCCCAGCTGCCCCCTGTTGGTCACGAGCAGTTCTACTCCATCCTGGCAGCAAACGATGAAATGGTCTTCATGCATGTGGACGAGCCAGGAGGTCAATCATACATAAATACATCTCACCTGTTTACTCTTCCTATTGTATAGCAATGCAGTAAAATGATTTTAGTAGGCTACAGTGTGTTTACTTGTTTAGAGAATGTAATGTAAAAAAAAAGTACTTGTGGTCATGTAGAGAACTTGAACCTGAATATTTCATAATTTCAAATGACCAGCTCTGAAACCCTGCATCTGAATTTTCTCTCCAGTAGGTGTGAACTAATTTGTTTTGTTTTTTTCTACGTTCACAGATACAGGGTTTGGCACCATTTATGTGTCAGATGACCGGGGCACTGTGTATTCCAAGTCATTGGAGCGCCACCTTTACACCACCACGGGGGGCGATACAGACTTCACTAACGTCACCTCCCTGCGAGGAGTTTTCCTCAGTAGTATCCTGGCAGAAGGTAGCTTTATTCATGTGCCTGCGTTGATAAGGAATAGCAACATATGCCTGGACTCAAATTCTCCTCAGAAAAACATACTCATATGACTTCTCCATTACATGCCGGAGGGAGGGCTTTGATTAAATATTTAATTAGATGGTCAGTGTTAGATGTGCTGTATATCTGATGCGGCTGGCTGACAATTCAGCAGAAATACCACATCACCAGTTAAAAACTCCATCCTGTATGCTGCTCGCTGTATTTTCTGCTGAACTATCTCCACTGTCTTTCTCCGTGTATATAACATTTTACTGACACACAAAACAACAACAAAACTACTTAAAGCAGGATTTGATCCAGATAACCTTTACATTTATTAACAAACTCCAGTCAAACTATCTCAAATCTGGAACCTGGATGGACCTGTTCTCTTTTTCTTACCTCCACGACCATTCAGTGGTTACATGATTATTGCCAGGGCCTACTCTTGCTTTTTTATAATTTTGGGCCAGTATGTTGGATTCTAGGATCTAGCAGTGAGGTGGCAGATTGCAACCCAGCACGGGGTTCTCCAACTTGTCGCTTGCGTGTTACCAGTGGCTCACTACCTGTTTCTGAGTGGAATATGTACATGCATTTGACAACTCAAAATAACTTTCTATACCTGTTTAAACTTCTATCCAATCATATGGAAAGACATCCCGGCCACTTCAGACACAAAATAATTAATTGGCAATAAGCTGTCAATTAAACAAGTTAAACAAGTTTAGTTACATGAGGGGAGCCTGAACATTCGACAACGTGAGCAACGTGACAACCGCTGTCAAACAAAGCCTTGCAAAGATAAGCACAAGAATGCCATTTATGTCCAGCAAAAACAATGAAAATTGACTTACTTATGGCTGAAATATGAATAATCCGGGCCTTCCTGGTCTTGCAAAGCGAGGACTGTGGGAACTTTCTAGCTTCAAACACCAAACTAACAATGTCAAAGTAGCAACAGATGCTTCATTTAGAGGGGCATAAAAGTAAGACAGAATATATGTCTGCTATTGGCGATGTACAATGAGTGCAAAGTATCAAACTGTAGATATAATGGTTAATTCTAAAGTAACAATAACAAAGCACTAAATGATTCACTGAAGAAACATACCTTTTATTTTTATATTCCGTTTCCACCAATAGAGCCTCCTGAATGTTACACATTAGCCCATTAAGCTTTATCTGCACACAGCGTTTCTGGACAGGGGTATTTTAATGCTTCATGTGATGTCTTTGTGTTCCCGTTCCAGATAAGTCTGTGCAGTCTGTGGTGTCCTTTGATCAGGGAGGGGAATGGGTTCCCCTGCGGAAACCTACCAACACCAAGTGTGATGCTACAGCCAAAGACCCAGACAAGGTAAAGAGAGAAATAATGATCGATAGAAAGTTGATCAGTGTGCTTTGAATATTTTTTTTTTTTCATGTTATTTTTTTTACTTTCACAGTATTTGCATTATGAACAATACCAAATGCTTTTTGTGTTTGCGTCTACAGTGCTTTCTCCACATCCACGCGGCCTACAGTACTGCTATGAGGCTGAACGTCCCCATGCTCCCTCTGACTGAACCAAACGCTGTCGGCCTCATCTTAGCTCATGGTAATTATTCAGTTTTTTAGATGAAGTGGAAGTTATTAATCGGATAAACTAGAGATTTTTGCAATATCACCATTCCTGTGTATCTCCTCAGGGAGTGTTGGGGATTCGATCTCCGTGATGAAGCCTGATGTTTATGTGTCTGATGATGGGGGGTACACCTGGATTAAGGCCCTGGTTGGGCCCCATCACTACGCTATTCTGGACTCCGGAGGGCTGCTGGTTGCCGTGGAGCACAGCCCCAATCAAGCGATCAACACGATCAAGTGAGTTACAGTTGGAAGGAACAGATGAGCGTCTGGTTGTCCTTATCTTTATGGGATTTACATATGTTCTCATTTTAATTTAAATTGCAAGCTATACAACTTTGTCTCATATGTCATTGCTTTACTTTGTGTGGGTTGTGCTAATGTTTGCACTTTGATGTCCGGACAGATTTTCTACTGACGAAGGACAGTGCTGGGGTGTTTACAACTTCACCAAAGACCCCATCTACTTTTCTGGACTGGCATCAGAGCCGGGAGCTCGCTCCATGAATGTCAGTGTCTGGGGCTACAGAGACTCCCTCCTCAGCCAGTACTGGATCTCCACCACAATTGACTTCAGGGAGCTTCTCACCAGAGACTGTAAGTGGCATGACAATGGGTTTGATATAACAAACTGACTTTTAACACACTTGTGGAAATCTAATAATAATTTGTCAGTTGTTTGTGATTTGTTCGAGGTTAAAACATATTGATGATCGTAGGTGGCGACAAGGATTATGTGCAGTGGTTGGCCCACTCAGATGACATCAGTGACCCCAATGATGGTTGCATGCTGGGCTACAAAGAGAAGTTCCTGCGTCTCAGGAAGGACTCTGTTTGCTGGAACGGACGAAAATACCAAGTCAACACCCAGCCAACCCTGTGTCCGTGCACCCTGGATGACTTCCTGTGGTAAGACTACACATTACATACCAATTCTTTACAGTATATTCCACATAACAATTGGTATTGTTTATTATTTGTTAAGTTAGTATACCAAATATATTGACACACGCAAGTAATGCAATCAATCGATTAATCATGCAATGTCAGATGTCCATCACACTGTATTTTTAAAATATTTCAGCAAGTTAAACTTCATAAATAGGAATTAAAATGTCTTTCTTAATTTAATAATTCTTTCAAACTGACCACAATACACATTTTATTTTATTTTTTCTCTGTGACCAGCCTCTCCATTACCTTTGCGTTCTGTCTCGTATACTTAAACATCCTGTTGAGATAGAAGTGCTTCTAACAGGCTGTGATTGCTTTTATTGAAGGTAAAATTACTGGTGTAAAGGTCAACTCAAGGAGTGTTAAATGTTGCTATTCAAATGTGATTGACTTCCTTATCCAACACTGACACAGCTCATATAGAATTGAGGTACTTTGACACATAAAATACAGTAATTTGAGGAAGAGTTGACATTAAACATGGCAATTGGTATTGAATAGCAGTTTAAAAGTATTCTGGAGTAAAAATGAATTGTGGCTTGGGATATTAAATCCACCTGGCATCTTCCGACTCTTTGCAGTGACTTTGGATACTACCGTCAGGAGAACAGCTCGGAGTGTGTGGAGCAGCCGGACCTGAAAGGCAAAGTGCTCGAGTTCTGTCTACACGGCCAAGAGGAGCAACTGCAGACCAGTGGGTCAGTGAACGTGTTGACTCTCTTTCATCATCAGTGTTACAGGATTTGCTTCAACTTGTCTGTAATTGTCTATTCTGCTCCATCATTTCTTTAGTTATTGTGTAGTGTATTGCCAAGAGTCTTATCAAAGCAGTGACTTTCAATATGAAAATAATATTAATATTGTAACAGATACTGTGTACATTGTATAGTGTACAAAGCCATTCCTACTGCCGTATTTCATAGTAGAGACAGTGACAGAGGGTTCCTCTCAGTGATGAGGAAGTCATTGTCATGCAGAGATCAGTCAGAGGAAGCAGATGCGTGTGAGAGTGGTGAGTCTCATGTTTTCAGTGAGGAAGAATTAATGCTGTAAAAGCAGAGGACGTTCTTGGTAAATCGTGTTTGCTTCACTGAACACAGTTTGACTCATATCAAATTCATATTTTTTATACAGAAAGTTTTGTAAAATTGTATACGTGTAAGAACAATGACCTGTTTTAGATTTCTATTTGAAAGAGACAAAACTCTAAAAGATCTGTTACAGCTGCAAACCTCCAATTAACTATCATGCACTCGTGATGTGTCTTTGGTCCACAGCTACAGGAAAATCCCTGGAGATAAATGTGAGGGAGGAAAGATGCCCGAGCGTAAAGAGATCGACCTCAGCAAGAGGTGTGTGAGTGACCTGGTGGCCCCTGAACTTCTGGTCAGTACCCCTGCCTACTTCTGGATAATGTCATGAGTATAGGTTAATTCATGCTGTGTATATACTGTTTGTTTGCCTACAGTGTGTTCCAGCACGACCACTTTAACACACTGCTGTTGTCTGCTGTCATTGTTACAGATTGACAGTCACTCCTCCAGGCTTGTACCCATTACGGTAACAGTCATCATCATCATGCTGCTGAGCATTGCTGCAGGAGTCGTCTTTATCAAGAAATATGTCTGCGGTGGCAGGTCAGTGTTTCTTTTCACACAAATGTACAGTACAAAACCAAAACCTGTCCAGGATAGGAAAGGGTATTTTCGTAATTGAGGCAACACTGTCCTTCATGTTTGTTTTCCAGAGGATTTTAAGTGACCTGATAATATTTCGGATGTGCCCTCCAGGTTCTTGGTTCACAGGTACTCAGTGCTGCAGCAGCATGTTGAGGACAATGCTGTTGATGGGATAGACGACCCCCTGGAGACCAACCACACTCAAACTGGCAAGATAGAGTTTCACGACGACTCAGATGAGGTACAGTGGATACCGTTTCCTCGCTCATACACAGGCTAAGATAGAAACACTGGGCCATTTTTCTGCAATGGAACCGATAGCATATGCCTGTATCTTTAAAGCTTGCTTGATGTCCTGTAGAAGTGCAGATAACTTAAGTTTTTACATAGAAACATAGAAAACAACCAACCCAGATCAAAAATAACCTCCTACACACCTTAATGCTGAAGATAAATAACTTAAATCAATGCTGTCAAAAACACCAGGGAATCATTGCTACTGTTAAATCAACCCTAACGGTGGTTTTGCTTGGGTTTATTGAAAGAGGAAGAAAACCTTTACATGTCATGAGCCTCATTTTCACCTAATTAAACATTAAGGACCCTGGTGATGAAGCCATGATGTCCCACTGTGCACTCCTCCTGTACAGACCCACCACCTGCTGTGAATGCTGAACTTGTCTTATATAAGTAGTGAAGGTGTAGAAGGAAACAGAGCAACATAATAGTCCACAATGATGATGAGATGACAGATGTTGTTTATTCTTATATTGTGACCAACTAAATGTTGCAGCGCTCTCTGGTGGACAAACTCTGTAATGGGACAGTTTCTAAATGACCTCAAACTTTGGCATTTCTGAACAGCAATTTTTATTGTCAGCCGACATGCACACCGATACCAGAATACCTGTGGTCAGCTATTATTAGCCGACTGTTGAAAAGGGACAATCATGCTTTGAAGCTTTGCACGGCACATTTTTGTCGACCTACTTCTTGTCACATAATTTTCTTAGAGGTGAAGCTTTAATAAAACAGTAATCGGTCCAAGAAAGAGTAAGTCAGAGTTTGGAAGCTGAAAGCATGGGTTTAAATTATTGCTCCAAAGCCACTACATTATCATCATATCATTCCTACAACCAGGCTACCTGCGTAACCGCGTTAGGTGCATGTGTAAACATAGCCTTAATGGTTTCTTGTTTGCTCACCTGTGTTGGTTCTGGCTTCATTAGTATGCTGTTTTCTTGTCTTTACACAGGACTTGCTTGAATAGCGGGCACAACCTATCATGCAACTGAGCAACAGGTTTCCAATTCACCCCGAGGCCGGCCGCTGCTCCTGTCACTCTTGTCTCCAGCTACTTTACCTTTCACTTTCGTTTATGAACTTTGGCCTCATCTATGAAGTATAATGAATGTACGGAGGCTTTCTGGGACTAATGCCACAGTTAAGGGGGATGGAGTTGTTGTAGTGTTTGTGCTTCAGTTATTGATTCTGTTTGAGACTCCAAGTTATTTATTTTAGGGAACAAAGAATTGGTGCAGTAATTTGAACTGCAGACAGAACCAGAGTAATGGGTTTTGATGCAAAGCTCGATGTATAAATCCACCACCATTGCATTACGGTTCCTGCCTCTCCCATCACCTGGGAGCGTTCCTGGAAATACTTCTCACTTCTGTTGGAGATCTGTGTCCTTTTTCTCATGCAATTGTACATTTTTGACATGGTATGACTTCACTAGGTGTAAAAAAGGTTGCTGTTGGTTAATAACTCTCCTAAAACCATTTGAGTCTTAATCCCTACTTTTAACAAAGTAGTTGTTTGTAAAAAACAAAAAGAAAGTGTCCCCCATACGGCCCAGAGTTTGTAAATGTGAGGTTTTCAGCTTTCTCCTCTCTGGGCACTGATTTGTGAAATCCCCTATTGTAGTCTGTATTTGGAATACAAGCCAGCGTACTTTTACTCCATGGCATTTGGAGCCACGGTTGAAGTAATAAGACATACGTGGAAATGTCCCTTTGCATTAGTTTTAATAGCAATAACAATGTTTAGATTCAGTAAATTGTCCATGTAAGTTAAATAATCCTCATGGCATGTTTGGTGAATGGAGATGTCATTGTGTGAAACACATCCATGTATAGGGAGGTAAAGTGTGTATGTTTCAAGACAGGATTTGTTCAAAAATGTATATAACTGCCCAAAGCACAAGGTCCTTTGTATGCTTACAGTTTGTAGTTTAACATTTTTCCTAAATGTGACCTAATGATTAATGTGATAAGACTGTAATAATCACTGTAGTCATATACGGGTTGTGTTTATAATCATTTGAACAGTTTTTGTACTAACAAACTTTTGAACTTGAGTCACAAATTGTGGTTCGAAGATGTTCAGAAATGACAGAAATAATTATAGTTTGATAGTAAATATCTGTCAATATTTTTACATCAGATTCAGATAACTGATTTGGCGACAGAAGCATATGAAGCAATAAGAAAAAACAAATAAATTGTGTAAATGTTGTATAGCATAATTAAACGTGTAGTAGCCTTTTAGAGTTAAGACATGGTTGTTGGGACTGTTTTTAAATTGGTATTTGCATCTGAGGTGGAGCAAATTCACACAACTAAACAGGGTTGTTGAAAGTTTTTCATTTCAAAGTGAACTGCTGTTTTTTTTAAACTTTTTAATCATCCTGATACTGCTGTAATTTAAACTGGATTGGTCAATGCCTCTCAAAAGATCTGTCTCGTCTATCACGTCAAGTTTTTTTTCCTTTCAAACATTTGTTGCACAATTATTTGTCTGTCTTATGTTAAATATGTTGCTTTCCTGCAGGTTTTATTTATTCATGACTTGCAGATTCAGAGTGCAGTAAATTGGATGTGGTTATACAAGTGCCTGTTGTGAGGATATGATGTGAGGCTATGATGTGAGGCGTGGATCATCTCTTTACTACTATTTATATCAACTAATGTGTAACCAGTTCCATCTAGTTTGTTAGTGACACCCAGGAGCTGCACTTGTTGCCTAAATTATATCCTTGAGCAGTGACGTACATGTGTTTCATATGAGCGCCCATTGAACTGCATGTTATCTCTCACTATTTAAATCCACAGAGCTTTGTAAAGAAAAATAGCCCACAATAACCTGGTTGTTCTCTCTTTTATGTCTTGGTATGATACATAATTCTGATTGAAATTTTTGACAAGATTAAAAAACAGGGTACAGGGTTATTATGTAGCTGCTATACACTTGGCAAGTTATTGTATGATGGTTTATTGCATTAAGTGAAAGTGACACATTTTTCTTACCGTTTAAAACTGCTGTATAAAAGAAAAAGTCATTGTGATGGTTCTGTAAATTTACAAGGTTACATCTTTGTACCCGCTATGTTTCTCTCTAATGTAAATTTGAGGCAATTTTCTTTTTGTTTGCCAATAAATTCAAGAGTTCCTCCATTTTCGTCACCTAACTCCTATTTTACAGCAACATAAAAAAGGTTGTTTACAAAGGAATTAATTACCCAAAAACATTCTGGTTGTCAGATGGAAATGATGGCTTTTAAGCAGGTTGAATATTTAAGTACAACTGTAATTTAATCAGAGTTGAAAAATGCATTGAAAATTGTTTTTATTTTGCCTATTTACTAACTGTTAAGAAATTCACTGATCAGATACATAGTTGTCATAATTCCAATCCTGAAGTTAGTCAACCATCCAACACAGGAAATCCTTAGATTCTATACAAAAAGTTGCCCTCTCCATCAAAGAAGTCATTGCCAACTTGCACCACCGGGTAAGGCTTTTCCATTTCCATAATCTCTTCAAGTTCTTCGTCTGTCAACAGCTGTGCATCCCAGCTCTCCTCATCCTCTTTGTCACCCTCTGTAGGATTTGAGTTAGAAGCACTGTCCTCTTCTTCTGATATAGTCACAGGGAAGTCTTTACTAACCGCTCTGAACTGGGTGGCCTGAAGAGCAACAGAGGCAGGGATCTTTTCCAGGGATCTTGTACCTTCAACTCGAAGCGTCATCGCCTGGTCAGCCACAGGCACCACTGCACATTCTCTACTTCCAGGTGGGAGTGCAGCTGATGTGTGGACTCCAGGCAGCTTCAGCCTATTCGGCTCCGTCCCAGCACCCGCTGGCAGCGACTGCTGACCGAGACCAGACAGTACTTTGGCATCCTGCTTTGTTTTTCTATCAGGAGCGGGGACATGCTTGCTCCGGAGAACTCTCAGGATGACATCAGGGGCGACAGAGTAGCCCTCAGCGAGACGCTCTACTGTCCACTCATCTGGTTGCTCTTGCTTCAGATATCTACAAATTGAGTACAATGTTAAGCCTCATTCATGCAATTACCTTGAAGACAGAACAGGGGAGTGGTTGAAGTGAAATAACAAAGCACCTCACCTGATCTGCTCAATGGCATCCCATGTTAGCTTCCTCTGTGGAGCACCTAGTGGAGTCATCTGCCTTCTCAGTATATGATATTTTACAGTCTTCTGCCCCTTTCTCTCCTCTCTGAAAAATACGGGAGATGTAGTTTAAAGTTGCAAGGCAGCACACATAAAAATCATTGCACATGCTGTTATTTGTTTTATACTAAAATAATGTCGAATCTTACTCAGCCAAGGCCCGTAGCTTGTCTTCTACATCCTCCAGTTCAAGTTCCTCATCTGACATCTCATGGCTATGTCTCGGAGCTCTGTGTGACCCTCTCTCTCTGTACACATGGCTCGGTCCTAGCCTCGTCCTGCTGGCTCCTCCGCTCGCAGATCGACACCCGTTCATAGAAACGGAGGGCAGCGCGCACAGAGCACCTAGCCTGGAGAGGAGCGAGAGGACCTGCGGAGGTCGAGCCATGTTCACGCTCCCTTCGCTTTTTGAGCCAACAGCACGAGCTAGTTGTCCCACAGAGGAGGCTCAAACTACCGGGCACAAGTTAACTGACATTGACGCACTTCTAATAGTCTTTGCTCAACCCGAATAACGTCCCCTGCTTGTTGTGCTCACTAAAGTTGATCTGTTTGCATGCAGTTATTACAGAAGGATCCTTCACCCAAAATAGACGCCTCCGAAACGCATGGACATACTTCCGCAAACGTCACTCCATACGTCACAGCGACGCTCGGCACTGCCCGCTACCGGCATGGAGGTGTAGCTATGAGCTGGACCTCCATTAAACGAAGAGGTTCTCTTGTACAAAACGAATCTCAATATCATCCATTACACGACTTAACAGCTACATGTGGCATGTCAATGCCAAACAATACGACGGACGGACCCATAGAGGCATTCATGTAAGCCAAGGAGAGCTGTCAAGCAAACAGAAAACACCAAAATGGCAACATCTGGCGGTCGCACCCGGCCCTGCAGCCTGCTCCGTCCCCGCGTTCATTTGTCACGCAGCTGCGCACCTCCTCCCAGCCAGGCACCGTTTGTTTCATTTGCGCCATTTTGTCCGCTCACTTTGTTGATTGGGCTTTAGCGAGCTGTACTAGAGCCAATCAGAGGGAAACCGGACAGCGAAGACACGGTAAGGGAAACCCGATTGAAGGCATTGGTAGTTGTCAGCACGGATTGGTTTGCCACGAACCAACCAAATTACTAACCCAGATAAATGCAAAAAAAACGAATGGCAGTTTAGTTTCGACCGCTTCGTCCTCGGGCCGGTCGGGCTGCAAATACCAGCCCGTTCTCAACGTTGGCCCCTGGAAACATGACCCCGGTGGTCCACGAGCCCCGGACAACGTTAGCGGAGAAATAGACTCAAACAAAGGGATGGGCGGTACACGTCCTCCCGCCAGTGAACGTTGCCTTGTACATGATCACTAACGTTACACTCACAGAACAGACCAAAGGCGGCCGGTACCGGTTTACCTGTTAGCTGTTTACCTGTTAACTGTTTACCTGTTAGCGGGCCTCCTGCTTTGTAACGTTCACCACGCGTTGTACGGAGCTAACTAGCCCGACTAGCTCCAACGGCTCCATCAGCTAACCCAGTAAAGACGAGCGTGAACCCAGTGTGTGCTTCTCATGTGGAGGCCAGATTTCTGACGTAGCATTTTATATATGAATGGTACATACGTTAGTTTGGGAGTTGAGTTGAAATGGGATGAAAAGGCCTCACTTGAATATCGTTCATGCGAAACGTGATCAAACAATGAGTTGGCTGCAGTAACGTCAGAGAGCGGTTGACAATACCTTGTTTTTTTTCTGGACGATCATAAGGTTGTATGTACGTTTACAATAAATTGCTAAGAAGCATACATCTGCTGCTGTCCGCTAATACTGTACGTGTCTTGCTTTTGTTTCTAGAGGAGGTTGTGACAATAACAAGCTATGGAGCAGTACACCACTGCCACCACTACTACTGGGGAGCAGATAGTTGTGCAGACATCCAATGGACAAATCCAACAGCAGGTGAGCACAGGGTTTACTCTCATTTATTTAGTTTTGATAAATACATCTTTTGTTTACCACCAACAATTGAACACACTCTGCCAGAAGGTAACAGGCACCCAGATTGAAAGCGTTCCAGTGGATTCTAGAGCCAATCTTTTTTCTCTCCTGTTAATTACTTGTCTGAGACTGTATTATCCTGCATTACCTTTAGACACAGGGCACAGTGACTGCTGTGCAGCTGCAAACAGAGGCGCCAGTGGTGACGGCCTCAGGCCAGCAGGTGCAGACACTCCAGGTAGTGGTGTCACCGCCGCCGCCCTGCGTCAGAGTCATGACCGTGTTACGGCCTACGAGATTGCATGCTCCAACCAGGGCTGTTTTTCATGTCCCTCCTTTGTGCTGTTTGGTTCATCCTCCATCCCGGCATGTCGTACAGCTGCCTGAACTGCATGCTCCTCAGAACAGTGTGTTGCGTGTTAGCCTCAGGTTCCTGCTTTGGCTCTCATGACTACTGTTTGTCTGAGTTGTGTTTGCAAGTTTGACATTCTTCCCAAAGAGAACGAAAGTGCTCTGGAACGTGTCATGTGGGTGTGTTTTGCTGTCAGCTGAAGAACCAGTACTGAACAGCAAGGATCCATTTTCATTATTGGCTGTCACCTCTTCATCTGTCTATGCTTTTTTATTGTCTAGTGGCAAAATGTCAGTGGATTGCTTCTTTCTGGCATTTTCTCATACGGTACAACTGCTGCCACAGGCTTTCAGTTTTCCATTGTGGTCACTTGCTCAATGAATGGATGCCAATGGCACAATTTGAACATCTTAAGTTGCATAGTGAATGGAAATTAATTGAATGGCAACATATTTTAAGCAAATCAAGTTGAAAAGAACATACTCTTGTTTCAGTAGCAGTATTTTTGGTTTTGTAATCGTAACCTAATTTAATGGAATTTTTTTTAATAGAATATACTGTACATAGGCTAGTTCGGATTTACTATGGAGCCAGATAGCTTCATGTTTGTATCCCAAAACAGAAAGGATGGTAAACAATCATATATCATCCATGGTATCTTGGAGGTTCCGGATTTGACATAATTTGCTTGCGGTCTGTGAGTCACCCATACAATATATTGATTAACAAACACTGGCAGTGGTGCTGTAACAGCTTTATGTATCTCTCTGTAGGTCCAGGGACAGCCTCTGATGGTCCAGGTGAGCGGTGGGCAGCTCATCACATCATCAGGGCAACCCATAATGGTGCAGGCCATGTCGGGGGGTCAAGGTCAAACCATAATGCAGGTCCCTGTATCTGGAGCTCAGGGATTACAGCAGGTAAGAGATTACTAGATTAAGTTCTGTATTTATATTGAGCCACATTATCTTGTGTTCTCTGTGTAAGACTATCAGCAGATGTGAAAGGTGGGTGTAATATTTTAGTATCAGAAGCACATTGTGGCTGTACATGTTGCTGTTGACAAATGCTTCTTACTCGGGAGGATCTTTAATTTAAAGTTACTACAAAGAACTTTAAATTACACCGTATTGCTGGGTCCGGCTAGGATGTTCTTGAATCTAAAGGTAGTGTTTTGTCCATGCGTAGATCCAGCTGGTGCAGCCAGGTCAGATCCAGCTGCAGGGCGGACAGACTATCCAGCTCCAGGGCCAGCAGGGTCAGCCCCAGCAGATCATCATCCAGCAGCCTCAGACAGCCATCACCGCTGGACAGAACCAGGTGTTAAACTCTGACCAGTTGAACTGAAAATCCCTTTAGTCAAATTATTATTAACATGATTATTGACCGTCTTCTCTTCTTACTTGTGGTCCCACAGGGACAGCAGATCAGTGTACAGGGCCAACAGGTGGCACAGACAGCTGATGGACAGACCATTGTCTACCAGCCTGTCAATGCAGATGGCACCGTCCTGCAGCAGGGTAAACTCAAATGTGTTCTACATTTTCTGTGTCCCTTATGCTTTGTAGAATTTATAAAGAGGAGCACTGCTGAATTGTTATTTTGCATAAGAACTGTGATATTAATCTGTTTGCAGGAATGATCACTATTCCAGCGTCGAGCTTGGCAGGTGCCCAGATTGTACAGGCAGGCGGTGCTAACACCAACACTACTAACAGCGGCCAAGGCACTGTGACCGTCACCCTGCCCGTCTCTGGTAACATGGTCAATTCAGGTGGAATGGTCATGGTAAGACCCTGTGCAGAGGTATCCAGCATCTTATTACATTTTTTTTAGCGCGACTCACAACGTGTGGTGGAGGTCCCTTTTTTAAGAGCACCAAATACAGTTTTGAGATTCATATTTTTTTCTGCCAATCATAACTACCTTTCTCTATCATTGTGAAACTTTAGAAATTTGGTGTATTAATGTATTTATATTGTTTTAGTAGAATCATATTGTGTTGATACGATTAATTAATTATTTTATGATGCATTATTATTTTCCTAAAGTGTTATATTTGATGGAAAAGCTATCAAAATAACATGGCTTTTTTTTCCGTTGAATGCAGTGAATATTACGCATAGGTATTTTCACTCTTCTTAGGACTGTACTGGTGTTTACAGACTATAGCTTATTGACATCTCCCTCGCCTCTACTGCACTTGTTAGGGCAGGACAACTTTTTTTCCCAGGGCACCTTAAATTCTTTATTAGTTCAGGACATTTGGTGACCTCATGCAATTCCCAGAATAACTCCACCCAGCGTCCACCTATAGAGAAGTCTATTCAGCTAGAATGACTGAAAACACCTGTATTTGCACAGTACCTACTTGTTTAAGTCAGCATCCTGCTATACATCTGTGCTTTCCATGCCAGATGCTCTAAACACTATGTCTCTGTTTGTGTCTCTCCCTCTATCAGATGGTGCCTGGAGGTGGTGCAGTTCCCACAATGCAGCGTATCCCCCTGCCAGGGGCTGAGATGCTCGAGGAGGAACCTTTGTACGTTAACGCCAAACAGTATCACCGCATCTTGAAGCGGAGACAGGCTCGTGCCAAGCTGGAGGCTGAGGGCAAGATCCCCAAGGAAAGGAGGGTAAGACACTGATTAACTTGACCCATACAGGCACATTGAAGCTCATTCTTCCTCAATGCCTGCTAAATGCAAGTGCACACGTTTTGGCTATCGACCACTGCATACTGGGCTCATTCTGTATTTATTCTTGTGCTGTAATAGTGTCCGTCTAGTGGTAGCCAGGTAATCTTAAAGGAGGTTGAGAGGCATGTGCGAAAATGTGTTATGTTTTTTCACCAGTACTGGTACAGGTGGCATAAAGTATTCACAATGTAAAAATGCTCATGAACCTTTACATTTGCTTAATCCATAGCAGAAATACCTTCACGAATCTCGCCACCGTCACGCAATGCAGCGCAAACGAGGAGATGGAGGACGTTTCTTTTCACCTAAAGACAAGGAAGAAATGGCCTTGGCCTTGGCACAGGTAATTTGTGTGCAGAAAAACATTTCCTACATCAGCACAAAGAAATATACTGGCGCAAGCTAATATAGTAAATATGTTATAAATTGTCATTCAAGCACTTAATGTGTATGGAATTAGGTGTCACTTTGTTTGAATAGGAGATATTTCATAGTTTATTATGGTAACCTCACTTTTCCTCCTCCTCCAGCAACAGCAGGAGGTAGCCCAGGCAGCAGCAGATGAGACCGTGGCCCAGATGATCAGAGTCTCATAGCATTGTTGCCAAATCATCTCCTCTGTCTGTGAACTCTGCCCTGCCTAAGACTCTTCACCCCATCTAACCTGATCTGCTGCACCATCTACTCTCATTTTTACTCCCTCCTGCCACGCCGTCATACAACACATCACAGCACCACCACTGGGTTTCTTCTGTTATCTCTCCAGTCCGACACTGGTCTTCCAGAGAGCTGTCTATGTGGCAGCTGAGCCTGTTGACGGTTCTGGACGTCTTCTCTGAAATTGAGGATGCTTCCACCATCAGCTTATCTGGTTTGAAGAATTGAAGAAAATAATTTGTTTCGACAATAATGATGCATGGATTTATAGGTAACCAGGGCAAGTCACTCGCAGCAAATAACCGCTGATGTCACATCCCGGTCTGTTTAAAAAAAAAAACAACAAAAAAAATAAGTGGATGCTTTAAATGTTTTTTGTAAATGGTACATTTGTTTTCAGAGACACTCTTTAATTATTGGTGTCTTGGATCTTTTATGTGATGCCCTTTATGTTGACGTTGCATTTTTTTCAACCCATGTACTGTGGGGCTTGGACTCCGCATCATAAGTCCAACCTGCATCCACTGAGCAAAAACTGAAATGTGACACAAGACATTGTACAGACATTCTTCTCTTCCCCAGTGTGTAACTGATGTACTTACTAATTTGCCCAGTTTTGTGGATGCATTTTATACAGTGTTGTTGTTAGACATAGTGTTTGTAGGAAAACGAAGACTTGGTGTTTAATCACATTATTATATATGTAGTTACCTCTTCATCAGTCAGTCCACCTAAGTGTTTTGTTTTTTCATTGTCGATAATAGTTTTTTTTTTTTTTACCTATCAGATGCAGCAATGCAATGTTTTTTTTTTATAATGGAAAAAAGGTTGGATATTCTTGGATATTCTTGAAACCTATGTCAATTACATTTTAGTAAGCGACTCACAGTTGTTTGTAGTTACTTCTTCAGTCCCAGTTTAGTTTAGTTTAGTTTAGTTATTAATCTTTTCATCATTCATTCAAGATGTTCCATGATTCTTATCTATTAGCTTTCTATCAATACTGTATGGGAGCTGTAATTGTTGTGCTTTTGGCTAGTTCAATTTATACAAATATAGCACATTTTTAAAATGTATTATGTAGTTATATATATAAATATGAAATAACCCAAAATGTAGTAACAATTACATGATTTAACTTTGTAATGTAATATAATGAAAGTATGAATTGGCATAAAATGAAAATGCCCAAATACAGGAAATATTCATAAATTGAAGTACTGATCCGTTTTACATTATTTACCAAATAAATTACTCTGAGTCTAATTAAATTATAAAGCTTAGTGTTAACACATTTTAATAAATAAATTAAACATAATAAATGTTTCTCAATTGATGCGTTTTCAATAAGGGACTAAAATGGGAGAGTCTTTTTCGTTTGTTACACCTCCTAGGTCAAAGGGTCAACTGTCCGAAGCAGGCTTGGCCAATCAGACGCTGTAGAATACAGACGTTGTTACCACGGTCTGCCAATCACAGCGAAGAAGGAGGGACATGTCCTATGACGCGAAAGGGCCATTGAAATACTGCTTCTATTGAAACAGAACATCTAGGTTACACTCGCGTCGACTCACAAGTAGTAACCTGGCACTAACTGGTGAATGTAACCGAAACTAGAGCTACTCTTAGACAGAGGAACCAGACTCAGCCGTTGCTCCTCAGTATTCCTCCGCACCGGCGCTGACTGGATGAACGCTGCCTCGTGCAGGTGACAGCCTCGTCAAACCGCCCCCTCCCTCCGGAGATGCTGCCGGCTGCGGATGACAGCAGACCAGAGGACCGAAACAAGTGCCTGTGCTGCTCTTTAGAAAGTAGTGAAGATAGACAGGTCCACCTCTTTTAAAGCAGGCTACTTATTGCTCCTGCGCTGGGGTCTAGTGGAAGAAGAGCTTCCGCCACGGTGCGGTCATTTTAAGCCACGAAGCTTAACGACGTCTCTATTCAGCCAACAGTCTCCACCATCTCCTGGATGCGATGACCGACTCGGTTGTGGACAGCAAGGCGGAGGTGAAACAAGCCACCAAATATGTCAAGGAGACCGAAAACGTTGCGGAAAAATATTCGGCGTTGACCGTCAGCAAGAACAGCAGCGATGTGAACATGAACGTCGGGGAAATGCCTTCCGCCGCGTTCACCGCAGTCCCCACGCTGAAATCCGTCAAGAAGGTAAGACACGTGATGCTCGCCATCACTCAGTGCCACCGGGCAAAGAGACGGTACTGTCTGCAGACACATGCGGGGAAGAGACAGCAACATTGTTCTGCAGAAAAGTACCAGTGCATGTACCGTGTATTGAGTTGTCATGTATTCATAAGCCACCAGAGAGGCACACGACGGCAGGCAGGTTAGTGCAGCTCTGATGCCTCGTTGCGTGAGATGCTGCAGCGTCACACTCTCCATCCCGAGCAGAGCTGCGACGTGAACAATTACATTTACCATTTATGTTGTTCATATCCGACTATAGAATCTGAGAAGTGAGGCCACCAAGAAAATATATCACTCGTGGTATATGTCTCTAATGGTTGTTTTTGGTGTGTTATTACTGGCTACAGCATATTATGTCAAAAGGGCTTTCATTCAAATTGGATTATTGTTAAAAACCTGCCTTCATGCAGCCTTCCTGTTTATTTAAATCTCAATGTCGACATCGTGTCAGATCCTGTCGACAGGAAACAACTAAAAGCCAAGTTGAGCTCTTAAACCTCTGATTTAAGGCCTCTGAAAAGTGAAGTAATACATGGCCTAACATACCTGAGCTTAGACGGGGCGTCCGCACGCCGCATATGAGGTGTGCTTTGCTTTCTGAAGGATTTCAATCGGCCACGAATTGCCATCACCGAACTTTGATTTTGTTGAAGGTGTATAGGATTAGGGAGATTCCATTTGTAAAAATGAATCACGTCTATATTTATATATGATTATTGTGTGTGTGTGTGTGTGTGTGTGTGTGTGTGGGGGGGGGGCACTACAATTATTAGTAATATGAACAGCATGGTAGAAAGGTATTCGCAGCACAAGGCCCTGTGAGAAGATGCCTTAAACGTCTTGGCGGGTACAGAGCGGCACAGATCAATCATCAGAATTAAAGACTCCCTTGAGATGGCTGCTCATTACAGATCCACCACCATGTCTTACAGTTGGCAACAGCCAGTGGATTAAAGTGGATTTTATTTTTCATACTATTTTCGTACTATTGTTAAATTTGCCATCTCAATTGAGGAGCATTTTTCTATCCCTCAAGGTGACCTTTAACTTGTGACACCAGCCCTTCTTACCGACAGGCTTTGTTTGTGTTTGACACACACAACTGATGGAATATTATGCCATGTCTCGATATTATCATTCATTTGCTCTTGTGCTTTTATTATATATATATATCTATATATATATATATATATATATATATATATATATAGATATTTACATTTGTTTTAATAATTCCATTGAAGCTGTACAAAATGTATCGCTATGTTCACTATCACTACAATCTAGATACCAGCCTCACAATATCGGTATCAGTTGTGTACTACGTGACATATTACATAATTACACAGTGCTTGTGACTGGCACAACTGCTATTCTGGAACCGAATGCTAAACTTCATGAACATTTGAATCTCACATGCGTGTGGTCGCCACACCTCTTGATGCTGTGTGCTTTATGTTGATCATGATTCCTTTGCTTTATTACACACTATCGATGTTTGTGACGTCTTTGTACTTCTGTATTGTGGCCTTAAAAACAACAGTAGTTTGCATATAATTCAGTCACAAGCATTGCACAGTTATAACATGTGGTAAAGATCTTAGTAGTCACAATGACATGTAACCAGCACAGGAACATTGCAGTAGCAGAGGAAGTTAATTAATCACAAGCAGACAGTCCCATTGAAGCAAAAGGCTGAGTAATCCACAATGAGGCCTGCAAACTAGCTTTTCTCCTATATGCTTTATTGCTTGTCCTGTATTGTCCCTGTTAAAACAACTAACATACAAATAAACACAGCTGTGAAAAAATCATCTGAGATTTGAGTGAACCTCTCTAACAGGATCAACAAAAACTACAAAATGTGAGCTTCACCAAAGTAGCTTTTATTAGTGGGATAGTATTTTATAACGTAATCTAAGAGGCACCATTTATTGTTACAAGTCAGTAGTGTCCATTCAAAATTATGTTTTTTGTAGCTGCATTTGTGATTTGATTGCTTCAAAGTTAAAGTAGGCCAATGTCCAAGAGGTGGACAAAATAATCAGCATAATACAAATATTTATATTCCCAGCAGCGGGGCTTACAGACTTGAGAATATTAGCTCAGACCCCCTGTCTGACGAGGCAATAACGTGTGGACTGCGAGTCGCCTCGGGGAGCCCGATTGAAAACATATTGGATGGTAGGAATGTGCACTCCGCTTATGAAAACAAAGCAGTGTGTTATGAATAAATGTGAGAGCCTGGTGTCAAATGGAGCCACCTGTTTGCATGGAAACAATGAATACATAAAACAAATACTGAAAATTATTGAAAAAAAAAGATGCAACTAATTGAAATCCTAGGATATGTGTGTGTGTGTGTGTGTGTGTGTGTGTGGGTGGGTGGGTCAAAGAACACCTCTACTCTGCCTCCTCTCTCTCTCTCTCTCTCTCTCTCTCTCGCTCTCTCTCTCTCTCTCTCTCTCTCTCTCTCTCGCTCTCTCTCTCTCTCTCTCAATCCATCCAGCAGTTACACAATACGCCCCCCTGGGAACTGAACTGGACTTACTCACTGTGAATTTGTTCATGCATCATCATCCTTTTTATCTGATCCCTGTGGGCTGCTTTACATAGATAAAAGAGAGAGAGAGGATTGTACCTCATTTTTGCCATCTCATCTTGTTAGTGTGCCAGTTTTGTGAAGGTCTAAAGAAAAATGTTCTTTTCCCCTGGCAGGTTTAAAACGAAGTGGGGAAATGTACAGTACATTATGTTGCTTCCATCTAGCTATATGATAAAAAAAAAAAAGCCTACAACAGTTTATTTCTGGGGTTCATTGAAGGTCACCCTGTCGTAGTCCACACAAGTATAGTACTGTGTGATGCATATTAACACTGAGGGAAAAGTCACCATAAGATGAGAAATATAACACATCCATACTGACTTGTTTCATCATTTCCCAGCCATGTTCTTAGTTTGCCTTTTGGTGTTTAAAAAGGATCCCTCGAGTTCAACTACAGTATTTGTTATCAGCATTTAATTTTACAGTTTAAGGAACAACATGGTATTGGTATTGTAGGTGATAGATTTCCTTAGGCCTGTTCATGAGATGTGGTTGTAGGTTATCTGTTATACATATTCATTGACAATTTAGGTTTATGTTAATAAGTAAAAGTTATAGTTTCTGGGAAAGGTCACATAGTTCGGAAGAAAGGATTAACATTGTGTGTTTTTTTTTACAACACTGTAATCCGTCATGCTTGCGCTGATCTTAACAGGCGCCTCTGCAGAACAAATGAAGAGCTACATCTGTCTGAGGAACTTCACACCCGTTGCCCCCCACTGCTTTACTGTCTACACCATTTGTCCTCAGTTAAATCCGACATAAATACTCCTCCCCTATTGACTTTGACTTGTTGAACTCTGTAGGCAGTATACAAAGATCTGTGTGGATTAGACTGGATGTCTTCTCTGTTAGATGGCGCTGTAGAGTACTAGTGGTGTCTGGCTAAGTAGCTAATGTCACCTTATGCCAGGCCCATATTGAACCCTTTACACTGCCGACTGACTGGCACACCACAGATTAAGTCTGTGACCTGGCCTGCTATTGAAGAGGGAAAGTGTATTTTTAGCCGTAGAATGGGACTGGATGGGCCGCTTATTGATGCAGCTAAAGGCTAATGGAAACAGGGTTTAATTCCTCCTGTCAATCCCCTTTCATTCAGCAGTCCAAATCTGGAGTACAGCCTGAAAGTAAAAGCTGCAGCAGATGTGTTTTTTTTTTCTGTGTGTATGTGATTTTTTTTCTCCTGTTCCTATTTCTTGTTTGTGTCTACGTACACATCTGAATCTTCCAACATTTGCTCTCTCAGCACTTAAAAAGCATAAATCATAAAATACAACATACCGACTTAAGCAGCTGGCTGTCAAGGGGAGAGAGAGAGAGAGAGAGAGAGAGAGAGAGAGAGAGAGAGAGAGAGAGAGAGAGAGAGAGAGAGAGAGAGAGAGAGAGAGAGAGAGAGAGAGAGAGAGAGAGAGAGAGAGAGAGAGAGAGAGAGAGAGAGAGAGAGAGAGAGAGAGAGAGAGAGAGAGAGAGAGAGAGAGAGAGAGAGAGAGAGAGAGAGAGAGAGAGAGAGAGACAATCAACTTCCTCTCTCTCTCTCTCTCTCTCTCTCTCTCTCTCTCCAGGTTGGCCATTAGAAATCCCGATAATAGGTGGGAACCTCCCCCTGGCTTTGCCTGGGAGTGTTCTGGGATAATAGCATCAGGGACACCTAGTCCCATCACACAGAGGACACACAGGCACAGCAAGGCAGGCTAGAGAACTGGAGAGTGAATGGCAGCCATGGCACACAAACATGGGCACAGGAGAGAAAGGGTGAGTCGCTACTAATGCATCCAGCACACTTATTCTTAAAGATACTTCATATCCCACACACACACACATGTGCCACATTTACTTTTGGCATGTCATAAGTTTTCTTGTTTTGGCAGTTATGTAAAATGATTATTCATCTTATGCAACAATGTAGACCACACAGGTAGAAGTCAATCTTCTCCTCAAAAGGCCAAGGTTATTCATAGAGCTCACTTCTGGTATAGTTTACGGTGTAAGAGGACCCAAAACAGAATGCTGTATTGCAGGGGTATTCAACTAAAGTTCTGCGAGGTCCAGTTCGAGAGAATTTCCTCATGCAAAGGTCCGGAACATCACAATAATGTCAAATTTGTGCCATATGTATTGAAGTAGCCAACAGTTGTATTAACGTCTATATGTAGTCAACAACTGACTGTAAAATAAATATAAAGTTCAATTAATTAACATCTAAACAATATTTAATA
The DNA here is from genome assembly GCA_023566465.1 of Cottus gobio. Classification (NCBI taxonomy): domain Eukaryota; kingdom Metazoa; phylum Chordata; class Actinopteri; order Perciformes; family Cottidae; genus Cottus; species Cottus gobio. The sequence goes on along the minus strand of CM042215.1, from coordinate 14,759,451 downwards.
TTACAGATTTCCTTGAATAATTATAAATAATACATACATTATCATCTCTTATTTCAAGGCAAATAAAGGCTGGATTTAAAACAGAAAGCTTTTGAAAAACGTGACTATATAAATTAAATGAATAAATTAAATAAATCATGTTAGAAAGATTAATTTAACTGAATTGTCTTGCAGCTTCAAATTCAGTTTATTCGGGCATCTAGTGATGTCAATCCAAAGAGCCAAGATATTATATCCTTGTTTTCTAAAAAGAGAAATGTGTGTGCATGGACTTCATCTGTGGTTATTAACCCACTTGTTTCAGCTCATTTCTCCTCTCTGTTAACATAATTCATGTGTCAGGGTTCTGATCATATTGGCCTTTTAGGTTTATTTTTCTGGGCCTTAATCTCTGATGTGAGTCGTTCCGTTTGCTCTAAAGATCTGAGCTTTGTCTCGTGATGTCTTCACATCGCTGCTTTTAATGTCACTGAACATGAGACATACCGCTCTTGAACTGGTTGTGGGAATAACAAACATATAAGTCTGTCCATTGTTCAAGGCTCTGGTTTAGATGTCCACATTTCTCTTTTGGAGCGCCAAGTGAAACAACTTCTCTGACTCACGTACTTCAAACTATCAGGTCTCTCCCGTCGCTCCCGTGTGTGCGAACGTCTTACTCGAGTCGAGGGCGGGGCTTAACGCAATACACACATGTGATTGGTCGAGTAGGATCAAGTGACAGGATTTTCAAGGCGTGTGATTGGTCGGAGTGTTTCCTGGACCGCTGAATGAGAGCCGTAGAGGCAGGAAAAGCTGCACCGGTGAAATAGAAGCGATCCACCAACAGTTAATAATTCGGTAATAATAATTGGTTTTCGGTCCAGGGTCCAGAGACAACGGCGTCTGGGTCCGGACCCGGACCGCGGTCCGCCAGTTAGTGACCCATGCTGTATTGAGTAACACTTCATCATTAATCAGATTAACCTCTTGTTTTCCCTAATGCTTTAACCACAAAAAAACTAGTTTCTGAAAAAAAAAACTAATGCAAAGTGATTATAAAATAACTATTTCTCAAGTGTATGAGAGAGAGCACAATCTCAATTGTAAAAACAGAGACATGCAGAGATCTCAGTTCAAACTGTCTCACAAGCTTCTTGAGTTTCGTTACACTGACACAGTAGATGTTGAAGGTATCATTGCTCATAGGAAACAGGGGCTTTGAGATACAAACACTCAGTAAATAAAGTACTGTCGTAGCCATTAATGCTCCAGTTACTTTCATTTTTAAATTCATTTTTAAACATTAGTTGCCTCCCAGCTGTTAGCTTACACTCCTCTCAGTATTATGTTTGACAGAGCAAATCATAAATTTACATTTAACATTGCCTAAATGTCATTATCGTGTCATAATCATTACCACTAAGCTTCCACTGTAGGTCACGGTTGTGGGCTGGTGGTCATATGTGCACTGCACTTCTTACCCAACTCACTGTTGTCAGTCTGGCATCTATGTGTTCCAGGATTTATCCTCTGTGTGTTGTGTCAACTCTGATGGCCTGCATGCTAGTTTTAAGTCCAAACACATTCTATGGACATTTAAAATAAGAGAACAATAAACTCCCACAGCATTGGCACAATGAAAGATAATTGAATGGAGTTATCACTGAGGAAAACAAAGCTGTGAAGAAATGTAAAGATAGCCTCTAACCTCTAACACTACCAATAAAGAAACATAATTGTTCTGTCAATGATCAGGAATTAGAAAGTGTAAGCAGGCAAGAAGGCCTTTGAATGGGTTTCAGGGGTGTGGAACATCCTCCATCCATAAAGCACAAGTAAACCATCAATATAAAACCATAAATATTATGACAGCAACAAGACATTACCACTCAGCAGCGATGACAATTAAATAATGAAGGAAAACAGAAAGAAATTCAAGAAAAGAATGTGTGAATGTGCAAGTTAAAAGTTCACCCCTCTTCATTGCATGACATTATACGATGTTGTGACATGATACAGTGTTGACAGAAAGTTTGAGCTTGGCAACACGTGCAGCAACACCTCATCAGGCTTTTAGCAAAGTCAAGGTAACATGCGATATAATGTAGCTCAACATGCAGTAGTGGATCTGTGGCAGCGGTCAGAAAGTATTTGTGCATCAGTGTTCATCAGATGTGATGTGAAGTCTTGGAACAGATTATTTCAAGTCAAAGCTAAAACTGAAGGACATTTATGAGGTTCAGACTTGAAACCCATCTGCAGGCTTCCTATTTCAGTAAAATGCTGAGTACGTCATCTAGCTATGTCTTACAGGCCTATTTATTTACAGTGCCAGGTGGAAGCAAAGTAGAAGCTACAGCCCACCTGGACTCCTACGTGTGTATATAAAAGTATTTCTGCATTTAGTTTGGGATTGGTTCTGTCTTCTCTATATTTGTAGGTATTGTCAGGGTCAATGTAGTTGGTTAGTTCCATTGGACTGTAACTCCTTACATCCTAAGTGACCCAGTTTACTCAAGGACCTGAGGGTCAGGTCTCCCTACGGTTTCTTGACTTGTTCGTGCAGCCAGACTGTTACAGTCTCAGAGTGTTAAAAAACAAATTCACAGAGGCACTGGTTTGTATTGAACAGCTGAATGATAAGACTTTTTAGAAATTGCATCAACTTCTGTGGCTTGGCAGAGTAGCCTCAAAGACTGGACAGGTGAGACTTTAAGTCTGTTTCGGGCCAGTCAAGAGAATAGCCTCGCTCGCTGTGTGCTGATCCACGCTGTGTGTTTCCAGGTCTTTGATCTTGGGCCCTTTGAAGGGTCGGGTTGACACGATGCACCACACCAACAACTGAAGCCTATGTTATTGAACAAAGCATAAATCACAGAGCAGGAGGGCAGCATCTAAAAATAGGCCACACCTCCCTTCTTCCTGATTTACCTGTGACGTACCTCAAAAAGGAGTGTTTTAAAGGCAAAATCAGCAAAATGAGTCCAAATATGAACTAGTGTGAACACATAACCTGAAGCATATATCTGAGTGTGTTCAGGTGTGATAATGATGGTATTTTCTTCCTTGTTCCCATGCTTTTATTTTTTACATCTAATCAGTGCATACAGACAGAATAAAAGTCCTCAAGCTAAGTCAGTAATATCTGTATTTTGTGCACAATTTTGTTCTGGTTCTTTCCAGATCCAGTTTGCGAACACTGAGGACAAACAAGAGTTCAGCAAGTACCCCACCAAAGCTGGTCGCCGCTCCCTCTCTCGGTCCATCTCACAGTCCTCCACAGACAGCTACAGCTCAGGTGCTGCACACCTGAAAGCTTCATTTCCATTTCCACTTCCATGAGGCGTTAAATTACCCGCTGTAGTTTTACAGACCGACAGCGATTGTAAACGATTGCTGTTGATATTGAAGCTTACTGCAAATGTTATTGTGTGTGTTTTAAATTAAAGTCCTTTTATCATCTTTTGGAATGAAGTATGTACACACATATTATCTAAAAAGATTGCTTTCTATATTATATGATTATGTTTGAAATACTGCTATCAAACATTAACATATATATATACACACAGAAAATACACGTGCAAGCTTCGCCCTACACACAATTGATTTTAAGTATATATTTCATATTTCGTAAGCATGATATTCCACAATAAGTGACCTTCTGTGTTCTCCCTTTCACAGCTGCGTCCTACACCGACAGCTCCGATGATGAAACCTCCCCCCGGGACAAAGCCCAGGTCAACACCCACGGCAGCAGTGACTTCTGTGTGAAGAACATCAAGCAGGCCGAATTTGGCCGCCGTGAAATAGAAATTGCAGAACAAGGTAAATCTGATCTGACGGGTGTTTGAAAGAATTTGTTTTTGTTTTTGTTTTTAATTTTTTGAAAGTTGGTTTCATTGTTTTTTACTGATTTTACTTGACATAGTCGGATAAGAGACTTGCCATCATTACAGTTTATACAAAGAGTGCTTTGTGCTAACTGTTATGACTCCCAGATATGTATCACATGGCATCTCTTTTGCTGCTTAGACACTATTTGATAACAGTCCTCTCCTCCTGATTTCAAAATAGTCAATATTATTCTTGAAACATGATCAGCTTTCTTTCTCTCAGTTCAATTCATCACTTCTTACTTATTTCCTTCTCTTACCTCTTCCCCCTTCTCATCTGTTTTGTTTTTGTATACTTCAAGGCTGCAAGTCTGTCTCCCTGGTTGTTTACATTTCCTGTGTGAGTGATATGTAGAGTGCGACTGGACCAGTGTTCTTCAGGCTTAAAGCCAGGATGACAACAGCTGATGACTTTATTGTTTGATCAGTCTCCATTTTATAGCCATTCACTGCAAATCCACATCGTAGAAAGGGCTTGTTTTTACATTCAAAACTTCCGATCATTATTTTCTCTCCCAAAACAAAGCCTGAGCTTTATGTCCTCTCAGCTTCCACTAACTTCTAATCTGTTCCTCCAGACATGTCAGCCCTGATTTCCTTGAGGAAGAGAGCACAGGGGGAGAAGCCATTGGCTGGGGCGAAGATAGTAGGCTGTACCCACATCACAGCTCAGACCGCCGTATGTCCTCTCGTTCTGTTCTCTGCAGATCACTGTGAGGCTTCTGTGCTTCTCTCCTTTACCTCTGCGACCGGTTCATATAGCTGTGTATTTTGTCGTTCCCGCTCAGGTCCTGATTGAGACTCTGGTAGCCCTCGGGGCCCAGTGCCGCTGGACTGCCTGCAACATCTACTCCACTCAGAATGAAGTGGCTGCTGCTCTTGCTGAAACAGGTATGAGTCTCTCCTGTCCGGCATTACTTCTCAAACGTTTTCTTGCAACTTGGTTTGCAGCTAAATCTCATCAGTCAGTTCATCAATGGAAAGAAGAACATATCATCATTATCAGTTATTATAAGTATAGACATGGTTTGTAGATTAACAAGTATAACATATATATTTTGGACTATTAAAAAAATATTATTAACATGATGGCTAGGTCTACGCATTAACTATGATGGGTGTCTACAATGCCTAAAAGAATTGTGCATTTACTTTTGATTTTGTGTGAATCCGGTGCATGTGCGTTCCTGTCCAATATTCCCCTGATAGACGTGTTGCTCATGCAGCTGGCCACTCCCCTTCTCCTCTGCTGTCTCTTTTTGCTATTAGGTGTGTCTGTTTTGTTTCCTGCAGGGGTACCTGTGTTTGCATGGAAGGGCGAGTCAGAGGACGACTTCTGGTGGTGCATCGATCGCTGTGTCAACACGGAGGGCTGGCAAGCTAATATGGTACCAACCTGTCAATCCCATGATGGATTTAGCACTAATCTTGGACTGTTATTTGTTTTATCTCTGGGATCTACCGCGCTATCATAGATTGTGTGGTGTGGTTATCATTCACGTCGTGAACCCTGCTGTGTTCTTTCTTAGATCTTGGATGATGGTGGAGACTTAACCCACTGGGTGTACAAGAAGTATCCAAGTGTCTTCAAGAAGGTCCGGGGCATCGTGGAGGAGAGCGTGACTGGAGTGCACAGGTGGGATGGGGCTTAGATTTAAGGCAGGCAGGCAGGCAGGCAGGCAGGAAGGCAGGAAGGAAGGAAGGAAGGAAGGAAGGAAGGAAGGAACGAAGGAAGGAAGGAAGGAAGGAAGGCAGGCAGGCAGGCAGGCAGGCAGGCAGGCAGGCAGGCAGGCAGGCAGGCAGGCAGGCAGGCAGGCAGGCAGGCAGGCAGGCAGGCAGGCAGGCAGGCAGGCAGGCAGGCAGGCAGGCAGGCAGGCAGGCAGGCAGGCAGGCAGGCAGGCAGGCAGGCAGGCAGGCAGGCAGGCAGGCAGGCAGGCAGGCAGGCAGGCAGGCAGGCAGGCAGGCAGGCAGGCAGGCAGGCAGGCAGGCAGGCAATATTTGCCTATATTTGATTCGACCACCATTTGAGACTCAGGCACTCTATTTGATGAGTAAAGCTATAACTGTCAGAATAATATAATCGATCTTTCAGCCACAAATAAGTTGTAGCACAGCTTATGACAGCTCGTAATGGACTATAAATCATAGAGACTGTGGCAATATCTTTTGAGTTATTAGTATTGATCAAACCCCAGGAGTTATTTTATGGTTATTTTCTGTCCCATTAACACTGAACTAAAAACTGAACTACAGAAGGTAGACAAAACAATGTAAACGCATCATAAATAAGGATGTGATATTTAGAGTAGACTGTTTGGCATTACCAACAAAGGTGGATCATGTTAGGTTTCGTGCCATTTAGTAGTATTTTCTAACCTCTTTCATAACGTTTTATGTATATATATATATATATATATATATATATATATATATACACTCACCTAAAGGATTATTAGGAACACCTGTTCAATTTCTCATTAATGCAATTATCTAATCAACCAATCACATGGCAGTTGCTTCAATGCATTTAGGGGTGTGGTCCTGGTCAAGACAATCTCCTGAACTCCAAACTGAATGTCAGAATGGGAAAGAAAGGTGATTTAAGCAATTTTGAGCGTCCAGTATGCGGCAGTCCTGTGGGCGAAAATGCCTTGTTGATGCTAGAGGTCAGAGAAGAATGGGCCGACTGATTCAAGCTGATAGAAGAGCAACTTTGACTGAAATAACCACTCGTTACAACCGAGGTATGCAGCAAAGCATTTGTGAAGCCACAACACGCACAACCTTGAGGCGGATGGGCTACAACAGCAGAAGACCCCACCGGGTACCACTCATCTCCACTACAAATAGGAAAAAGAGGCTACAATTTGCAAGAGCTCACCAAAATTGGACAGTTGAAGAAGAAAATGTTGCCTGGTCTGATGAGTCTCGATTTCTGTTGAGACATTCAGTTGAGTCAGAATTTGTCGTAAACAGAATGAGAACATGGATCCATCATGCCTTGTTACCACTGTGCAGGCTGGTGGTGGTGGTGTAATGGTGTGGGGGATGTTTTCTTGGCACACTTTAGGCCCCTTAGTGCCAATTGGGCATCGTTTAAATGCCACGGCCTACCTGAGCATTGTTTCTGACCATGTCCATCCCTTTATGGCCACCATGTACCCATCCTCTGATGGCTACTTCCAGCAGGATAATGCACCATGTCACAAAGCTCCAATCATTTCAAATTGGTTTCTTGAACATGACAATGAGTTCACTGTACTAAAATGGCCCCCACAGTCACCAGATCTCAACCCAATAGAGCATCTTTGGGATGTGGTGGAACGGGAGCTTCGTGCCCTGGATGTGCATCCCACAAATCTCCATCAACTGCAAGATGCTATCCTATCAATATGGGCCAACATTTCTAAAGAATGCTTTCAGCACCTTGTTGAATCAATGCCACGTAGAATTAAGGCAGTTCTGAAGGCGAAAGGGGGTCAAACACAGTATTAGTATGGTGTTCCTAATAATCCTTTAGGTGAGTGTATATATATATATATATATATATATATATATATATATATATATATATTGGCTAATTTTATAGCTAATAATAATAATAAAAACCGTAATAAGACTCACTGTTGTTGCACTGTTTTTAACCAATTAAAGTTAAGCTGCTTCTATTCCACAAGGTCTTTACATTGTTTTGTCCTTCATATGGAGCTGAAGAGTGAATGACACATACTGTGTCAGCACAAACAGTATCAAAAGCAGTTATATAAGTCATAGTAGTATTAATACATACTGACATTGTAGATTGAAAAGGTCACTGGCCTGATTTGACTGGAGCCTATTTGAGAACGACAGAGCTGGACTGCAGGTCCCAGCGTGCCTGTACGTCTATCAATGGAATTAATTAGCCAGAAGCCCTGGAGAGCGTAAGGCCACGCTCAGCTCAGTTTGTTTGTGGATCTGTGCATGTGTGTTGCGTGCCCCTGAGCATGTTTCCTCATGTGTCCTCTCAGATTGTACCAGTTGTCTAAGGCTGGCAAGCTGTGTGTCCCTGCCATGAATGTGAATGACTCCGTCACCAAGCAGAAATTTGACAACCTTTACTGCTGCCGTGAATCCATCCTGGATGGGTGAGGATAATTGAATCATCCAGAGAGCTAGCCAGTATTTTCCAACTTTTGTTGTATGTGCTTTAGTCATGCAAATGGATAAAAGTGTGTGTCATCTGGTCTCTGCCAGTTTGAAGAGGACCACAGATATCATGTTTGGAGGCAAGCAAGTTGTCATTTGTGGTTATGGAGAGGTACATCCTTCTTTGATTTCAGATCTTTAAAAATCTCACTTTTAATGTAATGACTACATTTTCACTGGTGCAGCAGACCTTTTGACATGACTTGATTTCTGTTTACAACTGTTGCCTCGTCCTGTGGTGGGTAGGTTGGGAAAGGCTGCTGCACTGCTCTAAAGGCCCTTGGGGCCATTGTGTGCATCACAGAGATCGACCCCATCTGTGCCCTGCAGGCCTGGTGAGTCACTAACATTTCCATTCAGCACGGCTCCATGTTGTGCTCCACTGTCTCTGTGTTGTGCATCAGATTAGCTGTGATTCCAAAAAGCCAATTTATTACCATCATGTGTTTTAAGTTGTGTTAACAGTGTTTGTGCAGCTTAAACTAATGATAGTATCTCTATGTGTATCCACACAGCATGGACGGCTTCCGAGTGGTCAAGCTGAGTGAGGTCATCCGGCAGATGGACGTGGTGATAACTTGCACTGGTACTGTGGCATCCATTACTTCTGCTTTGAAAATCACTAAAGTGTGCCCCATTTAAATATCCCAGTTTAGGTTTCTGGGACAAAAACAGACTTTACATCTGAATACTAAAATGCTTTTTCAGTCTGTAATCCCAATCCCCATTTAGTAGCTGTAAATCCATTCTTATAACAGAAACTAGTGCAATAATGACCAACTCTCACTAGTGCCCTCACAGTGACTCTGTTTACAAATCATATTATGTTTTCTTTCCTTTTTTCTAGGGAACAAGAATGTCGTCACTAGAGAACAGCTGGACCGAATGAAGAATGGCTGCATCGTCTGCAATATGGGACACTCCAACACTGAGATTGATGTGGTAATGTGTCTTCTTAATTGTATGAGTGTTGTGTAAAGATGCAGACCAGTGGGAGCTTCAATGCAACACAATTCAATATCTTGCACAACTTCTCTCCAGTACACTCACGCTTTTGGCTTTCTTGCTTCCATCAGGGTGGCGTCTGAGGCTGTTTCCGGTTTCCTTATCCACAGTATTGATCAGTCATGTGATCTAGATATAACTATAAATTATCGTCATCCGTTGCAAAATACTATATTCAGTCTTACATTCAAAAGAAACGTACTTCTGTATTTTTTTCAGCCTCATTTTTCAAAAACTATTTTCAAAACTGTGTGTTAAAATATCTTACATCTCTTAATATTGTGTCATGTCAGTCGTAACACATTCAACCCTTATGTACATAGTAAAAAGAAATCATGTTCTTTGAGTCCAAATATAATCATTAGAATCTTTGCCTGTCTTTAACAAACATGCCTTTTTAATTCCTATACATTTTAGACTGGATGATTCATTTTGATGATGCTTTTAATTTTCTTTCTAGGTTACACTCTGCTTTGTTTTTATTGTTTGAATGTTAACACATGGATGAAACCCTTTGTGTTGCATGAAATTAGCTGTTCTTCTACCTGTATTCTATTTCTATGTGTAAAACAGCTGCAGGACTGACCTGTGTTTTATGTGCTCAGGCGAGTCTGCGCAGCCCCGAGCTGACCTGGGAGAGGGTGCGGTCTCAGGTTGACCACATCATCTGGCCCGATGGAAAGAGGGTTGTTCTGCTTGCAGAGGTAATGCACCTCTACAGTGCTACATCTGTACACAACTTGGGCTCTCACAATATTTAGATTAGTTTTGGCACATCTTTTTTAAACCCACAATCTTACCCCTCTAAACTAAACAAAAATATTTTGGTGTTTATATATTGATATGCAGAATCTCATGATGACTGTTGGTTGTATAGCAGGAGTTCCCTCAGTCAGTTTAACCGAGAGTAACATTGAACTACTCTAAGTCAGCCAACAGCTCCTGTGTGCTCAGTGTTCATACAGCAGCTGCATACATATATCCCTTATTGTGACACTTTTTTGTTTCAACTTCTACAGTGCAGTTCATGTATGTGCTTTGTTATTTCTCAGGGCCGCCTCTTAAACCTGAGCTGCTCCACAGTGCCTACGTTTGTGTTGTCCATCACTGCTACAACTCAGGTTAGTAGTTCTCTCTGTGGAGCCCTTCACCGACACTTCAAACATCTAGTTTCCTGAAACTCATTCTGTGTGCTCTGCTGTCTGAAGGCCCTGGCCCTGATTGAGTTGTTCAACGCTCCAGAGGGACGTTACAAACAGGATGTCTATCTCCTGCCCAAGAAGATGGGTAAGAAAGAAATCTGCTTTGTTTTATATTTTTGATTAATAGATTTAGAATAAGGATAATCATATAAGTCAGTTTAAAAATCCTGTTTGTTGCTCATTGTTGCCACCTTGTGACTACTCAAGAACAAATATATTTCCAGACAGTTTGGATTTCAATCTGCCTCTTTTTCCTTCCAGATGAGTATGTGGCCAGTTTGCACCTACCAAACTTTGATGCCCACCTGACAGAGCTCTCTGACGAGCAGGCCAAGTACATGGGTCTCAACAAGAACGGCCCCTTCAAACCTAATTATTACAGGTAGATTTCACCATATACATACATATATCTTATAATATATTGTATATGCATCTCATATATTTGTATGATGTATTCACGTGTGTGTAATAACACTGTATTTTGTTCACAGGTATTAATGACAGCGTCTGATGCTGTGATCCTCAGCACACAATGGTCCTGGGATAAACAGAGATATCTATTTTGTTTTGTAAATTGCTACAAAATGGAGGAATTATTTTAAGTATGCTGAATGTAACTTATTAATAGCACTTCGGACATAGTGTTAAATATGAATAATAAGACGTGTAGGAAACATACAATGTATAACCAACTAACATTTTACATGTCTTGTCACGTGTTTGAAAGAAAAGCTGCTTGCATGCTTTCATGTGTATGTGCTTATTTAGTTGCTAATTCTTCTGTTGCTAGATCACAAAGTTGTTGATTTGTTTGTTTATCCTATTTATGCACAGTGCCAAAAGATGGCTGTAAGAATGGAACAGATACCATGTATGTTTTGTCTGTCGACGACATTAAGATTTTATTAGTACATTCCACGAGCCAGGGTTTGGGCTGAACCATAACAGAGTCTGTATTCCAATGTACATTATTTTTGAAATATTTGTTTTACATTGTTAAATAATCTCATTGAATGGTATCTGCATACATGCCCGAAAAGGTATCATCCAGTCACCCTTTTTTATTATTATTTAAGTACAGTGATTAAATATGACAGTTGTTATTTATTTTACAAATGTAATAGTCTGTGAAAGGCTGATTGAAAAGCTTCACCTGAATACATTTAAACCAAAGGGATGTTTTATGTTACATTACATTACATGTCATTTAGCTGACGCTTTTATCCAAAGCGACTTACAATAAGTGCATTCTACGGTTACAAACAAGAATCAGAACAACAAGAATCAAGAAGGTACAATTTCGTCAAAGGTTCGACTACAAAGTGCTATCAGTAAGAGCCGTTTCAGTGCTACTAAAGTGCTACTTCCTTTATTCAAGATATAGTCGGAAAAGATGTGTTTTTAGTTTGCGTCGGAAGATGTAGAGACTTTCTGCTGTCCTGATGTCAATGGGGAGCTCATTCCACCATCGAGGAGCCAGGACAGAGAACAGTCGAGACTTTGTGGAGTGTGCTGTAATATTAAAGATAACACACTGTGTCGTTCTTAAAAAGGAAGAACTGAAAAGGTTGAGTAAGAAAATATTTTCAAACTACTACAATTGTCTTTATTTAATACCAAGTTTCCATTGGCTCACTGAGATTCCAGCAGAGATAATCTGTTCCTCTGACTGCTGCGATGTCGGTTATAAAATGTTTTGACTGGATACTACCTTTGAGGCCATGGTATGAATGTGCCTTTTAAATAATTTGCAACATATAATAAGTATCAGCATTGACCTTAATTAAATGAACATTCCTTTTTTTGTAAAACCACATATATTAGTGGTGCGTTTAATGTCTTCCTTTTACTGCTTCTGGTATTAAAAATAACTCCAATGTTTGAGCTGTGTTGAAAAAATATATTAGAATTTTATGTTTGCCATATGATTGTCGCTGTCTTAATTTGATCCAATAGGGTCACCTAAATTAAAATTGTATGTCATCAAAAAGCATAAGTGTATACAATGTATGTAAAAATAATACATTAAATCAGCAATAAAACAACTTCTTTTAACAGAGAAAAATAACTTTAAACATGTCAAAATGTTTTTTAACCAAGAAAGCTGAACCGAAAGGCCTCTTTAGGTCAGTGTGTTTGTATTCATGACCCCCCCCCCCCCTTACCGCTACATTCTCCACATTGTGTTCCCTCGACGTCAGCCCTGCTGGCCGAGCGTCAAACTGCTGTCCCACTCTAGAATAGTCTCCGTCTCTCTCGCACCAGGCCAGCTGCATTAGTTGCTAATATTAACAGTCGAGTCACTGAGCCCGGAGGAGAGGGGGGGCGGCGGGGTCTGGGAGCTTCTGGAAGCCTGCATGTTACAACTATAAAAGCAAAGGGCCGGAGTCCGGTCAGGCATCAGTTTAAGAAGAACCACACAGAGACAACGACTCTGGGATCCTTCAACATCTTTGAGCAACAAAGAACTCATCGCTGAAAGTAAGTAGCAAGACTTCCTGTTATGACATATCTGTGATGGTATCATCAGGCTTCATTTTAGTCCACTTGTTCCATTAATGATAACACTCAAAATCACCATTACTAATTTCACAGTGCATTGAAGAAACAGTTGAATTTTAGTATGTATTTATAATAAAGGTGTTAGAATTACTTCAAGTGTGATATTGGACAATTTCAAAAAATCTAATGTTTTGTCAAATGGAAAAGGGTAATATAATTGTATTTACATTTAAATAACTCATGTAATAAGTTCATATTTATATCAATTTATACAGTTATATTTTCACAGTAGAACAATTTATTAGATTATAATGAGAATGTTTTTCAGTGCCAAAACTAATGTTTTCTTAATTTTAACTCTTAACATTTGTCTCTGTCTGATTATTATTAGATCTCTGACATCAATAATAGTAATTTTAACAAGTGTGTGTAGCACTACAAAATTGTAAATGTAATGTTTTCTCATTTTTCTAGGAACTCTAAAGCAACAAGCAAAATGTCTTCAGCTAAGGGAATATCTATCGGCATTGATCTGGGCACCACCTATTCTTGTGTCGCGGTTTTCCAGCATGGCAAAGTGGAGATCATCGCAAACGACCAAGGCAACAGGACCACGCCCAGCTACGTGGCCTTTACAGACACCGAGAGGCTCATTGGAGACGCTGCCAAGAACCAGGTGGCCTTGAACCCCACCAACACAATCTTTGACGCCAAGCGGCTCATCGGGAGAAAGTGCAACGATGCCGTTGTCCAGTCTGATATGAAACTCTGGCCTTTCAAGGTGATCAGTGATAACGGAAAGCCCAAAGTCCAGGTGGAGTACAAGGGGGAGACCAAGGCCTTCTACCCAGAGGAAATCTCCTCCATGGTCCTGGTCAAAATGAAGGAGATCGCTGAGGCCTACCTGGGACAGAGTGTGTCAAATGCAGTCATCACAGTTCCAGCTTATTTCAATGACTCTCAGAGGCAAGCCACCAAAGACGCCGGCGTGATCTCAGGACTGAATGTTCTCCGGATCATCAACGAGCCCACAGCAGCCGCCATCGCCTACGGCCTGGACAAAGGTAAAAGAGGAGAGCGCAATGTGCTCATCTTTGATCTCGGAGGAGGCACCTTCGACGTATCCATCCTGACCATTGAGGATGGCATCTTTGAGGTGAAAGCCACTGCAGGAGACACACACCTTGGCGGGGAGGACTTTGACAACCGGATGGTGAACCACTTTGTAGAGGAATTTAAAAGAAAACACAAGAAGGACATCAGCCACAATAAAAGAGCAGTGAGGAGACTGCGTACAGCTTGTGAGAGAGCGAAGAGGACCCTGTCCTCCAGCAGCCAGGCCAGCGTTGAGATCGACTCTCTGTTTGAGGGCATCGACTTCTACACCTCCATCACGAGGGCCCGCTTTGAGGAGCTCAACTCGGAGCTCTTCAGGGGAACACTGGAGCCAGTTGAGAAGGCCCTGCAAGATGCCAAGTTGGATAAATCAAAGATCCATGAAATCGTCTTGGTTGGCGGCTCCACAAGAATTCCCAAAATCCAGAAGCTCTTGCAGGACTGTTTTAATGGCAGAGAACTGAACAAGAGCATCAACCCAGATGAAGCGGTGGCGTACGGCGCAGCAGTCCAGGCTGCTATCCTCATGGGTGACACCTCAGAGAACGTCCAAGATCTGCTGCTGCTGGACGTGGCTCCCCTGTCTCTGGGCATTGAGACCGCAGGTGGAGTTATGACGCCTCTCATCAAACGAAACACCACCATCCCTTCCAAGCAGACCCAGATCTTCTCCACATATTCGGACAATCAGCCGGGTGTGCTGATTCAGGTGTATGAGGGTGAGAGAGCCATGACCAAGGACAACAACCTCTTGGGCAAGTTTGAGCTCACAGGTATCCCTCCTGCTCCCCGAGGAGTGCCACAGGTGGAGGTCACATTCGACATCGACGCCAACGGCATTCTGAACGTGTCCGCCGTTGACAAAAGCACCGGAAAAGAAAACAAAATCACCATCACCAATGACAAGGGGCGCCTCAGCAAAGAGGAGATAGAGCGGATGGTACAGGACTCTGAAAAGTACAAGGCTGAGGACGATGTGCAGAGGGAGAAGATTGCTGTAAAGAACTCACTCGAGTCATACGCCTACCACATGAAGAGCAGTGTTGAGGATGAGAACATGAAAGGAAAAATTAGCGAGGAGGATAAAAAGATGGTCATTGACAAGTGCAACCAGGCCATCTCCTGGCTGGAGAACAACCAGATGGCTGAGAAAGACGAGTATGAGCATCAGCAGAAGGAACTAGAGAAGGTCTGCAAGCCGGTTGTGGCCAAGTTGTACCAGGGAGCAGCGCCGCCAGGAGGCTGCGGCAGCCAGGCGGGAGGCAGCTCCCAGGGCCCCACTATCGAGGAAGTGGACTAAAGCATGGATACCAACATTTTGTTCTCAGAAATACTTTGACTGTATCACTGTTGTGTGGATGCAAAAATGGTGTGATGGCACCCTTATTGACATGTCATAATAAAAATACTTAAAATGATATAACGCTCTTTAATTTGTTCTTGTAATGCATACTTTACAGATGTTTTTTATACACGTTGACCCATAAAGGCTGACTCTATAAAGCAGACATTTTGGCCTTTTCTCTATTCAAAAGGTTAGCACAGTGTTGCATTTTTGACGCTCTACTAATTAGACTACCATTTTATTTATCTTCACTTCTCACAAGATCTGGTATCAAACTCACTCTGCAGACTTGTTTTGGCTACTGGTTGCAATAATATATTCTGAGCTTGGAAAGTTTGCTTTTAGATATTTTAACAGGTTTTGATCAAGGGAATGTTTTTGAAGAAGAGGTTTGAATGGTACTTTCCCTATGCTTTTATTTCTACCCAATCCTTAGGTCTTCCCTTTTCTTGTGTTGGAATATGATTTATAGTTTACAAATATATGTATTACACAAGACACAAAAAAAAATTAAAATAGCAAGCTGTTTTGAAAACATAACATTTTGTGTCGTCTTCCTTAAACTTTAACTGGTAAAAAGTAATTGTACATTTACTCAATTACTGTGCTGAAAGTACAATTTTGACGTAGGCCTGTTTTACCTTTAAATATTCACTTGTATTTGCACTTGTATTGTACACCGCACTATACTGTCAAGCTGTTAGTTTGCAAATGAAAAGCTCTGTACACCCACACAGGTGTTTTCAATAATCTGGTTGATTAGACCTCAGGTAAATTGGGAGGAGCTATTCTGGGACACCAACCCCACAGAGGGAAGAGGGAAATGTAAACAAAGATCTATTTGTAAGGTCCCAAGAAGAGGCAACATAACTTGGTGTAGGTTTACATATCATCAGTGTTGCATCAAAAGCTAATATGTCAGAAATAGCAATACCAGGTCCCACTACATTTGATATAAGCCTACTTTGACTATTTATTTCTGATAATATGTATGTTCTCTGAGAGAGTGCCGCACCAACTCATTGCTATCATAACAATGTCAGACTCACGATGCACAATTTAAGAAATAATTATATCCAGAGATCTGCTTTTTAATTATTTATTATTCCTTTATACAAATTGAATAGCCTAAATTCCTCCCAAACACCTGAAGTATAAAATCAATCAAGTTCCCCTTTTTGTAATATGTTAAACGTATTAGGATACTTGTACTTCCAATTTTTTACTGTGGTATTTCTACTTTTACCTAACTAAGTGAACTGGACACTCCCTGTCTGCAACAAATTCCAACCAATTCTTAAGGTCTTGCTGCTTGTGTAGTTCACTAAAGGATCCACCAGGGGGCGGTGTTGACTCGTGTCAGCAACACCAGGAGTCTCGTTAACACACTGGAGGCCTCAAGGCAACCTGTTGGATTTCACTTTTTTTGTGTTGCTCAATAATAACAACAATAATTATAATAATCTTGGCCTACTCATGGAAATCACACATGTGTATCTCAGTTGAACTGCAGCTGGAAGTCTAGGCTAACATTAATCTGGATAAAAACATTGATGTAGATGTCATGCAGTGAAACGTCAGCAAATGTCCAGGCAGGTAAAGGCCTATGAGTCTATGTAGTGGGAGTCTACTAGTCCTTCAGTCAGGTTAACAAAAAGCCATTTGTGGTCAGTGACACCTGTACCTGAACCATCCATACAATAGCAAAATGTACAGTACACAACAATTCCAATATTGTGCAGTTTGTACTTTTTGCCATTGGTCTTCTGCAGCATATAGATCGTACAATTTGTTAATTTTTTTATACCCCAATGTAGACCGGATTAGGTAAACTATTATTGTCTCAAGAAGAGGTAGCATGAGGGTTGATACTGTCTCTCTCACACACACAAGCGCACACACTTCAGCCCTTCCTCTCGCTCTGATTAGAGGGAGTGGTTCAATGATGCGCCAACCTTCGCCAGGAAGCAGCCAAATGGTTAAACTATCGATGCTGTTGTTGAACACACCGTCCATCCAACCGGGCTGTGTCGCGAAGGGAAGACAGGCTGCTTGTGAGGAAAGCAACAGATCCCCAGCTGGGAAACAACCTCACATCTGGCACGCGAGCTGAACTGGAAGAACTGGTGGCAATATGTCAGCGCGCGATTAAATGCGCGGCTGCTTCATCGTCAGGCTTCATCATCTTGTATGGAGGAGAGAAAAGTTATCAGGAATAATTGTGGATTTTGGCGTTGCAGAGTTTGGATATGATTTGTCTTAAAGAAGGTGAGAAGTGACTCAGTACTTCCGACCAAGTGCTTCATCCTATAGGCACGTACTGTCACCTACTGTGCGTAATTGGTCAATTATTATCGCCACAATCTTGTTTTTATAAGCGGGAAATAAGTTCCACATCCGGAAGTATTAATTGAAGTCACATTGTGTAATCTATCCAACGAAAACATTGAAAAACACATCCAGTGATCCCGACCACCTGCGTTTTATCTCGACACCAGACGGAGTTTTGTAACAGGTGTTTTTTGTTGTGCGTCTCACTCCTGCAGCTGTAGAGGTTATTAGGCTGTTATTTTTTTGGGAGATGCTACATGAGACGCACAGGTCCGTCAGTGTAAGGACTGGGCTGTGAAATGAGGGCGCACTTTGTGTTCATTTCCTGATTTTTGGACGAGTGGACAAGCGCGTCTTTCACCGGAGGGGCGAGCAGCCAGAAGGTCCCTAGCTGCGTCCCGATGATCAGCTCGGTGTGCGTGTCGTCCTACCGGGGCCGCAAGTCGGGCAACAAACCTCCGTCTAAAACATGTCTGAAGGAGGAGATGTACAGAGGGGAAGACTCTGAGAAAATTATCATCAACGTGGGCGGCACCCGACATGAAACCTACAAGAGCACCCTCAGGACCCTGCCGGGGACTCGCCTGGCATGGCTGGCGGACCCGCAGGTCAGCTCGGACTCGGACGCTGCGCCCTCGAGCGCCGAGCTCTTCTTCGACAGACACCCGGGCATCTTCGCCTACGTGCTGAACTACTACCGGACCGGCAAGCTGCACTGCCCGGCCGACGTCTGCGGTCCGCTGTTCGAGGAGGAGCTGGCGTACTGGGGCATTGACGAGACCGACGTGGAGCCGTGCTGCTGGATGACCTACCGGCAGCACCGGGACGCGGAGGAGGCCCTGGAGACCTTTGAACCGCCGGACCCAGAGGCCGAGGACGACAGGGAGATGTCGAGGCGGTTCGGCATCGAGGACTGCCCCGACAGGTCGAGGGGCTGCTGCGAAGTTTGGCAGCCGAAGGTCTGGGCTTTGTTTGAAGACCCGTACTCGTCCCGAGCAGCCAGGGTGAGTCCACCAGGGGTTTGATCCGCTTAATGGGCACATTCAGGCATGTGACCATGAAACCGGCAAGGGATTTGTCCATTTTTGGAAAATAATCGCGCATGTTGTCAGAATCAATAGATGTTGTCTTTATCAACAGATGTTGTCCTAATCAACAGATGTTGTCCTAATCAACAGGTGCCCCTATAATAAGTCGTCAACGTTACACGTCCAACCTCAGGTCGTGCTGGATGAACTATCTGTGTTTGTATTTACACTTTTCACGTCCCAGGTTTTACCATCGACTCCTTACAATTAGGATTTCTCAGCAACAGTTCTTTTAGTCCAACTTATATGTTGTTGTCTGCAGGGTCAGAAGCTCAATTCAATCTCAATTAACCTTATCTCTCCAGGGTAATTTACTCAATATAAATACTGCTGTAAAACCAAGACAGGACTCAATAAAACAATGAAACAAATGACATAATAGCATCACTCGTATAGTCTGCCAGCCTAGTGCACTTGTTTCTATTTCCTCCATGGCCTGATGATTTTACAACTAAATAACCAAGCAGTAACTGCTTGGTTATTTAGTTGTAGCCTAATAACTCCAGCCTAATAACTCAACTTAATCAAGTGAGTATAGAAAACGTATATTATTTGAACCTGGCAACTCCAATATTAATGTGACTTTTTCAAGTTGGAAAGAAGTCTGGGAAGTTATTGGCATGTGTTGATACTCGATGTGGTTATTTTGTAGGGAAAAGGTTTTCAGGACACATCTGTTTTCTGGCCATATTCATATCATCACATCTGTTTCATTGACTGTTTCCAGGAACAGATGCAGCTTCCCACTCATCAAGGGATTGCAACTGAACATCTGTTCAGATGTTTGACTTGCTCACGTTTTAAACAACAGTCGATCAGACAATCAAATAAACACCAAACATAAAATAAAAAGTGCATTACTGATGAGGGGAAAAGTGATCAAACAAAAACAGAGGGAACAAAATGCAAAATACTATAGTGACCAAACTGTTTACATTTTGTTCTTTTCTGATGTATTAAGAGAACACAAAAGCACTGTATGGATATAACGTCATGCACCTCTGTCCACAAACCTCTCGTCTGGACAATGGAAGTCATGCATTATTCCATAAAACATGTTACATTATTACATGCACATATCATTTCATTTAGCTGACACTTTTATCCAAAGCGACTTACAATAAATACATTCAACCACGAGTACAAACTCAGAACAACAAGAATCAAGAAAGTCCAATTTCTTCAATAAAGCTAAACTACAAAGTGCTGTAAGTAAGAGCTAATAAAGTGCTCCATCCATCCATCCATTTTCCACCGCTTATCCGGGGTCGGGTCGCGGAGGCAGCAGGTCAAGCAGGCTGACCCAGACTTCTCTCTCACCCGCAACATCTACCAGCTCATTCTGGGGGATCCCGAGGCGTTCCCAGGCCAGCTGGGAGATATAATCCCTCCAGCGTGTCCTGGGTCTTCCCCGGGGCCTCCCACCAGTGAAGTTAATAATGAAGCTAATAAAGTGCTACTTTCTTAATTCAGGTATATTTGGAGAAAATGTGTTTTTGCGGCGGAAGATGTAGAGACTTTCTGCTGTCCTGGTGTCAATGGAGAGCTCATTCCACCATCGAGGAGCCAGAACAGCAAACAGTCGAGACTTTGTTGAGTGTTTAGCTCGCAGTGACGGAGCTACGAGCCGATTGGCAGAAGCCAAGCGGAGTGAATGTTGAACCCATTGGTTGTGTAAGAAAGCTGAACTTAACCCCATCCAACACCTTTGGTGCGACCTAGAGCTCAGACAGTGAGTCAGGCTGTATTACCCAGAGGTGGACCTCAGTGATGCACTTGTTGTTGAATGAGAGCAAATCCTTGTATACTGGTGCCAACATATTGTGGAAATCCTAACAATAATAGTGGAGACCGTAAACAGCGTATTAATGTCTGTGGCTTTGGAATATGATGTTCAACTACAATCACATACTTAGTGTGTCGATTTTTCCAGTGTGCTGTAAATGTTGGCTTTACTTCCTCATTGTTGGTGTCCCACTGAACCCACTGCTGTATGTGTGTAGTACTAATAATAATCGCAAAAGCAGCCAATTAGCTTGAAACTGTTTTTATTTCTTTTACTCATTGTAGATTTCTCTCTGTGTTTTTTCCAGAGTTTCATCCTGTAGTTACTTATGTTTGGGGTCCTCCAGAGAGGTCCAACTACTAACAACAACTATGAATTCCAAATAGATGTGCAGTATTTGGGGGTTTCTGAGGGGTAATGCTGTTTCTAAACAAGACGAGCCACAGAAAAGAAGCACCGATAGAGTTGACCATGTTCTTGGTCCATGCCTTCTGAAACATGTAATCCGTTCAGAAATATGTTAATGAACAACAAGTATGAAACAGCGTGATCAGAATAAAACAATGTAACAGCTCTTTTGAGCTGTTAGAAAGGGCCTTTGACCTCCAGGACCCCAAACAGAACATTCAAGTTCATGTAGTATGTCTTTGTGCTCGTTCAGCTTCTGTCTCTCCAGCCATTTGCTTTTTATAGTTAGAAGTCATGACAAATGTATTTATTCAGCTCCAAGTAAAAGTTGGTGATTATTTATTTGTATAATGTGGCACACAGCCAACACTCTCTCCCGAAAACTAAATGTTGCTTTTATTCATGTAAATAGACGTTTATTTCAGTTATTTCCTAAATATATGTTATGAAATTGTACCAGAATGCTGAAAATAGAGAGAAATATGTTTTATGACAAAAATGATGTTGTTGAAGTGTTCCCACACATCCTGTTCAAGGGTTGCTCTCAACGCTTCTCTAATCACGAGTGTTTGAAAGGCAGCAGGAGTGTACACCCATGTGCAGTAAAACATGCTGTATATTAAACAGAATAATGGGGTCTAAAATACATCCATCATCCATCTATTACAACATTAAAAATCTAATTAACAATGTAGAGCAGGGGTGTCAAACTCATTTTCACCGCGGGCCACTTCAGCATCATGGTCGCCCTCAAAGGGCTGGTTGTAACTGTAACACTGTATAAATTTAACTACTACCGAACATATTGTTAAATAACGGTCTTTGTATTGTTTATTCAAGTGTAAAAATATTGTACATGCATTTATATACATATATATTTATATATATATATATATAAACCCACATTATTCTATCAAAGATCAAACTTAAAACAGAAGAAAATAACAAAGACAAAGATCAAACAATCGTTGTTATATTAACTTTGTTCAAAGCTTTTTTTGTCACAGTTGAGAAGGACATAACTAGCCAATAAGAACATGCATGTGGTCTGGGGCAGTGGTTCTACTGGTCTGGCTGAACCATCACCCCTGAATGACCCGAGATCCAAAGCAAGGAACATGCTCAACTTCTCAAATGGATTTAATGAAAAGATGGTGCAGTTTGAGCCTGAAATGGTACAGAATCTCACATGCCAACACAAAAAAACTAGTTTGAAATATTCCCTTTTACACTCAATTAAAAACCCCAAAGTGCATCTTAAGGACACAAAGTAATACAACACACAATCATTTTATAACTTCAGCCTTTTTTAACAGACTCAGCAGTGCTTTCATGCACAAACATAAAAAAAAGGTCGGGAATGAAGTGAACTATCACAAATAGTGCGTGTGTAAACTCATGCAAGTGTGTTGTGAACGCAGCACTGAGTATTGTGAATAGACGCACTCTGCTGCATTCAAAATTCCCTTCAAAATAAAATCACAGCATTTTTATATAGCCCATGCAAAGGTCCGCGACCCACTTAAAGCGGGACTGAAAACGGGTCCGCGACGAACCGGAAACGGATCCGCGACAGACTGAAAACGGGTCCACGGTGGTGATCATGCCTTCCAAGCCGTCGCGGGCCACATAAAATGACGTGGCGGGCCACATTTGGCCCGCGGGCCTTGAGTTTGACACATGTGATGTAGAGAAAAAACACTACTTTATTCAAAGATTGTCATCTATTCAAGAGATATCAACTTCCAAATCGATCTCAGTTTATATTTCATCACGCATAACAAGATACACTTCTGTTTAGTGTATTGATAAAATAAATGTTTCTATGTTGTAAATTAAAATTACTTTGCTCTAATTTTCTTCCACAGGGACTAACAGCCATTTGTAAGCATTTGAAAGTCTGCTCTGCCTAATGGCGTAGCAACAAAAGCAGCAGAGCGCTTAATGAAGTAAACATGAAGGCAAGTATCGAGTGTCACGAGCAGGAGTTGTCAGGCAAAGGGCCAGCAGCTTTCATCGTTCAAAAAAGAAAAATGCTTTTAGTCCGGAAACAGAGAGGCTGATGCTCTCTCTAATTTCTGTTTGAATGGTCTATTCAGAGGCTCCCGCAGTGTTGCAAAAGTTCCTATTGCACGCCAGTCACAATACAAATAGTGTTTATTTGAGCTCCCCGGCCAGGTGGCATTTGCAGGCTGTCACAGTGGAACAGCCGATGTCTCTGAGTCACAGCTGCCATCTGAAGATGGCCGCGCTCTGCCTGCCAGATCATCACGTCTGTCACTCACCACGAACAATGTGTAAATGAATCAGTCAGGATTTTCACTGTAGATGTGAATCTGGAACAAGAACGGGCGAAGACGGATCCATATTGACCCGCTCATAATGCTCTTTGTCCATTTCCTCTGCAGCTGATTCATGCACGTATGTTTGCTCTGTGTGCATTCTGAGAGGAGTGCATTTTTGACTCACGTTACCTTTATGGCCTTTTTATTTCAAAGAGCCTCTGAGCTCAGCGCAGTTAATGTGATTCTTGAAAGCCGGAGGGAAGGCAATCATTTCAGCCACATCCTCCTCACCATCAACCATGACTGGAGGTGCAGCTCTGGGGAAGTCTGCACACAAAGACGGTTCTGATGATGACATAACTCAAAAATCAAAGACGTGAGAGTATCATATACAGCATCTACTAGAGCAGTAATTGGTTTAAGATTAAAGTGCTGACTCTCAGCTTTAATTTGAGGGTGTTTACTTCCACATCAGATACACTTTGTAGGATTTGTAGTCCTCTTGGACGTGCGAGGCACCAGGAAATGTCAAGGTGATCCACGACAAGAGGTTGACATTTGTGATTTTGAGTGAAATGTCTCGACAATTAATTGCCGACCCCGGATATTCACGTTGTGCGCAGGCTGAATAACTTCGCTGATCTCCTGACTCTTCATCAAGCGCCATCATCAGATCAAACTTAATGTTTCCAATACTTCTTATATGATCAAATATCTGCAAAACTAATGATATTCCCACCAAACTCAACCGTACTCTGTGTTAGCATGCTAGCAGGGTAAACTAAGAGGGTGGCAATGACACACATGACACCTGCTAAACATCAGCATGTTGGCACACGAGCATCACTAAACAATGCAGTCCATTTTAGTGGACATAAAGTTTAAATAGCCTTAATATTAAGTTAACATAATTCATATTTGGTAGTACATCTTTTAATCGGCTGGTTGAAGTTTATGTCTCAAAGACATCAGCAAACTTATCTTCCCTGTCTGCATATTTAGGATCAGGATACATTTTGGGGTGAAAGTATTTAATTTGTTACAAAAAATTATGGATGTGAACTCTCATAAGCTTGTTGTGATGTATTTGACTTTTACATAGAGACATAGAGCCAAAACATAGTATAGTAGCATGGTAATATATAGAAATAAACATGTTTTTTTCAGTTTAACACCTGGAGAGCTCCGGGACACGGAACTCGGGCATAACAGGCTTTGAAACCTCAGATTGGTTGTATGGGACAATTAGACTTGACATTGACATTCAAATCAGAACAGATAACTTTATTAAATATTCCCATATGCAACATTACATAAATTCCTCACCGCTGCTGCCTGTAATTAATCGTGCCTGTGGTAAAGTGCTGCAAGTTGTTATTAGTGGTGAGATATTAAAACTGCCTTTCCCACAGAAAAGAGCGACGCTTTTCATCCCACATGAAGAGAGAAATCCATTTGTCTTTGTTGTGAGAGCCAACGATTAACTGATGTGGGACTGTTGAGGTCTAATGCAAATTATCTGGAGTCTACATTTCCAATAACAATCAATTTGACTTTAGCAAATGCTGTTGTGTTTTTGTCTGTTAAGATTTTACACTTACATTTCTAATTGAAGGACATTCAGATTCAGTAACTAACGTGGCATGAATTTTGTTTTTACATTTTTTTAATTTTCAAATTAGATGTTTGAAATACATTCATTCTTGTTTAACGTTGTAATATGCAATGTTTAAAGCATTAATATAGCAGCAAACAAGTATTTATATATAGTAAAGTAATGTCTTCCTGAGCAGGGACAGAAGTCCCTTTCTGTCTCTGTGTGTGTGTGTGTGTGTGTGTGTGTGTGTGTGTGTTGTAATCTGAGTTTGTTTTTAGCAACATTAATTATCTTTAGATTAGGTGCAGATATACATATTTAAATAATGTTGTATGAGCCACAATGTTACACTTAAATATTGGGTGGAAAGTCTAACTGTAATAAGAAATGAAAATGGCCTTTTCACCTTTATCTTCAGTGAATCACATCAGTGTCACCACATCCTCATCAAAACCTCATTTCGTCGTTCTTGCTGAATATGAAACCCATCCTCACACGTCTCATTTCGTCTCCGTGTGACACCCAGTTGATAAATAATAAAGGAGCCTTCTGGGCTCGACATTCACAGCACTGACACCTTTCTCTGCAGCTCTGTGATTGGACCAAAGGATTTGATTTTTTTAACACATCATCAAAGCAACGCAGCCTCGTTAGGAAACTGTTATAACACCGGATCTTTAGTGAAAGAGGGATGTAATCCTGTGACATTATGTTGGCTGTTTATTCTGCCAGTTCTAAGCTGTTTTCTGAAAATAGATTGTCTATGTTTTATTGTGAGTTCAGTGAAAATATACACAGAGTTGCAGACTTCTTTCTTTGTGGAGAAAATATAATTAATGAACAGATACTGAACATGTAATCTTACATCAACCAAACCAAAGATTGTCCCTTTTTTAAATCTTTTTTAACCCTAGAACACTAACATTAAAAAACAAAACAAAAACAACACAATGAAAATAACGTAACCACAATCGCTCAGGTGAAAATCACCCAACGTTAGTGTTCTAGGGTTAAAAAGCCTGAGTCCTTGATTACGCAATTATTTTGATGGTGAGCATTCCCAAAAAGTAACAGCTTATTCAACAGTGTAGCAGATTGGCCGTATTAAATATTGTTTTATCAGCTTCAAACCACAGAAGGACTGTAGACAGTGTATTATATTATAGTACGTTTGAGAAGGAGAGATATGTCAAATAAGTGTGAAGTCTGTATTTTTTACTGGTATCTTCGGGCTTTTTGTCCCTGAACTTTATGACAGTAAATCTCACATCTTCATCAAGATAGTGTATGCTCAGTTGTCATGGAGATGGTGCAGTTGTTATCCTTACAGATGGTCCGAACCCCAGTCCCTGATCAAAAATGATCTCTGACGTTGGATGTGGATCTTTGTCCACTGACTCCTGGTCGATGACCTTTGCCCTCTAGTAGTCTCTGCTGCGACCAGCTTTGATGGGGATCATCCCCACTGCTTCTGTTTTCATGAAATATCAACTTGTGACAGTGAATAACGCCTCGACCGATATCACGGAGAAGCCCAGCTGACAGGCTGAGTAGTGGACATTAATGCTCCTCCATCTTCAGGTGGACTGATCCTGAATCAGTGTGACATGAATTCTAAGAAAACATCATAAGTGACTCTGCAGCTGCTGATTGCTCCGAAGGCTCGTTGCTGTGGTTCTTGCGTACAGCGTGTCAGTGCTAGTAACGGAGCGTGATGCTGAACAGCTGGAGGTGATGGCCGTGGTGGGACTCCCCAGCTGCTGCACCCTGACGCACAGCCTGCTGCCGGTCTAGTCTCCCCTGCTTATTTTCAGCAGGCAGACACAGTTAGAAACAGCTGGTAAATGTAGTGAAACATTTAGGAGTGAATACTGGATGTACAGACACACATGTATCTAAACGTATGCTTTACGCCGTGTCGTCTGGGTGTAAATAGACATCTATGCTAACAAGTCCGCCATAACAACTTTTTGAGATATGCCAGTGTTTATGCCAGTTGGCCAAAGAAATAAGTCACTGCAGGTTTAAGTTAAAGTAGAAATCCTGTAGAGTAAACATTACAAGAGGAAGTCCAGCATTCAAAAGTACAAGTAGAGATGATCTATTAGCTAAATTAATTTGGATTCAAATGGTTCTGCCTAGAAATGGGAAGCTTTACTATAATTACTGATTAATGTCTAAATATAATTGTCAATTCCATTATCCTGGAGCTTTCAATCAGATATCTTGGTCTTCATCAACAAATGTAGATTGTTCATCTCAGCCATTGAAATTGTGACTGAAGTGAAATGTAATGGCAATTTAATCTGAACATCAGACTTATTACTAAGAGCTGAAACTGTAAAACAAAAATAACGGACCTGAAGCATAACATGGAGAACTTCAAATGTTATTGAAAGAAAATGTATAATGTGATTATCACCAGGAGATAAATTACCATTCCACCAAGCAGACCATAAAGGTAGAAAGGAACCAGATAGACAATTATTAGAAAAGTATATAAATACCAAATATGTTACGTGGATACATACAGTGCTTGTATCATCCTACCTTCAGGAAGATTGTAGAAGCTACATTTACATTCGCAGGGAATTAAAAACAAAAGGCTGCATGTTAGCATTCATCAGCAGGCTCAGCGGACCAACATGGAAACACTCTGGTGGCAAAGAGAGATTATGGCAATCACTCACTCACTGGGACCGTGTTTAAAGTTTCCACCACTCAGACCTTAAGTTAACCACACAGACACATTTAAATGCTGCAAGATTTATGGAACAAGACCAACACTTCCATGGACACGTGCAAATAAATAAGAATACAAACAGAGGTGTGGGGGCAGGCCGCGTGGTGTTATTGTGAAGACTTTCTTGTTGAGCCTTTTATGAGCAGCCAGGACCTCCAGCCTCTTCCCTGCAGTGGTGCCCCTGGCTGCAAATATCCAGCTCTGTTTAGTTCTTCGATAAACCGTTTTCTCTTTTAATAAACTGAACACTGTTCAGGCCTGTTGGGGTCATCTCAAGCAACAGGACTCATTTGGGTGCCTGCTGATTTATTGTCACACCGAAGGAGCCTTTTATTTTGTGATGTGTTTTTGTCAAAACCAGAAAAGTGTGAAAATGCTTTTGGCTGCAAGACGATTTTTATTTAAGAAATGTCCAATCCCTTATTGTTTATAAGCTTGCATAGATTACTCATCATTATATGTCTGAACATTAACTTATTACTGCAAACTCCTTATCTAACACTTCTTTGGATGGTAACACTGAGCTCCACAATTCAGGTTATTAATCAGTTCTATAGGGGGCCATAGTGGGACTTAGTAGTCCAGAGAGGACTGATGAGGAACTTGGGTAATATTTTTAATAATCGACTTCGTAAAATGTCTTTCTGCGGCGCTTCACCAGAGGCTGAACCCTCTCATTCGGTGGAGCTTAATTATTTGGCGCTGACTGTATATCTGGCTCTTTTGTCTAGTTTTTGTCTAGTGGGGCGACTGTGGCTCAGTGGTTAGCAAGTCAGTCTTTCAATCAGAGGGTCGGTGGTTCGATCCCCGGCTCCGGCAGTCTGCGTCGTTGTGTCCTTGAGCAAGACACTTAACCCTCATTGCTCACCGCTGCTGTGTCTACGGTCTACTGTATATCATGTAAGTCGCTTTGGATAAAAGCGTCAGCTAAATGAAATGTAATGTAGTTTTACACAAAAGGCACAATGAAAACATATTGTGCGAGTGCATGTAAATTAATACTTTCATTCATTTTCGGCGAATAAAGGCTCATCAGTGTATTCAGTGTAGCAAAATCCTTCTACAATCCTTCCAAATTCCTTGTATGTGCCAATAAATGATTCTGATTCTACATGGTTACAATCCTCAACTCCAGCCGCTGTGATGCGCTGAATAAGTAGTCCAGCTGTGTGCTTCTCTTCCTGTCTGCTTGTTGTGAAACTCCCTGTGACTCAGCGCCACCGTCGGTGGGCTTAGAGATGCTCAGGTAGACCGTGTCCATGCAACAGGGGGAACTCTGAGCTCCTCCTGGGCCAGTCGGGGCTTCACGGCCTTCCTTCTTGTCTTGCAGCTCAGTCCTCAGCATCTTGAGGGATCAAAGTTGTGAGCGCCTCCGAGCTCTGCAGGGACAAAGATGAAGAAGGTTGTCATGGTAGAAAGCTGCACATAATATGTATGCACAATAGAGATAGGATCAGACGCTACCATATTGTGTTTTGAACATGGGTTGTATTTTTTTCAACTCCATAAGCTGTCCCATTCGCATTGATTATATTTGTTCCACAGTGAGTTAGTATCTCCATTGGACATCGCATGCTTTATTTGTTTTCTCTAATCCCAAACCCAAACACTATAAACACATTGATATGTGAGAGGGTCCTGGAGGAAAAAGGTAGCTGAGTGCATGGCAAGGTACAGGTACAGGTACATATTTATCCAGCTGAAAGATAATAAAGGTTGGAGAGGCATTTGTCAAGGCTTCAGTAAACAGTAAAGGCATAACTGGTATGAGTTAGCACACATTATGAACACAAACACAGACATGCATGGCCATTGTGCTGGATCAGGACGATGCCATGCAGCCACATAGTTCAATTTACATATATTTCACCATTTTCTTTCGATTTGTACTTTGCGCGAGATCATTTGTGTTTTTATATTGTAGTAGCAGTGTTTCACTTGGGGAAATATGTCTGATAAACCTGTCAACAGGACAGGTGACTCTTTCATGACTCTTTTCCAGAGCCGTCCGGTGTCGGCAGACTCTGCTCATCCCTTCACTTCCTTTTCCTACACTTGTGGTGAGAGACGAAACACTAACGACTAGATGAACCAAAAACCTATTTTTTCGGAAAACAGAATCAAACCACGAGGCTATTTTGTGTCAGTGTTGTCTCCATGTGAGCCTCCTGCTGTCCGAGACTGGCTTGGCCCTTTGTAATAGGGCTCATGTTTCCTCTCAGCATGATTCCGGCTCTGTGTTCATGGCAGTAATTGGTTTGAAATTGGTCCGCTTTCTCAAAAGAAAATTGTCCTGGCTCCAAAGTCCTTTAAAAAAAGTGGCAGTGGACAATCACAAGAATTAATTAATTCCTAGCAGGTAATGGGATTTCATGAGGAGGTGAGCGTCGCACACAGTCAGCATATTTGAAGATATCACGGCTCAATATCTACACTTCATATAAAGCTATTTTTCAGCCAGTCATTCTTTTAAGTGAAAAACTAACTTCAACGTGAATAATTCATCACAATGAACATGCATCCTTGCTTTGATATTGTCAGCACTTGAGTCCTATCATAATGGTTTTGTGCTTGACTTAAGTGTTCTCACATCAGTGTTTAGTCTATGCTTGCTGTCAATCATCTCACTGCCTCCGCCTGAAAACAATCCCTCAAAACATGCTGCTTTCACATCAATGTCTTTGTATGGGTGATACAGTAATGTTTGATAAAAAGAAGTCTGATAATATAATTACTCAAGGAACGGATAGAAAAATAGTTTTCTGGAGTCAAACTCCATGGAGGAAAAGGTTTTACTCCTTTGCACAAAACAATACTTGGTATAATATACTCACTACTGATTGCATATTAAGTTATTGGAAGGCATGACATTGTATTAATTGTTTGTTTTATCCGTCTTTTCCAGGGAGTTGCGTTTGCCTCTCTCTTTTTCATCCTGGTGTCCATCACCACCTTCTGCATGGAGACCCACGAAGCCTTCAATGAACTGCAGAACCGGACGGAGCTGGTCGTGGTGGGCAACGTCACACAGAAGGTGGAGACGCAGGAGATGGTCACCAAGCCCATCCTCACCGTGGTGGAGGGCATCTGCGTGGTCTGGTTCACGTTTGAATTCCTGGTGCGCATCGTCTGCTGCCCACACAAGGTGGTCTTCATCAAGAACACGCTCAACATCATCGACTTCGTGGCCATTCTGCCGTTCTACCTGGAGATGGGCCTGAAGGGTCTGTCGTCCAAAGCTGCCAACAACTTGCTGGGCTTCCTCCGCGTGGTGCGGTTTGTCCGGATCCTCCGGATCTTCAAGCTGACGCGGCACTTTGTCGGCCTGCGCGTGCTCGGCCACACGCTGAGGGCCAGCGTCAATGAATTCCTCCTCCTCATCATCTTCTTGGCTCTGGGTGTACTCATCTTCGCCACCATGATATACTACGCGGAGCGCATCGGAGCCATACCCAGTGACCCCACAGGCTCAAACCACACACACTTCAAGAACATCCCCATCAGCTTCTGGTGGGCGGTGGTCACCATGACCACGCTGGGCTATGGAGACATGTACCCAAAGACATGGCTGGGCATGATAGTGGGGGCGCTGTGCGCGCTGGCCGGGGTGTTGACCATCGCCATGCCGGTCCCCGTCATCGTCAATAACTTTGGGATGTACTACTCGCTGGCCATGGCCAAACAGAAGCTGCCGAAAAAGAAGAAGAAGCACAACCCAAACCCGGACGCTCCGACTGACTCGGTCTCGTTTGGGAAGTCGGAAACTAACTCGCACAGGGACAGCACTCAGAGCGACACGTGCCCACTGGCTGCTGAGGAGAGCGTCAGCAGAAACCGCTCAGGTCAGGCTGCAATGCAATGTTAAAGGGTCAGTTCACCCAAATTATAGAAGGAAAAACAACATTTTCTCGCTTGCCTTTTGTGGTATGTAGTCATGCTGTAGTTTTGATTTTGTTTTGATTCTCAGTTTCCGGATGCCGTCCAATACAAAGAAGAAATGTGTGGTGCTCACATCATTGAAACATTACCTTTTAATTTAAACTGTAAACATCGTCCTATTTACTCAGAATAATCTATACACCATACTTTGTATCATGTAAATATTATATTTACAAATTGTTATCTTTGGTTTATCCAGAGCATTTTAGCTGGATAGAGATATTGGTAATGTTTTTATTTCATATTTATAATTTATATCAAATATATTATATAATAATTATATATACTAAATGACATTGACCTTAATGGTATAAAAGCAGAAATTGGGGTAAATTAAACCAAAAACTACCTGCATGACTAAATACCACTAGAGGTAAGTTAGAAAATATTTTCTTTTGGAAGAAGTGACCCTTTTCAGCCGATTTTACTGTTTATTGAATTTATTTATTTATTGAATTTATAAGTTATAATTAATTTGTTTATGCTGTTTGTTTAATTAATTATACATATTTGAGAGGTTTTGAGCTAATTATAACATAGCAGCAACTGTATTTCTCATCTTTTGTTTGTCTGACAGATGAAATGGGCTTATTCATAGAGACAGTAGCGCACCACAATCAAATTACTCCTGATAACATCTCAGACAAATTGAATTTCATCACAGAAAAATACAGATTTTATGCAATATACCTCTGCCTTTGTCTGCGCACTCAGGGCAGTCTCAGTAAAAGCTTTGGCATTTACGTCTCTGTGTGTTTTTGTCTTCCTGTCAGACTCCAAACAGAACGGGGATGCAAATGTGGCCCTTTCAGAGGAGGAAGGCTGCAGTCTGACCCAGCCGCTGTCCCCCAGTGAAAAGTGGTCCCTGCGGTGCTCTCGGGGGCGAGACAAGACTAAGAAGGAGGCCACCTGCTTCCTCCTAACCCCTGGAGACCCCAACGTCCATACTGGTAAGTTACATATCAGTACACACCTGGATATACACGTTTGCCATTGGTGTGGTTGCACGCTGCTTTGTATCTGCACTGTTGTTTCATTTCACTTCTCTGAGAAATTTAAATTTGGTTATATTAGTATTTCATATTTTTTTGGGAAATCTGCTTTTTTGAAAATCATTCTCCAGTACACATGTTAACCTAGTTCAGACCTGAAGCAGGGAACACAGCTAGCCTGGCTCTGTCCAAAGGTATAAAACAATCTGCCTACCAGCTCCTCTAAAGTTCACTAATTAAATGTTGTCTCTGCAATATTCAGAGCATTAATACAGCAGCAAATAACCATTTACTTTGTGAAGATAATGTGGAGTACTGTCTGCCGTAGCAGAGAAAGAAGTCGCTGTCCGTGTGTGTTGTAATCCGAGCTTCTTTATGTATCCGTGCTTGCTTTATTGACATAGCCAAGCCGCCTGCGCAAGCTTCTTGTGCATGTGAGAGTTCCCCTCATGTTAGCTTATGGCCGCCGTTCACACTGCTCACATACGGCTGTTACAGCTCATAATCGCGTCCCAGCAGAAAAATGAAGCATAGCACCCACCTTCTGATTCCCCTTCAGGTAAACACTGTTATTAGCTCTGTCAGCACTTTTGCTGAAGTTAGAGCCGGTAGCACCATTAGCTATGTGCAACCGGTTCAGCCGTGGCCATATTGACCTTTGACCTCCGACTCTCCGTGATTACTTACTGAATAAAACACAGATATTCTTTAATGTTGACTGAGCTGTCTGAAGCAGGTAACGTGGACTAAGAAAAAGGTGAAGCTCCCTTAAGTCTCTCAATTGACATCCACTGTCAGCCTGCCATCTGCCTCTGCTTGAATAGCTGCTGGATCTCACACCCGAGCTTCCTGAAGTACCCAAAAGCCCCTTGTGAGAAGAGGGTCTATATTTGGCACTCGTGGATTAGTTCCTGACATCCTGAGCACACATCCAACCCAGTCAACATCCTGACTCTCGTCCGCAAACGGCACAACGACACTGAAGGTGTTTTCCTGAAAACTGCACTTTACGAGATGCATTTTTTCCACCAAAGGTCATTAGCGCATCACAGTGGAGGAAAAAAACAACACATAATTGGAGCACTTACTGTAGCTTGGCTCCTATGAGACAATACTCCCCCGTTTTTGACAACCCATTACAAGGAAATTGTATTTGCACATGTTAGTTGAAAGTCTCGTCAATCACTGAATGTGTTGAGTGTTGGAGATTGGTGTCTTAATGGTGGTCACATGCAGATGAAAAAAACAAAACAGCCTCAGTTACATCAGATTTCTGATAAATGAGAAGAAGGAATGTTCGTCAACATGTTATGATGCACAGGGGAGGAAATAATTTGTCAATATAAGATTCACAGCCTCACAGTCACAAATAACAGAGAAAGACAAATCATCACCATCCTGCTTTCACGCTGACTTCTCTAATAATACGCATCTCGTCAGCTTGTGAAATTGCCAAGCGAACTTTCTTCTGATGGCAAAGACAAAAATGATTGGAAGCTAAGCAAAGCCAGAACACCTCAAAACTAATTTTTGAGAGAGAGAGAGGAGGGGGTAATTCAATCCTGAGCCCTATGTCTGGTGCGTATGTGGATAATGACATCCCAGTCTATTACAGGGGAATATCGCACATACACAACACATTTTAGTGCACATTACCTGCAAAAAGGGCCCAAGTAGACGTCCACTGTCTCCTAACAGTGTTAAAACTGTTGTGTCAGAGTTCAAAATGAAAAACATTTTTTTTCCCATTTTGAGCTGGTTGGATGGAGATGGATTATGATATATGCCCATAAGGGGTGTTGTTAGCTTAATTCCAGGGTTACAGGATATAAGCTATGGATCATATATTCCAGCGCAGTATGGCAGGAAGCAGAGAGAAGGACAGATGGATGCAGGTCTGAAGATGCTCAGATGGTTATCAGGGACAGGAATGTGACATCCACCAGCCTGTCTCCTTATGAGTACGTAATGGTGTGGCAACCTGTTCAAGTGCTGCTAAAAGGAAGCAGCAGGTGGATATTCAGACGAGCAGAGGCTCCTGAGCTCTGATGGGCCGCCAAATTCCTGAGTGACTGATTGCTCCTCATAAGTTTCCATTAACAACATGGGTGGTCAGAGCAAAAGCCTCCTGCTGGCCTCTAAAATTCAGATCTGTAGCATGTCTGTATCTGTGGTAAAGGTAACATAATTATCATTAAACAGGACATTTTAAACAACAATTTTGATCTTCAACTAATAATTAAGTTGTAAATTTGTACATTTAATTTATATGGGTTAGTTATCACTGTTAGTGAGATAACATGGGCTTTTTGAAAATGTCTCCTTGGGCTCAGGAAACCTGTTTTTCAATATTTTATGACATTCCATAGATTAAAAGCATTGATTTGGGTTTAAAAACAATAAAGGATTGACTAATAGTGATCATATTAATCAGTTCACAGTAACAGGTTACCAGCATGATCAGGGTCAGCTGTTATTCAGCAGATATACTGCATTACACTACAACTAAATGATGCTCCAGGACCATATTCTCGGTCTTTCATGCTCAAATCATAAATCTGCGTGTTTCATTGCGTTCCTTAACAGAGACCTGTAAAGACATCCTCGCTGCCACTGGAAACTACGCCCAGCCGGAGGTCACCACGCTGACCTGATGCTGATCGGCTACGAACAGGAGAAAGAGCACGAGCTCTCGGTGGAGCACATGCTGTCATGCTGAGTGGAGCTTCTTTTTTGTCCTTAATGAACTGCAGAGAGGATTCTCTTTATTCAAGACAAGATGTTTTGTATTGCATTTTTTTGTCTGTCATACATTCATAAACCCTGGAGTCGAAAACCAGTTGCATAAGAGATTTGCCATATGTGTACACTCATTTGTATGTTACGGAGCATTTTGCATGTGTTGCATGATCTACCATTATACAATGTAGTGGCTACCATTTAATGTTCATTATTTAGTGGGCGGGTCTTAAGCCCTGATCCGTCAGCTTCTTGTTGGGTCCAACATGAACACACATGTTTCTAGTTTTGGTTACTTCACATAAAAGTTCTGGGTATTTTTTTTCCTCATTGCTTTTTTTATACAAGTTTGAAGTGGGCGAGGCCCAATTGGAAAAAAATATGATGTCATGTGTGTCAGTGCACTGAGTGCTGGATTTAGCAACATTTGAATTGGATGACAGATGTTTGGTCACTGTCAATCAAATCTGACCAAGTCTTACCCGAACAGTGCTGATGAAGCAGATTAATAGTTTTCAGTCGTAAACTTTTAATGTATATTATAAACTTATAAACTAGTTTCTATTATTGGTCAACTTTGACTATTGCCTATTTAGTCATGAATAGCCAATGTTATGGAGGAAGACTTTTTAATCTACACTGAGTCTCCTCTATGGCAACATTTTTGCTAATGAGATTTATTTGCGTGATTTTCTTTATCTTTCTTTCACCTTTTGGATTAGAACAGTGTGTACAGAAGTGTCAGTCTTAGAACTATAAACAACATAACACTTAATCGTCCTTTGGATTAATAATGTCTTTAGTCTGTAAATGTTAACTGTCAAGTAAGAACACCCGAACACTTGTGAATATGGGTTTGTACAGAGCAACTGTTACTGTGAACTAGGATTAGATGAGAACCACAAGTCTTCGTTGGTCATCCGGTCGCTGCCTTCTGTTGTGCCGCTGCTTTTTAACACTGACCACAGAGACACAGCAGGTCCCCGGAGTGGTATGAAGGCTGCTCAGGCAACACATTGTTTGTAAATCCTTGTACAATAAGAGTTTAACAAACACAAAAATAATCAATGGAGCAGTATTGTTTGTCTGTTACATTAGCTGTATACAATCACTGCTGGTTGAGTCAGGACCAAATAGATTCTGTTAGATCACATGGTAGATTTTTAGTACTATCATTTGTCAAAACAAAAATACATACAGTGCAATGCCATCAGTTCCACTTGTGGCTCATGTTGAGTAATGGAGCTTAAATGTGTGCGGTGATGTCGTTTGTACCGTAACACTTCTGGTCGTGTCGGATCTGTAGAAACCCTGTTACTCGTTTCAGCAGAGGGAGAAGCGGCAGGAGTGTGGTTTCTTTCACTTGTGACTTATAATATATTCCTCATGGTCTACCATAGTGGCCTTATGTTTAATAAACAAAGGGAACGTTTCTATGCTGACCCGGAGGTCTGTAATTGTGTATAAGCACCGTTGTACGTATGTAGCACAGCATATCCTGCATCATTCTTTTAACTCTTTTCTCTTCTGTATATGTCATGTTTATGCACCATGAAATGGCCGTTAGCCAATAAGGAAGCATTATTATTTAGATGATTAATCTTTTTCGCCTCATTTCCTGTTTTCCCTGTTGTAAACTTGAATGAGATGGAGAAGGACTCTCCGTTTCATATCTCCCCATCATGGATTGTATAGGTGTGATGGAATTTAACCCACTCCAACTGTCAGATGTGTGCGTGTGATGTATCATGTTGGCATGTGTTTTTTTTTTTATGCAGAAATAGAAATAAAAATCCCCCATGTTGATGATAAGACCTCGTCGTTTCTGTACATTTGTATTTTCATTCACAGCTTATGGAATCGGCCTTTTTCCCCCAATAACTGCTCAGTGTGCAGCTGTTTGTCTCTCTGCTGCTGCGTCACCTTTTGATAGTGCTGACACGAGTGTAGTCTGGTGGCTTGTCTGGTGTAACAGCAGTCACAGCCTCCTGCTCGCCTGTGCCTCATCATTATGTACCAAAAGTGTAGATGGCATACAGAACACATCACCATGGAGATGTGGGATGACAGGCAACCCTAATAGCTGCTCGGCTGCCTTCGTCTCCCCCTCCTGTCTTTCACAGGCAAAGAAACACCTCTCTCTCTTTCTCTCTCTCTCTCATGCACACACACACACACACACACACACACACACACACACACACACACACACACACACACACACACACACATACAGCTCTGCATGATCAGCATGACTGTTGCCCATGAAGAAGGTTTTGATGTTCAGGGATATGTATTGTGCAGTGCTCTGTGAGCTGGAGGGTGGGGGGCCAAGATGTCACCGGTGAGTCTAAGCCATCCAGGCTGCATGAATATTAAAGCAGACACGGTTATTTAACGAAGCTAAATGTGGACTGAGATACTAATTGGTCGAATAGAAGCAAGGGGATGACAAGAAGATGCTCTTACTCTGTCTCAAACTGTATTTGGCTGCAGTGGTATTAGTGATGTTAGCTTAAGTATAAGGATGTAAACATGTGAAGAGAAATATTCAGTTAATCTCGTTATTGGAGTCTGTACATGTGACGACATCTCAGACCTGCATCTGCTTAAGTTATGGATTATATGTTGTGAGACATGGCACATTCAATCCCATCACGGCTGCTGTACTGAATAGTCGATTAATGTCCGTTACCTTATAAAGTAATTACGATATTTGTCAATGCTGTGGGCAACCAAACACAATTCCATCCCACCCTATTGCTTTGGATATTTAGAAATATAGACAAATAAAACAAAAACTGTTAAGATGGCTCAATACCTCCAAAGGTAAGTGTGAGAAAACATGTTTTTTTTGTACCGACTATCCACTAATAATTTGAGTGACTTTTCCTTTGCATAATTAATTAAATAAGATTTAGCCAACAATCTAAAAACTGCCCTGTTTGCAGAACACTTGTTGGATGTGTTTCTGCTTCAGGTTTCCATTTCGATATTTCAAATAAAGCAGCAACATCTGTAAGAAAGATGTGAAGTTTTCCACACAGTGAACATTGGGTGCTGATTGAAGCAGTGGCGATTCTAGAAAATTTTACATGGGGTGGCAGAAGGGTGGCAAGTTGAAATGCAAGGGTGGCATATCACACACACACACACACACACACACACACACACACACACACACACACACACACACACACACACACACACACACACACACACACACACACACACACACACACACACACACACACACATGCCTGGTGTCTATATATATTTATTTATACAAATCCAGATAGTGAAAACAGACAAGAGCAATGGAATAGCTTAACAGTTAAGTTACATACGTAATGAAAATAAAAACTGAGAAAAAACTGCTATAACATTTTCTGTCAGTCCACCTTACTGTACTAAAGACGTTAGTAAGACGTTGGTTAGCTAAGCTAACAGTAGTAACTTCAAGGCTAGCTAGCACAAGCAAGCTGTATAGCGAGCTAGCTACTGTATGCTACCGACTTTTGCAAGCTAGCAATTTAATAAACGATTGAAATTACAACGGAACTGTGTATCTCATATGACCACCCATCACATTTTCTTGATTCACGATTCAGCAGTACTGTACCTTCTTTCATCACTGGAAGCCTACAGTAGGCTTGTCTCCAGTTAGTTGCGGGAGATGGGCAACCACGGTGACGAGAGCAAAGCGGACTCATGGACTCAACCATTTTACAGGGGAGCGGGAACTTAAAGATTTTAGAACAAGTTACCAAAGAGATCAACAGCTTAAGTAGCAAAAATATAATACCATTATATAAATGTGTAGTATATTATAGGAGACACTTCTGACAACCTGGGTGGCAAGTGGGGTGGCAAGCAATTTTTTTAGGGTGGCAGCTGCCACCCCTTGCCACCCCGGTGGTTTCGCCACTGGATTGAAGAATGAACGAAGTGTTTTACAGCTCTGCAACAGACACAGTGTGGATAACATCCAGCCCTCATGGTCTTCAGAGGGAATACGGCTCTTTAAACTTGTACATCTCTGTGCTCAGAGGTGATAATTGCCCAGCTGGGTCCTTTGATTTGGTTGAATGCCCTTTTTTGATGACTATCAACACAAAGCAGCCATCATGCTAGCACATGGTAGTTTTCCACACTTGAATAGCTCCATTAGTGAAGCAGCATCTTCCGCTCAGGGGAGATGATTGACAGATGTGCAAGGCTGTGATTCACGAGACGAGGTGAGCTTGTGCCGAAGAGAAAGAGCCGGAGCCGGACGCCGAGAGAGAGGATCTGTCATCGGTGATGACTCCCGTTCATTTTTTCCCTCATTCCTTGTTTTCTTTTTTTCCTCCTTTGTTGAAGGTTGTCATGACAACATTGAACACAGTTTCCATGGAGAAAGGCTGAGCCCGAGCCATTTCACCAGTTCATTGATCGGTGCAACGCTGAAGGAAAGGGACTGTCTTGTCGTCTTATATGGTCTGGTGGCAAATGTATGGCTTTATGAGGATGTCATTTAGAGGGTGGCTCATATCAGGCAATGTGGGATTTCCAATATCAGAGATAAGGAGCTTCCATGTAATATATTCATTTTGCATCATTATTAGATTCTTGTGGCCTGCAAAATCCTGTGGGCAAAGTGAGATTTGGATCAATGCATTGAAGTTAGATTGTGCACTGAGAAAAAAGACTGTCCATAA
The DNA here is from genome assembly GCA_023566465.1 of Cottus gobio. Classification (NCBI taxonomy): domain Eukaryota; kingdom Metazoa; phylum Chordata; class Actinopteri; order Perciformes; family Cottidae; genus Cottus; species Cottus gobio. Next base: position 14,719,607 of record CM042215.1, on the reverse strand, counting down.
TCTATTTGCAACATATCGTTGTTTTTTATTATGAATGAGAAGATATTTTCCAATAGGGATACGATTTTGGCTTTTGACGAGATGCCACGTCAAACTTTCTTTTGTTTTTGTGGCGAGGTTCGTGCCTACCCGGGGGACCGGGTCAAGAACAGATACGGCATACACGGTGTTTGCGGGTTCCATCGGCTTCTTTATTGCACATGCACTCTTGTCGCTCTCTCGGCACACAAAAACTCTCTGCATGTCCTCACCTTCCCCCCCCGACTACCCACCCCTGCCGGGCTTAAATAGCCCGGCCCACACTCCTTGGACCCCAGCTGTTCCGAGTGTTTCTCTCCCTCTCGTCTGCTGCAGGTGCGCTAAACCACGCCCCTGCCCCACATATCCCCACCGCCCGACTTAGGCCGGGGAGCCACCGGTCTAACCAACTCCCCCCCCCCTCCCCCCCTGGGAGCGGGCGGGGAAATCGGCCCCGACCATCCGCGTCCCCGACCTATGGACCACCGCGGAGGTGGCAGCCTGTGTGCCCGATGCCAACGGGCGGCCCGGGCGTTGGCATCCCTCATCCGGTGGGTCAGCGGAGCGGGGCGCGGTCCGAATGGAGGGCGCTCTGGCGCCCCGGGAGGTCGAGTCTCCGGGTCCACCGCCTCGCCCCTCCCGGGACAAAACGGCCCCCGCCCTCCACCCGACGCGTCCACCTGCAACACCAGAGAGAGAGAGAATTAGGGGAAGAATAACCCTGTCGGGCCCAAATTGTCCCCCCGCTCTTCGGCCCGCTGGCCCACCGCGTGGGCCCGGGCTGCCTGCTCGGTTTTTAGCAGCCGGCCCAGCCGGGTGATGGTCTGCTTATCACGGCGCCGGTCGTGGACGGCCCAGCTGAGTTCCCCCCGCAGCCGATCGTTCTCCCGCCGTAGCCTTCTCAGGCCGGCGCGCCGGTCGTGCTGCGGGTCGCCGCAGGCGGCCCACCGCTTGTACCCCGGCCCGTCCGGCTCCCTCCGGACAAGGGCGACCAGCTGGCTCCGCTGGCCCGCCCTGTCCCTGCAGCCGTCTCGGGCTCGCTGTCGGTACCGTCGCTTCCGCCACCACCTCCGGGCCGTGCCCGGAGGGGCGGCGACTCGCAGCCCCTGGTCCACCTCCATTATGGGGCAGTCCAGCTGGACGTGCCCCGGCTGACCGCAGGTCCAGCACACCGGTGGGGTCCACGGAGGTCCCCCTGAGTCCGGCCGGGCGTGTCCGTGGCTCTCGGCCCCCAGCGTCGGCTCCCGCGGTGTCGGTCCTGGTCCCGGCCATCTGTCTCGGCGGTCCCCGGTCTCCCCCCTCGGCCACGGCGGGGTCCACTCGACGGGCCCCGGAGTCGATGGCCGCTGACGTCCCCGACGCGCTGGTCTTCGTCGCGGCCCTGCCTCGATGGTTGGCAGGGGCGGGCTCCGCCCGGGCTACCTCGTCACAGCTACCGTTCTGCCCGAGTGCCTCGTGATCATGACTGTCCTATAAGGTATAAAAAACAAAACACTGCCCATAACAACAAAACCCCAAAAAATAAACAAAAGCAATCTGCGAGCGTGGATGGAGACCCAATGATCTGTGAAGAACAGGAGAATAGTTTCTCAGTCAACTATCCTGAAGGGCGTTTCCTCTCGCCACAGAAGCATTATGTGTTCAGCACCAGGCCGGTCTCTTGTGGCCCACTAATGGACAACACTCCCAGCTCTCCTGTGCCCAAGTGTGTGTGTGTGTGGGTGCGTGTGTGTGTGTGTGCGTGTGTGTGTGTGTGTGTGTGTGTGTGTGTGTGTGTGTGTGTGTGTGTGTGTGTCAGCATTGACCCTTCACATAATGGTCACAGCACCAACATGACACACTGTTATCAGAAACTATCTTTAATCCTGGCTGCTTGATTTACTAGTCTGGTAAAGGGTCAATTCATCTTTAGCCGAAGATGGATGTAACATGAGATGACCGGCCAGTACTGATATTTCAAAAGTACTGATAAAGTTTACTGTATGCAGCTCCAAGAGGAGCAGTCATCAGGACATATGGGAAATAGCCGAGGCACTCACAAACAGCTTGTAACTAAAATATTGATCAGTAATGTTATAAAGCTCCTGAATATGATTCCAACTAAATGTGTTTTTAATTTATACTTTTTTTAAGGACTGAATATAAATGCCTGGCTGTTTTCTTGTTTCCATCAGACTCACATGTTGTGCATCCACATCTTAATGAGGGAACGAGGTGCAGCTGAGAAGCCAATGAACAGACCAGACAGCAGAGCCGCTTCATCATAAGATACGATAAAATAAGATAATCCTTTATTAGACCCGCAGTGGGGAAATTACAGGATTACAGCAGCAAGAGACACACAATAAAATAAAATAAAAAACAAGTAATATAAATAAACAGTAAATCAGTAAATAATCTACAATAGCAGTATTATATATACAGACATAATATAACATGTATTTAAAATGTATTTATATTGTACCAATAGTAATTAAAGTGACAAAAGAGATTTAAGTAATTAAAGTGACCAAGTGATTGAAATGTTATTAAGTGTTTTTGTGGTCTACTGCAAGCTCAGCTGGTTGTGCAGCCTGACAGCAACAGGGAGGAAGGACTTGCGGTACCTCTCTTTCACACACCGGGGATGAATCAGCTGGTGGCAGAAGGAGCTGTGCAGAGCTGAGTGTCCTGCATGGGGTGGGAGGTGTTGTCCATCAGGGATGATAGCCATCCTCCTCCTGTCTCCCACCACCTCCACAGTATCCAGTGGACACGCCAGCACGCTGCTGGCCTTCTTTACCAGCTTGTCTCCTCCTGTCAGCCGCCGTGATGCTGCTGCTCCAGAGTACCACTCCATAAAAGATGGCTCAATAAGCTCAATTAGCCTCGACTGGGGGAGGAAAAATGAGACATTGGTGTTATGGTGGAAAAATGTGAAGTAGCACTTAAATGGCACTTACTTATATAACTTTTTAGTTTGGCTTTTTTGAGGAAATTGGTCTTCTTTTTGTTCTGAGTTTGTACTTTGTTCTGAGTTTGTTGAATGCATTTATTTGAAGTCGCTTTCGATAAAATCGTCAGCTATATGAAATGTAATTTAATGTAAACATTGTGTTATTATCCGTCTAGTTGTAAGTCTCTTTACAGAATTTGTCTATGTTGGTTTTATTTTTTGCTGCAGCAAAGGTTCAATGCGTGTACAAAGTGCAGGCAGTCTGGCTTCAATGCAGTAGTGTTGGATGTTTAAACACAAAAAGGAGAACAGAGGTGGGGTCCCTCACTTCCTGAAAACATAACAATTACTAATATCATAACTTGAAAGTATGGAGGAAGAAGAAGTGAAAGTTGCAAAGGCGAGGTCCGACCTGCTGTTGGTGAGATACCAAAGCGAAAGGCTGTTTTGGTGCACATCCTTAATATTTACAGAACCAGACATGTAAAGGAGGAAGTGGTAAGTCACAAGAGAGCTGGTGCAAGGTCTTGTGGCTGTGGAAGCATCCAAGTCTCGCATCTATGTAACAACAGCGAGGTGATATGCGATTTTACAGGTGTGAAAACCACATCACAGATTTCTGAGTAGCACAACAGAACATTATTTTCCATCACAGTGTGTGGAAATGGGATGAAGGATCATACAGCTGTGTTTCCAAAGCACTATTGTATGGTGGAAAACTTGATTGAAAAAAACTACTTTTAAGAATAGTAGATACATTTTGGTAAGATGAGAATATTTAAGTGAAAAATGACGGTAAAATGCGAATAAGATTATAATAGTTATACCACAGCGCAGACCTTGCAGGGTCCATCTAATGTGTGGTAAAAGGAAAACATAACTCAGGGAACTTGACGAGGTATTGGGCAACTCGAAGGGACTTCAGGAAGTGGCTGCGCCCGATCAAGAAATAGCCCCGCACATAACCACAACGATCATTTTTACTTTGTTTTTTGTTGAAATAAAATAAATGAGATGAGACTAGTGAGACTAGTGAGACTAGTGAGCATTAGATTGGACGGATTGGGTTAGGCGAAAATGGTATTGAGAATAATAACATAAAATAACTTTCTATTGGAAACACCTGAGAATTTCCTTCTGATATTTACACATATTATGTCAGAATATCGTGTAGATTTTAACATTCAATATCAGATGAACTATATGTTTTACACATTTTGTGTTGCGTAATTGTGAAATGACAATCTATACATAAAGTAGCATACTTTGGTATTTCACATAACAGAAACATATGAGCAAAATAAAAATCCGATCCACGTGCAGTTCATCTTTTACCTCTCAAGTGTCCTGATTGTTGAACGTTTGGGTCGTGTTCCTGCTCTGGAAGTCACAACAATCAACCTTCACCAAGTGACCCAGCTGATTGGATTTGTGCCAGCTGACAAGAAAAAAAAATCTGCTGCTTCTGAGAAGCCGACCCCTCTTACGCAGATCTCTCCCAGTGGATTGTGTATGAAAACAGTTCGACAATAAGCTTTTCCAAGAAACGTTTATGTATCCTGAACAAACTTACAAACAATATCTTCATTCAGCTTGACAACTCGCTGATTGATAAGTTTGAGAGACATTTCAACTGTGGTTAAATATCTTTGTTCTGAATCTGGAATCTGCTAAACAGCAGGAAAGTTTAGGAAACGTTTTCTGGACAGCCTCTTTAGACAATTAATGTTCCTCGTGGATGATATTCCTCTCAGATGGGAAGGATGTCTTGTGTAAGAGCTTGGCCATTACGTCTTAAGACAGCCGGAAAAAATAACACAGCCATTAGCAGCCTATATGTGCATTTGCACTCTGAACTACTGGGTCCATTTAGATACCCATACAGTCACTTCCCCACCCTTTGAGAGGCAATAATTAAACACATCTGTAAGCGGAAATATGATTATTCATCGCTCCTTTGGCTTCCCTCAAAAACACTTTGTCCCTTGCTGTAAAGGCCTCTGTTAAAACTCAACAGACTCTATCTTCTCTTCTCAGCAACAATACATGGCAAATCTTACAGGATATCATTACTTATGTATAATGAAGTCTTTACATCATTCAAAAATCAATGTGGAGTTAGAGAATAAGAACATGCCCTCTTTCTCAGCAGCGGTCTAATCAGTGCCTACTGCTCTTCGGCTGTCATTTCAGAGCTGCATGGTTGAATGGGTGCAATCATCCCTCTTGACTGGGCCAGCACACACTAAATGGCTGATGCATTAGTGATGAAGCCTCCCCAGGTAGGCGTGGCATCATTTAGACGCCACCGATATTGCTCATGAATGTGCTACCTTCAAATTCTCAGTAGAAATGTACAGTTTGTTCAATATTTCATATTGCTATTCACAAATTGATTGTATTTAGGTGGATAATCTGACTTCAAGCTATGTTTCAGGAGATTCCCTTGAGGCTTGGACGTTAAGGGGCTGTTAGCCATGCTAGTAGCACAGTGAGGCCTCTATTGTAGTGCTTTGAGCTAAGTGCTTACATCAGCATGTTAACAATGCTCTCAATCACTGTGCTGATGACAATGCCAACATGCAGATGTTTAGCCGGTATAATGTTCTACTGGGTTCATCGTAGTTTAGCGTGTTGGCATGCTAAGATTAGCTAATTAGCACTAAACATCAAATACAGCTGATGCTGTGACATACGTTTTTCAGGTATAAAGTCATAAATCTAAATTTTGACCGAATTATAAAAAGTCAGAGAATCATCAAATATATTTTGAGTTATCCTTTGGATATTTGATCGAAACTTGCTGATCAAATCTGTTGTGGTGATAACATTTTACTCAAAGACATAAATGTCAATCTCATGGTGGAGCTAGAGGGAATGTTAGGGGATTTCCAAATATAATTAGGAGACATCTTTTGGGAAACATATTAGAACATGGATCACTAGGGCTCTTACAAGATATGGCACCCTACATTTCCCTCCATTTCTAAGACCCTCTGGAGGCATCTGCTCTAAAGACCTCGTCACTAAACCCGATGAGAGCGAGTGCAATGGGACCACAAGCGGCCCGCAACAAGCAGGTCTTCCGGTAATATCTCTGTGTGCTAACATTAGCCACCATAAGCTTCTGGTCTGCCAGATCAATGAGCAGGCCAAGCTCTTAAGTTGACGTGGTGAAACCTCTTAACAATAGCACACAGCATAAATGGGCAGGCCTTGCAGATGCAGCTTGAATATCTATTAGCTGTGGAGAAAAAACAACCTCTCCTTACCTCAGCTATCACTTCTTTTGGTATTGCTGATAATTTAACGTACATGCAAGTTTAACTACAAAACCATGTATGTACATCAGTCATCACCATCTGAGTAATTTGTTCACTGATGGTGATTTCCCTTCCTTCCTTCACACCAACCTGCCAGGTGTGAGCAGAAGGGTCTGAGAGGCAGCGTCTACAGATGGATGTGGCGTAGACCTGAAACCATAGCAACCTATGAGGATCTCTGTAGGAGCAACTTCAATCAATGCAGCAATAAATTAAACAAATCAGCCCCCTCAACCAGATGAACCCATATCCTTTGATCTTGTTGAAAACCCAATTATCTCTCTTTATTGTCTGTCCAGAGATATTTCTGGTCCACTCCAGTCAAGTGAAACATGAAAGTTTCTTCTTTTCACAGTTCACAGGAACACTGCCATTGTGAAAGGCAACCGGTTTTCAGTGGATGTCTGGAGCTGCAGTTGCCTCAACCAACTAATTGGGATCCAGGAAGACAAGGTGCGTTGTAGTTCATCCGTGCTAGTGAAGCAGCTGGATCTTTATATTTAACCTCACTGTGGCTATATTATAGTCTAAAGATCACTATAAGTTACTGCATATTTATTGGAACAAATGCTTCCAGATAAATTTGTTTGTTTCTTTAAATTGTCTCATGCTTCCTGCTTCCCTTCGCTCTGCGTCAGATAATTGACCTCTACAGCTCTCGCTGCAGTGCATGTAACCCTGCTCACAACTTGTTGCTCATCCAACAGGAAAAAACAAATGGAGCGGAAAACATCGCCTCTCATGACCTGCGCTACCTGTTTCTCTGAGCCCGAGTATTCTCTCAGCTGATTATGACCGCTATCTACAGTTTACATCCCTCACCACATATCTAACATGGTATTTTCAAATAGCTTGCCAAGTTCAACAATTCCCCAAATACTGAAATGGATTTTCTGACCCTGCTGAAGTGCAGGCCTACACTCACACAACGTCTCCATCTTAGTGTAAAATGAATGGTTCATAAACTGTCTGGTGGTATCTGACTATTTTCAGTCCGGCACGTAGGTGCTTTGAGCTCAGTGGTAGCATTAGCATGCTAACAATAACAATGCTAGCATGTTGACGCTAAGAGCATCTATAATGTTTCCCATATTTGCAATGTTGGTTTAAGTTTCATCTCCAATTCATGTAATGCTAAACATTTTCTCAATAACACGAGGGCAGACATTAACAATTACTTGTTAACATTATCCATGAATCCATCCATTGTTTTGATTAACCAATTAATTGTTGAGTGAAAATGAAAATGTCTTACTTTCTAAGAGGAAGAGGACATTTTCCAATGGTTTGTTTCAGTCTCAAATATATTTACATACAAATGATACAAAACACTGAAAATCTGCCTGTCGTCACATTTAAGAGGCCTGAACCAGAGAATGTTCCCTATCTTTTCCTGATTAAAGATTAAAGAACTGAAACAATTAATATATTATACTATTTGATGCCAATTCATTTTTTATGTTAGCATCCCCAGAGGCGCATGGCTGAAAAACTAATTAATTTAGGAAGATTCTCTTAAGTGAGATGCTTTATCTTCACAAGGTTAGAAACTCACATTTTGGAGCCTTTGTTTTATCCACCGAGCACTGAGTTTAAGGATTAAGACTACAAATATATATTTTCCCCATATCTGCAACCTGCTAATTCCCTTGTGATGTTAAACAAAACACGTATTTCACTGAGATCTGTGTTAAAATAGATCAGATTAAAAGTGACAGAGAAAAACAAAATCCATCTCCAAAGCATAAAATCCCTGTCTGCCTTTCTACAGAGCAACATGTGGCCTCCCTCACTGGGAATGCTGTGGAAGCTCAGCGTTGTTTGCAGTGAGACTAGCTGGTCAAACAGTAATGAGCTGTCGTGGCTGTCGGGTCAATCCTCTGAGCAGCATCACAGAGGACCATCTGGCCTCTACTGTGGAGGCTGACAGCAGCTGAAAGAGCCATGTGAGAATATGACTGATGGATCTCTGCCCACGCAATCCTAATCTGCCAAGAGAATGCAGCTCAAAGTGTGAAAAATGTCCCCCGACACAGTCTTTTCCTGGATCAGGTGGCGGGGCAGTGGGAAAATGGGAAACGGCCTCTTGGCTGCATGTGCTGTTTTTTTAGATAAACATCTGAAAGGGATCCTGCAGGTGGGATTGTCATTAATGCTTGTGCATAAACTCTCTGTGTGTGTGTATGTGTGTGTGTGTGTGTTTGTGTATTATCAAGTCCCCTCGGCCTTTTTGTGTATCTCATGTTAACACTGTGGTGGGAAATTATTTGTTTACAGGATACAGATAGTGAGATGTTCTTCAAAGTGCACCGGACGGCCGAGTCAAAAGAGGATGTGTGACGCTGTTCGACTTTTTTTTTTAATAATATTTGCAAGTGCGGTCTATGAAGTCAAATACAGGTCCTAAACTTTGTTTTCCGAAACCTAAACAAGTAATTATTCACCCTTTACAACTGTTAATTCCAACTTATATACAAGCAATGAAGTAGATTTGGAGATATAAATACATTTTGGTTTTATAAGTTTCAAATAAATTGGTGTCTTGCTGGGACATTTACACACAACAATGTGTGAGACCCAAACCAACCCAGCAGCATCGGTCTCTGCTTGATTGGAACTGTGAATGCACGCTGGCCAATATCAATTTCATTAACATCACTCCGTAGACACCAAAATGGCATGTCAAATCCCCTAATCAGCTTAAATAAGCTACAATTAGACTGTCTCTGTTGTTTCTCAAGTTCAGGTATATAAAGACAATAGAAACTTGATATTTTCACACCATTGTGACCGCTGATGTTCAGCAAATGTGTCTGTTGCATGACCCTGATGTGAATCTGTACCATCTGACTGCAGCTGCATTGAGCGCTAGCAGGTGATGGATCTCGTAGTTCTAAAGGATGATGATGTGTCCCTGTCGACAGTCCATAATAAGTCTGCGTTGCGATGGATGTGTGATGTGTCAGTGCTATTAGCGCCTGGATCTGTGTTGCACAGCTCACGGCGGTTTGGTAGGCTGAACTGGACATAGTGCAAACCGCTGTGGGCTGCCAGACCTAATTGCTTTGTCCATTTCCGACCAACCGTCTGCTACTGAGCGAGACAGGAGACGAGCAAATTAGGCCATTTAGTTGTGGGAAGATGTAAAAAAAAAAAGAGGTGGGGCTGAAAGTGTAATATACTAAATATCTTCTTTGATTATTGAATGCCAATACAGCAATTGATAGTCGCTTCATCATTAACAGTGAGCTAATAAACAAATAGAACTGACATTCAGACGTGCACCCCTATTAAAATTAGATATTGTCAATTTCATGACGAAAAAAGTATAACTTATTCTAACATTGTGTCACAGTTTTCTGTGTCTCTTACACACACAGTCATTTTGTAGCCAGCCTCCTTTTAACATAACCACCATCTGGTAGTCGAGAATCACATTTAATCAGAAATTAAAATGACTAAATGAGTTTTACAGTATGTCTGGTAAAAATCAATCCACATGGAAATTTTGGGAAAGTTAAAAATCAATCAAATATTATATTACCTCCTGTCTCTCTGATTGGGCATAGGCCAGACGATATAATTAAATAATGCAGTTTTAAGAATGTCTTTTGTCGGAAATCTATAAATCACAAACGTAATGTCTGCGTTCAGTCAAGTCAGTATAAAAACTGAAAAACTAATCTTTGCATTTGGACTTTCATATAAATCAGAATAAATCAGACTAAATGAGACAAACAACATGGTCTGTTTGATAAAACTCTTTATTTTAATTTCCTGTTCGCTCCATCATGTTCCACACTCTTAAACTTCGGTGTCTTTCTCGTTCGACATTTCCTTCTGATTGTGTTTTCAGTTTTGTGCTGGAAGCTGCTGCCGTTCCAGTGAGAAACACAGAGGAGGGATTGCTTACATTAGTGGTCCCAGTTCACTGTGACAACAGGATTTAATCTACTGAATTAGATCAGCAGCACACAACACTGAGAGAGGAGAAAAAAGAACACATTTAAACACCAAAAACCTACATATACTCACACACACACACACACACACACACACACACACACACACACACACACACACACACACACACACACACACACACACACACACACACACACACACACACACACACACCTATATACACATGTTCACACACACAGGCAGTCGCTCAGCTATATTGATTTAGAACCACACACTAACACCAGACACCAACAGACACCAAAGTAACATTACAAAAATCAAAAAATATCTCAAAATGTACAATTATTATTTACAGTATACACCCTGTCACTCTTACTGTACTCTGTGTGAATTCATCAGAATGTACATCGATATGTACAGATTAAATATATCGTCTTAAATACTATAAATATAACTATGGGTTTGGTCACATAAAGACTATTTGCACGGTTAAATAAATACACTATTAATCTGTTTTTATTGTTTTAATCACAGTAATTCAACTGAGTTAACCTCTAGAAGTTGCCTTAAAGTACATAATGCAACACCGCTGACACATGGACAAGACAACGAGACCCTGGAGTCTTTGTTTTCAATGATAAAGATAACATATCATTACTAAATGCCAATATCATATTACTGAGCTAATTTGAACTGACATGAAAAGACATGTTTCCACTGTGCAGAGTTTAAACACGAGGATTGCTACAGACTATATAAACTCTGTTGATTGTGCTCTCTCGTAACCCTCTCATTTAATCATTGTGCGGATCAGCTCCAGAACAAACCAATGGTGCAGTTTAGTTTCTTGTGAAGATTGAAGTGCATTAAAGTGTGCGGATCCTCCAGTGACCCCCGGCAAGAATCGGACCAAAACTAACATGCTCTGCAAGTTATATCATCAAGTTCATCCACACTGGCTCTATTTTAACTCATTGACTGGTGCTCGCTCACCAAGGAATGAAACTCCTTTGTGCTCACGTTCCTGTGCTTCTAGAAATGTGCTTTAAGCTGCAGGTGAGTACATATGAGGGCCCTCACCGGCACTCACCTGAGGTCATGTGTCGCTTATGTCACAAGCCAATTGACCAAAAACATCTGGTTTATTGTGCATGTTAACACAGTAGTTTTCGCCACACTCACTTGTTGACGTGTTCATTTATCTCGACACGTTCAGGATGGAGTACAACCACCGTTCTTGTTATTTAGACTCTTCTCTTTGTTTCACTCAGACTTTCTCTGCTTTACTTATTATTACAAAGTTTGAAGAACCTACCAGGATATGAGAGAAAGGAGGGACAATAGATAATATAGTGTTGTTAGGGAATTATACTATGAATTACTGCTGTATATGAAGAGGCATATACCAAGCAATACATCACAGCTATTGTAGGCTGAAACCTGAGCTGATGCAAGAGCCGTGAAAGACGTCACATGACCACATATGAGGAAAACATAGGTGTTGGTCTGACAATATGGGGATGGGGAGGAAGCATCGATCAATACTGGTGTGATAACAAGGCAGATTTCAGCGCATCAACATGCTTTCAACATCATAAGTTGAAACATTACAAGTTGATGAATGCTCACATTTTAAAGACATAAAGATCTGCTGTACTAAACAATGTAAGATGTTTTTGCAAAGTGGCTTGCGATACATGTGTGTATTTGTGCCTCTTATGGACATTCAGCCCTCTATCTCTCTTTATATGAATATTGCTAACCTATTACATATGATGTGACAGTAACAACACAGCTTTTGTTAAAACTGTACTCAACAAACGACTCCAGGGTCTCTCCCTAATTAAAGTGCTCAAGTGAATGAGACGAGACATCGGTCCAAACTCACGACATAATCGAGGAAACAGACTGACAAAAGCATAAGGCGAACAGACAACAGGGACGCTGTTCACCCGAACAATGTGACTGACTGTGCTTCACACTACATCTGTTCAGTCTCAAGAGTTGGTGTTGTCTCAGGGAGGGGCCACAAGTCGGCTCCTCCGCTGGCCAGCAGAGACACCCAGTGGTGAGATCTGTGTACTACCACTTATTCCAAACCGTTATATCACTGCACATTTTCCACATTATACCCCTAAACATACATCGTCATCCAAGATTATACATAAAAAAAAAGTGATCACAAAGATACATCAAAGTGTAAATTGTAGTGCTCATGAAATGATGTCCATAGTGGTCATAATTTGAGGAATGTACAACAATTAAACCCAAACATCGGATTGTAGGGGCGACAAATCCAAAGCGTGAATAAGAGCTGAACCTCCTATTCAATGCATTGTAACAACATTAGAGATCTATTGTTGTGTGACCTCAACAGTAAACTGTCTCATCTGTGTATTGCTGAACAAACAGCTGTGCAGGTGGAGCAGACAAAGCAAGGTGCCTGCTCTCTTCCTCCTCCTCCTCATCAGAAGAGGATCTGTATCTATGGTGCGTTGCCACGGCTTCCCCTGGGTAACGCAGCTCTATTTTTAAAGCGTCCGGGTCACCAGGAGCTCTCATGCAGCGGCAGACGACACTGACGCACACACACACTTGCACATCTGTACGTATACAAAGACACAACTCACATTTGCTATCCCTTTTGGCTCTGCCTCCCTCACACAGTCAGACAAGCGTAAGCCTCTCTGCTTATCTCTGCACCTCTGCCCTTCTATGGCATTGATTCAAATGGAATCGCGTGATTAAAAGGATTGATTCAAATGGAAAAGCTTTGTCTAGAACAGCTACAACTGGAACAGCACAGAGACCACGTGTGCAGCGCACTTGGCCACAGCTCCAGAACCTTGTTTGTCGAGGAGAAAGGTTGTTGAAAAGAAAAGTGCTGCTCTGTGTTTAAGGCTCAGAGATGCTCTAAAACAATAGCAGGAGACTGTGCTCTGGAAATGAAGAGGTGAAAAGCTTCCCCTCATTTTGCACTACTGTGGTGTATATACACGCTTTACGGTGACATCTCAGACTATTGCACAACACATATGTACAGTATTCTACATCGGTGGGAACAGTGGGGATAGAAGGAGATCCACAGTTTTACAAGGACTTTGACTGCTTATTATTGCTGATGCATGAGAGGCACAATAATAAGTAATGTGCTTGAAACACTGTTTACACTATCAGAATCACTTTACATGCTTAATTACATACTGTTATGGATGCATTTGTAATCATTTTGTTTTCTAGATGTGACATTTTCTTACACGGTGAAACAGATCATGATTCTCCTTCCATCCTAACCCCACAAGGAACAATCTTCTACAACTGAACCAGAAAGAGATGATGATCTCCTAGATTTAGGAACATCCAACCATCTCAAAATAACCTTCTCCAAATTGGTGAACACAGAGTTCAGTACAACGTAAAGCATTTAGCGCTGCACACACCTTAACCTCGGCCATAGCTCATTACAAAACAGCCTGCATTGAAGCCCTCGGTGGACCTTTCATTGCTCCCTTGTTCCTGTCTCTATCCCTCTCTCTCTGCCCCTTTAATACATCAACAGATGGAAAAGGTTGTCAGATCTGGTGGGACTCACATACCCACGATCCCTTCATTTCAACTGGGATTTGGCAGCACAGATCCTATGGTGGGGAAGAAGGGTAGGTGAGGAGCATAGGGGCAGAAAAAGAGGGGATAGAGGGACTCAGCTCTGGGGGTTAAGGTGTGAAGAACGCTGCAACAACTGGCAGTGGATTTTCTCTCCCTCTTGACTTCCTCTGTTCCTCCCTTACATCCTCTGTCTCCCTCTCTCCAAGCAGGGCTGGGGTTTAACAGGCAGGAGGATCTATGAGCTCAGTGGATCATAGCTCAGACTCGGGCGAGCCGATGTTCTGGTAGCCCGTCTTGGTGCTGGTGCCGTAGTTGGTGTTGGTCATCTCCTGGGTGCCGCCGGGGCCCAGGTAGGCGCGGTGGGCGGGCATCGGGGAAGGAGCCTCGCTGGGGTTCTTGTTGAGGATGAAGCGCTGCTCGTCCTGCTCCTCCAGGTTGGAGATGTCCTTCATCATGCCTTTACGGTAGGAGACGGACAGCTTGTTGGAGCCATCGGAGATAAGGTTGAAGTGGCGGACGATGAAGACAATTGGTAGAGGCAGCATAGCCACCACAATCAGGGAGTAGGCCATGGCTGCAGCCCAGGGAGGGTAGTTGTGGAAACGCTCCGCGCCCTGGCAAACAGAAGAGCATGAAGAAACAGACAAAGAGGTATAAAAACAAGGGAAAGAAGAGAAGGACATGTATGGTCGAGCTTTCACTCTTTGTTTATCTCCTTTCCCACTCTTCTATATGAGTAAACACAGAAAAACACTGACCTCAGCCTCCACCCAGGCGTTGTATCCTGCAGGACTGACGACCATCTCAATGACGGTGGCGATAATGAGAACCACCAGGATAGCTGGCGACACGTACCTCCACATGTAGTAATAGAAGGAGTACGGTCTAAAACCAAGCATATCCTCCAGGTCCTGCATGAACCTGAAAGAAAGAAAGAACGGGTTTCTAAGCATCCCAGTTGGCCATGCCAATGATCAATGCACAATACCAGGTCCAATCCCAATGTCCCATCTCAGGCCTTAAACCTCCGAAACCTCAGGGACCCTCTGACGTCACAGAGTGAACGGTTGTGTGAGAGACTGTAAAGGCTTGAAATGGTGTAAATACAAATGGGGGAGCACACCTCAGTCTGTAAGGATTTCGGGCTGTCCCACTGTCACATCGTCAAATGTTTGAGGGCTCTCTTGCAGACAATCACAGTAACGTACTTGGCACTAAACAGTTCTGATTCTGATTAAAATAAATTGTATCCAAATATGGCTGCATCTACATATCCGGTTTAGTCACCTCTTAGTGCCGTAGATCCAGGCCACAGAGATGTTCTCCAGGATCACCACCACAGTGAGAGGCAAACCAGCTGAGTAGTCGTCAAACATGGTGACAAAGTAGTTCCCTGAACGTTGCACGAACAGCAGGCCGAGCAGGAAGGCTACGATGCAGCAACCCACTGAGAAAAAAAGAAGAAACATCCAGTGAGAATCACAAGCACTTTGATATCATGTACAACATAATCCAGTTTGCAAACAGTCAACTCACCACATAGGATCTCTTTGCGGATCTTGAAAGCGTCCAGAATGGGCGTGGTGATGCCGGTCATTGTGCCGATCATGCTGCCCAGACCCAGGTTGATCAGCATGAAGAAGAACATGACAGACCAGAAGGGACTGGCAGGGAAATGTGTCATGGCCTCTGTGAAGGCGATGAACGCCAGACCGGTGCCCTGAACCGACTGGAGGACAAAAGAGGGAGGTGAAGGTCAAAGGTGGCTAGTGATGGAGATGAGTGATCCGAGGTGGAAAATCCAATGCTTAACTTCCATTTCTAGATTTATTCATTAGTGCAGCCCCTTAAAGGCCCAGAGACACTTTAAGTGAGGGATTTAGTAAAGTGGATTCGGGTTAAAATGTCAACAGCACATGCCAAAAACAAGAAAAGTATGAATAGCAATGCCCTAACAATATTCCTGTGACCTCTAAATGGTCTGTGTATTCAAATGTTCTCTTAAAGTTGAAATGGATGATCACAATGTTCAAAAAACGCACAATATTCTGCATTTTGTCTGCAAGTGTCCAATGTTTAGGTGCAATAACAGACTTGGGGAAACTGGGGCTGCAACTCACGATTATTTTCATTATCAGTTATTATTAGTCTGCGGTGATTATCTAAATTGATTGGATTTTTATAGATTAAATACAGCAAAATATGGTCATTATATTTCCCCAGAGTCCAAAATGATTAATGCTTGTTTTATTTGACCAATACATTTAATTCACAATGACAATAAGAAAAACATAACATTTTCCAATCTTTGCTTGAAAGATTTGTGCAACAATTAATTGATTGCCAAATTGATTAATTGTTTAATGAAATGCAGCTCTAGTAGAAACAGTGCTTTGCTTAGCATCCTGGTATTTTTAACCACCCCTGTGTCTTTTTTTAAACACTAGGACAACTTGTTGTTTAACATCACTCAAAATCTTGATATCTTAATAGTTTTATCTGAAATACTCAACAATCACATCTCTTCAGCTTGTGAATTCTCGTCCTCTGACCTTGTTAAGTTCGTCCTCCAGTAAACAGGCGTCCAGGCCCATGTCTCCGAAAGTGTCCTCCTTCACCGTCTTAATGACGGCGTACATCTCCGTGTAGTCCTGGGAGGACAGGTGGGAGAAGTTGATGTGAGGAGGGATGAGCTCTTTGCTCAGCACACCTGTGTTTAGGAAGCCCAGAATCTTCTCTGCGTTACTGCACATGGAAAATAGGAGAAGGACGAGTTAGTAAGTATAGGTTATTGTAGAAAAGAAAGCTTGGTCGGGCAACAGTTCGACACACTCACTCGACGACACACTTCTCGTTCATGATATTCGCCTTGAAACCCAGAACAGCAAAAACGACTAAAGTGGCCAAGATGGAGGTAACAAAGTTGATAGTGGAGACCAGCGCGGCGTCAAAGTGGCAGTTATTGTCTCGCTTGTTGTAGCTAGAGAAAGCAATGACGCCTCCGAAGCCAAGACCGAGGGCAAAGAACACCTGCGTGGCTGCTTCTCTCCACACCTGTGGCTCCAACATCTTTTCCAGCTAGAGACAAGAGAGAGAGAAGATGTTTTTAATACCCTTGAACCTTGATGTTATTTCCTCAAGAAGATTCATATTCTGCCTCGTTCACATTTGATAGAAAAACATGTTTTGTACATTATTTTATATCATGTCATCCCTCTGTGAATCAGCATATTTGATATCTTTGGAACCTTTGGGTTCAAACACTATCTTATCTGGTTTTTATCTTTAATTCAAACTATATTTTGAATAATTTAGAATACATAAGTAACAGATAAATCCATGTTACTCGTGTTGCTCGTTGTATTATACTGCAGAAAGCCCAACTATAAATATTGCATGATCATATAGAACAAACAGCAAAGTGCAGATTAAAATTTTCCATGTACTTATAAATATTCACCACTAGAGGGGGACATCAACCCAACACATGACAATGTGGATATTAATGACATTTATGAGCATGAGGGGATCTGACCATCAACCAGTCACGGCTGAGCAGCTTGCAGACAAAGTGTCACTCGTGTTACATGTCAGTGAAGAAGTGATCGGGACAAAGACAGCAGCGAGCTTAAGACTACATTTTCCCTTCCAATTGCCTTGTGGACAACCTCAGCAAACTCTTACATAGTATATCATTTTTATTGTGAAAATCCCAATTCTGCCGAGGTAAGCGTGTTTTAGAGTTGTTTGTTTTATTCCTCTCACCTTAGGGGTGAACATGTGAGCGATGCCGTCCACTGCTCCCTTCAGCATCAAACCTCGCACCAGGAAACAGAAAAGCACCACATACGGGAAGAGAGAGCTGAAGTACATCACCTGAGAGAGAGAGAGAGAGAGAGAGAGAGAGAGAGAGAGAGAGAGAGAGAGAGAGAGAGAGAGAGAGAGAGAGAGAGTCAAGTCCGTTACACAGTGTTGCTATGGACACGCTTCTCTGAGGCCTCACACATGGGACAAAATCTGCGACCATAAATACACACGCACACACACACACACACACACACACACACACACACACACACACACACACACACACACACACACACACACACACACAGCTTTGTGTTTGCTTGGCACTGAATCTGTGAAATCTTACCAAATGTGGAGAGGACTCCTTGAGGTTTGAAGAGAGTCTAAAATCCTTCCTACAGCATTTCTGTGAATCATTGCAGTAAACTGACGACGATAATTGGATTACTACGTTTAGTGTGTAAAGAAATGTGTCGTACCATTTATTTTCCTATTAAAAAAGTGGGCTGATGTTGCGCTGTGGTGTATGACTCACTCTCTGGATAGAGATTACAGGATGTTGTTGCAGTTGTTGCCAAACTAAGCATTTTCCATCTGCCTTTGCTTGGTTCAGTTTAAGCTTATTAATGCTGCATGTGGGTCTCTTCCATAATATAGATGAGATCCAAAAATAGACAAGTGTTTTCAAGAGGCTGTAGAATCTCACCTATCACTGCAAATTGAATAAAACATTGCTGATATCGAGCAATCGTTCATTGTGAAAACAATTCATCTTTATATGTTGTAATCTCTGAAGGCTCTGCCCCTGCTGTGAAGCCATGGAGACCCCGTACCTTCCCAGAGGACTGAATGCCCTTGATGACAGCCAGGCAGACCAAGATCCAGGCCACCAGCAGGGAGAGGGTCATCTTCCAGTTCAGGCCACCCGTGTCGTCGATGCTGCTGGTGATGTTGAGCGTCTGGCGGTACCAGAAGTACGTTGTGGCCGAGCTCTTCTCACACTCGGGTACCACGACTACAACAGCATCCACCAGAGGGAGGGAATTGGCATTAGTGCTGCGACAGTGGAGATATATCAAATACACAATGGACGGCCGATTTGAAGGTTTATAGAAAACCTAAAATGTTATTAATTTGAATTGGTAAGGTACCTAATTCATTGATGTTTTTCTTGAAGCGTTAACAACACCTGTTGTTTGATGGAATATCGTCAGACCATTGTAAAGAATATGTGTCACACGGGTGTGTGTGTGCACACGAAAATGGGGCCGACTGAACAAAACATGGCTTCCTAGGGCTACTAGTCAAAACCTACACTGAGTTAATTCCTTTAATCTGCAAAGTAACAAGTGCCTCTAACTGTTAGACAAATGTAGTGGAGTCTAAAGAACAACAGTACAAAGCAAATACAAAAATACTCAAGTAGTACTTCATAATTGTACGTGAGTAAATGTTCTGACTTATGTGCTTCTCTACTGCACGCAGCTTAACTGAATCCTGTAAGACGCTCCACAGCATCCCTGCTGCATTCATAATCATAAGCAGAGTGGACATCCTGCCCTCTAATGTTAAGCTGATGCCCTTTACTCTGCCAGAACCTGCATGTGCCTCCACACAGGCTGCCAGCTGCCAGCCATTCGAGGTACTGACACTGTGGGATCATACCATCTGACAGGCTGGGCCAATAGAGCTGCTCTGTAGGATGGCGTGCAGGGCCATCCCGCCTATAGAGACAGCATCAATTTATTTTCTGTTTCCCTGCAGAAGCACTGCCGCTGACTTGCTGAGCCACAGCGAGGCAAGCTGTTTAGATGCAAAGACACGTTCTGCAGCTTTAAGCACCGCCCTGCGCAGCACTGGGCGGCCTGTGTGCGTCTGAGTTACTTGGCTGGATATAGAATTGTATTTTTCCCTCTATGTGGCGTCACTGTCTTCACAATAAAAGGCGCTTTTGTATGCGCACTTTTCTTGAGCCGCACACCTCTGTCATAGCGTTGTTGTGCGGTGGCATTGTGTTGTGCACTCACTGGCTTGGGTTCCATTGATTTGGATGGGGCATTCAGCCCAAGGCAGTGGATACTGGAAAGACTGGAAGAAATAGAAGATGCTCCAGCCGATAATCACATTATAGTAGAGGCCCACAAAACCGCAAACCTGAAGGGGGAAAGAGAGAAACAGGCTGTACTTACAGCTCCTAAAAAACAATCACTGTCTCGCCACAAAAACAGCACTGTGGATAAACAGTATGCAGTTTATTGAGGTGAACACCTCTTCATGAGTAAGAGCACAGGCGCTGAGCACACATAGCTTAAGTGGATGAATTATTGAGCTGTTTGCTCTCAGCAGCCATGGCCGTGGTCCTCTATGAGAAGGTATTTATAGCTGCTGAATCTCCACACGCCTAACTGCGCCAGGACGGGCCTCTCCCTTCCCTCTTTTGCATTAGATTGATGAATTTGTGATCAAAAGAACGAGCAAACAGAAAGACAGACACAGTCAATCACTGGCTGTTGGAGGCCGATGATGCTGATGGGATGGATGGGTGCATGATGGGTCACCACTCGTGCAGATGATGGGGACAGATTACGACTGTGATCTACGCTGGTCTCTGCATGCTGCTTGCTGAAAACCATCAAGAGGAACTAATACTAGCAGGCAGAGGGGTGCAGCACTACAGTTTGTTGTCTCTGCACACGACATTTCTGACTCAAGTCAAGACATGAAAGGGAGAAAATGACCATTGGTTGGTGTTTGAGGATCATAAATACAGATTGTTGTCTGTCTGTTGTAATCATGTGTACACTATGTATGATACAACATTACTCTTTATTGTATTTTATAAAAGGGATTATAAATTATCACACAGGTCAGTGATAAGTTATTAAAAGCTATAGTAAACATGGTTGACAGTTTGTGAGTCCACAAAAGGCCCCTTTGGTTGGTGAGTAGCTCCTTTTATTGCTGACTGGAAAGAATATGTAATATGTTTTTCCAGTAATAATAACACATCAAATATTAGTTGGTCATTAATAAATCCGACTTCCTCCAGAAGGTATGCCCTCAAACAGTTTAATGGGACAGGTTCATTTACTGACAGGTGAGTGGAGAGAGTGCTTGTTGTTGACTTTAATTAATTTCACCTACAATATATTCCAGTTGGAAGTTTTCATGACGGTAAAAAGTATCAAAATGCCACAGAAACGTCTCCAATCTCCTCTGCAGCTACATCAACTTCCCAACTGGACATTTTGATGTGATTACACCTGATCAACTGGTAATCTACATGATTTCATGCTGACCTTGTGAATGAAACTACTCTATAACAGCGTTTAAATTATGAACTTCTTATTGCTGCACATAATTGATAAATTATATTTGGGACACTCTATAGTTAAAACTTTCCATCGGTCTCTCCACTACTTCAATCCTCACAGAAATATTTTAACTACAGGAGGAAAATGTTCACCAGAGGAGGAAGTGCAGGGATCCCTTAGCTTTATGTGCAGCGCCATGATCAGGTTCATATTCAGTTGATCCAATACTTTGTTTTATAATCAAAAATGATACATCCCATCATCCTCAGCTGCACTTTGTAATGCTGATGTGTTATGATGATGAACGTTAACATGCTATTTTGTTAAGTAAGAAGAGGGATAATGTAGAACTATAACATTTAAATGGGAATAGAGAATGAAGAAAAACTGTTCCAAAACAAAACTATTCCACTTCTCCATGTTGTAAAGTATGACTAGTATGACATTTTAATTGGTTAATGGGCTCATGTTTGCACTTACCATCAGACTGGAAACCCCGATGCCTCCCAGCTGAGGGTAGACGTAGTTCCACACCCCGATGCTGCCACGCCTGATCCTCTGACCCACTGCCAGCTCCAGGAAGAACAGGGGGATGCCGATGAGGAGGAGGAGAATAAAGTAGGGCACCAGGTATGCACCTGAGGGACAGAGGAAAGAGCGTACAGCTGCTTTGGTTATCTGAATGTTTTAAATCCATGTATAGTGAAGGACAAAAGCTCATTGTAAAACAGCAGAGCGGACATTATCTCAGTGAGTCTATTCTCTTCATTATGCACCCCTCTCTTCCTCTCTTCCCTCTCACACTCTTCATCTTTTTTCTGCAGAAAGAATAATTGAGAGGGAGCAGCAGGCACTTAAAGACCACAAGTCACGTCCTGTCCGTCCTGCTTACGTCAGGACATGAAGGGGCACCATGGTGACAAACCATCCACAGCCAGAGAGGGCGGGCTCATACTGACGGACAGCTGGGAGGAGCAGCTGGTTTCCAGGCTGAAAACAAATGACGCTCGACTCGATCAAAAATACTGATCACGTTGTGAGTGGCTATTAGAGCAAGCAGCAGACAAAGGAAACAAAGACAGGGACACAGTGCTGCGTTACAGTGGTATTATTATCTGGACCGTTAGAAGTGACTTCTGTGTTGTTGACTACTTTTACTGATCTTTGATGTCTATTCTGAGCGGAAAACACAGAACAGAGGAAATCCAAACATGGTCAGGATTGGTCAGTATGGAGGATGACGATGTTATTTTAACTACACATTGACATTTGTTAGGGCTCTCTGGATTTCTACGGTTAAAGTCGGAGTTTATCAAATATATATATATATTTGATAAACTCCGACTGTCAATTTAATTTATAGATCTGTATGATTGGAAAAATTAGGTCTATTCTAACCTGCGGTGTAGCAGCTGCAGCCAATTTAAGACTAGAGATTAATTGTTTGGGTTCAGAGCAAATTTCTATATATTTAGGTGAGTTAGTCATAGTCTGCCAAGTTCGACTTTATTTTTGTTTCTTTGTTTTTCAATTACCTCCTTGATGGGTTCAAGGATACTTTATTTCATTGCTCCACTGAGGTCAACTCGGTTTTTTTAGTGGACTATTTAACATTATTTTGTGACTGATCTTTGCAATTAAATAACACAGTTTAAACTTTTGTTGAGAAAGAGACGACATAAAGGACAAGGATGGACAATAGATGGAGACAGTTTGTCCTCATCTCTAGAACAAGCCCAGACAAGACAATGCAACACCTCCAACGGTGTCAAAATCCAGCAGGGGATACACACTCATTACTGCACACACTCTGATTAACATGATTCAGCTTTGTTGTATCATGCATCTCAAATACCCTCTTTACACACACCTCCTACTCAAGGTAGAACCAACAATGTCTGAAAGCCCAGGAAATAAGTATTTACTCCTCCACTTCCTCCATCTTAGTCATCACACCGTTTATCCATAAAACCAGTAAATCATAATCCCAAAGATAGGGCAGAGGAACCGGCAAGAACAGCAAATATAGACTAAACAGGAGGATGTTGCAGCGACCCTCAGTGTTACCTCCTCTTGATGGGGAAACATCTTGTAGCTGCTGATAGCACAAGTCTAAAAGCGCTGAAGAGACTGCCTCTCTGACTTGGACGATTAGTTTGCTAATTTGTTGACAGGACGCAATTTGTCAAAGAAAAGGAGGCTGCGGACCGTCACCAGGCAAACTGAGCAGAACCTTTATAAGAGAATGGGGAGAGAGGCAAGATATGTACTGAAAATGGGTATATACTGAAATATAAATTTCAGTATATATATATATTTATATATATATAAAACTTTTAATTGCAATGTGCTTGAAATTAATAAATTGGATAACATAATTTTGTAAAATTATATGATCATAATAATCACCATATGGTTCCACCAAAAATCAAAATATATAATATTGTTATAATAATTCTGGTTTAGCAAAATTCATCAATGATTAACTCAAGTATTTCATGGTATGGTAATGTGAATAAGCACATGACATGATATTTTCTTCACCACATCCTGCATTATTATCTTATATAACCGGTTTGCAGTGTGTTCACATGACCTTTTCTCTTACTCCTCTGAGTTTATGTTAATGGCTCAGAATAATGTTGAAAGTCTCTATGGTGCTGAAATGGTGTGGCAATTTTGTTGAGTACAACCTTTTATGTGGTTGAAACTGAGAGGCAACGTGGTATTGCCTTAAAATGAGCAACTCTTGGTTTACTTGAACAACCAACATCGGTATCAATTCATTTAAAAAAAAAAATCCTACTTTTAAGCCAGACGTAAACATTCAGAGCTCTGTTGCCTCACAGCAAGAGGGGCCTGTTGTCAGTGTGGGTTCTCTCCAGGTTCTCCTGCTTCCTCCCACACATCCAAAGACATGCAGCTCAGGTTAATTGGACTCTAAATTGCCTGCAGGTGTGAATGGTTGTCTGTCTATATATGTGCCCTGCGATTGACTGGCAACTTGTCCAGGTTGTACCCTGCTTTTGCCCAATGACAGCTGGGATCGACTCCAGATAATCGGTTTGGATAATGGATGGATGCCACCTAGAAAGGCACAGCACATTGTCTTGTGTTTCTTCTCTTATCTTACACTGTGGACGAGAAACAAACAATCTCATGCCCAAACCAAAGGATAAAATCTAAATTGTTACATACTATTAAGGTAACAGCTCCCATCTGGACACTTATTTTATTGAGGATTTTACACAAATAAAAACTCAACACAGCATTTCTTTTGCTAACAATTACTCAGCACCCTGAGGGGACACATGTTCACCGTGGGTGACCCAGTCAGGAACAAAACCATGAAGTGTCTCTCCATTTTACACATTGGGCTGTCCGTTTCTGTGATTCAGACTGATACTATGCACCAAAATCATGTCCAGATATACATCCACCTACCTCCTCCGTTCTTCTGGCACAGGTAGGGAAACCTCCAGACATTACCCAGGCCCACGGAGAAGCCCACCTGGGCCAGGATGTACTCCAGCTTGTTGTTCCAGGCCGGTCGGCCTTCCTCTGCGTCTGGGTCCGGGGAGGGTATCAGGGCCTTTACTGGAGCAGTAGAGCCGGGACTCAGACCCATACTCATCTGACTGCTCTTATAGTCCATGGGGTGCTCCAGGGACAGCAGGTCAGCCACTGACTCAGTGACCGGCTCATTGCTGTGCTCCCGCTGGGTCACCTTGGTGTTCTTTGGCATGGCTGCAACACCGGAGCTCTTTCAGGTTGAAGGAGGAGGAGGAGGAGGAGGAGGCAAGGAGAGCCCGAGGTGTCTGACTGGACGAAGATCAGGAGGGAGCAATAAGTTGTGCTTTTTTTTTGAATCTGTGAAGAGAAATATTGGAGACAGACAGGAAATGTCGGTGTTAAGGGAAGAACACATTTTTTCCAGAAACCATAATTTGCAAAACTGTGATTAGCTTTAATTCCCACGATTTTCTGATACTTTATAGACCAAGCAATTAATTGACAAAATAATCATATTAATTGATATAGTAATCATATAATAATCGTTTTTGAAGGCAGCCCTCTGCACAACATCACAGTTCAGGAGACGGACTTGTGACCAGCGACTTCACTCATTTCAGTTCAGAACCGAGCATAAGCACATGGAGCATTTTGAAATGGTCATAGAACTGTGAGGTATCAGTAATCCACTTCATTGTGGAGAAAGAGACACTAATATCGAATTACAAGCAATTTCACAGCAATTTCACAGCAGAGCCAATTATACTGAGTCATGTGATTAGCATGAAAAGCATCGAAAAGTCTGTATGTGTGACTGTTGGTCTCATGAGAATAGTGCTATAAAACTAAAGCCTCTAAGCACGTGTCTCATTGTTTATTTATTGTCTAAATTCTTTTCTCATCACACAGCTTTAACGTCTTTAAGTTGTTTTAAGATTTCAAAGGCTGCAGTGAAGAAGTCCAATGCTCCTGAAAAGAAACAAGCTGCCTGGAAAGTTAGTTCCTCCAAATTCTCTGGTATGTGTCAGCTTTTCAGAGGCCCTTTGCAAATCCAATCCACTAATAATCCTGTGTGCAGATAACAACACAGAATAAGAGCTACTGTGTCTGAATAAATACAGATTCTCCATTGTAAAAGAGGATTTTACTGTTAATAAGCCACCCTTCAGCTAAAAAAGACATATTGATTAAAAGAGAACTTCATTCATTTAGCATTACACTCCTGTCACTCAAGATGGACAGTTTAAAACGAAAACTAATTATTCCATAAATGTTTCTCCTATTTTAAAGCCCAGTGTCTACATTACCCATCATTTATGCTCTTTCTGGAGCCACAAAAGTCTTCAAAATACTTTTTTCACATTTACAGTACTAATCAGTTTCCTTTAAGTGAATTGGTATTTTCTGGGTGAAACAGCATCTTGACTCTTTAATGGTGTTACAGAGGTGGTAGTTAATTCCACCTCTGCTATAAAACACTGTGGGAAACCCTGTCAACACTGTAGAACTAATCCTTTAAAATTAAAATGGAAATGTGTAGCTGCAAGCATTAAACACTCAACATGTCAAGACTATTGACCCTTAAAGTCTGGTGTTTAAAAATGACATGAAAACATATATAGACAGTTCACATTTATATCAACATACTACTACTAAAGGCCATCTTAACAGTGCATGAGGAGGACAATCTTGGTTAAATACCAAAGAAGCAGCAGGAGCAGAAAAGGACAGAAACCAGACTTTGAAGACAGATTTCAGGTTCAGCTGTCTGACTTTTCACTCTGGGAGCTCAAGAGCAGAGAGACCAGAAGTGTTTGATCTGGACAAGGCCACTAATCTGAAAACAGATGCAGCCAATGGAAATCATCAGAGGGGCTTTTATTCACAGTGACTTCTGAAAAACGGTTGCCAGCCGGCTGGACTCTGAGCCCTTCCACAGGCTGCACCAGCAGCACGCAAATTACATTCCTGAGCAGCAGCGCTGAGCCCCTGCAGTCACGACACGCAGCAGCTCCGAGGCTGAGAGCTCAACACAGATCTCAGAACAGTAGTGACCTTTCCCACAGCAGTCTACAGATGCACAATACCGAGTCTTCATCGAACACTCCCTGAATTTGGTGTGAAACGATGATGTGCATGCATGGCCAAGACCCTGAGTTCGGGGGATTTTTATGTGTGTGCAGAGTGAAGTGGAGCTCACACAATGTGTTGTCCTTTTCTTATGAATGGAATTGTTGATATAGTTAGTAATAACCAACCGTTAGTGCTCATGGGTTAGGACGATGGTGGCCCGCTACACACAAATGGTCGATACAATTCTCACTCTGACTTTCTAATCATGTGCAGTGAAAGTTTTCGATGTTGATGCAGAAATACACCAGCAACTTTCCCAGTTTCACAGTATGTGCTGACACAGATGGCGAATACAGAGACAGCAGGACTTCACATATACAGTGCAAGACTGTTACAGATTATGACTCAAGAATCAATCTGACGGAAACATGTTGAGTGGTGGTGGTTTTGTCAGCATACTGAGGAGAGAAATGCATCATTTTAGGAGTGTCGAGGAACCGAGAAAACATGAATGCAAAGGAAAAGGTGCTGCAGATACTGAAGGATGTAACTTCAAAGCAATGGGAGTGTCGGGACCAGACCCATGAGACCAACACGTGCAGTCAAATGAGGCAGATGTATCAAGTGCCTGTTCCTGTAACTATATTTTATAATTCTCTGAGAATAGTTTGGTGTTGATGACGTAACAGATCAGGTTCTCGGTTTCTCCTGCAACAATTCGCACCACTTTTATCTTGCCTGGTTGCTAAGCAATGGCTCTTCCTGTAGAATTGAAATCCCATCCCTGCAGCATCATTGGTCGCCTTTCTCTCCCCTCACCATCTCAAACAGGCCGACATGATACCTCCCGAGGGTCGGCTGCAAATAACACGGAGCTGCTGTGGCAGGACTGAGGTGGACGATAGATTGTGGCAAAGCTGGAGGTGACGTCTGTTGTGGGATCTATTGCAGGGTCAACCAGGCGGCCATCACAGGCAGAAAAGTGTGTCATTGTGGACAAGGATTGCCATTCAGTGATGATGAATTACTTTCCCCCAATAACATTTGATCCTGAGGGACTGGACAGGTACAAAACAGCACCTGCATGGCCATGTTCAGGCATCCTTCAGACACGCAGCTCACATGCCGCTTGAGGACTATACGGGGATATAACCTCGGATGCCTCGTCAAGGTCAAATGAATCACATCATTATATTATTACCGCGGAGATGCAAACAACACCAATACAAGTCCGCAGGTGATGAACACACGCGCACAATGTGTCACGTATACCAGCCATATTTGGACACCCATGGCGCGGCGTCGTCAAACACGGAGGATTAATGAGCCACGTTCACCGTCAATGTTGCGGCGAAACGCCATCTGTCAAGTGAGGATGATCATCTCTACCAAATACATAGCATGTTCTTTTGCGAGGAGGGTGGGCGTACTCGAACGATTCACAACAATTTATTTGACCCAGTTAAGCAAACACATCTAAATTGACCAAATGGCTGACAGAACGTTGTTCTTACCGTATGCAACCAGCAGCGCGGGCTGTAGCCTCCGACTCAGCGTGACGGTGTGGATCCAAAGCGAGGGGACGCTCTCCTCATTCAGCCACTGCCTCTGTGGACAACATCTCTGCGCGCACAGAGATGCGAGATTTGCTTCCAGTCGCAGGGCGCATGGTGCGTAAATTAAATCTGACGCACAAGTTTGCTTCCTGTAGTTACATTAACGTGTGCAGGTGACGGCGTGCTGCAACTGTGTATCGCTTGAACGGGGTTCTGCAGCACTGCAGAATACCTGCCCACACCTCTGGCTTCCACGTGCGTGTGGCTGTGTTGTGGGATAAATGAGCTCCCTATAGTATTGAGAAATTACCATGGCAAGTCACGACGAAGTCTGACGCAGGTTTGAGTCACCAAATCGTGCGCACGTCAGCAGTTGATCCAAAAAAGCGGAAAAAACATCTGCAGTGTTCCCAGGACAATAATAAGAGAATCACACATGTATCACTCAATCATGTACATCAAACGAATTGGTTTATTATGCTGCTAGTGCAAAAGGTGTTTGGATTGATAAGCTTTCTCCGCAGCTCTAATGAGAATAGTGATGATGATTATTTCATATATTTGTTATTATTATAATTGTTATTATTGTATCTGCAGAAGTAGTACGAAATATACAGACCTAGTTAATCTTTACATTAATGGAAGCTATATCAAAGTTGACCTCAATTATAAAGGCAGTGCTGGATGTTATTTCTTGATACATAATAATAATTGTCCGTTGATGTATTGACATAGGTGTGAAAAGACATGTCTATCAATAATTTATGGCACAGTCATTTTTCTCTCCTCTGTCTCTGTCTGCCAATGCTCCACACTCCATATGTTTTCCCTCTGGCCTAGATGTCTTTTTATTAACAGAGAAGTTTGCCTGACTTTTTTTCTTCCTTTTTGTTGTTGCCCTCATGCATGTAATTGTTCATTATTAAGACAATGCAGGGTTTTGTCAACATGATAACCTTCAATTTGAATTGTCTGGGAGTTGTGAGTATATAATCCTTGACAATTTGGGACACTTGGATGAACAGTGCAGGTGCAGTTTGTACAGAAGTGTTTCAGCTCCTGGTAACGTCCTCCTATGTCACCAGAAAAAGCTTGGAGTGTGAAAAAGGTGTGAGATCAACAAATACACAGATATGTTTGGTGGATACTATTTAAAGATGCAATGTGCTACTAGATGGCTGAAGGATATCCTGCAGGAGTGACAGTTTGTTTTTCCTGTGGTAACTTCCTGACTATCGTCACAGCATTTATGTGTCAGCGGCAGATCATCACAGTGAAGGTGTTCGGTGACTGCTGTTCTTACTGCAGCATCGTCCACTCATGTGACCTGCAACATCTTAGAAAATACAAAGGACATCTTAACCCTGCTGTACGCGCTAACCCTGGGCAATTCTCTGCTTTCATCACAAGACACCACCAACACACACACACACACACACACACACACGTAACCGAGTAGTGCTGCTTCAGCCGACAACATGCATACACACTATGCCTCCTGTCTCCTTCAATTCACTCATGTGACTCACTTTCCAAGGGCTGACTGCTGGGATCAGTTGCCATGACAACCGCTGATCATATGAGGGTTACTCACCCTGTGAGCATTTTCTCTTTTTTTTTTCTCTCCTCCTCTCTCGCACCTATACTGGTATTCTGCAGCACGGCTGTGAATGAGCGACTGAAGTAAAGTAATCCCCCCACACGTTATCACGAGGTTGGTTATCCAGCATGCGGTTCATCGCGTCTGATGAGTGACTCGCCTCATGTAAACACGTTTATCACACCTTTAAATTATGCAACAGGAGACACAATGTGCCGTGCCTCCTTCTGCCGTATTGTTCACCTTAAAGCTCTATGAATAACCACATCATATCTGATAAATGGTGCCACAGGAGAAACGTCCTTCAGCGCATCATCAAACACAGCTCTCCATCTCTTGACCTTGAGCCGGGTGCTTTTATTCCTATTCTTCTCACACAGAAGAGGGAGAAGCTGCAGCGAGGCCCTTGGATGCAGCGTTAATATTTTACCTCGTTAAATTAGAGTACAATACAGATGTAATGAGCCATCAGACTGGGCTGTGATGTACTGAGCCTTTTATTTATAGTTCTGTGGAGTCTGACTGCGAAAGACCCATAAATACAGAAAAGACAGACTGAACCTCAAGACTGATTGCAGCCATATGCAAGAACACGATCCAAGAGTCACCATCAAATATTGACTTTATTCTGGATGTGAAATCTGGCTCTGGAATAGGTGGGAGATAACATGTTTCCCCACCTCATCACTCAATGTCAGCTTGAACGCAAATTGTGAATGACGGGGATGTTTATATATTGGATGCTATTGTGAGAACCCCATTCACATCAGTGGAGCACCTGTCCTTATCTGCAACCTCAGGAGAGCCGGGCTGCCAGGTCACAAATTAAACATGCTGACAAATAACTGGGGTTAATCAAATCCACGTCTCAGGGGTGTTTCTTGTGCAGCTGAGCCTCCTCAGCACTCACGATTCAACTTCCTCTCTCTGCTCCCCCCTTTGCTTGCTGTCAGTGGTGCAGTCCCAAGTCCTTCAATACTGACACCTTTGCCTTTATTCCCCTCTGGGTGTGAGAGTGCTGCCATAGGAAAGAGATGGACGGATGAGGAGGGAGGGGTGTTGGCTATTCCCCTGACTGACTATCCGCTGCTGCTCTGAGGACGAGAAGGCAGCTGTAACTAACGCTGGCTCGGCTGCAACACGAACAGAGCACACTTCCAAGAAATGTACTGAAAAAGTGTTGTTTTTCACATTTGTTTACTACTTTGAAAATCAGTTCACTGGTGGAAGCAATCTACAATGTTCCAGGGCAGATATCTCATTAGTAGTCGCCCTTTGCCTATTTCCATTTAATTGCCCATCCTGTTCAAGTGACAAGAGGCTCATTAGCACTCTGGTTAAGCATCACGTCTCCTCCCTAGATAAAGAAACATACACAAAAGTCACAACCGCGGGTGTTAACACCTGGGATGAATGAGCAGCGGTACAATCGATGGCAGAGATTTGGCTGTGAGACGGCTGTGTAATAAACATAAAATTAATCTGGTGATGCATTATGGGCGTGATGGTTCGACACAATAAACCATGTAGACAACGATAGCGTCTACATTTGAGGCTGTGATTCTGTTGCATGAGTAGGAATAAGTGTGGTCTCCTCCCAGAAGAATGACAGTAAAACTGTGAGATGAAAAACAATTCCGCAAGGAGATTGTATTTACTACCTATTGCTTTTATGAGCTCAGAGAAGTGACAGTTGGCCTTTTATCAGCAGACATTGGCAGCTCCTCGTCATATTGTACATATCAATCTCTTGTTTCATATTACTTGAGTTCTTCAATAGAAAATAAATAAGCAGAAATAGTCTAATGTTACTTTTTGACATAACTTCAGACTACACCTAATAGGCGACATTAAAAAAGGCCGAACCCATTTACACAAGTTTTGGCTTTGTAGAAATTATAATATAAAGGCCATATTGTGCGATTGCTTTGCGAAAGGCAGAAACTAATCAGAATGTTAATTTCCAAAATCAATGAATCGTGAAATTAAACAAATGCCACAATTCTTGTCTTTATAGTGCAGCGCCTCCACCAGCTGCTTTAACATGACATCTAAAGGTCATAGCATAAAGCATGGCGCAGAGATGTTTAAAGTTATCCCTGTAGGTTTGGGTGATCTCGTCCTCTTGGCCCTTCACTCACACCAGATGGCTGTTCAGACCCCGAGGTCCGCGGCTGTATAGTAACACAAATGTGCAAATAGTACTGTAAAGAGTTCCTGCTAGTCCATAGATCAATGTGCATTCATCCTTATCTGATGCATAAGGGAAACTCATTGGGCCTTGTTGGTTTTAATGGTCATGAGCCAGTTTGCCCTGATAGAAACAAATACAGGAGCTGTTCCTCAGATGTATTTAAATCCTGTAAACTGAACACGTACAGTGGGTAGATGTAATTTACAGTCGTTGTTTGCTTTATATGGCTAAATACAGAGCCTGTCATATCTCAGTATTCCAGTGATATGAGCCATTGTGACTAGAGGAGCGTTTCTAAACACAGTGACATGATATACCAAAACCCCACAGACCCAGTAAGTGTGACCTGTGAAGAGTCCATCTCAGACTGCGGCCCCTTCTCTGCCACCTCTTGATGACTAATCTGCAGCGACTGGTGCCAACAGGGCAGAACAGGGCTTAAAAAAGCAGAGCATACGCCATCTTTTATGTAACGACATAAAAGACTGAACAAAATGTTTGCACCCTGGCTGTTGTGACCTTGTCGGCTGTGTTCTTGTCAAAAATCAGCACTCCCTGGGGAAGATCAGAATTGTTCATGTGTATGTGTTGCGGGTGTTCAGGTGTATCTGTATGTATTGTATTTTGTATTAACCAATCTTTCCGTGTTTATGCTGTCTATATCATAAAAGGATCTAATGTCTTTCTTTGTCATATTTCTGTTACAGCCAGAGCAGTTCCAAGTTATCATGTTAATCAAATGTCCATAACTACCCTGTGCTGAATGCAATGGATGTTTCCTGTAAATGAATCTCTCAGCTCCCATGCCTAGGTACGTATGGAGTGAGGCTTATTTATTCATGAGCGAACACCCAATGGACCTATGAGATTTAAAGGCCACAGCGTGACTCATGTTCCCCTATCTCCAACACATCAGCCAGCTCTCTGTGAGGACTTCAGTCCTTAAACTTAGCTATTAGGAAAAGCCAGAATGTCAAACCCGACACAAAAAGTATATTATTAGATTTGATCTTTTTTTACCCAGCATTTGGAAGAAGAGATTTTAGTCTATTAATTCAGAAAGCATCACTTCAGAACAAGTCTTTAGGTTGTAAATTAAAACATCCGGTGTGTGTCTGTTTTCTCAGTTTTACACTGCTCTTAGTGTGTTTGGGGTTTTGTTAAAGAGTCTTTGTGATTCTGCAAGAGCCTCTGTGATAGTATTGCGCCCTCTACTGGTTTGAATTGCAGCAGCAACATATAATGTGAAGACCAACCAGGATATCAATACAGGTCGTTTCATCTGGACACCTGCAGTGTGAAATGAGAAACCTGCACACATTGATTTAATCTAAAAAGGGAGGTTACTTTGTAATGTTTTTCTGTGTACAATGATTCGTTTAGTTTGCTGTTCTACAAGATCAGTAAATAACAAATATTAATTTCCACAGCTTTGCTCAGTCAGTCTCATGTCTCAGAACGCTTAGCATGGTAATCTGCTTCCCTCCCTCCATCTCCACTCCGGCTGTCGAGGCAGGCTGCTGAGACCTCTACATGGAGGCTCCATGCCATCTGGGCTGCAACAGGGAGTGGCAACCAAGACACATGTTCAACCTTTATGGACCTTCAGCAAGACACAAGGTGGAGGAGTAGTTTTTTTTTAAATTGAAGATAAAAGGGGGTTGAAAATGTATTCGTCAAAATCAAAAAGCATCATCATTAAAAACATTACAACAAAATAGATGCTTATAGGTTATTCAAAACTGCCCAGCTTTGCAGAGCCCCTAGCTCCATGGTCTGTTGTGAATTATTTTGGGATGACTGGCAGCACGCTGCAGGCCTATGTTTACTCTACGAGCATCCAGAGAAAAAAGCTTTTCTTTAAGAGTGCAGTCTGAAAAGCTAAACTAGTGTATTCAGAAAAGCTCAATAAATAAACAAAAAACAACTATGCTCTTCTCCAATAGAAGAGAATACAGTGGTTTGTGCCATTCAAATCATGACTTATCAGTCTTATAAGGTGACGGAGAGCATAATGAGCATAATTAGATAAATGTACATAAAGTACATTTTGTATGTTTTCAGCATGGCTGTTATACCTGCTGCTCTGCAACCGTATTCCCTCTCTTGTTCAGAGTCGCGTCTTCATCAGAAGCAAGGCCAGCCGTCACTGTGATTCATTGTTGCTCAGACGCCCTCATACAGAGTCTGGCCAGCTCCTCGCTCTATCGGCAGACAGTCTCCTCTTCTTTCTCCCTCTCTTGGAGATAAACGACCTCATCTCTGCATCGCTCTGTGGCCGCCATCGATTGTCGCTGCTCGCTGTCTCATTCTCCCCTCCCCTCCTATCTCTCTCATTTAATCCCTTGTTTTCACCACACCCCGTTTCACTATCGATTTGAAGGCAGGGTGACAAGAGCTTGATATCTCTTTTTGCAGTGTGCTTTTTTTATATGCAGCAGCAGCAAAGCCTGCAGGTTGAAGACAAAGAGAACCCCCACAGGAGCCATTGGCAATATATTCACATGCTTTTTTTTTGCTTTGACGGGACGGTCCCAATGATTAAGTAAGAGTGTCATTCTCGCTGTAAAGATGCTTAACTTTGGGGTCAGCAGCATGTTGCCTGAGTTAAATTCAGCCATCGCAGCCACAAAAGCTGGCAACAGTCTGCCATTGAAACCATAAACAACAGAGTAAAGGGTGAAATGACCTGGTCATAAAATCTGGCTAGTCACTGGGTTTGATGTACAGTTCTGGGCTCTGTAAAAACTGCCTTTGCTCTGAGCTCCATGGCCATTAGTGGGAATGATTATCGCCATATATTTCAACCTGTAGTCGCCTACTGAAGTTTTAGGTAATAGCAACTCCAAGGTCTCGCCCGTGACAGTAGGGAAACAAATGATTATTATAAGAGGTTAAAGGTAATAGGCCATAATTCACAAGGCCCAAAAAAGAGTTTCTGGCCGTAATCAAAGCTGGTTTTCATACACTGAAGGTGCCTGTTTGACAGGCCGTTTGTCTGGCTGCATGAAGTTGTTACACCCCGCTCTCCATATATGTGCCAACTTTCAGAGGAAAAGTATTTTGAGTAGCACAATTTTGATTATGATTTAATCAATCACCACAATATCTAAAATCATATTCAGGCTTAAGGACAATTATTAATTACAAGACCTTGTCCAACACATTTACAGAGGTGAAACACTGGAGGAAGCATTCACTGCTTTTACTCAGGTAAAGGTACAACTAACTCAAATGTGCACTCAAGTACACACAGCACATGATTAAATGGTTACCTGATTATATTTACAATTGCCACTAATAATTTACAGAACTTTTTTTCACCCTTTATTAAGACATAGTTAAAGACATAGACCAGTGGCAAACACTTGTATTAACTGGCCATTAATCATAAACAGTGGATACAAGGGCAGGACATCAATTTCTGGTTGATATAACTGTTAATCACCACTAGATGGTATCATTAATGTCGCTGTGCCTCAGGAGCTGATATGGTGATGACAAGGAGCCGGCTTGAGGCTTGAAAGTCCATCCACATTGCAAACGTCAGTCTGTTGCTGCTCATTCGGGACAAACATAAGCTGCACGCTGCACTGGAGGACAGTTGTCTTTCTACAAAACCAGGATGTCATCATATACACATAATACACACGTCCGCTTTCTGAAGTTCATTGTGAATCTTCAATCAATGCTCTGTCGGACTGTGTGTGTCATGATACAGCAAGCTAGCAAGATAAATACATTATTCCGAATGGGCATGCACTCTGATATCTGATATCAACGGGTATTCCAGCACTGGAGTTAGCAGGCCAGATAAAACAAACACTGGTTTCTGGCTGTAACGATAGATAGCGTGAAATTAATTCAAGCAATAGAAGTCGTATCACTTGTGACCAGGAAATATATTCCTAATTCTTAGTAAAATAACAAAAAATCCACCCAAAGAAAACACAACTTTGCTGAAAGTCTTAAAAGTAAAGCAACAAAGACTTATAGTGGCTTTAGAAGAAAATAACACTTTGTCAAAACACACAGACTTCAACAAGCACCGTTGCCTGTTTGATACACAAATGCTCTTTAGTCTTTTTCCTTGGGGTCAAAGGTAAAGCCTGTGAGGCCAACATAGTCTTGTTAATAAAACAATAAACAGTCTTCTCTCAATAACCCCCCAGTCAGCACCATCAGGGTTGGCGCTCTGAAACCTGCACTTTCATCCCCTTACTCTTAACTCCAACAAGAACTAGCACACAGGCATGCACCGAGGACCTGCTCATACACATGCGAAGACAATCATTTTAAACATCATTCCACAGGAATATAAGTCTCATTTGTATCACGATGTAGGCTGAATCCTGTTTACACATGAGTACTAAGAGGGAGTTTAATAAGACTGTGTTTACTCTTTGCCCACCATATGTGATGTTCCTGCGTGTTTGAAATCTAAGATCAGTCACAGAGGGGGGCCCTGTGGCTCCCAGGACACCTAATACTCTGCGTGCTCCAGGGCCGGTGAGAAGAAAAAGAGCACAATTGGATTAGATACCAAAATAGGGTCAGTGTTTGTTTTAATCAATCTGGTGACACAGGGAGCTCTTGAAAGCACCGGGTGAAGAGAGCCTGGAGAGAGAGAGAAAGAGAGAAAGAGGAAGGGAGTAATGGAGACAGATAGTGAAAGAGAAGGAGAAAGGGGAAAAGAGAGACAGAGAGGGCAGCCGGGGTGATTGGTCCCCAGGCTATGGCTGGATAATGGAGACTAGAGGCTGGAGGGGAAGCTGTCTGGGGGGCGGCTGGCCTTTCAGAGTTCACTGTCAGGTCTCCAAACCAACGGGACAGTGGTCACTTCCACTCTCCCAGCATTCCTCGAAATGAGCTTTGACAAACGTGGTGAAGCCGGTTAGTTTCCCACACGAGACCAGCAAATGAGCTGACAAAGACTGTCTACCAAACTGAGGATTTATCTCAACCGTTGCTTTGTTGGCCTTGTGTTGATGAAGACT
The DNA here is from genome assembly GCA_023566465.1 of Cottus gobio. NCBI lineage: Eukaryota > Metazoa > Chordata > Actinopteri > Perciformes > Cottidae > Cottus > Cottus gobio. Next base: position 14,682,747 of record CM042215.1, on the reverse strand, counting down.
CAAAATGAAGTTGTTGCAAAAACATTTGAAATCTGAGGCTGATGGGAATATCAACGTTCTGGTCTCAGCCTGTGCTATCAGATTACCAAACATTTTCAGGCACAGTTCTAAGTTTAGAAAGTGAGAGTGCCGAAGCTTCTGATTGAGGAAGATAGTGCACAGAGAAAGATCTGGTGTAAGTGCATGGCTTTGGCTCTTTTTCCATCTAGGCTGTTGCAAGGCTACACTCCCTCGCCAAGTCAGTGAATTGTGGCTCTCGGGGAGCGAATCGTGGTCGCAGATGACTAGACTTTCCGTGGCAGGGCTTAAAATCCTTACTGGGATACACCGCTGAATTTCAGATGTCAAAAATGATTTTCCAATTCCTGGGACAAATTCAGTCTGTATTTGGGGTAACATTTACTACCGTGTCCTAGGGACAGAAACAAAAAGTGCACTGTTCTTCTTGCCCATAATAACAATATAATAATAATCTGGGATCTCGCATCCCAGCTCCCTGAAAAAGGAAAAGACAGAAAAGTCAATGAATTCTAGATGCTAAAGATGTATTTTCTGGTTTATTACCAACCTCAAAGTCCATCTCCAATTTATGTTCAGTGGAGTAGCTCCAGACTGTGGATTTAAACGGTATTACAGATTAATGTTTAGCTGTCTGGCCTTGCGAGGTACTTATTATTATTGAGTTATTTAGTTGCAAAATACCCATTGAGTCATGACATATTCAATTTAAAATTAGTGCTATTTTCCTTTCAACGCCACCCATATAAGTCCTGACCTCAGCATATTGTTGCATATAGAGCAGGGAAAGTGAATACAAGAGCACCTATGAGAATACTGGGGAAATACAAATCCTCACGTTAATCCTGTGTAATGTTGTACAAAATGACAGCTGGTGCGATCTTTTAGCCTGCAGTTGTTCTGCAGTGTGAGCGTGTGCATGTTGGTGTGCATGATATACACTATTTGTGAGTCATAAAGAGGTCCCAACTCCTGCATCTGCATCAGCCTTCTCCGTGGTGTTTGGTAATGGTATCCCCTGGTCGGAAGTGCAAATCCAGCTGTAGCGAAGTGGCCCTAAATTAGATTTTCTGAAACTTGGTGCAGAGTAGTCTCCAGTGTACCGTTTACTGGAGCGCTCCAAACCCACTCGTCAACTGCAGCTTTCATTATCATTACCTAAATCCCTTAAACTTTGTTGATGCAGTGTCACATACCTCAAATGATCTCTGTTGCGCATCAGCCCTATGCTGCTGCATGGCTTCTTCCGTATAGGTCAAAGCAAAAAGTTAGTTTCAGTCTAACTTGAACCTTTACCGCGACAATGTATCTCTTTTAAAAAGTGAAACATGTTGAAAACATTACAACGCGTGCTTTTGCTCTCTGGGCCTGGAGATTACTGTGATGTGCCTGCTGAAAGCTTTTCCAAATCACAGAGAAATCAACGGAGTAAGTTCAGATTTTCGCAGCTGCTTTCTATTCCTCAATGTGCAGAGTAATTCCAAACAGTTTATTTTCTATCCAGCCACTTCAGCCCCCAAGGTCATTGGCTTTTTCTCTTTCTAAACAGGCAGAATTCTCACATGTCCTTTTCTTGGTGGAACTCCACTCAGTCTAATTTGCTACGCTGGTCTGTTCTTCCCCAGCAGACTTGTGACCGCCTCATTCAGATGTGTCAGAGTTCCTATAATTTACAGACCTCATCTTTTGCCTGAGATCTTCTGATAACAAAACAACGGGGCCACTTTCAGCTGCATGAGGCCTTTCACACAGATTACACAGAACAGCAGAACATTCATTGTATTGATTGAAAAAGATGTTCTCTGTGTCTTTTATAATCTTTTAAAGATTGCACAGCCGGCAACCAAGTAGTTCATGTGTGCCTAAATGTTCAGGCATATAACAAGTGTAACTGCAGCTATAAGTCCTGCACAGTAAAAACACATTTGAAAGTCATGATGGGTCACAGCAGAGACAAAACACTAGCCACCATGCTAGCTCCAGTTGCTGTGGGTGAAGTGGTGCATTATGGCCAGTGTCTGGGTGGCTGTTTGAGGGGTCGTGCTCTGTGCCCGGGCCCTCGGGGCACCAGTAGCAGGATGGGCCCGAGCATCCGCTGTGACGATGACCCCAGAGTTTGGCTTGTACAGCTGTATCTGATTGGACAGGAACAAAGAGTTGTGCTGCACTGGGAGTTTGGCATTCAGCAGATATAAGAACTAAGAACCACTGCTCCATACGCTCATCAATATTTCATGAGTGTTGATCTGTATTTCTCAGAATTATGGGACATGTTTGAAGGAGGGTTTAAATCTGCAAAATGTGATTTTGTGTCAAGGCATGACATGCAGCATAATATCGCAATAATGTAGTTTCGCCAAAATCCTAATGTTAATGCATATTTTTATACTTATGTTTTGAGTATTTTCATTGACTGTTCAGGATATTTATATGAAAAATAGACAATTGGTTGGTTCTGTCTGTGTCTTTCACATCTTGCCTCATTTGTAAAACCCATTAAATATAACAAATCATTCTGACACAACTGATAGTAACAGAAATATTCGGACCACGTTAAATTGGTTAGCCTTTATTATTTTGCAACTGCCATCCCTTCATTCAGCTGAACTTGCAAAAACAGACGGATTTATTGTGAAGCACTCAGAAAATATTTCGAGTTGTTCTTCCGTGGACTTTCATAAGTATTTATCCAGAATTTAGCTGACAGGTTTCTTCCAAAAAATGTGAGAACGCTGGTAAGCTACCGGAGACCTCCTGTGCGTCAGGAGTCTTCTCATTTGATACGCTGGAGACCTGCGGCTTGGAGACAAGCTGCAGGTCTTGTCTGGAGCCTCCGGATTACAGATGTGTGTGTGTGCGCGAGCGCGTGTGTTTGCGTGTGTGAGTGTCTGTCTGTCACAATGCCAGAGCCATCATACACACCTCACACACATAAATGTAGGCCTACGATCTTTATGACAATCCCCAAAATGTCAGCAAAAAGTAGATTTGAAAAGCAGGTTTCAGGTCTTTTTTTAGGTTTAGGTTAGCGGTTGTAAAATGTTGTTCATGACTAATCTGTAGGCCTAATATTCCGTAAAATAAAAGAAACGGAGAAATATATAGGTTATTTTAAAATATAGGTTATTTTCCTAACTTTAAAACAGAGAACACGTTATTATATTGTTGCAATGAGGCTATAACTGATTCCCGCTTTCCTGAACACAAGAGCATTTCACGTATTGTGTATTTCGATAAGCTATACTTTTCTCTATTTAAATGTATGTCACTATAGGCAACAACTGAACATTTCAGAGTTGATATATCCTCTCAATTCTTCATCCTAAAATAATTACCCAACAATAATATTGTATTTCTTTTTCGCATGGAAAAACAAAATTCAAATAACGAATTGAAGAAAATAGCCAATACAAATGTAATGTTTATCCTTCATTTCTTTAATTGCTTTAATTGCTTATTTCAAAATGGAAAGGTGCCTCAGAAAAGTGTGATGGGAATTCCCAATACGGCAGTCAAAGAAATCAGAAAAGAAACGCGTTTCTTTCAATGATAAACGATCTTAATTTATCTCCGGAAAATAATGCCAAAATTGAAATATTCTGTAGACATGTAGTTTATATTAATCTATACGCCTGGAAGCAAATGCTCCCACCAAATATTCTATAGTGTTCACAGATGTAGAGGATGAAATAAACTGTCCAATAATGTTAAGTATCAATGGCACAAAATTATAACAATGGCAATCTTCTTTGCTGAGTTTTATGCACAGCTATTATTTTGTCTATGTTGTATTCCCGCGTCATCATAGCATTTTTACTGCAATGTCACACCTTACAGGGTGTTAGGTTGAATGAGTTAGGAAATAATTAATTATCTAATGAGATTATTTTAGGATATACCATAAATAGGTGTATATAAACGTTATAACTATATGTATTTATTTAAATGTACTTTTCAGTAGTCCACAGACATCAGATTGTCTGGATGAAAACAGGTGCTTCATGTTTCGATAACATGGACACTTGTAATGCATTCACCGGAACCCTGCAGTGTCTGCGGGACAGGGAGACCTGCGGAGGTTCCTGTCCTCCGGCTCTGGAAAATTAAAAACCCCATAATAATATCCAGTCTGCTTGACCACCTGCAGTCCGAGACCGTCTGTGTTGGAGGTTGTTATAAAACCGACAAAAAGCAGCATCAATACGAGTATAGCTATTAATTATTCTCTAATTCTCTTCATGCGTTTAAAGTAATATATATCCAATTTCCCCACAATATCTTAAAATGCATTCTGTCACGGCTAATTATAGGGCCGACCTCAACCTTAACCTTGGCCAATAATGGTCAAGGAAAACTTGCTTCCACCTCAAGGAAATAGACCTTATTTGCCAGTTCTAATCTAATGTTATCATTCTAATTTGCGCCGATAAAGACGAGCTATTTTATATGACGTCCAAATCTCAGGTTACCAGATGAGATAAAGTGGGCTTTTGATCGGCCTGTATAGTTATTAGTTAAACAACACATTTACGTATATTCAGCCGCATATGCTGACAGTTAGCAAAAGCCACAACCTAACAATACATTTGTTTTAATAGAAATTGCAGGCATGATTTGGGGGGCTCTTCGCCATTACGCATGCGTCACCGCCCAATATGGCCTCCTCGTCAACGGTTCTTGGCCCGCTCTTAAAACACATTTAGGGATTATTTATTTTTAGCCATGGCGTGTGTCTGCTGTATCGGGGCCTGAGCTGATGCTTCCAGATGGTTTTGCTAAGGTGCGTGTTTACGGATATTCCTAGAGACTGTGAGCAAGGAGCGAGGCTGCACCGGTCTGTCCTTCATTAAGAGCCAGTCCGAGCAGAGAGGCATTCATCACGACACACACACACACACACACACACACACACACACACACACACACACACACACACACACACACACACACACACAGGAAGCATTGCTCCGGGTAAGCTACTGTGCCGAGCCAGCCTTCTCATCCACTAATATGAAATAGGTTAAGTCATATTAAACTGCTGAAAAACCTATAAGCTCGCACCATATATGCTCCCTTGAGCGTCAGTTACTATAGAAAATGTTGATTTTTTGGTTTGTACAAAACTGTTTTATAGGTCTGTTATAATAGCGGCCTTTATATTCATGATGGAAAAAGTAAACGTGCAACATAAACAATCTAGTGAATTAGGTCATCTCTGCTGGGCCTTGTCAGTCTTTATGGTTCTGTTTTGGATTTTAAGCATCTAATGTATATACAGTGAGACAGCAACACACAGCATGCATGGGCTGCAGCAGAAAATAATGTGTGGTAAATCAACCTAATGTACAAATAATACAAATACAAATCAAATTTAATAAGGCTGCAGAACTTTGGTCCTTTGATTTGAAGATCACCAGAGGCTTGATTTAGTAACTTAAGCTTAATATGTCACGATCTTCCAACTATAGGGGAGTGAAAGGAATCTTCAATGTTTTATTATCCGTGTAGAAAAGTATATCTTGATACAGTCAAATTCTAACCAAAACATGAATGACATATATTGTGAGAAATGTTGGTCTTTCTCTCTGACAGATACGTACCTGCTCATCTCGTGTTGTGGCTGTGGATCCTGACTGTGGGCTCCATGACGCCTCATATGAGGTCAGACAGAGGACAGCAAACCCACTTCCCTTATCCCTTTCGAAACCTCAACCCCCATCCCTACAGCAGACCAGCTTAAGCTTCCCAGAATGCACCTCTCCAGCCAGCTGACCCGAGGGTCGGCAGCTGTCAATCACATCCTCAGCTGGCTCTTCAGCTTCTGGACATAGACTGGAGATTGTGAGGGAGGCCTCTGAGAGGAGCCCTGGCTCTGCATATGGGATCATCTCTGTGCATTCATGGCGGGTAATTCAATTAGCTATCCTTCTCCTATTCTAATGCAAACCTCAGGTTGAATCACCACCCTGTACGTGAGAGGAAAGGCCCCAGGCAGAGATAGCCAGACAAAGACAGCCAGCTTTATGAAGTACAGAGTTGTACTTCATTCTCGCTGGCTGTCTATGTCGCTGTTCCTGGTGGGTCGATCTTAATAACTCCTCCATCTACATGCTGTTGGGGATCACACAGATTGCCACTTTAAAAGGTCAGGTCTTTGTTTACTCTCTACATGACAGATACTATTCACAATTAGAACATGATCAAATTATCATTTCAACTTTTAAAGAGTCATCTCTAGCCCGTGCCACATGCCAGCCCGTGTACCACTGAGTCGTGTGTGTGCGTGAAGGAGAGGATGTAAGGTGTAACAGGGTGTGACAAAGCCGTGCAGACTGACAGGCAGGTCGAGAGGATGTTGTGGAGGGAGGGATGGAAGTGGCTCTCTCGCCCGAGGGCCGCTGGCTGCGCGGTGAGAGTGCGGGGTCACCTTTATCCACGCTGTCTGTGCCCAGAGCCGGGAGGCAGCTGGGGGAGACCTGGAACTCCCAACAGGCTGAGCTGATTTCCTGTGCAGGGTCATGCCCAGGACAGGCTGGGAGGACAAGGGCTTAGGACCACGGGGAGCAGTGAGGGAAACTGGTCCTATATGGACAGCACAGTGATGTGTTTTTCTGCCATCTCCCTGCTTTCAACCACCACATCTTATAAAGTAAAAATGCACACAAATCTGTGTCTGAGATCACATTGTGTGCTTATTTTATGAAGGACAGTACTCTCTGAAAGTCTGACTTTTCAGTGCATGAGTGAATGGACCCCCACCCCTCGTGTATAATTGAACAAACCGCAGCACGCAGACGTCCACACGGACTCCTGGGAGGCTTTTATTCCTCAGCAAATAGCATATCCATAATCCTCTACATTTTATGCTCTCTTGATGCAGTATTCGTATAAACACTGTTACCTGCGGCTCTGAGATCTAAGCGAAGACCTTCTTCCTCTTGCCCACATTTCTGGAATGCATTTATTCAGCTGGGTTCCTGCTTTGCTGCCTCGGGCTACAGAGGACTTGCTTGTCACGAGATTTCAGAAACATATCCGTGTCCCCCTGTGTATACATCTTAAAAAGTATACTCCCCTCTAACATAATTATGATGTTTTAATGGTGGTCAGCCAGACAGTTTGATAAATGCTGGCAAGTACATGCAGGCTGAGGTTTACGGGGATGGATACACTCCGAGTGTGGGAGGGTGAAAGGTGGCATTGTGGTTGTGATTAACATGACAGCGCGGCCTTTTTCAGCCTCCACGCTCTACTGACTGAAACATGTTAATATAAGTCATGTTACACATAAATGTCATTAGGCCTTATATCCAAGGTCAGTAATCATTTTAAACTTGAAGGAGCTCTTCCTTCCCGTACAAGCATTCACATCTTGCAATTTGTGTCCATGATGAAAACTGCAATTTTCTTTTTTGTCAAGAGTAAAAAAAAAAAATTGAGAAAGAATAGTGTGTGACAATTGGCACATTTGCTATGGATAAGATTATCATTACAATTGTAACATATGTTCCTCTTGATTTAATAATGTCTGTTTTTTGGGGGGACAAAAACAGTTGTAAGGTTACTCAGCTTTTCTTTATGTCATTTAAATTATGATGTTAGACTTTTGTACAAATCACAATTCCAGCAGGAATTGTAGTTCACTTAGAGCCTCATTCACATGCCATCTTAGCTTAGCTTTTCCCCTACACTTGGATCTGTAACGTGTATGTGGACACTTTGATATTTCAGAGCTCAAAATGGAATCAAATGGGGCTTATGAGGCTTTTCAGCCCAAATGGACCCCGTGTTTACACACTTGTCCATCAGCTGAGCCGCGTGCAGCCTCAGGTATCCAGAGAGATGCTGAGATGTCCCCGAGACCAGCGGTACCGGGTCTGAACCTGGTAAGTGCCCTGTGTTTAGAGAGGTTGGCCCAGATCTGAGATAACATGCATGAAAAGCCTTTTATCTCACTGCGGAGTCCAACTTTTTATGATCAGTCAGTTTCGAGCTGCATATCACATTTGTGCTGGCAAAACGTTTTTTTTTTCAGATTTTACTTTGGATGTTATTATTATTTTATTGACTCTTATCAAAACAGTTGACAAGTGAGTACAAGTAAAAAAATCCCGCAATTCTTTAAGAATCGTATTGCGTTAATTAAAACTGTATTTCACTACAAGCAGGGGGATGTTATGACCTTCATAAGTATTGTTTAGTATTTAGTGGTAAATCTGTTTGATCACTTTAATAATGGCAACACATATTGCGGCCTAACATTGTATGTTCCATTATCCTAAAGATTGTTGATCCAATAATAATGTAGTTTAAATTGATAGTTGACGCTGACGTTAAAGTCTTTGTTCGTCCTTTTAAGGCTAATATTATTTAGAGTCTCCGAAATACATAATGTCTTTCGAGTTAGCTCCATATCTCTATTACGATAAAAGCTGCTGAACTGCCGCATGCGGTTATATTGTTCGATGAATGGCGACGCGTTCTCAACGAAATTGTCTGTTTCAAAAACAAAGACGACGAAAACAATAAAACTATATTGAGCTGAGTAGACAATTAAATAAATGATCTCAATGCATTTGTGTATTTCGTAATTATCATGTTTAAGGATTGTGTTTGGTATGAATTTGTGTCAAATAAACTGCTATCCAAATTAGTTTGACCTTGGCAGTCTTTTGAACTAATTACACATGCTCTGTAATTGCATTAGTCTTCTTTACATTTTTTACATGAGCCTTTTTTAATGGGCAGAAAATAAACTGTAAATTTGGTAATTTGTGTCATGAGCTTAGCTCGATGTCGTCCCTTTTCTGGTTTAGCGGCAGAAGGAAACATATATCATCCATATGTTTTTTGGAAGTAAAATAATAAATCGTATGTATATATATATATATAAACACATATTTGATCACTGAATGAAGTATGAATGTTTTAATAAGTATAAGAAGAAAGACGAAGAAAGTGACAAAGAATAATGAAATAAAACATTAGGCCCACTCGTTATGCCCAACTGTGAACAATTAAATATAAATAAACTAAAGTAAAATACAATTAAAATAAACATAGACATCACGACCGTCATGGAAAAGCACCCAGTCTATTTTTCCAGCGAAACTGTTGCGTGTGTCCGTGTCCGTGTCTCCTGTCCTGCCTGATTTGGTGACGCGGCCCATAACAATATATGAAATAGAAATGAAATGGTTAATTGGGGGGACAGAAACCACACGTGATTGAATTTTTGGCGGATTATATCAGACTGCTGGATGCTGCAATAGACAGCTCTTCCACACACACACACACACACACACACACACACACACACACACACACACACACACACACACTCTCTCTCTCTCTCTCTCTCCCTCTCTCTCTCACTGTGTGTGTCTCACACACACGGACACACACTCCAGCCCCGGTTTCACGGGTCTTTGTTTCTGATCTGTTAAATCCCACCCACTTGACATGGACACAGGAGAGAAAAAAAGCGTCCCACTCCGGCGCCCTCACTATCAGCGGCCAGTCGCTGTTGTCTATACTGCCGGCTGGACACGTAAGATGGAGACAGAGAGCTGTTTGCCTTTCTCTTCGCAGACCAGCAGGAGGACGCCAGATAACTCACCGAGACTGGAGCACAGCGGCTCCGGCTCCTTTCTCCCCTGCGATGAGCTGCAGAAGCCCTCGCATCTTCCTCCTCCTCTCCCTCACCGTCTCAGCCTGCGCGGGGACCTGTACGCCGCCGCCATGGGCAGGTTTGGGGACGCTGCGGCGGACTTTACGCACGGGGCTGCCCCGGCGAACCCGCCCGCCTCACCGTCCAAACACAGCAAGTTCTTGGAGAGTATACACCAGGACCCCAAGGGCTCCGCGATTAACGGCAAACCGGCGTTTTATGACAACTCGGAAGGTGAGGAAGAGAGAATCATATCAGATTGCAACAGCAATACCTTGCTTTTTCTTGTTTCTCTGAAATTTCTTTGAATGCATAAAATGGATATCAATAAGTAATATTCTTTGAAAAAAAAGTATTAAAAAAATAAGTATTTTTCACCAAAATATCGGAAGTGCGGAAGGAAATACTTGCATTAGCATTTCTTCCACATTTTTGCCTTTTTGTAATGAACTATTGTAGTATATAGTATATAAGTATATAGGCGGTGGGTAAAATAATGAATGGAGATATCGAACATGACAATAATCGTTATCCTTGTTAAATTTATTGACAAATTATATTACATAAATCTGGTGGATCAGTATTTTCTGTAAACAGGTTTCATTTGCAGGTTTGGTAAGTGCAATTTCAACTAATAATTATACCAAAGTGTTGATTGTTTTTTATTGGCTATGCAAAGGAAAAAAATGGTTGTGATACAAATGTCAACACATTGTCTTTCACTTGTCAGACCTTGATGTAAAGGGAAAGAGGTTAAAGGTCAAACTGGCAGCAAGTTGGGTGTGTTAGGCTCCAGTACGTTGTCAGGTTTTAGGCCAACATTCAGCCTAATAGTTCTGTAGTCTAATCCTTGCACTCTTTTTTTAAAATTGCTTCTTATTCTCTTCATGTGCACATTTTGTAAAACACATCCAAATTGACCTCGGATTTGTGCTCAAAAGCCATAGTCGGTACAAGTCCATATTGGGAAGAAAAGTAAAGCCTGTATATGTTGAATCAAAGCCTGAAGAAATGATGTGGTCTTTATTTATTGGTGTTGATGATTCTGCAAAGCAGCAGAGGATATGAACGCTGATAAGGTCTTTGTGATATCTGTGTCCATAATAATATACAACCGATTGATTCATGTTACTGCCAAAGACAAATAGACTTCTTTTTTCATTAGTTATGATAACGATATCAGCTGTCCTGTTTGAAAGTGGACTTTATTACTTTGCTTTAACATTTTATTTCAATTACACACACACACACACACACACACACACACACACACACACACACCACTTGTGCACTAACAATTGTTCAGCTTAATTAATTTTATACATTACTGATATCACCGTAAGTGATTAGGGTTGCATGTTGCATGTGTGTGTGTGTGTGTGTGTGCCCATAATACTCTTTATTTGTGTGTTTGGGTTCGTCCAGCTTCAAAGGCAAACCGTCTTCCTGTTTTGTCTACAGTGGGGTGGATGTTTAGTGATGGTGGGGCCGGCCAACATATTTAAAAACCTTCAACCATCTTTACACTTTGAAGTTTTCATTTAGTTTGCAATGTTGTTGTTTGTAATCAATTCGCGCAACAATACAGAATTGTGGCACAATTTGATTAATGGGAGAGTTGATTTTTCATAAATTGTATTACAATAAATTGCTTGATTTGTGAAACTACTTTTTTTGTATTCCAAAAAAGGACCAAAAGTTTTCACATATTAGAAATAATAGCAGATCTAAAATATGTAGTCCTTGAATATCTTTATTAAGAAAACTCACACACTATATTTCAATGGCACATCTGCACAATATAGCCCAGACAAAATGTATACGAGCACAATACATTTCTTACCTGGTTCAAAATTCTTCATATGCTGCACACTTAAAAACATAATTTATTTCCATCAAAATTAATTAAATACTCCCTCACTATTTAAATCATTTTGTGGACTCAGCAGCATAAACTCAGTTCCAACCTTAGTTCCGTGTTCGAGGTTGAGATAGCTTTATTTTCTTCATTTGTATTTTTAATCTGCTATAATAACGAGAGCAGATTGATTAAAATCTGTAAATATTATATTACCGTTAAAGAAACCAGTCAAAATATGTTTTAATTAAGAGACCGAAGTACCGCTTACCTGCAAATTAAAAACCTGCAAGTAGCTTCAATTTCTACCGCAACTATTTTAGCTTATTAGAATTGATCCCCAAACTCACAGCATGATATTCCTACTTATACATGTTGAATGTATCCTCTATTTGCCTTTTCCTGTATTCCACGTAGATCTCCTGTTACACCGAGGCAGAGCGGATGTGGGTGTTTGACGGGGTAAAAGCTACAAAATGTCTGCCGGCCCCAGTTTGATATCTTAACGGAGAATATTTTCAGTTTGAACTGCGGTGAGCTGGGATCTAATGGACACAAGGAAATTAATGATGCAATGAAAAGTGCTCTCTGTTGGGCCCCATATTGAATTAGGAGAAAAGCAAAGTCTCTGCAGCCCCAGTGAGGGAATGCCTGCAGTTAGCGCTCAGGGTCAAACATAATGAACATGGACAACAACATCAAAACATTGCGGGAGGGAACGGCCCTTTCCATGGTCTGTTAACAGGAATGTTAACAGGATGCTTTCAGATTCCCCCTCATGCTGAATGTTGAGGGCCGAATGTATTCAATCATGTGCTTTATTAGATCTTTATATTTGTCATGCAATCCAGTGCTTTATCCTAGTTTTCTTACTCTCAATGTTAATATCGTGGAATGGACATTGCAATAACTTACCCATATAAATTGACATGCTTGTTTGGAAAGTGAACCTAAACATTTATTTTATGATGTGAATTTATTTATTATCCAAATGTGACAAATCAAATGGTGTTTTCTGCTTACTGCCGTGTGGGTTTAATTCAAACCAACTCCCTGAGAGTTCACTGTGGGTTGTCTGAGCTAATCGCATTAAATCACAGTTCGGCTAAATTAGTGTTGTGTGTTTTCTCAGCGTCACAGTTCAGCCTGAGAAGCATAAAAAACAAGCATGAGATTAATTTCATTTTCTAACAGTGTGTAGAATTATACAGTGCTGGTCTTAATATTTAACTTCTTCACTTGCAGTGAACATGGGAGTGGTTGATCATTCAGATGTTTGCACTGCTGCTTCACATGCAAAGAGATGGATTTCCAGCACTTTTCTGTTCAAAAGTTATGCATTTCTCGTCCTCATAAGTTAGCTATAGGAATACATATTTATCGGCGTTACTCTATAAGCCCGCTGGTTTGTTTGTGATGTTTCTCACGGTCGCACACAGTTTTTCTGCAACCTCACAAAACCCATAAACAATATGTAAATATTTAACCTTTATTAAATCGCAATCATTGTCATTAAAATGTTTGGCCTTGGCCAAGAGGCATCTGCAGCCATCCAGAGAAAGTGAAACTGATTCCACAGAGTATTTGACTGAGGATCACATTTCATTTAATGCTAGAATCTTTAATCAGAAGTTGATGATCTGAACTAAAATACAGTGGTACCGTAAAGACAACCTAACAGCAATCTAAAACCATGAAACAATTAATCTATTTTGATGATCTGACAATATAAGAGTTTGCATATTTTGTATTATATAACACTGTCTACCTTGTTCTGTGTGCCCTTGTGTCTCAGTCAGAGAGAAAGGCGGTCCTAAGACCATGGGCTATCCCGGCATCGGCACAGACTGTTGTGGCAAGCTGAAGGAGCCGGGTGCCGGCATGCAGGGGGACTCCATCGCCGACTCCATCGACTTATCGGGCAAGAACAAAAAACGACGCAATCGTACCACCTTCAGCACCTTTCAGCTGGAGGAGCTGGAGAAAGTGTTTCAGAAGACACACTACCCTGACGTGTACGCCCGGGAGCAGCTGGCCCTGAGGACCGAGCTCACCGAGGCTCGGGTTCAGGTGTGTGTTCAGGACTTGTGTATTACGCCTTTTTGTTGTAAGCAGAAGAGAGTTTATGACCTGAACAAGACTTGTTGTCTTCTTAAATATTCCTAACACACAATATTTTTCTATTTGAAAGGTTTGGTTCCAGAATCGTAGAGCCAAGTGGAGGAAACGGGAACGCTATGGAAAGATCCAGGAAGTCCGCAACCACTTTGCAGCTACATATGATATCTCTCTTCTCCCTCGCCATGATACGTACCAGGTAGGCCGCGGCAGATCTGACATGACATACATGTTTTACTGGAAACTATATGGAAATGATTGACCCTGATGTGCGAACATGTTCAGTTTTTCAAGCTCAATCCGACCGTTGCAGATATTGTCTCTTGATTTGGTGTTCATGAAGTGTTTCCATGTTCATTCCAGTAAATTCCTAATGTGCCCTGTATCCTAAATCTCTCCCCGTCAGATGCAGGGTAACCTGTGGCCCGGGGCAGCTTCAGGAGGAGGCGGTGGTTCAGGTGCTGGCTGTGTCCTCGGATCAGACTCCATCCCCTCGTCCTGCATGAGCCCATACCCTCACCCCCACAGCAATCTGCAGGGCTTCATGGGCATGCCTGCATCCCCGGGCCATCCCCATCACCACCACCCGCCTCACCATCCAGGCATCAACGGCCTCTATTCACTCCACAGCTTTCCAGGAGCCCTCGGGCCCCCTTCCATTGAGGGGCCCGAGACTGACTACAAGCCGACGGGCCTTGTGGCGCTGCGTATGAAAGCCAAAGAGCCAGGCAGCATCCTCTCCTGGCCTACATGACCACAACAGTGCCAGAACCACATTATGCACTGACTGAGCCAAAGCATATTACATTCCTGAACCATAAACAGTCCCCGATGTACACACCCACCTCAGTGTATGACTCAAATAATTCCTCCTGACATTTATGTAAACTTGGAGACTTTTCACAACTCAGAAGATCTTGGAATATGAATTTCATGAACATTGAGGGCAACTTGACCCTCCAGCACGAAAACCCAGTATATTAATAGGAACTTTGTTGTTTCCAGTTGTAGTTTGATATCACATTGCTGAGACCAAAGACACAACATTATTTAAGCATGTAAAAATTGTAATTATCATTTTAATCATTGTTTTTGTGTCTGTTGTGCTTTATAGTGTGACCAGTAATAAAGGCCTCCATCTAAATACTGTTTTTTTTCAGGAGGGCACTAATTTGGGGGAAAGATATTAAGAAAATGGAACAAAAACAATGTCAGCCGGAATTATCTTAGGCTCGACGTGACTTAAAAAATGAACCAAAGATCTGTCATAAATTTAACTGGGAATGTTGTTGTGAAGCAAAAAATGCTTCGCAGGCTGTGGTTGCCATAAACACGATTTCTGCTGTGTGAGAAGTGAGCTTTTTTTGTATTCGGGCGGTGCACAGAGAGACCGTACATGTGCAGCATGCCGGCCTCACTTCAAGAGGCCTTCAGGTGGCACCTCATGCATCAGGAGCAAGCGGCAGGTTCATTAATGTAACGTTAACTGAGCGACCACACTCCACTATTGATGATAAAGTAAGCTTCAGAAGGATGGCTTCACATTGAGCCATTTCTCATTCACATCTGGCATCAGTGGTAAACCCGACCAACTGAGTAATGACTTACAGTTTAATAGAAGAAATTGGGGTTACCATGGCCCACAGCGAGTTTTGTTTGGTAATATTAACACTGAAGTCAGTTCCTCTATACGTTCTGCTTTTATTTATGAATACGTATGTATCCATATGTTGTTTTAAAAGAAAGATATGATAAATATAAATCTGTGGCATGCTTAGTCTTGCATGTATTCCAAATGCATTCCTAATAGTTGTTTTCAGGAAATCTCCTTGTTGTGCTTTTCCCCAAACAATGTACTTTATTGTCAAGGAAACACTGAATTGCACGGTACCGTCCCATCTGGTATATATTACTAAACACCAACATATTAATGTCAGATGTGCAAACATTCAAATCTGTCAGAGATTGAGAATGCAAGTTGAATTTAGAAAAAAAGAAAGTTCCTCCTGTGGACAAAGCCGTTCCAAGCTCCACTTACTCCCCACAAAGGTAGAACGCTTCACGGGAGAATACACTGGCTCTGCTTTCCCTTTGCTTGCTTCACATGACAGCCGGATCAGCTGCCATTCCCTCAGTCTGTGCCGGGGTTTTGTGTGAGCCACTAACATGTGGTTCCAATAGAAGAATGCACAAACCCATCAGAAACACTTTCCACACCCACAGCTTCAAATTCCAGCCAGGCCCTGGGAGACGGCAGTCCTTACTGCAGTTACATAGTCTCCTGATTAAATCCCAGATTAAGTGGAGAAGATAAGGAGACCTGTCAGGGGGGATAAGGGATTGAGGAGATGGCCGTCTTTAGGAAAGCTGAAGAAATAGCAGATGGTGGATCGCCGCTCATTTTTGGTATTTGTTTTTTAGATAGGGAGCAGGTTAATCAAATCTGCCAAAAACAAAAGAGGAAACTCAGTGGCTTAGTGAATCTAATATGTCCCCTCTCCTGTCAGGACAGTTGTAAAAGAATAGATAACAATTAAAAATGCAATATGGTTTAGTCCACTTAAAAACAGGACCACAACTAATGACCTCATCTTAGAAGAGGCAACCAAACATTTGATTAAGTTGCCGTTTAAGTTACAGTGGTATGGCATGTGCTTTGATCTGTATTGGCTCAATATGTCAGGCTGGAAAGGCCTCATACGATGTGTCAGAAATGAAATGAAAAATGTTGAGTTAAGAGTGCACGATACGGGGGCCAGTTATTAACTAAGCATCGCTTTGTGTAAGGGTCATCGGGTGAAGACTGTCATTTGAGTTTGAAAATTATTATACCCTTAGTCTCATTAATGGACAAAAAAAAATCTGATTTAATGCTCATTAAAATCTGTACAGCTGCCTGCTGGCCACTGCTCTGAGCTTTGATCTCAACAAGATTTATCTTGGCCTTTAAGTGCAGCTATTGTGACACAACAGATCTGTGTATTTGAAGTAGTCGGACAGCATTAAGATTTCCCACTAAGCTAAACAATGTGGTTGCACACTGCGGCCATCTCGGTAACACAGTCAAACAGTGGGGTGAGGCGAGTTCAACACAGCCTGTCATGAAGTATTTAGCTGCTTCAAGACATTGCACTTAATTTAACAGTTCATCATTTGAAGGATACAAACACTGAGTTGACTATTTGCATTTAATTGTGAACACAAAATGCTTTACACATAGTGCATAAAGTGGTTGGTAGTGAACTCAGCGTGTCTCAAGTGTTATGTTATTTCAGCATGATTCACACCTTTGATTTGTAAATGCTTGGTAAATAACTCCAATAAAGGACAAGAAAAGGCCAAATCCTGGTCTATTTTATTTTTGCTTTCACCTCAGAAAAGGAAAGTCTTGTAACTAAAAGTAACCAGGTGCTCAGCTAAAATATATCCAATCAACCTACAATACAAGTGTGACTGAAGCTTGGGAACTGTATACTGATGAGAAAATAAACAGAAGGGCATGTCTCTATCCAGGGTCATTTATAAGGATAAGTAACATATGAGCTTGCGTGCTACAGTAGCCTTTCAGCTACTGTTCAAATACTGCCACCTGGTGGTTTTAGGTCATATGTCACGTTTGACATAAATGTTAATAGTTGAGTACTTTGACTGGGGATGGAATAAAAACAGGGCAGCGCACACAATCATACATTCAAATGACACATTCACGTCGTCCTGCAATAAATTGTAAATCTCTAAATAAATACGACCTTGTTGTATTGCCTTATTGTAGGCCACATATAGTATTGGTGCTTTGTGTTAATTTACAGTAAATTGTTAATTAGTCCAGTTATTTTGTCTACAGAATTAACATCGTCGCAGAAGTGAAAAATACATAAATAAACATCTACATTTAAATGTCCCAGTGGATGATTGACATGCCCTTAAAAGTTTTCCACCCCGTTTCTTAACCAATCAGGCCACAGGGGCGGGCCTTCGCGTTAATCTGTACAAAATGGCGACTGTTGTTGTTTTGCCGCAGGGTCAGTGAATAAATCCGTTTTTCATTTCAACAATTTTCTGCACTCAATTGCAGAAACGGCAACAACAGGCTCCGGTGTCCCAAAGGCCGGCTCCGTGTGGACTGAAATGAAAGGTAAAGAGCGGTCGCCGATCAAAAAACGCTCCCGGGCCTTGGACGATATACGAGACAGGGGAGGATGCCACCCGACCAGCAAGAAAATGGGGGCTCTCTCCGTTTCCAGTGGGAGTAATAATGGAAATAGCTCAGCCAAAAGCGACGGCAGCTCGACGAGAAGGAGTTTACTCGGCGAAAAAAGAGAGCGAGATTTTGACGGTCACAGTCGGACTGGGAATAACCACAGTTGTCAGTCAGCCGCCGCCAGCTCCATCGGTAAGACCCACAGCCTGAGCCTGACGCTGGACCTGGCCTCCGTGAGGACCGCCTCACGGGGGGAGCCGCGCGTGCAGCCGCCCAGCGCCGAGAGTGAGTACAAAACCCTCAAGATAAGCGACCTCGGCACCCAGCTGAGCGACGAGGACATAGAGGACGGACTATTTCACGAGTTTAAGAAATTCGGCGACGTGAGCGTGAAGATAAGCCGGAGCAACGACGAGCGGATCGCCTTCGTGAATTTCCGGAAGCCGGAGGACGCGCGAGCTGCGAAGCACGCGCGGGGCCGGCTGGTGCTGTACGACCGGCCGCTGAAAATCGAGGCGGTGTACATAAACAGGAGGAGAAGCCGCTCCCCTGTGGAGAGGGACTTGTACGGTGCGGCTCAAAGCCACAGACATTTGCAGAGACCCCTCTCGCCCACCGGGCTCGGATACAGAGACTACCGGCTGCAGCAGCTGGCCTTGGGCCGGCTCCCCCCTCCCCCGCCGCCCCCTTTACCCAGAGAGCTGGAGCGGGACCGGGAGTTTGCCCTGTTTGAAGCCAGGGCTCGCCCCGCTTTCATTGCAGAGCGGGCAGCTTTTCGCGAAGAGGATTTTATATCTCCAGAAGATGACCAAAGAGCCAATAGGACGTTGTTTTTAGGCAATCTGGACATAACGGTTACAGAGGCGGACCTGAGGAGAGCGTTTGACAGGTTTGGGGTCATAACTGAAGTGGACATTAAAAGACCCACACGAGGACAAACCAGCACATATGGATTTTTAAAATTTGAGAATCTCGACATGGCTCACCGTGCTAAGCTTAGTATGTCTGGCAAAATAGTCGGCCACAACCCCATAAAGATAGGTTATGGGAAAGCAACTCCCACCACACGCCTGTGGGTGGGTGGACTTGGACCCTGGGTTCCCGTGGCTGCCTTAGCAAGAGAGTTTGATCGCTTTGGCACTATAAGGACCATTGACTACAGGAAGGGGGACACTTGGGCCTACATTCAGTATGAAAGCTTGGATGCTGCACAAGCGGCATGCACACACATGAGGGGCTTCCCGCTGGGCGGTCCAGAGAGAAGACTTAGAGTGGACTTTGCTGACACTGAGCATCGCTACCAGCAGCAGTTCCTGCAACCTCTCCCAATACCACCGTTTGACATGGTGGCTGAGTCGTTTGTCCACCGCGCCACACCTGAACCTCTGAGGGTCAGGGAACGGACTCCACCGCCACTTCACTTCAGGGAAAGAGAACTCTTTCCTGGAACTGAGTGGCCCAATCCAGCTATTCGTGATCGGATACGTGCTTCACCCTTTGAGCCTCTCGAGCACTTGGAACGTGAACGGCGAGCACGAGAGCCCTGGTCATTGGAACGAGAGCTGCAGGGACGAGAACCGGCACGCAAGCGGCGTATAATGGAGGACGGACGCCATATAGACCACTCCCCTGACAGCACTGAGCGGACAGTAAGGCGTAGACGTGCTTCTCCTGATGGCAGTCCTGGAGGTAGCAGCAGAGATGGAGGGCGCTTCAGTGACCCGGAGCGCCCTCTGCGGGCCGAGAGACCCTCTCCGGCACGAGAACGTCACGGCAGCCTGGAAAGAGGTGTGGCTGAACGGAGACTCAAAATCCAGAGTCTCTCCGACAAGGGACCACCAAGCAGCAGTGTTTCTTCGGTTGTAGAGCGTAAGCGTAAAGCCGGTGATGGTGGTAAAGGGCCGGCCAAAAGAGAACGCTCTGAGAACAATTCCAAGGGAGGCCAGCCGTCCAAACCAGACGGCACAAAACTGGGTTTGGCCTGGCATGGCATGCTGCTACTCAAGAACAGCAACTTCCCAGCCAACATGCATCTGCTGGAGGGCGATCACAACGTAGCCAGCGACCTGCTCGTTGAGGGCACATCAGGGCGGCAGGTGAGCGAGCTCAAGATCACCCAGCGACTCCGGCTGGACCAGCCCAAGCTTGACGAGGTGTCCCGGCGCATCAAGGTGGCGGGTCCCGGTGGCTACGCCATCCTGCTGGCAGTTCCTGGGGCAACAGAGGATTCATCTTCATCTGATCCCGCAGCCTCAACTCAGCGGCCGCTTCGCAACCTGGTGTCCTACCTCAACCAAAAACAAGCAGCTGGAGTCATCAGCCTACCTGTGGGAGGGAGCCGGGATAAAGACAACACGGGGGTTCTTCATGCTTTCCCTCCCTGTGATTTCTCCCAGCAGTTCCTGGATTCCTCTGCCAAAGCTCTGGCTAAAAGTGAAGAGGACTATCTGGTCATGATTGTGGTCCGTGGAGCATCTTAAAAAAAAAAAAAAAAAAAAAAAAAAAAACCTGAACACACACAAATTCAAGTGGTGTATACAAAAGAAAAAAGAAACTGCTGTATGTCAGTAACTATTGCATGCTGTGTGTTCTGCATTATGGGGTACACTAGTATGGTTCCTGAGTGTTTGTATGTTACCATGTAATCCACTAAAATAACAAACCCCGCCCTCCTACTAAACTAAAAGGATGTGTGTATTTGAAATTATTTTTAAAGGGTGTATGAATTGCTCACATTCATAAACCTTACAGTAATTCAGTCAGAAAATATTAATACAGTAAAATATGAGGAGCATTTGCTGAATACACTTAATTTAAGAAGAGATGGGGCAACATTTATTTTGGTTAATTTACAGGTTTAAAATCTGAGCTCTACAACTGTACTACAATAACTAAGTAATTCAGATTTGCACTGAGTAGACACAATAACACCTCCACTACAAAAGAACCACAAACAATGGCCTCGCAAGCTACTATTGTTGAGGCCACTCCTCCCTGACTGTTAACAACCGCTGAAACGTACAAGTTTAAACAGGCTTTGTTTGTGTCTGGGCTACTCTTTACCTCAGATTGTGAAGGTGTTATTGTGTCTACCCGCTGTATAGACGTTCACATGAGGAGAATCAGAAAAACATCATTTTTCAAGGCTTTGAATTACAGGGCAATACTATTTCTACCAACTGAGCATGACATTTTTAAATGTGAGGTTCTCAGTGAAGGTGGAGTGAACGGTTTGGTACTGCAGTTACAAAGCTAATCGAGAGAAAGAAACCCAGAGACATTTTAAAGGTCAACACATGTCACACAACTTTTCTCCGGCACACCACACAACATTCACCTGAGGTTTTGGGCTCCCGTCATCACGTAACCTCCCTGATGTCAACACGATAGCCCAAACAGCTGGTGAATGGAGTGTGGTGGACTGCAAGAGTTATTTATGCAATGTGTTTTAACTCTGATGGGCTCACACTGGCCTGCATGGATGTGCGCTCAAAGCTGGACAACATTTTTAAATTCACCAGTTAAAACGCGAATGGCACATTTTAGTCACCTATGTTGTGAATTCTGTTTTGGATTTGAGAGTATTTTTTAATGTTAATATAATCTCAGTATTGGAACATCAAATTTCAAGATAGACAATGAACTCAGTGTGTGTCCACGGGTACAACTAAATGGTTATGTCAACTCCATGTGGAATGCTGAATAGTAGCAGATGTGATCTTTTCGCCCAGGGAGCAGCCATAACACAATACGCATAGCATAGTAAAGCTAATACTAACATGTTTTTCACATTTTTTACTTCATATTTTATTTTGTGCATCCCTACCTTTTAGAAATGGTTGTGTAATGTGATCTATGAAAAACTACAGTAGTAATGGATAAAAAAAAAGTTTAGTTTTGTGTTTCATTTATTGCTCTGAAACCAGTAGGTCCTCAAATAATAATAATATTCAGTATCAGTAATATGTTGGTACAAAGTGACAAAAACCTGCTCTTTGTTCAGTAAGTAGGTCTGAGTAATTTCAAAGTTTTAGGAACACTTAAACGTTCATGTTTGAATTTAATTTCCGAGGTATACATTGGACACTATTTAACTCATGCCTGCCAACATGTTCCCAAGGCCTACTTATCGAATTTTGTTTTGCCATTGTATGTTTGTCATGCAATAGAAAATTGCTGATTATGGTTTAATATGTATTGAAAACATTAATATGTCAGAAAATTGTTGTGTGAGCATCACACCCACTTCAACGTTGGACTCTTGAGGAGACGAAACCCTCTGCAGACAAGGTGTTTGAGTCCTCACTAATGAGGCAGCTTTTAAGTTGTGTATCCCAACTGCACCTGTGATGACTTCTGTTTTAAATGGAAAATTGAGCAATGTACACTTTGATGTCGTGGGAAAGGAAAATCCGTAGAGCCCATGCGAAGCTGTTCACATACCTGCAAGTGCGTTTGGGCACTTAATGTGACCGATTATCAATAAATTGTTCATTTGAAGGGAAACATGTTTCTTCGATGGAAGTGAATTGAAGAAACACGCGGCCATGCCTAATTATGTTCCGACGGAGTTGTCACTTGAAATTTTGTTTTCTGCACACGAGGGAGACAATTGGCAGTTTGTTTAGCACCAGTGGAGAGAGACCGCTGTATCGCGTGAGGATCGCTGCTTGCCGACAGGCCTGTTCTCGGCTCCTAAGTTGCCCGTCATAAATTACTCCCCCGTGAATCTCCGTTATACCGTCAACGTTTCCTGTTGGCACGTGAACACCTGAACAGGACCGAGGAGCCGCTGTGAAACGGCGGCAGATGCAGACAGCGGGGCAGTCCGGGAGTCCAGGGCAGGAGCTGACGGCAGCACGTGCCAGTCACCCGTTGTCTCCCCTGCTCATTACTCTAAAGGTTCCATGTGCATTGTTCCTGGTCCCGAGCCGAGGAAATCACCGGCCGTCACACGCTCCACTCAGGAGATTGTGGGTGACACCCTCTGAAATTGCCATAGCGCCGACAGTTCAAGCTGTCCCGCTGCAGAGGCCCAGCTGAACCACTGCGGTGATTTGTCTGTATTATTCTTTGCCCGGTTATGATTTGATTTGACTTAATCAGGGAAGAAGATTGGTCCAAACCTCAGCTAGGAATATTGTTTTCCCCGTCGTGGTGTTCTCCTCTGATTGAACCCTCTCCGAGGAGACGAGTGAAGAAGTGTGTTTGCGGTGCTGAAGCTGTATTCCGTCGTCATCCGAGGTCTGCTGCAGCATGGAAATGAAATACCAACAGGCCAAATTGTTTATCCTTTTTGACACTGCTGGAAGGAATCCACTCTGCGGACCCCAACCCTTTCCCAAATTCCTCTAGGAGACTTGTTTATTTTGACAATGCCCTTTTTCTAAGTTTAAGGCCACTTTCCACAGGAAACAAAGTTCTCCATCTCCTCCTCCCCATCCATTTTAGTCGTACTAATGTGAAAACAAATGCTGTGTTCTGTGCTGAGAAGGACCCCTTACTTCACTAGAGAAACATTGCCATCTGGAGGACCATGGAGCTCCTGCTTTCCTCTCAGTCTACCTGACCAATCACACTCATGCACAGCAGACACCAGGACGACGACATGAGGGTGAGTAAGCAGAGAGCTGTCTGCCAGGTCTGTATCGGTGGCTTAGGCAGCAGTGGTAAGTATAAAGTGTCAACACCACATGCTTTACAATAACATGCAACATGACACACTGGCTTTCATCCAGAGACGATACTGAGGATAACAGGATCATTTAATGCCAATAACTCATTGCACATAGTGCGGCTCCCATCAGCAGTTTGAAAAGCCACTAAACCGAATTCTAAATTGTAATGGTGAACATTTTGAAACCTGAATGTATGCTCTTTTGATGATATATTGAAGTCATGCAGATGTGTTTGTTTACATTAATTACAAAATGTATGTAGAAGATTGATGTTTTACAGTTGAGCTTCTCCAGTTGATTCAAAACCAAATTGTAATGATTATTTACTAAAATGTTCATCTTGGCACTTGTGAAAAATACAACTAGCCCGAAACTACATAAAGGTCATTATGATCTAATATGTTAATGTCTTTAAAGACTTGCATTATTTCATGTTTACCATTGTGAGTAAGCCACTCCTCATAGATACTGTTATTGATCCTGCTTAAATACACATTTGTTATTCTAAGTAAAACCATCAGTTTGGAACTGTAATGACATAAGGAAACTGCTTTTGGCAGAAAATGGTCTATTGCATTATATGTTAATGACTAAAGGCTGCAAATGATAACCTCCAGTTCAACGGTGAATATGAATGTGAGAATAAAAGGAGGCAGAGTCCACGACCTTTTAAATCCATCAACATGTAGCTTGTGAAAACAAAGTCAATCTGTGTCCAATACAGCTGGTGTTTCACTGGTACCAGTATGGTACCAGTATGCTCCCAGTAGGAGCAGCTGTGCTGTTTATCATACCGTCACCGTGTCAAACCAGAACCAGAGAGGTATGCTAGCAGGTATTCACAAATCAATATATCAAGCAGCAATATAATGCTTGCAAAGGTATTTGTTCTGTTTTATTAATTAGGTATTCGCTTTTGTCTTCATACACACTGTCAACACAATTGTCCGTCTTATACCCTCTTAAAACAAGGAAGTCTCAAATTTCACAAATTTGAAAGGCTACTTTGTGAAATCAATTGAGCTACATCTGGAGAAATAAAGTTATACCGAGTCCGGTCAATGTGTCACCAGATTGTTACCTATGATCCTTTGTGAAGGTACCACATTATAACTCTGCTCGTGTTAGTAAGTGTTACTGGTGCACAATACGGCATTGAACATTCAGCTCAGTCCCACACGGCTCATGTCATAACATTTGCTCACGTACTGCTGTTAGAAAGAGCAACTGGTTTACTACGAGACAAACCGTAATCTAGGAAAGCCACAAATGTGTCGCATGTAATTTCCCACTTGATGTATGTTATCCATGCTGACTGCAATGCAGTTCATGGAGGTACGAAGCACTCACTTCAATATCATGTCGATAACCAGCATGTTCACTCATTTTCAAATCCTTCACACTGGAAATTGCTGTCGAGATTAAAACATGTTTTTATGTTTCCGATACAGAGTCATGATGAACATCAGTTTGTTTCCAGGCCGGCAATCAATACACTCTGGGATGTCATCTGCTGTGAGTACCCCGTTTGCTTTGATTAACAGTACATTAACAGTCTGAATGACATTAAAGGTTCAACCCTTTTTTTTTTTTTACCATGTGAATTAATTACAAGCATTTGTTGGGTCTACTTTTAGACCCAGGATGGAAATTAATGTAATTATATAGTCTGAATAATTAGTTTTGTGTGTCTAAAAAATGTGTCAATAAAATATGTAAAAGAAGTTTCAAATTGTGAGTGTTTTCCTCCAGAGAGAAACATGTTGATGTGCTATCAGTTCATTTATTGTCTGAATCAAACAAGCGCAGACTTGAGTCACATGCCAGTTTATTTCAGCTGACTGCGCACTGTTACAAGGCTTACAAAGGGAACAGGAAGGAAGAACTGGGATATATCTATGATTGGTTAAGCATATTTTCTAAACTATCAGTTAAGAAATCCAGGAGCCAGAGTAGTGACAAAAAAGTGCTTTACCCATAAATGCATTTCCTGCAAATCAAAAAGATAAAATTAAACAGAACTCAGTTCATTATTTAAGACATTTCCAAAGGGGTGTACACATCATTTCAAGATATTGCTCAAACACACAATTCCTTAAAATATCCAGATCCCAAACCAAAATCTACTAAAGCATACATTTCATAAAAGATTTATTATGGTACAAAATATTCGGTGGCCCTCAATCACAAAAGCATACTGGCGGTGAATGAAACTCGTGAGCCAAAAGAGCTTTTGTGCATGACTGTCGTTATTGAAACAATACAAAGAGCCTTGCTCAGTATTGTGTAAGTGAGATGAGGGGGAATAATTTGGTACTAATTGAGGAAGCATTTTCTGTGTAGAGGCGTTCCTCTGCCACCAGAGGGCAGCGTGACAAAACATGTCCATGCGTCCATCACTGGATTCTGGTCCTCCCTCAGTAAAGACTTTTGAAATGACAAAATAATGGGTGATCATCATGGTTTCAATTATATAGACAGTCCAAACTATTGTTTAGTAATAATAAGCTTCAAGTTGTAGGTATAGGTGTCTAATGTGTCTTTGGCTGACATCACAGGAACGTTAGTAAAGATACAATACAGTACCTTGTAAGGCAAACAGTGGTGAAAAACAAGAAATTCAGTGAAAACACAAAAATGTCTACGCGTTAGAAAAAAGACTGAACAACCATCATACGCCCAAACATAAACACAATATCATTTTTAAATTGCATTGCCATTAATAATTGGCTGCCTGCAGGCACTGTGTAGAGGCTGGGCAAAAGTTTCCTACCAGTCCAGTTTAAATGGGCGACAACAGCGAGACATCTTTGTAACACAGTGAATCAGAGATTAACAGACATTCAAGGTTGACAAGATGACACAGAAAACCCTGCTATTCAGCGGAGCTCATCAGCAGTCCAACTGTGATCAATATATTTAGGAATCACTTAAATCTCCACCTAAACAGTCTTCTTCTTTCAGGGGTTGGTATCTTTGCTATTTAGTTAAAATGATGTGCAAGTGAGCTGTCGATGATACGTCTCTGCATGCACTGGCATGGCTCACAGACAATGAGTCGTGACTGTTTTGTAATCTGCAGTTGCTGGCAAGTAAAACACAATGTGGATGTCAAGTTTTTAAATTGAGTCATTACTGAACCAGAGAGAGAAGGAGGGAGATTTTAAGGGAGGCAGATTTAAAAAAAAAAAGTGGTAGTAAAAAAAAAAAGGTGAGTGGAAGTGTTCGAGAAGCAGCTGTGATTTCAGTTCAACTGCTTGTAAATGCTCCATTCCCAGAAGTCAGTGTTGAAACTCCTGAAAAGCTTTAAGCTTTAAACATCAACTGCAATTCCAGAAAAAACATGAGAGATATGAAACATCTGAAGTGTAAACGAAATGAGTATGAAAGGGCTAAAGAGGAAAATAAAATGCTCTGTCCATTATAATCTATGGGGAAATATATCAAAACATCCAAACAGTGTTCTACATGAGCTTAACATTTTGAAGTTTGAATGCTGAAGTAGCTCAGACAAAAAAGCGGCCAGCATATTAATAATAAAGATTTTAATATGATAATATCTCTAAATGCTATAGCACATGCCATACAATCTACTCCTGTGCCTACAATAATCTAGTTGGGGCAAGAGAATATAATACGGAAGCAGTTGCTGCTTTTTGGCTTTGACAAGCAGGTTGTGCATCCGTGTCATGGAGGCAGGCTGCAATTAGAGGGGAAATGTGCCACCTTTTATGTGGATGTCCAATCAGTGTTGCTAGTAAATGTAGTTGTTTGAAGCAATAAATTCCTCGCTGTCTGTTAAATTGACCCAGAAAGCTGAGTTTGCAGCTGCAAAATGTGTTGCTCTTCCTGCGTCCAGTGCCGTCTATGATGTCATTTCAGGCAAGGAATGCCTGAGCATGCTTTGATGCTGCTCAAAAATATTTAATATAGTGCAGTGTGTGTTTGGACGAGGACACATTTAGTATTAATTTGGCTGACTCAGCTATCCAGCCCTATTTATACGAGCCAGAGTTCACAGCAGAAGAAATGCAAGAGGATATGGCCGGCAGGGACCCTCCGGGTGTCAGAAGCTCACGTGCAATGCATTCTGGTACATATAGGCACAGCCAGCACAGTTTTCTCTTCCAATGTAGGTGTCACTGAGGAATGTATTGGCTCAATTGTCTTCCTTTACCTGATTGGACATCCACATAAAAGGTGCCACATTTTCACCTTAAGTCGTTATCTTAATTATCAGGCATTTAAAAGGTCAGAGGAAATGTCATGCAGCATAATCCCAACTTGGCCCAAAGTGCATACCAGTGAGTACAGGGTTACAGACAGGTAAAAGCTTCCACAGAAATCAAGTGAGAAGTATTTCTTCATGGATATGTGCTCCATTAATGCCATCACAGAAACGACAGGAGGAGGAGTTCTAATAACAGGATTTCAAGCTCATCTGCGTAGCTTAGTTTCCAGCAACATTATTTGCAATGAAAAGATGCTGTTGCATGGGGAAACAGATTTAGATATTATTAAAATATGCTGGATGATGTATGTTTCAGTTTGATGCATGTAACTCTGATAGGAACAACAATAGGGAGTAAAAATATAAAAAATAACAGAACACTACAAATGTTGGCTCAAGGTTCCACATGATCATCTATTCGCCATCGTCCCGACTACTGCTCTTTAAGACATGTTGCTGTGGCCTCCGCGGCCAATGGGTCGCTCCTGCTGAAATGAAGGGTCACTTGGGTCCCAACTTTAAGCTGGTGTCCAAGGTCCAAGGTATGCAGGCCCATGGCTAGTTGTGAGCATGCTGGTTCAAGATCGAAGGCCTTCCCTGGGTTTCATTCCTACACAGCGCCGTTCTGGAGGCGGTCGGGGGTGAAGCAGCCGTTGGTCTTACAGCTGCTTTCCGCGGTCTGGGTCTGGGTCACTTTGTTCCTGGCCTTCCAGCGCTGAGCCAGCGGCTCCATGAACAGAGAGACAGAGGAAAGCAGATAGCAGAGCCCAGCCAGATAGAAAGAGCAGTCGTACGTCTGAGTGTAGTCGTACAGGAAGCCTGCAAAACACCAAAATAGGAACACGTTCAGAGTCTGTCTATTTATTGAGTAGTACACAGCATGTGTCATTTATAGCAACACAACTTTATAAATATATCATGTAGATACAAGTTGAGGAAGCCCGTTGAAAGTGTCGATGTGGGGATTTTATGTATATCGTATTTTTCAAAAGCTATTTTTAAAACTTGGATTCAATGTTGATTTACAGGCACACATGCTTTCAATGGGAAAGGCACAGTAACGAGTTGGCATCAAATCCCTTCACATGCTACGAAACAATTATAGCTGTATTTCTTGCATTTGTGTGCTTTATTTTTGTGTATAAATAGTGGAACCCTGAAATACCCCGCAATGTTATTTCAAGTAATTATCAATGACGATTTGTAAGTGTGTGTAATTTTCCTTGTATGCAAGTCAGATTTGCAGCTGAGTTTGTGCTGGAAAAATTACGCAATACATGTGAGGTAAGTTTAGAAGATGAAGTTAATGCTTAGAAAATCATCAAAAATTAACCAAAGTGAAACTTGACTCTAGAGGGTTCACTTACCTACTTTAAACACTTTATTTAAAGCAATATTTGATGTGACAAAAGTGGCAAAAAAAGTTATAGTATATTCATTCATTAAAATAACATGATATATGTAAAAAAAGATTTTCATAAAAAAGTCAGACTATGGAATACCATAGAAATGTTAAAGTATGGTTCATCATAAAATATGTATAGTATGATTAAACCATAAAACATACAATTAATTGTAGGTTGTATTTCTTTCCATAATGGATATTTAACATTTTTAAAGATATTTAACCATTTATGTTTCTAATTTGGCAGCTCACATTTCTAGCATGCGTAAACTTCTAGCGTAGTGTAAACTATACTGCAGGTGACTTTCTGTCGTTTTCGTCACATGATTGACCTTTCACTTGACAGAAAGTGTCACAGGATCAGATAAAAAGCAGGTACAACCACAA
The DNA here is from genome assembly GCA_023566465.1 of Cottus gobio. NCBI lineage: Eukaryota > Metazoa > Chordata > Actinopteri > Perciformes > Cottidae > Cottus > Cottus gobio. The sequence goes on along the minus strand of CM042215.1, from coordinate 14,653,181 downwards.
TGTAGCTGCTTTAAGACAGTTGATGAACAGTTGGGAATCCAGAACTGGATATGACAACAAAGTTGTCACAAGGAGGTTACATAGTTTGACTTATGTCCGCTTCCTACTTGACTAGCAGGGATGCTAAACAGAGCCACATGCTATTTCCATACAACCCTTAAGGGGGTCATTAGTCACATTTCAACCCCGAAATCCATATGCTCCTTGGAAGGGACTGCCCAACTCAGTTTACAGGGCCCATGTCAATAGGATCAAGAGAAGTCCCGGTTTAACTGGAGCCAAACGTTACCTCAGGGCACAAAGAGTTAAAACAAATGTGGGTGAATATATTGCGCAAGCTCTAAGCAAGTTCATTGATGATAAAAAATGTCCTCATATCGTCATGTGATAAGATTTTTCTGTTTTCTTCTTTAGAGAAGGCGTAGTTCATGAATCTGCTCCAACCTGTTGTCATAGGAAAACACTGTAATAAAAGCTAATTCCAGATTAGAAACGGCTCTATAAGACCAACCCTCCCATAAACACAACACTGTTATTCTACTTGACTCACTTCTAGGCAAGATGACATTTGACCCAGTAACCATGTATGCATTTTTGTCAAAGCAACCTCGTCTGCATTGAGGGCTGCACTGGAGGCTGTTTTTCTCCTGTGTGTTTCAGTTTTCACTCTCCATAATCACTGCATGCACACACACACACACACACACACACACACACACACACACACACACTTAGAGGCACTGCAGGGAATTCAGGGCCCCATGAAAATATGTGCCTCTACACCCTTCAAAAAATATATCTTCATAAGAAAGGCTTTTCCACTCACTCAGAGTTTGAAACACAAGCACACACATGTACAAACCTCACCTTGCCCTCAGAGGAACAGATGACTTCAGGACAGTAAGGTCGTGGCTACATATGCGGTGCATATGCATGGGGTTGTTATTGTGTGCATGCAGAAAAGTGGGTTAGCACATGTCTGACTAAAGGTGTTCCATGTTGTGATCCACTCACCTGCCAAAGGAGGTCCAGTCAGGCAACCCAGGCCGACGAAGAACATGGAGAAGCCCATGGAGTTGTTGAGTTTCTCTGAGCCCACGAGATCAACCTGCAGAGCAGAACACAAATTATACCTGAAGCTGTTGTTGGGTCGTCTCCTTTCTTAATGGCTTTTTTAAATGGAAAGAAATGCATGATAAACATGATGAATAGTATGATAAACCATAATAATGGCATTCAAAGATATCATAGTACCAAAACTTACAGACATTGGTAAATTGAGGACACATGTTTGTCAAATGTTATATAATTCATTTTAGGTTGTATTTCTTTCCATCATGGATATTTAACTTTTTTAAAAAGAACCATTTATGTTTCTAATTTGACAGCTCACATTTCTAGCATGCATGATGGGTGTAAACTATACTGCAGGTGACTTTCTGTCGTTTTCTTCACATGATTGACCTTTCACTTGACAGAAAAGTGTCACAGGATCAGATTAAAAGCAGGTACAACCACAATGTAGCTGCTTTAAGACAGTTGATGAACAGTTGGGAATCCAGAACAACTGGATATGACAACTTCACAAGGAGGGTACATAGTTTGACTTATGTCAAACTATGTACCCTTCACATTACTATTACTTCACATTACTATCATATTTTAACAGACATTTTCCAAAGCATACAGCAATCCTAAATGGATAAATATCTGTGAACTTCCTGTTACAATTATCAATAAGTTCAACATGATGGATTATCTGTCAAAAATGTTTAAAAATATCTGCAAATTGATAATGCATGATAAGGGTGAAAGAAATACTTGAGGACAAACACCATAAACATGAAATAGTAAGGTATACTTATATAGTAGGAGTCTACATTTTACATGTAATACATTGTCAAAATCTGCATGAAATCATAGCATTTGGAAGCTTCTCGCTCTAGCACATGAGACAACATCAGCTTTTTGTGGGTGGGGTTAACTTTTAATTTACGTTTTAATTAATTTAATTGTGCATGTATGTCAGCAAAATACCTGTGAAAGGTCATCTGAGATAATATCACATCAGCTTGTGTGCCAGCATGTTCCAGAGTAGGTAAACACCCGACCTACCTACTTACTCACCTTGAGCAAAACCTAACGTGTAAATTCATTTATAGACATTGACAGGCAGAGGAGACTGGTTTGACTGGTTCTTCCCTTCACAAGCAGGACAATACAACTGATCCCATGTGTCAACATTTAGACCCAGAGGCATGCTTGAGGCCAGACTATCGCCAAATGAAATCACACCACACACATCCTCACTTTGTTGTTCTGAGGTGTGGTATGACCTGTCAATACTCACTGACTGAATATATTGTTCAACCATTAATGCAGTTGGAAACCGTCTGCTTCACGGATACCTTTCTACCTCAGTGTGTGACACAATGATGTAATTAAGCCACAAGACACAAATACATGTTTTGTGATTTAAACATATTAGACAGTGTGATTACTGCAGGTAATTTGAACAAAAGGTTAGGTAATAGGGTCTGTAACTTCCTAATCATTTACTATCAAATTCCCTTGAATAACTATGTATTCTTTTTACGGAAAATAGTCCTTAGCTATTTGAGTTTAGTTGTGTTGAACCATGCTGATGTTAGCATAGCTCAAAGCACCACTGTGACTAAGAACAGCTTCATAGAGGAAATGGGCTTTTCCCGCCTGTCTGGTATGTCAGTATCAGCGGTGCTCAAGTGACAGGAGAGGCGCAGACAGACAAGTTATTGGTATTTTGGTGGAATGTGTCTCAGACGTCTGGCTAACAATATAACGCCTCAGAACCATGTCTGTTTCTGCCGCGATGGCAATCTCCTACCAATTGGTTAATATTTTGTATTAACACAATACTTGGAGTAAATGTGCAATAACACTAAAATGTAAATTAACCATTGGAATGCCTCTTCAAGCCTCTTCCCATTTGTTGAACCATTGTCGTTGTGCATCTCTGTGACTGGCACAGCTGTTTCAGAGCGAGGAGACCAGTGAGGTGACTATAGCTTCGAGTGTATTTAGGAATCCACACACCTTCTGATCTATATCCCACATCACCCAGCGTCTGCACCAGGAGACGCTCACACAGTCCGTGCTCCCCCAAGACCTGCCGCTTTGCACTCATCATTAGACTTGGCCTTTAAAACTGAGCCCTTACTCTTGATTATTCATTATCCATCCATCCATAATCTGTAACCCAATAGTTAAATTCTTCCTAGAGAGTCACATATAAAAAAACGACAGGACCTGTAAAGTAAAGCATAAAGAGTACAAATGCATAGCATGCATGTTCAAATAGGTTGCTCTCCTTACTAGAACGGGCAGGAGCAGAGCCATGTATCCACCACAGAAGATGGCGAAGAAGATGGCGTAAAACATCAGCAGGATGTAGGAGGTTGCTAGTGGGGAGAGCAGGTTGACCAGGCCGCAGAGGATCAGGTAGGCCTTGTGGTAGTGGTATTTATGGAAGAGGTTCCTGTCTGTCACCCAGCCCGAGGCCAGCTGGGAGATGGTCTCTGTGATACCTGCAACGAAGGCAGACAGTTGAAATTAAAACTGTCAGATGAAGATGAGTCTTGGGGAGCAAAAGGAGGAAAAACAAGTGAAAAAGAGACTTCAATAAAAACGGTAAGCTTACCTTTAGTACCTTAGCCATTAATTGTCTTATTATTTGTTGTAAAAGTATGTACTCCTCGTAAATCATTATTGATACAGAGTTAAATATTCTGGTTAAATTAAGTAAAGTAAGATATTCCCACTGTTTCTTTAAGAAAGGAGTGAGAGAAGAGAGGCAGACTGGGGAATGCATCCAATAAAATATTCAGGTATAAGCTGCTCTTTGGTAATAGAGTTTTTGATGGAATCCAAAAAACAGAGCACCACTGCTCTCTTCCCAAATGTCCTTAATAATCAGGACGCTTCACATTCAACATTTAGAAAACAGATCCAATCTACAGCCACAGATAGCCAGGTACCAGAGCAATGAACTGAATAAAGCAAACTGATTATTAAACACTAGGATTAATCTACTACTGCACCGCAAATGTTCATAGACTAATTTTAAAGTTAGATGCATAAAGGAGTCAGTTCACCCAATTATTCAAATTAATAAAGACATGTATGGTTCCCAGATAATGACTCCTGATAACTTTGGTGATCCATTATTAGGTATGATTAGGAATGACACAACTATTGAATGGACTACCATGACATTTTGTTCTCTGTAAAGTTCAAGTTCAGCTAAGGTGATGAGTTAATCGACCAAAAGTTACATGCAGGGACTTGTGAGGGTGGGGCAGACACAGTGTGCAGCATTAGCGCGCTGCATTAATAACAGCCGTGAGATCTTCCAGTTGTTCCGGTCCTCTTAAACAAGGCACATGTTTCCACAAACAGTGGGTGGCAACCTATCCATTTGTTAACATCTGTATTACACTTGCAACACCCAGGCAAACTACTCATTATGCACTCCGTCCCATCTGATTGATTGTTTGCTCCAGTCAGGTATGATGACTGGGCAGATATGTGCTGTTCTCTGCTGAGGTCAACTGGAACGTGATAGGCGGTGCGGAAACTGCAGTGGTATATTGACCGCCACAGGAATAGCTACAAGCAGGCAGCGCTGAGCTATTGATCAAATAAAACAAACTGGTTCTATGCAGATCACAGTTAGCCATCCCTTGCTCAGCCTCTGCAGCACGAGGGCACAGCCTGCAGCTGTGCCCTCGTGCTGATGACAATTCTGCTGAATTTTGGATGAGTTTGCACACAGTCTGTGTGACCAAGTTTAGTATGCAGATGCATCTGTATTGTGAATATAAGTTAAATTAATCTACATGAATCAACAAGTCAATGTAATTAATGAAGATCGGCTACATCTTCACTCTTCAAGGCTTTGACTGAAGTTCACATGAATAAAAAACTAAATGCCTCGTCAGTGAACACTCCTTACATAACTGACTCCCCTCCGGGGTTGAAAAGATGACATGAGGCAGCTGTGCTGTGTTTATGTGTCCTCCTCTAGTGACCCAAGACAGTGTCCCGGGGTGTCCCCTGCTTGCACACAGACAAGTTGTGAGTTTGCTTGTGTGTTTTAACCTCAGCAGGTTGTTTCAAGACTGCAGCTGTTCTTGTTCAAACTCAGTATACTGCAGTTTAAATTTGGGCTCTCCAAGTAGCACCTCAAGCCAACTGCATCAGAGACATAATTAGTTCTCCCCGTAGAGCTGATAGGTATAGAAGGTGTATACTTTATGCATGCTTCTGGGCATCAATGGGAGGTTGCAAGGCATGGAGAGGCACCATTCGCTATGGGATATTTTGTCACTAGATTAAAGCAAAGCGGTTATACAAGACATGTTGGGTTTCTCAGCTTCTCTAAGGTGGAAGTTGGCTTGTCTTGCCTCCTCTTTTGTACGTATTCATCCTCTGCAAAGTATAAGCCACTTTAGGACGGGACTCAAACTAAATTGGGAGCCCCTCGTCACACTGCCAACAACTTTACTCAGTTAGGTGTCGCTTAGCAACTCTGGTTCGCGCCGATGTTGGTGGCTGAGGTTTGACGAACAAACTGAGCCGGGCGGCAGTGGCCTCCCTCCCTCTGCCGAGTCAATGGGCTTCTATGACAAGCACTAGTTCGGGGAAAGAGGGACAGCGGGACACTGGGAGGGTGGCTTTGTGGTGTGGGTGGCACCCCGTCTCTCTCTCTCTCTCTCTCTTTCAGTGCACATGACCAGAGAATGTGACTGAAAAAACGTGTCCGAATCAAAAGAATTGGTCAGTCTTGCTGCTTGCTGGCACTGATCGCTGGCATGAAGCTCAGAAGTGACCCCAGAGACCAGAGGGAGAATTCTATGTCCTCTGGTTTGTGTCATAGAAACAATGTAGAGATTGGTTGCGGGCCCATAAAGCCTATTTATCAGTTAATTTGAGTGAATTCCGTCTAATTTTCTCCAGCAGTGTTACTTGACACCCTTCTTGGTTTTGACTCAATCCTCCAGCAGTGGTCATATCCAGCTGCACCAATGCTGACAAAAGGAATCACTGCTTATTCAAAGGCTCATCTGCATAGTGTAGATTAACATTACTCATTAGTTTGGGAAATTTAAACCGTCTCCCCAAAAGCTGAGGCATTGATACATAATTCAAACAATTCAATTTAACACTGAAGAGATATTAACTTGTTGTATTATTATGACAATGGAATCCCTTATATAATCTCCCTTAATTACATCATAAAGAAATTGATGTGACCATTTAACTGGAAAAATTCTTAACTAAAAAGCACCTTTCAATAAAGGTAACGCTATCTGGAGTGGCCTTCACATCACAATTAAGTCAACAAAAACCCCTAGAGAAATATTTAAAAAATGTAATAATATCGCTGTTTATTGAGGACTGATTACCGATGGATAGATTACAAAACAGAAGCCAGTAACCCATAAATGCACCACCCGTCTGGAGTATTTCAATTATTCACAAAGTCTGACGAAGCAATCTTCAAAAATTACACGCACATGTGGGCGGTGGTCAAAATGTTAATGCTGCTTTCTGTAAATAATAGAGTGGCTTCATCAATGGCATACTGCTGAACCCGCCCACCCTGGCCAGTGGACCAAAGTTCAGCTTTTATGTAAGCACATTCATTATATAAGACTGCAGAGTCTGAGCAGCTCACAAATAATTAATGCCTAAAAGTTGACTGAGGACCTTTTTTGCATCGCTTCTTATACCCACTCTTAAAGAAACCTGGATCTTCCTTTTCAAAGTCACTGTGAAATCCCTGCTGGAAGCCACATTCAAAGAGAAATGGCAGCAATCCACTGTGTATTCAGGCGAGATTTATAAAGAGCGTCCACATTTCAGACACAGTCAGTGCAGACTGGTGTTTAATCAAGAAGAGGAACATTTCTGCAAGACCTTTTGTGATGAGAATACCGTAGTTTCATTGATACACGTAAGAGGTGAAGTTGTGCTTGATCTCAAACTCAATTGAAGATTTGACATTGATGGGATCTATTGTTTAAAATTGTGAGATTTAGAGTTCCTGGTTGGAGGATTTGTTACCTTTGGACTGAGCCAAGCTAGCAGTTTCCCTCTGTTTTCAGTTTTTATGCTAAGCTATGCTAGCTGGTTGCAGCTATATTTTCTATGCAGACATGTGAGTGGTATCAATTTTACTGTAAGCGCTATTTTCCCAAACGTCAAACTATTCCTTAGAGTTGGATCATAAAAACATAGTCGAATATGTTGACCAATCAGTGCCTCACCTGCCACAGAGATGATGAAGGAAGCGTCCATGGCATCGATGCCCAGGGTTCTGGCTCGAGCGGTCAGGTGGAAATAGGGGATGAAGTAGGCCAGCTGGCTGAAAACCAAGGACCAAGTGTAGATACAAAAGAATGGGTCCTTAAGCAGGGAGAAATCCAATACTTTGGTTTTTATGATGGCCACCTCACTCGGAGTGCTGGCATGTGAGGGCAGTCCAACAATGGTGGACCCATTCATGCTGCCATTGAGCTCCGATGAGCTGTCTGGAGTTTTGGGTTTACACTGACCCAAGTCATGGTGGGGCTTGTGGCCATTCACACCATTGAGGACCAGTCTGGTCAGTTCAGGGTCCACTGACTGGTCCTGGGATCCCTGAGTACATTGGCCCTCCAGGTTCTCAGTGTCAGTGCTTTGAGGAGGAGAGGATGGGGATGAGTCTGCTTTGGAGATGCCATTGGATAAGTGAGAGGAGCCATTCAAGCAGCTCTTAGTGTATTCCTTCTCCGAAGAGCTTTTAATGGATACAGCAGGGCTCTTTTGAATAGGAGAAGAGGTAGGGTTTGATACAGAAGGCTTCAAATAGATTGGTCGCAGGAGCATCCCAGTGGCCACCAGATTCAGCATGAGACCGCCAAGAATCAGCATTGCACCTGCGAGGGACAAAGAGACCTCAGGACCCAAAATGTCACCTTGTATTTCATGTATTTCTATCCTTGTATTTCTACCTACACAAGGTAGAAGTGTATTGTATTTCTACCTACACAATACTCTCATACATTATACAGAGTGCACCAGTCATTAACAGATCTGTCCTGCATACCTTGCCAAGCGTACTGGTCCACCAGCAATTGAGTGAACGGAGCAAGGGCAAAGGTCAAACCCATCCCAGAACGCCCGATCGCATACGCTGTCGCTAACCTCTTTCGGAAGTACAGCGCTGTGACGACTGAGAAGGATTGGTAAAGTAGTGCAAAACCCATTCCTAAGAAGAATAAGGAAGGTTATCACTATCAGACGCTGTGTCTTCAACAGGAATGTAGGCAGAGGAGATAGATAATGAATCTAGACAGGAAGAGTTGCCCTTGTGCAGAGGATACGTTGGGTTGGCTTTGTGTTTTTAGTCATGAGCAGTTTTATGACAGATTGGGACCTTTTGGCGTACAACAGATTTCTACTCACCAACTATTACTCCCATGCTGATGTAGAGGTACACCACATTGGTGGCAAAAATACTGATGATGAAGCCTCCACTAACCAGCACCGCCCCAGCGATGGAGGTCATCCTGGTCCCGAGCTTGGCACAGGCGACAGAGGCAAGGGGTGCTGAAGAAGATACACAAAGACATAAAATGATTTTATAATCTTCTGCTGCCTTTGTGTAAATATGCGAAGGAAATGTATCTTCAAACTGTAAAATGTATCGTCTTTATATTCAGTTTTAAAACTCAATGCAGGGGGCGCAGCTGGAGTTGGTTTCGTTTTGATACAAACCTCCAGACAGACGCAGACTGGACATGATGGAACCGATCCAGCTGATGCTTTCTGATGAGCCTCCAAACTCATCTTGGAAGGCCACAAAGAAGATGCCGAAACTCTTTAGTGTTCCCATCACTAAGACGTTTACCTGCAGGGATGCACATACAAACACAGACGTGCAAATAATGAGGTAATTACATACATTTACGTCATGCTTAATTTGTCTTGGAAAGGCTGGAAACCACATTAATGCCACACAGTATACCTAGATTTGAGTAAAGTGTTCGGGAAAGCTTGTTGCTCGACAGTGTTGGGCTAAATATTCACATGTTTGAGATATGAAAGATCATAAACAATCAAGGTGGATATACCAGGAAGCAATGCAGCACCACCATCCAGCCCCAACCTCCATCTGGAGGATCCTCATAATTGATCCCTTTTTCCTTCTCCTTCTTAGAGGCCATGGCATCCTTCCTGAACAGGTTCATGGCTGCTTTGGTTTCACTAGAAGAGAACAAAGTAAATTAAACATCAAGAACTTCACAATCTCCTCGGCTGCGTAATCAGAAGCATTCAACCACACAGGCCAAACATATTCTAGCATAACAAGCAGGATCATTTTTTAAAAAGCTTGATTATTTGGCTGGAGCAGACCGGGGTGGACCACCACCTCACTGCATGGATCCTGGACTACCTCACCAACCGTCCACAGTATGTGCGGATACAGGAGTGTGAGTCAGATCGGGTGTCCTGCAGCACGGGGGCCCCACAGGGATTCTGGCTCCATTCCTGTTCTCCATTTACACCTCGGACTTTAAACACAACTCTGCCAACTGCCATCTGCAAAAGTTCTCTGACGACTCTGCAATCGTCGGCCTCATCTCTGCCGATGATGACAGGGAGTACAGGGAACTGAACCCGGACTTTTTAGGATGGTGCCAGCGGAACTGCCTCCAGATAAACTCCAGTAAGACCAAGGAGCTGGTGGTGGACTTCCGCCGGGGCAAACGCTCTCCTCCGCTACCATTGAGCATCCAGGGACTGGACATTGAGATGGTGACATCTTACAAGTACCTGGGTGTTCACTTGAACAATAAACTGGACTGGTCCGACCACGCACATGCACTCTATAAAAAGGGACAGAGCAGACTCTTTCTGCTGAGGAGACTGAGGTCTTTTGGGGTGCAGGGAGCACTCCTGAAGACCTTCTTTGACTCTGTGGTGGCATCAGCCATCTTCTATGGAGTGGTCTTCTGGTGCAGCAGCATCACGGCAGCTGACAGGAGGAGACTGGACAAACTGATAAAGAAGGCCAGCAGCGTGCTGGGGTGTCCTCTGGATACTGTGGAGGTGGTGGGAGACAGGAGGATGATGGCCAAGCTCTCATCCCTGATGAACCACGCCTCCCACCCCATGCAGGACACCCTGGCAGCTCTGCACAGCTCCTTCAGCCACCGGCTGATTCACCCCCGGTGCATGAAGGAGAGGTACCGCAAGTCCTTCCTCCCTGCTGCTGTCAGACTGCACAACAAGCTGACTTCCCAGTAGCCCACAAACATTCTGGACACTTTTTATCACTCTGGTCACTTTAATCCATTCTGGTGCAATATTTTTGTAATATTTGTAATTTTGTATATTCAATATTCTACTGTACATTCAATTTTCTTCTTTACTGTTTTATTATGTTTATTACTGTTTATTTATATTACATGATTTTTTATCTTTTACGTACTGAGCAATGCTGCTGCAATCCTGTAATTTCCCCACTGCGGGACTAATAAAGGATTATCTTATTTTATCTTATCTTATTTTCTAGGTTTCATATTCATTTGTCTTCATTCAAGCGATTTTACTTCAGAAAACTGATGACCAAAATATTAATCAAATCTTTTTGACCCATTCAAAAAGAAGGATGATGTCCGACATGAATTGGTTATGATCCTGTAATGATGACTGACAGTGGACAGTAATACTGTGCTCACTTGTTATATTCAATGAGTTGTGTAACAAGTGCTGTTACAGTGCAACTAAACATGGTTAATTTTCCACTTCTTTTGCACCTATTAAAGTTACTGCACTGGACTCAATGTCCTAGTGGTGTTTACATTAAGTGAAAATATCCAATCATGTGTATCTTGAAGCTTCTTGTCAGCACGTAACAGCATGGCCAAGAATCATTTGGTGCTGATGAACTTTTTTTAATTGGTGAACAAATAAAACTCTGAAGCCTGTTCCTAGAATTGACTAATGAGCAACAAACCACAGAACTGTATTTGGGATTTAATCCTACAAGCACCTTGAAGTTACAGTAACGACTTCTTCGACGTCCTTCAAGAAGTCACCTAGCAGAGAGGGGTCAGACGGGGGATAATCGACTATGATGTTGCTGTGTTTAGAGCCTTTGCACCTCAATGTGCGACATTGATCAACTTTGAGCCTTTCTTGAAACTTGTTTCCAAAGGATTCTTTGTAGCCATCAGACATAATAACAAATACATCTGTAAAAGAATAAGAAAATAAATGGGGGGGATATAAAGAGGAATAAATATTATATCAATATGTTATACAACATGGAATACAAATATAACTAAATTAATTAAATAATAAATAAGTACATTTAAAAAAATCTTCATTCTATGAATCTTTATTGTATGAAGAGAAAAATAACAAAATATGAAATTCAAAGCATTTTTATTTATGTTAACATTTATTTGTTCATTTATTTCTATATATATATTTTTGGGAATATATGTATATATTGTTTTCATATAAATTACTAAATGTTTCTTTATATTATGTATCTATTGTTTTTTGTATCCCTTTATTTTCACTGATTATTTTCCCTATTGCTTTTGCTATTCCTTGAAGGGCAAAGCTGCATAAATAAATGCAACCCAGAAGTAAAGTCAACAGGTAGTGTTGTTTCCATACAACGTTAGAATATGCATTATTAGTATTCTGCTTTATTATAAATCAATGGGACTGAAGAACATCGGATCCAATACTGACCATTGCCCCGTACATACAGTCTTAATGAAACTTGAAGAAATCAAGGTGTGACATGACTGCCGAGACTCGTATGCTGGGAAGTAAAGAGGCTGAACAGAGTAGAAGGAGAGGGCGTAGTAAACCTGTGTTTATCACCAGTCCTTTGTAGCCTGCATCTCTAACTCAGTCCGACTAAGACATGTATAAGAAGCCACATTAGGCAGAGAGCACAGAGCGGATTAAAAGGGGAATGAATTGGGCCAGTGTACTGCGAGCAAAGTATTTCTCCCCCATGTGCTGTGCACAGGTTTTCCTCACAGTGGGCTTGAGTGCATGTCTGTGAATGTCTCCGGGGGTCTGAGGGTTTGAGCGATGGGGGATTGGAGATCAGACCTTTGTAGTGCGGTATTACAGTTTTTCTCAGTTGCCTTGTTACATTTCTCGAATCATCCTTAACATTTGAAAAAAAGTGCCTCTCTTGAAATAATTTGTACAAACAAAACCACAAAATGGATTACTTGCCTGTAACTTGCTCCAATTCCTTAGTTTATCTCTCAAAAGTAAATATAAATGTCAATGAGCATATCAGTGGCATCAGAATGACTAGCCTTTGTGTCATTCTTTCCAAACAAGATAGTCAAAATGCTTATTCATGTTGTCAATACCAGTGTGCTCTGTATATTCTGATGTAAACCTTGGCTACGGTTTTGATGACTGAAATTGCACGAGGCTTCGGTTTGTCTGTATGCCATATCTCAATTTCAACAGTGCAGAGTTACAAATTACTGTATGTGGGAGATTGATCACAAGAGATTGAACAGGTATCTCATTTGCACCTTTACTGTTTTTCCTGTAACTTATTGACAGTCCATGTCATTGTGACACAGAAAGGAACATATGAGATTGTTTTCCAGCAGTGCATAGCACAAAGGAAAAATAAATAAATAATTAGAAATGTAATATATCATCTATTTTATAGATAACTTGTTGATCTAATGCTTTTCAAATTCTCCTTCATTAGTGAAAGTCAAGATTAAATTGTGAGAAATGCATCCATTCAGGATACATTTACAAAATAAATCATGTCTTTAAAACATGCTTGATAGATTATGATAACTGGTTCAACTATTTTGAATGTGACTAATAGATATTTTAGGGGGTACGACTATTGAACAGGGAACCAGTATAATGCATTTTGATCAGCATAACATAAGCAGTTGATAATGGAGGAAACGGCAGACAATTGTACCTAAGCGTGCATTAATGTGCCAAAGCATTTACAATTTGTTCAAAAGAATGATAAATTGCTTTTATGAACACACGGTTTTGAGATTTTCTATTCTGATCTGAGAAATGTACCAAAGCCAATGAGAATAACACAATGTTATTGCACACGTCAAGCATGCAATCCTCACTCCAACTTTGATGTTCTTCTTCTAGTCTAATATAAGATTTGAGTAAAGTTCATGGTGAATGTCCAAATGTCCTAAATCTGTCACTATATACAACATCTGAGCGACAAGCATTTCATTTCATCATATATTTTCATCCAAGTCAGAGTTGAGTCATTTGATGTTAACTCATCAAAATGCATTGTTTGTATCCTTGAGCCCTAAAGAAAAGTGTTGAGAACCTTTCCTTCCTCATACCACGTGTTTTAAATCCCGCATCCCACATGCATCCATGTTTACAAGCTTGCAGGCGCATACCTTGATTTGTTACTGCCAACTGTTGATCAGTGAAATAGTGTGAAAATATTGGCAGGAACATGTTGTAAATCCCCTCTGTGCCTGTGCAGCATGCGGAGAACGGCTCCATGTCTCTACTGAAGGTCGGGCACCTTTCACTAAGAAAAGACTTCAAGGGAACGCTTAAGTATTGTTAAACAATTTTGGGAAATGCGCTTATCTTTCTGGTAGCAAGTTCGAAAAGAAGATAAACACCTGCACTCTCACATCTGTCCACAAAAGAAGTATTAAAAGATCAATTTGTCTGGTGTACTGGTGGCTTTGGAGCGCATGCATGCAGTGACGTCCTGTTTGATTCAGGACCCAGTGTTGCATGTTACACCCTCTCCCTCTCTCTCTCTCTCTGTTCTGCCTCTGGATTGGATAGGATTCTATACCGTCCTATCCAATGAAGAGGAAAATACTTAAAAACACAACAATTTGTTACGGGAGTTTGGGTTAGACATATCTTGTCCACTAGTTTGGAGAATTGATGATTTGACTTGATAGACAAATCCGGGCAAGACGTTTTGTCCCAGTCTGAATGAAAGAAATATTCTGCACAATACAATATACTGCATTTAATAGACGCTAAAGACAGAGCTGTGTGACAACACATCTGTCAGTGCATCAGCAGCACATCATAATAGTTATTTTCCACTAATTGAGTTACCTGTTAATGCTGATTCGATAGTATTCCTGGAGCCTCTGGAGGTGGAGAATAAATGCAGGAGTCCTATTCTCTGAATGTCATTCTCAAGTTGGTCGAAGGGCACATTTAACTATGACTGCTTCAAGATTAGTGTTACGCCTGCAACAAAGAGAGGACATGATAAGATTTAGGAACATTAAGCAAAAAAGTGCTCACATCTCTGAAACCTGAAAACAGATACATAACTCGCACTATCTACTGTTAGAAAATAATGCTTTATAGTGCTCCTAGTGAGAGCTAGAGAGTTTACATTGGAGGGTCAAGACAAATAAATAACTCTGTATGGATTATCAAATATCGAATGAATGACACTGTATGTACTACACACATGTATTAATTAGAAATGTACAAATGTATTGAGTGATTGTGGAATGAATCCTGAAAACATCAGGAGCCCACAAACAGTTACGCAGCCTGAAGATTGGAGCAGATAGATAAGGAGGACATGCTCAGGAATGTCTCTGAGAGGGGGTTGATTGAAGTCCTGAGTACTGTTGTTTATGCAAGAGGGGATTTGAGTTGACAAACACCTAAAAGGACGAGGTCTTGTCCAATCGATGGACTGGAAGAGAGGCTAGCCAGAGGAAGGGGGGCTGACCCCAAACCTGGCAAAGCTGAGACATTGTGAGAACATCAGCAGATCTCTGGGTGCCTTCTGCCGGGCAGGTATGTATGGATCTGCTGCCCGGTGGGGGGGGCGCTGGATCTCTGTCTCATGGGATTTCTCTCTCATGGGATATATTTTGTATATATTGTGTAGTTATTAGTGTGATTCATTTTGAAATGCTGTTCATCGTCTTTTTATTAAATCAATTTTTATTATAACTTTCTGCATCTGGGACTTCTCTTCGCACAACCGCCCAAAGATTTTTGAACTTAACACTACACAACAATGTAGATCAAATGTGGTGCCAATCCATCTTGTTGATGTATATCACAGTATCCCTCTAAACTCATCATCTGGGAAACACACATTTCTGTACAAAATTGAGTGGCTATCTGTCTAACCGTTGTTGAAATATTTCAGACTGAAATGACAGATCGGCACAGAATGACAGCCGTTACCTTGTCAAAAAACCTTTAAATATGTGTCACAGAATATTTCCCACAAATTGCCAAAATAGTGTTCTAATAGTGACTTTTACTTATTATAAGACATATTTACAATGTTGACATTTGGTCAACAACTACTTTGGCAGTCTGACTCAAAAGATGGGGAGCACTACGAAGAATGTTGCGCTCGTTCCATTTTCAATGAGAAATAATGACACCTCATTTGAATTACTATCAAGATGTTTGGGTAATGAAGAAAAGCCAAATTGAGCATCAGGTAGGCAATTTGGCACCGTAGTCAACAAGAGTCAGCTGTGCCTTCTACAGATGGATGGAGTGGCAGTATGGATCTGTGAGGGGACACCTTGACAAACAATCAATTTTGTGGAGGGAGGAATTTGATTTGATCACTGTAATCAGGCTCTTCGTGGTCTTTGGTTTGTTTTAATCTGGAAAAAGATAATAATTTAAAAAAAATTAAAAAAATGAAACAAGGTTTTGCACAATAAAACAAGATTTAAATTGTAATAGCTATATTGCTTTCCTGGCTGAGGGGGCCTCACACAGACATGACCAAAACTTTATTAAATAATGATCTCAAACGTTTGTGTAGATGTGTCTTCAATAGCATGAAAGTAAAACTTTAAAGATGGAAATAAAGTTAAACAGATGTCAGTCTGTTTCTGACCTCTCGCAACACCAAAAAGGCGTGTGTCAACACCTGCAGAACGCAGGAGAGCCCCCCTTCCTCCTTTTCCACAGCTGTGCGTTAAGAAACCTCCCCAACTGCTTTTACACTTTTACAGTATCAATGGGTCACAGCTTTGCACCGTTATGTCAAATCATATATAAAGGTTTATTGTTTGACAGAAAACATTTGCATACAGCCACAAGCTGAGCCCACGGTCGCTGCATACAGACACTGATGGACAGCTAACTAAAAAGTATTATTTTTTTATTATTATTTTAATAAAATTATTAATTTATTATTATTATTTCCTTTTTGGTGATACAAATATTTTCCTCCATTTTAAAACAAGATCTGGCACTTCAAATATTTGCAAAGACATGTCTTCAGCAAACGTTGAAATGGCAGATATTTCAAAGTTTGACATTCTGGGTGACAAATGGGCTGTCCCCAGAGCTTAGAGCTAAGACAAGAAAGATGAGCTTCTTTGGATATAGTAAGTATATAGTAGCAGGAAATCTTCTACTATATACTTACACCTTTCACACAAACATTCATGTCATGCATTGTGTAAAATTGTAAAAAAGGGGATATAGTGAGAATAGCCTACATCATATCTGGCATAACTAAGGCAATATATACAGAGCAGAAACTGCAGAGCAAAACCCAATAAAAGGACACATCAGCCTGTAAAGTAGTTTGATCTCTCTTCCTCCCTGTAGATTACTTTGTCAGCCAAACTACTCTTTTGCAAGAGTTTGCATTTCTTCATGGCTGCAGTTCATTACAGTAAAGTGAGGATAAATAGTTACTCAAAAACAAAAATGTTATTCCCTGTATTTATTTTCCTGTCTGCCTGACTATTTTCTCAATCAGGATAAACCAAAATTCACAACCTGGAGCCTCCAACTTTGACAGCAGTTTTACTTCTGCATTGAATTGTGTAGAAAAGCAGACTTCAGTCCTGAAGAATTGTGAGATTATATAGTAAACGCAGAGTGTTTAGCTGAAAGCTTTTGGCTTAAGCCACGGAGGCACACGCACACACACGCACACACACACACACACACACACACACGCACACACACATATTCTTGTGGAGAGAAAACGGATCGGTCTTACCGTGTGTAGCTGAGAGCTGGTTGTTATCTTCACTTCACAGGCCTGTTGCATTGTGGCGTTCAACTCAACTGCTGGGGAGGCGAGAAAAGGGTCCTCAAGCAGATGCGACAATTCAGGCACCTTGACACATTGACAGTAAATTACGTCATTTGACGTCTTGAGATTGAACTGACTTGGGTGAAAAGTTTTGGAAACCAAAAATAACTTTCGAGGCTCACAGAGGATAACAGTTTGGATAGTAACTTTTGATCTCTCGGGGACTAGATTGTCTTGAGATTGTTAAAATTACAATCTAATGGGAATAGATTGTTTTTGTTCGGTCAACTTGTATTGAAAACAATTAGTTGGCTTATATATGCAAATAAGTCCATACCTTAAATCTCCTTCAGTCCGCGACGAGCTCCTGCACCAATATTCAATTAGATCAATTTGACGCGTAATTTGGGGTTTTCTCGATCCGGGTTTGTGCGTCCCAGAAGGATGTGCGCATCACCAGTGAGGGACTTTTTGGCAGAGGAAGATTGCTGCGGGGCCTTTTTCTCCAGGGATGACCGTGCCATAACTTTGCCTCTATGAGCGAGTCTCTCTGAGTTGCATCTCACATCGCAGCCTCAACATCGCTGGCTCTGTCGAGGAGCCGCAGAAAGCCAAGCATTCACTGAGGAGACACACGTGACTGAGACGTAGCAGTGAACCTCATCTGAGAGAGAGAGGGAGAGGGAAAGAGAGAGAGAGAGAGGAAAAAAGCTCTGCGGTGAAAACACTGGAGCCGCCGCAGACTCAACTTCGGTCCTGGTCAAAGGCAGCGACCCACCAAGACGCCAAGTCTTCACCGCAGATAAGCAACCACATGCGGGTTTCTGATCGATCCTCTTGCGCAGAGTTCCTCCGACTGGCATACCTCCACCCAGAGACGAGTCAAACCTCCCCGTGTATGAAAACAAGTATACAACTTGCGCGTCACGGGTACCTGCTCCTTCAAGCGCTCGCTTAATGAATGCACGCTCGAGATCCTTCCGCTTCATCGCAGATTTGATTACTGATTGCGAAAAAAAAAAAAAAAGTTTTTTTCTTATATTTAAAAGGATTAACGACATGCAGATGCCACAGAAAAATAATTGGTTAACCACCACACCCTGACTAAAGGAGGACATAATTAATACGTAACACGGAAGAGGGCAACATAAAGTCAAGTTGAAGTTTATTAAGGGTTGTTCTCTCTGCATCAGTGCCGTGGATTGAATGATATGGATGAAAACAAAAACACACACAAAGTATGAACATAGCTGGAACAGAGATGTTGAAGGGCCTTTTTATTAATGCATTACTGACAGCTTGGTCTACATATTTATATAATATATTTAGAAGAAGGGAATCTGACACCAAGTGTTAGAATATTGCCAAGCATGTTCTGGTTGAAATATGAATCTGCAGAAAACACGACAGATTCAAATTCCAGATTTCTCTTGCAAACTTAAGATCTTTCATGTTCAACCAGGTTGTGTGAATATACTTGTGTGCCTTCCATATACATTTCTTTACATATAAAAGTCCTCAGTGTTGTCTTCAAGACGCTATCTTGTGAACTGCTACTGTGACGGTCCCATGACTCCTCACCAGAATGTTTCTACAAAATAAGCAAACAAACACAATTTACTGAGACAAATATTCACCTGGGGAACAATAAGTATTGTTTAGTATTGACTTACCAATCATATCAACTTGTCTGCCATTCAACTCCATGATTATGAATATGATGCAGTTTGACAAGTTATTGTACGACTGATCAATACTACATTATTTAATCAAATTCCCTAAACATGCATCAATATTGTTGGTGATGTTATGACTGGAACAATTACATTTAGTATCATTGTCATCATCATGGGCATCAGCAATAGTCCCAACCCGCCCACAAATATATATATTTTTTTCCATAAATGTACCATTTAAAAAGCATAGATATCTACAAATATTGCATGTTGACCTTTTAACCCACAATAAAATAACATGAGAATTGACAGCCTGTCAATTTTGTTTTGATATTTGATATCTGCTCAATTTATGAAGTCATTGATTTACACCTTGTTGACAAACACTGTAATTCTACCATACTTACTACTGGCAGTCTGCCAGTCACGACCAAGCAGAAGACTCATCTTCAGTCACTTTAAGGTCTAATATTCAAAATGTTCATCACATAATGGTTAATATCGGTGTTAGTTAGTCACCAACAGGAACCAGAAGATGTTTTGTGAAGTCCAGAAGGTGGCAGCATAGCCCCACAAATGAAAGCTAAACTCGTTTGCCAAAGACTTGTAGCTCTGTCTGAGGTACAAACAAAAGACACTCAATCTTTGATTTTGGATCTCTTTCAACAGTTTTCTTTCCAAGATGTATTGATCCAGAGAAGTGTTAATCAAAACCACTGCAGACAGACCCCTTAAATTCACTGAGATGAAGAAAAAAGGAAGAGATGCAAGTCAGTCAAGCAAAAAACACAAAAGGTGTCGTTAGTGCTCACCCTGATTCGGACTCCAAACACACTGTGGGACTATCTGTTGGGTCTTTGACGAGAGAAGCTGCTTGTTTGGCCAACACTGACACAACACCGCCGTGTTCATCAGACAGGGAGCCGCGGCCTGGGGATCGAGAGATATAAAAGAGCGACTAAACAGAACTGAAGAAACGGCAAAAGGAGCACTCATGTATCTTTCTTCTTTGATAACTGAAAGGTATCTTTCCATTATCACTTCTAGATGTGTCTTTTCAAAGTCTAGAGTTACATATAACATTTGCTAAAATGTGTTTGGTTTCATCAAGTTAATGACCCTTCTGATCAAAGAGACAATCAGCTTGTATTTATATACTGTGACCCTAACTGTTCCCCTTGAAGAAGTACTTCAACATTTTGATCCGGCCATATACATCTCTGTACACTTTGATTTTTGTTTGTAAACAAACACGATACAACCAGGTGAACAACTGGGGCACCCGACATTAAACATTTTAATCTTTCATGCGCTTTTCTCATTTTAAATATGATCACAACCAAAAAGTCACAGTTGGAAGGCCTCCTAAAATTAATCATTAATAAAATCAATTAAATTAGTAGCGTTCACAACTGCACAGAAACTGTTGTGTGGCAACATTTCATTTGGTAGTGAGAGCGTCTTATTCTATACCTGACTTTGTTACTTATTGTTAGTGATGCTCACAAATATCCCCACTTTGATATTTATTAGCAGTAAGGTTATTGAGCATTCTGATTGACCATGTAATTTAGCATCTATATCTCCAAACATATTTCCCAATTGTTAGCCTAACATTGTGAATGTGACTGACCTCGAGCTGTATGTGACCCAGGTTGGCATAACACTGTGGGGTAACAAGTTGTTTGTGTTATACAAATTTAGAAAGGTGCATTTCTGCATTGCACCAGACTACAAAGCAGCTTCTTTCCTCGGGCTGTAAGACTAATCAATGTTCTGTTGTTTTGTCTTGTACAGCATAAAAGGATGAAGACCTGCCTTTCTTTGTGCAACCAGGTGCTTTAAAATGACAGCACATGCACCTCACATCTTGAATGGTTTATAACAGTGGTTATCAATCTTTTTTCAGTAATGTACCCCTGTGAAATATATTTTTCAGCCAAGTACCCCCTGAGCAGTGCAAAGCATTTTTTGGTTGCAAAAAAAGATGTAATACATAGCGCTGTGCCATCAGTGTCTGATTTCGTATAGAGTATATGCAATTATCTTCATGAAATTACACTTATATTTTATTTAATATTTATTAAATAACTATTTTTAAATTATTCTTTTAATGGATGCTCATTTTAAATTTCCCATTTGAAAACCACTGGTTTATAGAAGGTCAGTAACAGGAAAATGCTCATCACAAGTTCCCAGAGCCAATGATGACGTCTCAAAATTGCTTTTCTTATTTAACAACAGCCCAAACACCCATAAAATCCGGTTTACTATCATACGTGTCTGAGAACACCAGACAATATCCACATTTTATCATTTTCATGCAATTTATGCTTGGACGTATATATATACGTATATATATATTTTAACTGGTCTTAATTAAAGACCCGTTTGGTCTAAATACATTTGACTAACATCTGTTATCTGAACCTAGCATAGAACAAGCAGTGTTTTCTTACAGCCCAAATTGTGTCCTTGTTGATCCGTGCAGAGCACTCCGACCACTGATGGATTCTTCATGCTGCCAACAACACAGAAATCAGTCGTCTTTAACGTGCCAACAGTTGAAATACAAACTCAGTTCCAGTCTGGTATGAACTTACGTATCATCGAGATGCTGTTCGAGGGTCGACTCCATTATTATCAATCGTTAATAACTGCAAAAGTCAAATATTGTGTATGAAGATGTGTTGTTTTGCCAGGCTACTTCTCAAAGCTTCCGGTTGGAGTCAGCTGATCGTCACGTGCACTACAGGTCGCGGTAAGGACCAAAACTGTACGAAACGAGGTAGCAGACGGACCAAGAACCTAAACAGTAGGCCTAAGGACAGTTCCAAAACGAAAGTCATATTTGTAAAACCAACCAAATGACAAACTCAGAAGTTTCCCTTCTCAGGGTTCAGGGTTAGTCAACTAGTTAGTTACTTAATCAAATTTAACAATAACTAAAGTGACAATCTACAATAAACTGCTTATCAAATAACAATAAAATTAATGTGTTGGTATTTTACCATCCTACTACTTTAGGACATATTGCTTATGATATGAGATCAAACTGCAGGTTCTGACAGCACCCGTTGCCACATTTCACCCACTAAAATACAAAGTATCTGGCGAAGCTCCACTTTGGCAATGTTTACATCTATCTTGGGGATAATCCCTCACTTTACTGCCGCCAAGATGAAAGCGGACAAAAGTGTTTACAGCTCATATTCAAAACTAAAGCAAAACAAAAGAGGGATTGCAGAAAAAACTGCACAGAATGTTTTATTCAACACAGGCAACATACTTTCTGACATGTATACATTCAAGTTTATGTACAATACATGCTTGTGAAATGAAAACATATTGTAAAAATGTTTACAACATATATGTAATATATCTATTGCTTTCTAAACTTTTTAGGAAATATAATGTTTTTACTCTGTCTTAGCAATTGGATTGTTTTTGATAGAAGTCCGACCCTGATTATTTTGTATTTAAGCTTCTGATTGACAATATTTAGGAATTTGCACTATTTTTTTGATTTTGGTTCTCATGGCCAATACTGATCAGATAAGCAATAAAAAAGGTAGTTTATCAATGCATTGATATAACCTGAAGTTTATGCACACCTGAGTAACATGTAGTTTATGCACACCTGTGTGCACACCTGAGTTACCTGTAGTTTATGCACACCTGAGAAAATTGTGGATCAGTGTGTCCCAAAGCCCAAGATAATGTCCGCACATGTCTTGTTTTGCCCACAGCCCAATATGTTGTCACACTGTTGTTCCTCCTCAACATCTGGCACTAGTCCACATGCACTGCATCTTGCTTTTTCTTCTTCTCCTCAACCCTCTTGTTCTTTATTCTGCTGTGCTGCTAGCTCTCCATGTCCTTATCCCTTTCCTCTCCTTGGTGGCTGATGTGTATGAGAAGTAGGATCAAACCCAGTCAGGAGCATCAGCTTTGGCAATTCTAAAAATACGAGAGTTTATAACAAGTAAAACAAAATTTAAATGTGTGGATGCTGTGTAAAATGTTAATAAAAAAAGCTTTAGGGTGTTTGCAAGTTTTTCATCTTACGGCTTTCACCTTGTGTTTTTTATCCATAAAAGTGAATTGTTTTCTTATTGAGATGCCATACTAATGGAGTTCTTAGATTGTTAGCACTTGATATATAAGCTTAATATCCTGTAAATATCATTCCTTGTTTCTTCTGTGGGCAATAGTTCCTCATTCACTAAACTATTTTTTTAAACTAGATTAGTTGTGACATGAAAGCCTTCCTGTATATATTTTATCATTCATGTGTACTTTCTTCACCCCAGACATAGTGAACATTGGTTAACATATTATATATTCAGAGTTGCATTAATATTAAATTGGATTACTTGAGTTATTTTCCCCTCTTGAATATATAATATTTATTGATAATCCAGTTCCCTTTTTCTCAAGAATTGCAAAGGCGATCACAATCAGATGACTCACACTAAGCTGATGTCAGGCAGAAGAGCTCCAGTGTCACATGCTTAATACTCATAAAACAGTTATTTGGAGAAACATTCAGTTATTTTTTGATGCTCAGATCTAATCACTGAGAATAGAAATTATCCTTAAAACCAAAACCAACATTGGTACACACAATATGCATCATAAACATGATGTGAACTTTACCATGTACTTCATTCAACATAAAATATATTATTAATTTTATGCTTCTCGCGGCCTTTTGTTGATGGATTTTGTATTTTTTTCCACAGTGAGCTGAGGCCACCGCCGGCTCGCTTCCCTGCATGATTTCTGCTGCCTGTCCCGAGACGGCGAGGCTTCACTGCTCTTGCTGACAGGGCAGAAATGGATGCATGTAATTATGTGGCTGCTGCATTGGGGGAATCAATCACCTGTGTAGCAGCAGGTTAATGTGCTGCTGACTAACCCATGGAGTAGGCTGCCCCTCCTCTGACTCTTCATCTTTTCCTCTCCTCTTTTCATTCTCATATTTCTCTCCTCACAGCTTAAATCAGAGCCCAGACGCTCCCACTGACAACCTGCTGCTCATCACTGTCAGAGCGCACATACGCAAACACGCACACGTTTACGCATGCAGAATAATTAACAAGGTCCACATACATGTGATATCTTCTTCACATGTCACACACACAAGTCCATAGTGCATCACACACACTCATGCAAGCAAGGAATCTTGTACGAAGGGAGGTTGACATCAACAGTATAAGGTTGTTTGCTATTTGGCTCTACAGCCACAGTCACTTTCAGAATGATGCCATGAATGACTCCTATCATCACCTTGCAATATACTTATAATAGCTGATACAATTTGGGGATTTCACTTACATTTTGTGTGTGATTTAGTACACATTCAACCCGTTGACCACCTCACTCAATGAGGTGTGGTCAGACGGAGTCTCTCTAAATTTGCTAAAAGGTTTTGCATTGTTATTCATTTGTTTTCATATAAAGCAAATGCACATCGTGAATTAATTAAAAGATCATATCAGACCTGTAAACAAACAGAATATTCCTACAGTCAGAAATATATAAAGAAATTAAAAATGTTTCCGTCAAAGTAGATATAAATTCATACAAATCGTTAATAGCGTATGTGATAAAGAGAATACATTTTTAACCTTATAGGCCTTATTCTATCAGTGCGGATGAATGCTGGTTTGCAGCTAAAAATTATGGTAGCTTTCAAAATACATTATGGCAGATATATCCCATAATAAAACAAGGAATATCACTTTTCATCCATATGAAGTTTATGAGTCAGCTTATGGTACTTTCAGTAAACTCGTTACAGGCTTTGATGTTCATTAGGTTTGTCCAGCTGCTTTGGACTCTGCATTTCATGGCACCTCTGCTCTCTTTTCTCACAAAGAGGTGTCAGTGTTTAGTTTATATGAATGTCATCACTTGTTGAGCGGTTTTCCATATTTTTTGGTGTTAGCTTGAACCACTTGAGTCATGGAAACTCTGTCAGCATCTGTATGGTCAGACCCCAACAGGCAAAGATGTACACGGGGACGTTTGTGAGCCTCCACACTGTCATCCGGATGAGTAAGAGGACGGAGCTTCAGAGGAGACAGGCAGAGAGGGCGTGGGGAGATCTCAGACATGGTGAGGGAGGGAGGGCTGGGTGGGGGTCTGAGGTAGATAAAGAGAGGGAGAGAGTGTGGCTCCCCCCTCTGAGGAAATCTGGGAACCTTCATGACTGACCAGAGAACCAGGGATCCAGTGCGAGGTGCCGGGCAGACCTTTGACAACTGCTGTCCAGTGTTGAGGGTGTTGAGCGAGTCCAGATCTCCTGTTGCTGTCATGGGCTTGAGGGCGGTGCTGCTGTCCTTCCTTCTGGTGTCTCTGAGCTGCTCTAGAGGAGCCGTCATCACGGGGGTGAGTGAGAGCTTTCTGTGTCTGCTGCACACTGCTATCAATTACACCAGTTACTCTTTAGTCATGTCTGATTAAAGATAGCATGTTGCATTTATTGTATTTATATTTATCATCTTTTTTTATCATCTGTCTGATAAAGTAAAAGTATATTGAGACACAGTGGTTTTACAGTCAAACATACTTAGAGCTGCTACCAACACTTAAGAACAAAGAAATAACGGAGTTGGTAACAATGACAATTGCTCATCACAAGATTCCTGAGTCTAAAGTGACGTCTTTGAGTTGCTTGTTTTTGTTTGACTTGTCTGATGAACATTCCAAAGCCCGAAAATACAGAAATTACAACAATACAAATCAGAGACAAGCAGCAAATCCTTACATTTGAGAAGCACGAGCCAGCAAATATGTGACCTTTTTGCTTTATAAAAGACTTGAACAATTAACTTTAATTTTTTTAAATTTTTTTGTGGATTAATTGACGAATTAAATCGTTTCTGAGCTAATTCTGTCAATGCATTGGGAAGCGTGCTGCACTTGCACTCAAACCCCAATACAACGTTCGTTTTATATTATATATAATATGTAATACTATCCCTTGACTTTTAATTTTGGTTTGATTTCTTATATTCGAACCAAAAATATTGCAAAACATATTACATATACAGTATACAGCACTGTTCACTTTTCTGGATAATTTAGTAAGATTTGATTACACATGACTGACAGGAGACCACATCCTCCTCCGCTTCAAGTCCAATGGAAAACCCAGAGGAAATTATCCCGGTCCTTTATTGATATTCATTTGTAAATGGATTAGGGAGATGACAGGCAATGAATAAAATGTCTTTCACTGTCTGAACATGAGATTACTATTACAAAGTAAAAATAAAATAGATTCAAACATGAATATCTCTATTAGCATAAATAAAACTGAGTCACTCTTTTATTCTTTTCTATCTTTACCACCTTTTCTCTCCCTCCATCCTACAGGCCTGTGAGAGGGACGTGCAGTGTGGTTTTGGTCTTTGCTGTGCCGTCAGTCTGTGGCTGAGGGGCCTGAGGATGTGCGTCCCAAGAGGTGTGGAAGGGGATGAATGCCACCCCTTCAGCCACAAGGTGGGGAGAACACACACACACACACACACACAGAGAGAGAGTTGTACTCTCTTGCCCACACTTGTTTTTCTGCGTTAGTGGACTTTCAGATTATATCAAGCTGCTGGCAGGTTGGCTGAAGCTTTAGAAAAGCTGCTGATAACTGCAGAGGCTATTGATCTCCTCCAGAGGAACCGGCCAATCAGAGCCATACATCACTTTGATCATCTGGAGATGGCAACAATTAGTTCTCCTAACACCACATCCGTCTTTCAATTCAGACTTTTAAAGAGCAGTTTTTTTTTTACAATGATCAACTCCACTTGTCAGCTGATGAAGGATTTAATTAAACTGTCAGATTTCCCCTCCCCCTCCTTTTCCCACTTCCAGGTGCCCTATGCAGGCAAAAGGCAACATCACACCTGCCCCTGTCTCCCCCATTTGATGTGCACCCGGTACAGTGAAAGCAAGTATAGATGTACTGATGACTTCAAAAGCCTGGACTTTTAATAGACGCCCAAACATTCAGATGAAGAAGATCATAGCAGAAACAACAGGCTGTGGATCAGAAAAACATATTTAATCTTCACTGGCTGTATTCTTCATTTGCGTACTCTATGCACTATAATACATAGTTTGGAGCCCCACAATCCACACATCAAGGAGAGAAAGAGGAATGTCAAGAGAGTGTAACAGATTAACAAGAGCAACAGCAGATGTCTGATACTTTTTACTTTATAAAAGCAAGGAAGATATTTGTGAACAATTTAAACATTCGCTGTTTTGTTTTCATGCTCACTTTATGTTAAATTGTCAAAAGATATGTAAAAATATTATTGTCAATAAAAGTATGATTCCAACATTGTTGTTGAATACGTGCTCTCTGGCGTCTTTGTTACCTATGCAGTCTATGTTGCTTGATTAAATATAATGAGCATTATGGGATGTCAAGTGGTTTTAATCTCTGGGCTGATTAAAATGAAGGTCACGTACTTAATGTTCTTTACCTCCACAAGCAAACACATTATTATGGCATTATATCTGACATGACGACCTCCATTGAGTTCCACCAGGACATTAAGATCGTTGTTGTTTTTCACTCACATTAGGAGCTTATTAACCTTTTACAGTTTATTTTCTGCAATTTCAAATTATGGAATTTTCTTATGTTTGGATGTTATAAACATTTTTGCTTCAGTATATTTGTGTAACCGTAGAATGCACTTATTGTAAGTCGCTTTGGATAAAAGCGTCAGCTAAATGAAATGTAATGTAAAAAATGTAATGTGTAAGACATCAAATCCTTTGCCCTCTGTAATAAAAGCACATTATTAAATAATCATAATACTTTATTCCACTACTGTGCTTTGATACATTTTTTAGTATTTCATGGTCATAGAATAAATTTACTGCAAAAACATATTTTGTGAAACCAGATGTAACTCAAGGTTATGAATAATGGATTTTTAATTTTTATTTAAAAATGAAATGAAATGTAACATCAACGATGTAAATATGACATATCATAAATTTTCCATCAAAGTCAGATTGCAGTATATGTTCTGGATAAGCTGCATCTCGATCACATGGCATTGCATTGTGTCTTTGTTTTACGTCTTATTGTTATCAGATAATCCTGCCCAGGTAACCTTATTTCCATGTCAACACGTTAAGTGTGCGCTGTATCTGTTTTTAAACACTTAACTTGCCCTTACCGTAAATTAAAATCGGCTGTTAGATAACAAAAGCCAATCCTCACATTGACACGTTTCCTTTAAAGAATTATTTTTTCTGAACTGTATTCTACGACTTTGAGAGTGAAGGAAAATAAATGAACAATGTTGAACTAAACATTAGCTCTTACATAACCTTTGCATGAAGGATTTCTCTTTAGTACAGTACTAGGAAAAGTTAAACAAAGCTATCAAAGCATAATTTTAAGAAACACAGTTTCACTTTAAAATCCGGCTGCTGGTTTATAAAGCACTGGATGGCTTAGGGCCTAAATACATTAGTGATCTGCTGCTGCCTTATGAACCATCCGACCCCTCAGGTCGTCTGGGACGGGTCTACTTTCTGTTCCAAGAGTCAGAACTAAACACGTAGAAGCACCGTTCAGCTTTTCTGCTCCACACATCTGGAACAAGGTCCCTGAAGGTCTGCTGAGACCCTCAGCTTCTTTAAATCCAGACTGAAGACTCTTCTGTTTGCTGTTGCCTTTAACTAAATATTATGCATCTCACTGCATTTTAGATCTTAATTTGCACTGCAACTTTTATTCAATTCTGTATTTATTTTTTTTACCTTTTAACTGTTTTATAATGTTTTAATGAATGTTCTTAATTGTTTTTAAATCTTGTTTTATTTTGCATTATGTTTTGATGTTTTTAATGGTTTTATGTGAAGCACTTTGAATCGCCTTGTTGTTGAAATGTGCTATACAAATAAACTTGCCTTGCCTTGCCTTAGCTGTGGATACTCTCACAAAATCCTTTTTAAACAATACATACAAAATATGAGCTCCACTTTATAAAACACTTGCTTTTGCAGTGTTGTTACGAAGTATTTTCAGAATTCCAGAAAAAGTTTTAATTGTTCAATTGTTTAACGGGATATTTGCTCTCAGATAAGAGGCTCCACATTGTACATTTCTTATCTCTATCTGATACGTGGTATCACGTTATGAGGAAGGGCATTTTGGACACACAGCCTTGATTTGTTGTATATAAGGGCTGGACCCAGCTACTGGAAGTATACTTGTCTGAGTCCAACAGTAAAGTGGCATGATGAAGTTGCTCGTGGTCCTGTCAGCTCTCGTGGCTTTTTCCGAATGCTTCCATAGGTAAGTCTGACCTGGCTGGTTGAGAAGCAACCAGATCCTTTATTTCTTTGACATTTTACACATGAATAGGTTGAATTGTTGAAATGCAATCTCTCCATTTTGTATTCCTGATGGAAAGCCATCTTGCTTAGAGCTATCACACCTTTCAAAAGCTCAAAGCTCACTTTCTGATTTGTCTGGCTATAATATGTCAGACGTCTGCACATTTTAATGATTTGTTCTTTTTATTTTTGTGCTTAGGATTCCCCTGATCAAGGGAAAGACTGCCAGGCAAGACCTGCTGGAGAAAGGGAAATGGGATGAGTTCAGGAAGCAGTATCCATACAACCCCATGGCGAAGTTCATCCAGGGTGGTGCTGAGGCCATGACCAACGATGCCGACGTAAGTCCATAAGACAACATTCAAAGCACAAATAGCAGCTATGTGGTGAACAGAACATTTTATCCACCTCTGCAACATTTAAAAACAAGGTAATGTTAATATGCACTTGTTAATTTGCACTTGTTAACTTCCCGCCTTGCCTCCCTCTAGTTGTCCTACTATGGTGTGATCTCCATTGGCACCCCTCCTCAGTCCTTCAGCGTCATCTTTGACACCGGCTCCTCCAACCTGTGGGTGCCTTCAGTCTACTGCTCCAGCCAGGCCTGCAGTAAGTGTTACTGCTGCCGTGGGTTAAAAGTTGGCTGTTAAGCTTTAAACATTTGGTTAGTGTTTTACACAGCATTTGAAAGTAATTCATAATATTTACTCAAGCACTGTGTTTAACTACACATTTAAGGTTTCCATTTGATGCTTCTCTATTCATTTCAACTCATTTTGTAGAGTAATATTATACATAAACAAATCATGCAATTATGCATTGATTAAATATATTACATATATTGTTATATATTAAATAAGCTAACCATGTAAAACAAAAGTAGTAGTAGCTTCACATTCACCAGCTGCAACATACATAGTAATGAAACAGTAATAATATTACACTGAGCCACTCTGCATCATCAATACCTTTATCTTTGAAAGTAAAGTTGGTCTTCCTGCTAAGTTTAAACTTCTCCTTGGATATAACTTCAGGAATTTAACTTGTAATGCAGGGTTTTAAGACAGCTGTACTTTAATATCAGAAGATCTAATTTCTTGTTTAAAAATGAAGAGTTTAGAAAAGGGTCTGACAAAGACTCCATTCCTCTGCAGACAACCACAGGAAATTCAACCCACAGCAGTCCAGCACCTTCAAATGGGGCGACCAGACTCTGTCCATCCAGTATGGCACCGGCAGCATGACTGGACATCTGGCCATTGACAATGTTGAGGTAACAAAAGCCCCTGGAACAAAACGCCCAGTCTATTTAGACTGCAACCAGGCATATCTCTGTGGTCTGTTGAACTGTGACTGACAGCTGTCCTACGTGTACAGGTGGGCGGCATCACAGTGTCCAACCAGGTGTTTGGAATTAGCAAAACAGAGGCTCCCTTCATGGCTAGCATGGCAGCTGATGGAATCCTGGGACTGGCCTTCCAGAGCCTTGCCGCTGACAACGTTGTGCCTGTCTTTGACAACATGGTCAACGACGGACTAGTGTCTCAGGCCATGTTCTCCGTCTACCTGAGCAGGTACTGAAACAGGATGGAAGTCTGTTGGTTGGCAGGGGGTCATTTCCTGTGACATTTCATTAATTTGTTTGATTCATTTCCTCCCTTAGCAACAGTGAGCAGGGCAGCGAGGTGGTCTTCGGTGGTGTTGACAGCAGCCACTACACTGGACAAATCACCTGGATCCCTCTGACCTCTGCCACCTACTGGCAGATCAAAATGGACAGGTACTAAGAAAACACAAAACAAAATACTAAGCACAAACAAAGGTTGCAACTTGACTGTAATCCCCTTTCTGCGGTTTCTCCTCCCAGTGTTACGATCAATGGACAGACTGTGGCCTGCGCTGGTGGCTGCCAGGCCATCATTGACACTGGTACTTCCCAGATTGTTGGCCCAACCAGTGACATCAGCAACATGAATTCCTGGGTTGGAGCCTCCATCAACCAGTACGGAGAAGTGAGTCATACCATCATACCGTATCCATTTGAAGTAAATTTTCCCCATTTTCTGAACCCAGGGTAAACAAACATTTAATGCTCTGACGTCAAAACTCTCAAACGAAAATAATTAAGCAGGACGTGGTGACCTGGAAACCTGCACAATACCAATAAATACAACGTCTGCTGAAACACGGTATTCAACTGTGTGTGTGTGACGTTCTTCTCACAGGCTACAGTGAACTGCCAGAACATCCAGAGCATGCCTGAAGTCACCTTCACTCTGAACGGAAATGCCTTCGTCGTCCCTGCGTCTGCCTACGTCTCACAGGTCAGTTAGACCCAAGCAACCCATGCAGGAGAAACGTTTTCAGCACTTTAATGAAGATTTGGGGGAAGTAAATATATTTTCTGTTGTCTCTTCACAGAGCTCCTACGGCTGCAACACTGGCTTTGGCTCGGGCGGCTCTGACCAGCTCTGGATCCTGGGAGATGTCTTTATCAGGGAGTTCTACGTCATCTTTGATTCCCAGTCTCAGTCTGTTGGCCTGGCCCAGTCTGTGTAACTAAATGGGACACCTGATTTTCTTTTCTGATTTAAAATAATAATAATTGTGCAATTGGAGATTGTGGAAATACTTTTGAATATATGCCTTTGCAATAAATTGATGATAGCAACTAAAGTCATTCTTTGAATCTTTTGTGTATGTGTCAGTCTGACATATCAGTGCTGCAAAGACGTCTTTCGAAACATCTTTAGTCGCTTTAGTTTCGTGGTACAGCGCTTCACTGAAATGTCACAGAAATAAGAATCTGTTCAGTCTATTCATTCGCTCTTAAGAGAAACTTGACCTTTTATAGAGGATTCAAAAAGAATTGCCACCAGCTTTTTTTGTGTAAAGGAAGAGGAGGCCGAGAATAGAATATCGAGCTGCTCTCAGAATAGCCTGATGGCTATGGTTGTAATCGAGAAGAAACTGATAAGGACAAACACTGATTCAACAAAAGATAACCTGACGACGTAATCTGACAACCCTGCTGCTTTTTCAACCTGTGAACACTGTTGAAAATACTCAAAGCAAAAGTGTTTTGTCTTAAATTCACCAGACTATGTAATTTATTTCACTTATCATTTCCTTTGTAAGCCTTCTCATTTTCACAAACAACACATGCTATACATACAGGGTAGTTCAGTGATTTAATATTGCACCTCCATAAAGTTGTAAACTCACTAAAGACAAAACAATAGTTAAAACAAAGGAGTTTTTTTTAGTCCCTCATATGGGTCAAGCCACAAATAAGGCTGGATCCTAGTACATTTCCCATAATGCAACAAAATGCATGTCTTTGTTAGCTCCTCTATGCCTGATAAATCCCTGTCAAACTCTATACTGTCATACTGAGTAGTACTAACCATGACTAGTCAAATCTGAAATTAACTAGATTCTCACTGGTGGATTCACTGGTGGATTGCCAGTGTGGAGTACTCCACCATCCCTTCGTGCTCTGCGCTCCAGGTCGAGTCCGGGGATGCCGCTTGTGTTTTGTGCGTCCTCAGGTTTGCATACAGCTCTGTTGGTCTCAGGTGAGCTCTGAAGTCCACTGTTGTGTAGACTATGCCGCTCATGTCCTGGGAGAGACACACTTTGTCAAGAGACTGTCTTGTGGAGGAAGTTGGAAGCATAAACATACAATCTGCTTTGGAAAACTAGTGACAATGAATCACCGAGGCTACATGTTCCTGTTTAGCACTTACCGGGGCCTCTTGTTTCAGTGACTCACATGGAGTTTCTGCATATTTGTCGACAAGGAAAAAACAAAATGTCATTGGTTCTATATACTCATTCCAAAAAAAGAAAATCACAATTTCGTTTCAGACACTTAATTTAAGAAAACTGCTTACCCGGCTGTTTACGCCTAGCCTTGACTCTGCAGCAAACAACACCAATAACTGAAGTGATCAACATCATCACAGCAATGGACACAATGACAGCTAGGGGCAGGCCAAAACTCCATGGAACTCTGGAGAAGAAAACAATAACACATATCTTATCTTCAGTCAGACGGCACTTTTTGGCCAACAAGCAACAGAAAATCTGAATTAGAGTGTATACCTGTCACTGTCACTGTGGTCCTGTGCCAGAGCCGGCCAAGAGGAGTCTGGGAGCGGTGTGGAGGAGCTGGGGGCTTTGACAGATGTTGTCAGTGAAGGCTGAGACTGGCTGTGGTGAACAGAAACCTCTGCAAAATGCAATATCAAATAAGCTTCAAGAGTTTATGGCTGGAATTAACAGTTGCAATTGTTTCCCTACTTCACCAGGAAAAAACAACACTAAAATATTATTTTGCAAGTAAACATTATTCTTATGAAGCTGTAATAGTGCATTTTTCACCCATGCGTTATGGCACAATTCACATTTATAACACCACATTAATGAAGATGAAGACTGCTTACCAGACACCTCGACATAGTAATCGCTGTAAATGTGGTTCTGAGTTCCCAGCACAATACATCTGTAATATCCTCCGTCAGCAAAGCGCACATCTGATATTTTAAATTCTATCCAGCCGTCTTTCTCAGTTGTCGTAACTCTTCCTTTCAGTAAGTCACAAGTGAATCCTGCACTGTCCAGCAGCTTGTAGCATCCTCCTGGATAGAGTTTACAGCAGGATTTGTTGTAACTATTGTAAAATGAAGGGAAAGTGAGTTTCAGCAGAACGTGTTCAAACTCCTCGATCTTCTGCTGCCCTTTTAGATGAGGGATATCTGGAAAACAAACATTTCTTATTAATGTGTAATTTACAGGCACTCGAGAACAGAACATTTAGGAATTTGATCTCTTCGAGAGAGAAAAAACTACATACGTAATAAAAGAAACAAGACAAAGGAAAACTTCATCTTCAGCGTAATGCTCACTGGGACTCAGCCCTTTTTGACACTTTTCCACTCTTTTTAGAGGATCTGAGGCCCCTCCTTGCTGAAGAAAAGAGGAAGTTGTCAGTCCAGCTGCTAGAGGGCCAGACCGAAGAGTCCGTTCACTTCTTCTACATTTCATTTTTCACTTATTGTTAAGTACATGTTAACTTTTTCCATAATGTGGTTGTACAGAGGGTGGCTACAGGAACACCTGTATAGTATGATACCACTGTGTGGTCACACTGTCTGAGGTTGCAGTTTGTGGTGTGCTTGTGTTGCATTACTCGAAATTGTTTGTTTGTCATTTCCCTGTACTTTACTGGAAAATGTCGACACGTGCTGGAATTGCTATTAGCACATCGTAAGGCAATATAACACCACAATTACAGCCTCACAATTACAATAGAGTTGCGTTCAACTCCTTTCAGAATGTGTAAACTCTTTTGTAATGACTTTGCTTTCATGATGTCCAATGCATTATAAAATATACATTTTAAAGCAGGTATGGGTTCCTTTATGAACAAAAGCAATCTACTTATCTGGACATGTATGGACACATTACAGCATTGACACAAGTATACATAAAGTGATTTATTTGGTGTCAGCTTAATAAACACTTCATATTCACCAAATCAAAACATTTCTTCCATCGCGGAACAGAAGACAAAATGCAAAAGGTATGTACATATTAATAATTAGTAAATATAATGTTGTGGCATTCTAACAATCAACAATAATATTACAGAGCAATAATAATCACTCCCTTTTCCTTTCACCCCATTCAAAAACTAAAATGTTCCTTTGGATTTTCTAAAGCATGATATAAGCAGTTTCATTTTCTTTGATAACATTGTCTTGCAAATGGAGGCAGTTGAGGCATGTAAACAAGAATCATTTTGAATTGTTACAGACCAACCTTGCTAAATTAACTCGTCAATGCACAGCCCCTATGATTAAGTTAGAAGCAATGGGTGCAATAATTTGAATTTACAAAAGGTGGTTGAGCTTTGAACAGTGCAACTGCAGCCGAGCAGCCGACAGTGTGGAGGAGATGATGTTTTAGTTCACAGCAAGCTGAATGCATAAATAAGTTGAGGTCGCTGTACTTGTCAGTTCATTGTGGTTTCTAGAAATTTGTATCCCAGCAGGTTTAAGAAGCAGTCTATTCCTCTGTGAAGGTGATGACGTCATAGTGGATGCCTTGCTGCTGCAGCTGCTCCAGCTGTTCAGGCGTAGCTTCAGTGTAGACGGTCTGGGTCTGAGACATGGCTGTGTCTGCTACGGCGACAAGAACAAAGATTGTTGGCCATGTATAGATATAGACGTCTTCATCATAATGGTGATTTCAAGGTTCATGTTATTATCAATCATATTATTGTTTCAAATTAATAAGACCATAAACTAGTCACCAAATACAACACACAGGTGGTTTGGTATGTTTTAGCCCTAGTAGTATTATCTATAAAGGATATATGTTCACCATTTTCCAAAGCATCTACATCCATTCATTTCACTGAGGTTTGTAACGAGACATTAGTCATTGTTGCCTCCTTAAGGGTGTGATCAAGAGTACTCCAACATCAGTGTTTTTATTCCTTTTATCCAACTATTAAGCAAGGAATCTCTATCTGTGCGTGTCCTTCACATATCAAGAATCAACTTCACAGCTGGCAGAGTATTGCTGGGGACCCAAGGACATGCAGTGTATACGTTCAATATTAATAAAGTGAATAAACAAACTAACAGCTCTCTGTGCAGCAGTGGGGCTCCAGGACTTTGTCGTCCGCAGCCGGTCTCTACGGGCTGCGGCTCATTGACTGATCACTATTGCTGCTAGATACTGGGTACACTAACCGCATACTTATTCACTTCTGTGGAGTCAACGAGCCAAGAGCGATAATGAATAACACTCCAAGTAGCAAAGTGAAGTGAGAAGAATGCAACAGTTGAAAATGTAATTTATAAACCTAAAATGTGTGGTATGCTTTGGAAAATGCTAGATGCTAAACACAGGCATGGCATTTAATATATTTGGTAAATAAACAATCCAACAGTGTCGTGGAGGACTGAATATAAAAACAAGTGAAGTGCAATCTGTTCCCTAAAAGAGCCGACCTGTGACAGCAGAGAGGGAAGCGGCCTCCAGATCTTCAGGATTCACCAACTGTTGCTCCGAGCTCACAGGAAGATACTGGATCTGACCGTCATGGCTTACAGCAATCTGAACACGCAGAGAACATGGAGCAAGGAGCTTTTGTCAAAACACAAAACTCTTATTGGAGAGCATTTTAGGTTATCTGCCTCAGTTTGTCGAGTTCAATCTCTCACTCGAAATCTCAGTCTCACCTGTTGCTCCTGCAGAAAGGTCCCGTCATGCTCATACTGGATGATCTGTCCATCTGGCATCTGAGGAACAGAAGCCAGGTAGAACATGACATTATCCCCTGAAAACACTGCATGTATCAGTTATGGCAACTTATTATGAGGCAATACACTGACCTGTATGTGGCTGCCATCAGCTACTACTACATACTCCTGAGGGAGCAAGTGCTGCACGCCATCCGAGATGATATACTGAACCTGAAACAGGACAAATGAGTCGAGATGAAAGCTTGAATATATAATAAAGGCTATGATATAAATATATACAGTAGATTCTACAAAATGGCTCTTACCTCAGTCACCTGGTTCTCTCCTGTCATCAGGTGCTGAACGGTCTGTCCATCTATGGTGGTTATCTGCTGGATGTATGTACCCTCCTCCTGAGTAATGTACACATTCATGCATTTAGTTACAATTGCCTCCATTCTGTGAGCAAAAAGAACAAATCTGCAAGTGTGCCCAGCATTGTGTGAACGCTGGTACCTGGTCTGATAGTGCCTGATCTTGAGCTACAATGATGTGCTCCTGTCCGAGGGCCTGCAATCGCTCCGGAGTGATCACTGTCTGATGAGCTTGTAGCGCTGTCTCACACACACACACACACACACACACACACACACACACACACACACACACACACACACACACACACACACACACACACACACACACACACACACACACACACACACACACACACACACACACACACACACACACACACACACACACACACACACACACACACACACACACACACACACACACACACACACACACACACACACACACACACACACACACACACACACACACACACACACACACACACACACACACACACACACACACACACACACACACACACACACACACACACACACACACACACACACACACACACACACACACACACACACACACTGATTTTTCTGATTTGGTTTGCCACTAAAATGCGGCTTCTGCTTATAACCTATAAACCATTTTGAATCTTAATACTTTGCATCATTTATTCACATATAGTTTGTGTTCCTTACATTGCAGTGTGGCCAGGGCCTCCTCGTCACTATTCACGATGATGGTTTGCTGAGATGTGGGGGGGCGGCTTTTGCGAGCAGGATGATCGTGATTGTGGAGACGCTCCATATGGAACTTTAGATGGCCATTACGGTTAAACCTGGGAAATTGGGCAAAATAAAACACATTAGAGTCGGTCGATGTCCATAATCACTTTGCGGTCTAATGT
Source organism: Cottus gobio (assembly GCA_023566465.1). NCBI lineage: Eukaryota > Metazoa > Chordata > Actinopteri > Perciformes > Cottidae > Cottus > Cottus gobio. The sequence goes on along the minus strand of CM042215.1, from coordinate 14,615,480 downwards.
TTTGTGTAAGGGCTCCTAATGTTAAGCAACTGCAAGTTTGGTGACAGTTCCAATTAATTTCAAACCCACCTTTGTCCACAAAGTTTGCAATAGAACGGTTTCTCATTGGTGTGTGTCATCATGTGTCGCCGCAGGTCTTTCTTGTTTTTGGAGGCAAAGCTACAGCTTGGACACTTGTGAGGGCGTAAGTAAGAATGCTGCTCCATGTGAGCCTAAAGAAATAGGATATAGAAAGAGTGGTTAAAAAAAAAGAAATGCTTTTAAAATGACATACAAATGACTTACACATTACACAAATGGTGGTAATGCCCCTATGGTGTCTTTCAATATGTTACAACTATAATTGATGAGCTATTGAATATTCATGCAAATGTCATTGCTGCCCCCTTTGAAAAATGTGTGGTGAATTTATGGCAGGCTATGACTTTAAGTGGTGATTATTGTCAAATGTGTTTGATAAGATGTGTAAAGACAGTGCTGCACAACTTAAAAGAGACGCACCTTGACCTCCTGCCAGGATGTGGAGGTGAAATCACAATCAGGACACTTGAAGGTGTTGGGGTCCAAGTGGGCCCTCTTGTGGTTCTCCATGTCAGAGCGTCCGTGGAACGACTCCATGCAAATTCGGCAGGAAAACCTCTTGGTGCTCAGACCGGGAGAGCTCTCAGCAGACGGAGAGGCTGGAGCTTCGCTGCTCAGCTGAGAGAAAACGAAGGACACAGTCAGAGAGGAGGGGTACACGATGTAGACAGATCTTTAATGCCCAAACAACTGATCTCTTGCAGTTACCTCCACTTGTTGCAGAACGCCATCAGGCAGTGCTGACGTTAAGTAGTACTTTTCACTTTTCAGGCTTTCTGACCCGGAGACGTCTACATTATGAGAAGGACTGCCCTCATTGTTGCTACTGCAAAGACAACAGTTTTATGACATTATAGATTGAGAAGAGATCATGAAGGTCATAAATAATCCTACATTCAATCTCATTATAATTAAAGTAGTCAAGTGACTGTGTTTTCCAGCGCAACAACATCCGTTCCACCTAATCAGAGAAAATCACACTGTGTGTTATGTAGTCTCACAGAGCCAGACATATTTCCACAGTGCTGTGTCGGTGCTGTGTCGGTGCTAAAAAAAAAAAAGAGTCTGGTTCCCCACGTGATAATGTTGCTAAAGAGGGAAAAAGGCACTGGCTTGTTTGTATTTCTTCAAACCAATCACGATTGTCTAAGCAAAGGATGCAGCGATGGTGCCCTTGCAAATCGGTAACAGGTAAGTAGTTGAAGGGGAGGAGAATGCTACGTGAAATAGCCGGTCAGTGTCAGGCTTATACACACAGTCTGTGTTAAGTTACCTGTATCCAGGGCTGTGGATCTCTTCCGCCGCCTGTTCCACCACACCGAAGTCCCCTCCGTCCTCGTAGGCTTCGATGGCAATCTGAGTCAGCTCTCCTGTTTCAGAGGTGGCTGCCTCGAAAGCTTCTTGCAGCACCGTCTCACCGCTCTCAGACACGTGGAAGGTCACGACCTTTTGCGCCTGGCCCGGTGCTGTGGTCACCGTACTCCACGTGCCCTTTTCTAACGTTTTTCCTTCTGCATTCAGCACCGCCAACTGAGGAGCACGTGCAATCACTTTTAACATAATGCATATTATTTATAAAATGCAAACGTACTATCAACATAAATGTAACCCGCTTATGTAAAATCAAATCTTTTGATTAGCACCAACCTGTAAGGCATTTCCAACCAATTCCCGGGCATTGCTCATATTCAGCAGCAGGTCAAGGGCATTCTGGGCAGATTGGTCACTGGAATCAACTGAGGAGCACATGGTGAAAAAGTCAGCATTTATCTTCAACCTTCATACAAACATATTTAAACAAGGACTACCAAATCTGTAAACTAAGAATAAACTAATGTAAAAAAACAACTATCGTCCTAGCTAAATGTGAGCAAATTTAAATAAAAGTTCCAGTTAATTAGCTTGAAGCCTCTACAGGCTGTGGGTCATTGACTGCAGTTACATTTTTGCTGCTGGATAATGGATGTACTAATATACAACCAAGCGAGCGATGAGAGGTTCGGACAATGCGTCAGTCTGTACAAATTGCAGAAGCGCATTTAAGTCCTTTTTGACCGGGGCACCCAGCCCCTAAGATACTAATGCGTTGGTATTTTTAAAAAGCACTAATTAATACAGATACCGAAAACAATTATAAGAAGTCATAAGGAACTAATTGATTGACAAAGTCACAAAACAGTGGCATGATAAAATGAAGTAGCGTTATACCTCTGGGGTCTGTGTGTACCCCAGAGGTAGGATGGTGACAAACCAGAAATACTCAGAATGTCTGTTGAATAGAAAAAGGACGGACCTTGTTCATAGATGATGGTGGTGTTTCCTAATGCATCCTTGGACACGGAGGCATTTTCCATACCCTGCATGGCTTGTAGTGTTGCGGAATCCACTGCAACCTAATGAAGGCAGATGAAAAAAAAAAATGGTTATCCCCAAATACCACAAAACATAACTAAAACTAAATCCAAATTGGGCCAGACATGAATAACAGAAAACCTCAAACAGACTCACAATTGTGTTCTGCAAATCCTGTGTGTCATCATGTTGTTGTTGTTGTTTGAGCTCCTCTATCTGCTGCAGCGTGAAGAAGGGCCTGCGACGCTTCCTGACAGGCTCCTCAGGGTGTGTCACAGACCACTCGTCAAACGTCTCCGGGTGGCGACACTGCACGTGGAGACGCAAGTTCTTCCTGTGCTTGGTCGTGAAGTGGCACATATCACAGGAGAAAGGCTTCTCCCCTGTAGGAGACGGTGTTCATCGTTAAAGGTGTTGCACAGAAATGAATTCATGAGGTGAACATACTCATCTTAAATAAACTTAATGGAAGTCTTTCTGCTCCACAGACCTGTGTGTTTGATGGCCAGATGGGAGACCAGGAACTCTTCTTTAGAAGTGGAGTATTTACAGTAGTCACACTTGAAGGGCCGGTCGTTGGTGTGGGACAGCTGGTGGTTGAGCAGCAGCTTCTTGTTGTCGCAAGTGTAGTCGCAAAATTCACACTTGAACCTAGCACATGCACATCCAAGAGTTAATCACTGTGATATTGTCATTATTACTCACATAAACAACAAATGACTAATGTTATTAAGACATGTTATAGTCTACATTGCTGATCAGACATGTCTGTTACATCCATGTTTTTAAAACACAGACTGATAAATGACAAAATAGAAGACATATAATAAAAAACACTGACTTGCTGTCTCCAAGACTCTGGATGTGAGTCAGCAGGTGCATTTTGAACGTGTAGCGCTTCTTGAAGGATTTGCCACACTACAAAGAAGACACAATGTAGAAGATTTCCAAAATCAGGATATTTGTGAATATAAAATAGAATTATGATGTAAAGAAAGTACAGGTTGTTTTTCACTTCAAAGGATGTTTACCAAAAGAGGCATGTCCTAACTGTGATGCAATACAAATATTGTTTCTTTACAAAATGCAAGGTAAGGTTTTAAGCATATTTTGATGATTGTCTGTATAGTATTGTGAGTTGCAATTATTTTCCCAGGATCGTTGTGATAGGACAGTTTCATGTCGTCCTGTGCCTACTGGTAACAACTTAAAAACTTCCGTGCCGTAATATTATTTTTGTGTTCATTAAATGTTCTTAAAATGTTACAATCCTTATCATCTGACCTTATCACACATATGTGGTTTCTCTGAGCTGTGGGTCTTCATGTGCTGAGTCAGTCTCTTTTGCATGGGGTAAATCCTGTGACACACAGGGCAGAGGAACTCCGACACCTTTGGCACCTGCAGAAATCAGCATAAAAGCCATCACATTTACTTGAAACTAATTCTGCTGCATGAGACCATGAGCATGCCAACTAGAATTTAAACATCATTCAAATACTGGAGTCCTGAAATGTCTTACCAACTCCGGCTTTCTTTTCCTGTAGGGATGAAAATTAACATTATATATTTTTTTTTAAATGCAAAATGTGTTATGTATTACGAATACTGTATGCTGTATGTGCTCTATGTTGAATGAATTACTTACTTGTCTTTGTTGTGGATTGCCGAGTGGCGAATTACATCTTTCTTGTAGACACTTGTGTAATCACACTCCTCACACTTAAACGGCTTGGTGCCCTCATGATTGAACATGTGTTCCTGCAAAACAGCCCACAAGACTTTTAGGGCACCATACAGACAGGCAGGTAAACTGAGGTTAACCCTGTTGCTGTGACCTGCTTTATTGCAACTGACCTTGAGTGAAGACCAGCGCTTGCAGCGATAGTTGCACTGCAGGCACTTGAATTGCTCTGGGTCATTGCCTTCATGAGAGTCCACATGGAAGTGCAAATCTTCTTGAGTGAGGAAGCGTGAGCCACAGATCCAGCAGTTGTGAGGTCTTAGGAGCGGTTTCAGGGATTTATAGTACCGACTGTAAGAAAGTAAAGAGGAAATAAGCAATTAGATTGTTGTAATACTATGCAATAATATTTATAACAAGTTTATTTCATAATTTGATACTCACTTTCGATTGATATATTTCTTATACTTCTTGCGAAGAAAACGCTTTGATGGTCGGCCGCGTTTCCTCTCAAAGAACTCCTCTGGCTGTGTGTTGGATGAAGGGTCTTTGTTCTCAGAGTCTGATTGGCTTATTGCTGCCTCAGCTATGTCTCCATCTGTCCCTATAGCGGGACCAGTGTTTAGCCCGGAAGAACTGGCCTCCTCAGGGACACTAGCATCCGCACCCAGCCTGGGCTTCTTAGCGATACTCTCTGCTTCTGTAACAAACCAATGAAAGAGAAGAATGTGGAGGCTTTCCTATGCAGCGACGGGCTGTTTTCTGCCTTACTTTGTCAAAACTGAAAGCCAACCTTTGCCGTTGTAGCCTTCGTCTAGAAGGCTGTACTTCCTTGGACGGCCAACCTTACGTCGAGGGCGCCCTTGAGAGGAGGAAGAGATAGGAGTGACGGGCTTCTTCATGATGGCAGGTGGTCTTCCTTTGCAGTCCTCGTTTGCAGGGTTGTAGTCACTGTCCTCTGGGAATAAACAAAGGAGCGGGGAGAGGGAAAGTGAGTACAATTATTTTACCTTTGACTGATTCACCAAGTAGGAAAATAATTTATATTTGTCTGCATGGCGGTTGATTACAAATCTTCCTCTCTGACCTTCAGGATCATCAATAGCACCAGCATCCACAATATCATCCTCCTCTTCCTCTGCTTTTTGGGGCTGAGCAGCCTTCGCCTTTGCTGCGTTCCTCTCTTCAGCTTCTTCCCTCTCTGCCTGACGACGGGCAAATGTCTCATTTTTAGGAGGCCGTCCACGTTTACGCTTCTTTGACATGTCCCCTGAAACCAGACATTACACCACAATTATTTTTATTGTTAATAGTATGACATTTAAAAAGAAATCTGAACTCAAAGTCAAAGCGATATGTCTTTGTGATAATCATCCGTACTACCTTACCTACAGGTTTGAAGTGTTTGTCTCTCATGTGGTTAATTAGTGTGTCTTTGGAGGCACTCTTGTATGGACACATTTTACACTTGAACTGCTGTACAATCACTACTTCCATCATCTCCTCCAACTCAGCCAGGTTTGGTGGTCTGTGTCCGGAGCATTCTGCCACTGTTGACGTCTCCATCTCTCTGACCAGCCCAGCTTCATCCTGAGGCCCCTGGGAGCCTTGGGGCTGCTCTTGGCTGGGTGAGTAGTATTGTTGGGGCATCTCAGGATCTGGATTGGCGGTGTACGTCCCACTGCTGCTGATGTAGGGCCCAGGCTGGCTCTCGCTGCACTCCAATGCCTCAGGAAGCCCACCTGAACCTACTGTGTCTGCCAGAGGGTGGTCTGATGAGGAGCTGTCATCGGCATAGAGAGAGGCCTCTGGCCCATTGCTGCTTTCCATGTAACAGGAGTGCTGCGGCTGCTGTTGAGAGTGCTGCGGCTGGTCTGGATCCTGGTTCCGCTCGTCATCCTCGTCTCTCGCTTGATACTGAGAACAACCTGGTTGCTCAGAGTCTGCAGCTGCAACACACTCTCCTCCATACTCTGCCCCATACTGCCGACTCGTCTGGGTCCGGTGGTCCTCACTACTGTCAATGTAACTGCGTGAATGATGCGGTTGCTCTCCTTCGTCCACCCCACACTCCAGATACCCAGTGCTGCACTCCACCACATAGTGACCTCGGCTGGTAAGGTTTGAGTCCGCCCCACTGCATTCCACATATCCAGGCAGGTCCTGGTCACTGTTATCTCCACTGTAGTCAGGGAAACCTGACTGGGAGCGAGTCTGGTCGGGTTCCTCGCCTGAACACTCCACGTAGGATGATGAAGACTCGCCTGTCTGGTCTGGACCATCTGCACTGCAGTCCATATACTGGGAGGGGTGGGAGTGCTGGGGCTGGTCAGGCTGACTGCTGCTGTCCTCTGGGTAACCAGAGGGACCAGGCTGATCAGGTTCAAGGTTGCCATGCAGGTCTCCCTGGTCCAGACAGGTGGACGTGGGCCCTTCCATGGCTATACGATCAGAAAGGGCCGAAGATGACATCTGGGCTACCATAGGAGCTCCTATAGCAGACAAATACATAGAGATGGATTGAACACACTACAAAGTATAATCATACTGTGTGTCATCAATGTAAGGAGATTATAAATTAACTAAATAAAAACTCACTTTACTAGAATAAAGTTGGGTCATAACAAGTTGACACTGAATAGTTAAGTAATGTATCCACTTTATAAATAAATGCTGTCTGAGTAACACCCTACCTAGTATTCAGTATAGTGTTTCTATTATATATTAACATGTTCATAATTTTCTCATTAACTTTTACAATGGTTTGAAACGAGGTGACGGCTTAATGAGTTAGCAGTAACAATAGCAGTTTTACCATCATCTGGTCCTTGTAATATCAGATACTGGGTTGTCTCTGCACCCCCATCTTCTGCACTGGTCACAGCTATGCAACCTAACAGATGAACAGCAGACAGCATCAGATATCTGCTACGGTAAAATAATCAAACTGACTCAACATAAAAGCTGCTCAACCTATGATATAACAGAAATTGGAGTGTCAGCTGAATACCATTCATGATGTCAGGGCCGATGGTGGACTCAATGATCTTGTCAATGGCAGACCCAAGGTCTGACGAGGTAGAAGCAGTCGAGTCGGAAACCATCATGGCTCCTTCAGATGCAGCACTTGAGTGGACCAGCACTTGGACTGACTCAGACACCATCACCGACTGAGTCACTGTGGAGACGCTGGACACGCTGGTGGACTGGGCCACTGAGGAGGAGTCTGGGAGGTGGACTGATGAAACTCTGACGTCTGTACTGGAGCTGGTTTCTGGGACGAACACCTTGACAGGGAGGGGCAAGAACAGGATTGCTATACAAAGAAACTTTGAAGACAAAATCCAAACTGCTATTACTGGTCGTTGGTGTTCTCACACACACACACACACACACACACATGCACAGAAAATCCTTTAAAAAGAAAACGTACCACAAGTCCCTCTGAGCTCTGGCCGACATGGCAGTCAGATTCTGGGGCCTGAGCATGAGAGGCTGCTGCATCACTGCTGTCTGCAGACATGGCCTCTGATGACTCCATACCCATGCCGCTTTCAGACGGCTCCTCCATCCCAGAGGGACCTGCATCACTGCTGCTCTCCACCTCATTCTCCTCCGAATCCATAACTATCAACACAAATGTAACAAATACGCTATCAATTTGAAGTTTGTCTCATGTTTAAGCATGCTTTGGTCATTATTGAGTTAAGATGAACAAAACCTTCGTCTTTCGTGTTATGAGTTTGCAATAATTAAGATTTTTCATGGTCCCTGCTACTTTGTCACTAGATTAACAGAAGTATGGAAAGCAAATAATAACTTGTAGACTGAAAACTGAAAGTTTATCAAAGTTTTTCCAAATCTTATATTGAAAAAGATAACTTCAAGTATTTCATTTTTGGTTTAAAAGTCAATTTAATTTTGCAGTTTATATTTAGTGTTTGTCCTTGTGAGATCTTTATTTAGATTGTGATGTCATGATGGATTTTGTGGAAATGCAAATTCCTTTATATCAAATAGTGTGCACATGTAAACAAAGGTTAAAATAACAAATACAAATACAAATAAAATGTATTAGATAGATGGATACTTTATTTATCTCCAGGGGGAAATTTGTTTATAGCAGCAGCAAGCAAAGTTACAGAGTAACCATAAAATATGAAGTATGAAAAATACTCAATATATACACACAATACAATAGCAGAGCAGAACATTTAAGAAAATTAGATAAAGAAAATGCCAAAATGCATACAAAGTATTTATTTTTAATAAACAGTAATAGTTCCATCCAGGGGTGTGAAATAACATGAATACATTTACTAAGATAAAGTTGAACACAGCTTTCATTTTCTGACACTTCTATTTGTCAGAGTTTATACTTTTACTACCGAATGGTAAAGTGAATGTTTGTGGTATTATGTATAACATTTTACTACATTGAATTCAGGAAAGGATGTTAGATTGTCATCACAGATCACCGTGTATATTTAGGACAACTTAAACCCCGTTTGCTCCAGCAGTTTATCGGCAGAAGTCTGCATTAATACACGTTAGCCACGTTATATTAGCTAGCGTTCAGTCTTTTCATTCTGTTGGGGGTCCAATGCGCCTGTATTGTAAAACGACATGAGCAGTGAAGTTGTTTGGAGACTACGGGACCAACGCTAGCTCCCGATGAAGCAGCGCGTGAGCTTTGAGCTGGCTAACAGACATTGTTGTCAGCTCGGCATCTGGTTCAATGACGCTGGAAAACAACTAAAATGGCCCCGACGGAAGTTTGAGTGGTTGAATATGACAGCGTCGAGGACGAAGAACAGTTATAAGCAAGTCGGCACGTCGGGAGTAAACACAGCGACCAACACAGCGCGTGCTTTAGCCGTTTTAAACGGGCCCAGCTGCCCTTGATCCTGCCTGCTCCGCGTCGCCATTTTCCAACCAAGTAGCCCCGCTTTACACTCAGGCATCTGAGAGCTCTACTGGGGACCTCGAGGGCCTCAGCTGCGGCAAGAACGCCCAAATGCTCTCCCTGAAGAAAATGAAAATGTTTTCCCTCTCCGGTACAAGGATTTCCTCGCTTTTTTCTTACCGTGTGTCTTCGAGTCGACGGGTTTCTGTTGGTGTAGACGCGCTGGATAGATCAGGAATTACCAACTGGTAATTGTTGCTTCTTTCTAGTCGGGCGCCATGAGACTCTCCTTGCTTCCTGTCCGTGCAACCGGATCTTATTTATTATTTTTGTTGAAAACTCTTGTCGTTCAAGCGACCATTGGGTACATTAGCCTATTTTAACAATTTATATTTTAACGATTGCTCGTTATATGTTTCACATATTCGCCAAAAGTTATGTTTATAATCACTTAGTGGACTATTGTTTTTAGAGGAAGGCGTATTACGCAATTAGATGCGGAGTAATATGCCTTCACCGGGGCCGTCGTTTGAGCAGACTAGATAATCCGTCCTGCTGAAATGTATTAAAATTTGTTTTCTATAGCCAAGTCGTTGTCCTGTTATCCTTACTGGCAACGTGGGAAATCACGACGTCTGTGTATCATTATTGCTAGCAACATATTAATTATACATGTTTGTTTTTGCTGTGGGAACATGGATCCAGATGTATAATAATAATAATACTAATACAGCATGATAGTGTTAGTTAATCAGTTGTTTTAGTGAAAGATTGAGACAACTGGTAGTGGGATGTAGTTCTCACAGAATGTTTATTGCATTGAAAGTACAAACTTAGACAAATACAAAACATATCAGTCTCATAAATAATTTCAGTGAAGGAGACATTAAATTGTCTTCCAGTGCAAGTTATTGGCTTTGAAGCCATTTCCAGAAATACACAAATATATTTATACAAAACAAAAAAGCTTTAGGACACAAAAATAATATTAGATATTGCTACAAATACCAAAATAATCTAATACTGTTAAGAGTCTGAACCTGTCAGACATAAACATCACAAATCTGGAATCCAGATAGCTTTTGAAAATATTTTAGTTGTAGTTATGGGTCTCAAATTTTAGACCACCACAACCAACCAGTTCACAGATTATCAGACTGAGGGCAAGGCAAGCCAAAGATCACTTGGCTTTGCTTTCCTTTGGGCCAATGCTGTATGTTATAGAATTAGCCAACATCAATGACGGACAATCTTTGACATCCCAGAAAGCAAACGCATCATACAACAAATACTGCATCACATTCTCCCTGACACCTGCACAGTCGAGAGAAGTAGGTGCTACCACATTTAAGACGATTTCCTGCTTATCCCTGTTTGTTCATCTCCTTAGTAACGAGTGCCTGCAGTATCTGAGCACTTGAGGAGATCGTATTTCACATATCCAACACGATCCACCTGCCTGCGGGAGTTCATACGCCAGTAGAAGCGGTCTCGGCAGAAGTAGATGTGACCTAAAGCAGAAAAATAAACATTTGAATTACGATAAGATAAAACGAGGATTATTGCATGAAACAATTTTGTTATTTGCTAATTTAGTTTATTGAGCTCAGTATAAATGTTTGAAATTACCATTGTACTGGAAGACGTCATGAGCATCACTGGGGACTCCACCAAAAACGGCATCTGTGTATCTGGGGTACCCTTTGTCGATTTTCTGGGCCTTCACATCAAGCCTGTGTTGATAATGGCAGATGATGTAATTCGATTAGAGGACCAATAGTCAGAGAAGAGCTGACCTGGTTGAATTTGAGCTAAAAATCATCCCATCCCGATTTCTGACAATTTTAACTCACCTCCAGTAGTTCTCCCCACTGAAGAGCAGCACTTTGCCTTTCCCCCTCTGCAGGGCTCCCTCCACCTTCTGAACGCTGTTCGGCAGGCCGAGCTTCTCGATGCTGCGAGGCCCCAGAACATTCTTCCCCGTGTACTCCCAGAAGCGGGTTCCTACAGAAATAAAATCATCATTAGAAAAAATTTTCTTGCACTTTTGTCCCAAGCGTTAGTGGTCCCATATACACTGTATGTAGCGTTATTACCTGAGAAAAAGTACAATTTCCTGGCCAGAAGGTTCTCAAAGGCAGAGTCAATGACTGCTGGCAGAGCGGGCCACGTCTCTGAAATAGAAAATGGTCCCTTGAGCTCTCCATTGCTCTCGCTGGACATCTTCCAGTAATGTCTGTTGATAAACACAATTACACACAACACACGATTAACAAATCAGCACTGCTAGTTTGTGTTAATGCTGCCGTTGTTACAAAGAACAATAAACTAACTGCTTACCCGTCCTTAAAGAAATGTAGTTCTCCATCAATCACAGTGATGGTGTCGAATTTGGTCAACTTGCAGGCATCTTTGGTGGGATCCACAGGTCGTGTGGTGGTAGTTGTGGTGGGATCAGTGGGTCCATCTGTAGAGTCAGTCTCATCAGGGTCAGGGTAGGTGGTTGGGGCGGGTGTTTTGGGCTGAGGGGGGGTGGGGTCAGGGCCTGTTTTGGGTCCTGAAAAAATAAAATAATGTTGGTTGAGCAAAAGGGTTCAGAAGTGGAAGTTTAGGCATTTAGATTATTATTATTTTTTTATGATTACACAATTATTTATGACCTCACCATAGAGATATTGAATGCCTTCAATGTCATCTTCATGCAGGGAGAAGTCTTCCACATAGCTGTACATGGGGTACATGAGCGCCTCTCTTATGTTGGAGTGATCCAGGCCAATGGCATGTCCAAACTCATGGGCTGCTACCAGGAACAGACTATAACCTGGAACACATGCAGAAAGGAATATTAATTAATGGCAAGCGTAAATACATATAGCATTTATCTTCTCCACTTTCCTATATTATTATATTGTGTTATATTCATATTTCTCACCCTGGTCAGGACAAAAGCCCCATTTCTTGTCGTCATCATAGCTGTCAGTGGTACTGCACCACAACTTGCCATCTCCTCGTCCCTCACTTGTGCAGGAGTCGTACTCTTTACCCAGGAACACAAAGGGGAAGTGGCAAGACTCCCCCTCAGCGTTTCCACCAGTTACAGCGGTGTCTGGACAAACAATGCCATAATATCAGTAAGAAAACAAGCCATAGTGGCAGTACTCCACAGCATTCAGGAAATGTGGTTCCTGTCACTCACCACTACTGGGACAGAATCCATATTTCTTGTCATTGTCAAAGCTGCTTGTGGTGGCACACCAGCGGTAGCCATCACTGCGGCCCTCTGTGGTACAGCTGTCATATTCCTCCCCCTGAAAGACGAAGGGGAAGACACACTTCTCCCCGTCTGCGTTTCCTCCAAATGTGAACAGAACTGTCAGGATGAGAATAAGGGGCAAGTATGAGCGGGTGAAGCGAGTCAGCACGCCACAAATGTAAACGCATCTAGCTGACCTCCGACCTCTGATTTTCTCTGCAGAAAAATATGTCAAGCTTACGTTCACTTGGGCAGAAGCCGTATTTCTTGTCATTGCTGTAGTCAGCTGTGGTGGCACACCATGGCAGGTTGTCCGAACGCCCATCAGTGGTGCAGGTGCTGTAGGCTTTGCCCTCGAAAGTGAAGGGGAAGTTGCACATGGCACCGTCAGCATTCCCATAACGAGTCTTCACAGCTTCAGTGACAGGAAGAAAAAAAACATACATGTAATGTAATGTGTAATATGAACACTAGAGGGAGACACCCTCATATTATTTGTTGTTGGTGGATTACTTGCTTTTGGAATATTTTATTACCTGGTCCTTTTCCCAGGGTCCAGTACTCATCATCGTCAAAGTGGGCGTCACCCTGCACACCCTGACCAGGGGGATAAGCATGGGCCAGAAGACCATCTTTACCATCGAATGGATATGGGTCTCCATGGTCTGAACAGAAAATCAAAGTGCACGTCAATTTTTTGATTTTAAACTTGTGTTTAGTTAAGTTCAAATTAATTATACAGGTATGTGACATCAATATGAACAACGCCCATGAATTGACCAGAGCACAAACACATACCGGCTTTTCCAAATGAAATCATGATGTCAGCTGTTCCATCAAAGAGGCGGGTAAAAGTCAGAGGGGTCACATCACTCCACACCTTGAAAGCTCTGGCAAAGGCATCATCAATCAGAGAGATGTCCATGTCTGGAGTATAGCTAAGGACCCTGTGGAGAAGAGAAGAATGACACTGTTTTCAGACTTATAATTGACAATTTAAGTAAGCATTATAATATCATCCAGTCTATTAACAGATTGTTTTCTACCTACTCACCTGTAAGTGACATCCGTATTGTCCCATTTGAGGTCTCCGTCAAATGTTTGGTAGTTGGCCACATCGGGAACCCCGCAGCGAGGCCGTTTCATGGCATCCAGGGTGGACTTGTCCAGCTCTCCAGTCTCCTCCAGCCCCATCTGCCTCTGCATCCTCTTCAAAGCCTTGGAGGTGGATACTATCGACTGGAAGCTGCTGCGTTGCAGCGTGTTCATGTAGCCAAACTTCTTCAGATAACCCTGGCAGGAGAACATGAGAAACCACAATAATGAGTCCATATTGTGACTATGTCATTTAATGAGCAGGATAGAGAGTCCTTATGGAGTACACTTTGGTTTGGAAGAGTACATCCTAGTGTTTTTTTTCCTCTCACTTTTATACCCTCATATATTGAATTCAGATGAGCATATTTCAATTTTCATTATAATCATAATAGAGGTCTTTGTTGAGGTAATTACTTCCATGCACAGCTTGATTGCACTGTTTTGGGAATGTTAGTCTATCGAGACAAAATGAACCATCTGCTACTCACTTCTGCCAGCTCCGTATCCGTCATGTTTTTGATGATGTCTCCTTGGAAGGTGACAAAGACGGACTTGAGAGGAGCACTCCATCCATCCTGGATGCTTAGCCCCAAAATTAAACACACAGCTAAGGCACAGCACCTCATGATGATACCTGTTATAGATTGCTTCAAAATATATACTAAGAGCCTTGCAGAACAAGTGCTCAGTTAGACAAAAAAGATGAAAAAGCTTCTCCACTGACAATCAGCAGCGTTTCTCCTTCAGTGTTGGCTTCCCTCTTTGTTTTGACTGGTGGCTCTTGCTCTCCCTGCTTTGTGCCCTTGGTTGTGGACCTTGTTTATATGCAATGTAACGTCTTAGTCACTTAACCTCGCCCCCGCCCACTACTAACCTCAACCCTCCCACTTACATCTCGACAGACTGCACGTTGAATGTACAAGGGGAATTTCCAGAATTTCTACATTTAGCCTTACCTAACAGCTGGTTAGCTAATTTGTTCTTTATTGAAACTAGTTCACGCTGGATGAGGCGAAGAACGACAGTAATGGATAAGACCAATTATGGCAAAGTATAATCGTTGCATTCATATTATGTTAATAAAGTAAAGCATGCTGCCTAAACCCAACCAGATTACAAATTACTTTGAAAGCTCTTAAAATTGCTGTTATCATAAGAATGTACATCATTAAAACATGCAGGAAACAACCTTAAGAGAGAATACAAACAATATGTAGATGCTGAGTGGACATCGTCTTTGTCATCCTTTTAATTCATGTGAAACTATATTCTTGACATGTTGATGTATTTTTACCTGAGTACAGCACACTGATCATGGGACTAGCCAGACACTTCTGTTATTTAGGTGGTCTAAGCAATGATATAAACAGTTTCTTCCACCCTTTTCATAAATATAGATTTGTTTCCTCTTTACCTGATACTGAATTAAATATAAATCTAGGTCAAGCCTAAAGTAAATTCTGACAGAAATGTCATGTTTGTCAGTTTTATCTTCTGACATGGTAAGTGTTTAAATTAATGTTTTTGCAGTATTAGATTATTGTTGTTGGCCAGATTTTAGGGAACTACCAGCTTCATCATCACTACACTGATGCTGATGCAACATATTACTGGCTTCATCCACAAGATGAGCCAATTCACTATGACTTAAACGTCTTGTTTGGCAATGAGCATTGCACCTCATTGTCTACAAATCTGTTTCCCGTGCACATTTCTGTTACATAACAGTTTGAGCCATGCATTAATTAAAAAAACAAGAAAAGAAACAAAAGTAGCCTACTTTTTATTCTAAAGAACAACTATGTTGGCTGATCTTGAGAGTACCAACTACATGCAGTAGTGTGTGTGTGTGTGTGCTGGATACTGTATATGTTTATATTTAAGGTATGTGAGTATCAAGGTGTTGTGGCCACGGATGTGTCTCAGCCAGCATGTCATGACTCATTTACTTTGACACATAGCCAAGCTGCAGATGAGGGGCTTTTTTTTCAATGAGCACACTGCTGACATCCTTTCCCACCGTGCAAACATGTTTACATTTTCAGATGCAGGAAAATAAATATCTCTTATTAACTGATTAGCCGAGTCTGAATACTCCATGTTAAACACAAGGGGAAGTCCCTGTCCAAACCATGGTGAAAAAAGTTTTTCCAATTCCTAAAAGTGGATAAAATCATATTAGCTGCATTGAGACTTGCCTTTTATGGTCAATTACTATTTGTACTGATCGATGTCCTAATGAAGAGGAGGTGTGATGTTTTGGACCTGCGGTTTGATGAGGAAGGTATCTTCCTCATATTTGAATCTATGGTTTCCTGATGTGGTTGATGATGACACATTTTGACACATCCATCATCCTTCCCCCATTTTACCACCATATTGTGGACATGTCAAACATATTGTCATATTCTCTCAGAATTAAGTACTTCCTCTTTATTTTCCAATGTAATTTATGTGTTTTTGTCAGCAGATAATGCAAATATTGTGTTTTGTTTGATCAGTATGTCTATCAAGTTTAATTCTATAAAGTTTAAGTCTTGATAACACTTCTCCAGAATTGAACAAATATATCCACCGATCAAAAAATGTAAATTCCCTTCATTTTATTTTATTTTTGACTGCTGACTACATGCACATTATTCACACGGAATTCCATAAAACAAACCCAACTCATTCTTCCTTGAAAACACTAAATGAAATTCCACTTGAAATTAAAAGATTTTTTTTGTTTTCGATGGGTATTGACATTTTTAAAACACAAAATACACAATACAAGCTACAATGTAGTTACATAACACATATTCATATTGCGCGTATATTTTTGGCCGCATGGATTACATTGAATTCAGAATAAAGTAGCTCTACGCAGTTTCGAATACACACGCCTATTAAATTTGTTATGGTCATTCAGACACAATCATGAGGTTATTTCTGTTTATATGTGCTCCTCAGTGGATCCCCATGCTTCCTTTGAAAACATCTGCCATTGATTTTACATGGCGTCAAAGGCTTAATGAAAACGGCTCCATGCATTTTAACAAACGCCACATTTCATTTGGTTGTGTCCTTGAGCAAGACACTTAACCCTAATTCACCGTTGCTGTGTCTACGGTCTACTGTATATCATGTAAGTCGCTTTGAATAAAAGTCTAAATGTAATGTAATGCTTTGCCACTTCACTTACAAGAAGACGTCTGGCACAGAATCTCGAAAAATACACATCTTTGTGTGGCACACTTCCCAAAAACTGCTCTCAGTCACAGCACGGCCTGTTGGCACACTCCACCACAAACATATGAGGTGGCCAACTGCGTCATCAGAGAGCTGGATAATATCATAGTCGACCAGCACGACCCTCACAGCCTACAGCTCTTTATGATTAGGTTAACCGTGCAACAGCAGAGCCATGAAATATCAAGAAATGTCGTCATTTGTGACCGCTCTCTATTTGTTTCTGGAGCTGCTGAAACACAGTGTCTCAGACATGGTCTAAATGTTGGCATTTTAAGGTCATCAATAGCTCAGGGTGAAAACTCTGATCATATTGCTGTGTTCTCTTCAAAACGCAACATGTTTTATGGCCTGATTTTCAGTTTACAGTTCAGCGCTGCACAGAAAGTTGTGCATCTTTGTCCTTAATTGTGACCTGCCCTGTTTAGTTTATACCCTGCCTTGTTAAAGTAAACTGTTTATTCCTTATGGTATGTTTCTAGCAGGCCGTTATAAATGAAAAATCACTTCCTGTCTGCCACAGTTGATGTGGTCCCTGCTTCCTCATTCAGCTGCGTCGTGTTTTATGAAGACTGGTTTGTTGACTCTGCGGTGGGACACAGAGACTGTGTTTGATGTGGAGGCAGTGCTACTCCAACACCACGTCCAGGTACTTTACCCGGCCTTGCTGAGTCTGCTGAGCCTTGCAGTTATTCTGGGAAACGCTTTGTTTTTATACCCCACTAAACTCTCACAGAAGTTTATTTTGGCTTTCCAAGAAGTTTGCCTCTGTGTTTACTTTGTTTTATTTCAGGCCATTTCCGTTGTTCACTTAATTATCACAATAACAACTTAACTAAAACAGCAATAAACGGCATGTCTAATGTATTGTCTTTAAATATTTGTTATATACTTTGTTTTATTTCTGGTCATTCTCCTAACTAAAACAGCAATACATGTATTGTCTCCAAATATTTGTTATATCATTTTAATTTGTTTTTTGCCAAGACACTATGCATGCTTGTGGGTGAAACTGGCACACAACAATCCTCAGAGTGCAACAAACAAAACATATTGCAGCCCAAACAAAAACTGATCAAAACAAGCAATTGCTAGGGCGGAAACCATGTTGTGCCTCCAAGCCCTCAAGTGTCACTCATATTACAGCTTGTCTGTCATGAGTCACAAGTCCGCATGATAAGTAAGACATAAACAAAGAACAAACTCTAAACAGTTGCCATTAAGTAGTGTACAGTCATCTGAATGGGACGGTAGGAGCACAAGAGGCCACGGCGTTGATTCATTTCTCCCTGGAAGCTTACTTCTGCTTCATCAAAATCTAGACTCTTAGTCACCAATGGAATATGTCTTGTTTACAGCGCACACACCTGTTCATACAAATCTCAGTGTAATAATAATAATAATGATAATGATATTTCAATTTTATATAGCGCTTTTCAGGACACTCAAAGATGCTTTACATCACAGAGACAAACAAAATTACAAAGACAATGGCGCAAACAAAACAAATAAACAGAAGCTTTTTGGCACAAAAGAAAACAGGAGAAGCTGCGTGGAATGAGTCCTGTAGTGGAGGGTAGGGAGCAGGGGTTAGCAGGTGAAGGGTAGAGAGCAGGGGTTAGCAGATGAAGGGTAGAGAGCAGGGGTTAGCAGGTGAAGGGTAGAGAGCAGGGGTTAGCAGGTGAAGGGTAGGGAGCAGGGGTTAGCAGGTGAAGGGTAGGGAGCAGGTGTTAGCTGGTGAAGGGTAGGGAGCAGGGGTTAGCAGGTGAAGGGTAGGGAGCAGGGGTTAACAGGTGAAGGGTTGGGAGCAGGGTTTAGCAGGTGAAGGGTAGGGAGCAGGGGTTAGCTGGTGAAGGGTAGGGAGCAGGGGTTAGCAGGTGAAGGGTAGGGAGCAGGGGTTAACAGGTGAAGGGTAGGGATCAGGGTTTAGCAGGTGAAGGGTAGAGAGCAGGGGTTTAGCAGGTGAAGGGTAGAGAGCAGGGGTTTAGCAGGTGAAGGGTAGAGAGCAGGGGTTAGCAGGTGAAGGGTAGAGAGCAGGGGTTAACAGGTGAAGGGTAGAGAGCAGGGGTTAGCAGGTGAAGGGTAGAGAGCAGGGGTTAACAGGTGAAGGGTAGAGAGCAGGGGTTAGCAGGTGAAGGGTAGGGAGCAGGGGTTAGCAGGTGAAGGGTAGGGAGCAGGGGTTAGCAGGTGAAGGGTAGAGAGCAGGGGTTAGCAGGTGAAGGGTAGAGAGCAGGGGTTAACAGGTGAAGGGTAGGGAGCAGGGGTTAACAGGTGAAGGGTAGAGAGCAGGGGTTAGCAGGTGAAGGGTAGAGAGCAGGGGTTAGCAGGTGAAGGGTAGAGAGCAGGGGTTAACAGGTGAAGGGTAGAGAGCAGGGGTTAGCAGGTGAAGGGTAGAGAGCAGGGGTTAGCAGGTGAAGGGTAGAGAGCAGGGGTTAACAGGTGAAGGGTAGGGAGCAGGGGTTAGCAGGTGAAGGGTAGGGAGCAGGGGTTAGCAGGTGAAGGGTAGAGAGCAGGGGTTAACAGGTGAAGGGTAGGGAGCAGGGGTTAGCAGGTGAAGGGTAGGGAGCAGGGGTTAGCAGGTGAAGGGTAGAGAGCAGGGGTTAGCAGGTGAAGGGTAGAGAGCAGGGGTTAGCAGGTGAAGGGTAGAGAGCAGGGGTTAGCAGGTGAAGGGTAGGGAGCAGGGGTTAGCAGGTGAAGGGTAGGGAGCAGGGGTTAGCAGGTGAAGGGTAGAGAGCAGGGGTTAGCAGGTGAAGGGTAGGGAGCAGGGGTTAGCAGGTGAAGGGTAGGGAGCAGGGGTTAGCAGGTGAAGGGTAGAGAGCAGGGGTTAGCAGGTGAAGGGTAGAGAGCAGGGGTTAGCAGGTGAAGGGTAGAGAGCAGGGGTTAGCAGGTGAAGGGTAGGGAGCAGGGGTTAGCAGGTGAAGGGTAGGGAGCAGGGGTTAGCAGGTGAAGGGTAGGGAGCAGGGGTTAGCAGGTGAAGGGTAGAGAGCAGGGGTTAACAGGTGAAGGGTAGAGAGCAGGGGTTAGCAGGTGAAGGGTAGAGAGCAGGGGTTAGCAGGTGAAGGGTAGAGAGCAGGGGTTAGCAGGTGAAGGGTAGAGAGCAGGGGTTAGCAGGTGAAGGGTAGAGAGCAGGGGTTAGCAGGTGAAGGGTAGGGAGCAGGGGTTAGCAGTTGATGGTGAGGTTGAAGAGGTGGGCTTTCTTGAATAAAGATAGAGTGTGATAATATATAAATCTGCTATAACGATTATGAGGTGGAAAATATATTCAGAGTTGTACGAATAACATGTATATGCAATTATATGCTTCACAGTACTTTCAGATGCTTAAAGGGCTTAAATGGTGCTTAAATGCTTAAATGGTGAAAATAATGATTCTCATATGATGTGTCAGGCATACAGATGAAATTATACAGGGTTAGGTTTAAGCAGGTCACTCCAAAACTAAATGTAGATAAAAGTTGTTCTCATCTTATTGTCTTCAAACCTAATCTTAGCAGACAACAACATTACTCGATCTTGAAGTCCCGCCACACTGCCAGCGATCCTTTGATCGTGCCACGTCAAGGTGATCAAAGCTGTTAAAAGATGCATGTCATATAAACCATCACTGCTTATTGCTGTTTATTCCCATTACTCTGGCACCAACTGGTCGCAAGTGCTTCCTCTCAGGTACTCTACAGGATTGGGACACTGCTACTGATGAGTGAAACAGGATATGACAGAAAGTCCTGAAGGCATTTGTGCTGATGTTTTGCAATGACTTTGTATGGGTGCATATGTGGCTATGGCACTTTGTTGACTCACTTGTGGCTTTATGAGAACAAAACATATCATCTGAGTGTGAGAAATGATCATGACAGATGTGATGATGGATAAACACACATATTTTTGGACATCTGCTGCCTTTTTCAGATTGTGACAGATGAGAAGAGTGTGAGGTGGGGAATAAGCCACCAGGCCCCCGCAAGGAAGAGGTATAATACTGTTGTGATACTGTAGTGTAGACACTTTGTAATTAGATAATATCACTGTAAGCGGCAGGCGGGTTTGGCGGGGAGCCATGCATGAGGGGAGACTGAGGCGTGGGCTGCCACTGCAGAGCAAGTCCAGGCAGGCGGAGTTGTGTTGACTTTATGGACAGCCATCTTTCACCACCACCGTTAAAAGCTAATTACTGCCAGTCATAAGCAGTGGCCTTTATGGGCGTTCCATCCTCTGCCATCCAAAGCACAGCCGCAAGGGAGTGACAACATGGGGACAACATGAGGGGAGCGCTGATTGCACCAAATATTATTATTGCTTTTTAACTGCATATGGAGCGACGCCTTCATAACCTTTTTAAAGTGTTGTTTTCCAAATCTGCGGCCTGTAAAGCAAAACAAAACCGTCTGTTTTTTTACAGATAGGCATTTGTTGTGATGTGTTGTGATGTGTTTTAATAAAGAGTCATGTATGGGGAAGTTCATTTACCAGGTTTTTAAAAACCAATATCCCAGTAAATGGGAAAAAGATGGGATTTTCCCTTTCCTGATCAACGAGAAGCAGCTGATAGTAGCAGGAAGTGAGTCAGGCTCAGCACTTCAGCTGCCTCGACACACTGGTTCAGACTTGTTGAGGCAGGAAATGATGAATGTGTTTGCTGCTGTTTGAGCTCTCGCTTACCGTATGGGGTTGCCGTAGTTTGAACTTGTGTGGCTAAAGATAAATACAACATTTCCCTGCAGGACAAAAACCCAAATTGTGGTGCACACACTGTGTCACTTTTTCGGTAATGCAGCAAAACAACCTGAATGAACCCTGACATTACTGTTAGTGGTTACACATGTTTTTTTAAGGTTTAGTTACTTTACAGATTTATACTATTAATACAACATTAAAATAGGTTATGATGTATCATTAGATGGTAAACTAAACTAAAATGTCCCCATCTGGCAACATTAAAGCGATCAACATATTAATTATAATCCAGTAATATAATTTATTTATTTTGGAACTTTAATTATATTTTGATGTTAATACTTGGTGTACAATTTTACAATTGTTGTACACAATTGTTGTACTTTATAACCTTAACATTTGAATACTTCTTCCACCAGTGAAGGTACATTATATTGGAGTTCATAAAAGAAACATACTTTTGCATAATGACTGAATGGGTGTTCTTATGTGGATGTGGGAACATTTTCTGGATCATATCTTGAGGATCTCTTTGAGATAATCAACAACTTCAAACAACTGTTTCATGTTCTCAAATCTAGAAGGAAAACAAGGTTGCTTATGCTAAAAATAGATGATAAACACATGACTTTACATTCAAATTGACTTTTTTAGTGTGCAGAAATATATGAAACAGAGTCATTCCAACTTAACCAAGCATGTTTTTCTGAACACTGAAAAACACTAACAATTAAAAAAAAATCACTGTTTTGTTTTGGTTTATAGGCCGCAGATTTGGAATACAAATCTTTAAAAAGTTATGGAGGTGTTGCTCCGTATGCAATACAATAATAATGTTGCTTAAATCTGCACATTTTTCAACTGTGGCTTTGTGTTATTTCTGAGTTATTTCTTTTCATGTGTCTGAATTGAATGCAATGTGCATAAAGTGGGCTTTTTGTACTGGCTCCTTTATTCCTGCTCCATGAGCTATATTACATTACATTACATCACAGCTATAGTTACTTTGGAATATTAATCAGACAAGCAGGTTTGTGGAGCCGCCATCAAATCAAATTAAATAAAGGTCTATGGATACTGAAAGCGCCATCAGGCCCTGTGGGAGAAGCTTAATGAAGGAACCAGATGTGACCTTTGTATCCTTCACCAGGCAGCCAGATCAGCAGGGAGCACTCCAACTGCTCAGTTGTAATCAAACATATCCAATTATTATATACCAGCAGGTGGCAGTCTGTCATAAGGACTGTGGATGACACAAAAGAGGGTTAGAAATAGAGCTCTGGTGGGGAGAAATGCAGCATCAAGCTTTAACAGCCAGTACTTTAAGGGAACCCTCTTTTTTTAGAGGAAGTAAATAATGCTTCAAACTATCTCTGCTCCACAAAAACATATTTTTCCAAATGAAACATGTTTTGCATCTTCTCTTAACTCTGAGTTCACACAGGAGCCAATATCCCCTATATATATTTTACTACTTTTCAAAATACCTCCCGAGGCAGAGATTTAAAAAAATCAAATATTTATGTTGTTCTAATTTTGTAAGCCTGTTTGGTGAATAATTTATTGTTAGGGGAAATTTGTTTGTTTTATTTGCAGATACCCTGATGTGGTTTTGTTGAAGGGTTTCACATATGCAGTGAGCGCTTATGGCTGTTTTTAACATTAATGAATGGGAGGAAATCATTTCTGAAGGACTGTGAAAGACATTTAATGGAGCTCATAGTTTTTTCTATAGCACCGAGCATCGAGGTTAAATTCACAGGGAAAGATGATGGCAGTTAACCTGCTCTGTGTAATCGCTTTGCTACATTGCAGCTGTTTATCTAACATATGTTTCATATCATTACATCCTAGTGGACTGTGTCCAGTTGTTACAGCAAGCAAATATTCCATCTGCTGCAAATGTGCGTCCACTCGCGAGGCCAGCGATGAACCGATGTCCCCACATTGCTGTATCATAAAACAGATGAGTCTGACACAGATGCTCTTCAGCAAAGGCACAATTGGTGGCCTTGTTTTTATGACCGATTGCTTTCCTGTGAAGTCCCATGTGCAGAAGAGTGGCAACACTGCGATGTGGATGGTGGAGCCTTTTATGTACACATTATCCATCACAGCTCTTCATTGGAGCAGAGTTACAGCTGCTCCCAAAGACAGATGTTGTGATGGTACGTAAAGCGTTCTGACAAGAAGCCTTGTTTCCTATTGTGCAGCAGCACCAAGGGCACAACACACTTGCTTATTCATGAAGCCTGATCAGAGCCCAGGTAGATCACTTCTCCATTTTGAATGAAAAAAGCCTGTTACTGGGACATAAATATCATACGATGCACTTTCCCCTCAGCCTTCCCGGGAAGTGCAGTCTTTGGAGGATTGGAAGGTCAGTGTCAGTTAGATCTGCAGCTAATGTACAGAGCTAAATATTGACTTGAAACATGGTTGAAACAAACCATTCTGAAGAAGGGCATTTCACCAGAGGCAACGAGGACAGGTACAGAGGTGTGGAGGTCACGTGCTCTCGTTATTAAAATATATATCTTTTGGAATTTCCTTTGCAAATGTGCACCAAGCCGTTTACAGAATCTAATGTACATGTAATGGTAGATGTAACATCAAATACAAGGTTACGACACCCTGAACCTGGTATTACTGCAGAATGTGAATATAAAGTGGTGGAAATAGAGGCCTCTCTCCTCCTCTTGGGATTTGCGGTTAGCACCCACATTAGCCCCAAGGACAGTAGGTCGCTGCAGGGAAAGGTCACCTCCGCTGTTTGGAAATACAAAACACCGGTATTTCCTTTCCTTTTATTTGTAGTTCTTATCTGAAGTCTCCTTCGACTTGATATTTAATCCTTCCCTGAAACTCAGCATTTTAGCCAATGATACCAAGCCAAAATGATAAAAATATATACAATGAAAAGTGTTACTCTGTATGTAAAACGTTTCTAACATTGAAACAAACTATTGATTTATAAGGTTTCTCCTCAGCACTATATCACATGAATCTCTTTATGGATTCTGGACAAATTAAATCTGAAAGATGAGATTGAAGTGAATCTGTTGGCAAATAGAGAGATGGAGACCTTGCAGACACAGCAACAGTAAGCAGTCCTCAGTAGGATTAAGTAGTCTTTCCAGAGACTTTACACCTCGCCAAATATCAAAGGAACTCAGACACAGAGAATAAAAATGGGTTGTCAGAGCTGAACAACTCTCGACTGTTATCTAGAGCCACAGCAGTAATGAGAACTCTGACAGCACTACCAAGCAATGTACTAATGGGAAGTGTATATCTTGGGTTTAAAGTGTTTTGCAGTGGAATATTTACGACTGAAGAAGTGGTGACTCGCAGAGAGGATGGAATAGGTAGAAACTATTTCACTATCATTAATACATTTAAAAGGAATAAAATAATTGTTGGTGTCTTTACTTGAGTTTATCCTCAGTTAGCATACTTATGTGAGAAAGGAACAGATCGATAACGGCTATTAAAGCAGGTTTAAACCAGATTCTCTTTTCTTTTTTTAGCCACTTCTGGGAAGCAGAAACCAGCTGTAAACATATAATATCCTTATCGGTTAATATGGCAAAATTGTTAGCAAACACCTGCTTATTTACACAACCAGCAGATACGCAGCAACAATAGCTTTCATTTGGAGTACCTGAGAACTGTAAGTCCAATAATCTGTTCTTCACCAGCTGCAACATTGATGCTGGTCTGGCTTTCACATTGCTAACTTTGTCTGAGATAGCGGGCTGCCTCTGCTTGAACCAAAGGAGGACAGGAGTAGATAATGCGAATACACCATATTTAAACCAAAGTCTGGAGTTCACATCCAGACTCCCGTCTTATAGGTTTAGGCAAGACACCACTTTGGTTCAGGTTAGGGAATAACTGGTTATCATGGCTAAAAGAATCCACAATGACAATATTATCACGATATCAGTAGAAAACTTTGTTTATTCACTCTTTTTTGGCAAATTAATGACACTCAAAATATGAGTGAAGGGAAATGGAGAGAGTCTGCAACCATAACTGTGTTCTCATCAACACCGGTATATTGTGGAACCCCTTGCTCAGTATCAATATGTTTGTAACTTATAATGTACTGCTTTTTTTTGTGTCATTAGGTTTCCTTCAAAACATATCTGCTGTTGAACATTAGTTGTATTTCAACACATTTCTTGGATATATGGTGAGACTGTGCTCAGTAGAACCATTTGCACCAGACGTCATTCATCAAGCTAGGAAATGATATATCACAAATATTAATATTTCACTATTCTATTGGAATCAATACTGTAAACACATTTTGAAAATAGCATTAAGCACATGATATCATACGTTTATTCATCCTCTTTTTTTCCTCAAGTGTGTGTTATATACAGTACATCTGGCCTATACACTTTGGTGTGGATTGCATTAAGGTTTCTGTCTTCTCAGCCATCAGAGCATCAACATATTGATGCCTGATGACTGCCTGCTCGTGCCCAGACGTTTTTTCTCAAGACTGCAATAGAAAATACATAAGAGATTGTCACCCACTCAGGAGAACGTCACTAAACTGCCTTTGCCCGAGCTCTGAGTCTTTACAAGAGACAAAACAAAATTACTTTACCTTCTCATACAGTATTTTTGTCATTGGCATTAAACATAATTTCTAATATACAGATGCCCTAGTTTGACATTTTGCAAAATGTTGAGCTACAGTTTAGTTAAGATACTCACAATCTTCAGGATCCCATTTCCAGTCCAGTCCGTACTAATTACAATACTGAATAAGGCCATGGAAGCCGCTGTTCCTCGTGGTAAGTCGTGATAGTGTTATCAGTCCATGAAGTGTAAAAAAGGAAAACCACAGCTCTCCCCACCAGCTGGCACGGAGGCTGGATAAACACGAGCTTTAAGTGCATCTCTGTCTTTCTCCCCCATGAGCAGCGAGTCTCCTGCACGCAGCTTCTAAAAAGGGTAAAACAAGCCAGTCTATCCAGCTGCTTGTTTCTTATCCCAGTCCATCTCCTCAGTAATGGACCAGTGCTGCTGGATTCATTGAGGGACTCAGCTCCAGTGGTGAAGGGTGAAGGGATTACAAAACCCTTCAATCCGCACAGACAGCTCCATGCTGTAAAAAACTCTCCCATAGTTCTATTTGCTCTACCACTGTTGTGCGATCAAGACCCTGAAGAAGAGATGAGCGTTCAAAGCTGTGCTGCTGTCGTCCCTTATTTACATTATTACATTCATGTTCTTCAGCTAGTCTGTTTAAACATACACACAGCAATAAAATGTACCTGTTCGTACAAACTTTCATTCTATAGCAAGTTATAACATTTGATAATCTGACACTGACCAACCACAATAACTTATATTGCACATTTTGTAATGTTCACACCAACCATAATGAACAACAGCTCAAGCTGAATGTCTTCAGTCTGTTACTAAGATAGTCACTGTCATAAAAGACTTCCATTATTGCAAATATCTGTTTTTTCTTTTTTTTTTGTTGCTCTGACCAAACTTTCATAAAATCCACTGAGTGAAGATAAACGATCTTCCAGTATTTTGGATTTATGATCCAATTCACCTGCGGCCCTACAACATCGTATCACTTCATGCTCCTCATCAGACTAAATTAAAATGAAGAGAGAACCAATGCTTGTGCACTTATCATTATTTTCCAAGCCAGCCATATGCTCCATTCCTTGGCTTAGACTGAGTTCTGCTCCAGTAAGGGCGGATGCTCTTTAGGCTCTTGAGGTGGTTTGGTCCTCTGGTCCTGCTGCTGCTCAGGTGAGGGTGGATACTGTTGAGGTGGATTAGATTTGAGGCTTTCCTTATGAGGGGGCTGTAGAGGTGTCGCTGGCTGTGACTCTGGATTGGGCATATCTTTCTTGTCGCTGGGCTGAATCTCCAGAGCTGGTGTGTCCTTGCAGCAGAAGTACTGCTGCCAGATTTTTCTGAAGGCCGTGCGGAACTTCTTAATACGGAAAGCGTAGATAATTGGGTTGACAGCAGAGTTGCCATGGGTGAGCAGGATGGCAATGTAGAGGAGGACAATAGGCTTCTGGCACTCAGGGCAGAATAGTGTGATGCAGTTGATGATGTGAAGGGGCAGCCAGCTGATCGCAAAGAGAAAAAGAACCAGAGCCAGTGATTTTGCAAGATTCAGCTCCTTGTCATAGTATTTGTTGGGGTCTGCGTGACTGGTGGTGAACTTCTTATTGTTAAGTTGCTTGTGGATAACGTAGAAGATCTCTGCATAGATCACCAGCATAAACAGCAGCGGCGGCAGCACCCAGCCAAAAAAGTTGAAATAGACCATGTAGTCCATGCTGATGACATTTTCGAACTGGCAGGTGATAATGAGGTCAGAGCTGATGGAGCCATTCTGCTGGAGGCGCTTCAGGTTGTTCCAGCCTAACATGGGGGTGAGTCCCACGATGAAGGCCACCGTCCAGCATACCACCACTGCCAGCCCTGCTCGCCGAGCGGTCACCACCCGCTTGTACCTGCAAACAACACAGTCTCATGTCAGCACTTTCACTCACAGCGCTGTCAGGACTTGCATGGTTTCGTATTTGCCACATCTTTTTCTCTCTGTCTGTGCCCTTGGGCTGACAAAAGGTGCAATTCACAAGAAAGAGTTAGCATTCAGACCACAAGCTCCTGGACACATTACACACATTTCCTTGCAGCATATATTTCCACTTGAATAGGACAGTGCCTGAAAAACTTTACCAGTAGACATTTTCCTTTGCAGCACTGCTGCTTTTCATGCTTCTTTTGGTTCAGGGCAACACCAAATTAGCTCATATTCATACAATAGGCTTAATATTATCTAAAAATGTATTACAGCGGACACAAGCTGTAGGACTTAGCAAGCTACAACCAGCTTTAACAGATATGGCTTATTCATTGTTTCCAGTGTCTTATCGATAAGAGGCAGAAGGTAGAAGTAGGTAAAAGGTGCAGAGGCTGTAAAATCGTATCACTGCTGTCCTATGACCAAGGAATGGCACAGACTGATACTTGCCTTGAGGCAAGGAAACAGTGATCTGATCCCACTCATGTTGAAGTGTGTAGAGCAACCAATGCTCCCTTTGGATTACTAATGATTGATATTTACAATGTGTAGAGCCTGAAGCAAAACAAAACTCAGCAATTTAGCCCAGTGCCATATCTTGGATTAGTATCGACCAGGGAGCTGAGACAGGTCTGTGTCTGAAGCATGGCACGGTGATCATTATTCTCACACTGAGCCTGGGAGCCGGTCTGCTCAGGACAGATAATATATGCTAATCTAACAGCAGGGAGTGTGGTAGAAAGAAATCTCCCTCTTAATCGAAGTTGTGGATAGGGAGTGGTAGCACTCAAGTGACAGAACGTCAGATTGAAATAACACAAGGACTGTATATTTAGGATGTAAAGGTTTCTGAGGCAGACACCTTTAAGCTTGGACGGTTTTAAAAGATGAAGTAGTAAAAAGCTAAAATCCCTGATATCATAACCCAAAAGACTTTGTGATAGCTTTGATTGTTAATCTCATGTCTAAGACTCCGCTGACGATATTCTCAGACAATAAACTCCCCTCTTCTATAGCTTATCTCTTTCGCCTTTTCTGAAACACTGCTCAGTCTTTTGTTTCAGCCTGGCATGATAAACCACTGGTGGTATCTAAAACTAAGAGGGAAACTGAACATATTGATGGCAAATCTGACCTTTTTTGTGCCCTTTAGAAAGACAGAAAACATGTTTCTCCTGTACAACCTCCTTCTGTCAGTACTCTGCCACATTTTAGCATCAGGACAAAGGAACTAATTAAAGCTGGTTGATCAGATACACCCTTAATACAAGGTGTGGGATAGGAGTGGCAGTAGCACTCCCTAATGGTATAATTTATGATTTAAATAACCTTTGTTATGCCCTCCAGAAACACACCAAACATTATCCTTTACACAACCTCATTCTGTCAATGTGCTGCCACACATATTTACATTGTGAGGACAAAGGAACTAATTCAAGCTGTTGGTTGATCAGATACGCACTGGTTAGCTGTCATGTCAGAACTATATGCAAATATACTGACTAGAAGGATGGAGGCTGTGAATGAAACAAGACCCATGAGGAAATAAATGCCCACAGCTCTGGAGCTAATATAAACAGTTCCAATGGTGTTGCTGGTGCCATCCATTCTTATCACCGTCACTGTCACGTGTCCACGTGGCACAGATAGAGAGAGAGAATAACACATGCCTGTCCTTATTGGGTTGTGAAAACCTCATTACCTGGTCGGGATCTTGACCCTCAGATAGCGGTCAATTGCAATAGCCAGCAGTGCCAGGATTGAACTTTGCGTCAGCACCAGCACCGTGCACGCGACCATCAGGCAGCTGTAAAAGTGAGTTTGGAGTCCGATACTGATAGTAATGGCCAAAGGAATGACCAGAGCTCCCACTGCAATATCCGCCAGAGCCAGGGAGACGATGAAACAAAACGTGTTATCTCGCAACGACTTGTTAATTTTCACCGCCCAAACCACCATCACATTTCCGATTACAGACGCGACTGCAATCACCACCTCCATCCCTATGTAGAGCGACTGCGTTGAGAGAAGTGCTCCGGGCATCCTTGCAGTTGATTATGTCCTTGATAAGAACAAGATTGGTTTCAGCGAGGCAGCCTCATAAGAAGCCAGCAGAGCAGCCCTTGATCTTGTTTGTCATACAGTATTTTCCAAATGAGAGGTGCGTCCGTCAGCTGCTCGGTGTCCACGTTCTCCTGGTTAAGAAATATAAACAGCAACAAAAACAATCCAGTTATTTTGAGGGGAGAAGTGCGTTAACCAGCAGCACATCTAAACGTGAGGGAGTTTCCTTTTGGAGCAGGTGTTGTGGTCCGGTGGTTGTTGTGCGTCGCTCCCGCTCTGTGCCCTGCGCATCCACTTGGCTGAATACACCTGCTCCTGGTGAGAGCAGCATCCTTCCCGTGCGCTCCGAATTTATCAAAGAGGGCGCTTCATCCTCATCTTCATCTTCATCGGTCGCCGTTTTAAATTCAACAAAGCAGGTTTTAACAAGGCAGTACGCGATCTCCTGGATGAAAGCGCGCACAGTTGCAGCTCCTGCGCAGGCGGGTCCCTCTAGCTCTCCCCCTCACTGTGCTTTCGGTAAGACCAATAATGCCGTTGCCGAATAGCTGCGGGTTTCTCAGCTTTATTCGGTTCCATTCAGATGTTTTGTCGTTGTTTCTGCAAAGTCAATATTCTTGGTTTCACTCGGAGTCTATCATCTCCTTAGGCGGGTGCGACTTCTTCTTTTTCCATGCAAAAATAAATAAATGCGCTGTTGCCTTCTGCGGGACCGTCCCAAGGAAGTCAGGTCGTGCAGAGGTGATTTGAAGTCACTTTCGTTATAATATGCCATGCACACCTTCCCCCAACGCCCTTTTCAGATGCTAATGTCCTTGTTGGTTACCTATTGTTCCGATAAGAAGAGAGGCAGTGAACTGCCACAGCTGCCGCAGAATAACATAGATAACGCTATTGAAAAGGGCAGAGATCACAATTCCCTAGTGACAAAAGATTGAGTTGAGAGAGGAAGAGTTGAGAGATGGAATTAATCAATATGAATCCCACTGTTTTCCTCATTTCCCAGCATAGATTTCATTTATTAATTCATTCATCACAACACCTCAGAGAAACATAAAACAGAACTACAAATATAGATATTCAGGTCATTCTAAATATGTGCTTCAGACTTCAAAGACATCCGCTCTGAGCCTGAGGCCAGCCTCCAAACTAAATCTATACCAAGACTGGAAATGGTCACTGATTTAGATCTATTGATCAGCCTTAAAATAATGTCCTGCATCTGACCATTCAAAGGTACGTTTTCATTGACACAAGAACCCTTCCTGCCACTTTCATAAAACACAAGATATCCCCTGAGCGGCCAAGCATTACGGAAGAAAAAACAGGAGTGAACGACAGTGCTGGCATCTTGTGCTCCCTCACTGTGGTTCAAAGGTTTACAGCCGGCAGCTGTGTGGGCTCTCTGACCATGGCAGGATCTCTGTTTTTACATCAGCGCAGGAAAGACAATGTAGACTTGAAGTGAATGCGTCCCAGATGGTGCACTGCGCTAACTCATTGTAACTTATTGAGCCAAATGTGGAAGAAAGCAGAGTGGAAATCCCCGATTTCAGATGGCATGCAAGTCCGAATGATACAAAAACCAAAAGGCAATACTGTGGCCAACATACACGCTGGGTGACCGTGTGTGACGGCCAACAGTCATCAGGCGCTCCGCTCTAACCGGCTTCCATATCTGTGACCAGCGTCATGGTCAGACAGCAGCGAGGCCAGCCAGCATACACTCAGCCATATGGTCCGCTGGAGGTTGATTGGCACCCGACACATTTATTACACTGACATTTTAATGAGCATAAGCGTGGCGGTAATGCATGATAAATCAATCTTTACACAGCAAAATGTGTGGAATAACACATTTGGGCTGATATGGCAAGCCAGAGAGATGCTGGATGTTTTTTTTAATTGATTTGTTTTTAATAAGTTTCACCATCAAGGATGTATTTCCTTCTACTTTCAATCAAGTGTCAATCAGTATACACATTCCAATGTTATGTCAAGCCTAGTTGAGGGTAGCAAAGGGATCCTGAACGTGGCATTCATATTTCAGGCTGTTTCCTCATTGGTGTTTTATCCTTTGAGCAGCTTGGAGGCTCCGAGCAGGGAACACAGACATGCTCAACATGGCCAGCACAGACCTCGTAATGCTGTGTTTGCTTGTTCAGAGTCAGTGTTTCCACTGCGGGTGACTGTGGCTCAGTGGTAGAGCAGGGTGGGGGTTTGAACCCCGTCTCTGCTAGTCCATGTCGATGTGTCCTTGGGCAAGACCCTTGACCCCAAGTTTCTACTGTGTTGCATGGATGTTAGTTAGTGGCACCTTGCATGGTAGCCACTGCCATCCGTGTGAATGATGACAAGTGTGAAAGCGCTTTGAGTGGTCAGAAGATTAGAAAAGTGTGATATAAGCACAGGTCCATTTACTGAGGACATGACTGGACCCTGACGATGTGGGAATTATGAAATGTTCTCATATCACATACAGACTTCCTGAAATATACTTTTCTCACTATCAAGGCCTTTCGGGGATGAGTTGGAATGAACAATCCTGAAAAACTTCAAACAATTCTGCCATATCCATAAAGCCATGAAATGAGGGAACGCTTCAGTAAACGATTGTCATATTTTGCCATTTGGGGACGTGTGACCAGTGAAGTGCAGCGTGCTTCAGTTTTATGAGATTCTGCAGTTCAGTGCTCTTTTCTTGCCGAGTCCAGAATCAAAGATATCTCAGCAGTCACATAATGTCTAAAATTTGTAAGTGGCCTTGATCAAGCGTTGAGAGTTAAGAGTTTTTTGATTGGTGAAAGGAAAGCTATTCAGTTGTGAGGTCAAGTGCTTTCAACAAAACCCTCTTCATCAAACGCAGATCATCTTGATGTATAACAGAAAGGCCCAGTAAGGCACAGTGTGACGCCTTCACAAGCCTGTACAGTGGGTCAACCGCTTTATTCTGACACAGCATAATTTAAGCGAAGGCTTCAACTGCCTGGATAGAGAACCAAGCACTGAGCCATGTCCATATTCAAATGAGAAAAGATCACACAGCGTCTTCCTCCCCTGTGTCTTGTCGGCTGAACAGGGTTCAAAAACAATATTGCTCAGCCGTTCAAAGAAAAAGGACGAGCCGTAAACTGCAGTGGCGTTCCCAGTGGACAGCTGACCCAGACGGCGACAACGTTATTAAAACTGACAAAAAGATTTGGGATGTCGGCCTATTCGACTGGACTCAGTTTAGCCATTTCAAACAAGGCTGGGGAATTGAGGAATACAACTACAAGGACCACTCCAGGAAAAACAAGACAAGATGGATAGCCTCGACTTTGTCGCTCAGAAGACCTTCAATGAAAATCTCAGATAAGAGGCAATATAAAAACATTCAAGCATTCCCATGTATTCCCCTGAAACAGTTGAACAAGCACACAAATGGCCTCTAAAGTATCATGGCTGCTGGGAATAGACTCTAGTAATTTACAAGGAAATTCTCCAGAAAGTGCTGCATCACAAAAAAAGGAAAAAGGATGTCAGATTAGATGTATGTACTAATTCTTCCTCAAGCTATTTATGTTCACATAAACACAGCAATCAAGTCTGCTGGTTTCCTCTACAATAATATAAATCTACAGTTACAGTTGATGTTGTTGAGAACAGCAAACAGCTGCAAACAACAAGCAGAATGTGTTGCTTCAGGAATAATAGATTTCATAGCATTGAACAGGTAACTTTACGGATAAAAATACTGCACATCTGACTGCAGGACTAGTGCATTTGTCGCAATGAAATCTTCCATTATCCATGTGACCCAGATTGAGTGTTGTATTTCAACAGTTAACCACTTGAAGCTTGAGCTGACAGGGTGAAAATTATAAGGCTAGTCAGATAGCTCACTGTCTGGTATCATACAAAAAGCAATCCTTGAGCCTAACTGGGCTATTTTAAATGTGGGAGTCTTTCCATTTGGCCTGCTGATGAGGTCATGGCAGGGCCAGAGCAGGGATTTGGAAATACTGGACTACCCACTTGTGCATAAATACATAGAGATTGTTCATGTGATTTTATTATTACAATTTAATTAATTAAACCATTCAACCATGCATTTTTCTTTAAAGCATAATACGCTTTCAAAATTAAAAAAACTGTTACATCTGCCTCAGGTGACTAAAACCCCTAAATCCTCAGAAACAGTAACAAGGAATTATTAAGTTAAAGAAGTGTTTCAACAACATGGGTAATGTACTCATAATATACTTGCTCATCATCTCTTGTTGTTTTAACACAACAAACATGTTAATTATTGCGCTTTAATGAGGCTGGTGGGAAGATTTAGTTGCCTTTGGACAGACCCAAGCTAGCTCTTCTCCATTTGTTGAAGAAAAACTTATTCCAGGTCCAATTCTGTAGCTGGTTCAGGTGAGTTTCATTCATTTTATTTTATTGAACTCTAAATTGACAACATATTCTTTTGACAATTTCCTACTCCTTAGATATCTGTATGGAAAATGGGCTACCATGCAAAAATAATCATGTCTTTATGTTTTCAGCTCTGAAGATTTTATATTCTCCTCTCAGTGGAGAAAGTTAGAGCATGGAATTCCCCATGTGTTTGAGTCCCTGTTTGTGTATGAGCGTATGTTTGTATGTGTGCTAAAATGTAAGGACGAGAACCATTAAAAACAGAAAAGCTAAACCCAAAACCGCGATCTCTGTAATGCAGCTCTGTGGGGAGAGCGCCTCTGCGTCATCCAACACCAACCCCAAATAAGATTACTGTGCAGAAAATACTGAGCCTCTCAATTGTTCCGCTGCCTCTGCCACCGCTCTTCACTGCACAAAAAAACAGCAGACAGCAGTGCCACTCACTGCCTCTCACAAAATATCAAGGTTAAATATAGAATTCACACATTGCATGTTGACATTCATAATATTCTTCCGCATCGCCCGCCCCACTCACTGATGAGCAGATGATCAGGGAAAAAACATTTTACATCCTCCCACAGACGGCTTCATGGTAAAAACGCTTTCCAGCAGCCGCCACACCAATCATAGAATTAAATACAGACCTATTTGTAGACGCATGTACAAATGTAAGTGAGAAACCCACATCCTGTTTTCGTAAAGGTGGGTGAGTTGACCATGCTTTGTGTTCTGCTTCTTCGGGCTATTTTTGCCATAATTTAAATTGGCTTTCGTGAGCGCAATATAGCTGATGCCAACAATGTAGGAAAACAATTTATGATTAGTCTTGATTTCTTCTCCTGGTAACACGCTGTTGCAAACATATCGAAAGGCTTCGGATAAGAAGAGGGAATATTTAATGTCTTTCCCCCAACATGTGATCCTATTAATGCTACACAACTCTAATTGGAAGCGTTTTGACAGCAGGATGTACAGTAAGATGATCACAGCTTGCTCATGAAATATTGATGCTCGATATTATATCCGCGGGTAATTGCAGATTTCTAATTTGTCAACAAAGGTGATAATTATGGAAGTACAATGTGTAATGGCAAGTTCTGCATAAACAAGTTTCACACTATATAATTAGATCCCGAAGTGAGAGCGAATAAAGCTTTCAAAACACAAGTCAGCACCTCCCTTTGAAATTTGCCTCTCGTGAACTCCCTTGCTCGCATATAAAGGCAACGCGGAGGAAACTGGTGGAGAATCAGCGAAAGGGAGAGAGAATATAATTAGATCGAGGAGTAGGAGAGAGGGATCAGTTTGGGCTGTGCACAGCGAAGAGATAGATGAAAGAGGAGATGAAAGGAAATGAAGGGAGAGGTGGAAAAATGTGTGGGTTGATGACAAAACTCAAATTCTAAATCTATTTAAGAGGGGTGGTCAATCCCAAATCAAAGGCCAAATCAAAGGACTTCTTTTAAAGTCACGGATGTTGTCGGCCCACTTTGCCGTGATGTTACTGTGGAAAAGGCGCACCCCGACGAGTAAAAGAAAACTGGGTCAAACGTGTAGTCTTTGATGTTGGCTCTGCGATTTTGGAGGCTGTCAGGATCCAGTGTTGTAAAAGAAAGGATTCATAAATGAAGCCTAATTCCATATAGGAGGATACATTGAGAGGCTCCAGTATTCAGTGTGCATGCTGAAGACTATCATGGTAGCACCATAATACACAATGCAATTGGGCTGGGACTGTGCAC
Source organism: Cottus gobio (assembly GCA_023566465.1). NCBI lineage: Eukaryota > Metazoa > Chordata > Actinopteri > Perciformes > Cottidae > Cottus > Cottus gobio. The sequence goes on along the minus strand of CM042215.1, from coordinate 14,579,396 downwards.
TGGTGCTGGTCTGTCATGCAGAAGTCACTAATTAGACTAGCAGATGGGGGAATGATGCATCATACACACACATAATATGTATGCTGATTAGAAAGGTAGGAGGCATTTCATCTTCTAATTTATTCTGATTCCTCTAACGTGTGTGCCTCAGTGTTTGTCTAACTGTAATTATAGCCTGTGTTGTGTGTCATACGGGAATGATGTACTCTATATTGGGACTAAAAGTTGAATTAGGCCAAACTCTGTATTTTAATTCCATACCATGAACAATCCCAGAATATTTTATACTTAGGCCACTACTAGTTTGCATAATTTGTGTGTGTGTGTGTGTATGTGGAGATGACACGTGCATTATTTAATTGTTCTTTACTATATTTGTCACATGTGCATATGGAAGATATGTTGCCCACCCTCCATAAAACAAAGCTCAACAACAACAACAACAACAACAACTTGTGTGGATTGGTTACTGTATAGAAGACTAACATCTGCTCCTCCCACAGAAGAAATGAGGCAGAATACTTGTGACTTGTGCTTCAAAGGACATGTGCTACATTCACATACATGCCAGCCTGCACAATTTTTCCTTTTCACCACCTCTCGGCTGCAAGAATCCCCCGACTAAAACGTGGCCCATTGAGGGAGTTATGTGTGTCTTCTGAAGCTTTTAGAATATCCAACAGTGTAAACACTCTGGGCAACACAGCATCTTCTCCTTCACATTTAGTGCCTCCAGCAATAACAAATCTCTATGAATAAGACACTGTTTTGTGTTAAAAGCTGTCTTATTCTCCTGTTCTTGTTATCCAGATGAAACTGGAGAAAATATAAATAGCTGCGTGGTTAGGTTGAGTACAGAATGTTAGCTCAGCTTTGCAGGCACACTTTAAATCAATCACTTCAAAAAACATACTTTGGCTTCTTAATTAAATTTGAACAGCCTGGGGGGTCAAGTATCTATAGTACTTGAAAACAAACAATCACTCGAGTCAGAAAGAAGGGAGAAGAGGTTTGTCTGAATTGTTTCACCCACAGACACATGTATTGCCAATTGTTTGAGAGCATGTTCACCCTCTTTGCACCCAAAAGAGAAACTGGAACTGCATTTTAAAGGGTCCCCTGCCTCTCTCCACGCAGAGATCCTTTCAAACCATCTATGGCTGAGAGGAGGCATGATATCTTATTAATGAGATCACGCCCTGCACTCTATGGCCACTTGCCATTTCAATTCAGGAGCTATATTGCAAATTAAGGAAATTGTTGGCAGATCTGGAATTATTAAGCACCATTTGGAGTGCTGTGTGGGTTTACACAAATGGGACGTCTAAATATTGGTGCTAGGCAGGAAATAATTACAGAAATGTGAAATGCATTATGCTCACTTGTGTGTGGATGCTGGAAAGCGCCATAAAAGAGTTCTGCAACGTGAGCGCTTCTGTCCCAGTGGAAGGGGATAAATTCCCTTTAAAATATGTGACTGCATTATTAACATTCAGAAGCTAATGAGTAGAGGCACCATTTTAGTCTGACACTTGCATTGTTATGACTTAATTATAAAGGCAATCAATGTAGTGTGTTGTGCACTGTGCCTACAACTGACTTCAATAGACTTCATTGGGTTTCGCTTTGATTGATTTAAAATAAGCAAGTTTTCATGGGCTTTTAAATCACAGGACGGTTTAATTGAAGAGGCTGGAAGTTAATGAGTTTTAATATGAGAGACAAGAGCGCAGTTTGAGAGAAGAGGATGTAAACAATGATGTTGTCGATCAACTTGTCTCGAATCTCATTTCATTAAGTTTTGATTGACTTGTCATCCATTCATCAATCCATTTCAACAATACACACATCCACCCTGTCAAAAAACCATCCATCCATCCTTTCAAACAATACATCCCTCCATTAATGTCCTAAAACTATACATTCATCAATCCAAACAAGCAATCTAGCCTTTCAATAAATACATCCCATCATCCATCAAGTGTTTCAGATCGACTCCTGATTGATGCAGATTGTCACAAATTGAAATGTTTTCATTGGCAGGTCAGCTGACTTCCCTCTTAAATCTTTCACCAACCATGAATATTCACCAACACGTTTTCGATCAGGCTAGATTGATGTGATTGTGTTCAAAGGTTATGGTATACGTACAGTATGTGTTGTCCTTTCTGTTTGTGCATTTCCATATGCAGATTGGTTCATGGCTTTGCAAGTTCATAAGACATTTCCTCTTGACCCAGTGACCCGCAACGTGTATGTGACAGCCATGCTAAAGCTCTTGATCAAATACTTTGTGCAGAGCTAAATCCATTCCTTCTGCATCGATGTATACGCCCTCCATCATCCACCAGCCTCCATATGGGAATTAATGTTTGTTTCTATGGCAACAGATAGCAATGCCGAAATTAATGCATTCTAAAATGTTCAGAGGAGGGAACATTTTCAGTGTTTAGTGATATAATCACACCAACACAGACACACTAAGCTCTGGTGCTGGAGTCAAGCGGAATGTTTTAGTTTTTGTTGGAAAGGGGCAGCGGAGGTAGACACCTCGAACAACAGATGAGACTGCTTTTCCAAAACCACCCAGTGAGCATTTTCCCCCTCATTTGCCATCTTTTTCCTTTTAACCCGAGCAGCTGGGCCATGGCTGCAAACAACTTAAATGTTTAACGCATGGGCAATTCAAGTCACACACACACACACACACAGAACGACTAAATAGCACTTAATAGATCAAGTGAAAAAGGGAGGGATCAAGACCTCCTATTTACAGGTGTATATGGAATCATTAAGGACCAAATGGGCTGTGTGTAGGCATAACATGCCAGGCCAATGGGGTCATGCGAGGACTGCTTGGCGATGTTTTGGTGTTTATTAATAGTGCAAGAGAAGTGACAACTACGCACATGAGTAGGTTTGTGTGTAGGGGAGCTGTGTGAGGACGGATAAAGGGAGAAAAGAGAAAAGAGCAAAAAAGATAAAAAGCCTGATGAAAAGTGGGCTGGTCGGTGGGGTGGGAGTTTTACCCATCACCCATTTCTAACATATATTTTCATTTTTTCACTTTTTTTTAACATTTTGTTTTGATTAGCTTGTTTTCCCCCTTTTTTTCTTCCTCCTCTGTCCTTGCTTTCTCTTGCTTGAGGCCGTATTCAGACTCGTAAGTTACTGGCCCGTTGGAGGTGGATGGCACATGGTGATGTCTGTGTATTACTGCGCCATGCGGTGGAAGGACCGTTTGCGTCTGCAATAGAAAAACATGCATAATTTTCAGTAAATAACAGTAAATTGATGTGGAAAGATAAGTAAGCGCTCAACACCTCATCATTTAGAATACTGTCCCTGAGAAGAACACCTTCAGGATTTCCTTCAATAGTTTCTTTTCCAGTGGCTGACTCAAAACCAAATTACTGTCAATGCTGGCAGCGTACCGACTGCTGACTGACTGCTGACAGTGTTTTCTAAAGCTGAGGTGTTACAAGACTGTGAAACAGCCAGTGGCATCTTCCTCCTCTTTAACATATTCATGCGCAAGAGTTGATTCTGTCTGACACAACTGAACACACACAGCTGCAATCTGAGGCTTAATGCTGCCTTCAATTATATTTAAAATTATTAAAACACAAAGAAATATCACATCCACTCTCTACATAAATTATGAAAAACACATTTTTAAACAATTGCTTGTCTCACTTTAAATGTTAATTAAACATACTAACAAAAGCTTGTTTCCTGCCGGAGTATTTTCATCAAGATAAAGTGACCTCCTAAATCAGATCAGCTATGTCAGCACACATTACTTAGAGCTCAGGTCAGCGTGACGGACTGCTGTGGGAAAATGTTGTTTTAAACTCTATCCACTCTTTATTCTAGTAGCCAAGCACGATGTAAATAATACAAATAATTTTTCAAGCATCTTACAAAACAAGGTTATACAATCCTGTCCACAAAATCAACAAACAAAGCCTAATTAAAGGAAATACTTTGTTAGCCTCAAAATGTCCTAAACTCTAAATCCTTTAGTACATTTTGGCTTCAGTCTGCCACTGGGAACAGTCAGAGTATTGTCTGTGGAGCTGAGATTATGTCTTGGTTCATATTGGCATGCAGAATAAGAAGTAGAATCATTTTTATTTCCTGTAATATTATTAAAATGTAAAACCCACTTCTAAAATGAGTGAGTTAATCTGAACTAACTGCAGGTAATTAAATGTTTTTTCTCTGAGATCAGAATACAGAAAGATGATATTCAACATGAGGTGAAACAAATGTATGAATGTTTTTTTTCTTGATAAAAAAAACACTTTCAAAGTAACTTCCAGAGATTCATAGCTGGAATTCAGAATAAGAGGATCACTGCTTGTATCATAATGGCTGAAAAGTAACTTACCACCAGTCCAGAATATGGATATAAGTTGTAACATTTTGACACTGAACTGTGTCATTTCCAGGCGTCTATAAGCTGCTTGTGATAAATGTACTTCAGAGGTGTGCTGTATTTCCTGTTCCTGTTTAGATTCGTTACGATGCAAATAATAAAAAACAGGAAGTTACTTCTGTTTTTGATTTATTTGTCATGTGTTTGTTGTGTCACAAATGGCCTACAACTGAATTTTGTTGCGCAACTCTGTGTTGCATAAAGACAATAAATGGTCCCTGAATGTTTAATGTTCCTGACAACAAAGAGAGATTAATATTTCATACTGAAGTTTTTAGTCACATACGGTATGGTAGTTTACAGTCAGGAAGGACAATTCCTACAATGTGCATGTGCATTGGATGTGCAGTGAAATCACTATTCATGACACAAGCTGTTGTTCAGTTATCTTCCTTCTTTACTTTCCATTCAGTCTTTCCCGTTTGCATAATGCAAGTCAATCTGACTTGCATTATGACTCTGGAAATGAGTTCCAGGGAATTATGTCAACATTGACACAGAATAATATACATTTTAAAAACGTTAATTTTCTCAAGAGCATTGAGGCTAGAACATGTCTGAGCCAGCTGAAAGTAAAACTGTATCAGGAACATGGCTGACTGAAGTGATATGAGCATAATAATCGCATCATGTCAAATTATTTGTGGTCATACATATTCAACAATAATACACTATATTCCAGTAAAAAGATTTATGGAAAATGTTAATGTTCGTATTTGTTGACAGTGCAAGAGAGGGGTGGACTACATGGCTGATTGGATACAGAACAGTGAACAGGTGTTAATATTTTGTTACATTACATTACATTACATTTCATTTAGCTGACGCTTTTATCCAAAGCGACTTACAATAAGTGCATTCCACCATGAGTACACACATCAGAACAACAAGAATCAAGAAGGTACAATTTCGTCCAAAAGTTCAACTACAAAGTGCTATCAGTAAGAGCCATTTCAGTGCTACTATAGTGCTACATCCTTTATTCAAGATATAGTCGGAAAAGATGTGTTCTGTTGAAAAGATGATTGTTCTGTTCAGTCTGCAGCTCATGAGGGGACTGAAGTGCGTCTCCTGAGGATGAATCCTAATGGGTTGGCGGAAGTATTAAAGTAAGCAGATTGACATTTTAGGATTCATGCTCCACAGAGGACAAACCACTTACCATTTAGGGGATCCATGAGTTTTCTATGCCCTAGTCTGTTTGTATTGTGGTAAACACATTAATTCCCCAGTGAGCTTTTCAATTTTAGTGTTAACATTGATTTCCGTCTGGCAGCTGGTAACTTTACAATGAAAGGGGACTAAGCTTTTGCAGTCAGTGCCCCCGAGGATGAGGGGTTGAATTTAGGCTACAGTATCTCTTAAATTACTTATTGAAACCTTTTATTACATTACAATATTTTACTTGGTTCCATTCGGCTTTGTGTGTTTTTTTCCCCGTCTTTTTTCAATCTTATGTCATTGCATTCAGTTTATTGTTTTATTGTCTTTGGTAAAAAACTTTGCAACATTGTTTTAAAAAAGGTCTCACTGAAGTTTATCATTATATTTACATTTCACTTTACCACTTCAATGAATTCTTTCAATATGGGCAAAGCTTTTTTTATAGTGTGGTGTAATTGTAGCATCTAGGAGCCCCCAATGAAGCTATAGATGTCTGAAACTAGTTCACTTGCATTAGTTGAGAAACATTTATTTTGTGGATTTCTACGTCAAGCCTGATGCTGATATTTGTTTCTTTTTGGTTTGTTTTTTTGTATCTTGGTCTTTAGAAACCATATTTCTGCCCAACAGAAAAAAAGAGATGATATCTGTTTTATAGATGCCTATTCTTCTCAGGGGGAAGCATATGAACTAGAACACACTGGTTTGTATACTTACTTCATATATATATATATATATATATTATTATTATTATTATTATTATTAATCATAAATTCTATGTGAAATTGCACACCGAGCAATGCCCTGTAAGGAGGAATGAGATTATCTCGGTTGAACTCATGTTGTTTGGTTTACGGACAAATGAGAGCACAGATTAAAGCACACAGATGTCATGATGCTGAGATCCAGATAATCCCGGCGTTGTTAAGGAATCTGCTGAGATTCTTTGATGTAGTCGCCTTAAAATCCTTAACTGCATTTATAAACAAAACGGTCATAGAAGAATAAAAGTGAACATTGTTTTAATTGAAGTGAATTGAAATTGGAAGGCAAGTGACCAAATACTTAAATTTATGTTTCTCTCAAGCCACAATAATATGTATTTTCCTACCATCCGTCCATCAAAAAGTTGTGCTTGTATTTAGTTTTACAAGTGTTCTTCATTACCTTGTTGTAAATCCACATGAATAATACATGCCGAGGCCAAGGTCATCTATCAATTTTCCTTTAAGATCTACTGAAGGGTCCCTGTCCTTACCCAAGGGCAGGACATCAGGATCATGCTTCTGTGCATACCAATTGTTTACAGTAAATTATCTTTCACAAACAAACCCAGTGGCAATTCATACCAGTCTCATGGGTGGATACTGAGTTGGTGTCGAAAGGTCACTGCAAAAACAGTGTTGCATATTTTAGCACCATTGGCACAACTGTAAAGTATGAGGACGGACCACTGCTGGCTTGTATGTGTTTTACTCTTCCTGTATAATTATTTAAGGGTTGTTTCACCCAAATAACAAAATAGAGCATATGTTTCCTAGTATGGGTTGCAGATTTGAGTTATATTCACTGACTAAAATTGTTGCATCTGCACAACCTTAGAAAATGTTAAAAGGCTGATGAGCTAAATGTTAGCATTGTCACTCTCATCAACTGGTTTAGAGCATATAAACATCATAGTGTTCAAGTTGCTTCTCCATGCCAAGGTTGAATTGTTCTTTCATTTCAGCCATTGGCCATGTTTCATGTTGCCCAGTGACGAAGACAAGCATTCAAGCGTTATGGCAGTTTCCAAGTTAAGAGTTAAATATTAGCTACATCAGAATTATTAGGCAAAGGCGTTTCCATAATCAATTTGAACTCAGTTTCATAGAAGTGCCAGAAAACTATTTTGGGAAGCAGTAAAATGTTTTATTGTCCTGCCAATAGAGATGTCAGATAAGAAAAGCGGATATGTGTCACCCTAGAGGGAAACAGTGTGTTTTGTCATTTATTTTGGAGCACTTGTTGGAACCATGCAGCAGCCAGAGCAGAGCAGCATTAAATGCATGTGGGCCAGATGTCAAGTCAATCTGCATAAAATAAATTGTGTGCAAACCTCCACACCAATCCAAGCAGTATTTAACATTTAACCACTTTCAACCCGTGGTAGTGAGCACAGCTGTGAATCCAGGTCTGTCAATCTGCATTGACCCATTCACATCAAGGGTAAAAAGCTTTTTTTATTAGGCTGTTGCACCAGTGTGAAATATTCACTGGTCACGCATGAGTTTGTTCAGAATTTCTTTTCAATATCCACTTCATAGCTTTCCAAGAAAACAGTTAATCTAAGATTTGAATGAAGTTGGACTTGGATACGGAAAGGTCAAATTGATTAAATTAGACATTGCACCACAGAGCACTTGAGGGAACAACTGATCTAAAATCAAATCAACAGCACTTGACAGGACCACTCCTGATTGAACCACAGACAAAGAGACCGGAGAGAGCACACACGCTCTAAAGTAAGCAACTTCACAGGACAAACCTGCTAAATTATAGATGACCTGGACAACTGGAAGTGCAAGTTCCCTTAATGGAAAACTTTTTAAGCAACACCCAGACAGAGAGAGAGAGAGAGAGAGAGAGAGAGAGAGAGAGAGAGAGAGAGAGAGAAGCTCTGTACCTCAGTGGAGAGAAGTGGGTTTGGAATTAATATTTTATCCCTCTCTCCCTTGGTCTCCACTCACTCTCTTTCTTTATCACTTTCTGTTTCTGACAAGACGAGTTCTGCTCGAATAGAGAGTCTGCCTTTTGCTGAGGCATTTCGCGGCCTTGGCCAAAGCCTCAATCTCAGCCATCCGCTCCCAGCGAGACCAATCACAGGTCACGCCTGCCTTCAAGTCATGGCAGCCCTGCGCTGACAGCCAGCCAGTTGAATTTAAGATGTAGCACGGCAAAGACTTCTCTTCCCAACCAGTCGTCTGTTGTCTTTTCATCACACTATTCTCAATCCTATTTATTTTGTGTCTCTTTGGTTCTTATTCTCTCTGCTGTAACTTCTTTTTCGTGTTTCAACTGTGTGATGTTTCTGCCTTCAGATTCTCCACTTCACTGAGCCTTCTTTCCGTTTGCTCTTATTTAATTTCTCCATTAGTACCACATAGTAATGCTAGTACTAGTTATCCACCTCCAACACCAGCCACCAGCAGGCACACATTTTTACACTCTTGTAATCCTGTTTTTCATATTTCACCAGCTGCCGCCACGCAGTGTAAGCATTACGCTCACGCTGGCACGAGGGCGTTGTCAATTAGACGAGGGCTGTACTGTAAAACTCTGGGGTGCTCACAACAGGAGGCTAAGCGCCATCTCAATCAGAATATAATCAGGGATGACACTTAGCTGCACCACAAATCTGACAGTTAAGCCCGACATGCTATCAGAGGCCAATTTAATGGTGATGGTGGAATATATTCTCCACAACTGTAGAGACCCCCCCCCCCCCCCCCCACACACATTTCAAATTGCCACATCATTTTGTGTGCTATTAGGTTGTGTGTGTGAATGTCTGTTTTAGTAATGTCCTCCATGCCAATAGTTGCCCATCCGGTCATGTCATCTGCTGATAGTCGTTAGAGGGCTAACATTTTCAACCCTGACATGCTGGCAGGTTGTAATGAGCAGCGGTATTCCTCAGGGAGCTTTTCCTGCCTCGGCTCCAGAGAGCCACCTGGCTTGTCTCACTAACCTGGAGGAACCTCGTGTTACTAAACCATCGCTCTCTCTAGGGAGGGAGGCAGACTTCAGGGCTGACTGACAGCATGTCAACACTTCTTGCTGCAGCTCTTTTCACCTGTGCAAGACATCCGCTGGTGGATGAGGTGACCAGCGGTTGCAGAGAAGGTTTGAAAGGTTTCTATACTTAAAAAGTAAGTGAACTGAATAAGAAATTAGCTGCAAGAGGTGCAAAGTCAGCAAAGTAAGAAGGGGGAAAGCGTGTCAACTACTTTTCGCTTCTTATACAATAGTAATTGCGTTTACAAAATCCAAAACATGCTGCACAGCTACAGACATGAAATGTCTATACATAAAATGCATACATACAGCGAGTGCTTTTGATCACATGAATTATGAATGGCCACTCATGCTGCTCTCGAAATAGTCAACATGGCAGCCTGGCATGACAGTAGCCGGACACAGAATATTGGATTGCATCTCTCATTGCTGCAATCAATAGCTGGCAGGTCATCGGCGTTTTGATCTAAAGATCTGACGCACTAAAATAAATAAAAAAGACACACACCTTCGGACTGAGTGAAACTGTCAACAACAGTGATAAAAATGAAAGTATCTTAACGTTAGTGACAGAAAACAAAGTAATTGTGGCGAAAGGGAAATGCAAAAGTGAAAAAAGACAGTGGTGAGGTTTTTGCAGACCTAAGTGTTTCTGCTATCTCACTGCTCCCCTCTAGCTTTTATTCATGAGAAAATCTGCCCTTAGAGAAAACATTAAGGCAAATTCAAATTTCTGATTAAGTATGATCGCAGTCCTCCCTTGTGGGCTCGCCCCTCTGTGACATTAATTGCGAAAGAGCAACTTAATGAGTCAAATGGTGCGAGGCTAGTGTTTTTTTTCAGAAAAAGATCACGTTGTTGAAGATCTGCTCCACACTTGTTATCTTGTCTACGTTTGAAAATGTTGCCTCTGCAAGACTTTTCCTAAAACGCGTATCTGTTATTACTCATGTTTGCATACAACTCTCAACCTCTGTCTTTCTGCTTAATAATGGCTCTGTGAATGTCAAACAATCCAGTGACTGCCTTGAACACAGAGATAAGGTTAACAGCCCTTTAAAAGTGCTGAGGTGCCGACTTTTCCAGCAATAATTTCCCCTTCAGTCTTTCCCTCTCTGTTTTTTTTCTTGCAACATGAACAAACCTCTCCAGTATGCTCTGATCGTTTGTAAGAAAATATTACCGGCATGAGCCGTCTCATTGATGTCAGTAATTCATCCAAGAAAACAGCATGATGATAAATACTCTCATAATGGAAAGCAGCACGGCAACAGTTATTGCTTGCCTGATTAAAAAATATTGTTCCGTCTAGTAATTCAGTTTTAACAAGGAACAAACAGTGTTGCATCTGAAATGGGCTTCAGTTTCCCACTTGCATTGATTTTTCTGCCTGCAATCAATACACACGTTCAAGGTCTCTTTTGCCTGGATGATACCTGAGAGGGAAACAGATGTTGTGAATGTAGAGTTGGATTGCCAAAAATGTGTGAACCTGAGAGGAGAATCGCAATGAAGTAAAAGTAAAATGATCTACACTCTCCCAAGTGCTTGATCCTGAGCTGTTATCAGCTCTGCAGGAAAAGGTCGCAGAACAGATTTAGCCTTTTACCGACTGATCTCTGGACATTCAGTCCCTGTATCACAGCCTGAGAAGATACTAAAAATAACTAGGGCAAATGTCTGAATCCTGTTTTAAGTTAATTCACTCCAACAGAGTTGGAGGCGCACAGCACTCTGCCAACTGGGCCTCATGAAATGATAATGAGAATGCTGCTGTCTGCTGACAATGAGATAGACGCAGCTCACACAGATACTTTGGCAGCAGCTCGAGATTGGCTCCTTATTTCACAGTTTGAAAAATTCAGCATACTAGAAAATATGATTTTGTTTGTCTCTTTGGCTCGATGTCTCCGAAAGAAAAAACGTTCACTCAGATCTGAGCGGTTGCTTCTGCTGACACTGAGCGCCACAGTATGGTGATGATCGCCATATGTCATATTTGACCAGGGCAAAACTTAAAGCAGCAAATTAATTTATCATAACCTGAGTATTAGTTTTGTAAAATCTCAGGAGAAAGTGATGTGTTGGCTCAGATGAGCTCCAGAGCTCTACTCAGTCCCCAGTGAATAGCAAACAGCTTTTGTTAACACGTTGAGCCCTGTGTAAGACCTTAACTCTCCGGGGGCTTCTGAAAGTATACAAGAAGAATCTTAAAAGACCATCAAACTGACAGAGTGTGTTTATCTAAAAGGTCAGCTGACACAGCAGATGGAGAAAGATAAATGTGGATCCAAATCTTTTCAATTTCAGTGGAGGAGAATATGGAAATGTGCTTCCGTCCTTCCTTGTGGAGCAAGACGTAAAGAACGAACGCCTCCTCCTCTGTGACCTAGAATCAGGATGCGACTGTGTCTGAGCAGAGCAGGAGCAGTATTTCACACGATGATTCCTGCTCGGTTGATAATAATTAGGGCTCTATTATCAATATTTTTAAACTGGTATGACATTGGATCACATGACTACGTGTACATAAACGGAGTCCCTCGTAGACAAACCCACAGAGAGTCACCTGATCTCTGCCCTTCCCCTCAGCAGCTAAAGAGCCAGATATCCTCCGCAGGAGTTGGTGGAAACAAAATCACAGCTAAAGGAAAGTGAATGTTGGACATACATTCATCAAGTGTCAAACATTATTACATTTCATTTCATTTAGCTGACGCTTTTATCCAAAGCGACTTACATGATATACAGTATACATTAGACCGTAGACACAGCAACGGTGAGCAATGAGGGTTAAGTGTCTTGCTCAGGGACACAACGACATGGACTGGCTGAGGCGGGGTTTGAACCACCGATCCTCTGATTGAAAGACTGACTTGCTAACCACTGAGCCACAGTCGCCCACATGACTCCAATTGAATAAGAAGCTTTCTGTTGGTCTGTTTGATGTGTAAATAAGCAATCGCTTGTGAACATCTGCCATAACAATGTAAAAAATGAAAAATACCTGTTTGTCACAGTTATCTTTACAGCTCCTTTTCGCTGTCTGCAAGAGGCCCAAAAAAAGTTAAGTTAGATCAGTTATTTCAGGTTTAAGGAGCAAAACCTATGATTGGTTCATTAATTAATGGTAATTAATTAGGGGTGTAGCAATATACTAGTATTTAAAAATGAAATACTGATTATCATGTTAATATCCAAACCACATTCAGAGCATTAACATCGCAGCAAAACAACTATTTGTGATGTAAAGACATGTCTACCTGAGTCTCTCTCTCTCTCTGTGTTGTTATTGAGATTCTGCCTTTGACGTTATTGTTGTTGGGCGTTACCGACTGTTTCTCAGCAGAAACAAACATACAAATAACAGTAAGGGGTGACAGATATGTACATGTACAGATAGATACATATTATACCCCACAAATATAATCCTCCCACATTCCTCACATGTGACCAGTGAGAGAAGGAAGAGAAAGAAAAAAAAAAGCCTTGCGTGCTTTTAGTGCATGTTCATGCATGTGAGGGTGAACCACTGGCCAGTTCACAGCAGCTCTGAACTGCAGTAAATACCTTGGGTTATTATCCTAATAAGAAAATGTATTAAGCTACTGTTGAAGTGTGTGAGACCTCGTCTTTGACTTAACCTGTGTGATCTGCTGTCATGCCATCACATTCCTGAGCGCTGCACTGCACTAAGTGGATTGTTCTCTTCAGTTTACTCTTTGAAGCCTGTAAACCAGACGGGAGGTAATGAAGACAAATGAAGGCGCGTTGCTTCGCCTCATTATCGGAAATCTCTCTCCTAAATAAATGTGCAGCTTTGTGCGCTTGGACTCCAGAGGGAACGTCTGACGTGTTCTTATTCATCCAAGCTACATCAGTTTGCTTCATGGTTGAGTCATAATGGTAATTTTGTAATCTGAATGACATAGACTCACTTACAGGCTTATTAGATATAACCAGTCTAATGCAATAAAAAAAAAACAATTAAACACAGTAAATGAAACTTGAATTTGTAATATCCTACTTTTTTTACAACACGTCAGAGAGGAGGTGATTCTGGTGTTGCATTGAACTGCATCATATTTAAAGATATTGTTGATGTGTTCACCCTGGTTTATATTGGGGTGGACGAGGGTCACAGAGGAGTAGACAGGCGTTGCAAACTAGCTTAGCCTATAAATGCTGTGGTATGTGGCATTGGTCAATGTCAATAAACATTAAATAAATTGGAAACACCTTGTAATATTGTGCAATCCAGAACACCACTAAGCTTTAAAAATGACCATAGTGTTGGATCATCTCGTCTCTGTACACTGTCAACAATGACTGCCTCCACAAAGCTAGATAGATATTGGAGTGCTACAGTATTAGATTGTATATTTATAATACAGATTTACCCAATGAACTGGTCACTCTGTATATATCTGATTCAGTAGGTTTAAGGACAACTGCAGTAACTGTACAGTCACTGTACTTCTACACCGTGTCGGATGAATACCTCACTGCATGACCTTTAAAACTGTTGTATCAGCTCTCAGTCCGTCATGGAGCCATAACATGTGCACTGTTTACCTCCGTTTACAGTGGCTGTAATTGATGCTGAGCAGGCCATTCATAAGCTTTACATATTGGCATCTGGCTGGGGCACAAGAAGAGGGAGAGAGATGAGATAAAGACCATTTTGCATTCACTCCCCTCTCAGCGGTGGAAGCACTCAGATGTTTACCTGAGCATGTTCCTTATCTTTTTTTCCCCGTGTGCAGATCTGGCTCTTTTTAACCATCATTTAAATTGATTAATAAATAAAAAATTCAACCAGTTATATATTCATGCAGCTTTTCAGATGTACAAAACAAAGTACTGTACATATACAGAAAATAGCCTTTCTCTTTTAATAATAATAGTTTTGAGCCTGTTGGATAGATGCAGTATAATGCTTTGTAAGTGTTTTTGTCTAAATCATGATGAGATAGTAATGCATTGTGTATGTCAGGATGCTGGAATATTAAAATGAAAATTGTGGTCTTAGAACCAGAAACACTGTGAAGCCAGATTGGAAAGACAACACAGGCATCAGAAAAGAAACGAGAGCATGAAAAGAGGCATCTTGGGGGAAAAGACAGAGAGATGCCATAAAAGTGTCTTTTATGTCAGCCCAACTGGAGCTGCATGAATAATTTCAACTATTTTCTATTGCGCTGTGTGAATCCACAGTTTTGTAAATTAGAACTACAGCATAACAAAAAGTGGGTTAGCCAGAAAGCCAGAGGTATCATCCTGTAATTTTGACTATTTGTGTGGTGAAAACTATGCCATCACTTACTTTAGTTTGCCTTCAGCCATCTCATCCTCAAAAAGGAAACAGACACTTATCCGGTAAGAAACTGCAGCACTAATGTGGTGACAACTGCCAACATTTGCATTTACACTTTGACTGTGGACAATATTCTTATATTTTCAAATCTGTTGTATACAGAGATGGAGTACATGCTCTCACCGAAACCATAAAGGACTTGTTCTTCTTCTCTCCCTTTCTGTGTAAGTATACTCAGTGACCTAATCCTGCTGGGGTGAGAAAAGTTAAACTGCTATCAAAGTGAGTGGTACTGAGCTCATATTTAATATTTACTAACTTAAAGTGATTGAAAACCCTGCAGGCACAAGGTCACGCTGAACACTGTCAGGACATTTGGAATAAAAGGCTGTGAATCCCCACAGCCTAAAGGGCCTGCTGGCAAATCAAACATCCTGCGCCTTTACTACTCATTGTTGCTGTAAGATGTTCTGTCATTGATGATATATTGTTTGTATGCAGTGCATTATTAATCGAGAGACTGTGCCTTGATTGTCTTGCAACCCCACGAGAATACAGCTACCCTTTAATTTACTGCAAATCAATTTGTAGTAGCAAGTTGATGGGAGCATCAGCTAGAATAGTGGTAATTGCCACATGGAGTTGTTATCCACAGCCTCTTATGATACATGGGTCTTCGCCAACCGGTTGTTTTGCGGGATACTTGTGTCAGGTTAATACACTCAGAGTGGTCTTCAGGCTTGCTATGTCTGTGCGTGTGCATTTGTATGTGTCTGTGTGTGTGAGTGTGAGTGTGTGTGTGTTTGTATGTGTCTATGGGGGGAGGGGTGTTGAGTATTATTCTGACGGCATTACCAGCAAGACTGTAATATGCCCAAACAAGGTAACCCCTATTACCGCCAGCTACTCAGTGCCAGACCCTTTAAGATTGCCGTCAGCAACTAACCAACAGAACACACCACACCTCCACATTCGCCCACAACAATAAAACATCTTTCATAACTACTCCCATCGGGCAACATTACAGGGAACGTGTGAATCGAGAAAGGAAGCAGCCACAGTCGAGTTTTCTTGCTGCCTCATGAGTGCTGTAACAGTGGTGGGAAACAATCAAACAGTTCTTGATCCTGCTCCATCAGGGTATTGTGCACATGGGGAGCACTTTGCTAAATCATGAGCAAACGCATAATTTGTCATGCACATTGACACATCAACGCATATTGCCGCCCTGTGAGTGCAGTTTCTCTGGGGCCTCAACGATCAATTATTCATCATGTCTTTTATTACAGTTTAATGTACAGGGTACCACTGGCACGATACACACTTCTTTAGATCAGTGGCATCTGTTCAGAGTAAAAGTAAAATTACATAATAAATTGAAATTACATCTCTGAACTTTCAAATTCACTTTGGCAGTAATGCTCTTTGACATGACTACCTCACATGATGCTTTGCCATGAGCACAGTAATATAGACTTTTTTTGTTGTGTGTTCACCCACGTTGTACTTTCACATGAGCGTGCAGCCGGCAGACGTGAGGCTACTTGAAAACCCATTTTTCATTGTCTTTGAAGCGAATGATGCTTTTAGTGCAGATTATCATTTGGCCAAACATCATAACATCTCTGGGCCATCTCACTAATGCGCCTGCAATATTACCTGTGCTGAATTCCTCTTTCTGCTTTGCACCTGTGAGACATTACATCTAAATGCAAACCACTTCGATGGAATCCTGTCCTCATCTACATGAGAAGAGTAATGGAAGGAAGGCAACAGAACTGACGTGAAAGCTGCAAATCGGTCATGCAAAACATGCACAGACTGAAGCAATGTATAAATCTGATCACTGGATGATAATGTTTCTCCTCGCTCGTGTGGAAACACAAATGATACACAGCTGGATGTCCTTGTGGTTGTGGTTGTTGACAGTACATTTATGAGGAGTTGTCAGCTTGTTGTCATGTGAGGGACAACAACAAGAAGCTCTCTTTGACAAACAAATCTGTCTACTTCAGCAAAACTGCTTTGGACTCAGCCAAAATCATTTTCCTTTTTGCATGAAAGCTTTTACCTATTGCTCAGAGCAGGAATATTAGTTATGCCAGTGCCAGAGAGAAATTGAGCATTACACACAACATTACACAAATTCATTACAGCACAAGAAACATATTTGCAGTTTTAGTAAACATTGCTTGAATCACCTTTATACACCACCACACTTCACCACTCTGAGAAGTTAGGCCAGAGCACATTCTTTTAACATTTAGATACCACCATATATATATATATATATGTATATATATGTATGTGAAGTGTCTTTGAGTGTTTAGAAAAGCATTAAGGAAATTAAAATATCATTATTATTATTATTATTATTATTATTATTATTATATTGTGTGTGTGTGTGTGTGTGTGTGTGTGTGTGTGTGTGTGTGTGTGTGTGTGTGTGTGTGTGTGTGTGTGTCTGTGTGTCTGTCTGTGTTTCTTGTGCAATTATTTTACAGTTCCTGCAGTTTTTCTTAGGATCAATACCAGTATGTATACTTTTCTCTTCAGGAGCACAGGGAACATGTGTTTTGATAAAAGACTGATATGACCAGGGATCAGCTTGCGCTCGAGGGAGAGGAGAGAGAATAAATGGCTTTCCATTAGGATGGCACAATCTAAGAGAGCTTCCAGCCCTCCTCGGCTATGATTTTCCCCACGTCTGCGTCCTCCCAAGACAAATTCAAAAATATTTGGAGCCCTCCAGGAAGACAATTAGAGAGTCATCTTCCCCTCAGTATGTAGCGGCGGCCTGCCTGACAGCAAGCTGCGTGCACATTATGCATAATGCAGCCCTTAAAATTGCACTCTTGGTCTTGGTCGGTGGGGGACCCTCAGCAGGCTCAATGTGTGCCGCACCATCCAGCCCGCTGCTGAAAGTCTAATGAACTGAGCTAATCAAATCCGATGAGTGGGGGAATCATCTGTCTCTCATGCCCCCCAGTATATTGTGGCACGTTACTGCTTGAAGCCTGGCCACAAATAGAAGCTCCTTCACCTCTGACATGAGGTGTTACAGCGGTGAGGAAAAGAAGGCGATCAAAAACACTGGCTGTAAAGAGATTTAGACAGCAGTCGTGCTGCTGTGTTGTGCTGTGTGTGTGTGCGTGTGTGTGTGTGTGTGTGTGTGTGTGTGTGTGTGAGATAAATAGAGAAAGACATACGTGTATGCCAAAATGATAATATGTGTACTCATTCATGATGGCCAGCAACTTGCACTTAGCCTCTAAGAGACATCGTCTCACACATGTACATAAATTCCTCTACAGGAGTGTGTGTATAGCACCACTGCCTCCTCCCTGGAGGGTTGTACGAAATAAAGCTGCTACTGCTTTTGACTGCACAAATGTGTTGACTCAGATAAATGGGGGAGGTGTGGACAGGTCTCATTGCTCATCATTCATGTTGGATCAATAAGTAGTGATGCAAGAGATAAGAGAATCCACAGAGTCTTGCATGGGACAATTTGGGGATTTAGGGGACAATTTGGTAGTCACCAAAATGAATTTAGTCTTCAATGAAACTAATGAGACTATCACAGAGTTTTATACCCAAAGTAAATTGACGTACTGTTGTTAGTAAGAGTGTATATGGAGGATTCAAAGCTTTGCTGTTAATAACGTCAGTGGCAGATCACAGACTGTGCAGCCATCTGCCTTCGCAGCACCGCTGCGGCTGTCTGACAGCACTTTTATTTTTCTCTGCACAACAGCATGACAGAGAAGACAACTCATCCTCCTGACCTCCACAACCTTTGCCTAGACGAATGTAAACAAAGATGCTATTTTTATTCTTACAATTGTGTATTAACATCATTCTAAAGCACTGCACCTTGTTTATTTGTATATAATGTACAGGTAAAGAGAAACACATTAGCTGGGATGAGATTTTATGTCTTAATGAAGATTTCTGACTGGTTTTGCATACAATACTGTTTATATGGTACATATTGTTTTCCTGGGTGCAGTACTATTCAATTATGAATGTACTCGCTGTTCACAAGCCAAAGACTAAATATGCGTATGTGGATAAAGGTAGAATTGAAATAATACAACTCATCCTGAGTATCATACAGTTAGGGTAGCATTGTAATCAATCACTTGCTGACTTGTCTCTTGACTGTACAAAGTTTCCTCACACAGTGTGCAATAATCTAAAGGGCATCCAGCTGTGTAACGTATCACAAAGCATAAGATGTGAACAGTAGCAGGGCCACTCCAACTGTGCTCAACCACTCTTCAGTTAATCACCCTTTCATCTATAGCGTGTGTGTGTGTGTGTGTGTGTGTGTGTGTGTGTGCGTGTGTGCGTGTGTGCGTGTGTGCGTGTGTGTGTGTGTGTGCGTGTGTGTGGTGTGTGGTGTGTGTGTGTGTGTGTGTGTGTGCGTGTGTGTGTGTGGGGAAGATGGGTAATTAACTGTAAGGCAGAGCATGATTAATGTGCCTCTGGATGAGAGGTCGCACACTGTGCGATAAGAGGGGAATGTTAATAAAAAAATCCCAGGTATAATCCTAAAAGTGAGCGGTGTGCAAACGTCGGGGTAGGAAGGACTACAATGGATTGCTGTCACCATAGCAACGCCCACATTTAACAGTAACACCCTCTTAGTATATTGAACGATTTACAAACACACAAACGTTAAAAATAGCTGGATGTTATGATGTTTAGGAAAATGACAAACAGGATTATAGGAGTGTATAAAACCATTAGGCCAGATGAGTCAGCCAACGTTTGAGGGAGGAAGCAATCCATCATCCATTATTTCAATCAGATGAGAACTATTTCATACATTATACTGCGTTTTGTTTATTTTCTGTAATAGAAGAAAACACGCTTGTATACAGTGAGACATATTCAAAACGTGTTTTTATATCAGCCATGTATTACAATCATAGGCCTGTTGTTTTCTGAAATTAATCAAAGTATAAATCAAGATGAACATGAATTAATGTATATGTAGCTTAACCTAGATTTGCTGAACAAATAATATGTATATCTTTCTGAATCTCTCATAATGTGGGTAGCTTGCAAATACATGTATTGTTGAGTAATTTTCTTTTACACAAAGGAAATTGACTCAAAACCGTTACCTCTCTCTTGGCGCCATCTTCTGGAGAGTAAACAACAATTTAACCAATTTGAAGGAGATGCTCCTTATTTGACCTTTATTAGTTAACTAGCTCTTTGTATATAAATAAAGAGCTTCAAACGTGTTTGTACTGGTGGCATTATGAATTATTATTAGTTTTGACAATTTGCTTTTACTAGCTTAAGAAATGTGACAGTAGAGAGTTGCATCTAAAAAAGCTTTAAAAACTGTAAATCTTTTAAAAATTGGAAGCCAGATAAATTAAGATGCAATCTGTGGTTGTCCATCTCGTTTGTGTTTAACTTTGTTTACATTCATGCAGCATTGTTTTAGGTTTATAATTCTAATGTCTTGCAAAGATATTTTTGAGTGTATTGTCTTTAACGCCCTTTAAAAAAAAGGAAACTAAAGGTAATATATGGAAGTGGAAGACCATTTCCAACATGAATATGTATATAGGAGCCACCATGGTACCACCTCCAGGTGGCAGTACAGCGCAACAATAGCTACAGTTTAACCCCCGTAGAAGAAGAAGAAATAGAATAAAAAGAAGAAGAAGGGGGAAGTTGGTCGTTGAACGTTAACTTGACGACAAAAATGGCGGGTCCGTAACCTGCAGTCAGCAGTGACGTAACGACGGCCCGCTGCTTGTGATGTCGGAGGTTGGCCAGGAGGTTTTCTCATGTCACAATAACGAACGTGTCCTGTAGCTGCCGTGTGTCCGTGTTCACTCAGTTGTGTCTTGTATGTTTAGTCAACGCTGCTTCCACCTATCCCCGGGGTGAAGGCAGTATTTAACAAGCCATGCTACCTTTAGCCGTTAAAAAGACAAGTTGTCAGCTCCCCTGTGTCTGGTTGCAGGACATCCAGGGGAACCTCCGACGATGCCAGTCAACGGGAAAGTCATCCCCAACACCCCGCTGGCCGTGGACTTCTGGCACGTGCGGAAGTGTCCAGGCACTCGGCTGTTCTTCCTGTCCCACATGCACAGCGACCACACGGTGGGGTTGACCTCCACCTGGAGCCACCGGCCCATCTACTGCTCCCCGACCACCGCCGCCCTGCTCAGACTCAAGCTGCAGGTGAGGACGACACACACGTGTGTGCAGCGACTCAAATTTGAAATACCACGCAGTTCAAATGTCACAGGTCAGTGTGTTGTAGTTAAATGAAGGGGCTGTACACACAATGGATGGCAGTCCTCTTTTACTTTGTCAACATAGTTGACACGCCCTTGTTATATGGCGCATGCATTTTTGAAGAAAACTAGGACTATGAAGTTGCTGTGGTGAAGAAAAGCAGTAGATGTATTGCTGTATTGACATGTCTTCTGTTCATCATTTCTATTTTTGATCAGGTGAAAGAACAGTGGATCCATCCATTAGAGCTGGATGAGCCTTACCTGTTGCCACTGGATGACATCGGCAAGGAGAAGCTGACAGTCACATTGATGGATGCCAACCATTGTCCGGGGGCTGTCATGTTTCTCTTCGAAGGCTACTTTGGCTCTATACTTTACACTGGTCAGTGTCTGAATGCATGAGGAACGTATTTTATCTGAAGCTTATTTTGCTTTCCAACATTAAAATTGGTGACATACAAATACGTGCAGTTACTTTTTTTTTTTTTTATGACTGAATCAAGTATTATTAATTTCAGGTGACTTCAGATATACTTCCTCCATGTTGCGTCAGCCGTGCCTAAGGACCAACGCCACTATAGATGTCCTGTACCTGGACAACACCAACTGCGACCCCAACCGCACCCTCCCCTCCAGACAGAAAGCCACTCAACAAATCAAAGAGATCATCCGCAGACACCTCAACCACACTGTTCTCATAGGTAATTATATTGTATTACACCTTTCTAAATATGCCTTCTCATCTCAACAGGATAAACGTATAGGTTCTCAACACAGTAATTATATACTGTCAGCTCTCTTTATGTCTGCAAGTCTTTGACTTGATTTGAAACACCATTGTGGCTATGTGGTCTGTTTTTGACAAATTGTTATATTGTCACACATGTTTTTAAAAAGTGATTTAATCAAGGTTCAAATCAAGCTAACAATTATCTAGGTTGCCAATTTGCAAAAAGCTGCATTCTCTTTTTTGTGACATTGCTGTTTCATTGCTCAGCTGAGACGGGCCCTCATGCTCTCTTGCGCTGCTTTGCAGGCCTCTACACACTTGGAAAGGAGTCCCTGCTGTTGGAGCTGGCGATGGAGTTTAAAACCTGGATCGAGGTGAGCTTTGAGAGGATGGAGACCCTCAAAGTGCTGGATCTGCCTGACGTCTTCACCACTGACCCAGGAGCCGGTCGTATCCGAGCCGTGGAACAGTCAGAGATTTGCTCTGCCACTTTACAACAGTGGAACAAAGAACAACCCACTTTGGCCATCATTCCCACCAGCAGGCCCCTGGTCTCTTTTCACCCCAACATCCATGTGGTGCCATACTCTGACCACTCCTCTTACCAAGAGCTGGAGGATTTTGTCTCTGCACTTAAACCTACTTCCCTTGTACCCATTGTAGGAAACCTTTTACCTGGAAGTTTCTCTGCTTTACTGCCCAGCAAAAAGCGCCATGAAATCCTGGTGCCGGAATCAGTCCGACACTACATGTTGAGACAGCCCGAGAGCCAACTCGGCTCTTCCTCATTCACCAGCCTTCGCCGCAGATGTTTCCAACCTGTTGTTCCCAAAGGGGTGGTATTTGAGTCTCCTGAAAAAGGATCCATGCAGTCATGCGATGAAGCCTGGGAGGCAGAGTGCCTGGAGCGGGATGCTTCTGAGGAAGAGATGGACACAGAAATTATTGAAGAGGACTCCAACTGCATCCTTGTTGACCAGAGCAAGGACCTCACCCCTAACAAAAAGAGAAAAGGGACTGGAGATATGTGGAGCCTAAATATTGTCCAAACAGTGTCTGAAGACATGGTAATGGCTGAGTCGGTGCCTCTCAGTCAACTCAGCCAGAGCAACTTTGCTCCAATGGAGATCCTGACAAACACCAAGGCCTGCTTGAAGTCTGTCAGGAAGACAAGAGGGCTTTTGGAAACCAATGCCAAAATAATCAACAACACAGTTTCAAATGAAAACGACTGCAGCCAGGGTAGCAGACATGGTAATGTTCAGAACAACTGCACAGTGTCAGTGAGCGACGGTACGAGTCAGCACAGCGGACATGGCATTGATCTGGACGGTGACATAATGTCAAATGCCCAAATGAACAACATCATGACAACTTTGCAGAGCAGCCTCAATGAAGATTCCTGCTCTTCCTCCAGCTCGGAGACTGAGCTGAAGCAGGAGTATTTAGAGGAGCTTGAAAGCGGTATTTTAAAGGCTCTCTCCTTTACAGAGGAGGACATGAAGGCGTGTGGCCTCTTGCCGCAGTGCTTTGTGCACCAGTTTTCTCTCGTTCCTTTCGTTGATGCACAAGAAGATGACGTCTCAGACGAATAATGTGACCTGACTTTCATGGTTTCACCTCGCTTTAGAGGCCTTTTTGTGTTTGTGTGTTTAAAGAAGAGCACTTCCCAGGCAACACTATTCTTCTCATTGGTAACTTCCTTATTTATATAATTTTGTATGTGTGGCCTGGAGTTTAGAAAAGCAGGCTCGTGATCAGTCTTTAGAGCTGACCTGTGAAGTGACTTTTTTTTTGCCTGCACCTTTCATCATCTCCGTAGTCATGTATGCCAGGGCAGCTTTCTTTGGTTAAAAAAAAATAAAAGTATGTATTTTTGTTCTAATGGAAGCAACTAGCCAGTGACTTATGTGGTTGGGGCTGATGCACAGCTTACAGTAGTCTGTAATGGATGTTTGTAAAATCACATTTCTACAATGATAGAAAAGTAAGCTAGTTTGTTTCTTTGCCTTGAGAGCCACCTGTTTTGTAAGAGCGATTGCTTTTTCCATTTATTTTGAGCAGTTGAAAATAATTCTTTGTTGGATCTTGTTTTTTTTTTTTTTGAGAATCAAGGTATTAAAGAGAAATGCCGATTTTGGTATCATCTGTATTTGTTTTGGGGCGGCGACTAGAGGAACCTTGTTTGAAAAGATACTGTTAAAAATAAAGTGTGTGTGTTCCTATATAACTAAGCAGCTGTGAGTGTTCTTTCTTGTTCAACTACAGATGGATCAGTGTGAAAACATTTCCTAAGTTGGTCATATTGATTAACAATCCCAAGTATAATTGTCAAGGGGCAAAAACCACTTCTCCTTGAAAAAATGCATGTATGGTTGCTTTAGATTGTATTCTTACAACTGGTTAATGAGTGTCATAGTTGTTTTTGTCTCAATGTGCACCTTGTGAACTGCAAAAGTAGCTCCTATTTTCTTTACATGTTTTGATTAGACATGACATAAGCCAGCTGTGTTCTGCCCTCTGGCTGTACAACTGACCATGTTTTAATCCTAAATATTACCAATTCACTTTTTTTACATCTGGTTGTATTTTATTCAAACGACTAAAACCACGCAACGTATTACAATTTAACCTTTTTTGTCAATGTATTCTGAGTATTAATAGGAGACCTATGCTTTATGTAATAAATTGCATTTCTATTGATCTCATATTTATGAGCCAAGAAGCATTGTTTGTTTTTAAAAAGTAAAATGTTCTTCCTTAGAAATATTCATTTCTTGTGATGTTAAGGAAAGGTAGAACTGTAAAATGTATGTTGAATACTGGCTCCATGTTTGTGGATTGTTGTGATATTGTTTCCTCAATATATTGCTTTTTTTTTTTAAGCCCGATAACTAAAGAAGTCCACACACTTGGAATACATCTAAACTAAGGATTCACAGCTGCTTGCTGTTGCAATGCTGTCATTCCTCCCAAAGATGGCAGTAGTTTATTAAAAACATCAGATGCTTTTACTTTATTTTGCTTCTCATTTATATAGGGCTTTACTTTTTCTGCAGTATGTCTGATTCCTGCAACAAAAACAAAGTTTATTCGGTAGGGAATAGCATGCTGAGCAGTAATGACTTAACTCTCAAAGAAATCCCATTTTCTCCATGTTTTTTTGTAAAGATAATCCAAATATTATATTACTACAATTGGCACGTCCAGAAACATGCTGATTCTGTCAGAAATGAACAGAAGCCTGCTATGCACTCAATGTAATGTCTTACTTCATTGTTCAAAATTGGCGTATTTATATTTGTACAATGTTGAGGAAAGCGTGCTGCACTATCCCGACTACAAAGTAGAACCGGCTGTCGCTCATTTTCACCACCATAGAAGGTATCGTGTGATCTTTGGGATAAAAAGTTGTGCGCTCACAGCATCATGTGTTGACATCATGTGGTCAGGCTGCAGCTGCTAACCGGCTCATAAAGGATGGATGACCGGCTCCATGTCGGAGGAGGGCAATCTGGGACAAGTCCGAGAAGTGAAGAAAGTATTCAAATCCTTTACTAGTAAGTTAAAGTATTAACACCACACCGTAAAAGCACAAATATTTTTTGTAATTAATTTAGTGTCCATTTTGTGTACCGTAGGTTTAGGTCCGCTGAAAGCAAAAATACCCTAGCTTTCTTCCTGGACCTTGGACGTCTCTGGTTCCACAACAGAGGGGCTCTGCTCAAGCAGATGCACCGTGTGAAATATCGTTTCATCCATAAGTAAGCCATATTTAAGTTTTTGGGCTGGAATGTGGTTGATATCTTGCTGAGGTTTTGTCTGACAGTGGATTTGCCAATTAGTGGATTATGTGGCTTTCCAGAAAGGTGAGCTCTTGATGAAGATTTCTGCCCCCGGTTTTGGGGGTGCTGGGCTTCTTCAGACATTACATTTAATTTAGCTGAAATAATTTTAACAGTACATTCTTACATTAGGAGAGCTGGAACCATGAAATGCATTTTCTGCATGAAAAAATAATTTCAACAATTATCAACACAGTCCAATTAATCTTCTGTAGTTTAATCTATGAATCAGATCATCACATAAATCTAATGCATTTATATAAGACAATATTTCTATCCAAATTGTAATGTAGTAGAAGTAAGAAGTGGAATGAAAATAAAACACTCAAATCAAGCATAAATACCGCCAAAATTGTAATAACATACAATACTTGAGTAAATTAACTTATAGTCCACCATTGATTGATTGAGTGCGACAGAGTTCTTCACTCCTCACATACCAGCTTTACAGGGACTTCAGGTGATATGACTTTTTGCACTGCAGCCTAAAATTATATATTAATTAGGTGCGGCACAAAAACAAAAACATGTTTGAGACCAAAAACTGAATTTGGGCGAAAAAAAAAAAAAGGTAATATGAAGCTCTGGCAGTGAGGCCAGAAAATAAGAGGAAATGGATTGTCACATACTCCTACCAGTTTCCCAGCAGGGCATTAGGGCTACAGTAATGGATTTATCACACATGCCTTTACTTCAAAGTGGAAATCATCAGGAAGCTGCTACTTGTGAGGCCTAGCCCTTTTACCTGGAGTAAAGCTGCTCTAGAATGAGGGGACTATTGCAAAGGTCAGTCAACTCTCCCTTCAAGGTAATATTTCCGTTCAGGATGGTGATCTGATTGGCCCAGACTCTTCCTACCTCATCAGGTATCTGACAATTCAATCTGCAGCAAGGAATATATGACATTTGGCAACAAAATCCACCGGGATCCCAGTGTGGTGTTGGTACATTGATTTTCTCTTTGCATTGTAAAGAAGAAGGAAAGGATCTTGTTATGCATTTTACAGTTCTGTTCCAGGGTGACTGGGGACGAAAATGTGCTTCCACCCAAGACCCACAAATGGTTGCTTGGCCAAATTGGTCGATACAGTACATTTTTGTGGTTGTTTTCTTATACCAGCTGGTGTAGGCTCCAGACTATTTCCCAAAGTCAAAATAATAAATGTTATCTTTTGACTGGTAATATGTGGTTATGTGCATACAAACACCCAATTCATATTAGGAAAAAAAGATCCTACTGTTAGAACGTTAAACAGGTCATAATTACCTCTAATATCTATTTAATATTGCTGTGGAAAGATATTTTCCACACAACTATTTATTCAAGTTTCTCGCCAAAAACTATATCTTACAAGATTACAATTGAAGTCATCATAATAACTTTCTGATTTACCTTCGTAATGTTACTGAAGGCTACCTCTGTACCGGTGCTGCTAGAGTTACTGGCTCTCCAGCTGCCGATTTCAGCAATTTAACATTATCAGAGATCGGCAACTAGAAATAGTTGCAGATAGCAATCAACCGTAAAACGTTATTTCACACTGTGATGGGTTGACTGTGTAATTAGTCTACGGTTCACATGCATGCCGAATCCTTTGGGATCCGTTGTAAAATGCACTAAAAGCCAAATCCAGAGTTATTTTTCTTTGTCTGTTC
Source organism: Cottus gobio (assembly GCA_023566465.1). Classification (NCBI taxonomy): domain Eukaryota; kingdom Metazoa; phylum Chordata; class Actinopteri; order Perciformes; family Cottidae; genus Cottus; species Cottus gobio. The sequence goes on along the minus strand of CM042215.1, from coordinate 14,552,191 downwards.
AATGAGTCTGAGAACTGCTCGAGCGCAGCTCAATGGAAGAGAAATATTCAGGTATTTTCATCTGAATACTCGGCTGCTTGGCTTTTCTTTGCTTCATACGCCACCAAGCAATGTTAATAATAAACATAAATAATCCATAGAAGACACTGTAATTGTGTGTTTAGACTTTGTCTCTCTTTTTTCTTTTCTACATCATTTTCAATCCAGTTTGCATTCATACTGGTAAAACAACTTAGAGTGACACCAGGATCCCTTAACTATTACATGTATCTATCCATTCAGACTTCTTGTTATGTATTTCTTACCTGCAACACTTGGTGGTCTTACAACGTGGAGTTTGGTGGGAAACTGAGGTGTGAAAAGGTTACTGACTATAGTAACATAAAATAAATACATAAAAAATATTTTTCAATACAACAAAGCCCACCATGCAAGCTCATATATCATGTTAAGTTACTGCTGATGAAAACCCAACATTTCCTGATTCTTTAAATAAAAAAGCTTTTAAAATATTTGTATTTTATTGTGAAGAATTTATGTGAAAATGTGTTTATCACAGAGTTAGCAGAGCTTTGTTCGCAGCTATTCCTCAATAAAACAATACTAGTATAGTCTGCTAATACTGCAGGGACAAAGAGTAAAAGTGCAGAAGCAGCTGATCACAAAAAGCTGCATTGAAAAGACAAATGTAACTGCAGCCTCAGACAATTATACATGCATACAGGCTTTTCAGCATCACTACCATAAATCTGAATAGAAAATCAAAATTATTGTACCCTGGGGCAATTCTTCCTGGTCTTGCTTTTAGTAGGGTAAGGTAGGTTAGAAAACATTGTTAGCATGCAAATGAATGTATTTTCCAGAAGGTTGGGTGTTTGAGGTTTAGAGAAACATGCAGACACTCCAGTGAATAATCACTTGGATCTGAAGAAGAGGATGACGAGCTAAAACCATGAATTAACTTGACACAGCTGAAACAAAGACTTTCCTGGAGGCAAAACCAAAGAGCAACAGAGCGGCTTCAGAGAAAACCTTTTTTTCTTCATATCGTTTCCACTTACAAAATGCTGACTTAGTTTGAGCTGTTCTTCAAAGACAAAGCCTTTCAGTGCGGGAGACGAGCTCCAGCTCCGAGCTCATGTGCGACATAAGACGAGCAGTACCAGGACTGCTAATAAAAAAAGCCACTGGTTTCTACACTTTGTGGTGGTTTCTCTCATTCCCTCTTTCCTCCACTGTCGCAGAGAGTTGGACCGATGAAGCTGAGCTGTGTCACACCCACACAGCAGCAGAGGGTTTTATCTTTTTGCGCACAGTCTACTGCTATTTCTGTTTGCTACTGCCGGTGTTTCCATGTGAGGGGTTACACACACACATGTGGCAATGTGTTTGTTTGTGTGTCTTCTGAGGGGGTAAACACACAACGATGAGATGAACACAGCAGTCCCAAAAGAGAGAAAAGGAGGATTCGGGGAAAGCTGCCAGACTCCAGCAAAAAAAAAAGGAATGTAGCTGTTGCTTTGTGACTTCCAAAAAAATAAACCATCATAAAAAAAACGTTTTGCATAATGCTCAGGCTCATACTGGAAACACATCAAATTTCTGCATTTGTCAAGCTTTTGAGCATCACAAGAAACAACAGCAGCGTAGTAATCTAACACATTCATCACATTCAAAAGAGACGTAATCAGGAAGCGTTGAGACATTGAGAAGCAGTCATTTATTACTCTCCCTTTATTAATATCCCATAAGACCATAGGAGGGAGTCTGGTTCACACAGGCCCAGATCCAGCTGTGTGTGGATGACTCACAGGACAGTGCTTCCCTATGGGGACTCCTCTCTCCTTCTGTAGTCCTCATGCTCTCATGCTGTCTATCCTTGCTACACTCAGTCTCCCTCCTCTGTGCTCTTCCTAATCTGCTTTACTCCTCATTCCAGCCCCCCACCTTCTCCCGCTCTATCCTGTCTCCACCTGCCAGCTTTTCTTCTCCTCCGATGCCCCCCTCACTCTTTTTTAATATCACCACTTGCCTACCTCCCCTCCGTCATCCCCTCCCTCTCCTTCATTACATTCCTGTCATATATCCTCTTCTCCTTCCCCTCCAGCCAGAGATTACAGTCCCAGTTCTGAGTCACGGAAGAGGTAATCTAAGGTGTATAGTAAATACATGCAGAGGGCACCGCAGAGAGAGTAGCTGTCAGTGTAGGAAGTATTATCTGAGCACTACTGGAAGCTACCACCTACTTTCACTTACTTGAAATATCCAAAGCCTTTTCATAGCTTGACAGGGTTGGTAAAGCTGGGCATGTACTAAATGTCACGCATCAACCAGGGAATGGTTTTCACCGCTGAAATGGTTTTTGGCTGCTGGCAGCATCAGCACCAACAGCTATTTGATTTGTGTGAGGTTGCGTCAGCCTGGAAGTCTTACAGTTCTGTTGGGTATAAGAAGGGTGCTAGTCTGACTTGTTTTAGAGAGCTAATTACATTATAGGCATGATATTCCCAAACAAATTACAAATATGTTGAAGTATCGTTGAAGCAGTACGTTGAAAAATCTATGGAGTACAACCACCTACTTCCACAATCTTTTAAAGCTAGCCGGCTCCATATGTTATATCAGATTACTCAGCGTGTAATGTGTCAGGGGTCAAAGCCCTCCAATTAAGATGGTCACTACTCGGAGGATAGGGTCATTATGGTATTGTAACTGTATTGAAACCCTTTTTAGGTACAAATATTACAACCTAAACCGGTATCACGGTTCAATGAGCGAAGTAATACCCTAATTAATGCACTTAATTAGTTTCACGGTAGAAACTTAAATCATGTTCCTACTCAATATTCCATGATTTAAAATATTCTGTAAATGTTACATAAATTAGACGCAGTTCAGGTCAGTAGATTGTTCTGGGCCAGTTTTAGTTCTGAGTGTTCAGTCACCGTCATTAAAATGAGGCAGTAAAGGAAGCAATGCTTTTCTCCTCAAGATTGAGGGATGATGAGGCCCAACATAAATAACATATTTATTATATTTTTCACCCCCTGATTTGAACGTCTTCCCAGCTCTTTCCTCACAAGATGTGAGGTAATTTAAAAAATCTTGCAATAAAGCCTTGCAATTGATTTTGGAAGAGAGAGAAGCTTTTGATGATGATGGCAAGGAAGAGGATTCAGAATGAAAATGTATGAAAATTCTGAGTCTGACAGTGACTTTGAAGAAGAGGATGAGATTGAGCATCAGCTAGTTCCATGAAAAATGAAAACGAGCACCAGGACCAGCCTGTCAGCCACTGGCAAGTGAAGAAATATGGATGATCTGATCTCAGTGTTCTATGCTCTGACCTTAGGGTTCTATGATCTGACCTCAGGGTTCTATGCTCTGACCTCAGGGTTCTATGATCTGACCTCAGGGTTCTATGCTCCAACCTCAGGGTTCTATGATCTGGCCTCAGGGTTCTATGATCTGACCTCAGGGCTCTATGATCTGACCTCAGGGTTCTATGCTCCAACCTCAGGGTTCTATGATCTGACCTCAGGGGTCTATGCTCTGACCTCAGGGTTCTATGCTCTGATCTCATGGTTCTATGATCTGACCTCAGGGTTCTCTGATCCCATGGTTCTATGCTCTGATCTCATGGTTCTATGCTCTGACCTCAGGGTTCTCTGATTCCATGGTTCTATGCGCTGATCTCATGGTTCTATGATCTGACCTCAGGGTTCTCTGATCCCATGGTTCTATGCTCTGATCTCATGGTTCTATGATCTGACCTCAAGGTTCTCTGATCCCATGGTTCTATGCTCTGATCTCATGGTTCTATGATCTGACCTCAGGGTTCTCTGATCACATGGTTCTATGCTCTGATCTCATGGTTCTATGATCTGACCTCAGGGTTCTCTGATCCCATGGTTCTATGCTCTGATTTCATGGTTCTATGATCTGACCTCAGGGTTCTCGGATCCCATGGTTCTATGCTCTGATCTCAGGGTTCTATGATCTGACCTCAGGGTTCTCGGATCCCATGGTTCTATGCTCTGATCTCATGGTTCTATGATCTGACCTCAGGGTTCTCTGATCCCATGGTTCTATGCTCTGATCTCATGGTTCTATGCTCTGATCTCATGGTTCTATGATCTGACCTCAGGGTTCTCTGATCCCATGGTTCTATGCTCTGATCTCATGGTTCTATGATCTGACCTCAGGGTTCTCTGATCCCATGGTTCTATGCTCTGATCTCAGGGTTCTATGATCTGACCTCAGGGTTCTCTGATCCCATGGTTCTATGCTCTGATCTCAGGGTTTTATGCTCTGATCTCAGGGTTATATGATCTGACCTCAGGGTTCTTTACTCTAATCATAGGGTTTTATGTTCTGATATCAGGGTTCTATGCTCTGATCGCAAGGTTTGATGACCTCAGCTTGTTCCAAAATGAAGACATCCCCCAGGACCAGAACCAGCCTGTCAGCAGCCAGCAAGTGAAGAAATATGGATATAAAAAGCACATTAATTCATAAATGTGATCTCACAAAGGTAAAGGGCAAATATTAACCATATATGCTATTTATATTGCTTAAGTATTTTAACATAAAATCGTGTGAAAATGCAGCGTGTCCACCAGTCCCACCAACACTGGCTGAATAACAAAAATAGGAACACCACACAAGGGTTAAATGTGTATTAAGTCCAGTATGGGTAACATCAAAGGCACAGACAAATCATTTACACACAATGACATCCTTTCAGATATTAAACACTATAAACAATAATTTCTCAATGAAGATTTCCTACTAGATTCAACTATTTATAAAAAATAATAATAATAGAGTTTGGGGAACTCTCCGCAGTAACAGTTTCCTTATCTTTTCTGTTGTTGACCGGTCTGTTAACATATTATCATGTGGGATACAGTATTTTCTCATAACCATACATGTCTTGCTTTCCATAGACTTTCTATTAATGGCAGCCCAGCATTTATCTTCCTTAGCTGTTGGCTTTCTTTGTCAGCAGCCTTAAACTTTGTCATCACAACAAACAGGACGTCTGTACAAAGCTTGCAGCCATGGTGACACTACAGCCAGACATCTCGAGCAGCAGGACTTTGTCGGTGTTGCAGCGTTTCACTGTCATCGCAGGAAGGCCTCGGGCATCTTGCACTGCGGGGGCATTTTCTCGCTTCAAGGAATACTCCTGTGGGCAAACACTGGTTTTACAACTTTATGGTTATTTGATAGGCTTGAATAATTTGCATTGAACCATACTGAGTCATTTCCATACCTTGAATGGAGCAGTGACAGAACATGCTCTCCTTCTCTTGTGGTGATTTTGTCATGTGATGGTTGGGTTACACCTTGTTTTATACATGAAACACATCTGGCCAGGTTTGGGAATATGTGAAGATTTGTGGTGGCCTTTTGCCCCTTGGTCTAAGCACACCACCCAAAACATACCAACATGAGCCCAAGTTGGGGCTCCATCGGGCTTCAGATAGGCTTCCCATAATTGGGCTCACAAACAGCCTTGAGCTCACTTTCAATATCTGGGACACCTTTATCCTCCTTCTCTAAAGGTATGCACAGTATTTCATGTTTTCATTTCTCATGTTGCCCTCTAAATATCAATTGAATCATGGACGTACAGTAAGTGGCCATGAGTCCATGATTGGAGCTTTATAACCTTTTATGCTGTTTTTGGAAGTTCATGCTTAAAAAACAATATTGTTGACTGCAAACAGGAAAGGAACCATAGTCTCCCGAGTTTGATCAACTCATGAATGGGATGCTGATGAGGAAGGTGAGCAGTCTCTCTCTCCCGTCTCTTCCCAGTAATTTCCATATAGTCCATAAAATATGAATGGTCTTTTTTCAGAATACTTTATTTTTATGATTCTCCCCCTTTTTCCCAAAATATCTTCAAACAATTCATGAATATTCAATAACCCATGTGTATACTTTGTAGTCTAATAATTCAGCCAAGAAAGGAAAATTATATCTTGATCCCTTTTCTATCTTTCATTTTTCATAACAGTAAAGCATGCTGTGTTGCATTCATTTGTATAAAATTATATATATATTTTCTAACATAGTATTAAAAGCTTGTGTGAAGTTACATGAACCTTTGCTCTCTTTCCCTCTCGTATATGCATACATAATGTATCACATGTAAGTGTTTTTGAGACAACAATTTACAATAATTTAATTATCAATTATTCTGAAGATTAATTTCTAGTTATTGTCTTGGTCTACTTAACTTGTGGCACAAGTTGACATTTTGTCCAAACAGTCGAGTAGATATGTCGTTTTCTATCAGAGAAGATTAAAAAACATAAAATATAAATTTTTGAGAAACTGGAGCCAGATATTTGTTTGACCTTTTTGCTTAAAATAGAACTCCAAACTATTGCTGTTCACTTTTCGTTGGACACCTAATTCATTAAACGATGACTCGTTTCACCTTTAAATATATTCTAACATATAGGCAGAGGTCTGTTCAGTGAACAGGCAATTAAAACCTGCATTGGCATTCAAACTGGGTTATCTGCCTTCTCAGTATTCTGTTGTTTTGCGCTGGCATGCCAAATCACATAAAATCACCAAAATATCTCTGACATTTTAAAATTCATTGTTGTTTTGTCTGTAATGGGAATTCATTTTTATGGGGAACAGGCTGTTCCGGCCTGCAGCAAACACTAAATAAGGCTCACTCTGTAATGATGTTCAGCATGTCTCACTGTGATACTGTTGCCACGCAGCTCTTCTCCATTCTGTATTAGTCAATGTTATTAATGTGTGTGTGGTCAGTGGCATATTCATTGATGTGATGTGGTCTACTATTCCAAACAAAATATCACCACTCTGTCCCTTAGTGGGCTTTAGTGTTGAAGGAACAGCTACAATAAATAAGACATGTTTTTGTTTCTTTTCATCACAATTTAATATGACCGGTTCTTCCAGCTGACAAATCCCCAACCACCATTAGGTGTTCATGAGAGAGCACCTAGCGCTCCACTCTGGCTCCATTACAGAGAAGTGAAAACTCACTCGTTCTTGTAATATCTTTATCGGTGGCCTAATCATGATTTATAGCCAATACAACGGCAGCTGGTGAATTGTGGTGGTGAGTACATTTGTGCCGCTGAGTGAGTGCAGCCCTGAGGTGAGTGGAGTTCATTTTGAACCGCAGAGTAGAAAGGATGCAACGGGAGCTGCGAGGAGTAGAAGCTGTGGGAAGGTAGAAACCTTGCCACAATGACTGCAAATCCAGATCTAAAGAAAAATAGCTTTATGGTTTCAATTGACCTGAGCTGGTGGAGGTTGTTCCACCCACCATCAGACATGAAACCTTGCTGCTGGACAACCTGGAGTCAATTTTAATTGGGAGATCTGGTTCTGTTCGGTTTGCCGGTCAATACTGAAATCGTGGTCAACCCTGATCTCTGGTTGGAGTGGGAATTGCTTCTGCACTCCTCCCTCCACGCCCTGTTGAACCGTCTAAAGACAGCGGGACATTTGGTGGCTGACAGCAGACCCTATTAATTCACAAATTCACACTTTATTTGTGAATGCTAAAAATATGAATCCTTGTTGTTGCTCTGCCAAATTAAAAGTTGCAAGCTGCAGCTAATTCATTCAGTGAATTTCTTTAGATGATTTAATGCATATCTGTAGTTATTTAGTAGCTTGATATGAATCTTGTTGCAGATAAAATGTTTTTGACGGTCACAGATACTTTGCATTGCCAACAACCCGTAGGCTACAGATGTTAATTCATGTAGTGGCACACTGTCTTTGAGATTTTTTCTCTTTTAGTGTGTTCACATTGCTGATTGTAAAAAAAAAGCCACAAGTCGGCACTCAAACCCATTTTACCAAATTAATGATTTAAGAAATAGTTTTGGGAAATACACTTATTTGCTTTCTTACCGAGAGTTAAAAGACGAAAGCTGGGTTTATAATTTAGTTTAGCACAAAAACTAAAACTGGTCTTTTGTGTATCTAATTTAGCATATAAAATGTTGCCTGCCAGAACACCAGAGTGATTGGTGCAATTAGATCGTAGAAGAACTATTGAGCATGTTATGCATGTGAAACGTAACATATAGGGTATAATTCTATGTCATTAGCTGTTGATTTTCTCCCTGGCTGCCATTCAGTGGTTATTGTTCAGGCAGTAAGTGGGTGGGCGAGGGAGGTGTTGGCTCTATCTTAGGCTGGTAATTTATGGCTCCAGCTGCTGTCTCCCTCTCCCCAGGTGGACGACTTGATGAGTCAGCGCTGCATCTCATTAGGGGGAGAAAAACACATTTCTAAGGGGAACACATTCGCGATAGGACGCCGCTCGCCGCTGATTGGACACCAGCCTCTCAGGGAGTTAGATTTGTAGCTACAAATCAACCATCTCGTTGATTGTTGAAAAGCTGCAATAAAAATCTCATGACAGCAGCTTTCCTAATATATGATCCCACACTGACAGTTGGGTCTATCAAAATGAAATGAAATGTAGTTAGCTGAGCTTAAAAAGGGGATTTCATCAAAGTCTGCTGGACTCCAAGACAATAAATTAGTCAGTTAACTAAAAACAGCAAACTTCATATGAGTTAATGGTATCCGTCCTTCTGTTTATGTTGCATCATGTGGAGTTAGACAACCAACACCTTCTGGAGGACACGGGACGAACAAACAGCGTGGCAGGAGTGGCATTGTGTCCCTATGGTAATATAATAAAAGATAGGAACATAATAATGAAGTGCTTGCTACTTTATGTAAATATTATAGAAATACATGGAGCTATGCAATTCAGCTTTCTGTACTTGGTAGCAAACTTGTCTGACAACTTGCTCCGATGTGAGGGAGCCACGAAACAGCGGGTTGTAATTCTGATAAAACCTTTTTAACTTTGGATGGCAATAACGTCTACTGTTCACTCACCCCACCTAATTTTACCGTCCTGCTCTTGTCCACTAACATCATAAATTATTTGCTGTCTAACGTCTGCCTGATAACGCGTCAACGCAGCATTATACTGGCAAACCCGCCTTGACTTAAAATATGTTTAAAATCCACCAAAGCAAAGCTGGACTTGAAGGTTAGGGGCCTCTTTTACATTACATTACATTACATTTCATTTAGCTGACGCTTTTATCCAAAGCGACTTTCTACGGTTACATACAAGAATCAGAACAACAAGAATCAAGAAGGTACAATTTCGTCAAAAAGTTCAACTACAAAGTGCTATCAGTAAGAGCCATTCCAGTGCTACTATAGTGCTACATCCTTCATGTGGTACCAGATGGACAAAACTGTAGGAACACCAGAAGAGAGGCACAGGGGAACGGCATAGCTATTAAATTCATGTTGGGGTTTTTTAAGCAAAGTAGGGTGTGTAGGTCTGGTCTACCGTATGGTGCCCCTTGATGAATGCAGACTCCCCATAGAACCCACTATTGTGTTCAGGTGTACAGGGAAGTACTACTGCTTATATTGTTTTTGTTGATCCAGAAGGAATCCCATGCAATCTGATAAATGTTTGAGGTTGAACACTACAAGTTTGAAAATAAAAATTGGTGAGTATTTAGAAATAATTGCTCCAAACAGACCTCTGTAGCCCGCTCCTCATCTCTGCTTGAGGCTAGCAGCTCGAGGCTACATTAGCCGCTACTGGCACAACACACCTGAACATCTGACTAAGCTGCATTATGGGTAATGTTTTAACAAGGAAGAAGAGTGTGTGAAATTAAAAAGACAATATATATCATTCTGCTGCTCTGATTTTAATGCTTTATTCATTGGTCCATCATAAGTTCAACATTGTTATATGAGTGCAATGCTAAAGATGTGGAGTATGCTATTATAGTTAAAAATTAAATGTTCAATGTTACTGTTCCATCTCAATTTATTCATCTCATTGCGACCAAACACACACAACGTTTTGCATTCTGCCAAAGTTGTCAATTGTTTATTAATCTTCAGTTAAGGCAATCCATTACAAAGCATTTCACAAACCACAGTATGACGACAAGATCATGTCCAACACCTGGTTTGGAAATTATTCAGCATGCAATTCAGAGACCAAGAGAGGTATGTAAACAACCTGGGATAAAACAGGAGTAGTGGCAAGAAGAACCCATACAGAATGTGTCTCATAGGAACAGAATGGAAAGAAACCAGAGATGCAACATGCGAGGTGGCTGTAATCTCTAAATAACACCCCAAGTAACAAACGAAGCACATGGCAGATGCACTAATCAAGTGAAATGAAGGTAGACTACCAAACCTCCTGGCATTTTGGCACACACATGCACATTGTCTAAAGAGGCCAAGTTCAACAAGTGAACACATTTTGGCACTGAATATTCTTTATATGGGGTTTATGTACATAATTAGATTTCAGCCTCAAACAAAATTATAAATGAAGAGATAATCAAAGCCATTTCCATCAAGAAAATAATAATGAAATGTATTATTGGAAAGACATCTTTCAGACTGAAAAATATATTTCATGATAACTTAATGTTTCATAATTGCATAAGTGTCATTACGGTGCTCATTTCATATTTATTGATTGTGTGTGTACTACTGAGGGTTGTAGTCTTTGATTTTCCTGTGGAGGAAAACAGAGAAAAAGAAAGTGTAGCTTGTTATAATCTTAGTAGGCTGGCCCAAAAAAGCCTTTTTACTGTATTAATTACATGAAATATGTCTGAAAAGTGCACATAACATGACCCCAACTCCCTGCTTTCATGTAACCTCTTCACACTCACAGTGTATGAGCTGCAGCTGACAACATGCCTGCTAAAAGACGTGGCCTACTTTTCCTAATTGATTTTCAGTAATTATCAACTCGTGATTGTTTTAAAGGAAAAATGTGAAAATGAATAATACATTTGAGAAATACAATTTAAAGAGGTTACTTGCAAAGTAAATATATCATATATATAAGTTAGTAATTATGAATATAATATAATAATAATATAAATATATTTCACTACAATTGTCTTCAATGAATATTAATGATTTCCTTTGGGCTTGAATGGCTTTCTGTAGAGGTATTCTGGTATTTATGTGTGTTATGTAACTAAACTTTATGGCCTGAATTCATATTTGATGATTTGGCAGCAGATTAAACACTTCTTCGTCATCTGAGGGAGAAATGTCATAAGAAATAAAAAATGTAAAAAGAAGAAAAAAAGGATGGCAAATATGGATCTGGGCCTGTGACAGAAGGAGTTCACTGCCTCTGGACTGAGTTTCTGCAATATCATCACAGTATATCCTCTCTCTGAAGCAATGGGAGTCAGAGAACATTATGCGGCTAACAAAGATCGTAAAGCAACATGAATTACAAACGTTTGCTCTCAGCACAAAACCAATTATAACAATGAGAAATCTCAGCTTCATATTCTCTGTGACATACTGTCATTCAATGAAACTTTTGTGAAGTACAAAATGAGACTGAATAATGCACAACACAGCGGATCAAAAATAAACTCACTTCTTAATGAATGTTTGCTCTTAATCCTTGAGACAATGTTAACAGCCATAGTTGAGTTGTAAACAAGTCTTGACTTTGAATATTGTACAAGGCTCAGCGACACTGTTAATTCTCGTTATTTCAAGACAATTAGCGAAGAGCTGCAAGTATAAAAAGTACAGGATACAGCGTGTAATAGTCTGTGATAGTCCTAATCTTGCAACAGTTTTACTGTCACCAACATTTTCTGTGTGTACATCTTAAACATGAGAACTGCTTCTGTTGGCAGAGTAACACCTGGGTAACTGAATTTGGATATGTTTCCATATAATAGGCACATTTGGATCGAGATATTGAGTGACAGAGAGATGCTTATGGAAATAATGGCCAATATAAATAGATATAGCATGTACACAACTGACTTTAAAAATGTGTACACAGTCACAAAATAGAAATGCAGAGAACAAACATGAACATATGGGCAGCTGTCTTGAATTAAATTGTCAAACAAAATTGTGATATTGTCCCTTAGGTATTAAAATGGTATTCCAATGTTTTGTTATAAAATGGGCTGTTGTGCATAAGTGTAAAACAATGTTATCTGGGAACACTCAATTAATTTGAAAGACACTGAATGAATCAGAAAAGATGGGCTAGTAACTGTTTTTGTTTTGTGCAATCAGTTATTGTTATAATATCAAATATCTCACTGCAAGATTTCTGATTGTTCAGTTTTCATCCCGGGAAAACAAATCAATAAAAGGAGGAGAAAATGAAGTCGGTATTCGTTAACATCAGTCTTTCGAAAGTGTTTTTGTAGTGAAATCCCAGACAACAAACTGTAACCACAACAAATATAAAGGAAAGAAACACAAACATAAATTTGACAGATGATATATGGCAGCATGACTAATAATTTACCTCTCTGCATACAAACAGGGAAAGTAAGTATGTGCTTTGAATTATTCATCTATTTTTCTGTAAACATACTGTTTTATGATAAATATATGGTAATATATCAGTATAGTCATATCTTTATGACCATTATTCCAGTTTCATTCTGTTAAAAATAATGGATGACGTTAAAGCTGTGTTGAAAACATAGCATGCGGCCCTTTCCATTGTTTTCATTGTGGTAGCAGTTGGTTCCTTCAAAATAATAATTTTTGAGCTTATTAACATTATAATATTTGTGCTTTTTGTCAGGATAGTAATTTGTGCATTCTGAAATATAAATACTAGAAATAGGTAAAAGACATGGTGCTGGCAAATCAGTATGGCAACAGCTCACAGCAGGTCTTCTACATAACTGCTTGCAATTAAATTATCTATCAGTGAAAAGGATAGGTTTTATCACATGCAATTATATTACAGTCCTTATCAAAGTAGAAATGGGGATTTCTTTAAATACACTGGTCATAAAATATAAGATGGAAAACTACAGGAAAAAAATATGACTTTAATCCCCTCCACCCCCTCCCCATCTTTAAAACCCCATCAAAGGATTGAATGATTTCTGCAATAAATAAATAAATTAGTATACCTATGATTTCCTAGTTCAACACACACCGATTCCAAAAGGTATCACACACATGATACACACTGGCACATTCTAATATATTTATGCCTTCAAACAGGCTCTCTCTATGAGTTTACTTGCTATCCATTACATCACCACTTTGACAGGTTTGACAGGGAACAACTAAAACCTCCTTCAACACTGGCCTCCTCCCAGTGCTCTCATCCCCAAGCACTCAGGAAGAAAAAATGTCCTGATCATCAGCAGGTTCACCAAAAGCAGTCTTTTTTTTCTCCAAAACAATATGGAGTCTCATCATCTTTTTGTTCAGCCAAATTAATACTTATGAAAGGGCCTTAAAAGCGCATTTTCCCAATGCCGGTTCCCGTCAACCATGACCCTGCCCGGCCTCAACGCAGACCTGTTTTTGGAGCTCAAACGAGATTGGTCTGGAGTTGGTCTCCAGGTGAGCAGGTCGGTGGGACGGGGTTAGGTTTAATGCCTCTGCTCTTCATGGAGGAGATGAGCTGGTCAGGGATCTCGGCCAGGACGTCTTTAGCCAGCCGCGCCATGCTCAGCACGTGGTTGCCTGTGCGGTCCATGTAGTCTCTGAACGGGACAAACTGTAACAAATGTGAGTTTATGAAAAGGATGTACAGGCTAACTGGCTAAAGCCTTTGTAGTAGCCTATTTAGTTTAGATTTACTTTATTATCCCCCTTAGTGGAAATGTAACCGCAAAGGTACATACAATACACATAACACAACATTTGACAATATGAAAGTTTTAGACCAAACTATTTAAACACCTCTTGAGGTTGCAACACGTGTCTCTGTAGCCCCTCTATGTAGTCATTTTTGATGAGGTATACTACAGGGATACATGCATATGCTTTGTCGCTACTCCATGTCCCCTTAACACAGGCATAATTCAAGCTTTAGAGCATTGGCAATACTGACGCTTCAAAGAAGAACATATAAAAGATTCCCTGATGCTGGTGTGAGAAAAAAGAGTTTACCCTGTATCGAGGATGAAGAACATTCACAGTTCATTCATTTGAAGTCCATCCATCTGATATCTTATGTACAAAGTTGACATTTGAGTGTGGACAAGAGAACTCTTGGAGTGGGTTCATCCTCTGGGGAGCATGAATGTGTTCATGAATGTGTGTGTAAATGTAATCATGATGTGCTTCCTGGATTATTATTTCTATATTGAATGTTTGAATCTGAACTATTCTTTACATATGTCAATATGACAATGTGCCCTGTAGCTGATGAGATGAGATATCTTGATTTGTAATAAAACAAACAACCAACATCGCTCCCTGTAAGCATGGCCACTAACGTAGCAAAAATGTAACTTTTAACCACTGTGTTTTGGAAAATGAGCCATGCCGTTCCAAGAGAGGACAAACCATTAGAAAGCTCTCACCTGAACAATGTCTCTCTCTGCCAACTTTCCCCGGGAGGAAATCCTGATGTCATCACCATCCAGCTCAACCATGGCTACAGAGAAAAGGTATTAAAATAATTTTTCATGGAAAAATATATTTTCATACTGATGATTATTTCCAATAATTGTTATGGTTAGAGGCAAACTTTAAGAGAACATTTGACTAAAACAAACCATCCCCGATGTAAACAGACCACAGGCTGATTTTGTTTTCTTTTTACACATTTGTTCCCTGAAGAACTTTATTTACTGTTCTCACCATCAAACTCAGCTTGGCCAACTCCAACAATGATGATAGACATGGGGAGTTTAGCTGCCTGTCGTGAACAAGAAGAGCAAACAGTCAGTTGATGTTACATTTCCAGTTATGTGTCTTTTCCTCCCAATACACTTCTCATTCTGCAAAGCTAGTTACCTGGACTCCTTTCTCCAGTGAACAGAAACAAGGGACAATATTAAATAAAATAAACTAATACATAGCTTTTTATTGACTGTGCTTCACAAGTTTGGGTTGTAAAGGGACTGAGAGAAAATCAAAAATCCATGATTCAACTCAGAGGCCCCAAGGTTGTTACAACATCCAGCATATACTGTAACATCAACAACATATTTTTCAGGCCACTTTTACAATGTGGAATACCAAATAAGTTTATTAGTAATAATATTAGTTTTTTGTTATTAGTCATTATTATAGCTTAAAGTTACACATAGTTATTTACATAATGGTTACTAAGAATAAGAAAACAGTAAAAAATAGCAAGTACAAATTTGAAAAAAAACACTTCAAACATCATCCTTCACACTTCACTCAATCTAACATTATCTTTACATAATCTTTACATAAAGAAATGGTTCAACCCGTGTTAACGTAAAGGCCACATGTTCAGCCTATTTAACATCAATCTGAACAACACTTAGACCTAAATAGTAAATATTTAATCAGGCTTATCTTCCACACTGTTTGTGATGTACTGGTTTCTCCACTGTATGGTGAGTATATAAACCACAGTCCTGGTGTGGAGAAAGTGAAAGCTCTGGCATGAATGAATGATGTATGCTTTTGGGAGAAATGTATTTAAAAGGGTAAAAGTAGGTCAGGTTTCCTGGAATAATCTCCTGAGGCGAGGAGCCTGTCATAGATAGGAGTATATAGACTTAGGAGGACCATCCTCTCCATGTTCTTTATCATTCGTACCCCTCCATCTCCTGTGCCATTTTATCTTCCCCTCATTCCTCATGACCTCTTGCTCTGACACTAATTACATACATTCTGTTTACCCCTTTCCAGAAGCAGAAGACCACACAATACATATTAATATAACCTATAAATGCCAGAACGGATTCTGTATCAAGTGCTGAATTATTCAGTCGATACCATTTGTTACTTTGCTTGTACTGTACAGTCACTCAGGGGATATAATCCAACAGTCTGTGTGAACACCTCCTCCTCTCACTGCACAGAGCCACAACAAATGTACAGGGACTGCTAGCAGAGACGTGTTCTCATAAAACACGTTTTTGCTTCATTGGTCACATTAATCCAGACATTTGGCACTAGATTGGAAGATAGATGTTTCAACAAATCCAGGTTGTTCTATGTGTATCGGACCACTTATAATATAATTTCCATTGCAAGTCATGTTTGTTTTTTGTAATATGATGTATTTCAGTGTGAAACAGATATTATAAACCAGCAAAATCCAACTATGACTTTGCTCAGCTTGCGTCCCACAAGCTAACAGTCAAGTGTGGACTTACAGTTAGGTCCATAAATATTTGGACATTGACACATTTTTCATTATTTTGGCTCTGTACATCACAACAATGGAGTTGAAATGAAAAAATCAAGATGTGCTTTAAGCTCAGACTTTCAGCTTTAATTTGAGGGTATTTACATCCAAATCAGGTGAACGGTGTAGGAATTACAACAAATTAAACTGTGGCCACCCTCTTTTTAAGGGACCAAAAGTAATTGGACAAATTAATATAATCATAAATCTAATTGTCACTTTTAATACTTTGTTGAAAATCCTTTGCAGTCAATGACAGCCTGAAGTCTGGATTCCATAGACATCACCAGACGCTGGGTTTCGTCCCTGGTGATGCTCTGCCAGGCCTCTACTGCAACCGTCTTCAGTTCCTGCTGGTTCTTGGGGCATTTTCCCTTCAGTTTTGTCTTCAGCAAGTGAAATGCATGCTCAATTGGATTCAGGTCAGGTGATTGACTTGGCCATTGCAGAACATTCCACTTCTTTGCCTTAAAAAACTCCTTGGTTGCTTTCGCAGTATGCTTCGGGTCATTGTCCATCTGCACTGTGAAGCGCCGTCCAATGAGTTCTGAAGCATTTGGCTGAATATGAGCAGATAATATTGCCCGAAACACTTCCGAATTCATCCTGCTACTTTTGTCAGCAGTCACATCATCAATAAATACGAGGGAACCAGTTCCATTGGCAGCCATACATGCCCACGCCATAACACTACCTCCACCATGCTTCACTGATGAGGTGGTATGCTTTGGATCATGAGCAGTTCCTTTCCTTCTCCATACTCTTCTCTTCCCATCATTCTGGTACAAGTGTATCTTCGTCTCATCTGTCCATAGGATGTTCTTCCAGAACTGTACAGGCTCTTTTAGATGTTTTTTGGCAAACTCTAATCTGGTCTTCCTGTTTTTGAGGCTCACCAATGGTTTACATCTTGTGGTGAACCCTCTGTATTTACTCTGGTGAAGTCTTCACTTGATTTTCGACTTTGACACAGATACACCTACCTCCTGGAGAGTGTTCTTGATCTGGCCAACTGTTGTGAAGGGGTTTTTCTTCACCAGGGAAATGATTCTTCTGTCATCCACCACAGTTGTCTTCTGTGGTCTTCCAGGTCTTTTGGTGTAGCTGAGCTCACCAGTGCGTTCTTTTTTCTTAAGAATGTACCAAACAGTTGATTTGGCCACACCTAATGTGTCTGCTATCTCTCTGATGGTTTTGTTTTGATTTTTCAGCCTAATGATGGCTTGCTTCACTGATAGTGACAGCTCTTTGGACTTAATATTGAAAGTTGACCGCAACAGATTCCAAACACAAATACCACACCTGAAATGAACCCAAGACCCTTTTATCTACTCCTTGTAAATGAAATATCGAGGGAATTACACACACCTGACCTTGAAACAGCTGATCAGCCAATTGTCCAATTACTTTTGGTCCCTTAAAAAGAGGGTGGCCACATTTGAATTTGTTGTAATTCCTACACCGTTCACCTGATTTGGATGTAAATACCCTCAAATTAAAGCTGAAAGTCTGAAAAAACTTAAAGCACATCTTGATTTTTTCATTACAACTCCATTGTTGTGGTGTACAGAGCCAAAATAATGAAAAATGTGTCAATGTCCAAATATTTATGGACCTAACTGTATATGATGGGGGCAGCTAGCTAGTCACTCCAAATCACATTTGATAAATATATGAAACCACGCCAAAGTTCATCAAAACAATGTTGACAAGAAAATGGTTTGGAGTTTGTTATAAAGAATACTATGAAATAACATATTAACACAGGGATATATAATTAGAACTTTCTCTGTTTCTTCAAGATACATATTTCCCCAAAATCAAGCCGGACATTTCTGGCATCTTTGTAATATCCAGGTTTTGGGGGTTTGAATAACGTGTGGCTGTGGGGTTGGAGAGGTCAATGATGAGAATGATAAAAAGAGAAGCTATAGCAGCTTTAAGGATACAGTTAATTTTAATTACAGACATCGGAACATGCTGGCTTGCTTCAGAATTTGGTAAAATAAGAAATACAATCTGTTCAAAATAAGTACAATCAGTAGCAGAGCTTCTCTTCTTTTGGAAATCATTCAAAGTGTCTAAAGTTGGCCAGACAGGTCAAACGTTTGCTTTGTTGATTCCAAGTAGACAGATGAGCTAAGAGACATAATCCAATACCTGGGCACAAATTGATTTATATTTTTGGCCTACCAGGTCAGAGAGAGAGACTCTCTTTCATAATTTAAAATCCTGGAATGAAATTTGGAGTTTATAGGAAAAACATCAAAGGGAATATGGCCCCAGTGGCCGTAATGCTAGATGAGTGGACACATTAGTCACTGCAGGCTAAGCTGAGCTGTTGGTTTGACCATGGCAGTGTGGTCAGCAGCACTACTTACAACATTACAAACATATATCTGATATGTACAGTCGTGAAAGACATCTCTGAAGATACACCACAGCACAAATAAGAAACCAAAGGTGCAGAGATGAGCGTTGCACGTAACTCTTTAGTTATGATTAATCTCTCTGGAGCAAAGGCTAAATGCCAAGTGAAGTAGGTCAATCAGTCCTGTAGAGAGTGTAGCCAGGTCCAAACTGAGTTGACAGGTGGCAGCAGGACACAGCAGGTTCGGGCAGAGCAGTGCAGAGCAGCAGACAAGATCTTAAAAGGAAGGTGTGGCTGTTCGAATGGTTTGATTAACAGTCGCAAATTCCCTTTAAACCCAGTCTGCTGGGGGTCAGAGCACCGTGTCGCTGTGCTGCAGATGGTGGGCTGTGTAAGACCACTGCCTCTAATACAGTGAACCTGTTGACCGGAGAGCGAATCTCAGCTGAGCCCTTCAGCCTTCTGACAGTCTCAATAAAAAGGACAAATATTGGACAAACAGAGCACCCGAGCACAGGGAGTGAGACAAGTGGAGGAGAAAACATCCTGTAAAGCCTTAAATCCTAGTGCTACTGGCTTAGAAACGGCTCGAAATAACAGGCTGAGAGAAGAGCCACAGCAAGCTAAAAGCACCTGCAACGGCAATGCAAGGAGAGAGAGGGGGGAGGGGGAGTCCTCCAGGCAATGTTAGATCAGCACTTACATTCACTATGGCCTCCTTGGTCTGAGCCATGTCGGATATGACGCCGTCAGTAATGATGAGCAAAACAAAGTACTGAGATCCGTCCTGCACTGCTGCTGCATACCTGAAACAGAGAGATCATCAGCACGGTGGGGTTTAAGTTCATGTTTAATAAAGGAAAGCAAAGTTTAAAACAGGTGCACACAACATGTCCATGGATTTACACACAACTCTGAGATTAGTTTCAACAACCGGAGAGAAAGTCTAAGAGCGGCAGAGTGGCAACCACTGTGTTAGCAAAAAAATAAGAGGTTGCTCCCACCCCCACCCACTGGGTGATACAAAAGCTTAATATAGATATGTAAAGATGTGAAATATGTTGCATAGCGCTTCATGTCTCAGAGGTCTATCCAGACACTATTATGAAACCCATCAGAGACAGCACAGCGAGTGTGGCCTAGTTTCAATCGCCCATCGCTGGCTGCTCTATGAATAATTTATTAAACTGTTTATGCAAGTGCTGCAGTCTTATTCTTTCAGAGGATTATTGATTGCCTCGCACTCAACTGACCACACTTGATGAGTGAGAGAGGGTGAAACATCACAGATCATTGGGAGAGCCAAGAACAGGTCAGAGGTCAGTCCCTCTTCATTTTAATCGAAGAGCGCAGCCAGTCAGCGACAAAGGCAAGAGCAATAGCTGGTGTTCAGGAGATTAAAAAGACCTTTGTCTTCCTCGTTTGCCACACTCATGGAGACATTTGACCACATTAGCAAAGTAATAACTGTAACACCAAAAATAATAGTGTATTATAAAGAGTCTACATTTGTAAGATTAAGATCCCTCTGTGACGAAGGACTGCCTCTATAGAGCCGAACAGGAACCGTACTACGCCCCTGGCGGAAGAGGACGGCAGTCAGCTGCGCGCGGATGAATATCACCAGCACTAAATTAGTAAAAAGGCTCGGACGAGAGTGACGGTGCAAAGTGATGGTGCAAAGTGACGGTGCAAAGTGACGGCCGTGTTAAGAGATTAAAGTGTTTTAGGAAGCTGTTGGGAGTTTCAGTGCGTGCGTGCAAACAACCAGTAAGTAGATATAAAGTTCGGTGTTGTTGAATATCACCATAAGATTTATATTGTGTTTGCTCGGCAATGCAGTCTGCTGCAGGCACGTGCACAGATAGACCCCTAGTGGTGCTCAAGCACCTGCCCTTTTGCCCTGAATGAGGAAAGTGCCCCTTCTACTGGAGCCCAATTTTTCTTCATTCATCAGTATTTAAGAATAAAAATTACTCTCTCTGTCATCAATTCCCCCCAAATGTGTTTTGATATCTGACTGGGCATTTATTTGAGTTCTTGTGAGAATTTCGCCCCGACATGCTCCGCGGCGCTCACAAGCCCCCGCCGCAAACAAACAAAAAACTCACAAAATCCGTGATTTCAAAGCCTTGTCCAGCTGTTTACTGATGTTAGTCATGTTTAATGAAGAGAGAGAGGGAGAGATATACAGGCAGGCATCTTCTTTGTGTTGTTGTATAAATGCCGTTTAGACAATTTCGAAAGTATGTTGATCAGTATGTAGTATGTAGCCAATCATCTTTATTCATAAGGAAAATGTAAGCTAGCTGTCTAATCTAGCTAGCTGTCTAGTCAGAAAACAGTAAAAAATATAAAAGTTGAAAATATCCTACTGTGTTTTTATTTATTTATTTATTATTATTATTTTTAATTTCATAAATAATTTTGGCGATGGGTGCCCTTTTTTTTGGTTTGAGCACCTGCCCCCCAAAATGTCTGTGCACGTGCCTGGTCTGCTGTATTTAGCTGCTAGGTCGTTGTTTGCTAAGTGGCGACCGTAGAAGATACAATGTACGGCCTTATTAGCGTCATGCCTTATCAGTGTCTGTCTGTTAGCAAAGCAATGTTTGTAAAGAAATGATGCCTTTTATTGTTAATCTTGTTTCTGCTTTGTATTCGTTCATATTAGGCACAATACGTCTATGCTGATATGTGTAGTTGCACTGTAGACTTTGTTAAAACAACAAGTTACTTTATAAAGAGTTTCACTGATTATTATTCAATGTACGTCTGTTTCAGAACCACGCACACGACTACTCTGAAAGTTATGAATAAACCTCTGTAAAGGAACATCTTGTCTGGAGTGCATTCTGATAGATGCCCCCTGGTGGTCACAACTTGAAATCAACCAGTAAAATCATACAGTCCTTCCCAGTCAATCGAACACCCTCCATGGATGAGAACATAGAGCATTTCACACATAACCAAATTAACATAATCGTGTGCACCTATACAGTATATATTATGCATCATTACCTTTAAGAGCATTGTATGCTTCCATTAATACATCAGCTTTCTGCCTGTGCCTCATGCACAACCCACCGTGAATATAAACTTCAAAGAAAAGAGAAATATCTGGTCCCATACATGCCTGATTAACATTTATATTCAGCTTGGCAGCCGGTTGTTTATTTTCCCTTCATTAGTTCTGCTCAATTCATAGAGAAACCATCACTCACTGTCTTAATACCTCTAACGGCATGTCTACCCGCCGAGCATTATTTACCGATTGACTTTCAAAGAAAGGACAACTGTGCTCTGTGATGTTCACTGGGACAGATATTTGTTCTTGTACCTGGCCACATGATTAACAACAGGAGAAAAGTTGGTTGGTCCATACAGCTGAACCGTCTTAAGGCTTTGATGGTAAGCTTCGAGAATCCCCTCCATGCCGTTACAGTATGGGTTCTCAACATTGCCGTTCTGAGAAAAACAAAAACATGCACGGTTGTCAGAATGGATTACAACAGGGCTGGACATAACAATTGATAGGTGATCAAAACAACAACTAATGTTTCAGTAGTACCACATTGTCTCTGGCATTAATGTTAAAGAGTAACCAGGCTGAAAAGCAGTGTTTAACTTTCTTCACCGGGTTGAACGTTTCATATTTTACACATGTATGTTGTTACCTGACAAGTTAGTTAGTCAGAAAATTGACAAAAATATATCAAACATCCATCCAATGCTATATAGCAGCTGGTTGTGTTCTCAATAACAACACATCACACCCAGCTGTGATGACGGGATGCAGGTTCATCAGACTTACATCGTAACCTGCAGGTCCGTGAAGTTGTGCGTCTCCGCCATAAAAGATGGAGTAGAGTAAAAGTCTTTGCTCCCAGAGATGTCCTTGTCTACACATTTCTAACCAAATATTTCACCCAGGACTCTAACTTTACTTTTAAACACGCTTACAAGACTACAGCATGAAAGAACGAGACTTCAATTATATAGTGAGATGAATCTTAATTTGCTAATTTTAATGGAAACATGGAGTAATGCAGACGTTACCCCGTAGACAGACTCCTCATTAGGCTGCACTGTGCAGCAGCCAGGGCACATTAGCTGGCAGAGAAGCCAAATTGATTTAAGAAGATCCTTCAGCCTTATAGAACCTCATTTGCACTATAAAAGGTAAATTAAATTCATTCCCGGATTTTGCATATCAGAGGTGCAGAAGCATTCATCTCACAATGCACACGTCCATGTGCAAAAACAGTCATCCATGGCTGCTGGAGAGAGCATGAAAACACAGACGAGTGCTCACACTCAAGGATAAGGTCCACTGGGAGGAGCAAACTAATTTCAACATAAAGTCAGATTAACTTTATGAGCGTTTCAGAGGGTGAATTACAACCCAAGTGTCTGAAATAACCCCATAATTTACTCACCAGAGGGAACTCATGGGAGACCCTCCCATCAGGGGGCAGCTTAGCACCGAATCCCAGGGCAGGGAACATTTTATCACTGTCATAGTCCTGGATGATCTCTCCCACGGCCTTCAGGGCCATGGCATAGGCATTCATCTGGTACGGGTTCATGTAGTGCAGTGAAGTGGACTGTGACGGATTTCCTTCCAAGACAAGAGAAGTCAGAGTCAGTGATGCAAACCATCAGACGGAGGCTGAACTGACAGCTGCGGGCCGAGCAACATGAGCCAGGACTAAATTGGATGTTTTGAATCAGAGGAGGGCCTCGATGTGACTATCTGCGTTATTTGCAATACAGGAATTCAATGTTTATATTTCCATGTCCATGTTTTGCAGTTACACTGGCATTGTAAACACTTCTGGGCGATATTAGTTTCCAGGACTCCCTTTTCTACTGGCATGGTCAGTAAGAGTCAAAATATGACATGTAGTTCAGTGAAAGACGAGAAAATCAAAGGTTTGAACGTATATAGGAACCACAGATTGACTATTCGCAATGCTGGAAATATATTTAAATGTATTTATAGAAATGTCTACATACTGTTTATAATCACTTTTGCTATGTCTTCTCTTGTTCCCCTCTTTTACAAATGTATTACATATACTTGACTGTGTTTATCATGTCAACATCTCAATAAAACAAGTTTAACAAGAAAAAAGATTAAAAAAAAAAAAAAAAGACAAGCAGGAAAACTCCAGCCCCCTCTTTGATTCATTGAAAATGCAATCGTCTTACATCAGATGACGAATGGAAGCAGAACAGGTTGATGGTAGTGAAAACACTCACCGTTTGATGCAGTAAAATCAATGGCCACCGTGAAGTGAATCTGAGTCCTGAAACACATGAATAGGGAAAAGATGTTGTTCACAAAAGAGAGGTAGAATAACACTGCACCTTTATTGTCTGGCCAACATAGGATCTAATCATGTTTTTGTTATTACATTTCATGAAACATTGAGAGCATAAATTTGCTTATGGCCAATCAGCATCCGAAGTATCACTTTGATCATGAAATAACACGCGTATTTAAAGAACAGTAAAATCCAAACTGAAAACACATCTCATAAAAAAAAAGTAGAAAAACAAATAAATTCACTGTAATTTCACAAATGGTCATGTTAGTTGCCGCAGGTGGTTTAATGATTTGACAGTACATCACGCCGAAGAAAGATTAAATTATTAACACGGCTCAAGAGCTGTAAAAAGAAAATAATTTCATACTCACTGTTTTTAACCTTCTGTTTACAAGATTTATTAATGTTTTCACAATCTTGTACAGTGTGTGTGTATACTGTGCAACTGATTGGCCATTAGAGTTGCATCATGATCCTTACTATCATCGCAATCACCGTTTTTGTCTTTATTCCACCTGGTTGGCACTGTATGATCAATGGAAAATTTCAGATCTGCATCTCAAGGCTCGGTCCTCTCCTCTTCTCCCTGTACACCAACTCTCTTGGCTCCGTCATTCGCTCGCATGGCTTTTCCTACCATAGCTATGCTGACGACACCCAACTGATCCTCTCGTTTCCCCAATCGGAAACACAGGTAGCAGCACGAATCTCGGCCTGTCTGACTGACATCTCACAATGGATGTCCGCACATCACTTGAAGATTAACCCCGACAAGACGGAATTACTTCTCCTTCCAGGAAAAGTCTCCCCCACTCACGACCTGACGATTACTTTCAACAACTCAGTCTTGGCCCCGACCCCGACTGCCAGGAACCTCGGTGTGACTCTGGACAGTCAACTCTCCCTGACTGCCAACATTACCGCAACAACTCGTTCCTGCAGATTCATGCTGCACAACATCAGGAGAATACGTCCACTTCTCACCCAGAAGGCGGTACAGGTTCTGGTCCAGGCTCTGGTCATCTCACGCCTAGACTACTGTAACTGGTGCCATCCGACCTTTGCAGCTCATCCAGAATGCTGCAGCTCGACTGGTCTTTAACCTCCCGAAATTCACCCACACTACTCCGCTCCTCCGCGACCTTCACTGGTTACCGGTGGCCGCCCGCATCCGCTTCAAAACATTGGTACTGGCGTACCGTGCTACGAACAGATCTGGTCCAGTCTACATCCAGGACATGGTAAAACCTTACACCCCAACTCGTGCGCTCCGCTCGGCTTCTGCCAATCGGCTTGTAGCTCCGTCACTGCGAGCTAAACACTCCACAAAGTCTCGACTGTTCTCTGTCCTGGCTCCTCGATGGTGGAATGAGCTCCCCATTGACATCAGGACATCAGAAAGTCTCTACATCTTCCGTCGCAAACTAAAAACACATCTTTTCCGACTATACCTTGAATAAAGGATGTAGCACTTTAGTAACACTGAAATGGCTCTTACTGATAGCACTTTGTAGTTGAACTTTATGATGAGATTGTACCTTCTTGATTCTTGTTGTTCTGATTCTTGTTTGTAACCGTAGAATGCACTTATTGTAAGTCGCTTTGGATAAAAGTAATGTAATCTGAAGAAAGCAGCCTCACAAAATGTAAAAAAACGACTTGATGTTTTTTATTCATGAGTCCGTAATGATGGACAAGACCTTGAAAATAAAAACTAAACATGGCCTGACTAGTGTGCTGGATTTATCCGTTTCCCCAGTGAGACAAAGGAAGAGAGAAATGGAAAGGGAATGAGATCAAAGTGTGTGCTCTTTCATTGTGATTAACACTGATTGCCTTTCCTGACTTCGACTCCATTGAGAACATTCCCACAAGCGCAGCATTGGAGATAATGGCGGCTTCCTCCTGGAGAGACTCTGACCCCAGCTCATTAATCAGCATTGAGCTGCACCGCTCAGCAGACAAAGGGGAATTGTTACATGCCATGCTGCCTCAATTTGAAAACGTCTTGCTGATTTCTATGGTTGGTTTTGAGAGTTTAGCGTGTAAAGCGAGATGGTGAGTTAGTGTTAAGGCAGAGTGTACACACTGGAAATGGTCACACAGGAACTGTCAGTCAAAATGCCAATTACAGTCGGTCATCGGAGCACTACCTGGAAATCCATCCTCAGGGAGAAGATGGTAAACTCTGCAGTTAGGTGGGAGCATGGTGCTATACCTTTCTATCTGAATGTTTTTAAAGCAGGAACCCAGTAAACCAGTGTCACATTTATATCCTAAACCATTTACAATACACAATTCCTAAAATCAAAAATGTACTCCACAAACACTGAACCTATTGATCAAATGTACAATAGCAATTACATTTTGCAATTACATTAAAACAAAGTAGTGGTGAAACAATTAGTTCATTAATGTACAGCCACGGACTAAAATAATCCATTACCACAATCTTCATTGAACCAAATCATCAATATGAAACTGGCGTTTGGGTTGTTATAAATCTATTATTATATGTATTTCTACAGCTATTACTTTAGGCAGCTACAATACAACCAGTGTCTTCCTAAAAATATACAACAGCTGCACCATACAGGACTGGGGTTAGAGTTAGGGTGGCTGCTATCCTAAAATCCATTCATTAGTATTTTGGCAGTTACATCCCACATCACACATACCTCTGTGTTCAGTTGACTGACTTTGGGTTCACTAATTGTTTTTTGTTGTTTGTTTTTCCACTTGTAATGCTCTGTGGGGTTTGAGAGCAGTGAGCTCACACATTATTTTGTGACTAAAACATCAAGATGGATTGAGGTTGACTGATGCTGCAGTGCTGTTTTCTAGGTCTAAACCCAGTGGCTGGTCTGGGGTTACTATGTTTATCTCTGCAGTCCTCAAATCTAAAGTCCTTCAGAGTGAGCAAGTCATCTCTGAATTGTCAGACTCTTCTGTGAGTGACGTATTGATGCATGGACAAATTACTGGACCATCATTTATTAGTACATTTTATCCGGAGCTCATAAATCTGACACCAGCTTTTTAATGGCCTCTCAAAACCTGATTCAGAACAAATCCTTCAGAACAGGCAGTCCCATAATTCCCTATAGGCTTCACTCTGTCCTTTCACGTCATCACTAACTCGCTCAGTATCTCTTGTTTTTTGTTTTGTTTGCAGCTGAAATGACAGCTCCTCACCTTGTGTGCGTCACCTTGAATTACTGCAATCATTTCAAAATAGATACAGACGTATCGGTGTCATATTGACTTTCCCCTTCCAGTTAGACAAACACCATATGGCACAAGTCTTTGTAATGTGAAACCCCTGCAGTCTTGGCAATCTGGGATTTGGAAACAGATTGACAGAGAATGCAGCTACTGTACACCTACAATCTCATCATTATGGGCTGTAAACGAGACCACATCAATGAGCAGAATGGCACGATGCTTTTCTTGTGTAATGGCATGCAGATATACACAAGGGAGTTGGTTTGGTTTCAGAAGTGTGTGTGTGTGTGTGTGTGTGTGTGTGTGTGTGTGTGTATATATATATATATATATATATATATATATAATAAACTGATCTATGTAAATCCCTGTATTATGTATGCACTAACCTTACTAAGTAATCTTTAGTTTTATTGATGAAGATCTAATACTTTCAGATTTTCATTTTACTACCAACGCACTGTGCTCTACTACCTTACCATAATTTAGAATATATATATATTTTTATATATATATATATAGATGTGTATATACATATATGTATATACAGTCCTGTGCAAAAGTTTTAGGCAGGTGTGACAAAATGCTGTAAACAAAGAATGCTTTCAAAAATAGAAGTGCTAACAGTTGATTTTCATCAATTAACAAAATGCAAAGTGAGCGAACAAAAGAAAAATCTTGTTAATTGATGAAAATAAACTGTTAGCACTTCTATTTTTGAAAGCATTCTTAGTTTACAGCATTTTTTCACACCTGCCTAAAACTTTTGCACAGTACTGTATATATTATTTAACCTGCAAAAATAACACATTATGTAATGGCGTTCTTCCAAGCCAAAAGCAAAGTCTGCAAGTGCTTTATCAAGGCTGCATACAGCCCCAGCAACCACCACCAATATGGCAGGGCAGCTAGTATGTAGCATGAGAGGCAAAACACAGGAAAAAAGAGTTCTTCTGCTGCTCGTTAATTTTAGTAAGAAAAGGGGAATGCAAGTGTCATTTCAAATGAGTTGGACATGTCCTCCCATTCCTACGCGCTTGGATATTTAGTATGTGGCAGTAAACATGGGCAGTAAAACAAAGTAAAAGAAAGGTCAGGGAAGTCTACAGTGGCAAGACTCCAATTGCAGAAAACTGTCATGACAGTTTCTAGTTGCAGCGATTCCCTGCACAAAACTGTGCCATACATAAATTTAAAGTGAAGTGTTCTGCCTCTGCTTCCCTGTAAACAGGACCAACAGTGGCCCGATGTCGGAGTGAAACACCAATGCACAATACCTACCAAGAATCTTTTCACATCAATACCTTCTCTTTCCTGTATTTTTGCCAAGTGAACACATACCAAACCAAAAGCATGCAGTGACATATAAAGCGGCAGAAGAACGAAGAAATATTCAGGACAGTAAAAGAAGAAGACAAGGAAAATAAAACGTTGTGCTCCGGTACAAATACCACTCTGCAGTCTGACCACAAAGCAAACCAAACTGAAATGAAAAGAAAAACACATCACCTTCTCCCATATCAGGACAACAAGATATTTTGGGATGAAACTATTAAACCTTAATAAGATTTACACACAACAGAGAATCCACACAAGCTATTACACGGCCGATCACACTGCGCATTTAATTTAAAAAGAAATGTTTCCACATGCGATGAAAAGAATATAAATCTTTCATTAGCCTCTCAGAATCAGAGCGGCATGTGGCTTTTTGGACTTTAATTACCTCTGTTTGACTATATCTCTGCCCTAGTTGAACCTTAATGAAAATGTATGAAAAACCAATTCACTGGGAAACCAGTCAGGATGAAATGGTGTGTCTGGAGAAGAAATTGCTTTTTTCACCCACTGCTTCAGAAAATCCTTTAAAACGCATCAATTTAGTTATCACCTGTTAGAAAGGGAGCAATAAAGCAACCATTTATGAAAGGAGAGAAATCAATAGAAGAAATCTGAAAGATCAAATTTGTGTCTTTGGATCAGATACAGCCTGATCCGGCTTCAGCAGGTTTGGCAGACATTCAGGCTCAGCTTTTTTTTCCCAGTTGCTTTTCATACATGTGTGTTATTTGAATAAAAGCCATCTCTTTCACCCAAATAGAGTACTACAGATGCCAAATCAAAACCCAACAATGCATTGGACAAACACTGAGTGTGCCAAAACCCCTGAATTGCAAATTGTGTTCCAGCAGAATAGAATAAAATGTGAGTCTGATTCCAAAATATAACGTATGTTTGTCTAGACACATCTGAGTCACAAATTGCACATACATTTCCAATTAAGTAAGACCATTTTTTTGGACCATTTGTGACAATGTCAATGTAGGACATAACGATTTATTACAGTAAAAAAACATTTTTGCTAACATCTCATTTTTCTATCTTGGTGATAATGCGATACAGCAAATAAAACAGCATACATCTTGTATAAGATGAAACAATATTTTCTACCATTTTCAGCCTTAAATGCATGTGCGCCCGTCCCAGTGGGGCAAATCTTATTGTTTGTAATGAGTTTAGTTTTTCTCATCCTCCATTGAAGGGTTATTTTTCAAAAAGTCGTTCAGTGGAGAATATAGTTCGAGCTATAAAGACTATTAAGAGCTCAAAGTTGCCTGAAGGTTTTCCGCTTTAATTGACAAAAGTAGCAGCTACTTCTTCATAACTCTTTTCAGTCAAACACTATCTGGTGTTTCATTTTCCATGGATACAGTTAATCTGGATCTCATCATGGATAAGCAGCACACTCGTTGTTTCGTACATCCAATGCCAGCGCTAGTAATCTTGTTTATTTTCTTCATCAGTCTGTCTTGCAATCTGCTCCATGAAGATAAGTCAGTTAAATACTTCTATTTTGCTATCTTACTTGATAAATCATGTTATTTATGATTGTAGAGATGTTTTGTGGTCTTTGCAGTTGTGTCACCTCTTAGTTGCCATAGGAAGGAAAGTGCACACATATTCTGGCTGATAACACAAAGGAAGGAGGGGAAAGCTGCACTCATAAATAAAATACAGTCGTCGTCTCTGAAATCATATTAACACGTTTCAGTTCACAAAGGGCTTCTGCAGAAAATGTATCCTGGATTCATCTGAATGACTGGAACATCACAAACTGCACCCTCCAAAATATCACAACGTGTATTACACATCTCTACAATGGTTAGCAACAAAAACATTATAACCTTCATAAAGGACAGATTTGTTTTGTGGCTGGTGCATTAGAATGAAAATGTGTTACACAGCTGTACCTGATACACTGGAGGCAGAGTGTACATCTAAATATCTGTGGTTATTGAGAAGTTGAGCTAAAGATCCAACAGGAGAAATTATCAGTTGGGTTTGTACTCTGTATCGTACATTTATCTTTATACATATGCTCCTCTTAGCTCCTTCTTTACTTGCCCACAGTTATACGTGTAACTTGGACATGGAAATATATATTGTAGACTGAGTTTAAACGTAATCATCACAACCCAAATCTCTTAATATTGTTTTTCAAAACCAAATAGCATATAAGTTCTTAGTAGAAACAAATGCAAGACAGAGGTTTCATCAGTAAAATCAGCCACTAGTGGGCTAACAGGCTAACAATGAAAAAGCCAATGAACATAGGAATTCATTAACAATAATAAAAAGTTTGAATCATTGAAATTATAATGAATTACAATGAGTATGTATTTAATTTTTAACTAAAAAAGTAATAAGTATTATTAATATATATATATATATAATGCATAATGTTATAAGTTAATGTTGCCTTAAATATTCTGCATGTAGAATATTGACATCAATATATCATTCTCAAATTATTTTGACAGCACAGTTTAATGATCACAATAAAAAACATATAAAGCATTCATTGCTCTTTGCTTTCAGAGACAATTTGGTCCAAACGCCAGTTTTACATGAAAAAAGAACGAGGCTCAATCAAAAGCTGGAGACCTCCATCACAAAGAGAACAGGAGATATCACTAAGTCATGCGCCTGTATCCCCCACAGTCATTGTGTTTGATGGCATCTTGCAGATAATTCTTACTTCTGCTGCTCCTTATGAGACTTTAAATACTTAAAGGACTCCCATTGTTGAGAGCACTTGTTAAAGAAAACACGAGGGAGAAAATGACAACAGGAGAAACAAAGGCTACAGCAAGTCATTCATGGTGCTTTATAAATATGAGTGAATTTTCTTTCACGAATATCTTCTTTTTTTGTGTGTTTTTAAAGTAATAGTCTTTGTTGTCCGCCCCTCTTCCAAGCACGACACTGAAACCCCACTAAAGAAGCTGATGAGCTTTAAACATCTCAAAATGTCTGTAACAAAAATATTATTAAGTACCACTCTACATAATGGTTCACTCCTCATGCTGGGTCACATTAATTAATGGGGTATCCTCTCTCTCATTTCTGTCTGAAACAGTTTCATGTGAATATTACCATTTAATAAGATGGATACAAAGCTGTTTCAAGCTTCAGACTGAGTTGAGAGCTCGATTTAAATCAGATTTTAGAGAAATCACACTAGAGCTACTCTAAGGAAGTTCAATTTTGAAGTGATTTTACATGTATGTTTATGATAATAATAATAATCAGAAACAAAGTGCAATCAGATTCCTGTCAACACCATCGGAATAAAGTCTCTTATTAGGATGTGGGTTTCACTTTTAAGTGAATAAATTGTTTTTTTGATTATTTTCCATTTTGGGTTAAATCCAGGTTGTCAGAGGAGTTCTAGTGGGTCGTATTTTCTGAACTTCTTCCCTTGTGAGGATTCATTTAAAATATTACTTTAATGGAAACACACAGCAGGTAACCAACAACAGTCGGTAAGTTTGTACTCATGCACTTATTGTAGTCGCTTTGGATAAAAGCGTCAGCTAAATGAAATGTAAAGTAATGTAATGTTCTGCTTGAAACAGGTCCATGTTAATATTTTCTTTTGTTGGATTGCTAGGTTTGGTGCAGTGTGCATAACAATTTGTTATTTGTGGGCCATCTGCCTGAAATTTAAACAGAATATTTGGTGACATCTTTGATAAATAGATGGTGATGTATTTTGCCATTTTAGAAAAAACATACAACACTACTGTGTATATTGTGATATTTATCGGTTTCGGGAAATCATTTCATATATGAAAGCAAAATCCAATAAATTAGTGGAATGTGGTCTTTTTTACAGACAATTAGCTGATTATTCTACTAAATCTCTAATATACCACGTCTTTGTTATGAGTGTCTTATCGTTCATCTCTGTCTTTAAGCTTTCTTCCTTCCAAATGCCTTACAGATACGCATGTCTGTACCCAATTAAAGCAAAGATAATAGTGGGAATACTGTATGTACATGCCCCAGTACCAGCAAATCCTAGTGCTCACAAGTGGGTTATACAGAACTTGGATGAGCGTTAATGGGGTTTCATATTCACAGATCCCCGGATAAACAGATTTGGACTTATTGCGTATCTCAAGAAACAACTAAATCAAGAGCAAACCGGTAATAAAACTAAGGATAAACACACCGTTACCTTGAGTGCATCTGAGTCTGTATGTGTCCATTTGTGTGAGCTGTAGAGTCAACAGGACAGATCTGGGACACGCAGCCATCAGTAGCGAAGCAGCAGAAAACTAAAACCAGGGCAGCCGATCCACTGAGAAACATTTCCATATGTGACAGGTTGTCCGCCTTTAATTAAGCTCTCAGATCTTCTCCATATTTTATTAAAGTCATTCATATTCATCGACAATATAGTTGTGAATGTGGACAACATCGTCCCCTTTGGGGCCACACTTTGCTCACATGAGGAAACTTCCAGGTCATTGAAAAACCAGAGTCAATAACACCAGAAAATGTGGGCCGGTGCGGCAATGAGCAGTAGGGTAGATTGGAGAGAGGATGAGTCAGGGGAGCACACAAAATTATTTAAATCTACTATATTAAATCTCTGTTATATTCCTATGATTAGTCACAGCTTTGACATGTTTACAAAGCCCACAACACACGTAGGTCCCCTGTATTGCTGTTGCAAGTTTTAGCAAACTAAAAAGTTGACCCTTTAATCTGAGAAGCCGGATTTCATTCATAAATAACAACATGGCTATTTCAAATCCAAGAACAGGCCTAAATGTATTTATCAGAGCACCCACATAAGAGCAAAGCATTATCAGAGCACTAAATATATTATTTGCTAAAATCAGCTGGGGGAGGCCTTTGCTTCCTATCCTTTCCCTCCATCTAACAACATAAGGCTACTTTTAACAAATCAAATAATATATGTATTAATCAGAGCACATATAAACGTAGAACTATCAGAGCACTAAATATTTTTGTAATTAAAAAAAATATATATGCAAATATGTGTTTTGCATTTCAATAGTTAAACTACTGAAATCAAGATGTCTCCTACTTAACTGAGAAGACAATTCTCCGTATGTTTGCATTGGAGGTTTTCAAATTTCCACATCACACATTTGGCTTAGTTGTGATGGCCCGTAGATGTTGTAAACTGTGATTTAAAGTGAGCACAGAGAACTTTCCCCCCTTCAGCAGCTTAATGGGAAAACAGCCTTTTAAAGTCATACTCTGCACATCCAACAATTCTGCACAGTGAAGCGGAAACATCCAAGTGCATAAACAACAAGCAAAATACATTTCTGGAAACGTTAAGTGTTATTGCCCTGCGGAGCCTGGCACAAAGGTATATTAAAATACTGTGTATGTATATAAACAGTAGCATCATTATCAGACAAACATTAGACTCACCCTCCTTTGATGTAATCCAGGAAGGTGTGCTCCGACTCCACATTGAATGACAACAAGGACACCTGTGGAAAGAAATGGCCCAAACAGATTATCTCATGCTTGGTAATTAAGAAAAGCTAATTCTACCCATTCTACACATTAACACTGACCTCTGAGCTAACCACCCACAAAATGACTTATCCACGCTGAATGATTTTGACGCCATGGGCAGCATATTAGTATTACAATCACTGAGAGAACGTCAGTGTGGTAGTGCACTGATGGATGATCAGTGTAATGGAAAACTAGCCACAGATTTTAATTACAGAGTCACCTCATACACAGAGAGCAGCCAAAGTACTCAGCCAGTAACAAAAGCTCAGGCTCATCTATAAACATCCATCACTACTCTCCACTAATCGGACAGACACGAGTCCCTTTATGCATTACTATGGACTTTGTCATTCAAACTGTTTCATTCTTATCTACTTAAATTCACTGTCTGAATCATAAGCCCCGAGACTGGGAGTGGAACAAAAACATTTAACAGAGCTGAAGAGCCTCATACAATCCATTTAGAGAAAACTTCTTGATGAATACAAACGCAAAGGACTCTCTAAAGGTTGCTCTTATCTCAGAACTCACCGTCCCAGAGTTGATGTATCTCTTTTTCTTTATTTTCTTCTTGGCATTCACCACCTGGTATGAAGGCAGAGTTGAAAAGAAGGACGATGATAATATAAACTTGCAGCACAATTATTTTTATCCACCCTTGGGCATGTAATAAAAACATAGTTGTTCTCCTCCTCCATGTCTGTAAGGGTAATGGAGCATAGGGACTGAATCCAATAACTGTAGTAGGTGAGAATGAGATAGCATTGATCATGCACCGCAGCAAGATACAGATTACTATAAGCTCCTACACTGTGCTGTACATTTTATATGCACATTACCAAGCTGTGTGATCGTGGGACACCATGGTGCTGCCCAAACCATGAACTTGTAATAAATAATAATAATATGTAATGTGGAGAAACAGGCAAACATGAGTAATAAGCAAGACAAGCTGGATATTAGCGCTTACAGTGCTCCCTGCTTTAAAAAAGGGAACTGTGTAAGATATGGGCAGAATTTTAGATACGGCGTTTCAAAAAAAGAAATAACATCAACAGAATGTGAATAAATTACAGTGTTCCTCAAGAGGCAATAGTTGAGTCACTGTAGCGTCCAGTCTGCCCTTAGTCAAATATGAAAGTGTGAAGAAGGATAGCTTTAAAAAAATAAAAACCTTAAACATCTTTGTTAAATGCCACAATTACATAAACACAAGCAATTTCTGTTTGAATAGTCTGTGTCGTTCCTCCGCTCAGGGGATGTGTTTTGTGCTACTGAGTTAGCCTTTGTGCTAACGTTACTGAGCTGGCTGAGCAGCAGCTCTCACTCATTATCCGGCTCTGTGGGTGCTCATGAACGAGTCAACTTTAAGTGTATTTATTTTATTTTTGCGTATTCTTACTCTGCTGTTAGTTAGTAAGTGGCTTTTAAGTTGTTAAGTTTGACTGTCAGTTTAGATTGCATGGACCCAGCAGTTAAAATACTGCACTCTTCTTCTTTGGAGCATGTGGCTAGACATCAAACATTGCCCCTTTAAATGAATGTTGCTTTGAGAGCCTGCAGGCAGAAACATGTGGAACAGTGAGCCATTACAGTCACACATCTCTACTGCTTATTCTCT
This sequence comes from Cottus gobio, assembly GCA_023566465.1. Taxonomy (NCBI): domain Eukaryota; kingdom Metazoa; phylum Chordata; class Actinopteri; order Perciformes; family Cottidae; genus Cottus; species Cottus gobio. The sequence goes on along the minus strand of CM042215.1, from coordinate 14,516,558 downwards.
GGGTCTGCACACAAACATAAAGCACAGGCCTGGAGGACACTGTGCTGTGTCCCACTCTCCCTCTCATCTCCGTTCTGCCTCTGTGGTTTCTGACGCTGCCCCTCAACTCCTCCAACACAGACGACGGCGTATAGCACCGCACTCATCACTGCCAGGTTCACATTATGTCACACAGACATCTCCCTCCATTACACCAACCTCTGTTGGCATTAACCTGCTGTCATCTCAAATCACAGAGCTAATGTTTGCAGGCCCTGTTCATGTCAGGTTAAGTACACAGGAATATGAACACCGTGGCCGGCGGCCTATTCAAATTCTTAATTTGTCAACAGTGATAAGGTGGCTTCATGTCATCTTTGACCACGTCTTGAAATTGATGAAAGTGCACTGACCTGGCACAGAGTGGGTGAAGAAACTGCTGTGTTTCATTTTCTGATTAGAATACAGAAAGGTTTGGTGAAGGGTAATGCATACACCTCCTTCTGCCATATCAGCAGTGTGAAAGGGCAACTCTGCATGCTACTCACTAATTCTGTCTCTCTTTCTCATTCTCTGTCCTCGCCTATCCATCTACCCACTACCCACTCCTTCTTTTCACTTGCCCTGTTCTCTCCTTAAGCCACCTCCATGACTTATTCAGAGGCTAATGTAACATGGCAAGTGTTTTAATGAGCAGGGACCAAAAGAGTCCCCCAGCGCCCAACAGTAATACCCGCTCTTACCCTCCAAGGACCATCCCAAAAAACTCTAATCAGCAGCATGGTTCCAATGTATTCTTCCCACAGAAACACTTCCTCATCTGGTCGGCTGCACCACTTAACCTCTCACATGCTTAATGCGGTGTAGGGTGAGGCAAGGCAGAGGAGGCCACTGCTAATCTGAAATAGCCACAACTCTGACTCAAACAACCACAGCCTCTTAAAGCCATTACACTTTGGATAACAAGACATTGGAAAAGGGCGCACTGATTTGGTCTTAAATCAAAGTTGGTTTCTCACACAGGTTTGAATGTTGTGTCCAGCTGCAGTATGCTCCATGTGCTTATTCACTTGACTTGAAACACATTAAATATTGGGTGTGGACACAACAAATATTTAAGATCTGATAGAATAGAGATCAGGTTTACATTGTGACTTGGATTACAATCAAAGGTTTATAGAGACCAAAAAGGAACATCAGAAAGACCTAACATAACAAGATTTAGGACAACCATTTGCTGTTTGAACACAGTCCTGTGATTTAAAAAATAGATTTTAAACAGAGGTCATTAACAGTATCAGCATCGACTCTCTTTATCTCCACTCACCTCGTGGACGTTTAACTGGTTCTGGCCTCGACATAGCTCTTTATAGCTGGTGGTGAATTCGCCAATGAAATCGTGGCTGGAGAAAAGAGACAAAACCTGCATGATATAATGTTCATTCAGATGCAGAAGGTATAACCCTGAGAGGTAGAAGATAAAAGTAGCCGGAGAAATTGCACAACTACTGACGCACAGATAGAATCTGATCAAGTAAGAAGACAATATTGTTAAAGTGATGAAAACATGTAATTTATAGAGGAGTTAAATGAGTGGGCAAGACATGTGGAAAAATGTATAAATTATATTAATTATCACTGTACTGTAAATGCTGTGTGTGTGTGTGTGTGTGTGTGTGTGTGTGTGTGTGTGTGTGTGTGTGTGTGTGCATCCATTACCTCCCGTCTCTGTCCCAGTCATACACCTCCACTTTGATTGTCCTGTAAGGAGACAGGAGAAGGAGAAGACAAAGTGTTGAGCACATGTATGTAGCAGGTGAACCACCTCATATCCTTGAGGGGAAACTTCCCAGAGAACATTTCTGAAATGACGCCGCAGAAAAAGCTATTCAAGCTTATTTATTATTAGTGAAAGCTGAATTAAATGAATCAAAGAGAGCCTGCTTTGTGTGTGCATGACACAACATTCAACCTAGACTGAGACCAATATCAACCATACAGCTGACTTTCTGTCAGTCTTGCATTCAGAAAGGTTTTCAGAGCCGGTTGGTAACCTTCCATAAAGGATTTAATAATGTATGTACTAGTTAGTTTGTGTTTCTCACAGAAAGAAACTTTGAGGTTAGTTGCCAGAAGTTTGGCGTTTCAAGCCTTTCCCTGCACATGCCAAAGATAGAAAACCATAACCTCTTGGGAGGGAGCATGATTTGCAAGTTCCTGAAATAAGTTGGAAGGCAAGAATCCAAATAAGTAAGCCTGAGATAATTCACTCAGAAAAAGGAAATTGCTTACTCTTTTATTCTTTATCTGATGGAAAGATCAGTGGCTCCCCCAGCAGCAGCTGTCAATCATGTGTCTCTGGGTCCAGGAGGAGGCAAGGTGCTGGAGGGCTGCCCTGTTATCCTGACCTGAACTCATTCTGTCTGCACTTAATGTGTTACCCCTTTAGCTTTCCAAATGTCTTATAGAGAACCTTTAAATACCGAAACAACATTTAAATAGCCAGATATTCAGATTTCAGAGTAAGAGTGAGAGAAGAATAAAATCTTCTTTGTACTCTTCACTAAAAAACAAATGTGTTTTGACTCTCATGGCAGATGATTCCCCAATGATGCGTCTGTCAACATCAATTTTCTCCAATGTAATTTGACTAGTAATGATTATGGTCACGAGCAGCCCAACGACACGATCACATTTACTGGAGAAGATACAGCGAATTAGTTCCTGGATCCATCTTATTTCAGTTGCTGCACCCACTGCGTGTTTTAGTGGAAATGGGATTTGGCTCTCTGATTGCTATTAAAGCCAGATGATTACATGAGATCTGACAGATTCAAATGAGGCCGAAAGACGTGAATCAAGCGAGGACGTGAACACAATCATTCCTGCCTTAGATTTACAGATGAAACATGTGCACGGAGGAAATATGGGGAGCATCGGCCGGCCTAGGTCCTCTCTCTTTTGTACAGCCGGGTCCTTCAATACTTCGTCTCACCTCCTGTCACTTCTGTGTGAATGGTATGCTTGAGTTTTCACTTTGAATTATTGTCTGTCCATTATCCAGGTTTTTGAGGAAGAATAATCCATCAAATATTATTATTATTCTGTGATCCAATGGTGTAATTTAGATAATGTTATTGGTGTCACTTCTATGTACAGAAAATATATTGTGTGTATGTGGCTCAATCGGAAGTCTGCATTATTATTTTTCTGATTGAAATTCAAAGTCTCAGAATTACTGCAATTACTATGAATCAAAACCAGGCCAACTGTAATTATTACAAAGCCAATATGTGTTTAACAGAGTTTAAACATGGCTTGCTTAGAAGCAGTGAATCAAAAGAAAGAAAATGGCAGTGGCTCTGCTGTGTAGATTTTGGAAATAGAGAAAGCCAAAAATGCAAACTGCAGATATTTTCCAGGAAACGTCAGGGAGACCCTAAGTCGCTGAAGATTTATATCGCCATCAAAATCCTCAAAGGGAATCAGTATTCTTTCATGCTTCCACTCCATCTGTCTGACCCAATTAGCTTCTCCAGGAAGGTGAGGAGAGACAGGATCGAAGTGAAGAACCTCGGCTGACACCCAGCGTGGTGGAGAGGGCGAGGTTTGACATGCTCTTTGACGACTCCTACACAGGCTCATGGCTGTCTGGCTCTGCACACTTGCATGCTTATGCTCACACACATAGCAAGGCTCCGCTGCTGTTCTAGCCACCTGTCAACATCTATAGAACCACGAGTACAGCCACTTTTAACGGTCTCTCTCCTCTTATTTTTTTTTTTCCTGCCAAAACTCCTCCAGCTCCTCAAGTGTCCCGCGAGGCCTTTTGCTTTAAGGAGATTCAGATAAGATAGGAGATGCCACTGAAGCGGCCAATCAGAAACTCGAAATGCCAGCTGTAATATTTCTCTCTTACAGCAGCAGATAAAATAATATTTCTCTCTTACAGCAGCAGATAAAATAACGGTTTAAAATCAATGGTCTAAATTTGACCTGCTAAAACCATTTTCAAAGAACTTCACAGTTTATAGAAACACTGTGGGGCGTTGATTTCTACTGGGAAAACACACCATGTGTAGAGTATGTGTTAAGTATGCTGAACTCTCTATTGTACGTCATCATTCAGCCTACCTGTCATAGTCTCCGTTGCAGAGCGCTCTGACAGGGATGGAGAAGGGTTGCCACACAGGGTTCAGCGTGTTCTTCACCACTTCAGTCTTGTGGCAGATGGTGAACCTGGAGACGCAGGTCAATAGGGATTTAAAATCCTACAAGACAAATCTCTAAGAAGAAAAACCCCCAGTGATGAAATCGTCCTGCTCTGCTTTGCTTCGAGACCATGCCTTCATGGATGTATCTCAATACTGCTGAGTTCAAGGGATTTAAAAAAAAAATCTTTCAACCCTGGTTCACTTGTTCTTTGATCTCCACACCCTCCGACCTGTCTTTGATAGGCTAAAGCAGAGGTCAGAGACATACTCACGTGCCATCTTCATTGCTTCTGTAGAAGACCATGAAGGGGTCCGACTTTCCAAAGAAGTCCTTTTTGTCAAGTTTGTTGGCACAGAATTGCATGGTGGCATAATCCTACAGACAAAGGAAAATAACAGAGAGTCAGAGAAATGAAAAGACAAAAAAGTAAAGGACATTGTAAATCCATGCTTCTGCGTCTGTTTGCCTCCTGTTGTTTGTGTACACATGCTGTGTGCCAAGATATAAAAGCACTGAAGCACCAAATAAAAGCAAAGTGCTGACTGAATCCTAATTAGAGCAGAGTGAAACCAGCCAGTGGGTGCTCGTTTCCAAAATCTGCAAATGCATTCATTCATTACCATTTCTTTCTTATGCTACTCCTGCATAACAACACTGGATGGGATAAGTGGTATCAAATTGAAAATACCTTGTTGTGCAGCATATAATCAGTATGAGAGACCATGCAGAGTCACAGAAATGGATTCTAAACCCTCCATAAGGAGGGGGGGGGGGGGGGAGGGGGTGTACAAAAAGGATGTGGAGGGTGTGAGTGCAGCTAATGATACATTAGAAAGGCTGGTATTACCATAATTATATTCATTTAGGCAGCATTTCAATGTGTCCTGCCATTACAAGGACAATGAACATGCCCCAGAATGGTCATGGTTCCAAGTTGTCTCCCTGTGGTCAAGATATTAGTCTGCATTGTATGATAATGAAGCATAGTGGGCGCAGTCTGGACAGGACAATGTATCAATCAATCACAAGAAATTCCATAACTGACCGCTTTCATCTCAAAAAAAGTTTTTAGATTCTTGGCATACCATAAAAGGTCAATTGTCTAATTGTCATAGTATAAAGAATGAGAGGTTTTGGGGCCATCAACTGGTAGAAAGAAGAGCTGCTTGTACCCTGCTGGTCTCCTTAGAGTTCAGATTTTGAAGTGCAGCTATTAGATCTGAGTCAGCATGGTGCCTCACTGGGTGTCCATCGATTGCTTTGACCCAGATCAGTGTGATGCGGTGTGCTCTGCCTCTGACCTGCTCTCACTAACCCCCATCACATCACTTAATGCCTTGGACAGGACGCAAACCAGCCTCAACGCTCAGAAAAAGACGGATGTCACTACATGGATACTTGATCAAATAACTCTGAGATTATTCTCCCAAAGATGTAGCTAATTTTATTATCGCCTCCGTATTGTCTAATCACACTTCATGTTACCAAGCAACACCATGGAAATGTTAAGACGAAAGCAAAGAAAAGCGCAGATTAAAACAGGTAGCGGTGAATAAATGAAGCAGGGCTGCTGGATATTATATTTTCATTCCCCAATGCCGTTTTCACTTGTTATCTGTGTTCCTACTGTACCACTTCTACAATATCGGGAGATAATATATTTTTTCATTTTCTATCCCTGGATGTGGATCAATAAAGGTTTAGAAGAATGACAAGATCATCAGTGGATTGGCTTTTCACAAGAACATCTCATTTCAGTTTCCATTGTGGCTTGTTTTGAGGATTTTAAAATTTGCTTCGGTCAGTTACCCAAACCCTTAAAAATAGAGGCATCCTATAACTGTCCTGCTTAACGCTGACACGGCCTCTGCATTTACACTATCATGGCAGCACTGCGCTTTAAGCCTTCATTAGGCACGGATAACACATACCCACTTTGGTGCCTTGCAGTGTTCTCTCATTAAGTGTGGAAAAAAAGGCCGAACATGCATTTCAGCCAATGCGGTTTAAGAGCAGCAGGGGAATACTGAGTGCAGTCTGTATCCTCTTTCCCATTTCCCTGCTCCCCAAAGATATAGCTGCGAAGCAATACTTGAAATGAGACCTTGGGTGATGGATTTCTATCAATGTGAGGAGCAGTTTTATATAGTCATGAAAAAAGAAAATGGAACAAAAAAACTAATGTGATGAACTGAAGAATACTTCCTTGAGGGAAAGGCATCATACCATCCAAAACAGTAATTGGGCTTATTGATGAGTATATGAATGGATGGTTCATCTGAGGTCAAATGAATGATAAACTGGTGAGTACATATGGTACTATACATACACTTGGAAGAAAACAGTATATCTTAACATGAACTAAACAGCAGAAATGTAATGTAAAAAATCTCTGTCATATGTCATCTGTCATATGTAGAGTGTTGTGTGGGTTTTAGATTAGCATCAGCCTGAGCTGCAGCTAGACTGTGAGGATGAACTGAGAGAGAGCCAGCTGCTGCTCAGTGTGTTACATGTGCCAGAGTTAACGATAGCCAAGAGGAAGCCTTTGATCCATGCAGAGGCTGTTGCTATCTCTAATGATACCTGGCAAATACAGCACGAAGGTGAGAGCCAACCAGCCTCTTGGTTAACAATCCCTGCAGAACTCCCACTCGGCTGATTTCAGTTTCCCCAAACAAGAGTTGCAGTGTTTCCCTCAGGCGAGGCAACAACTCAGCTGGCGCCATTTATTGGTCACACATGAATTATAAAATAAACACCACCCAGATAGATGGTAGCAATTCCAAACTGGTATAATTCACAGGTGTGGGACTTATTCTCACAGGGGGGTCTTCAGATTATTTGATTATAGTACATGTTTTCTCTCAGTTCCCTGTTCTTTACTCAAACATAAGGTTTTTCAGGGTCAAATTCTGTGTAAACAGGGCAGGTCTGGAGTGACAGGTCAAGCTTGTGTCTATCTAATGGTGTCTGGGAGAAAAGAAAAGGTAATTTGTACCAGTTATGATCATTTGCATTTATATTACAAAACGCTTCTTGAAGTGGTGCTTTGCAGTGATTATGTGAACTTCTATCACTGCAGATCCACTGCACCTGGTGACTCACAGCAGCCCCTCAATGACTGTGCTTGCTTCAATCCAGCAAGAACCACATCAGTAATGTAAAGTCATGGCAGTTTTCTTATACGAATGGCTTATCTGTCTCACTCTAATCGGAGATTGTTTATTCATCAGGAAATAAATGGTGCTATCCATAAAAGTTCCTCAAAGTCAAGCTCAACATGATTTTACGCAACATGTATGACTGGATGTTACAACGCTTTGAACCATTAGATGCCTACATGCAAATCATAAAATATCGACACAGTAGTTGCTGCTCAATGACATGTTTATAGCCTCCGAGGGAGGCTAGTTGCTCTGGCCAATAAGTCTTGATACTTCTACTGGCAGCAGTATATTGTGATTGCTATCTTCATTTAGCAGTGCAGAAAGAAAGCCAATGGGCATCCGTTGACACAGGTTATTAACACAGATTCATGGGTTACCACACCACACATCGGAGGAAAAGTCGGCTTCAGTGATGGGAATGAAAGCAAGCTCATTAAATAGGCATTCAAACTCATAGCATATTCACCATGTGTACAAATTCCATTTGACAAACGTAATTGCAAAGAGACATGGCGTATCCTGCTGGTTTAATGGGGGCTGTTATGACAATAAATCTTATTGAAGCCAAGGCTATTAAACAAGCCACTTCACTCAGTATTTGCATTATGGGACTTACACAAAATGCACCATTTCCCTGCAGTGTGTCACAAACAATTTCACATTGACATGCCATAATCAGTTACACTCAATGTGTTCGATTGAACTTTAATGTGCCATTGTTAGGGCCCAATTCAAATTAGATCAGTGAACGTTGCAAAACATTTATTATGAAACCCACGGTGTAAGCAAATTACAAAATACAGGGGTTAAAACCATTTAAACTTACTCTGCAGTTTCCCAGCTCCTCAACAGACAAGATAATGGTCCCACATTTCTTCCCAGGTATGCCTCTGTGAAAACAAACAGTAATCATTCACTCTTACAAGAAATATTGTACACAGCACAACAATGAAGATCCACTTCATCATCTTGTGTGGGGCTTAAAGGGCATCGAGAGGCCCCGTATTGACTTTTGCATTTACCACTTACCAAGTCGTGCAATGCAGTAAATTGCCCACACCTATGCTCTCATGTTTCACAATGGTTGATGGAAGTGAAGATTGTAGTTATTTTAGCAGCAGCATTAAGCTTTTTTGGTAAGTTACCTGTGAATCAGTGATACTATTTCCACCAGAAAGTATACCCGACACTTAAATACTAATAATAATGAGAAAGATCAACGCTAATAAGGCTTTTTATGCAGCCACACTTTTCACTTGAAGCTATGACTGTAGAGGTGTATTTTTACATATAATTGCAGCTTTCTTCATATCATTCATGACAGAATGTGACGGTAGAGTGACAGTCTGCCAGCTCTAATGAGAACATTATTTTGTTTCATCACTGTAACTGAATCAAAAAGCAGTTATAAATACAGGCTCTTGAGTTTTTTAGTACAATGCAGAACTAAACTGCTGAGAAACCAAACTCGTCTGATCCCTGTTTACTGAGAGTTTAAAGCTCCGCGGGTCTGCAGTTTACTGCTGATTCTCGCTCCAGCAGATGATCAAGACGTAGCACAAGAGAGGCTCCTGTGTGTCTGCATCCCTGCTTCACCTCTTCAGTAGCTCAGCAACCCAATGGTGCTAACAAAATAGAGACAGAGTTGTTCCAGTTTGTTCTAAATGGTTTTGGGATGTTTTTATGAAGCGGAACACAATGATATTTTTTTTTATATCCAATCTCTCCAACGCTCTGCATCCACTGAAGCTGTTCTAAGAAGGCACAGCCCATTCCCCTTAACACAGAGCAAGACAGCATATCTACTTTCCTATCATACAGAAGCACTCCAGCTGCTGACACTCCTGTCATCTTTCCAGATAAAGGAGGAAATTACACTGTAATCCTGCTGTGGCCGTAGCTGGAGAGCAATCATTAGAAGGTCAGACTTGCTGCAGAGCCTCATTAGCTATGGCAGTTCATCTGACTGGAGTCCATACGGCTAAATGGGAGGTGGAATAACGGATGCTTGCAATAGCGCAAACCTGCGATGCCTGAACATACAGTACTCAGAAGGCCAAGGGACCTCCAGTATTATGAGATATAGCGTGGATTCCTGTTGCTTATCTAATTGTGAAGGAATTGCTTGTAATCATTTTTAGTAAATGGTACAGGTTGCTTCCATTAAGTTTTACTAGCCTATCTCAGGTTTCCAAGGCCCGTGATACATGCAGTTTAATACTCCATAAAAGCAACACTAGTCCCTCAAGTATCAATTTTGTTAATATAAATCCACTGACCGATCGGAAATGGTTGGCACCCATCGGTGTGTGCAAGGAAACTTCCAAAGTGTCATCCTTTGATGAGGCAAATTTGTAAAAATGAACCCATCACATTCTGAGAAGGCTTTTTTTTTTTCAAGCTCCACAAGTACTAATTTCAAGGTTAATAAAATGTCCTTGAATAATTTATGTTTATTGAGTCTCCACTGTAAAGTTGATGATGCCTCAAAGAGCCGGAAACCCTCTCACCGATGAGGCCAGTAAACCCTGCACACTCCACAGGTCAAGCTATCTCCCTCGGGTCACGATAATGACCAGTGCTCTTTTCAAGCTCGCAAATGAGATCCAGTGATTTATAAAATATCCTCTCCAGACACGTTAAGATGCACCCCCCGATCTAATCTCTTCTGCTGAGACGAGAGTAGGTACCAAAGGGGCAATGGTCTTTTTAAATTGGGCTTGCATTATTTAGTGCTGCATTTTCTCTGACAATGAATTGTTAAGTTGAAGAGCAAATACACACTGACTACATAAATACAGTTCCTGTGGCACAAGAGTTACTTTTTTATTGCAGAGACTGACAATTGTTTCTGCCAGTTCTAACAGCTTCTGCACTGCAATGTGACTGCTGATGATATGAAGTACCCTGTATCAAGAGACCTCATTCACTCAGTGCTCATTCACTGATGGTTCGTTCCTCAGTGGGAAAACGCTTTGATGATGAAATTATGTGAAATGTGCTGCTGCTGCCCTCCTTGCCGTACTATCTGCACGTGAACAAGGCCAGCAGTCCGACTGCTGTGAGGAACTGACAGTAGTGAATCGGTTGGTCATGTAATCTGCATTTGTCTTCACTTATTCTGCAATGGGCAGAAAACATTTGACTATTCAAATTACAACAAGCAAACACCATAAGGGGGTTTTGTGATGTTTACCAGCCAGGCAATCCCCAGCTAACCAACTCATGTCAACAAACGATGTGACAACTTCAGTTTTTGGGTTACATCATCAAGTGTATACACGTCTACATACAGTATAATGTGGAATATGACATACTTTTCTTTTTTGTGTCATAGGGCTGTGGATTATAGAAGTGGATCTCACTTAACCTTGGGGTCGGGACCCCGAAGGGAATTTATATGACATTGCCTGTACCAGTGTAACTTGCTTCAGAAAAAATAGACTTTATTGAGTGTGTTTGTAAGAGTCAAAGTGTGCATTCAAATTAGTTTCTAACGAGGGATTCGCAGCAGGTCAGGGGAAGAGAAAAAAAACCCACAGTGCTTGGAACACATTGGACAACATCTCGGCACAAGCTGTTCAAACTAACACGGACATGATTATTCTGGTGGGTCGCGACCCGAAAAGGTTGAGAACGTCATCCCAACCAGGAAAGCCAAATAATGTGTTGCTATGCTGTCACTTTGTAATTATGTCATTGGGTAGTGAGAATGTTGCAGCAATGTGATTAAGGATGCACAGATAGTTATCAAATTATACCATAAATTGTATTATTATCAGTTTGCAAAACACAGACGCATTGATGATCATCAGCATTATTAATTATAAATTGGTCAAGTTAACATTATTTCAACATCTATTATGATGCTTTAACATATACTGCTGATGTATTACTGATCATTTTGAACTTTGTTTCTTTGATAATTCAACTGGTTTGACCAGTGGTTTGCTTAAATATTTCCTTCCTGAGAGGATTTCGAAGACATTTTCTACAAACATTCCTGTTCCAATTATGAACTTTACATGGGTTTCAATAATCGTTTGCCATGCTCGCCTCCGCTTCCATAGCACCACCTAATAAGTGAGGCGGCAGGTCGGAGGGGAGCAGATGATTTGAAAAACTCCTCTCTTGCTCACATCTGCGGACAAACTCCACAAATACTATTCAATGATTAAATTAACTGATATTACTGATGTTAGTCAACACGACGCAATGAATGCTGGGTAATAAGCACAACTTAAGAAATTTCTCACAGAGATTTCACAGTAATATAAGCTGGCAAGAGCTTGCTAAACCACTATTTTAATGCATTGCTTATGCTTTGAACAACTTTTCGTGACCCCCTGAGCTTTTCTTTACTCCCACCACGAGGCACAAAGTTCCACTTGAACACAAGGAACATCAAAGTCTCATAGGCAAATTGCATGAAATTTACATAAATAAATGCTGCCCAATGCAGGATCCCTTTCCATGTTGCATATACCTTGAGCTTTCTTCAGATGTTTGGCCACACCACTGGGCAGGCTGCAAGGAAAGCAAACTCAGGGGTATATTGCACATTTCATGCAACACTTTTATACTTTGCTGGTGATTCAGGGTCTCTATTGGATTTTGTCCAACAACAAGGAATTGAAACGGAGACACAGTGAATACGGTAAAAAAAATAAAAAAGGTACATACATACCTTTCTTAAATTCTAGATATAAATATGCAAATGATAAGGGCAGTGCATAAAAAAAGAAAATATTTCTGCCTGTGAGGCCTTAAATCAAACATAGGTTATCTTTTTTTGCATTATGTGACGTACACTAATTTATGCTATTATATTACTTAATTTCTTTAAGATTGAATGCAATTTACAGTTAAGAGGAACAATAGTAACCATTGTGCAGAAGCAATAATGACAGCTAAATGTGCATGTGAAGAGCAGACATGAATAAGAGTTTTGATAAGGTGTTCTCCTTTAGAGAAGACTGATGACAGCCTTTTATCGTCCATGACGTCTGTGCTTCCAGTGAATGATTAATGGGATAAAATGAAGGCATTAAGGCTGCAGCATCTGAGGAATGCAGGTGAGCAGTGACTGCACTAACCACATGCTAAGTAGCTATGAGCACCATTCACAGCTCTATATAATTAATACAGTTGCTTAAAGGCTTCCCGTGGCACAACAGACACCTTGCCATATGGTCCTGACCATTGAAATGCCACTTGGGGATTTGCACTGTAATATTTACAGTCAAATTAGCGTCATCTTTGCGAGGTTGGCTACCTCCTGTGCTGTCCTCTCTATTTAACAGAAACCCAGAGGATCAAACAAAGCGTACTGAAAACAACTAACAAGTAGAGAGAGAAATGAAACACTGCAGCAGAGTGGCCTCCTTTACACAGAAAGAAAGCTCACCCTGCAACAAGGAGCTGTTTTGCCAGATCTCCTGATTGATCAACTGAATGGAAAGAGATCAAGCAGCATATTTCATCATCGGTACAATTACTTGGCTAAAGTTTCAGATATTGCTGTTCTGCAGAATACCAACGAGAATATCTCTTTTCCATTGGAAAAACACATTTGAATGATGTATTGTGTCAAAGATAGTTGCGCATGACATATTATAAAATGGATATCCAGGCTCAATGTATGGCCTCTATAATTTCCCATCTAGAGGCATGACATGGTGATTCACAATTTCTGTATTCTCCATTACCTATCAGTGCGGAGGTGGGGTGGATGGAGGTTTGCTGAGATTAAAGTCCGAAGAGGGACAAGGAAGCAATTGTTGATGCCATTCACGCTAGGTCATTAGGATGAGCAATGGGCTTGGTATTTAACAAACGCAGCAACGTGTCGTACATATGAGAGTGGGGGAGGGTTATCTGCCCGACAACATGAGTGAGAGCCTGAGAAGAAGGAAATTATTTTTTCACGCTGTTGTTGCAGGGTGGGTCTCCAGGACCTATTTTCCTACTCAACAAAATAAGAAGATTGTTAATTTGCAATTTCACACCCGGGGATAAGAAAATTAAAAGATATTATTTGGGAAGGAGAAGTGTAAGAAGTGTAAGAAATAGGATCCTTTCTCTGCACGAAATAATGATTTCAGTGAGATTGCCATGATTAGAGAATCCAATGAATCTTTCTGGTTGACTGTGGGATACGGGTAAATGAACAAATCTATCTGGTTTGAGACCAACAGAGATGGTGGGTGGCTTTGTGCCACAGTGGGCAGATCATAGTTGAACGGAATTAGCAAGGTTGCCAAAAGTCTAGATGGTTTTAAATAGGATTATAGCCCTAATCCCTTTGGTCTTTATACACCGATAAGCATCCATAATCCCTCACCTCACCGGGATTAAAAAAAGAGGATGCAAAGTGCACCGGCTAATTTAAAAGGACACCAGAAAACCGAACTGGTCTCAGAGAGGAAAAAGAGAGTAGCTTCCTACTGGTGCTGCATGAGGAGCTGGTGTTTGTGTTTAGGTGGCTACAGGCAACCTGTGCTAAGCTCTTTGAAGCTGTGTTAGAATGAGCACAAAGCAAGTAAATAGGGCAAAAAGAATGCTTTGCAGAAAATGTCAGAAGGATATACCAAGAGTAAAGGACGTGTCTGCATTTTGTACCGCAGAACGAGGATACGGGGTTCAAAGCATGAAACCACATTGTCAACAACATGTCATCTTTCTTTAACCTATTTGGTGCTATTCACTGGATACTACAGGAATCCCACTGATGCACAGTGACCAGCATCACAACCTCAATGAATACAAATAATCGAGTTATTTACATAATTATGTTTGCTCTAATGTAATTATGAACACCAAATATAAAATACAATTACCTTTGAAATGCACTCCATTGTAGTATTGGCTTTAATCACTTTGACAATGTTTGACTTATTGTGGTTTTAAAGAAATGAGACATCCATCAACCACCGGTAAACTAAAAATGGCATGTTTTGACGGAGAAAAAAGAGGATTAGGAGAAGTTGTCAATCAGAGAGAGACTTTCTCTCTCGGGCTACAGACAAAAACTACTTAAAGTCATGACTGTGAGTTTACTTCCTCTCTTGTGCACTTTTCCGCCAACAAGAAAAACCTTCTCTCAAGGACATAACAAGCACATTTAAATTTCCACACGGCCAGAGCAGAACATCCCTCTCTTTTAGAAGCCGAAAGAAAAGCTTAATTCTCATTGTTAATACAGTATTACACATATGTTGGAAGTCAAAATGTACCCCACTTTCTCTCCGAGGGCGTCTGACATTAAAGCACAGCTGATTCTTGCCTCCCATATCCCCGCTGTGTCACAAGGCCACGCCCCCTCTCCCGGTGCTGGGCAGCAATTAATGGAATTCATGCCATGTTACACGGGGGCGCCCTGACCTCTTCTGTGGCAGTTACTGCTGACTTTAGATTGCGATCTGCTTGTCGACAGATCAGTTTCGGCTGTTAAATAGATTACTAACGAGGGAGTGTTAAACTGAGGCAGCAGAGCACTCGTTGAGAGGCTCTTGGAGTACCTTTCCATCAGATGAGCCTTTGGCCATGACAAAAATGAACACTGTCTGCTCCAAGAGCAAAACAAATCAGCTAAACTCATCCACAGTAAAAACCTCCGCTGCCCTTGGCTGGCCTTGCACTTGAGGCCTTCATTATGAGTCCAAAGACAAAAAATCTATTGCCTTATTATCCACAGAGCTTTAAAACTAAGACCTTTAACAACATTGAATGACCTGTCTATTTTCATGGCGGAAGAAAATGGAGATATCTTTTTTGATTTTGTGCGACAACGAAGTCCTTGAAGAGCAATTCAACTGAATGATGAAAAAAGAGTTTGCTACAAGAGTTGTTCTGCCGAGAGGAGAGTATTTGCCTCTTATGATACCAGAATGGTAACTAATAAATCCCTGTTTAACCGGACAAAAAGGGTTCTTGTAGAATCAGCACGGCTGGGTTTTTCCTCAGTAAGCAGGAAAACACGTTATTAAAGAGGGGCCCTTGTTAGTGTTCAGGCTAGGAGCCCAAATTGGCATTTAGTGAGGCAGCAGAAAGCTCTAATTGTGTGTGATGTCCCGAGGCAGAGGAGGCTGATTACTGTAAGCCGTCTAAAACACTTCACCTCCCGGTTAAGTAATACAGGAAAACATTAGCCTAAACAGGTAAAGAAAACTATCTCCATGCAGTATCAAGAGTACTTAGATTTAGGAATTTTAGACACCAAAAATTGGAACTTCTCTCAGTCACACGCATTATCTGAATATGGAGGGTTTATTTCATCTCGGAGGAACTGCCGCTGAGTTTCCCTGAATAAGTCAGCCAACTACATTAACCGTCAACTTTAAAAGCACTGCGAGTCTCTGAAGTCGAGATGAGACAAGTGAAGTCCTCTGCTTCAGTTTTCTCTGAGAGATTCTAACATCTCTGCTACTTGACATTGAAGTCTGACATCTGTGAGAATAACATTGTAAAATTGTATTTGACCCTTTTATGTTCAATTTGATTGTCAATTCTGATGATTGTGGGGTGTAGGACTTTGGAATTAGGGGATGTAAAGATGCATCTTAGAAACTACTTATGTATCTCAGTGCTAGAATAACCTCCCTGAGCAGGTTTACTTTCACAACATAACTATACTTGGTTAAGTTTAGGAACAGATCATGGTTCAGTTAAAATAAGTAGCCAACAGTTGCAATGTAACTGTGTTAGTTAAGTTGGTTATTTAAGTTAAGTAACCAAACTACGGTAAAATATGTCAACATTGACTTCACTGTAACAAGATTACTGTAGAATCTACAGTAACTTGCTGGCAGCAATTGGCGAGTAAGTAGCTGTATTTTATTTCACAGTATGCTTACTTGTAAAATGCAATCTAACAAAACACCAGAAATCCCCTTTAAAGAATAACCACAGAGATAAATCAACAGTGACTCTGTGTAAACAAATATTATCGGCTTCACAGATATAATATGTATGACATCGCTGTTGTGTTAAATTGCATTACATTGTACTGCTGTTGGTGTATTCAATACTTAACTTAATTTTGAAGCAAAAATAATACTTAGAGATATATGAGCACAGATGTTGTGTTGAAATTGTGTCTAGTCCTCAGTCGGAACCCAAGGATGTCTGAGTATGATCAAATAATTCAAGTTTATACTCAAATACCAAAATATATTTGATTTAATGCAATCTTGTGTTTCAGTTTTAGATGTCTTGTGTTTTGACTTGTTTTGGTAGAGAGATAATTAAAACATAGCTGATATGATGAAAGCAGAACCAAGTTTCATTTAAAAACATCATTATCATTCATCACTCTGTTCACTGTTTATCATTCATCATCTGCACCGTGTGAGCAGTAATCATTTAGCATGTGCATGACCAATGTGTCAATCAAAGATTAATCTTGAAAAGTCAGAGTTGATTGTTTCTGGTTTGGAGCCATCTGGAGCTTCGATCTGCACCAACAGTGTGAGATGGACTTTTTGTTTCATTTTCTCTCAAGACCTCCAGATGCTTTATTGATCTTGATTGTTTATTATCATCAGAAGGCATATTGGACATGTATGCAGTCTGTGACACATTGACCACTGCACATATTAAGTCGTAAATTCCCACAGCAGAGAAAACAAATCTCTGCTGTGGGAATTTAAAAAAGAAAGGGAAAGATGATTATCAAATCAAGCTTAACAAAATTATGTCTTTAACAAAACACATAGAAATTCAGCAGTTTAACTGCACTTTCATCCTGTCTGTTTTTGTCTTTTATTATTTTAGTGCCACCTTTGGTGTAAACTAAATAGATTGTGCTTGGCCTTGAAGGTTTGCCTTCAAAGCAACACTGTGTTGCAGGTTCTGAGGAGCTATGAAGACATATTTCAACAGTTTATGGTGAAGACTTACAGAAAATACAGTAACTTACAGTCACACTGATAGCAGGACACATGGCATAAAATCAATATTACATCAAACTGCCATCATACAACCACGGTATATTACTTCCTATACATTGAGTGTGTAGACTTTCTGTATAGGACTAAAATACATGTTGTATCATATCTTTTCTCATAAATGCAACTAGAGACAGTAGCTGACCTCTTACGTTAGCTGAAGAGTCACATGAAGTGCATTAGAAGGTGCTTACTGTTTTTTGCATTTGTGTAAATATTTCCTGCACATCAAATTCAGTTGCCACTATGAAGTGTTGTAGAGACAACTAAAAGACAAGAGTATTCATTTTAAAGATGGTTTGGTTCCTGCGGTAGAAGTTTGTGGTGGAAGTTCAATTGGAATAAAAGGGAGTCTTTGTGGTCTTTGTGGTTTAATAAGCTTCTGCACAGAAGGTCTGAAGTTGAACAGTATACAGACAAAAATGCAACTGCCCTGAGATCGGAGACATGTGCCTCCTCTCCGGGGTCTTTTATAGGTCTTTACATCAGAAGCAGCAGTAGACGATTTACGATACGCATGATATCATGCAGTCAGATCATTCACAAAAAGGGTCCCTGACCAGCCTCGGGACAGGGGGCTTCCCGGAGATGCGGCCCTCTTTTGGCTCAAGAAGATAAGAAAGAGAGATGGACTGCTCGGTCAGGCCATGTTTCTGGTCTCACATCCGCGCATCATTGAATATAGGCTTTGTGTTAATCAGATATAGTAACATGTAAGTGAATATAGGCATTGTTAATTCATAATTCCCATCTAAGGCAAAAAGGTTAATCTTGTCTAGAGGCCAAAGGGCAAACAGGGCATGCAAAGTCGTTTGTCGGTCCAGCTGCAGTTGGAAAGAGTGGTTCAATTATGCTCTTCCTTGAGTCAGATAAATATGCTTAATAAATCTAGATGTAATTTTCCCTTCACAGTTCCTAAATGTGGGATATGATTTAGATGAGCCTCTGACTTGAGTTACGGCTCCCATTTTATTTTAAATTCAGCAAGCATGTTTTATTTGTGTTATTTGTTATATTTCTAGAAAACCATCTACTTCTTTGGCTCCCATGGGTGCAGCCAGTACACCCACGACAGTCATTGCAGATTTGCATATGGTTAATTTCCTGCCTCAAGCATACAGCAGCAGGGCACCGTTACAGTAGGCTAATGGGTTTGACATGCTAATGTTGTGCTGCGTTCATATGCTCTAGTGTGTAGTATGATGTACCCAATCAACATAAAAGGTTCCTGCCATTCGTATAATGAACTATAATATCATGTTACCTATACAACCATAGTATGGTTCCCTCCCACAGGCTATACATAATCACAGCCATGAGAGCAACTAACACTGCATTCACCTGCATCAGCCAATCATTTAGCTTTGCGTTTCCTCAGCTACTAATGACTTGGATACATGCTTCTCATTAAAACCACATTATAAACAGAAAGGATCTGTACCACTGTGTCAGTTCAGCGCTTCATAGCTCACATTCCTTCCATTGTCAGACCTTTCTGTCTTAATAATAATAAGTTTTTATTTGTTATAGCACCTTTCACAGACAGTCACAAAGTGCTTCACATTGGTAAACATTTGAACAAAACATGTTAAGTTATAAAACCAAAAAGACTAAAAACAATCATTACAACAATGTCAGCATGACACCAAAAAATTACATACATCAATCAAAAGCAAATGTAAACAAGTGCGTCTTCAGCTGCTTTTTAAAAGCTTCAAGCGAGACTGCTGAACGCAAGACAATCGGAAGGGCGTTCCACAGGTTTGGAGCCACCGCTTCAAAAGAGCGGTCACCTCTAGTTAATAAAGACACGAGAGTAAAACCATACATCTCATCTGTCCTGTTATTGTCCCCAAGACAAATAAGTCTAAGAAGATTTGCTCTGAAGCGAATAGCATACGATTACGTTTGCTCCCATGGGCACAGCACATACAAATTCAGAAATGATTGAGGTGAGTTATTGAACCAAGCGTGAGTAGCAGGTTTCTGCATATACGTATGAAAGGGAGAGTGTGTATGAGTGTGTGTGTATGTGTGTATTCATCACAAGGAATACTGCAATATGATGACTATTTTATACACATACACCCCAACATTCAGTCTTGACTTTTTAAGACTCGTTAAAATCATAGCCAAGAGAGGTCTCAAGTATGTCTCTTCATCATGTTGTGGAAAATGTCGTGAGACTCCTGGGAGTGAATGGAAGTCACTTTGATGTTCAACCTAGTTTTCTGACACTTACATTCCTTCACAATTAAATAGTATTAGCATATACATTTTAATGGCAATGTAATGTTGTTCGGATTAAGAGTTTATAATTATTGTTAAACGTAACATAGCTGCAAACTGCTCACTGCCGCTGCAAAATGTTAACACTGACTGTATCCGTAAAACAGTATTTGTCAATGACATGTTGACACTTATGACCATGCACACCGGCAATTAAATTGTTTCCAAATTGTACTTCAAAAAGCAAATATGTAACAGACGGCATTTTGAAGGAGACATGGTTGAAGCTGTCTAGTGTGTGTAGGTTCACACTCTAGTATGTGTGGACTCAACAACTCAAAGGTTTGGTGGAGGTAAAAAAAAAAAAAAGGTTAAGACTTTGAAGTCCTGATTATAATTATGGGTAGCACTTTATAATAAGCTTTATAATAACCTTTTTTTTCATTTACTAACACTTTACAAATGATCTTAGTAATCATCTAGTGGGTGACTGTGGCTCAGTGGATAGGATGTCCATCTTTCAACTAGAGGATCGGTGGTTCAATCCCTGGCTCCGCTAGTCCATGTCAATGTGTCCTTGAGCAAGACACTTAACCCTAATTGCTCACTGTTGCTTTGGATAAAAGCGTCAGCTAAATGTAATATAATCTATAAGCCCTTAATACTTCATTTACAAATGGGGAATCCATAATTTATAAAGTATGAAACTCCACTCTTATTAATCAAGAATGAAACATGTATAACGGTGTTGCATACTAATGATGATTCATGTTGGAATAATGCTTTATAAATTATGAATTCAGTGTTTATTCATGCTTTACTTATGCTGAAAAGTGTGTACTTATTATAAAGTGCTGCCGAGACTTCTGCTAGCTTTGAGGCACTGCTTATAAATGCTTTGTTAAGCATAGATAGTCTTCACTTTAGATTAGGTCACAGAACATATACTTAACAAATACTTAATTAACGAGTAGTAACTAACTACCTGAATTAATCATGAATTGCAGCTTTTTTATCATTTACTAACACTTAATACTTCATTTACAAATGGGGAATCCATCATTTATAAAGTATGAAAACCCAAGCTTATTAATCAAGAATGAAACATTTATAACTGTGTTTATGAATTGCATATTAATGAGTGGTCATGTTAGAATAATGCTATATAAATGATGAAGTCGGCATTTATTCATGCTTTACTAATCTTAAATAGTGTTAACTTATTTTAAAGTGTTACCGAATTATGAGTATAGGTTCATTCTTAGGAAAGAGTTTAGGAGGTGTGTAGCGGTTATGGTGAACAATACTATAGGATAAGTAAGTGAAATGGCCTCAAAAGTAAAGTAGTACACATTTGCATGTGTGCGCTGGCTGTAGGAGGCAGCCAAATGAAGGCAGATTGAGGGAGAAGTAGAGGTTTGGGGAACAAAAAGAAATAAAAAAACACAAAGAGGAGAAAGGGGGTCAGGCTACAAAAAAATAAAATGTGGTGGAAAGAAGGAGGGAGAATAAATGGGAGATGAAGTGTGGAAAATAGGGAAAGGGCTGGTTGATGTGCTTCTTAAGCAGGTCATTGGAGGCAACGTGCCTTGGGAGGGCTTGTTTAAGCATGGCTAACAGATTTCCTCAGTCCCTGCGGGAGCCGTTCCTCGGCTCTGGTCCAGAGAGGCACTGTCACTTCAGGACGCATGACAAGGAAATGGAGCACATCGCCATTAAACGACTTCTGAGCTATCGTCTATCGCAGGAGGCGAGGAAAACTCCATTTCCCACGGATGCCGTTTAGCTATTTAAACAGGTCAGGGAGGAATAAAATTGTATTGTTAACTGAATGTTATCAGGAACCGAAAATTTCAAAGAAACCTATACTTGTCCTTTATTTCCTAATTTCCACAGGTACTTCATGACTTAAGAGCTATTGAAACCATTAATAGCAGCATAACTGACTGTTTCATAAGAGCTCATTTCTGCAGTTTTTTAAACTGCGTCTCTAAGGACAACCGATATGGTTGTCGTTAGGTGATGAAGATGATATCATCTTCATCTCCCTGTGCTGCAGAGGAGTTTCAGTGGTGATCAAGGTGCCCTGCTGAAGCTACAGAATCAATACTTTTTCCCATCGTGTCTGCCTGGGGCTCTTGAGTCTTCTGCCTGTCTCTGATGTGTGAAGCCTAGTTTACAGCATACTGGTGAACACTGTCTCTTGATCCTGCTCATCCTCTTATTCAGCACTGAAGGGCACAGAGCTCTGTAATCCACCGCCACCAGTCCCTGGCAGAGTTCATGGTCGACACCAAAGCCCTGTTATTCACAAAAGCCCCCCACTGCCAGGGCCAGCGCCGCCTCATCCAGTACTTCACATAGAAGCAGGCTTCACGGTCTCGACCACAAACACAAGCTTCGTAGCTCGTCAAACTCTGCTTCTGTCTTGCAAACAGACACACATAGCTCAAAGAGCCATGCACAGGTCTGTTGGTGCTAATGGCTTCAGGGCTTCATATTTCCCAATTTACGTTGAAGGGGTTGATAGTGCCATGTGTCTCACGCTGACTTCAATCTGCTCTCCATGCTAGATCGCCTCCCTAATGACAGTAATTGCATTGAGGAAGCCCCCGGTCCTGTTCAATTACCCATTCTCATCCAAGCACACGGGTCTAATCTTGCAGTATAATGTACGATACAGATGGCTCGAGAAGGCAGACATATTCATCACCGCCTCATCTTTGCTGCAACGTGTGAAATCCAGTAGGAGAACCATGTCGCATTTGAAAAGGTTGAGAAGTGGCACTGAGTTTTCATTATCTGATAATATCGGAAAACTTTTGTCAGCATAAGTAAAATTGTTATATTTGTCTCCTTGAGAAGATATGTAAAGTAAAAAAGCTCTACCTAGCTCTGAGTGGCTGTTAGTCTCACAAAAGATTGTTAAAAAAAAGAGTGAAAACAGTAAAATGGACACTCACCCTAGAGGTTTCTCCAGGCGACTGGCAGGTGATCCCACAATCTCTCCCAGTGTACAGTAGACCTGTCCCAGGAAGTCCTGCCATGAGGGGGAGCATAAAGTAGGATGGCGAGAGACGTAGGATGGGGAAATTCAGGTGGATCACGGGGGTAACAAGGAGAGTCGGTGAGGAGTTAGGCAGCGTTATAAGAATTGTACAGTTATGAATTAGGACATCTGAGGCAGACACGTACGTTAACGTCGGTTGGCTTCCAGGGTGAAGAAGGAGTAGAAGCAAGAGAGAGAGAGACCAGGCAGGAGCAGTGACAAGACAAAGCATATCATGGAACAGAAAGCACATGACTCAAATACCAGACTGTCATCAACCAAGTGCAAGAAAGAAGAACAAAAGTGAATATGTGAAAAAGCTGAACAGCAGAGGGTGCAGAGTCAGAGTCTCAGAGCAAGAGAAAAAGAAAAGTGAAACTGGACAGGAGATGGGAGGCCGAAAGAGTTTCATTCAAAGAACTGTTTCCAGAACATGCAGCACAAAAACACAACAATCAAACCATCACACTGATCGACACAAAATTATTGCTGAACATTTGTGGTACTATGCAAACCAAGTGCTGCAAATACATTCTGTATGTGTCTTTGTAGAGTGGGTAAGAATGTATTTATCAAAGCTTTTACCAAAAATGACAACACGAACATACATCATGTCACTGCGTTGTTTACCTGAATGTATGTTCTACAATAAAGTGCTGTCCGTTTCAGACAAGTTCAATACATATCAATGTATATTGTTTTGAAATATACATTTATATGTGTATATGCTGTCTATCTAAATTGCGAACAACACTACAGAGCACACACGAAATTGTGTTGAAAAGCTTTAATAATGATGTGCAATGCTTAATTTCTCATTTAACAAAAGGTAATGAGGGTATCCCAGATGCAAATGAAACTCGGATTGTTATAGCTCTAGAGGAATAACATATCTCATTTACAAACTGAAGCAGATGTAAGATATAATAAAAACAATATTTTGGCATATGAAGCATAATTCATTCCTTATTCCAAAATATTTTTGAGCATTTAGATGCCCCAAACTTTGGTTTGCATAAAACCTGAATGATATATACACTAATAACAATTCTAAACCTGAAAAATGTAATACATTTCTTCACTTACATGCTTTGCCAGATCTGGACTTTTAGAATCAATATCATACCTGAAATCACAAAGAGACAACAAATCACAGGAGCAAAGATGTGGGCAAAACATCATGAGTCATTACAAATTAACTACCGACGCCCATAAAGAAAATACTGACTGCAGAGTGGACATTTTTTGCCTGTCAATCACACACCTGGGTCATTGAGGGAGCAAAGGGGAAAGGCATAAGCAATAATGCTACAGTTAATTAAGGAAGTCACTCTATAGTTTATGAATGTAATTTCCGTACTATGCCAAGGGGATCATATTAAAACAATATACCAATGTAGACAAAGTTTCCAGCATTTGCCAGTCAAACTTAATGGAAAAGTAATTAAACCTCAATATGCCCTGGTTCCCACTTCTGTGATAAAAGAAAGATGTAGATGAGCAACACTAATTAAGAGGGGATGCCCTCCCTCCTTTCCTGTTCCTGAGACAAATCATGACAGCATGCCAAATTCATTCATTATGTGTCTAAAAATCCACAGGGATCTGCAGCTCTGTCCTGGATACATCGCTGAGGTCCACCAGGGACTTCATGCTTGAAGCGAGCAAAAAAACAAAGGATGGCTTTTTGGAAGCATAGCTGTTCTACTTGAGGAGAGGGGAAGAGTGGAGAAAATGATCCCGACTCTTTTCTAGGAGATCTCAAAATGAAACTGCACCTTCCTGACCGTCTCGCTAGCCTGGCCTTTTTAAGAGGAGGAAGGCAGCTATATGTGAAAGAGGGGAGGAAAGGGGTCTTTGTGAGTGTGATGAGACTTGGGTTCAGACATTTGCTTTGCTTAGCAGCAGGGAGATTAAGGATAACACTTTATATTAAATATGTATTACCCTTATACCAATCTCCCTTCAACAAATGACTACTGAGACACTGCACCAATGAATAATTCCTCAGGAGAGCCGAGCTGGTGCCAAGGGAGGCAAGAGAGAACATGAGAGACAGGAAAGATGGAGAGGGGATGAAGAGGTAGATGGGGGGAGATAGATAGTGAATGAGGGAGAAGATGTAAAGCTTGTGGTGGAAACAAAAGAAAGAATTGGGAGCACCGGGTTGGAAGAGGACGGCAAATCTGAAACACACACACCGCGTTGCGTGAATCCCTGGAGGAACGGATCAAACAGAATAACTCACGCGTCAAAGCGAAGGTTCTGCTTCTCCTCAAAGAAGTAGTCCAGGATGTACTTCCTGACAAAGTCTGGGTTTAGTGTGTTGTCTATCACCTCTGTTCTCCCAAACTAGATCAGAACCAGGAAAGAAGAGGGAAGAAGATAGAAGAGGAAGAAGTAAGCTCAAAGCTTTGACACAGAACATCACGCAGTCACTTAGAAACTACATCCACTGCTCGATTACCTCACCCCACCCCCATTATCTTCCCCCAGCAAGCGTGTGAGTGTCAGATAAGCTCCGATTTGATTAACAGAAGTCAGTGATCGCACAGTGTCAGCTCTTCTGGTCCACGTCTTCTCATTGTGCTGTGGTTGAGCAAGCCTGAGGAAAAACACTTTGTGGAGTCCAATTACACTTATTCAATTAATACCACATTCACGCCATGTCGCTCTCCCAACCACTTCACGGGCGGAAGAAGGGGGTGACGAGACAAAGGCAGAGAAAAATAGTGACTTTCACATTTTGTCTTCACACAGGGGAACAGTCACAAATGACAGAAAGATGGAAAACTATCGCCTTCCCTGGTGTTAGAAAGAAAATAAGAACCTGCCAGCACAAACCCGGAAAAAAGATTTGTCAGCGTTACAGAGCAAGACCTTCTGATGAAGTGGTGTGCTGATAAACAAAACAGACAAAAAAAAACATTGCACCCCCTGCACAAGCACATTAATTATATCCAAAATGAATAATTCAAAGTCAGAGAACTGATGTTAAGCTGCATAATTACAAGAAAGTGTAACCATAAACTGACACAGTGAATGAATAATAGCAGTGTTACAGCTTAATAAGTAGATGAAACAGCAGGATTATAGGCTCACACCTAGTGATTACATCCGGTCGGGGTAAAACTCAAAGTGGGAATTAACAAGGGAGCTACACAGTGACGTTACAGCAGTAGAATACTTCTATCGGATGGTAATGCAAAGACAGTCGAGCTGTGTGTACGATATGTCAGTTTGAGAGTGGGTTTGCTGAAGTGTAACCTGCCAACAAACATAAAAGTGTGTCTAAGAGAGAGTGTGGCAGCTCTCCTCTCGCTCTTCCTCTACATCCCTGTCAGAAAGTGGAGGCTCCCGTCCAGCAGATGCAAAGGCGGTGAACTCTCCACCGGCGAACAGACGGTTATTTCAACGATAAGAGGTGAATGTGGTGGGAGGGAGCCAATAGCACATTCAATATGGTTTCAGGCTAAACGTAACAGAAGAAAGAGAATGAGCAGAAGAACAAAGAACAGCCACCCGGGGATTTAACAGATCTCCCACTCCACATATTATTCATACCTTGGCAAGTACACAGTCAACCTGTAAAGCCAGAGTTGCAAAGCATTACAATTAACTGTCAACCCTCTCGAAAAAAGAACACAGGGATATGAGGGTGCTGGCAGTGGGCACTTATTTCCCTCCAAAAACCCCAACTAGGATAAATTGTGAGCTGCAGTGTCAGAATATTCATCTTGGGAAAATGATTAATGTCTCAGAGTCTGTCTAGAAGTGGAACAACAAGGGTTTCCTTGAATTTAGGAAGGTTTTGTTGTGTCAGCTGAGTGAAAGCGGTAGAAAGTGTCGTGCACTGGGAGTAATTACAGACGAGGGAGTCAGAGGGAGAAGAGTAAGACTTTACTGTCATGTGGTAACAGAATGATGGGCAGCAGCTACAGTTTTATTCATTCAACTACAGATTCAATTAAATTCCTGTGTATTTGTTTTGCAACATATACACATCATACAAAAGCAATTTACAGTGCTACATAAATCAACAAACACAAAAAGACAACAAAAGAAAGCAGCTAACATGTGAAACAAGTCTCAGATCAGCAGGCAGAAATAAGGATCTCAACTGATCTCAAAAGATCTCACTGGACTTTAAAGGTGCTCTGGGCACATGGAGCAAGACCAAAAAGATCTTTGTAAACCAAAAAGAGGATTTTTAATCGTATCTGAAAGCAACAGGTAACCAATGAAGGCTTTGGAGGCTACATGGTCTGACCTTTTTGTCCTGGCTAGAACATGTGCAGCTGAGTTCTACGGATTGTAAAAGATATCCCGCACACAACAAAGGCATGCAAGAGTTTCTCTGAGTCGAGTTGTGAAAGAAAGCCTCTCATCCGTCAGTACGGATGCTGATAGAGTAAAGTCAAGGGGAGTACAGGTCTCAAGTGAAGCCTGGAATCAAAACACTATTTATCCATTCGTCTTGTTCTTCTTCACTTGGATAAATGTGAAAGTCTCACAGCCGATGCTGGAGTTGGTCCCACAGAAGAGTAATTGGATTACAGACGGTTGATGGTCCAGTGAAAGGTGCTCCGACCAACCCTATCTACTCTTGAGAGAACACAGCCGCATTAGATGACAGAGGGGTGAAAGAGGCGCTCAGCTTTATCAATACTGAACAGCTTGACTCTGCTCCTCACAAAGCCAGCTGTCCTCTGCACTGAAAACACAAGCTCTGTTAGGGAGAGGCGTTCAGGCTGCTCTCAGCGTCTGTAAGCTCGAGGCGGGGTCGTGTCGCCAGCGGTGACAGGTATCGGAGGCTCTTCCCGCCTGAACTCTGAGCTTGATGCCTGTTTACAATGCTGGTCAATGAGTAAAACTAGTCTGGCTGAACTCAAAGAATATCACTGGGCTAATTGTTTTACTGTGTTACTGAGGCCAGCTGACCGCTCTTGAAAGATATCTGAAATTATAATCAGCCACCAAGTTTATGTGTTATTTTCTCTCCAACTGCGTTATTTTAATCACCATTAGAGTAAAGCAATTGAACTCAGCTCACTCAGTTCATCAACAAATCAATTAAGCCATCGATCAAACATACAACCAGTCCATCATATAGTCAATCATTCAGGTTAATTGTCCCTGCTGGGAAATTTATTATGCAGTCAGGTTAGCAGAAATGGACGAGCACAGACAAGACGTGATAGCACAGACAATTAAGCACCATGGAGACACGGAGACATGCAGATGACCCCAAATACATTAAAACCAAGATTATTAAGACAACAATAACTCTCAATAAAAGTCTTGTGAACCAATTTAGGATTTTTGATTAAATGTGATAAACTTTTTGTGTCTGTGTGTGTTTTGTTGTTCAAACTTTAGTCAGTTGTTTAATTTTTTTAAGGTTAGGAAATATTTTGAAAGTCAGTAAAACATTTTTAAGAAAGGACATCTTGACCACTCCTCACTTCGCCTGCGACCAGTGATTGCGCAAAGTTACAGTTCAGCCAAGAAGTAATCCGAGACTTGTTTTTATTGTTTTTAGTAAGGATGAAACAAACGAAATACAACATGCTAATAAGTGAGCTTTATGGGTGCTGGTGGGAAGATATTTTCACCTGTGGGAAGTCAAGCTAGCTGTTGCAGCAGTTTATTTGCTAAACTAATAATATCTTGAGCTTTATAGTTACCTCAGACATAAGAGTTTGATCAGCAAGCACGCGTGCGTGCGTTAGTGCGTGCATGTGTTTTTGTGTGTTTTTCCATTTGAGATTTAGTGTCTCTCATGTTGAAATTCAAATCAAGTTGAACAACCTGCTCTGTAGCACTGAAAGCTGATTTAAACCATCCTCCATCTTCCAGAGCCCACCAACACCAAAACATAGATTATAACTGAAACCTTTGTATCTTGGAGCCGAGTGCTTCCACTCTTAAATCTGGTGTCACACTGCTGTGCATGCAGCGTGACACCAAGGTCTCTGTGGAGTCAATAAACATAGCACTCCTATTGAGCCACATTTTGAAAGCAGAAGCAAAATATTTTGAGGCTCTCACTATCTGTCTTCCAGTTAGGCAGCGTATATATATACAGTATTGATTGAGCTGTATACATTTCTGACTTGGTTGGCTTTTAGCTTTTGGTGACAAAGATTCATGGTGACAAAGATCTGGCTGGATGCCGAAGATCAAACGAATATCTTTCTCTGTATTTTATTGAGACTACAGGGACAAATAATCCCAAAGCCATCCTCTGCCCTGCTCTATCTTACTCTCTTAATACAAATAGCTGCCACCTTAATCAGTCACAGCTAACACAGTTCTGACCAGCGCTCGGATGTTCGCAGAGTCAATCAATTGCAAATGATTGGCACTCACAGCATTTACCTTGAGGGAGAAGAGGGGAGGCTTGGGAGGAGGGGGTGTAAACAGAGAGCGGGCTGTCATGGAGAGGAGACTGAGGGCCTGATTGAGTTGTCTTGACAGAGAGACGGCTGCGATCTCTTACCTCTCTCCACTGTTTGGACTCGACGCCCTGCGTGTACAACACCACCACTGAGAAGAGAGAGAGAGCAGGAGAATACATCGTCACTACAAAATCTCAATCAA
Organism: Cottus gobio; assembly: GCA_023566465.1. NCBI lineage: Eukaryota > Metazoa > Chordata > Actinopteri > Perciformes > Cottidae > Cottus > Cottus gobio. The sequence goes on along the minus strand of CM042215.1, from coordinate 14,487,366 downwards.
GCATCCTGCTTCTTTAAATGGTGTTTGGTTTGCTCCCTCTTTGCTCACATCCATCATTAATTATCCTGCCATGCCCTGACAGCATAATTAAGTGCCAAGCTTGATGATGCCGCATTGCATGACATTCTGGGTTTCATTTCCACGTACAAAGAACAAAGCTATAAAGCCAGATCTCAGGATCCTGCAGCACAATTTAAGCTGTGCAATCAAAATGCAATTTCTTAACAGTAGGATTCTACGGATTTCTGTTTGATTTTGCGACTTCAAATGAGGCTGAGGCTGGCGAACACGACGTGACCTGTCATATATCCTAAGGTTCATCTTCAGGGGAATATAAAATAGGGCCAGTGTGATATTTTCCCGGTAGCTTATTTACACAGGGCTTGAACCTCCTCCCTATTATAATAAATGTCATGAGAGTGTATCCATTCTCTATCCCTCAGGGAGTATCAAAGAAAATCCCTTTATGGAGGTTCCCCATGTGTCTCACCAAAAGATACCCATTTGTATTCAAAGGATGACTTTTATTCCCTGCATGCATTAAGGTACTTTCAGTGAGGAAAGGTTGTCACATTACTGTGCAAATGATATGCGGCTATCGAAGGAACACTTTGAAATAGCAGAGTAAACGAAATCAAAGTAATGCTCAGCAAAAGTAAAAAGTATGGCTTCGCAAAAGGAGAGGAGGTGTCAATGAACCGTATTCTGAACAAGCAAAAGCTAAACTGCAATTAGCATTATAAAAAAGTTGAGAACTTACATGGGTCGGATTTGGAGAAAGTGTCTCGGTCCAAGAGATCCCTGTATGAGAAGGAAACAGTCACACATTAAGTTGGTTTAAGTTGGTTTAATTTCACAGACAGCTGTGCAAAAGTTGGGGAAAATCCCATTTGAAAAGAGCGACACAATAATTGCATGGTAATTCACAACCACACTTTACTTCAGATAAACCATACTGTCTAATAGGAGATTGTTTTTTTTATTATTATTATTCAAGTAAGTGTAATAGTAAGACAGAACAGAAAGACATTTTGATAACTGCTAATCTCAAAGTGAAGCATTCTTGAAAATATTCAAAATACTTTTTTTGTAATGTGGCCTTGTTCTTTCATTAAATTACATTTAATTTAGCTGAAGCTTTTATCCAAAGTGACTTACATGCTATACAGTAGACTGTAGACACAGCAACAGCGAGCAATTAGGGTTAAGTGTCTTGCTCAAGGACACAACAACACGGACTGGCTGAACCAGGGTTCGAACCAGCGATCCTCTGATTGAAAGTCAGACCTGCTAACCACTGAGCCACAGTAGCCCCCTGTCTTTTGTTTATGATCTTATTTTCTACCAAATTTCATAACTAATACCGATGAAACTGGTAAGTAATTAAAAGATATATGGCATCAATGAAGAGAACAGAAGTATCAAAAAACTCCCATGGGCCCATGGTTATACTTTATTTGAATGGTGACGTTTGTTCTTATTTTGTTTTATATGTCATATAGCAAATGTTTGACAACATTTCAACCGGACCACATGCTAAGCAGCCATTTTGTCGTAGCAGTCACAGAAACAAAATAAATTCAATGAAGAAAAATTGTACTATAATTTGAGCCATTATATCCAAGAAAATCAGTCAAATCAGTGCATTATTTTTGTGCACCTTAATTGACCAGAGAAGGAATTAGAGCTGTAATGATTAATTGATTAAGTGATCGACAAAAAACAAAACAAAATCAGCAAAAACGTAAAAAAAAAAGTTATTTTTCGAGTAACAATGGAAAACCTTTTGTGGTTGCAGCATCTCAGATGTGAGAACGTTTTGCTTGTCTGTGTCTCGTAGGATAGTAAACTGAAACATCTGTGTTTTGGAATGTTGGTCAGACAAATAATTGTTAGTCGAAGCATTAACTCCTAATCTGACATGGGTCAAGAAATCTTTCCGGCACACATGAGCAACTTTCATCAGAATGAAGAGTGAGCTCTTAATATATCCATGACAACACAAAGGAAATTGTGACGTAATCAGCTCCATCAATGCTCAGGAGCACAGAGAGAAGATGAGGAGTCTAGCTGTCATCTGGCATCAGGGCTGCTGTGAATGACAGGATACCTCCAACAGCCTTTCCCACACTTTTAAATCCTCTAAACCCTAAAAAAAAAAAAGAAAACGGCCTTGCTCGCTGTGGAGGTGCTCTACCGTTCCCTGTTGCTGATCATCATCCAACACCTTCATAAGCAGCCAGACACTCTGATTGTCTTTCAGACTCATTCAAGATAAGAAACCCGCAATCAGCATTAATATTATTCATTCAAGCTCAATTTTTAGTCCGTTCCAGAGTGGATTTTGCGTGTGTTTCTTTGGGAGCCATGGATGTTTTCAAGACCACGCCAGACATTCCCTTTAGTATTTCCTTCTGTCACTGTACAATATCTAACAAAGCAGGTATTACCTTTAAAACATAAGGCTACTGAGTATCAATCACTTAATGCAACATTTTAAATGAGACATGATCTCATTAGCTTATCAGTAGAATGAAAAAGCCTATGAACATGTCTTGTTTCCGCTCCCTGGTTGTGAGCAGCGTCAATAAATAACTTGCATGCAGCTCAGAACAATGACCATCCCTTTAGGGGACGGCAGGTTTCCAGGGCTGAATACAAGAAAGGGGGCTTCATTCATGTGCACATCATTCTGCATTCCTGGACACAAACTCCTCTGTCACAGGGAAACAGGGGATAACAGATGCAGCTTGGTTAGGTATTAGCCTTGGGCTGACCTGACTACAGTTGGAACATTGTCAGTGTAATTATCATTGAAGATAACAAAGCCATCCATGACTAACTGCCTCTTTGTATCCACCTGTAACCGTCTGGCATCCATTACCCTCCGACAATTAGCCCGTCCATCACCTCGTCCCGTCACGCAGTGCAGAAGAGAACGTGCAACGTGAAAAACATGACATCCTATTTTCTCATTTACATAATGTACGGTAGAAAACAAGCCTTTGTTTGTGGTGCTGGACCTCATGTTGGTCTTGGAGAACATTTCTATTCCAAGGAGAAATGATTTGTATACAGATTTACACACTAGTGCAAATGAATCCACCATCTTACTGTTCACATGGCCATAAAACATACAATGGTGCCACAGAATGTGTATTACCATCTCAGATAATCAGTCTGCTTTCACTGCCTATTTAACAAATGAACTACTTCTCGCTACGAATCTCGGCAGGATAAGAGAAGATCATTATCCCGAAAGCTGATGTAGAACAAGTTTGTTGAAGATAAAGTTCATTGAAAGTAGGACAAAAGTAATTAGATCCAGCAAGTTTTCATCTACACCACATTTCATCTGTCAGCCATCTTTCATACTGTAGCACTTTTGTGATCACTATGGCCATCTTATTTAAGACACGTGAATGAAAATGTCAAACATCACTCTTATTCCTCTTGATCTCACCACCTTCATTAAAACTGTGCAAAAAAAATGATCTCCTCAAGTCACTGGAGCATTTAATATTTTATCACATGTGAAGCAAGAGTCTGGAGTGCATTATTAGATGTGGAACAAACAAAACAACAAGAAATTAAAGTTAATTTCACTTGAAAGAAATAAATATATAATTTAAATAGCTTTCATTCTCTGTCTAATCATCCCTAACAAAGCAATTTGTTTATTCGTCAGTGAATTAAGCTTTCAGTTATCGGTTATGCACACTTTGATTAAGGCAGCACCAGGAAAATCGGCAAATGATGAATTAGTATCACCAATGCATGAACTCAAAATCTGCAACTCTCTCAGGCTGTATAAATGACAATAAACGTTAAATATTTCGAAACCTTTCCACTAGAGGCCAGGAGTAAAGGAAAGTTGACCTCTAAAACGTGACTGCCTGCTGAACTCAAATTTAGAAGAATGTAATAGGAGAACACGCTCCCTCTCGGTCAGTTCCCTGGAGATACTTTAGCAGCTTTTGGTCAATGTGGCCGATTATTAAACAGAGAAATGTGAGAATTAATTCCTGTTCCCACAGTGCCTTATTGTCACGAGTCTCTTAAATCTCCTCCACTTTCTTAGAGTTGTCGAAATCATAATAGGCACTCTGGCGAAATGGCATCTAATTCAGTGGAAAGTGTTTTTAAATTGTCTTGAATCTGGCTTGCCAATTCCAGTACGCACTGCTGCCCCACTGTGTTTTAAAAGGACACAACACATATCAGCTTGAACGTCAAGTCTTTGACTGGGTTGGAGGAAGGAAAGTCTCTTTATTACATTAGAGACATTGGGAGATTGCTGGGAGGAGAAAGTGAAGGACAGTCAGCATTTTCAGGTCACTTCACTTTCACTACTGCCCTATGGCCTTCTCTTTTTTGATTGAGGACAGACATTTTCTTTCCACTCATACAGCACAGGGGCAATAGGTCTAACTTTTGTCTAATATGGCCTTGAGCAGCCTCTCAGGGGTGAAACGGTCAGCGAGCCAAACACGTGAAATATATGCTGCAGCAGACGTCAGCGGACCCTTTACAAACTGGAGGAATCCCATTATTTAGACTGAAATATTACTTTCTTTGAGAGTGTTTTTGTAATTCTTAAAAATAAATATCAACAAAATATTATGCAGGACAGAGCATCAGACACATATGTCAAAGAAACTAAAACCACAACTGATAAAATCTAATGAACTCCTGCATTTCATTATAGGAAATGATGTCTGCCTGCATTGCATAACTGAATCCCCTGAATAGCGACACATTCACAGTAATGTTGCTTTTGTCTGGATCTCAAAAACTCCCCTCCGTTTCATTCAATGTACAATGTGGTCCCTTTATTAGTTTTAGACCCATCTGCTGACCTTCACTGTGATGGCACCATGGTGTCTTCTCCTCCTCCGTCTGTTTAATTATTCTGTTTCTGTTCAACCCGGGAACTCTCCAGGTCGACAATACCTGCAGCAGAGCACTCCCTGGGCGGCCGTCTCGCGGGCAGTGACAAAGTCTCAGTCCTAAAGCTGCTACTATAACAGATGAGAATTCACGTACGCCGTGACTCCCTGTTTTAGAGTGGCTTTTGGCACGTGACCAATGTCCGACCAGGGAATAATATCACCTCTAATTGCACAGTGTGACAGCTCGGGGTTTGAGCGGTGAAAGGTCTCTTTTGTGAGGATTTGAGGGAGATGCACACGCTGATACTGTGGTTGTTAAAACCCTGGCAGAGCACTTTGCACTTAGCCTACTGTTAGGAAACCCAAGCTGCAGATATCTTTGCAGGCACACACTAACCATGTACTACACACACTGTCGACTTAACATCACATTAAATTCTACATTAGAAACCCAGTAAAGCACAGTAAAATATGTCTATGTTCATACATATTTGGGCTTTGAAATGACTAAAATCATTAACTTTGAGATAAAAAGAGAGAAAGTTATCTCTGCTTGGATTCAGTGAAGTGTGGAGGGGAGAGAGCAGGGTCAACATGTTCATGATAATAAAGCTTTCAAAGAAACTTTCTCAGATTCTAACACTAATTGATGTTAGCAAGGGACGAGCTGCGAGCGTAGCATATAGGTGGAAACAGAGAAGGGCAGTTGTCTAATAAGAGAAAGCAGTACAGCAGGAAAAGAGGTGGTGAACCATAATGGCCACACACCTCTTCACTCAAACACTCATTAACCTGACATGAACACTGGGCTTGAAATACATGTTCTACACAGTTTTACGACAGATAGTCTGTCAATCAGACTGAATTGCGATTTCCTTTGACTTTACGTCACGGACGTTGCGGTTGCTGCTTTTTCTTTTACATTTGTCAAACATTTGAGACACTTACTACATTTACAACAACATTTACAGAGTACACATGTGTTCTTAGGTGTTGCCTGAAGAAACTAAAATAATTATGTTTTAAAAGTGTAAATAAGAAAGGGAGGATTTTTTAAAAGACAAACAATGTACTCATGTGTAGGGCTGAGAGGGGTGGTGTGGGTGTGTATGAGGGGTTAGGTCTGTGCATGCAGTGTGAGTATAAATCTGAATGTGTTTTATGCCCATAAATATGTTTGATTTTTTTTTTTTTTTAAAGGCCCTTTTAGGAAGGGGCATTTGAAATTTACAGCAGCTAAATGCTGTAAATTAATCTTTAGTTTTATAAATATAATACATTTGCTATTGTTTTTTCACGTGGGTTAGGGTTAGGGTTAGGGTTAGGGTGCGAAATAACTTCAAACAATAAAAAACATTTAAAATACAAAAATAAAAAAGTATAAAAATGAATTACAAATAAACAAAGCCAATTGCATTGGGAAATTGTTGTGCAGTTCTCTATGTATATTGAATCTGTTCCCACCAAATAAACATGAAATGAGGTGTGTGTCTTTCGGAGGTCTGGAACCAGGCAACAACAGACCTGACAGAAAGTTCCTCCTATAGGCTGATATAGATTTTAAGTCTTGAAATGAGCCAGACAGAGAAAACATTTAAATCATGTCATCAATCTGATGAGAGTTGTTACTGTCAATCAATTAAATGAGATTTTTTTTAGGAAACTGTATTGATACTAATTTACTTTGATTAACTTTGTTTATTCTCGTATGAATAGCAATGTGAAACATAAATACTTTTATGTTTCACATTGTTTTCACATTGTTTCAACATTGTTCAACATGTCGACACCCTTTCTGTCCTCTGGTCTAGCTACTGTGCACCCTCAAAACACTCATCATCTCGGTGGTAACACTGAAGTCACTGATTGGTGGAATGTTTATAGCGCAGTTGATCACTCATTTGTTCCTCCCTATATAACCACCACTCAATAATTAGCACTGCATTGTGTGATCGATAGCAAAAGGTAGTGTACATGTATGGACACTACTTTATTTGCTCCATTGAATATTTTTTAAGGACACTAGCGGATCCATCTACAACTCAGAATTTAGACACTCAAATATATATTTTTTTAACAATTAACAATTTCAGACAGCTTGTTTCTGCCTGTATTTGGTAAGCTGTGTTCATTGATATTCTGTCAATCAATGACAAAGCCTTTCGGCCAAAACACATTGGTGTCACCCATGTAATATTTAAAGGAGCAGTGTGGAGTATTTAGGGGGATCTATTGCAAAAATGAATATTATATATATATATATATACATATAAACATGATTTGTGCCGTCGTTACTTTAGAATGAGATGTTTATATCTACATACAGAGCGGGTCTCCTCTTCACAAAGCAGAACAGACTTAATGAATTTAGACTAACTGACAGCTTCCACAGAAGGCTATAATCATTTATATTCATCAGTTTTGTAGCTTGTGCTTATGTTTATCTTGCTCAATTCACACAGTTTGACTAATAATCCATTTCTCTAAAGGCAAAATTAATTAATTTGTACATTTTCATCATGGGCATACAGCTCTGTGGCAAAAGCACACACACACACATATTTTCCCCAACACAGCCACAAATGTCCCTTTTGGCTAAAGTATAACATCATACTCTGAATGTATCTCGCAAAACAATTACTCTCTCAGATAAGTTTAGAAATGACAATAACCTGACATTGAGCTTGTTGAGGCCTGTGGCTGAGACTGTCAACGAGGGAGAGACCTTCAACAGATGAAACAAAATGTGGAGAAATCTTCACACAGCAACCTGTCGCACTTTGTACAAATCTGCCACCACCTCACACATTTCCCAGACAAGCTGTGATGTTAGGTCAAATAACCCTTGATACAGAAATCCACTGACATACTCAGCTGATCCTTCAGGTTCGCTGAAAATAGTGACAAAAGCAGCAGCTTGATACTTCTGAGCCAAGAGGGACTTGATTTCTTACTGCTGCACCACGCTCTTGACTTTTCCTGTCATTCCAATCAACACTTTCAGTTGACACAGCCAACATGCAGAGTGTTATACACCACTGACACGGCACCACAAACAACTGGGTTTCCATGGGATCCCCCTCTGCTGTCATCAATCCCAAATGAGAATATATTAATAACACTGACACCAACACAAGCCAAGTGTCTGGGATCCAAACTCATTTTCACTGTGTCAGGGGTTCATGCATAATCATCCGCTTCATCGACCTGTGAGACTCGCCTGCTGCAATCTTAACGTCCCCAAATTGGAATGAAAAAAAAATCTTGGCACCCTTGTGTCTCTCAGCCTTGATCCCCAAAACAGATGTGACACATCACTAACACACCGCACACACAAGCCAGCCTGCGAGATAAAAGCTGCAAGCTCGCCCCAGGTCAGTCTTAACCCAGAACACGATATGAAAAGAGCAGCACGGTGAAAACACTGCAAATTTAACTTTCTCTCCTACTCTGAGATCTTTTATTAATATTTCATGCTCTTGCACAATGCAAACTAGTGCAATTCAAACTTGCTTTCTGCCAGAGAAAAACAAGAGGATGTTCCAACCACACAACAACGGTAACCAGGATTGAATTAGATCAACAACTACCACAGCATTTAACAAAACAACAGCAGCTGAGTAACATGACATAACAAAGCATTGGAATAAAGAAAAGGTTTTCACACAGCTTGAATCCCAATTGCTCTAGTCAAGCAATTGTTTTTGACAGAGTGAACGACGCCAAACACATACTAATTGTCCTGATGATTTCATTAGGCGTCCCCCCCTGTTGCAATGGTTGCCTCAGGAAGAGTTCAGCTCAGGAAGCCTGCCAAATGTTTTAAGATTGAGCCTTGGGAACCGTATCGGGTGGCTTTGTGCACAAGGTATCATCTCCTGCTAGCATTTGTCACAGGAAGCTGGCAGTCATGTGACCTCTTGTGTGTTTCACGAGGTAATGAATCCCTCGGCAGCAGAGTGGCCATGTTGAGTTAGATCCCCCCAAGCATTGGAGTGCATTGATTGGATGCGGTGCTACTCTAACCAATCTATCACAGCAAATGAATGGTTACAGCGAGAGCCGAAGATACAGCAGAGAACAGGAGGAGACGGACATGGAGCATTGTCTTCATCCTGATAAAATGTGCACTGGAGGCTGATAAAGTTCACTGTTCAAGCTGTCAGGTTGGGGAAGGAGTGAAGTGGAAGGGAGGGTGGCTTTGTCAGCTGATTGCACTTTTAACAGGAGACCTGTGGTTTGATTCGTCACGCTGCAAAGGACCAATACATTTATATAATATTCCCTCGGTTTGACGTGTTTTAAGTGGGAAGATATGAAAATTGAAGCCAATTGAAGCCACGTCATTGTGCTTGGTGTGTATCATGTCCTCACAATGATATAGTGTCAAAATCTGGGATTTTCATCAAATCATTGTTATTTTTTTTACCTTCAATCTCCTCTCAGTGGTAACTTTCTAACAAATGAGATTCCAAAAACTAATCTTTCATGAGCAAGAAATAATGTGTCCCTCGCTCTGCTCCGATAAGGGTTGTAAACCTCTGTGGAGCTTGTCGGGCTTATCAGCTCTGGTCCCTCATTCTGGTCACAGAGGCACATAGTAAACAGTGCTTTAACAAATCGTTACTGGCATCCTGTCCATGGATCTGTACTGTGACGAAGAGAAACACAGAAACAAAACTAATCGTGAACTGAAGATCCACGTGTCAAGCCTTTAGGGGCGTTGTGGTTTTCATCTGTGTGCACATTATTTTTCCGACATTCATTACCAAAAGTGTGCTTCACAGTAAAACCGCAAGAACTGAAGCGCCAGTTTCCCTTAAGTCATTGTACGTGGGAACTCTGAGACGGTCTGGTAAGCTGATAGAGAGAAAGGGCACATTTTACAAACGAGCAGAATTCACTTTTACTACTTTGGTCATAATTAAAGCATGATGTAGCAAACCACATAGACACCGTATGAAATATTCATCAGAGCTTCAGTATTAACTAATGAACACACTCACAACTGCCACAAGAAGTGGGCTCAAGGTTGTAAAAGCACAGGGGACCTGGCCTAAACCACTGAAATGTATTAGCTGGCATGCATTTGGTAAGGCAGATGTAGAAATAGTCGCCACTTGAATTTGAAGAGCCATCTTATCGCTGAGTTGGAGCTTGCGGCTAAGAAGCAGATGCTCTGGACTCGGCTCACTGGCTGACCTGTGAGCAAAACCAATCAGAGCTATAGACTGGGAACAATGTGCTGTGATATGCGCTTGTTTTGATAAGGGGTTGTCTGTTTCAGTCCCTCCAGTTTTTCAGCGAGCTTTTTGTAATATTGACAGAGGGTTATGAGAATGCCTGCGGGGCTGCACGCCACAATTCAATTCCATGTGCGCTGCAATCTCCGAGCTTTCAGGCTTACTAAATCAATTACACAGAGTTGTGGAGCCTGTGCCTCTCACCCACGTCACACCCATTGTTTCTATTTGCTTCTATTGGATGGACCAAAGACACACTTGAAGATAAGTGGGAGGAATAGCTTCATGCATGGCTACGTGTTTAACTTTTGAGCTGTCCAGGGTTTGATCTTTGAAGCAATCCTCTGAGGTCAGACATGAGCTACAAGCAAGTCACAAAGAGGAACCGACAGGACCTGAAGTCTTCGCATCGAAAATAGACAATGTTTCAAAGCCCAATGAAAGCAGAAAATGTTTTTTTCTGCTCAAACTGTGTCCTTGAGCAAGTCTTTGTTTGGAGAGACATTAATGACAGACTAGGGAGCTGCAGATTGACCGGAGGGCATCTACACAGATCCTAGCTTAAAGTATGAAGGTCTGAGGGAAAAAAAAACATAAGTGTGTACCAACAGGGAGTCCAGCTGCTATTCACAGCACAAGCCCCACAATGGACAAAACACAAGCTGCTCCATACGCAGACCGTATACACATTCTCACCAAACACACGCACACACACACACACACACACACACACACACACACACACACACACACACACACACACACACACTTTCTCTTGCCTCAGTTCTACACACAATGTAATACATTTTGGTTACATAAACGCAAGACCCCAGGCCTTTGCAGGGTTTAATGCTGTTCATTTTCTTTTACCAGCACCCCTCTCCCCATAGCTGCACCATCCTCCCAACCTGCCATCTCTATAAAGGTTAACAGATTTCTTTTGAAAGGTGACTTGTATCCAAAATGGGTTAAAAAGTCGCCTACATGGCCACTGCAATGTTGGGTTTGTTGAACAACTTGAACAAGAATATCAAAATGGAGGACATAGCAGCGTCTGCAACAAGAGTGCGTGAATGCAGATTTCAAGAAGATGTCAGAGAGAGGAAAGGATGAAAATGAAATGTTTAGTTGTTGAATATCTGGCTTGTGGCTGAACATACATTATTATCTGAAATCTCTATGGGACACTTTTCAACAGTAGTGCACATGGGAACACATCATTAATATGCATATAATAATTATGCAGATGCCAGGAGTTACAAAGAGTTAATCACTGTGGATTATGGCAAAATTATACACAGATGAGGAGTCCCTGAACACGAGAGACATTAATTAAAACTGTGCCGACTGTAGTCGTCGACCTTTATACCGCCCCTATGTTGCAGCAGCATACTGTATACAGAGGCTCTACCTGCAGCCAGCGCGGCCCCGCCCTATCCACATCTTCGTGGTATTCGGGGTTGTGGGGGAGCTGTGATTCACTTAAAGCTTAATGGACAACGAGGGCGAAAATATTTAGTTACAATTGATGTTTTCACGTTTCTGGGACAAATTGTGTAGTTTTCGGATGTGAAAACTACACAATTTGTGAAGCGGCTCCACGGCTCCACACACGACAAGTTGTCTCGGGGGAAACCTCTCCGGCACGCCAACAAACTCTATGACTGTCGATATCTCGTGTGGCACGCGACTTAGCGCGCGCAAACACACACACACACACACACACTAACACACCGCGCAGTAGACTCACGAGACACGCTGAGTCGAGAAATGGAAAAGTACAGAGATTGTCAGATTTACGGCACGTTGTGTATTTCACTATACGATTGAAGGAAATTCTGAACATCACTGTGTATAATGACAATTGGGTGCAGCGGTATTTCATTATTTTATCATCTTATATGTCTTTCAGCAGAGCAATACACTCTGTGAAATATTTTACCTTCAAATTAATTTTACCTTTGTAGTTTATTATTCTTCAAAATGTTTAACGTAGTTCTTTTCAGCACCAACATGTTAAATGTTAAATCGTTACTTGTTACAAACACTGTCCTGTCTTCTCACGGCAACACGCACATAGCGTGCGGAGCTCCCCAAACCCTGGCGCAGACAGCAGCATCAGCAGCGGACTCACCTGCAGGACACGGTGATCTCCACTTTGGTGGCCGGGATGCTCCCACTGATGGCATCGAAGTCATGGACCGTCGCCGTGGCCTCCACTTTGTCCATAACGTCTCCCTCCATGTGTGCAGGAGACCCAAGCCAGCTCCCTGAGCCGCGTGAGTCCCTCTGAACCTGGAGAGTCGACGGTAGAGAGCCGGAGCGCAGCGGGCAAGCGAGCAGGAGAAGATACGGTCCAGACAAACCTCCTAAGTGCTGTCCATTGGACGGGCAACAGCATGGAAAGTTTACTGGGAGACTGCAGCAATGAGGCGATTGATTTGACGAAAGTGGGATCACATGCCAGGACGCATCAGCACCAACCCCGCTGTTTACCAGGCAAAGAATGAGCTCTTCTGCTGGAGCAGCGTTAGAAAAGTAAAAGCTGTGAACTCCACCCCTCCTGCCTGCATTATCCTACATGCTGGGCTGCGACGGACACAACTCGTTGCAGATTCAAGCTGTCGCTCTATGGCTGGGCGGATCGTTATTTCGCTCCAAATTGGTTTTAGCCGCTAAATTAGCACCAAGGAGCATGAATATAGAGTGCAATTGTCCTTTCTCGCTGCTTTGGTATAATAATGGTTGGGGGTTCCCTGCAAATTAAATAACTGCCTCAAATAAAAGACAAAATACAATTTTCAAGCTGAACCTTTCGGTCGCACGCAAACGATGAATAGTTTATTTTCACCTAATGTTAAAATCACATCAGTTCCTTCAGAGCCACCAGCTGTATTAATAATTGAAAGGCGGCCTGGTCCTCTTTCAGCATCTGGACAGCTCCTTCAACTCATGCAGCTTCAGCACAGGCTCGTTCCTCGCTTATCTCGCCAGTAAAAAGTGACGTGTTTATATATATATATATATATATATATATATATATATATATATATTCATCTCCAGGATATTGCATGGGAGGCTGTGTTCTCCCGGGGGAGCCCCATTTATGTTTCATCGTTTTCTCGATTGAACTATGGATGAATTTAACATATCAAACATAATTCACAGGTAAACTGCTATTGTGTGGATGCGTGTGTGTGTGTGTGTGTGTGTGTGTGTGTGAGTGATTGCTTCTCCCTTGCAAACATTTACTTTTTCTTTTTAAGAAATCACCTAAAGCCATTCACACAGTACATCAAAGGCAAATAGAGGAACAGCAAATAAACCCTTGTCAATTTAAACAAAGGTATTAAGAGCTGCATCAATTTAAGACAAATACAAATCATACTATATGCGACAGACTGAAACACCTAGGCTACATAAGATGTTCCACATATCACATATGAATCATGCAGCTATAGAAACTAAATGAGGTCCATTACGTTCCAAATGTCATTTCTGAGCAGCAAGCATTGTGGAAGGTCTATTTGTAACCCACTGCTATATAGTTACACTTACATCCGAGAGTAAGACTTGGGCTGATGAGGACTGTACATTTCGGACACAGCACTACCAGAGTGCAGCTTCATCATTAGGCATGTTCACTCTGTAATTAGGCCGTGTGGTGGCCTTGGTTGGTTGATTTTCAGCTCCCTTCAGTACGCTGTCCCCTGCTGCCTGCTGTGAGGCTCTCCACTGTTCCAACCCACAGCCACCCCACTTCCTGTGGCTGTGGCAGGAGTGTAATTATGGCTGTATGGACCCTCTCTGCAGGGAGTCCGTGTGTGAGTGAGCAGTGATGCAACGCAAACCGGCTCAGCAGGCCTCAGCATCAGCAGAAGGAGGAGGCCAGATGACAGGATACAAACTCCAACATGCTGGTGTTCTGCAGCGAAGAGTAGCTCACAGCAACAAGAGAAGATGTTGAAAGTTATACATATTTTGATTCAAACATTGTATTGAGAATTATTAAACATTTGACTCTATTACATTTATCTGCTGTTACTTTTCAGGCAAAGATTACATTCATGAATATGTATATGAAGCATACAATCTATTGATGCATATGCAAATAGAGTATGTAAATCATTTAAAAGTTATAAGCTAATCACAATATTGTTCAAACTGGAATAACAACTCAAAGTTTTTCCTTAAGGCATTCATACTGTTGCACTCATCTGTACAAATGAAAAGTGACAGAAGCAGTTGTGTGCAGAATGAAACAAAGAGAGTTCAAGTGCTGCCTACTTTCTTACCGCCACACACCTGGCCACCTGTCAATCTGTTGTGAGGCGAGGGGGATCTGATGTTGTTTGATCATCAACAGTCACTTCAATTGCAACATATGAAAGCCTTCAAGCCACATTAGGATAAACATTAGCGCTGCTTAGCATAAAAATAATGTTTACATTTCCACAAAATGGTGCCGCACGATTGTTGTGCAGGCCGGGGTCACAAGTGTCAACGTTCTTAACGCTTCGCACACCAGCCATTTTTTGGCAAAAATTGCGAATGTGTTGCAGCTGAAACTAAATAGTGATTATCTCCACAAGTACAAGGTATTTGAATAATTTCAAGAGGTATAATATACAGAAAACCCTTGTGAACATAGATAATACGTTCATATATGTGTTAGTGGTATATTGGTTTATGATAGTACACAGAAAAGAAATTATATATATATATATATATATATTTAAAAAATCCAAACTTAATTTTTATTTTCGTAACTATATTCCCAAACGCTTTTTTGGCTTTGATTGAGTGAAGCTAAGTATTTTTAATAATTATTTTAGTTCCAAAATTTAGAGAAATTGTGTCAACTCCGCTGAAGCTAGAAAGTTCCCACAGTTCTTGGTGGTCTTTGAACAGTGCTCGTTTCACTACATCCATGTGCTGTGGCCAGAGCAAATTTGTTTTTGCTGGACATAAATGGCATTGTTGTGTGTATCTTTGTGAGGCTTTGTTTGACAGCAGATTTGGCTCAGAATTACAAACCTGTAGAGTTTTGTGTGTAGCTTCTTGCTATCTATGTTAAATGGCATATTTTCAAACTCGAGGTGTGTTCTCGAGACACTTTTGAGTCATACTTATGTTAATATTTATGGTGGAATTGTGTTTTTTTTCACATACTATTTTTTTTTACTTTGAAGCTCAGAATTTGCTGAATCTTTTGAATATTGACATAAATGGGTCTGCTAATGATTCTGGGTTGATATGACCATCAAAACACATGACACTCATTTTTAAAAACTCGGACCCCATATGGGGTCCTCGTGCTAACATTTAAAGATTTAAACGTTGGTTTCTCCCCGAGCAGACATGATATCTTTCGGGCTTATCAGGGATATTTGTGGGATAAGAAAAATACCTCTTGAGATAAACCAATAAGATACAACCCCATGCCAGGTAATAACAGGTAAGTAGAAATTACTCTTTGACAATGACTAGGAAACCCTGTATGACCTACTGAACTACAAAGTAGGTCTTGCATAGCATAGCTAAGCCTACGGCGTCTCCACATGTCAGCAGAGTAGCTAACGTGTGGCGCTTGTATCTTAGCTTCAAGCTCATAAATCTATATTGACTCAAACAAGACTTTTCTGGATCATAGCTATATGTCCCATCTAAAGCAACACCCTACATCAATGTGCCACCTTCTGATTTTTAATAGTGTGTTTGGTCATCTTGTGAATCTGACTGATGTTTGCAAACTGTTAGATATCCTGAATACACAGGACACCATTGGCATTCATTTGGAGTCTGTTCCTATCCACTTGACAAATGAAAGTTCAATATTTACAATGCTTTTTAGCTCTGGTGTGCACCAACTTCAGATACAGGGCAGGGCAGATAAGGTCCAGAGCTATTTCACTGAATATGGCTGCTGAAAACATGGCTGCTGATGAGAGCAGCGCGAGTCAAAAGTTATGTAGTAAATCATTTAGTAAATCAGGGCGACTGTGGCCCACTGGTTAGCAGGTCTGACTTTCAATCAGAGGATCGGTGGTTCGGTACGGTCTACTGTATAGCATGTCATTTGCTTTGGATAAAAGCGTCAGCTAAATGTAATGCAATGTTTACTTTGCGTCTCACTGCTCTTAATTACTGTAAATGTGCAATAAAACCCAAAGAGACTGAAAAGCTGCATATCCTCCTGAGCTGCAAAGTTGGGTGATCATTCTCAGTGAATTCATCATTACTCTATCACATTGTCAGACACAGTCATTTTATTAGAACAATAACTAGAAAGGTGCACTTACAGATCACCGGCAGGTGTGGTAACTGTGTCTCTGCAGAACAGAGTTTGTAGAGTTTGCAGTTAGCTAAACACACCAGCAAAAACAATAAAAGTGGGGATACCGAGGTCGCCATAGACATACAGTCTAGGGCTTTCCCCCACTGTGTCTCTGGGCACAGAGTAGTGCCTAGGATTCAGCAATGAGTCAGCAGGCAGTCAATGAAAGCATAAAACAGGCAACAAATAGTGTTGTGAGAAAGTGTGAGTCTCCACAACCATGAGACCCCTTTGAGCATACAGCCACAACTAGGCACCCAAAATAGTATGCAGTAGGCTGCAGCAGAATGCGTGATTAAACACTTTTCTACTGCGGTACTGCTACATATTGAGTTACGACACATACTGAATACTTGTTCTCCCACTGAAGGTTACAAAAAAACATCTTGTAAAACCTGCTGTCATTTCCTGTTTTTATGAAAAGATAGACGTCAGAAAGTCTGTCATCTATTTTCTGTGCAGTCTGAAAACAAGCATCTACTTGGAAAGGAACATCTGTGAAGTAGCATAGTGTAAATGTACCGTGAAAGAAATACTAGATATAAATTCTCGAAATGATAGTTGCCAAAAGGGGAATTTTGTTTGTTTTGATTCAGTTTTTCACATCTATGTTGAAAAGCAGACACTTTTCAAGGACAAGTTTGCCATCTGTGACAAAGTTTTCTGTGTTCCAGTGCACAAAACCTGACTACTGAATGAAGGAACTTTCCGTATTTTGTTTTCTCTCTCACTGAGAATAAACAATGTCACATATGCATCTTATCAGCATCAGACAGCAACGCAAGAAGGCATTTAAAGGTTTCTGGGGATTCATTTTGTAACTGATAGTTATATTAGTCTAGCCATCTTCATCGCTCTCCTCATTTAGCAAACTAACTTTTTTGTTGAACATTTTAGTTAAACTTTAGGACTGAGGAACTTTCATGACCCTCAGGAACCAGGGATTCAATTTATTTCCCCTGCGATCATTTCAGGTGTGAAAACAAGTCCATGCACATAATGAATAATTTGAAGTAATATGCAAAAACAGAAAGAAAAGAAAATCCGTACCAATCAGCATGTTTTTGGCAGAGACAGAAAGTAACACTCTGAACTCCATATACATTTAGAATTATTAACTTCTGAGCATAAATATAGCAAGAAACAACTCTACAATCTTACAACAATGTAGAGATATAGCAGAGTATGGCGTCCTGAGCAGTCACTCTTCCTCTGTGTCTGTTATAATCCAAGCCTCTCTGTGCTTTTTTCACAGACATATTAGTGCATGTAAATCCCTGAGTGTGCGTCCCACTGACGAGCTTATCAGCGCTCTGCACGGCTCTCATACTACGGATAACCTTGTTTGCACTGTATGCTTTTAGCACCGTTAGCTGCTCACTGGTGGCTCAGATCTCAATTTCAAATTTAGCACCTTTAACACAAGCCTTTAATGGTCGTATTCATTATGACGAGAGCAAAGCAAGGAGCATGAGAGGATGGAAGAAATAGGACTTTCATCCAGGAGACCGCAGTTGTTAGTGTTCTGTTTGAAACCAAAAGTTCACACGTAAGTGCGTGACCACGACACATTCTCTTGTGAATTATTTTTATTAAACCTTTATTCAACCAGGAAAGTCCCATTGAAATTAAAAATCTCTTTTTCGAGGGAGACCTGGCCAAGACAGGCAGCAGCATAAAAAAACACATAGTTACAGACAGAAAACACAGAACAAGAAAAGTTAAAAGAAAAATCAAAAGCTAAGAGACAGTGATGTAACAAAGTTAATTTAAAAGACATTGACATTTTTGGGGACCTGCCTCTATCCTTCATTTTAGATTTAAATGCAGTGACTAAAATCAGTTATTTGAGTTTTAAATCATTCTGCAACATGTTCCAAGATGAGGGTGCAGTACTTCAATCAACATTGCACCTGAGTCAAGCTCAGATGATGATCGCATCACTTTGTAGAAGAGAAGGAAACAGGGAGCATGAAATCCCTCTGACGCGATGATGTCCAAGCGATAATGAGGAGAGCAGTGAGTGGATTTACAGTCATACATGAAAGTATAGAGAATAATTGAACTCAACAGGGAAGTGGGGTTTACTCCAACTCTGCTTCATTGTACTGTCCAATTGAGCTGCACTGATGTGAGGTGGATGGAGCTTCATCAAGCATGCAGGGTGGAGGGGGGTGGGGTTCACTCATTCATCTTCAATGTGACTGGAACATGGTGATGCGTGAGGGCACAGCGGGACAAAGTGTCTTTATGTGGAAATGTGTGTATATGCATGACAGGTAGGTACATGTGTGTGTGTGTGTGTGTTGGGATCACTGTCTGTTGCAGAGACTCATTCGTTACACTGATCGAGCACCAGGAAATGTAACGTCAGCAGCCGCTCTGCCGCCATCACTTAAACACTGGAGCGTGTCTGTTTTCAGTGGTGGCGACAGGAAGCGGCCGTGTTTTACTGTGGCGGGGCTCTGACACTTTCCTGTCAGGAGTTCATTAAGTTGAGAAAGAGATTCACGACCCCGTAAAGTGAAGGCATTTATTGTTATGGAGTACAGTGGAAATATTTCAGATTTGTATTCTCTTGCTAAAACCTGCTGCAGAATTCACACATCAAATATTTTTTGTGGTGTGAATCTCTGATAATACATTGAGAAGATAAAGTTACAGTTCTGTAAGGATGCTTTAAAAAATACTCAGAGATTTGACTATCTGTGGTTTCCCCTTTTGAAATGATGCACATACACGGTAATTAATTCAAATCATGTTTCCTGAAAAAGAAAAAAAAAAGATATTGCATTTATTGAAAGCTGTCATGCATGCAAGAGTCTTATAACCTTTCATGATTCCCAACTGTGATTGCAAGTCTTTGAAAAAAAGCTTGCACATTTTAATAAAAGAAAATAATACTCTGGGCTTTTCTCATGTCCTCCGACATATCTATTGGTTAGGCATGTGTGACAGCTGTGTAGCGGCCCGGCTGCAGCAGACAGGTGTTTTCTCTTCCACCTCATATTCAAACAAGCAAAATTTAACCAAGAGCTCAGCTTGTTGGGTTATTTGCATTATGTATGGTGATAATGTGAGCCAGTAAGTCATTTGTTGGTTGCACAATTATCAGCTGTGAAATTTGTCAGCCGTTGTAACAATTCTGGAGAGAGAAATAAACACAGAACAACTTAAAGCATCATTAGCAATTCTCGCTTTGTCTTAGAGACCATGGAAGGGTTGCTGGGCTGCCTAATCCACGGTTGAATTGTTACCATTTTATTTCAGACTGTTTCTTCCTCATTTGTGTTCACAGACTCTAAAGGTTTTGCATATATTCTCTTTACAAACTCTTCATACTCTACAACAAAGGAAGACTATATCTGAGCTCCAGCAATGACATCACTTAACCATCTTTGTAGAAATATGAGTTTCACATTCTGTTTGCCGTGTGAGTAGATGGACCAATCAATGCATCCAGTTGCTCTATTTAAATGCCAAGCTGTAACAGCCAGAAATGATCCCTGGAGAAGTCATTTAGGGCTCCTCAGCTGGATGAGACCGCCTCCCTCTGAATGCCAAGTGCCCATAAATTTGTTATAGGTATAATCTGTAAAAGTTAAGGTCCCTCACATCTGCGTGCTTCGTGTGGGCATCTCTGAATAGCGTGGTGTTGCCACACGTCTTCCTGCTTCACTTCACATGCAACTCATCATCCACCAGCAGCCTGACCTAGATCCAGCCATCCCCGTGTTCACATCGTATACATATTCATTGGGCTCTCTTAATCATAAGACAACCCCTTGAGCAGAAGGAAAAACTCTCTAATTAGTTGCTATCATCCAATGGCAGCTCATTGGGCTGCTTTTGTCATGCCTGCTATGTTTTTGTGTGTTGCTGCAGTCGTTTTCATGCAGATTCAAGGGTGGCTGTCATGTGACATACCTGTGGTCACTTGTAAAATTAAGGTTGTAATGATGTATCTCATTCTGATACAATATGTTTGACCCAGTTAACATCATGTGTGCTTGAAGCTGCCTGCTTAGTAGTTCAGAACCCACAACACATGATCATGACTGACTGAAGTTTACAGCTGCTGACACTCAGAGAAACAAACAAAAAGCATGTTTGCCTTCCTTTGTGTTGCTGTTATCCTCAAGAGACTTACTGGTCTTTCATACAAAACGTTTCCTGCAATAAGAAACGACACTAAGATACCAACAATTGTTCACAAAATGATTGACTCCAGTGTCAGTTGTGATTGTAGGCTGATCACATTGGTAGCCCATATCAAGTCAAACCAACAGATGCAGTGAATTGCATCAGATTTCTGGATATGAGCCCATTAACTCTTTGTGATGTTGATCTTTGGGTGTACTAATATATTTGACTCTGCAACAAACAAAATTATCTCAAGCCAAAGGAAAGATGATTGAGATACTTTTAAAAAGCTCTGTTCAGAGCAATAATACAACTGTTCAACTCCCATAAATTGACAAAAAAATCATTGTCAATGATTCTGATCTGGGGATTTGTCCAATATCCAATATGTCCAATATCAACGTTCTTGTCTGGTAATTTTGTTGAGTGTTCCCTCTGACTGGTAAATAGATTTTGACATGAACAATGTGCACCTTTATATTGTATGCTATTTTCAGCAGCTTTACTCAAGTCAACTCTTCTTCTTTATGAAATGAAATCACAAGTATGAAAGGCCACTCAATTAAGCTTTTGGCAACCGAGATCAGACTTCATGAGTTATGAAGCCCAAGCACCTCAGTCCCTAAAATTATGATTATGTACAACTGTCAAACACTGAGAAACAATCAACAGCTTGCAAAATTAGATGCAAACTAGAAGAGAGCTTCTTCCAGTGGGAAGTTTGACAGACTCAGACGTGTTGGAGGGTTTCATGAAATAACTTCAAAGGCTGAAAAAGGTAAAAATGTTGGCAGACAAACAAAAGCAGCTTAAAGTTGACAGGTTCCTCCTTTGTTCTCCAGGGAGAATTCAAAAAGAAATTAATGAGTGTTAATAAACACACACATTTTTGTACTTCTATACTTATGAGGACACTCATTCTCTCTTAGAGATGAACCCAAAGAGAATTATCCCTCAACACGTCAGTTCCCTTCAGCTCTACGGATCTTAGTCTTTCAGCTCATGGCTTTGGTTTTACTAGCGACATCTACAACCCAATGATGTTTGTGGATTTCAGCTTAGCATTCAACACAATTTCCCCCATGAAAATGATTGGTAAACGTTGCACTCTGGGCTTGATTACCTCAGCCTGCAACTGCTTATTACACGTCCTCAACAGACCCCAGGCAGTTCGGATTGGCAGCCGCACCTCCTCTCAGGCTGAGCGCCAGAGCCCCCGGGGCTGTGTGCTCAGCGGCCCCCTGAGCTGTGAAGTCTGCAGATGACGACTGTGATCGGCCGGACTACAAACAATGATTAATATAAAGAGGAAATCAACAACTTTGCAGAGCGATGCTCAGAGAACAACCTACTTTTATGAAAAAGGAGGTGAAGACACTCACCGCTGTATACATCAATGGCGCTGAGGTGGAACAAGTGAACAGTTCGAAGTTGTTGTGAATCGGAATCACAAACAACCAGACATGGTCATCACACATCGCCATCCTGGAAATGGCTGTATTTCTAAAGGAAACATAATAAGGCAAAATCTACAGAGAATAAACTATATTGGTGACATGAAGTGGCAGCGAAGAGCTACAGGGATATTAAAAGACAAAACCCATCCCAGCCACAGCCTGTTCACCCTGCTGCCATCTGGAAAGAGGAATAGAAGTATCAGCTGCCGAACCCCCGGAGCAGCTTCTTTCCTCAGGCTGTACGACTCAAGCTCACCCTCCACCATTAATAAATAAATAGTTGTGTTTTCTTATGTAGCATAAAGGGACTACAACTGCATTTTATTGTGCAACTCTGTGAAGTTAAATGATTGTTGCAGTTTTCTTCTACTCACCTTTTAAAAGACACAAAGATGCCTTGTAGTTTTCCCACAAGTTGTATTTGTTGTGGTGATTTGTCAGACAGGCTTGATGTTGAATGGCTCATGCGGTTAATCAAAAGTAAATCAAGGTTGTTCAAAAACACACTCAATAAAGAAAATAGGCCTTTACAAAAATCAAAACCAAACCAAATCAAAGAGGCCAAACTCAGATAAAATTATAAGCAAACTTACATGTTCTAGAGGTTTACGTTTAAATGGTTGAGAACTGTCTCGTCTCCATCTTCAGCTTCAAATAGCTTACAACCACCTCAAATTAACTGGGGTGCCGTGGAAATTGTAGTCCTATAATTCTTTCTTCTTTGGTCTACAGAGTATACCATTAGGTGGCAATATTGATTTGGCTATTTCAAGAAAACAACAAATGTCTCTATTGACAAATTAACTGGAATACCATCTACATCTGTAACGCGGAACGTTAGAACCCAAGCGCAGGACGAAGGACTCGGGTGTTAGAAAATAATGCTTTTTAGTGCTCCTAGTGAGAGCTAGAGAGTTTACATTGGAGGGTCAAGACAAATAAATAACTCTGTATGGATTATCAAATATTGAATGGATGACACTGTATGTACTACACAAATGTATTAATTAGAATTATGAAATGTATTGAGTGATTGTGGAAGGAATCCTGAAAACATCAGGAGCCCACAAACAGTTACGCAGCCTGAAGATTGGAGCAGATAGATAAGGAGGACGTGCTCAGGAATGTGAGGGGGTTGATTGAAGTCCTGAGTACTGTTGTTTAAGCGAGAGGGGGTTTGGGTTGACCAACACCAAAAGGACGAGGTCTTGTCCAATCAATGGACTGAAAGAGATGCTAGCCAGAGGAAGGGGGGCTGACCCCAAACCTGGCAAAGCTGAGACATTTTGAGAACATCAGCAGATCTCTGGGTGCCTTCTGCCGGGCAGGTATGTATGGATCTGCTGCCCGGTGGGGGGGGGGGCACTGGATCTCTGTCTCATGGGATTTCTCTCTCTCATGGGATATATTTTGTATATATTGTGTAGTTATTAGTGTGATTCATTTTGAAATGCTGTTCATCATCTTTTTATTAAATCAATTTTTATTATAACTTTCTGCATCTGGGACTTCTCTTCACACAACCGCCCAAAGATTTTTGAACTTAACACGGGCGACAGAGGACTGAGGTGAAAGCTTTTACTGGAGCCTCGGTGCACAGATAAACAGTTCAGTGGATAAACATAGGAGCACGAAGGTGACCGGCTGGTTCGGATCCTGGCGAGCCGAAGGGAGCGTCGGGCTATCGACGTGCTGGCGAGTCGGAGAGTCGGGGACAGGCGTGGTCGGGTACGAGGAGTCAGCCGGAGATTCACTGTGGACACGAGCAAAGACATTGGACGATCTGGCAAAGGGTGAGAGTGAGACAGAGGGTTAAGTATGGGTCTGATTACGTCAGATTGGAAGCAGCTGAGTGTGCAGGTGAGTGGAATGACACCAGGTGGTGGGCGTGGCCAGCAGCCAGGCCGAACTGGTGACAACATCAACATGATCTACTACACCTCAAACATGCATTAATGAGCATCAATTACAATCTTGTATTTCCAAATATCCTATCTCTTTAAAATGGTTTTCATAAAGATATACATGCATTAAACCGCATACACACTTGTGACTTCTTGGCAGCTTCCGCAGAGTTACAATTTCATTTCAGGAGCCAAATTCCAAAAGAATTACTGCTGCATGCTTGCATGAACAAACGTCAAGGTGTCCAGTGTCAATCAATGAAAGAAAGTGAATTGAATTACCTCAGAGGCAGGCAGTCTGAGTGAAATGTATTACCTGCTCATCCACTGAATCCCAGGCCACAGCTTCATCAAATGTTTCCATTTCAACTTCTTTATGCAGCAGCACGCCCACTAATCATTCATCTTCAAGAAGCTAACTGAAGCAGTTTAGTTTGTGTTGAATGAAACTCAGCAGCTCCACATCTGATCTTAAATGAAATAAGAGCAATATAGATGAAAATATTACTTTAGTAAGTTGCATCACAACCAAGGGAGAGACTACTTTTAGGGACGACAGAAGAAGCGAGCCCTTTCCAAAAGATGTTGACCTTATCTATTTGTTCAACAAGCACTGGGTCTAATCTGAAATGCTGCCCCTATGATGCCTTGAGGCATGGAAACATTTCTCTCCTACCCCTGATCAAAGTTTGCTTTCCAGTGTGGGCGGGAGAACCTTTCATCTGTGTTTTCTCAAAGCTATATCCATGCAAATCATTGCATTTATCCCTTGTGTATGCAGTATGGGTGGGAATGAATACACTGCCAGTGATATGTGAACATTGCAAGATAAGACTCACAGCAGGCACACCACCAACGGCTCTCTGTGGAGAAATAGCAGGATTCCTCCCACACAGAGATCAGATGCAGGTGCAGAGGAGCACCGCTGAGCTGGAGGTGCAAAGGAGGACTAGCATTACGGCACAAATCCCCAAATATTATCAAAAGGGATCTGTCAGCAAAATCGAAAACTATAGAGTGCCATAATCCTGTGGCATGTGCTTGAATTGCACTGTGGCTGAGTTAGAGAGGACACTAGTTGTTGTCATCCTCAGAGCACTAGCATCCTGGGGTGTGAACTCCTGTCTCTGGAGTGGACCTGTACATATGTGACAGTATGATTAATGTGACTACACACCCTCTGCATTATTCAACCCTCATGGCGCTCACACCTAGATAATGAGGAAAGGCTCCTCGCCATCTGAAGCACCCCCTCTCTATGCACATGCCCTTCGGTGCAGCCATCACAGCCAGAGGATGCTGCGAGCAGGATTTGCCATTATGGTTTTCCTCATTACAGGAGCAGTGTGATTTTAGCAGTTGATGGGCTTCACACGCTCACGGGGGCCCGGGGATGTCATCGCTGTCTGGGAAAAAAACTAATCAGTGGCGAGTGCGGGTAGCCGTACAGGCCTGCTGTGGTGTCATTAACGCCAGCAGTCTTTAACCCCTCGAGCTATTCCGGACCAGACCACCACCAGCAGCTGCAACTTGACAATTTGCATAGAAATGACAGCTCACTCGCCTCCATTAGACTCCACAATCCAACCAGCCGACAGGTGATGAAGTGAAGGGACTCATTACTTACATTTGGTGAATCCCACATTGTTTAAAGCTTATTGTCAATAGCCTTACATTACCTTCATATGGTAGATATAAAAAACAGACATATATTCAGTATGTGTTTCTGTGGGCAACTTGAAGAGCAGAGGACACAAGGAGAGACCAACACACTAATTTAGATAGATTTGGGGGAGTTTGTCCTGATCTGATGTGCGGTCCTGGGACAGGGATGTCGTATGTGTACAGATTGTAAAGCCCACCGAGAAAAAATTGTAATTTGTGATTTGGGGCTTTACAAAATAAACTGCATATAATTTAATTTAATTTAATAGATACCAAAAGATTGCCTCTCAGTGATTGAAAAATAACAAAGACAGCTGACCATTGAAGGCTTGTACTGGGTCACCAAGTGTCTAATGAAGGTATTAAATCCCCATTCATGCTGTCCAGTATTTAGCAGCAGAGAAACAGTTAATGGCTAAACGCCCGGTGGTGTAAAGGGATTAAAACTAAGCAGATTCTTTTAAATCAACTAAAAAAACGAATACAAACTGTTTTCCAGGGTACGGAAATCTAGTAGAGACAAAATACACAAAGAAAAATATAGCGACACCAAATCGTATTCAAGCTGAAATGTTGAAAATGAATAGAAATGTTTTTGCATACCCAGCAACAACCTTTGAAGCTCGATCCAGTCCACCTCATCCCAGTTTACAGTCAGTTTACATGAACTGGCATCTTCAACAGTCGCTGTTTCATCAGTGGTTGATGCAAACAGTGTTTGTTTGGATACCGTTCGTCTGAACAGCCTTCTTCAAAAAGTGTGTGAAGAAAAGGGAGCAAGACGCAGAGACTTCGCACCATTAAAGCCAACAGTGTGTTGAGAGCACGTGTGTTCACACTGGAAGATCATATGCTCTCTAAATTCTCTTCACTTATGAGTGTGCTGTTGATGGGCACTTCTATCCCCCAGTGCAGTGTTCAGGAGGTCAAGGAGTAACTCAAGAGAAAAGAATAAGTATTAAATCTAAAGGAAAACATTGAAACATTTGAACATTTTGAGAAATAGGCCATTTCTTGGTAGTGAGTTATATGAAAATATGAATATCATTCTTGAGTCTGTAAATATGAAGCTGGAACCAGCAGTCGGTTAGCTTAAAGACTGGAAGCAGGGGACAGTGATGCCAGATTTGATCGAAACTATAACATTACCTATGGATTTCTTGTATGCTATCTTGAATATTATGAATATTTTTGTCATACATGCTGAAAACAGGTATAGCATGTGGAATTAGAACATAAACACGCAGAGACAGAAATAGAGGACATGCTAACCCCCTTTTACAATCCGTGGTGTGAACTTGCAGAGGAAGAGAGAAATGAAGAGAGAGCTGATCTGCAGTAGAAATCCTTCACAGTCCAATTAACAGCAAGAATATCCGCACAGCTCTCACATACAGCACCGCCTCAACAAATTTTAGTGTTGAGGGGCGGGAATCCTGCTTCCTATCACTTCTGCTACAAGGTTATATAACTGCTGGAGCATCACTTACGCATGCAATGACAGGAAACAGACACTCTCACATGCAGTGACAATCTAAAAGTGAACACATGAAAAACAGCACAAAAATGGACGTGTGTGTCTGGCCTCGCCTTTGTTTCACACTTGACAAACTTATTAAAGGTGACATTTCAGTACACATCATGATTGAAATTATAGGTTTGTCTTCTTTATTATTTTGGGGGGGGGCTGATATTATACATGTGATATACACACGCAATCAAAATTCAGAGGCTCAGGGTTAGAATCTAAGAATAACGATGAGATTCACTCCCTGATAGAAATATGCCTCCTTGCCATGCGTGTCCTTGCCCCTACCTGGTTTCTCATGCAGCGTGTGTGCAGCTCGGAGATGAAGCTGGTGTCGCTGCACCGATAGCAGCTGTGTTGGTAGGAGCAGCAGTGTTTTCACAGGGATTCAGTCTGTCAGGAGATCTGAATGATGAGCCCAGCTCACAATAGATAGCATGTTCACACACACACACACACACACACACACACACACACACACACAGGGCTTCAATCCTAGAATCAGAATCCTGGAATAAACACATAATTCACAAATCCAAATGAGGAAGAAAGACAAGAAGAGAAAATGACTTTCAAAGTAGGTGTTTGAATATGAAAATCAATGTGATTAAAGATTGTGTGTGTTAACACGGCCCGTGTGGAGGCTGCAGAAGCTTCTTCAAAGAACATCCCATCAGAAAGGATTTATGAGAAATACACTCAGGGTCTTTTCCCACATTAAAAGATAACATAGGCGTAACAACAACACACAGGACTCTCAAAAGGTGTATTTAATATTGATTTGGAAATCTCCCTGTCTCGTTCGAGTGACTGTGTAGACACAGTTTGTAAAATACACACGAATGAAGAGCAAGGACAGTCCGTACCTGTTCCGGCTGTTTTAGTGAAAGTAAGGATCACATCTTAATCTATTCTCTGTGCATACATGCTAATAGATAACCCGACTCAATACACTCAATGGCATACTGCCCCCTCTTGGACAATCTTGGCAAATAAAATATTTTTCCCATAAACGCAAAAGAGAGAAAAGGCATTTTGAGGCATTATCTCAGTTTTCTTTTATTCTTTCTTATATTATTCTTTTTGCACAAAAGCAGAGCATCTGTGGTGGAAAGTAATCTCATTAGTGTGACACCAAGCACACGTTCCAAAGGCTGTAACTACTGCAGATGCCTCAGTTATCCCTGATACCGCTGGGTCGCTGAGGGTGTTAAAGCCCATTGTGGTCTTTTCTCTGTCGGAAATAACAAGATGTGTCTGGCTGAGCTCTGCTTTCTGCTGGAACGACACCGACTCCAACAGAAATGGGATGAATGAAGCCTCAGAGCCGGCTGGACAAGCATCTATGAAGCTGCCGTGCTGTAATGAAGGGGGTGGGGGGGCGACATTGGTGCAGGGTTAGGCATCACGGAGTAGAGGATACCGTTTGGTTTGTTGCTCTGAGAGGAGCACAGACATGTGGATGCTCATCTCTTTTCCTGGGCAGAGCCGCTGCAGCCATTAGAATACCTGCACTGAACTCACAGAGCTCATTATCTTCAAACATTGCTGCTGAAGAGAAACAATGCCACAGTAAGTTTGAAGGTTATTGATGCAACACGGGGGGGGGGGGTGTTTAGAAGGCTTTTTCAGCATGCACAAAGCTAGTGAGATATATAAAAAAATACTGATTCGAGTGGTGTATTAAATGTAATACTAAGTAGAGAAAACTAACTAAATCATATTATTCTCCTCAAACCAGCACCAATGGGTAGCACCCTTGTTTGGGCCAATCATAAAATAAATTAGTTTAAAAGACAGTTAATATTTAGATGAAATGCCTCGCCATCTCTTATTGCCGCTGGCATCTAATTGGAGGGCTTGTTTGTTTTGAATCTTTTACAAAGACGTCAACACTTTAGTGGGAAGGAAGGTGAGTCACATAACATAAAGCAATAATATAGCCAAAAGAAAATATGACGATGATGGAATGTCTGTCATATTTCCAGAAAAACATTATGATGTACTCTGCTCTCCGTCTCAGCAGCAAACCTTAATCACATCACGGAATAAGCATGTCGCTCATTTGATGAAAGTTGGCCATAAATGTAATAAAGCTGCCAAGGTTATTAGAAGTGCCACAGGCCATTTTACAACAGCTCACACACCTCGTATTGGATTATGGAAAGAAATATGATGAACCAAGGAAGTATGACTTACCCATTTACAGAGGACCTGGGGAGGTTTAATGGCTTGTGACCGAATCCATTCATAAACATTAATATCTACAGCTATGACGATCGGCAGAGGTTTTTCTCCGTCGGTGAAACCGTCGGTATCCTTTTAAAGACTGCAGCAGTTAAACTGTGTGTTCATATCAGCCATGTGTTGCCTTTGTAAAACATATACATATAGCTTTGATCAGAGGTTACATTCAGCAGTTAACAAGTGTAATGTGGTATTTAGGGTTCAAAGCAACTGTGATACTAATGTCTGGTATTCCAAAAATGCCAGTGCCTCAAACCCATCTGACAACCAACATGAAATAAATGTGCTAATGATTGAAAAGTAATCTTACTCACCAGATGCAATGTTGAGAATTATTTACCCGTACTTGTCTTGATTTCCAGTCCTCTGCTCAGTAGCTATATCCTCAAATCCATTGATTTATTTGTTCACTTTAGATGAGTGAAGTACCTCCAGCCATGAGGAGCTAAAGGAGCCAAGCAGCTCTCCTGAAGGCTCCTACCTTTCTCCTCCATCTACCTCCAAAACATGTAATTTCATCCCAGCCCAAACAATAGTCTTCTTCCTCTGGGCCACGCCTCCTTACACCTGTGATCCTCGAGGAAACTGATCACCTGACAAGGTTTATTCATGGAAAACTCCATTAAGACATGGAAGACGTGGACCAGAGGTTTAACCTTGCATGGGTGTTAAGAATTATCCATTTTTGTTTTATATACATCAAATGTGAAAATTACCCCTTGACGAACACACCACTGCAATTTTTGTTTTGAGTCCAAAATCTCAAAGATATTCACTTTACGATTATATAAAACATCCCTTTATTTATGATCTTTTGCTTGCAGAGAGCCAAAAGAAAAGTGTTCACTCACCTGGACACCTCTCCACTTTTCTCTTTCTTGGGAATCACAGGAAGCCAGACTGGCAGATTGAACAGCGTCTGAACTGCAGTGAGGAACAGGAATAACCTGACTCCCCAAGGTAGTCTACAAGAAGGCAGAAGAGCTCAGCTATTAGTTTGCTGATAAATTCACTCATCTGAGGTAAGAAATATTTAGATAGGTCTTTGTTAAGAGTGTAGATCCTGAGGTTGTCCATGATGCAACAATTAAAGACGTCTCATTCTAACATCGTTATTATTTCATGTGCACTCTCCAGACATAAAAGTACTTAATTAGCATTAAACAAAGACATTGTTTGGGCATCCTGGTGGCTTAGGGGTCTTTCAGACAGTGACCATGTGTT
This sequence comes from Cottus gobio, assembly GCA_023566465.1. Classification (NCBI taxonomy): domain Eukaryota; kingdom Metazoa; phylum Chordata; class Actinopteri; order Perciformes; family Cottidae; genus Cottus; species Cottus gobio. The sequence goes on along the minus strand of CM042215.1, from coordinate 14,456,726 downwards.
AGCTGGTCAACTTTGATGTATGCCACCCTTTCTCTTTCCTGTCACATCTCTACTATTTACTGTCCAATAAAGAGTACAAATACACACAGTTTCTGTCCATCAGGCAGTACTCATTCCACAGAAAAATGTCCCTTCTAACTTTAATAATACAACGTTATGACTTTACATTAATATAATTATTGCTGATGCATTAAGCATAACATTTAATATACTGATGTGTTTTGTGTGCAAAATCATCATTCTTAAAGTTTCAAACAAAAACTGTCAAAAGAATTTACAATATTTTCCTTTGAATTATAAGTATAATGTGTCATGAAACTACAAGAATTGCACAGTTGTACATAAGTACAGTATTAGAGTCAAATCTACTTGACAAGGAAAGAGGTTAATAGAGGCCTTCATTTCATTTTTGTGGCCCCCAGGCCTGTTAATCCAGCCGCCATGACAGATAGATCATGACATATGAGGAGCAGTCAGCTATCACCATGCACAAACCCAGTGCTCATTAATTAGGAGACAAAAAAAGAAAATGTCAAAATTACCATCAAGTAAACTTAAATTAGCATTTGACGAAGTTGGGATCAACTTCTGATTCCATGTGGTGGCTGCTGATTGGAGAGGACTGGTCTTTTCAATTTGAGTTTTGTCTGAAATGTGCTGGATTGCCCAGTGGCACCAAGACAAATTCTTTTGAAGAATGAAAAAGTGATTCTGCTGTCTACAACGTTAAATAAGCATGAAAAAGTTATGGAGTGACAGACGGTAAAATGACTGCAAAAGCCAAAGCAAACTAAGTGTAATTAAATACTAAGTGAAAGACGAATCCTACTTTGATTTATATTCAAGAGACGGTGGCCTTCCTAAAATCAAACCAATGAGCAATATGGTGAGGAAATGTTAACACAGTTAAACACCGTTATCCTCCTAATGCCGACCCTGTGTGGTGGAAAAAAGCCTGTAAAATGTAGACATCAGATTTATATCTATAACACAGCAGCGCTGCTCTTGGTCAAAAACAGATGGACATGGATGTATCTTTAATTCATAACCATGAGCTCTGAGTGCAGCATAAGTTGATCTTTGGCTTTCACTAATTCCCTCTTATCACTACAGGCTTTCATTATTTTGACTTTAGAATAAGCCTGGAACAAGGTTTTTTGTCAGAAAACAAATACAAACAAACCACAAGGTTAATCCCCTTGAAAGTGGAAAGTATATCTGTCTGGCTCTATGTTCACCACATCTGCAGCCACGTCTTCTCTTCAAAGCACAGCAGGCTTGACGGAAATCATGACGAGACCGTCAGAGGCTGTCACATGTATCAGGGATTACGTCTCATTAGAGCAGCACTCAGAAGCAGCTCTCCCACATTTCAGAGGGATGGGGTTTGATTAGTCTTTTTATCTATGCTGCGATGTCTCCTCTCCATCACATTCCTCTCTCTCTCTCTGTCTTTCAGGAGGCAGAGCTTGCGTTTCCCTCTCTGCTACCCCCCACCGGCAGCTGATTGTCCCTCCTGAGCTGCAGGGAGCCGTCAAGAAGCTGTCAGGGAGTCTGTGGTGATGCGGGTCAACCACTCTCCCCTGAATACTTTTCTCAACACATGGCAGTGTCGTTGGACTCCTTCATGCTCCATGTTATGAGCACTGACTGGAGGGTGAAGGGTACAGATGGTGACTTGCTCGGTCCGGCTGCCCTCTGTCAGCCTCGAGCCAGGGTCGTCATCCCTAACTGAATATGGCACAACAAAAGAAAACATACAAGGAGTGACACCATATGTGTTGCTGTAGTTTAAAGGACACAGATACAACGCATATCAAATCACACCAGCAATTAAGAAAGAGAAATTAGAAAGTGGGGCTGCAGCAATCAGATCAGCTCAAAATATATTGGTGTTGATTACGGTTACTTACTAGCCAACAGAAGGGCAATTAAAATGAAAAAAAGTCTCCTGAACAGACTAAGAGAGATAAATCTCTGCTTTGGTATGCATCATCACAGACCAGCTGCTTTTGGCAAACACATTTGTGCTGTGTGATTTAAAGCTGCCCACATGTCTGGATTTCACATCTGTGTCAGGCCTCTACAGACTCAGACATCACTGTTGCTGAACTCCCAACACCATCTGCAACAACAGTTAAAATCTATACCCAAGTGAGATGCTGTCAAATTTATCAGAATAAAATCCTTATTGTGTTCCTGTCACTGGCAGTAAGTTCCAGATAAGCAGCATGAAAATAAAAAAGATTCAGCTGGAGCGATATTGAATTTGATATAAATGAATACAAGTTGGAATATGCAAACCCTTTTCATTTATTTTTCCTGTCTGGATATAACATTATTACATTAAAACACATTGGAATCAAGATGAGCTTGTACTAAATTATAACAACCAAACAATGCTGTAATGCTGCAGTGAGGATACAAAGATAACCCCTGAACATCGCATGTATGCAGTTTTGTTGAAGATCTGTTCATTTGAATCAAAAGTAACATTTATATTGTCTTTTTGAAGGAAAGAGGGCTGCAGGTTTGGCTTTCCAAGAAAACAATTATATTTTTACAAAACTGTACATTTACTTGTATAACAGCTGTAGTGGTTTGAGTCTACGCATGCTTGTTTGTACGTCCTTTAGTTTTGAATACTGTAAAAGTATTTCAATAGTGATCGTACTCCTCCATCTGTCAATCTCTGGCGTCAGAGCCCCGTCGTTAATTAGAGAGGTGAGGGTGCTGTCCGGGGTGCTGAATCCTGAGCCAGGTCTTTCAGCGCAAAGCAGCCACAGCAGTAACGAGCGCGTGTTTCGTGTGTTGTGGCGAGTTTAGACTCATCGGGACACGTGGATTGAGTTTCAAAACGTGAATGAATTTGTTTGGATTTACTTCATTAAGACAGGGAACATTTAAGACAAGATAAACTCGCTAACATGGATCTGCTTCCAGCCCGAGAGGCTGCTAAAATCTATCACACCAACTATGTGAGAAACGCTCGAGCCGTCGGCGTCTTGTGGGCCGTGTTCACCATCTGCTTCGTCATCATCACCATGGTGGTCTTCATCCAGCCCTACTGGATCGGGGACAGCGTCAACACCCCGCAGGCTGGGTACTTCGGCCTCTTCCACTACTGCATCGGCAACGCGCTCACCTCGGAGCTCACCTGCAAAGGCAGCATGCTGGACTTCGCCTCCATCCCCTCGGCGGCCTTCAGGACCGCCATGTTCTTCGTGGGAACCTCCATGCTGCTGATTGTGGCCACGATGGTCTGCTTCAGCTTGTTTTTCTTCTGCAACGCCGGTAACGTCTACAAGATCTGTGCGTGGATGCAGCTGGCCTCAGGTGAGGAGGAGTGGGTCTTTATGCTTCTACTGCCTGAGGTTAAGGTTTACTTTTAGGTCCAAGTAACTCGTTTGACAGTTATAGTTACTGTTCGGCTTAAAATATCACATAATAAACATATGATAATTATGTCAAATGTATGTGACGTTATTGATTAAAGTGCGCAACAACATTTAAAGCAGTTAAAGCTTCGACTCACATTTACACTTTTGAGTGCATTTAGCTAGTAATACTTACTGTGAGTACTTTTTGAATGCAGAATGTATAAAGTAGTATTTTTTATATTTAGGCATTACTACTTCCATACTAAGTAAAGAAAGAGATACATTATTCCATCATTTATGGCAACAAAATGAACAAGAGTTCCACAGTCTATTGGAAAAATAAATTATTTTGTATTATTTTGTAGGGTGCGTTTTTATCACATTTTATTTTGTAGAACAGAACTGATACTGAATATATATTTGAGTGAAGCTGAAACATAAATCAATATTGATTATTGAGTATGAATATCATCTACTGATTAACCCAGTAGTAACCCATGAAATATCATGAGATTATTGACATTGAGGCATTGTTTTAAAAATACTTTGGTAGTACAGCTATACAGTTATATGTCACCAACAAGTTAACTGGGTTTAAGATGAAGGTAAATGAGTTTATTGCTTTTCTTATCCAAAGTCAAAGTCATCTCACACAGTACATGGAGCTCCACAACTTAATCTTCAAACTTTATAGTTGCTTTAGTTTGTACTTCTACATTGTGTTTTTACATTTTGTCATGATAGTATTCAACAGACACCGTTCAAACCTTTACCAAAGTGCATCACCTGAATATCAAAGCAGTGAAGGATGAGTCTTCTGACGGTTCCCTGTAAACTGTGTGAGAGTGTGATACACTTCTCACCTCTCAGGTTTCATGCGAGGTGTGTGTTTGTACTGGATGTGTTGTTCTATACTAAGGAAGCCAAGAAAGCATCCAGTTTCAGCCCAGACTCTGACACCTCTGATGGTGGATTGGTTACATGTAACAAGATCAGGTGTTGCTGTGTTAACTGATCAAAACTCCCACCTGAAACACACCAGGGCAAAAGAAACAATTAAGTATTATCAGAAATATTATCAACTAATGTACTTACAGAATCTAAAGTAAAAGTACTTGTTCTGCAGTAATTTTGTCCCCTGTGACTAATATATTATCATGATAATGTTTTAATGGTGCCACAATGTGTAAGCAGCATACAGTCAGGTAGCATTTTCTAATGGTTTCCAACCTAGGGGTCAGGACCCTCCGAAGGGTCACCAGATATATCACAGAGGTCATGCGATTCTCTAATCTTTGCTTTTTTGTCAACTAATGGATAATTTTTACTCTTTGGACCGACAAACAGGTATTTAAATGAAACCATGAAGAGTTAAGAGGGGGAATGTCTTTGATTTAACTGCTAACAAGTAGAGACTTGTGAATATGTTTGAATGTAAAAATAACTAGGAACAAATAAACAATACGATATTTCCCTCTAAAATGTAGTGGCATATAAAGTAAAATAGAAATAGTACAGTACACTTACCTCAAACCGCCAAATGTTAGTAAAGTTTTAGTGTAAATTTACTTTGTTACTGCAACTTGACAATTTTTGAAGGCGCATATCTGCAAAATTCCGATTTTAATCTATAATTGCACAGGAACTGTGGCGAAAACCCAGAGGACTCTTTACCAGATGAAGAGCATTTAACATTTAAGAACTTTCATCGCAGTACATCATGCAAACAGTCCCACTGAGCATCCTTTGCTGCTGCACCATTAATAAATTAAACATTAGGCACTTTATGGGGTTACATCATGCCGTATCCTGCACCAGTGGCTCAGAAGAACTAAGTAAGAAATTACTCAGCAAAGTAACGGCACACAAGGGTAATTATTCCGAGGCTCGAGCATTTCAGTGTCGTCTCCCCCTCAGCGGTGTTGATGGTGATGGGCTGCATGATATACCCGGATGGCTGGGACTCTCCGGAGGTGAAGAGGATGTGTGGCCAGAAGACGGATAAGTACAGCCTGGGGAACTGCACAGTGCGCTGGGCCTACATCCTGGCCATCATCAGCATCCTGGATGCCCTCATCCTGGCATTTCTGTCCTTCACTCTCGGCAACCGTCAGGACAAACTGCTGTCGGATGACTTTGTGGTGGAGGAAACAGCAGGTAATGAGAAGTGATGAAGGTGGTGGGCATGGAGCAAAGAAGGGCGGTATAACCACGTCTGCTCCTGAGCTTGGTTTGTGGTCATAGGCCTTGTTCACGGAAGACATTTTGACTTGTCATGGAAGGAAAAGTGTTTGTCAAGCCGTAATGTTGGGACAATGAGCCAGCGTCCACAATGCCGGGACCCTAAAACTGAAGCAGCTACATGTTAATGGATTCAGCCATCACTCATTTTATTATGTCACCTGTGCTTTTCCTACAGTGACGTGATTTGAAGCTTACTTTCTTTTTCACTCTGCCACTCCTGGAGAGAATCTTGTATTTTCACAAATATCACAGGGAAGGAAATACAAATAAAACTATAAATAAATACTCTATTTCCTTTTCTTTCCTGATTGGTTTAATTCAAAATGTATACATTTACAACCATAACACATGAAATGCTAAACAAGGATGATTTACTGTATGCTTCGTACTTCCTGTATCCCATTTGATACACATTTTCAACATATTACAATAAAAGCACACATTTTGCATCCTAAATATTGGTAAAAAAATAAATATCTTAACACGTTGTCAAATTGCCATGGTAAGTCATGTGAGCCCATCGAGGAGGAAACAAAGGCCCAGTGTCTTAAATCCATAAAATAAAGATATCCAAAAGATTTTCCCCCTCTTTTACAGAAAACCCCTGATGAACATGGACCTTAAGGAGTGATTAAGACGCAATGAACAAGCATTCTGAATGGTCATAATCTTGTTCTGGTCAAACTGCTCACCCGACTAGTAGTTGTGACCTTTGGGGAATTAAAAGGTAGCAGTCCCCTACTGCCGCCCAACCCTGGCAATAACAGCAGTGTTTCAATTCTTACTTGTTTGGTACTTTATGTCAAAGACCCAATAAACTCAGAAACAAGCTCGACACAGCCGCTTTGCATTGTATGTACATCTGTTTTTATTGTATGGTGTTTTTGTAAATCGACAACTTACACAAAGTCCATGTTCTTGAATCTGACACTGATGTACATTATGTTGTTACCTAGGCTCAATAGATACATAGGTGATTTTGATATGATCAATTTGGGACACCATTACTTAACATCAGATCTCACCATTTCATTGGTAAAAACAGACATTATTGAACAATTGGCCATACAAACAACTGAGCTCCAACACATCTTCCATACACTTTATTAAAACACAGCTACCCAGCTAAATAACTTTAGCTAAGATATAAGATTTGTTAAAAACTGTACATAACTGTAATATACATAAAGGCAAACTCTTTGGTACAGATATATACAGTTTATTTTCACTTTATTTTTTTCCTTTGACTACGGCTTCTTAACATGTCTTGTTGAAACCCTCAAAACAGATTCCTGATTTGTATTAGAATACCAGCCTCCCATGAGAATGAAAGACCTCATTTATTATTATTAACTAACCACACTAAGTACCAGATGACAACAGATTTGTTATGGCTAAATAATATGACCTACAATATCAGATAGTGGTTGTCTATAAGAAACTATCTGGAGAAATGCTGTGAATATTACCAGTCAGTGTACATGTCAGCCCAGTGCGCAACTTGCTAAGCCTACTTTACAAATACGAAATGTTTACCTTACATGTTTATATAAGATAAAAATAATTATAAAAAAAAAAAACACTGCACTAATGAAAATGCACGAGAAAAGAAGTAATAGCAGATCCTTTTAAAGGGGGACAGAATGACCAAGGAAGGCTACATATCCTTAATTTGTTTAGTGCAGGAGTGTAACAAATAAGGATGAGTCACTAGCAGTACAACAACAGGTTTGCTGAGTTGGGTGGGTGAACGGAGCACAGCTGATTAGAGCCAACATGACCACAAAGTAATATAAACCACTGGATTCCTGACGTCATCACACTGAGAAGAACCAACCAATACAAAGCAAACATACAGAGAAGCATCAGTTCAATAACAAGAACATAAGAAATCCACATCAACAAAACAAAACGAGAAATAAATATTCATCTGATATGCCCAAATTGGAAAGTGATCTGTTGCAGTCTCTGAAGAGAGTGGTAGGGAAGGAAGGTGCCATGGCTGGACGTCTCCACTAGATGGTGAGCCAGGGGTGACCCAAGCACTCTGCGGCGGTAGCTCTCTTCTCCGGGATCAGATCCAGCATCGGAAGCAGGAAGTCCGTGAAGCACTCGGCTTCTTCACGGGGCCACTCGTACTTGTCGACCAGCACCTCCAGCAGGCCCCACGGCTTCAGCTTGGTGATGTGTTTCAAATCACCTGCAGACAGGCAGCACTGCATCAACGAGCCATGCAGGAATACAGCACAACTATTTCAATTCTATAAAATTCACTACTAACGACAAGTCTGTGAAAACATATTCAAACCTCGAAATAGAGATACATTCAATATTTGTACTTCAACAACTGTCAATGGCCTAATGTTGGAAATGTTTACAACAATAACAGTTTACATTTTATAAAACAGCTCTGTAAAAACCTTAGTAGAAGCTCTATGGCACGATTTAAAACGACAGGAAGAAAACCTCTTCTAATCTCGACACTGGTGGGTCTTTGTTTTACCTTTCTTGGTGAAAAAATCCTTGGAATATTTGCCAGTCATTATGAGTTTGCGTGGGACACTCCCCAGCAGCTCAATTATCAGCGCTATATGGTCTACACGCCAGACGATTGAAGGAGGAGAGGGACAAGACAGACAAGACAAACAACAGATTCGTCAGACAGTGTCCCCGGCAGAGGCCCGCTCTGGGTGTGTGGGTGGAGGGCTGAGGAGGAGGAATCAGGCTGTTGCAGAGGTTGGGGTGCACACACCTGCAGCTGGAAATCAGTCTATCGAAAATGGCCACCAGACATTACCAGAGCTGGATATTTCTAAACCTTCTTCCAGCTCCATGTGTCAAGAATCAATAACTTCAGTTGTCACGGCAGTCAGACACTGGATGGTTAACAAATTATCATATTGTCGATGACAAATTTATGCAACAGATTATTAACTATCTGTAATAAGCCTTTAACCGTTAATCATGTCCTTCAATCGCAAAGCAATCACCTTCAGTTGCTCATATTAAAGTTATGGCAGTGTTTTATGCATGTTTGTAAACATATTGTTGTTTATACACCTGTTGTTAATCCTCATTTTTGTGGATTAACATGTAGGTCTTGACATTTTCCTCGCACTTTAAACACCTCATCATATCAAAAAATTAATTGTTTTTAAATAAATCGGTGCACTAAATCAGTACAAATGTTACCGTATCAAGACTCTGTGGTTTTTCAAGCATCCAGACTGGAGCTCAGGTCCAAGCCCTCAAAGAGGCATCCTCTGCCCTGCAGAAGAGCTCGTGAACACAAGCAACTGCCTGACAGAGGAGCCATCTGGAGCACAAATGTTCTCAAAGTATTTCAAGCCAGGGACCCTTTGGATGAGGTACTACTGTATATCAAATACACTTAGTAAGGCTATTAGTAAGAAAAACATTTGACCAACCGATGGTAGGAAACAATCCCGACAGTATTCCCCCTACAGTCGTCAATACAGTATCAAGTATCCAGCCAAGTCATCTGGCTACAACTAAGGAGGCGCTGAGTGTACCTCTGCAAGCAGACAGAACTTCTGACACATGAATCAATGTCTGATGGCACTGTTCTAAGTAACAAATTAATTGGTCTGTATTCATTATTTTGCCCACTGGCCGGAGCCTTCCTCCTCCACCTCCCATCCACCGTCCCCAAAGCGAGCCACAGACAGAGAGGTGGCATACCTCTCTTGGTGAAGTAATCCTGTGAGTATTTCCCACTCAGAGCATAGTGACGAGGGATTTTACCGAGCAACTCAATCATGAGAGCAAGATGGTCTGGGAATGAGGCACATCATAGGAGGAGAGATAGAAAGTCAGAGGGCAACAGTTTAGAGAAGGGATGGCAAACATGTGAAACAATGTATTAGGAACAATGGATGATCACAGCCTTGTATGACAAGAATCATAAGTATGGGAAGTTTATATTATTTTTCACATGAAAAGCTTCAAACATTTGAATACATGAAGCCATTCACTTTCATATACAAAAAAAAAAAAGAACAACCCCAAAGATTGAATCAAACTGATTATAAGACTAAAAGCACAGCCATCAAAGGCATAGACACTCAAACTTGTACAGCAGATTCTGATACAGAATGAGTGATTAGTTATAATACAAAAAAAACTGTCACACAAGAGAGCAAACTGTGGAAGAATTGGGCAATGGCCTCATGAGTTTGTGTATTGTAGGTGAAGAAGCCGATTCACAGCTGCTGGGCATGTACCAATGAACGGTTGAGTCTGAGCACGTCTGAGCACATACATGCTGCAACAGTATTGAGTCAGTACAAAAACCTCAAGCTAAGCAGCAGAGCAACATCTACATAGAGCATGACGACGAGAACAATGACACTTTGAGAGAGAGAGAGAGTGAGAATGAGATGAAGAAAGGATGAGCAAGTAAATCAGAGATGGCCGCGTCTCCAGTGTAGCAAAAGTGGTTTGAGGTGTTAGAGGAAATAAACACAGGAATATTGGAACTCATCATTAACATCTACATATCTTTGAAATGTGTGAGCGTCTGAAACCACTGTAATGGAGTACCTCATTTAAGTGTTAACATTGTGGAGAATTAAGCAACGTGCATTGCAATTTTTTTACGCCGACTCTGAACTCTTTAAATAATTCACAATGGCAATAAAAAACTATGAGGGCCAATTTCATAAAAAAAACATCTTGAGGCTTTTCACAGTAGCAATAACTGTTAAATGTTGCCACCAATGCTAAATCTCTTACCAGTGAAGCATCCATCCATCCATCCATTATCTGAACCGCTTATCCTCTTTAGGGTCGCGGGACCAGTGAAGCATATATTTCAAATATATATATAATAAGGATGATTCTGTGCAGATGCAAGTGGAGAAAGAGAGGAAGAGGAAGTCCCAGCAATACCTTCATCCCTGGAATAATCTTCCCCAGAATGTGGTTCAAACAAGTAGTCCCCTGTGGCGAGCTCAAAGGCCTGAGGAGACAACAAAATCGTTATAAACCCAGAAAAGGAAACTGTTTGACGGGATTTACTCCCGAGCTCCACCTGCTGCACACTCATAACACCTCAAGGTAAATTGGATGTTTTCTTTTCGTTGGTTTTGATACAGTGTGTTGACAGTGCAATCTCTCACCATGCAGGCTGTGCTCCAGACATCGGCCGGTGTGCTGTATCCAGCACCGATGAGCACCTCTAAGGACCTGTACTGCCGTGTCTGGATGTCTTCTGTAAAGTGCTTGTGCTGAGAGAAGGAGAGACAGAGGGGGAGAATCAAATCCTTAAAATAGATTCCAAAATATACGACAGTGACAGAGGCGAGGACAACTGTACACAACTTCATCTACAATACAATTTAAAAACTTAAATTAATACCACAAATTCAACAATGGGATGGAAGATTTAAGTATTTCTATTTTGGTAGCGAGATGACACTGCATGTGTCCCTAGCTGGAGGCCTCATCCCTAATCAGGAAATCCCTCAGGTCATTAGCGGGCCACTCACCACCCAGCAAGCATTTCCCAAGTCTGCAATCTTGACCTTGATCTTGTCTGAATTGAGTGGCTCAAGGGGGTTAACCAGCAGGGATCCTGCTGTCAGCTTGCCTATAACAGAGCAGAGAGACAGGAGAAAGAGACAAGAATGGAAAAAACTATCAAAAGAAGAGCTTAACAATTAATGTTCACATGCATGCACCTTTAATATATTTCCAAAGCAGCCCATCCAGAGCAAACAGCTACCAAAAGAACCTCTTTGCAGTTACTAGATGTACTGATTTTGGTTGACTGACCGTCCAGGCTGTCGGGTCCGTCCTCACCCTCCCCCTGCAAAATGTTTTGCTCCAGCTCTCCCTCCTCCAGCCCAACAGGAAGGTCTGTTACTCCACTGTTGTGAGCAGTCTCAGTGTCCAGCTCCTTGAGATCTGCCGAGTCCACGCCATTGCAGATGAGGTGAACTGGGGACTGTTGCTCCTCCTGAGTGGCACATTTCTCTGTGGGCTCTGCGTTACCATTGTGTTGGTCTTCGTCCTTCCACTGGGAATGTCTTTGGTCCTCCTCCACATGGCCATTACAGTTAAACTCCAACAGCCCCTCTGGTCCCACCCTCATGAGATCTGCATTCACACTGCTCTCTGAAAGTATCAAGAAAATAACAGATGACATTTCTTGGCAAAAGACTTGTACCAAGGATTTTGTTACCGTGTCAAAATCGTAACTTCTTACCCTCTGTTTCCTCGACTTCGAGCTCCAGAATAGACACCTGTCTGAGAGGAGCGCAGGCTCGTCCCTTTGGAGACTCTGGATCCTCATCTTCCTCATCCTCTCGTGTCTCTGTGGTCTTTTCCATTTCCTCGAGGTCCAGGATGCACTTTTCCAACAGCTCGGCCTGACGCTTCTGCTTCTTTTTTAACTTCTTCTTCTTGTTCTTGGACATTTTTACTGTCTGTCAGAGATGAATATAAGAAACAAGATGGCGCTCATGGCTAAATGCATAGTTGTGGGACTGCTTTAAATGTGTGTTGTACTGAAAATGTGGGAGGCTGAAGTTCTACGCGAACAGTAAATAATAAAAAGGGCTGTACCTGTTTTGGAGCAGGTGCTGTGCTTACTGAAAAGAGAATATCAGATGAGTACAAACTGTACGCACACGGAGCTCATGAATGTACATATGAACAAGTTTTTGTCTCATACTTGCTGAACCAGATGGAGGCGGAGCCCCAGCCCTCTGCCACTCTGTAGCTTCAGCTGCGAGCTTCCGGACATAAGGCTCATCAACACTCATCAGGATATTCTCTGGCTTGATGTCTGTGTGTATGATCTGACACTTTGTGTGCAGGTAGTCCAGGCCTTGGAGTACCTGAAAAAGTAATGAATGAGAAATAATTGACTGATTGCAAAAGCTTCACTGTATTTATGAACTGATCAAAAATAAAAACTTTAATATATGCATTTCTCTTTTAGTTTTTTACAAAGTTGAAACATATCTACTAAAAAACTGTTACAGACGTGTGCCTTATGGGAACACAAATCTTGTCAAACTAAAATGAAATTAACAACTTGACAAAAACAATTATCAAAAGCTTAAATGCTACATCAACATTGTTGAGTTACAACAAAAGATCCTTGGCTGAAAAAACAATAAAAGATATAATCAACCACATAATACTCTGCCCTGACAGGTTTCCACCTGTCACACCCTGGAGGCTACCTGACTTATGTAAATGAGTGGAAGCTACAGCTGAACCTTCATCAGGAGTCAGTCAGCATACAAAAGATGTGACACTGTGGGTCTAGTGTTACCTGTCTTATGATGCTCTTCACACACGGCAGGGGCAGCCCTTGATAATTAGACTTTATTATCCACTTTAATAAGTGATGCCCCAACACCTCAAACACCATGCAGACATCTGAAGATCACAGCAGTTAAGATAAAACAAGTAACCCAAAATGAAAACGATTACTGAAACATGCCGAGGCCTTGTGGTCCTTCAACTACATGATGATCATTAGCATTTTTTTAGACAGAAAGAAAAAGAGTGCAAACACTAGGGAGTGTTGTTTGGAAGTGTCATATTTCAGCTGCAGCACTCCCTGTGGCAATCAGGGGATCTTACTCAAGTGTTGTGATAGGCAGAGGTCTGTTTGGGACACACAAGGTTCTTTTCAATAAAACCCTCACCTGTTGTTTAGCATCCTGCACTCACAGCTAAATTTGACACCAGGGGAAAGAATGATCTGACCCCTGGCAGAGAATTTTTCTAAGAATAAACAGGCTTTATTCTTTCCAGCAGGAAGAAATAAAAAAAGATCAAATCTGAATCATTAAAAGGGACCTGGAAGCATTTCCAATATCTGGATTTAAAGGATACGGGTTCCATTGATACCAGAGATCTTGAAGTCATCTACCATTTGGACCACCATCTCCCGGTTGGGATCATCCGGGTCTGAGTTTCTCACCTGAGAACAAATAACCAGAACAACGCAATCCAAACAATCAGGATTCACACTTACTAATGTTATACTGGACCGATACAGGGTCGGCATGCCTCTTTGTCTGTAGTCATGTAATACCACTTAAACATACACGCTGACTATTGTGACACAGTATTGTAAGTCTAATGTTTCCACTGCAAGAAAGACCCTGTTGTCCTCGTGTTATGTGTGTCATCATGAACTGTGTCAGCACTGATCAGTACATTTACTCTGCTTTCCAATTTGAACTCAAAACTTTCTGTGTGCAAGCAGCTTATCCACTCACCGATCTGAGGAGTTTGATCTCATCCACAGCTGTCTCTGTGTAATGCTCCGCACTCTTCACCACCTTCATTGCAACAAACCTCTTCACCCTGCAACCACAGAGCAAGTAACGTTCACTAACAGGAAGCACCGAGTCAGCTGCAACTGAATCTGTATCCAACTTCAGGCCTCCAAAACAAAACAGTGCACTAAGAATATGCAGTAAAGTTGTTCTCGTACTGGATGTCCCAGGCGAGCCACACGGTGGAGAAGTGTCCCCAGCCCAGTTTCCGGATCACGTGGTATTTTCCATTGTAAAGGTCTCCTACTTTCACATGGTGGTAGCCACCTAGAAGCGTTGAAAATGCATGTTGAAAACAGTCAGTCATTGACCTGATAACAGCAATACTCTTTGTATTATGACTGTCACACAAATATCTTAACTGGGCATCTTCGATAAATTAAAGCAATAAACTGGCATAACTCAGTTATTGGGGAAGTTTGCATAACGTAAACACCGCAAACCCTTTTGCACAGGTAAGCAAGCTGAATAAGACGGGACTCGCCTTTGCAGTAGTCGTTGGGGTCCTCCTGCTCCTCATCATCAGAGCCAAGGATCTCCTCAGGTTCCTCGGGTTCCTGAGGCGAGGCTTCTTGCTGGCGATGCTGGCGAGCTCTGGAATTTATTGGCTGCCTGATGGGCAAACACATGCATGCAAACAAACCATCTTAGACTTCATTAGGAACAGAGTACTGCATATATTATGTTCTGCCTGGGAAAAGTAGTATTTAAAAGCTCTAGAGCAGGAATTTTACTTATTATTAAAAGTCTGTTTAAGTAAAGCCCTTGCCAAACAAGTTCACACAATGCTAATTAAGCCTTTCGCTGACAGGGAATGCTGTTTGTATTTTGCAGTGTTCTGGAGTCTTTGTTCTGGAGTCTGTGGCATCTTTCCAGCGCTGGTGCACCGGTGATGTGTTCCACGTCAACCAGCCAGAAAGGGCGTAAGTCATAAGCAGCATCGACAGTGTTTGTGTAGTTGCTCTCACTGTCGGTGGTGGGGGGTATAAACCTAAATTCTTAACAGGGGTAAATGATCTCTTTTACAGAGATAACAGTTATATTTCATTTGCCTCCACCCTGTAACCCTAACCGCACCCCAATCCTGCTTAATGCATTACAGGTAACTGTGTCCAAAACATAACAATAGAGCAGCTGTTAGTATTATTCTCACGCTAACATGTCTACCATTTGAATTGATTTACAATTGTAATCTAAATTAATGTTTAACAGCATTATAA
Source organism: Cottus gobio (assembly GCA_023566465.1). NCBI lineage: Eukaryota > Metazoa > Chordata > Actinopteri > Perciformes > Cottidae > Cottus > Cottus gobio. Next base: position 14,441,558 of record CM042215.1, on the reverse strand, counting down.
AGTGATGTGTTATTAAAATGGCATATGACATTTCTTAAAAGCAAGCAAAGCTCAGAGCTAATCTGCAAGATTGGAGTCGACACCAAGCTTAACAGGTCCGTATCGGCTAGAAACAAATACTATAACAAAATTACTAGAGTTCGGGTAAAATAACTGCATAACTGGGTTCAAAAAGAAAATATATATTCATCATTAATAAGGAAGCGATTAGGTATAAGTATATATAAATTATATTAAATATTTGGATTCTTTCAAATCTGTAGTTTTGACCATGGTTGCAGTTCACAATTTATCAACGTTGGTTTCACTGGACGACAGGAGGTAAATGTGTATAATTTGAATGTATGATGATCTTCATAAGAGGATAAATCAAGAGATTAACCTCTCATTTAATGGGTTATTAATTTGGTCATACAACTCTTGAAATGAGAAATAGAAATGTAGCGATTCTGGCATTCCAACCAAGCACAATCAAGGATTTTTGACTGTGAATGTGTAATAAAAAAGATCAGGTTCCCTCTCTATTCACAGAAGAACATAATGAGTAATTTGATATCGTAATAAAAATCAATCTGGCATGTGAGCACTTTGTCTGTGTATGTACGTGTAACATCCTATAATCTGTGTTTAACAACAGTTCAGTTCCTGATATTAACTTGAAAGCCAAACCGCCTGATGTGACTTCCTCCTCAAAGCAGATTAAGGCTGTTCATCACCATGGGAGACAAGAGAGCTGAGATCACGTTCAAGTAAATTCACAAACTCGTCTGTAGTGCGAGCTGCTGCTTTTTACATAATATGCAGAGAAGCAGAGAGGTTAAAGGTCATGCTAGTGCACTAATGAAAAGAGCTGCTGTTAATTACTGAATTATTTAAACTGAATTCTGAATCTTTAGTGCCGTTTATCTCTATGTGAAATGCATTGACTATTTTTATATTAGTGCATAATTAAACATTTGTAGGAGACAAACAAAATTGGTAATAATTAATCTCAATTCTCATGCTCATCTACAGCTCTTCACTGACTATTGAATAATTAATAAAAGGCAGGAATTAAAGTAACATCTTACTTAATTGTGAAGCCAGACAAAACTCCCATTACTAAAATTCTCATGAAAAGGAAATACATGGCTACTCTCATATTGGCTGGATGCTCTTATTTTTTTGCTCGTGCTCATCAATTTTGGTGAGAAGGCAACTGTGCATTGAATATTCAAGTTGCTCTGATGTACGTTTTCCCTTAATTAAACTAATATTTGACAACTGATTCAGAACTATAGGTTCTATAGTGCGCCATGTCTTTGACTGAAGTGTTGGTGCTCCTCTATAGACATGGCGCTCAGCATGCAAGCATAACCGTGGCATGCAACGGCTCCTTTTTATTAATATATGATTCTGCTGCCTGATGGACATGCCCGTTTCAGCCAAGAAGATAACACTGTTGGGGGTTTAGTGTGTGCAATTTTTTCAGTGAACACCATGCTTCGGTGGGCTGATGTGGGCTTCTTCATTCTCTGGTTTTAAATATAGCACAGGCGGTTATGCAACACTACGGAGGCTGCCACTGATGGCATGATTAGTAAATTGTGCGGTGCATCAAAACAATCAGTCGAGATCAACACTTGAGTAGTACATTTTGAGCCCTGAATGTTACATTATCTTAATAGACTCATTCATAATCTATTTTTGTAGTAGGACATGGCCTTCGGGCGAGTTATTTCAGGCACACATACAGCACATTCTATACGGATGGCTTACAACTTATATCTCATTAAAATAACAGTGAAAGATGATAATGCCCTCAATTGACCCCCATGCAAATATGGAAAGCTGGTGAAACCAACAGTGCTCAACGTCATGATCCAATATGTTAATTAGTCTTACATTATTTTATCATTGGATTGCACAGACCATTATAAAGTATAAGCATGCAGTGAAGGACCTTGTGTCAGGTTAAACCTAAACCTCTGGACCATGAACTGCACGTTCAAAATGCATCCAACAACCACCTCTGACTGAACCAACACAATGCATGGTTGAGGGTGTCATGTACCAATTAAAGAGCTTAAAACTGGCTTTAAAAAATAAATAAAAAACTCACTTTTTGCTGGTCTTCTTTGCTTTCCCCCTCTTCTTCCTCGCCTGGAGTGCCAGAACTGTCAAAAGAAAACAGGGACCAATTATCTCGCCATTGTCTGCTTGCCGTTTGTCTCCTTGACACTCAGACAAAAAAAACAGATTAAGGCTGTCTGAGGCGGAGGACGCAACTAGCGTCATCCCACCCTGCAGCTCATGGACGCTGGCATCATGCACCGTAGTAAGTCGTATTTGCAAAAACCAATATCGCGCTAAATCACATTTCAGGTGCATGTGTCGGTGCCCCGGCTTGCTGAGCGGTCTGACGTTGAGCTAGCTGACGGGCATCACTCGGCTACTTCTGCTCACGGACCAGCGGCAGCGTGACATGAAGTCACTCCGCCGTCCGGTCGGTGCACACACGCACGGCTGGATGCTGGTGTGAGTGTTTTAGGCTGTGCGTGGACCGGACAGAGCTAGAAAGCTAAACGCAGCGACATAATCCTGGCATGTCCCAGTGAAGCTAACGTCCAGAGAGCTAACGTAGCCCAACAGTGCGTGACAGACGCGTTCAATCAAACCGCCCTCTGAATGTATGCAGCTCGGCTACACTTTACATGTGTGACCCCAGAGGAACACCCACCGCGGTGTCAACACTCACACACGGGATAACGTCCCTCACACAAGATTTACCTTTTCTCTCCATGTTGGCTGGATCCGTAGCTTAGCCCTTAGCTACAGCACCAACGATCGAATGTTCCGCGCGTGCGCACTGGATCGTGTGCTCAAGGGGGAGCTTCCCAAGTGATGCCTCCACCTGAGCGCCGAACCATTTTATTTTGTGTTATGAAACACTGAAGCTGTTATGACCCGTGTTACGTGTTTGTATTTACTGATGAATTACATTTGTATCGCACACACGAGCTGCCAGGTGGTTGTGCAAAAGAACAAAAACTAAACACTTGAGACTAACATTGTTAGTGGTGTGCACAGAAATGATAGGCAAGAGCAGATTATCCTTTATATCTTATATTTGGTTAAAGTTGTGACTAAGATAAATACCAATAAGGACATTTTAAAATGACAAACCGTAATCTGGGAAGTTTTTAAATGACTGTTAAGACAAAACTTCCTGCACTGTAATTTCTGCACAGTACTTTGTCTGAAATGTGTTGACATTTTTTTAAATTTAATATAACTTTGTCAGCAACTTGTGTTATGCAACTGTGGCTTAATAGGCATTTGCCTCTTAATAAGAGACATACTGCTGATGTAGTAATTGATTTTCATTTGTAAAAAAGTGCTGCTCGACCACATAAAGAATGCAGCAACCATCCCTACTCCTGCACACCGGAGTCATAGTGCACTCAAAAAGCAAAGACCAAAGTTGTTGTTTTGTCATGTTTGCAATTGAACAGCCAATCTAAAGGTTTAAGATGTGTATTTAGTATTTTTTCTGGATACAAGTATTTTGCTAATGAACACGACAGATCGTACCCAAGTCATCATCCATCGTAGGTGCTTGTGAGAAAGTCAAACTATCCATTCAAAATGCTAAATAAATGTGCATGTCATTGTCCTCTTGGTCAAACCATTCACATCAAATCAATAAAGGATTGGCACTGGTGACAAAAATAGGAAAGAATTAAAAAAAAAAAAAACAGGTCTCTTAAAAATAAGTCTTTATTTTGTTAAACAAAGGACTGAAGATAGAAGTTACTGCTGGACTGAAAATAGTTTACGGGATCTTTCGATTGTTCATAAATACCACCTCCACAGAGTATAAATACATCGGACATCCCTCATTTAAACATTGAAGCAGTATTTCTATTAGAGGTTTTAGCATGACACTTAAAATTCCTGTAAACCAACAACACACTCTCGCAAACGCACGCAACAATTTTAACTGATGTACATAAAAGTGATTGCTTTATAACATAAACTCAGATAAGTCGGAGATTTTAAAAATAACGCACATATATTTACAGTTTTGAGTAGAGCATTTGTTTGTTGTTGAATAGCACTGTCCTTAAACAGTTCGGGCTCAGATTTTCATGTGTAGCCAAAATATGTATAAGAGTCTCACAGAGCATCTAGACTATCAAAATAAACATTAAAATGTGTGAAATTCCATTGGTGAGCCCTGAAGGTCAGTGACTACACCGAGCAGGCACGTTGTCAAATTATCAAACACCTAAAAACATTAAATCTACTTCTGTCAAATATTAAACCCTTCAGAGTTATATCTTTTTAAATATAGGAACAAGTACGATAACTGAATCATTTTACAAATTCATGTGACTCAGTGCCGTTTGTGACAGCTTGGCAGGGCGACTGGCAGACTAGCATATTACTTTTTTAATTGATGGACACAGAAGCTTATATAAGTTACTCTATAGTACATTTTAAAAACACAAAGTAGCACAGCTAAAGGTCCAGGTGGTTCAGCATCTCAGTGTCACAGTGACAAGTCATCAAAGTCTATGTTTTAAAAAAAGATCTGAAGAATATAAAATTATTTCAGCTATTGGCAAGAAGTGCCATTTCCCAGCAACAGTCCATCAACATTAGTGGTTCATAAATAAGAATAATAACTGCACTAATGAACATGTTTGGGATTGTTACAAATTGTCAGAGGTCGGACTCGATGTGGGCCACGTTACTCCATCTCGTCGTCATCAAAGGCCGGTGGCTCAAAACTACACAACGCCTCGTAGGTTAATCCTGGAAGAATTAAAAAGATCAAAACATATTAGGGATTCCATACCATCAGTACAGCATACACAAACAAGCTTATTTCTTGTTGTTTTTATACAGTATTAGACTTTTGTTTAGCATAATGACATACGTTTCCACTCTTCAATCTCCAGCTCTTGGCTCTCAAAGCTCTGGTCGTACGGCTCGGCCTCGGGCTCGTCGTCTGGGTCGTGGTACTGAGCGAAGTACGGGTGAGCCAGAGCCTCGGATGCCGTTATACGCTTGTCTGTATCCAGAACCAGCATTTTCTCCAGAAGGTCCACAGCTTTAAAAACAACAGAGCTAAATATCAAACTGTCTATGATATATCCTGTCATGTAGTTGGAGTTTTGACCAAAGTTTAGTTTAAACCGATATTATTCACAAACAGAAGCCAAAACTATTTATTGGAATTTATAAATAATAACTGCAGTTTTCAGGGCTGGCCCTACAAGCCAATACAGCAGATGTCTTGTACTACCTTGTGGGTTGGCACCAATGAACACATCAGCAAAGTTCCTCTTGGGCATGTGTGTCAAGGAACTGATGTAGTTCCTGGCCTGCAAAAAAAAAAAATGCATAAAGGAAATCAAATGTCAGCTCCTACCAGCAGCAACTTGTTCAGTACCGCCTGTTTGGTAATGCTTACATATTTCTTTATGCTACCGATTCTGCTCAATGTAACCCACTGCATCAAATAATTACTGCTCAAATCTCTATTTATAACTATACTGTATAAAATACCTTAATAGCCTCAACCCAGCAAGGTGTCAAAGGAAAACATTGTGGTGTGGCTTGTCTGGTTCAAACAGTTAGTGTATATAACATAGTGTATATAAAAAAAAAAATTTCCATATCCAAGTTATCATGATTTTGTAAATTCTATTCCAATAGATTTTCAATAACAAAACTACTTAACTAAACATAAATACTTTTTGTAAACTAATAACAATTAGCCCCAAATATCCTGTAAAAAGCAAAGTAATTAAGATGGTAAATGATTCTACCATTTGGAATGGAAAACATGTAAATTACACAAAAACATTTTAAGAGAAGCAAGACAGCAAGTGTTAAGCAATGTGCAACAAAAAAGAAAGAAACCCATAGAACAAAGCAACTTTCATACAGAAAGTGCTGTTAGTCGCTCCTGTATCACCAACAGAAAGCATAGCTATTGCACAGTGTGCATGTTTAATTCTCAAGAGACAATTTGTTACTACCAGGGTGAAATGGCAAGCACACAAATGCCTTTACCACACAGGTTCAGCGTCACCTCTGGTAATCACAATCCCATGCAGCAAGCGTGTCAGACACACGATTACCAGGATTAAACTAGAATCCTAAATCCCTGGTAGTGAACCCTGGTGGCCGTGCGGCTCCTTAAACCCCACTTGACCAAAGTTGTCTACGGAGTGATACTTTCAGTGTGGCCACCATCATTGCCTTATCAATTAAGACTATGAAAGTTGAATAAAGATAAACATAGTTCAATCTTGGCACCAAATATTACGGTATGTATGGTGTCATTTATGTGTAACACTCTGGATAAATATAGGATATTAGGCCAACAGCTGTGTTGCTTTAAAAGCAAAGAGAAAGTTACGTCAGAACGTCTGACTGTCCTCCCACCCCGGCCTACTGTCTTAAAGAAAGTAACGATGGATCCGGCTCACCTCATGGCTGGGCATCCTGTTTATTAGAGATGCTGGGGGTGTTCCTGTTAGACGCATTATCTGCTGAAGCTGGTTTATATCTATGAAGCTTGTGTCAAGGGGAGTATAGCGACAGAGCAGAGTAAGTTAAGAAGCTGCTTCTCAATCTAACACTGTGCGACGAAACTCTAGATGCACTACAATGTTATGTTGAAAAGCAAACTTTGAAGCAAAATGTGACAATAAAAGTTAAGATTTAGAGGAAAGACACAACACAATACTTTGCATTACAGTCAATCAGTGAAAGCCAGAGCTCAATCTCCTGTGTCACCGTCATATGATGACACACAAACTAAATTCACCCAATTAAAAGAGGCAGAAAGCAAGTCTCAAACCCACAAAGCTGAAGGCTGGAAAACATGCTGTCAGTTAGGTAACAGATACACCAAGTTATTGCACAGAAGAGTGGCACGTTTGGAGCAGAAAACTGGTTAGAGAAAAACCTTGGATATCGTTTTGAACTCACAGACTCTGAAGATATTTTCATCAAGAGCTCGGGCCCTGGTGTTCCGACGAGCAGCATGATTAGCTTCAACTGATCAATGTCTATCGGCACACGGTAAAGGAAGACCAGATACTGGACAAGGGGGAGAACTTGTAATCTGACCAGTTAGTCTTCATCCTTCTTGTAAAACTGATGCCACTTAAAAAAAACATCCTTGATATAAAATGTCACTACGTTTACTTTATATTACACACATGAGATGAGGGAAAAGAAAAGAAATCTGCAGGCAAGTTTGTACAGGATAAAGTATTTGAAATGTAACCTGTGGACAGCTTCCAAAAAAAAAAAAAAAAAAAAAAAAAAAAAAAAAAGGTGGAGGCAGTGGACAGCCCTGTTTTACACTTAACTTACAACCGGGGGAAGAGAAAGATAAACTAGATCTTGAGCACAGACTGAAAGTGCAAAGACTGGCAGGGGTGCAGGCAGAGAGTGGACTGGAGACATTAATGTGGACTGGAGCCATTAATGCATACTGACGGTGTAGGAAGAGTTAAAGCACGTCAGTGGAAACATTGCAGTGAAGGGCATGTGTCAAGCCGGAGGGAAGTGTGAAAACAGGTACTATCTGGGTTACATTTAAAAACACCTCAGGCAGGATCATGTTTCAACAGAAAAGCAGGAGAAGATATGGAAAAGCATTGCACATCAGTTTCTGCTACTGCCGGCAAAAAACATCACAACTCAGTTCACAACTATGGAAATGTGCATTTAACCCATTTGATTTGTTGTGCAAACAGCGTGTCAGAGTCTTTCTAGCTATGGGAGGTCTTAACGTACTGCACTCTCAAATGAAAAGGATACGGTCAGTTCCAGGAAACAGAGTTTTTCCAGTGAGAAGTTCTGCCATTATACAGCCCACTGACCAAATATCAACTGAAACACAAAAGCAGGACACAAGCATTAAGATTATGACGTATAGGTGCAAAACGTCCCATGGGAAGATCATTTCAACGCAGTCTACCTGTCATGTTGTAATGCATCCAGTTCAACATGATCTCTGGGGCGCGGTACCAACGAGTGGCCACGTAGCCGGTCATCTCATCATCAGTGTGCCGCGCCAAACCAAAGTCCAAAATCTGAGAGCAATTGAAGTGCATAAAATATTGTAAACTAAATAAAATTGTATTTAGCTGACGCTTTTATCCAAAGCGACTTACAATAAGTGCATCAGAACAACAAGAATCAAGAAGGTACAATTTCATCAATAAAGTTCAACTACAAAGTGCTATCAGTAAGAGCCATTTCAGTGCTACTTCCTTTATTCAAGATATAGTCGGAAAAGATGTGTTTTTAGTTTGCGTCGGAAGATGTAGAGACTTTCTGCTGTCCTGATGTCAATGGGGAGCCTCACATGTACATGTTCTTTTTATGTTTTACAAGGGAGCAGCTGTTCACTGACCTTCAGCTCACAGTCTTCATTTACTGCCAGATTACTCGGTTTCAAATCCTGAAAAACAAATGCCAAAATGTAATTTAGTGTAATTCTAACAATGGAAATCTTTATTTATTTAATTTATATATATATATATATATATATATCTTCTTGGAATGGAAGCATTACACAATTAACACCGTGCACAAGTAAAGGTCCCATTTATGACTTCCCTTCAGTGTGTATACAAGGCACGTATGTCATAAACCCTGACACACTTTTATATTTAATCAAGGTCAGAGACAGTGACATTTGTCAAACAAACATGCCACTTACTCTGTGAATGATATCTGCCGAGTGGATATACTGTAAAGAGATGGAAGAGAACATGTGCATTAAATTAAACATTATCAATATGTAGGAAACACTGATTCATCAAAACAATTTAAGAAACAAGCTCATTTGCTTTCTTGCTGATGACATAATTGATACTCCTCTCACTCCTGGATGTGGTATCAATCTACTCATCTAACTATTGGCAAGAAAACCAACAGCCTTTCCTCCAAAACCTCACCTTTAAGCCTCTGAGGATCTGGTATATGAGGAACTGCACATGGTCATCTGTGAGTTTCTGACATTTCACTATGTTGTTGAGATCGGCCCCCATTAGATGAGTCACGAGATACCTGCCAATCACAAAATATGAAATGGACAAATATAAGAAGGCATGTCAATGTTTTCACATTTCATAAAAAGCCAAATGGATAAATGAATATATTTTCAATTTCTTTCCCCAGAGTTTGTTTACAATCTCAATCTTGTGTCCCATATGACTATGTGAGCTTAAACCGGTTTAGCTGCTACTTCTTTTCAGAGGCACTAACAGGCCAAGCCCTGCACAAATGAAACGCCATTTAACAACACACCCACATAAATGTGCTTAATGGAGCTTCATCAGTGGATAATTTAAATGTAATCCCAGTTGTTCAAAGTTCACAAACAGCACTTGTGAAGGAAGGCGAGAACAAGATGCTGCAGCCAAACAAAGCCATGTGCTGCTTCATCAGTCTGCTGCTCAACAAATACCCACTTCATGAATACTCTTCTATTCTCACACAGCACAGAGAGCGAGGCCTTAAAATAGCACCTGGTTACACTCAAACTTGTTCTCAGCAGCAAACAGGGACACAGACACTCTCCAAAGTTCACCCGCCTTGGAAAAAAGGGGGATATAAATAGTGACCTCTGTTTTCCTCTCTCCTATAGAAACAGGAGCTCTGAGGAGCCTTACCACAGCGCTGTGACTCAGTCTTTATTTTTAGAGCCAATGGGAACCATACTTAAAGCACCTGCATATCTGAGATTTTCCTGGATATCATTCTGCATTCAGAACAGTTCCAACTTTCCAGCAGATGTACAGATAAAGAGATCCATATTTCCTTATGATAGACTATGTAGTAGTACTTCACATGTACACAGACTTTGAAGAGTAAAATTGGTGGAATTCAAAGATATTTATCCATAGTACATCACTTTCATGACATTGTCATGTAAAATATGAAAAGATCATGTAGGCAAGCTGCATGGGAGAGAGGCTATTTGGGAACATGACGAGGGAAAGAGGTTGAGCACAGTTCACTTCCCAGCCCCAGCTGTCAATTTATGTAAGCTTTTTTATTACATTCTGTATTAAAACGTATCTTGGGTGATCTGATAGTGACTAGTTCTAAATAAATGTATGAATTAATCTGAACCACAACCAATTCTGAGCAGTCAAGGAGGCTTGAGACCACACATGTTTCCTGGGTTTCTTGCAGTGTTTTATAGCAGAGGGGGTCTTTTATGAAGTAAAACACAGGAGACACTGCATTACTAGGACTTCATCTAAGGTGTCAGGAAGAATGAAATAAAACCTTAGGATTCCCTACTCGAGACAACATAACAAACCGCTACTTCGTGGGCCACAAAATTACATGCATGTTAGGCCTTAGAAATAAACCTGTTCATGCTGTTGAGCAGGGCCTCCGACATGAAGCAAATGCAACACCACCCTCTCCCAAACTGCTGCAAAATTATTACAATAAGCCAAATCTTGAGGGATCATTTTCATCATAAAAAGTATGAAATCAGAAATGAGTTGAGAGAGATCTGACTCAACGAATTTAGTTGAGACACATTCTTATGTCGGGTGTCGACTGATATCCGTCACAATTTGATCTTGAAACAAGTCACTCTGTGTGTAGAGAAGAGAGGGAGAAATTCCACACATGCGCTCTTTTGAGGATTTAGTCACCGTCTAGCTGTCCACTTCCCATTTCTAGCAAACTGTAACATCAATAAACAATATCTACCTGTTTGCCAGCAATGAGTTTCACAAAGCAAGAGGGCAGGAAACAAAAGGGAAGGAAGCTGGTGGTGAAATAACTCTAGTAGCAGCTAGCGAGTGAATAACTAACAGAGTACAGTCTAAGCAATGTTCCAGTGTGTTTAGTCAGCTGGCCCGTCTCCAGGTGCTTCCCAGCCACAGCTAGGATTGTCTGCTGCTGCAAAACTAAAGGCTGCAGTTTGTTGAACACTATTTCAAAATCATGCACAAATACCGTGGTGAACATGGGATTTGGTTCTAAACAAACACATTAAACTTACACATCACTGAATTCTGTCAGACTAGTAGCGGGACTGAAGACATCTAGGAGGCCAATCACCTGCAAAAATATGATGATGTGGAGTTAACAAAACACACAACAATGGGAAGCAACTAAAAACTTAAATAAGAAACATAATAAGCAAACCAATTGTATGGCATTGCATAAGCAAATAAAACAACTTTGTTTTTATGACTGTTCCGCATCTGACACAATAAAAGGGAAGAGAAACAAGTCGACTCACATTTTCATGTTTCATGTGCTTCAGCAACCGCAGCTCTCTGTATGTTCTCTTGGCATGGATGATGGACTGAAATGGCCGGGAGAGCTTCTTTACAGCTACCTCCATACCAATCTTCATGTCGTATGCAGAGCTATGGGGAAAGAAAAGGGACAAACGTGAGCTAAAATCTCATCAGTAATATTACACTGGTCACTGAAACCTTACCCGCACACAACATTTGTTGTCGGCATAAATTTATATCAAGAATATAATCTATAAAATGCGCTCTTTGAACCAAACGAGGTGCATTAAGACCTGCTGAAGGTTGCAGAAAAGGGTGACATCAGCAGAAAATGCCTGCCTGCCGTCTATGATGCACTCTTAAAGCCTGACTGTCTCTAAGCCAAACCCAACACTTCCTGCTGCTCAGCTCACCTGACCAGGGTGTGGATCAGGCTACATCCACACCCATACGTTTTTGAAAAAAGAAAGAAAAAAGGCATAACTTTTGCTGTCATTCTACCCAGCATCCACACTACTTCTGTGTTTTAGAACCACTAAAAAAGAGATGTTTGAAAAAACTGCTGAGGCTGTTCTAGTTTGAAAACTCCAGAGTTGCATTTTCATCTGGACATGTGAAACATTGACGCAGGCACCCATGTTTGCGTCTTGACTAGGTCTCAGTCACAACGTGTCCTTCCCTGATATGGCACGCCCCTAATCATGTAATCCTATTCCGAAAGAAAACAAACAACTTCAGGTTCGACTACCAGAGATGGATTTTAACATGGATAATTACAGGCGTTGCTGTCCTTGTGGTCTATGCTAGCAGCTATTGTGCAGTTAGAGTCTGCATACTATAATGCTCCTAGTGCCTACAAGCAGAGGAGGCCGGCTATTATTGGAGCCCTTTGAACCAGCATGCACGTGTTTGAACCAGCATGCACATGGTCATGTGGTATGCATTTGCAGGAGCAGTTATTCCTGAAAAACGGCCATCTAGACGAAGAGCGCTTTTGTTTCAAAATCAAGACGTAGTAGTGTTGATGTAGCCTCAGCCAGTGGACAGCCACTGGTAACTACTGCTGGGACTCAGAAACCAGTGTGACCATGATATCACACATTGTTGAAGCGGAGATAAATAATATATTCCATCCTTATCAACACCAATGTAGAAATTACATTTTTAGGAAAAAAATTGAAGCTGCACAGACATTGACTGCTTTGATGGTACCCCAACCTCTACTTTGGTAACCAACTAAATATGACTAATATTGTGGCTCGGTAGATACAGCAGGATGTCAATTAATCACAGGGTTCTCATTCTGTCCACATGTCAAAACTGAACCCCAAATTGCTCCCAACGGTCCGGCCAGTGCCTTAAATGGTAGCTTCAGTGTGTGTGAAGACAAACTGGGACGTTCTTTGGATGAAAGCACTGTATAAATGCTGTGCATATATAAATAATGCTGATGTATGAGACTCAGATTGAGTCAACTGTGTTATTAGTGTTTTCTATAGACTGTGAATGTATTTGGTATGCATGTGTCGTCTCAACAGCAAAGCTGTGCAGTTTATGTACCAATAAACTGGATATATATTCTCAAGAAACTTAGTCCGTATTGTAAACACTGACGTTAAAGACCAGTGTACTGGTTGGAAGAGAAAAAAGAATATAAATCAGTCAATGCACTGGTGAGCAAACAGTAATCTGACCAGCAACAGATTATCCTATTGCCCAGCAACAGCAAAGCTGTCTGCTTCCATTTGCAAAACAAACATCTGCCCACTAAATTAAGTGTACTACAGCCCATGTTGTGTCCTACATATTATCAGCACAATGTATTTAATCACCAGACCATTGCAAAGGGTTGTCCTATGAAAGCTTACACTTTTGCCACGAAGCAGCATTAAGGGAATCCACCTCACCAGCAGCAAGGTCTTCTAAATAATAAAATAAATAGGCAAGACCCATCTCCTCTGTAAATGCAAATGATTCTGTGCTGCAAATTAGTTAATCCTTAGTATAAACATTCACTTTAGAGCTGCCTAAAAAATAGAGGTGTTTTCATTTAAGCTGGAAACATTATTTATATTAGACTACCCATCATTTGGGATTTGTATGACCAAGAAAGTTACCTGGTTTTATTGGATTAAAAGATAAAATTCATACCTCTGTCTACAATAGGGCTGCAATTAACAATTAATTTTCATTATTGGTCACTTTTTTTAAATTATTATTACAAATAACCAAATTACCATAATTTGGTCAATAAAATATACCCAAAAATGGCATTTTCAATTAAATAAAATAACGTATTTTAATAGGCTGGAAGCAGGTATTTTTTCTTAATAGATTAATAAACGAAACAATCAAAAAAAGTTGCTGGATTTTTGGTGACTGACAATCATTTCAGCACGACTCTTAATTTGTAAAACTACTTTCCATGAAATGATAAGCATCTCTTTTTGGCCACCTACTCATTGCGAGTAGTAATGTTTACTAGTATCAGATTATATTTACTTTATCACACAGAAAGGTAACGTTAGTGAGTCAAACAAATATGTGTACTATTTGTTCTCGAGCGCTTCCCCAAAAACATTCGCACCAACCAACAATGGCATTATCTGTTAACCTCATCTCAACTTTACTCGGGTTACATCACCTGTTGGTGCAACCTCTAACTAATAATGTAAATGAACTCTTTTATCAGCAATGTCGACTCTGGGAACAGAGTAAGTTACATAATGCAGTTGCATTATGTAACTTACTTGTAAAAGTGATTGATTTGTTACTTTTATTATGTTTAACATGCACACCGATCAGATAAAGACTCGCGTCCGTTTCTCGTTATTGTTCGCGAGCAGCGTCTTGCCATGCGGCTCGTGTGAATATAGACGCAGTTAGATGGTTAAATACCAGTTTTACAAGAGGCAGATAACAAGTCAACAAGTTTTTCGTTGACGGGAACATCGTGGCTCCACCTTGCTAGCTCAGGGCGAGCTAACCCAACTTTAGCATCTGTAGCATAGGCCTCGTCTAAATGAATGGAGGAGGGTAAGTTTAGGAACTGCAAACGTTCACAAACTAGCAATGAAGGGACTTACCACACGGATCCGTAGGCGCCAGAGCCCACCGGGGACAAGTTCCGGTAACGCTCCGGGACTTCCCATATCGTCTTGTTGACCTCCTCCCGATAAAACTTGGGTCTTTCTTTCTGCGACATTCCTGCAGAACCGACTGCGACCACCGACTCGACTTTCTGCTCCGAGCTGGGCACTCCGAGCCGTGCAGCGAAACTTCACCCAACTTACGAGAAGTGACGCGAAATTTAACGTGTCTCGTCGCGAGGGAACTTTAACTAATCGAAAGTTACGGTGCTGCCTTTTAGCGTAATGTTGCACCGTCTGAGTCACCGTGTGCAAAACGTACGTGTTTAAATCTTCACGCTATTTGTTCTCTTCTCCGCTTGCGTTCAGACAGCTCCCGAGATTTCACCCCGCTTGCAACACCTCTCAACGTCTCGCGAGAGTAAACAACGGGACCCTACAAACGACAGAAACTGAAACCCGTGCTGCATTCATGGCAATAAATAGAAAAGAGATACCTCCTAAACAAATAGTCAAAATCGTACAAGGGCAAAGCGGCAAACAAGCAATCACTTTCTGACCTTTTGGATTTGAGATGTTTTTTCTCTACATGTAATATGTATGAGAGAGTGTTAGAATAAACCAGAAGGACCAAATTAAAGGAGAATAAAGCAGAAGGACCAAATCAAAAGAGACTCAAATCGTCGACAAAATAAAATATAACAGTATGTTGCTTTTTATCATGAGAGAGCTAGCAAACAAGGTTAAGGAAATTAAAATTAATTTACATAAGGACGACTAAGTCAGCAGAAATATGAAAAATGTAACTGTTTATTTTGAAAAAGTATGTTGACTGATGCTGGGGATCACTAATGGGAGCACATCACCCAAATCAAGCAGGCATCGATCAGGATGTCTTACAGCGCCGTGCAGACATCTTATGGGTAAGGTGGTCAAGCAAAGAAATGGGGCATCCCTCTCATACTTATTTATATATAATATAGCTACATGAACATAACAGACGGCACCATGCCGAGCAATCAGTCTCTGGCATACTGAACTGTGACATAGCCTTTTATTTCATCAAAGGTCATGACAAAGCGTCTTCAACTTATTCATTCTTCTATTTCAGTTGTTGCATAAGAACTGCCGTGCCACGACCTTCGTCCTGGAAATATGTTCAAAGTATTGAAGATTCCTAGTGGCTTGTAAAGATCTTGCCCGACTGAAAAGAAGCTTCTGAAATTAATTCTCAGCAAGTCATTGGGATATTGTGACGTATTAAACTTCAAAAGTGAGGAAATTGTCCTTAGCAAAGAGGTTTGGTACAAATCCACAGTCAGGGGTGGAATTAATTAAAAACTGTAGAATTCTCTATTACAATAATATAATGCAACGTGAAAACATAATTTCAATGTTGTAGACATCTAAGATGTCCGAATTAACTTATATACACTACATTTTATTTTACAAGATGATAACATGTGTTGTGTGTTTAAGAATCTGCAAAGTAATACTACTAGTAGCAGTATTTAAAGTTTATTTATGTAAAAGGAGAAAAAGTACAATACTTAATTCTGAATTGTAATGAAGTAAAGATATAAAGTAGCAGTGAATGAAAGTATTACTTGAGTAAATGTTCAGCTATATTCCACCGCTGCTTATTATGATGTGATATTTAAGATAAGTTTTGGGGAAAAGTACTTTCATTCTTCCATGTGAAATTGCAGAAAAGAGAAACATTTTAATTAATATCACATGCTCCTTTTTTGCCCTGTTGGACTTGGGTGTTATGACATGTAGATCAACAATCTGCAGTTAAATATTAAAAACATCTATAACACGTGATTTAAAATTCAATGCTTGTATTTTTCTTGACTTAAACAACCACAAAATAATTTTCTATAAGACACATTAAAACACATACACACATTTAAAGTAGTAACATTAAAGTATTATATAATATATGCAATGTGAAGTGATAATATGGTTTTAGGAAGAGCACCTGAAGGCAGCATTCAAGGTTACTCTTAATTTATAGAAATGCACATTTGTTGTTTCTTTATTGTAGAAAATATCTTTACTTCACGATAAAGCGGTAGCAAATATAATACATACAATATTGCCAAATAACATTTTAAGAAAAATAAACAGAATAGCCAAATACAAATAACAAAAGAAAATAGAAAAGAAATTAAAATATACATTCACAGTTATGTAAAATGTAGACAGTTACGAAACAATTGTACCTTAATACACATCTTGGTTCTCATATCATTTTTGAAATACAGCATTGGGCTTTGAAAACACAGAATATCCCCAATATGGAGACTTTCTATTACAGGTCTGGCAACCTAACGTGTGACAAATAATAAATAAAAAAATGATGATCTTAACATTATCATTTTAAAACTCTTGCAGTAAGCCTGTATCTTTTGTAATAAATAAAATGCATTCAACAGCCCCTGTCTGTTTTCTGTGTTTGGAGCTGTTTAACACTTCCTTTGCACTCTGGTTGCATCTGTTCATCCTCTGAATTAATCATCATCAGAGTCTTCCTCCTCTCTATAATGGTGTAAAGATGATGATTTCAATGGAACTGAGTCAAATCCATCTGATGTCCTCTGAAAACACATCAATAATAACACAAAGCATGAGAAGTTGCTTTATAATTAGCTCAGTCTGTGTGAATGATTGGGTTACTGACCTCTCGGGAGAAGGACCTCATTTTGGTGAAGAAGGATTTCTTGGTGAGTTCCATGAGGTCGTCCTCTGCGTCCTCTCCCTCCATTATTGCACAGCTGTCTGCAGTGGGCAGCTCACACTCATTACCCCCAGAGCTTATCATCAGCTTGGAGTACTTATACTGCAACCTGCAGACAGAGCGTGATAGAAAACAACATTATGTAAACATAAATTACAATCTACTCTTTGTGGTCTGAAAACTATTAACTTAGGGTATAGCTTTCATCTTTTTACGACATGACATATCATTGCTTCAACAAACATCATAGGAAATATGAAGCTCAGCAGACTCACTTGCGTGTCTTTTTCCAGAAATAGCAGCTGATACCGATGAGCAGCGCAGCAGCGATCATTCCCGTGGAAACACCAAACTTGAGCCAGAAATCCAGAGTAACACAAGCGCTGACCTTTTGTGCTGGAAGTGACTCCCCACCATAACACTGCAATGACTGCTGCCACACATAGGTGGTTTTCTGAAACGCACACACACATAATTACATTTTCATTGGTCACATATCACACACGTCAGTTAACTACTTGAATCATAAGGTTTTCAGTATTTTCCTTTCAGAAATAATGAGCTTTGGAAGTGTTGATAGGCAGATGTTGTAACATTTGACAGAGCCAGGGTTGCTGTTTCCATTATTTATGCTAAGCTAACTGGCTGCTGGCTGTAGCTTCATATTTGAGTGTATCAATCGTCTTATCTAACTCTCCACCCAAAAGCAAATAAATGTATTTCTCATAACGTATTCCTTAAGTGAAAAGGGCTAAATTATATCATAAAATATAATATTATCATTATATTATAATTTTTCCTGTAATGTAGTCTGACATAATTAACATTTTTTTTATAACATTTAAATATTTCCCCCCACACAACACAAGACACAAACTTGTGATGGACCTCTGGTTGGATTTGTGGGGTCAAAGAGGTAAAATTATTTTTTATCAATATGTCCATGCCTGTGCAGCACTACCTGTATTCCCTGGATGCAAGCGCTGACAATCTCTCTGTAGTTGTTTTTGGTGCAGAGTGGACATGCATGCTGGCTCTGCCACAGAAAGTGGAAAGTACACCCATCACACGTCCCTTCTGAACAGTTACTGTGGAGGAAAACACAGATAAGAGATAAGTTCAGATTCTCAGAGCTTATTATACAACACGCTATGCATGTGTTGTAATACAGTACAGTATGTGTGTGAAATCAAATGTTTTCCGGACAAGTTGTGTAAGGTCAGCACTTGGTCACAGTGAAAAGATACCTTGGCAGCGTGATATGGTCTTTATCAGTCACTGATTGGCTGCATCTCAGTCTGATGGTGGCTGACCGGCCTTGTTTACAAGCCTGAGTCGTCTTACTGGACCTGGAAACATACAAATCTTAACTTCTACTCTTTGATATATTTTAGACAGTTTCTGATTACATTTCATACTTTAACTATCAATAAAACCTCCAGCATCAAATCTTTATATCAATAAAATAAAATCACATACAGAACTATTATTACCATTAGAAATATGTATTTGAAAGTACCACAATGGATGAATGCAACAACATAAATGATAAGTTGTGATCTTATTAACTTGTAATAGAAGATGACATCAGGTGGGCCGGGCGCAGAGGGAAACAGCCAATTTGGAGATGAGATGCTGTTGAGGATTGTGTCCGTGGTCACACCTTCAGAATAAGAGGACATATATCAGCATATATATCTGATATATGAAATACAATCAAATTTAAGCAACCCCACAAAGCAGAATATATCTCTGTGAAAGAGGTTCCCCTTTTTAGACTTTTGTTGCAAAGTAACTGCAAAGTAATGAGTCTACAGCCATGATAGTGACTTTGCGAGGCTGTACTGTGGTATAGTTATGTTAGTATAGCTTTGAGCTAAATGTTAAGGCCAGTGTGCAAAAGGCTCCCAGTGAGAACATTACATGCTAATGTTTAGCAGGTCTAATGTTTACAATGTTCACCAACTTAGATTATTGTGTCCGCGTGCTAACATTTGCTTATCAGCACTAAATTTAAAGTTCCACTGGCTGATGGGTATTCGCCTTCATTGGTTTTGTAGGTTTCGGGCCATAAACTACAGTCTATGGTCATAAACCTTGATGGCTGCAGCATTCAGTCCATACCAATGAGTGTGTCACCAATGATGAAAGGCTGGGTGGACACCATGCTCTGACTCCTGATGTCAGAGGGAACCACAGTGGACTGACAGACGTAACCTTTGACCTCTCTCCCACTATCCGTGACATTTTCCACACAGGTAGCCGGCACTCTGCCCTGTAAGTGAAACACAGCAGGTTTTAATGTCAAACTAAATTTGACTAAAAACAAATGCCATCAGGACCACAGCTTCTCACCTCTTTTCCACACAGACCCAAATTAAAGCGATGGAAATATTTCAGGCCTTTGCTGGTGAAACTGGGGCTGCTCTGGAAGCTGGTGATGTTGGACAAAGGAGAGAAGTCATAGTGCAGCAGCTCGCCTTGACTTGTGTGCACATCCAACGCACAGTCGCTGAGACAAGCTGTGTGGGCCTGAAGGATGGAGAGATACATTTTCTGTTAACAGTGAGCAGCATAATCTTATCTCATGTTCAGCCTGAGGGTTCCCAAATAAGACAACTGGGAAATGCAAATATTAGCTGGAATATGGAGGCATGAAAGCATTTTATTCTGCCTGCTGTACAGGTAATCTTGTGTTTATTTGGTTTTAGTGTATGTAGAACTGTGTGTTTTTGTTTTGTTTAGAATTACATGTGTAATGCTACATGATGTTGGTCGATGTATATTTGGGAAATATAAAAAAGAAAGAAAGAAAGAGGTAAAGCAGACAAATAGAAGACCAACATAAGTTCTTTATAAATCAAATATGGCAGAAAAGGGTCAACATGAGACTTTTTTACTTTTGGATAGAAGAGATTATTGTTATAAAATACATGAACATTTTATACATATATTTTATATATATATATATATATATAAAGATACAATCAGGTCCATAGTCAAGGTTTTAGAAATCCTCAGGTCATGAATGCACCCACAATTTGAACAAGCCACCAAAAAGTTTGTACAACTTTATGATTTTATCACTTTTTCTTTATTCATTTTAATCATATTTTATTTTATTTAAAATCCCCCTAAAAGTGAATAATTTGTGAGTATTTGTAGAAAGTAAACTCCTCTAATTTTGTAAAAGCCCCCAAAGCCCCACAATGAACTCTAAGGACATTCCCATGTGTCCTTGGCAGCCCTGCATAAATACCTTGTATTTGTATGCATCTTATTACCTTGTTTCTCTGTGTGTTTGGTCCACACTCAACACAAGCGGCCTCTCCGACAGGCTGATCGGCCCTGATGAAGGTGTTCGGCGGGCAGCTCTTACAGACTCCAGTCCCATTGACCATGTAGTGACCCACTGGGCAGGGAACGCAGGCGGAGCCGGCCTGAGCAGAGCTCAGGGCACAGCGGCGACACTGAGAGGCCACACCCCCAATTACATTGGTGATGTGGATGGAGAAGATCTTTGCAGCGTCAGCGCTGTATTTTCTCTCCTGTGGGAAGAGAAACACAAGCTGAGTCGCTGCAGACAATATGGTGGTCTGGTCTGCTGTTGAAACAGTTTTAGCACCTGTACACCTGTACTCAGTTCTCATGTGGTTTATGTGCTGTGTTCCAAAGTGGCCACATAGCTCCAGACTGTCCTCCTAGAGTCCAGTGCAAAAACACTCCACAAATCAGCAAAAACTAAAAGTGTGTTATAACCTAATCTAGTGAGAATTTAAAAATTAATTTACATCCATAATTTGTAAATATATTCACAGTATGTATTGCTAATGTTGGTGCTTCGTCTTCTTTCCCTCTTGCAAATCTAGTGGATGTGTCAGACTTTATCTTACCCGTAATTGTTCTTAGAATGTGGTCTGTCTGTCATTGAGACTTTAAAAACATAAACTACAAAGTCAGAATGACAATATATATGTATGAAGAATATACATATATGAACTCAGACATGTGGTGCACTTATAGGAAATATAAAGCTTTAGGAGGAAGAGAGCTAAATCAAATAGCACTTTACTTTATTAATTAGATGTCTAAGGCTGAGGGAGTGAAGCTGTTGGAAGGTCATAGATCAAGAGTGATACTGGGGATGTGTGATGGTGTCCCACCGTGTTAGGTTCCTCTGTTCGTTGAAAAGTCCAGGTGAAGCTGGTGGAGCTGTTGCTCTGGATCAGGTAGGAGTATGACTGTTTACTGTTGCTGCCTTTCCACTGCTCCACCACATCATTACTCCACTGGTTATAACCCTGCAGAGAAATACAGTCACCTCATATATACGTCATCATTCTGGTGGCTAGCTCCACTTCTTTAAACGTAGGAACAGTTCCCCTCACCGCCAGGAAGTAAAACTTGCAGTCAGCAGCACACGTGGTCTCAAAGACAAACGTGATGCGAGAAAGTTCACTCCTTTCACTGTCTTTGACCATGGACTGAGGCAGACTGTGGAAACAAATGACAAGTCAATCAACGTTTCCAACTGGGATATGGTGGATATAGATGTCCTTTAAGAGACACGTCTGACTTCACCTGTATCCAGGGACAATGAGTGTGAGCATCAGGTAGTCTGTGTCCTGATCCCCAGGGGTGGTGTAGACATACTCTCCAGCCACCTCCCATGCTGGCATTACAAATAAATATAAAACAAACAATCTGATGCCATCCCTCGAGCAATGCAGACACACACAGTAATTCAGGTTGATCAATAACTCTTCTAACATACTTGTACTTTAAATTAAGCTCAAAGCACAAGTTAGTACCATAGAGTCTGAATGTTCAGATTCATTTTTAACTTGGAAATACTAGTTTGACAAAATAATCTTAATGCTTTTGGATATCTGCATTTTAAGATTATTTTTGTCGAACACTGGGACTGTTTTGTTGGGGATTTTATGAGGTACATTGTGTATTTTACTCTATATCTCTCTTTGTCCTAATCTTACACATCCTGTTTCAATTAATTGCTTTTCCGATGTTCAGTTTTTTTCTAACTGTGATGATTATCTTTCAACTGCAGTGGAGTTTATCATCTCCCTCTGCATATAATATATAATAATAATATAATGTTGAGTTTCTCACCTGTGTTGTGTTCAGAGTCGTCAAACTCTCGCTGGGAGATGGAGCTCTTCATGTTGCTCGGCATTGTGTTCCACCATTTGTACTCATAACCCACCACTGGCTCCGTGCCAACAGGGCACTTGCTACAGGCTGTGAGTAAATACTGTGTTATTATGGCAGGGTACACATTGAAAATACAACAGGAAACTTTTAGACTTTTGACTTTTAGTCTTTACACGTATCACTCTGCAGTCCAAATTTCTAATACATTTTATGGATTTGCGACAGTAGCGACAGTTTTGCTAATCTGGGAGTCTTTTTGGCACAAATGTTTTTTTATATGTATTAATATTATATTATATTATCTGGTGTAAAATTATCAAAATCTTTGGTAAGTACATGTGCATGTCAGTACAAAATAGGCCCCTCAGTCTACTTGAATGTAGGATAGAATAACAGAAGTGTAATCATTCTGCACCTGTTCCGTTGGAGTAGAAATCTTTGTTGCAAGGTTCACAGGAAGAAGAGTTGGTGACAAAGAACCCCGGGTTACATGGAGGACAGGTTTGCTTCTCCCCTGATGCGGGCAGCTTCACGGCTCCTTCAGCAGTTTCATTGCAGATCTTTGGCTCGATCCACTTATACATAAGCTGAGTCTGAGGCACACAACAGGTTAGACATGAATATATGAAAGAAGCCACCAGATGCTGTGTGCCGCACACAATCAGCCCAGGCAATTCATATTTAAAGAAACCTAATAGTTACACCAGATGGCTGCTGGGTATTTTCAAGGTGAAACCTCTCTCTGTGTTCACCACTACTGAACCTCCACAAACTCTGCCCCCACACGCTTCATGTTCTTTTTTATATTACCTTTCCTTCAGAGTCACAGGGAGTGTGAGTGTAGAAGTAATCACTGTTTGTACATGCAGGTCTCGGTTTGCAGCTCCCTGAACCAGCCTCTGGAAAAAAAAGAATAGAGCCAGAGGTAAACAGGCGGGGATGAGGGAAAACACACAGCTCATATTAAGATAAGAGATCAGACAAACCTCACACACCTAAGTGGTAAATACAATATTTGCATACAGACTGCCTTGCATGTGCGTGACCATGACGAGATGCAAATGTGGAATGATTGTAAGTTTAGACATATCTACAAGTGAAAGAGCATGCTGATCAGGGACATGACTGTTTGTGGAGAGTGCGTTACAAATACAAACATGCATACCTGCATATGTGCCTTGCTCACACTGATGGCAAACGGCAGCACCCTTGTTAGAGAAGGTTTCAGCAGGGCAGGGGATGCAGCGGGCAGATCCCTGTTTTGCACTGTGGGTGCCAGGTTTACAATGGAAACACTCTGATGTGTAGGCAACACCTGGAAGAGAACCATTAATCAGTCAATTTCATAACCAGGAAAAAGGAGCGTGTTTACTACTGCACACAACACACAATAGGGATAATCTACCTGAGATGGCAATGTTTCTTAACAGCACAGGTTTGACACCACTGCCCAGCAGAGTGTACGCAGTGGTTCTCCAATACAGCACATTGTTGCCGCTGTTAAGCTCAACCTGCACAGAGTGAATGTGAACATGAGAAAGGAGCAAAAGAGAAAACATGAGTGTTCTCTTAATCTAAATTATCCTGCAAATGACAGCAAGTTGCCAGCAGGTTTAGTGGAGTGATATAGACAAACCCTGTATTTGTTAAAGTTCTTCTCAGAGGTCTTCATCCACCGGCTCCTTGAGTCCGTAGACTGACACTGGTCATTCTGAATCTACAGCAGGGTGAGAAACGAGCCACAGATTATCAAATATATATTGCTGAAAAACACCTTCTTTGTCAACATCTAGAGTCATTTTAAATCACTTACAAAGAACTCAAAGTAAAGGCTGTTGTCAGGGTATAAATATTCAAAAGACACAGTCCCAGGCTTCTTCAGGCTCACAGCATAGGACAGCGTTGCAATGCACTCATCTGTGTTTGACGTTATGCAATCACCCTTCGGTGTCCAGGTTGAGCTGAAGAAACATCAGCAGCAGAAACAGTTTGATGAGCTTCTTGAAACTAAGAGACAGCGAGAAATGAAATAACAATACAAGTGAGGCATATTCTGACTTGGAGCAGTCTGTGTGGGCATCCCCGCTGTTCGCAGTGACTCCGTGTGTGACAAAACCAGGCGGCATGCTGTCCCACTCATCAAAGGCCACGCCGGTGCCCAGAGAGTAGGTACCCACAGCACACTTCTGGCATTGCTGCGACTGCATGTCGAGGAACTCTCCCTCACTACAGGAGAAGGCTGGAAGAGGAAAAGAGAGAAAGAGGCCACATTGGAAATGTATCATGGAGACATGGAAAGAGGATTGAAAGTGGTAACAATTAAATATTTACAAATAAAAACTGTGACACAGACTGAGGAAGTGCATAAGAAGTATACAATTATATTTAAGAGTAGGACACTCACTGCACTGAGTGCCCTTAACTGGATCTGGGAGGCCTGTGCATATGTCGGCTTTGTTGGGAACTGCCACTCTCCATCGTGACCCGAGTACATCACACTCTGTGTACTCAAAGTGATAATCTGACTGCAGGGTCAAAACACAGGTGTTAGTTTCACACAGCTAGGGAAAAAGTACATTAAATAACTTTTAACAATGCATAAAGCTGGAAGTTAGCATGCACATGAATAGCAAATGGGGCTAATATTAAAAGAGGTCTGTAACGTATTTTCCCAAACCAGGCAAACCTCTTTTCTAAATAAAAGTCACGGCTAATATTTGCACAGGATGCCGTCCCAACTGTTAGCCTAATCTCACTCATCAAGGATGTGCCGTAACTCTGCACCAGTAAAACTCCCTTCAGGGTTAATTTACTTAGCCAAGGGGGTAGAAATGCTGATTAGTTCAATCCTTTTGTAAACATGGAATTGTTGTCTCAGGACTTCTGGAGACAGCAGGAGCTCAGGTGGAAAGCTTGTGCTGTATTTGTCTATGGTGCTTCGACGTCTTTTGTAGAGACTCACTGTATGTGACTGACTAACACCATCCCACCAGTAATGATGTAATTTAAGATGGAACATAACATTTAAGGCTATCTTGTTGATCTGATCGTGAGTATTGAGCAGGCACACAGTGTTGTCAAAAGCAGGCTTTAATGTTCCAAGGAAAGTCAGACTTATCCAAGGCCACACAGCCTTGTGGGATTAATCGTTAACAGAAACAGAGCAGCAGCAGCAGTAGCAGCAGCAGCTTCACTCCCTTGGGTCTGTGTTTTCGATTAGAGCTGCTACATTAGCTGTGGTTGGGGTATCAGATGAATGTGTGTTTGGGTGGGAGGATCTGATGTAAAAATGCATTGAACTGGGGATGTGCTGAAGCCTAATCGCCTCCCTTAAACAAACATGAGGAAACCAAGGCAACTGAACATAATGACCGCTTTGCCTTATGGTCAGTGGACTGGCATGGAAACAAACTCACCTCCTCCCCAAATCAGCATTACCTATAAGCCCAAAGACAACAAGCTTCTTGTGCTAACTTTTCAGTTACAGCTCGCATATCTTAATTCCACACTTAGAGTAGGCTGATAAAAAAGAAATGCTTTGCTTAATATCAAATGTATGTAAATTGAAAAAAGATACAGAAGGGCAATAAGAGAGCAAGGCAGAGGACCTAACATATGGACGTAACATATGGAAACTCTCATAAAACAAGTGCGTGATAGCCATAATAACACTGAAGCAAGATGAACTGAAGTGACCAATGTAATGTAATTCAAACACTTGCTAGTGAAACATATGTTCCTTTTACCACTCACAATATGAGAAGGATGCTTTTACTAGTCCTGCTAAAATCAACACTGTGGGATTGTGCCATTTAAATGTACACTTTGCTGTATCTGTGTTCATCTTTATAACCTACAGACAAACATAGCTTTTAAAAAGGCCGATACAGACTGTAACTCGTTGAAGCTGTTTGAAAGGCTTAAGGTCAGCCCTCTTTCAACATTTTCAGCCATGTTTCCTATCTTGCTGAATTTAAATTACGTTTCCACCTACTGCTCATCCATAAACAATTTGCCTGATCCATCCTGTTAATAAACACATGACATTGCTAGAATGGGAACAACTGACCCCTATGAGTCATTTTAGCATTGTATGGGTTGTTATTCATAATGTAGAAATGTCTATCCCTTCTTCTTTTTTTTCCCCTCGCAGGATTAATAAAGTATCTATCTATCTATCTAACAACAGAACAATATGAATATCCTCACCCCTTTGCACATGGGCAACTCTGCACGGGTCTGTGCAAAAAGCAACCACAGTAAAAGGTGGCGCAGGTGTATCGGGCCTCGCTGCATCGTCGCCTCCTGTCAGTGCTGAAGTGATGATGGAGACGGAGGAGCCGAGGGTTGACCTGCGCCCTCAGGTGCTGCCGGCTGGAGGCGGGGCTTTACTCTGAACGGTGAACAAATACTGTTCGGTGATTGGCTCCGGTGTCTGTTCTCGCTCTGAATCATCTTTTAATGGCTGCCTGTAGAAACGCAATAGGCTGACTTGTAGTTTGCCAGCGTTATCGGTGGCCTACAATTAATCTTCAACGAATAAAATATGTGGCTTCTTAGCACGGCATCACACCTCGATAGGGGTGGGTTAAAAAAAAAAAGTGTACAATTATCTCAAGGTAGGTTTAGCGAGTGGCCATTTTGTCCTTTTTTTTTTAAAACAGAAAGACATAGCTGTTATGTGGTAAAACTTCTGGTTTAATATCAAGTTCGTCAACAATCGTTTTATTTTTAAAGGGTGTAACAGGAAGTGTGGGGTTGCTAAGGAGCCAGGTTGTAAACATTACTTCAGGGTTCCTCGTGAGGCTATCATCAAATATGTCTGGCCGGGATCCTTTCCCCTCTCCAAAGTTTGAAAACGGCTTCACTCTCAGCGGCTTCCGGCCGCAGCAGGTATGTTTAACGTTAGCTAACTTGCGGAGATGTGTTTCAAAATACACATTTGGCTATTGTTTCAATACTAGATATAAATCACCTTTGGGCCCATTCTTAAAATGTTATTTTCCTTTCCCGATGAAAAGAAAACCACCTATGATAAGCCGGCACATATCGCCCAAACAGAGGAACCCTGGAGTCGTCTCCATGATGCAGCCACTTTGGCCAGCTCCCGGCGGAGTGTTGTGCATTATGAGCATCAGGTAAGCTCCAGGATGATGAATGATTGTTGACCTTTACTTGAGAAAAATATTTCAAGGCAAGGAATTGGAATGCATCACTCTTGTCAACCTCAGGCTCCGAAGGACAGCCTCGACTTCCAACTAAAGTCTGTGTACGATCACCACAAGGACTTCTTCTGGTTCAGGAACCAGATGTTGTACCAAAAGGAGACCGTCTCTGAGGACCACAGGTGGGTGCAGCCTCATGGTGTTGGCAGTGGCATTCCAGGAGTGTCATATAACTGTTAATTTATCATTTTTTATGTACATTTACAGGAAGCAGGAAATCTTAAAGCAAGACATGCTGGAAAAGGAACATGAGAAAGACATCAGAGTGTGGGTCGATCCACAGCGGCGCTCCATTTACAGCATCAAGTGAAGCTCAGGTGAAGTTTAGTCGTGTTGTGATCCACAGTTATTGCAGCTGTTGTCAGTGTGGATGAATTCAAATAAAGAAACCTAAAACGTTTGATTCAAATCCCAGACTTATTGATTCCGGGGATAATCTGACTGTTTATAGAGCAGCAGGTCTGAAATACCAATACAATACGCTTTTCCTCTCCACAGGCATTTTCTAACAGGTGCTACACCCGGCGGAAGGGAGGCAGCTTATGTTCAATGTAAAGCTTCCAGAACTACCATATTTGATTGCAAACAACATGAGAGCTCTGTAAATAAAGGGTTCTTTCACTGAATTCATGTAATGCTTGCATTTATACATTTTTCATCCACACAAAACTGAAAGTGTATTCATGGAACGTAAATGCAAAAGAGCCTAATGTCAGAATAAATTTCACCACAAAACTACACCATTGAATAAAAGCATGAACACTGAGCTCACTTATCTGTCACATTGCTGAGGCGTTTAAATTGGCAAGTGTATGTTTCATGAAGGTACAAAATAAGATTTATTTCTAAATATTTATTTATTTTGCATTTAAGGAACAATAGTTCTGGTGTTTACATCTTTCACTTCTGTGCAGATTGCCACTTTCCCCAATACTTTGTGTGTCATTTAATCAACATTGAATTCCTTTTGAGTGCAAAAGGTTCTGTTCATATGAATTAAAAAAATAAATAAATAAATTTAAAAAAAAATAATCGGGATATATTATTACCAACTCTATACTGTATTGCATAATGAAGCAGTATTCATGCAAAGCATACCAGGAATCAGATATTAAATAAAAATGGATTAATGTGCAAATAACAAAACCAATATGCTTAATGCATATTTAAATTTCTTCTAGATCTGTTTTATAAATGTCCATCCTATTTGGACCATGACGTGAAAAACCCTTCCACAGAACAGAGGTTCACATAATCAATTATATCTGAAATAAAACCACTCAACATAAATTATTTATAATGATAAACATCAGTTTAATTTGAACAAGGTCAAATGGTGGGTTCATGCTTTGGCTTTTCTTTGGAGACATCGTCTGATGAAAGCCTTCTCGTCCCATTGGTTGGGGGGAAGCATTTGGCTGCCGTTATGGACACAAAGGACAGTCATCTCCTCAGCGTACTGGAGATTCTGCAGCAGCTGGTGACAAACAAAGCAATAGCAACAGTTTAAATAAAGAGCGCATGGATCATATAATAAAGCAGATATACAGATTCACACAATAACTGTTTTATCGCCTGGAGGGAGCAGAAAAAAGCTGAGAACACAACATTGACATATCACCTTTTTACATACATACATACATACATACATATAGTGTATATAAAAAAAACATCAGATGCTTATTGACACATCCAGCAGATACAGCTCAACATTGCATAGATATGGAGTCATGTTTCTAGCTTCTTAATAAATTTAAGTCCAACAATCACCGTCTTTTAACAATGTTTTGGTCTCCATGTCCTGAGGGACACATCTGGCTCTGTAGCTGGATTCTCTGCTTTGTTCACCAGCTAGTTGCTAACTGTGTCGGCCTGCTGTTTCGTGTTGAGTAGGTAGTAAACAGTGGGCTTTTCAAACAGTAAAGTTGCAGGCCAAAAACCAAAACAATTACGCTCTGAACAAACTCATTAGAAGGTACAAACGCTCACTTTGGGTGTTATGAAGAAGTACTGGGATGTTGTCTCTTTGCAGGCTGTGCGAACCACAATGTCGAAGACTCTTCTCTCATTTACAGGATCCATTCCCTGCAGAAAAGAGAGCAATAGTATCAGTTGCATCCAAGCCTGAGGCAGAGGAACCAAGGATTAATTTGTGCGGCAGTTTGGATCCTAGAGCACCACTACATGGCACATTTTGGCTCATGAAAACCTAAAATGTGGGACAAGCAGCATTCTATTTCTGGAGTCAGGGCTGGTCGTGGCTCTCTTGCAGCTCTGCTGTTATGTTCAGATTCTCACAAAAGAAAAGCTGTGTGTGCGTGTGTGTGTGTGTGTGTGCGTACACTACCTGGTTGATCTCGTCCACCACTCTGAAGGGGCAGCGATTGAGCTCCTGCAGGGCCATGAGGTAGAGCATTGTGGATACGCTGCGCTCTCCTCCACTCTGATGGTAGGCCGTCAGCTCGTGGAGCTGAGTGCTGCTGTGGAACTTCACCCGAATTCGGATCCCATACTTGTCATACTCCTCCTGCAATGAAAGACAGCATTTAACAGGATAATAATTAAAACTTTAATTTAAAAAAAGAGCATGTTATATTAAAACATGACAGGATTACCTAAACCACTGTTACAAATACCAACAACATTTTATTTGGAAAATTAATTGAAAACAATCTTCATAAGCGTTTATTAATTCATGGGAACAACCACTGGAATTGATTTGATCCCGAGATGTCAGTGTCTGTGTGTTGTTCCGTGTGAGTCAGCATTTACCTCATTCTCTGAGTGCAGATCAACCTCTCCTGCACACTGCATGGAGCGGAAGAAATCACTGAACTTGTCATTAATCTGTTCCACCAGCTGCTTCAGCGGGTTCAGCCAGCGTTCCTTAGCCTACGAAGACAAATACAGAAATCACTATTCATCACACAAAGAATGACCAGACTGTACTAGAAGAAATCCCAGAGGAATCCCTGCAGTGGCACATCACATACCTCTGATATGTTCTGTCGGTAGGCGTTCAGAGCATTGCTCTTGTCGTCCAGCTCTTTCTCCAGATGTTTAATCTCCTGCTCTCTCTTGTTGTACTCGTCAACAACCTTCCAAGAGAATCAACATGAGAAACATTCACACTCTGAGGGTAAATGCCACAATGTATTCAGACTCACAACTTCTGCTCAAAAAAGCAAGAAAGACAAACATAAATAAATTGCTACAAATGAATTAAAAACAACAAAACAGCATTATATGGCCCGATTGCAGTCTCCTGTAGAGATTGAATCAATTTGGCTTCAGTTTACATTTTCACTGAGGCCGGTGAAGCACTCAGCTCTGGACCGCTCCTCATTCAGCATGGCATCGATCTCGTCTAGTGTGTCAGGCAACTTGCTGAAAGCCTGCATTAGAAAACAAGAACCATAAATATTTTACAAACTACAGTAATATTAATCATAATTTGAGTTCAAACTTCCACCGCAGCGACAGGACCCCATGATAAGGATAATATTCCACAAAAGGTGCTGAGGCTCGTTTTATTCACGGATATAACACTGAATGTAGAATTTAACGCTGATAGACGCTTACATTACGAAGGTCTTCAGGTAATGACTCATCAGGTTTCATCCTGCAAATCGACATTGCTCTTTTCAACAGGCCTTTGCATTGTTCCGTCAGCTGCACCTTTCTCTGCTCCAGACGGCTACATTTTTGCTGCAAGAACATGCCATAAAATACAGGCGTTAATATGGTGGACACTACGGCAGGGCAGATGTGTATGAAAGTGTGAGTGAAACAATAACCTCAGTGGTCTTGAGTTCAGAGGCGCCGTCTCTACAATCGTTCTCCAGCTTGGTCTTCTCAGCCATCAGACCCACCGTCTCCAAAGCCAGATACACCTTCTCCATGGTCAGATTGGATCTCAGCTACAGACGATGGAGAGACAAGAAAAATAGGCACAAGGTGAGTCAGACATTTGAAGACAGAAAATGGGCAGAGAAAGATCATGCAGACTTTTAAAGCTAAGAATAAACCAAACACGAAAAAAGATAAATCTCGAAAGATCTATCACAATACCAGAAATTGTCTTTCATACCTTTTAATTAATTAAACAATAAATGTTTGACATAATGTTAAAGAAGACAGAGGCATGAACACCCAGAGGGAAGTACAGTAAATGCAGATACAAGTATTGTGTTAATACAGTAAAATCTAAATGTTATGCAACCACACCTATCAAATGCCAAACAGTCATATACAGCTCTTTAGTTCTAAGGGCATTGATCCATACCTTCATTTGGGCCATGAACACTGCTACTATGGACACTTTCTGGGAATTGACAGCTGAAATTTTCCCTTTAGTTTCCTCTTCAATCTTCTGCAGGTCAATGACGCTGTGCTCCATCTGCCCCAGACTAAACACATGGAAGGAGCCAGTTCAGACTAATTTGAGACAATGTACTAGTTACAGAGTTACAGAGGGAAACGTTATGTGCCTGTTTGAAACTGTTCAAGACAGACTTGCCTGTCCTGCTTAGTGCTGATCTTCTGCTCCAGTTGCCTCTTTTTGCCCTTTACTTCAGAAAGATGCTTTTTCTCTGCCAACAATTCATTGTCACGGCGATCCAGTGTGGCGGCTTCCGCCTGCAGGACCTTCATCCGCTCATCGATGTCTCGTAACTTCACCTCACAGGCCTAGTCACAGTGGGGGTTAACAGTTAAACGCTAACATATTGAGATGTCTTCAGGTATATTCCCCATACCAGATACCAGGTTTCTGAAAAGTTGAAGTAAAAAAAAAAAAAAGCTATGCTTCCCAATCTGTTCCTGGGCCTCTCCCTTACCTTCATCTGCTGCTCCAGCAGCCGCTTCTCTTCAGCATCCACAGTGATGGTGAGGTACTGGGAAGGGTGCACTGCAGAGTTACTGGTGCTGATCTTGTTGGAGTAATGAGACCTCTTCAATGTGTACCTCTCCTCTGGTGTGTATAACACCCTGAGGTAGGGCTCCTCAATCACCTGCGAGAAAGAAAATGAGACGACAAAGATTGAGGTCAGCAGAGATGCCTTTTTAATAAAAGAACAAAATATGAAGTTAAACACTACGAACTCCAAGCAGGTTCTCTGAACCTCAGTTGTCCAGCTGGGAAAAACTTCACTAAAAGAATATATGACTGTCAGATTTAAGTTTCCCGACGCAAAATACAGTCAAATTAAATAAGATTACATTTCCCATATAACTAATATAATAACCAATTGATATGACATCAAATTGAAATTTGATGTCATATCATCATGGCATATCATGCCTCAACCTACACCTTACATCTTGAAAGCCAAGCTATTAGTTCAGCAAAGAGGTTGAATTCTAAATTAGATTCACGTCACTAACGCTCTGCTGTTATGTTGCGAGGACTTGACTGATGTGGTGAGAAGAACTTACCGTTTTAATCATGGCTTTAGTTTGGTCATTGCCCACAGGAACGTCATGCACTTTGTACTGGTGACAGAGGTAACTCATCACCTCATCAGGGGCGTCGAACATCTCGCGTAGGTAGGTGAAGAAGCCAAAACGCCTATAAATAAGAAAAGAAAACACAACAATGTACATATAAAAGCTTTGAAAGTAATGGTCACAGACCAAATAACACATGTTGATGCTGATTATATAAGTCATTATGCCTCAAGTACAATTAATTTTCTCTTACCTCAGGGACTCAATATTTCGGGATGGCTGTCGCCGAGAGCACGAATCCTCTGGAGCAGAGATGGAGTTCACTTTCAAGTTCATCTTGTCCCGGACCTGAGGTTCAGGACAGATAAAATACATTTATTTGGGATGGCAAAACCTACATGTCACACACTCTGTCAGGATTTGTCAGACACTTTGCACTCGGAGGGATTTTCCTCCTCCAACCAGAATAAACATGGCAACCATAATCCGCACTGACCTCCATCATGAACTTTTCCATGTCGTCTTTTTTCTGGAAGACAAATGCCCTCAGGTCGTGGAATGAGATGTGGTTCTCCACGAACTTAGCAAAGCGATGATCTCTCACATTAATCTGAGGAATGAGGAAAGGATTACCATGTGGACTATGCAACGGATTCAAAAAGCACCACAATCATAATAATTATGGATATAGAATCCGTGAATGTTCAAATGTTTTGCAAAGAGAAGAACTCTGCCCAACTAAAAAGAATTAAAAAAAACGTAAATCCCAACCATTAGCATTGGACACACCTATTTAATTCTGTCATCTTGCTCTATGAACCCGTTGTGCCAATAGTTGACTTCAATCCTCCGTTTAGCATTGATAAGCACAATACAAACATTTAATACATGGTTAATAATACACTGTAAAGTAGTTCTGTGCAGATATGAGGACATGTCTTAGTGTTCTAAGTGATGTACGGTGTCAACTATTTTATAATTCTAGCTGTGTTTATTATTCTAGCTGTAATATATTGTTATTAATTATGTGTTTATACAGCAGTCTTGGTGGTTGACAAATATATTAATAAACAACTTACAGTTTATCTACAATACAGTGTCTTATAAGCAATGTATTAAATGCTTATATTCTGCTGATAAATGCGAAATAGGGTGGGGTTAAAATAAAGTGAGCACATGGTTCACTGGGACTCACCACCAGCATCATGGGCTCATGGACATTTCCATCAAAGAGTTGCCTGTTCTGTCGGAGCCACTGGAGGGCAGTGTGTGTGTCCCTGTGGCGTCCTCGCAGCTTCAGCTCTTTGGCATTCATCATGTTGTTCATGTCACTGAGCTTTCTCACCAACACTGGCAATTACAATAAATAAACATAATCTCATGACTTTGAACAGTCTATTACACTGCTACCCATGCTTGCAGCATCTTATATAAAATAATTAGATTATGTAATATTATGTAAACTGGTTCACAGGACGCTACATAGTTTGTGGTAAACTCTCACTTGTGGACTCAGCAAGGAGGTTGTCTTTCTCCCTGCGTAGGTCGGCCTTCTCTCCTTCGATCTTGGCTCTCTCCTCCCGGATGTTCCTCAGCTCGATATTCACAGCATTGATTCGCGGAGTCACATCAGGTTGGTCGCCAACTTTGGCAAGCTCTGCCTTCAAGTCGTCAATGGTCCGCCTGGTGTTGCTGATCCGCTTCTGGTGGTCTTCCTCTTCCATCTGCTTTAGCCTTTGCGTCTGTTTAATATCTTCTATCTGTAGAGAAGAGCAGGGAAAGTTATCATTCATTATGAGCAGCACACAGCTGCACTGCAGATAAAGTCTCCTTTATTCTGTGACAAAGGCCCAATGAACGGGAAAAGTCAGCAACATAGACAATATGAAGTAGGAATGGATAAATGGCAATTTCTGGCTATTTGATGACAATAAATATTTTACTGTAACGGTTATAAGTTATAAGTAACAGGGCGACTGTGGCTCAGTAGATAGCTGGTCCGACTTTCAATCAGAGGATCGGTGGTTTGATCCCCGGCTCCGCTAGTCCATGTCGTTGTGTCCTTGAGCAAGACACTTAACCCTAATTGCTCACCGTTGCTGTGTCTACGGTCTGCTGTATAGCATGTAAGTTGCTTTGGATAAAAGGGTCAGCTAAATGAAATGTAATTTTTTTTTAATATAAGCACATAATAAATTAAAATAAACTGTGAAAGAAAAAAAGGAGGACATTCTCGGGGGCAGAACCCCAGATAGAAGTCAATTTAGTGTGTAGTGGCATGTTTATTTTATGCTCCACATTGTTACAAAATGGATTAGATTTAATGTTATGTTTACTTACAACTACTAAGCCCTGAATACAATTAAAATAAATCCATATTGCAAATCAAAAATCGACTTTATTGCAGGATTTCTATCCAAGATAAAAGCAACTAGTTTCCATACGTAGTAAACTTCCACCAGAGGGTTCAACATAGATTACATATTCAGCGTTGAGGGATGGAAGTTTTTCTCCTCTTTCCGAGTCTCACCTCTTTATGTTTTCGATCCAACTGTTCTTGTTTCTGTTTGCACTTCAGAGAGGCTTCTTTGATGGCGACAGTCTGAAAAAAACAAAAAACACGCTCAAAGTTAATTTACTGTTCAAACACTGGAGCCGGTCATGAGTCACATTTCTCATTTACAATTTGAAATGATGAAGGCACTAGCTATGGCCAACTGCGGCGCATGTAGATGCAGCGGCCGGTCGCTCAAATGATCTTCACCACATTTTTGGTTTAATTTGTTCTTTTTTTTGTGGTTTGTGTTGGTGGCGGTTGTGGCCACATCTTTACAGAGACCTGGCTACATTGTGGCGTTTATTCCTGTGTTGCATAATGACAATACATTATCCTTGAAGTTATCTTCATGATAATATCAAACATTACATTCCAGTATTCATTGTACTGTAGAAAAACAACAACCATAGACTCTCATTTGAATGAAAACGTTAAGCCTGCTTTTAAATGTTTTTAATTCATCTTAATTACTCCTGCTTCACATTCAGCAGAGACTTATTTAAGGAATAAACCCATTCTCAAGTCTGCCTCGCAAAAATGTCATAACCTTTTTATTATGCGTTTCTGTGGGCAGCATAATGCTCCGATTAATTTACAATGTACTTACAATTCATTTGAAATCCTCATGACTGCCGCAATTAGCATGCAGAAGTTTAACCAACGGCAAGCTTGCAATACGTATGGCAAGTTTTTTTTGGTAAAGAGAAACTGCCTTTTTCACAGCCATTAAGTTGCACAGCTTATTATTCATGATATCTTGATTGTGTTTTTCTGATTTGATAGTACTCATTGACTTTTTCACTGAATTTGTACGTTTATTGGTGATGAACAACATTGGTGGAAGGTTGATTGGGTAAATGTTTCAACTCCAATGTATATACAGTATATGTATTCATATATAATTAAAAAAATGTTTGCTATGCAAGTTGCCTGTATGAAGGAAAGTAAATGCTAGACATGGTGGAGATTAAAATTGATGTGGTGTCATAATTACACGTAATGTTAATCTCTATGTTGATAGTGATGTACAGTGCATTCATATCAAAAGGGTTGCCCACATCTGCTGTACACCTATCAGAGAGTAATAACGTTATTTTTTTTCACCTTGGCCTTTATTTGTGCTTCTGTAGGCTTCAACTGGTTATCAATCAGCTCGATCTTCCTCAGCATGGGCGCCTGGGCCTGCTTCAGGGCGGAGAGCTGCTTTTTGGCGTCGTCCCGCTCCTTCTTCGCGCCCTCAAACTCCTTACGGGTCGTCTCGTACTCCTAATACCAGAGGGAAAGAATCACAGCTAAAACAGTAGGCATAACATAGTTTAAAAAAAATTAAAAATTAAAACGCACTGCCCTCTGTGTTTATTTGTCTCTCCTCTCGTGTTTAATTTCCATCACTCACCACCCACGGCTTCTTCTTCTCAAGCAACTCAATCACGTCCAGATGTCTCTTCTTTTCGTAGTAACGGTTCACATCATGTTTGTTCCTCTCGTTCCTCTGCTTGGCCTTTTCCAGGAAACTGGCCTTCTCCTTCACAAAGTTCTAAAAGGAAACCAATCACCAACAACGGTGAAAACCCTTGAAGAGCCTACAGATTGCAATGATGCCTTCACATCTTTTAAATATGGTTAAACGGTTAAATAATGGTTGGAGTAACTGTGACATTGTTGTTAAAAACGTCTGAGGGGTGCAAGTCAAACAGAAGAAAAGATCATTCCACTTTGGCATTCAATGAGAGACACAATCTAAAAACATTTGACACATTTTTTAAATTAATTTACTCTTTGACAATTATGTTTACCTCCAGTTCTCGTTCTTTGTTGCGAAAGTTTTTGAGCTCGCAATGGTACTCAAACATCTCTGGTGGTCCCACTGACTTCTCAGTTGCCTCCAGCAACTCAATTTTGGACATCTTGGCAAACTCTCCCACTTTTTCCTGTCAGGAAAAACCAACCACATAAACAGGAAAACCGTGTGGAAAGTGTTACTGGATGTAACATTTAAAGCAATCTAGAATTATTGTAGGAAGTGTATGAATAAAATAACACATTGATTGAATAATGATCTGCCATCATTAAGACTTTTTTAGATTATAAACCAGGTGCAATAAAGCATTCACACATGACACCTGCACATCATACAATGGGACAGTACTAGTAAGACAGGCTGACCTCTGGAAAATTTCAGCAGCCATTACTCTATTTGACACAAACATACCTGAGGCAGAAACTGGCAGAGGTTGCTGACTTGGATATGCAGAGCCTTGACTTCTTCTTCCACGGATTTCTGGTTGCAGTGTCTTTCATTCAGCATCCACAGCGACTGATTGTTCTCCACGTGGATCTCTCTGTTAATCACTACATTACCACCAGTCTTGAACCTGGAGTAACAACAAAGAGTTTGGTTCGACAATCAGATACATCTCAGAAAGAATACAAAGTAACATGTTGTGTCTGCAAACTCTTTCACATAACTTACAGTTCAATCTCAATAAATCCTTTAGTGCACCCACGTTTGACATAGAGCCCAACCTGCAGAAAGAAAAAAAATAAACATTTAGTTTTCATCATCAGAATAACTGTATATTAATTTGACTGATTGGCATTGGTTCAGGGATCTGAGACTAACATCACGTGCAGTGTGAGAAGATTATGAAAGGCTATCAGCTAAAAACCTAGAATGTATTACATTTTTAATCAAAGTCAAAAGTCAAAGTCAGCTTTATTGTCAATTCCTCAACATGTACCAAACATACAGAGGAGTTGAAAAAACGTGTCTCTCCTGTCAAACATATAACATATAAAGTGAATACAGATAATAACAATAAAGTGCAAATAGTTAAAGATAACATATAACAATATTAAGGGATTTGTCTTCATAGTCCTACCTTGTCGCCTCTGCCCAGGATAGCGGTCTTGCCAGCCAGACCCAGGCA
The DNA here is from genome assembly GCA_023566465.1 of Cottus gobio. Classification (NCBI taxonomy): domain Eukaryota; kingdom Metazoa; phylum Chordata; class Actinopteri; order Perciformes; family Cottidae; genus Cottus; species Cottus gobio. The sequence continues at coordinate 14,403,103 of CM042215.1, read as the reverse complement.
GATGGCACACACGATGCTCGACTTGCCAGTTCCATTGGCTCCGACAATCATGTTCAGATTGGGTCCCGGATACAGCACCGAGTAGTCGTAGGTCCTGTGAGATACACGGTGGGCATAAAGCAGCGTTATCATCCGGGGCTGTGCCATTGCTACTTGACAGCTCAGGAGCAGTGACTTACAGGAAGTTTTTCATGGTGATGCGAAGTATGGATCCCTCCACAAAGCGACCCTGGACTCCCAGTTCGTCCGCCTGGCCGCGAGAGAACATGTTCGCTGCGCTGTTGGACGTCTGTGAGCCGCTGTTGACGTGACTTTGTCGCCGTTTTTTGCTGGAAGTAGCCATGGTGAGCAAAAGACGAGCTTTCCGAGGGAAGCAACCGCACACGGTTCGCCGTCGCGTCGCGCGCTCCGCCGAGTGTTCACTGAGTGGCGGTTGGTTAAAAGACGTCACGTGTATATACAAAGACTGACGTCATCATTGGAACTATCGCGAGATACAATTCACAGACCGATACATAAAACATATCAACGTTACAGAACCAACTCTTGTGATATTTGTTTTTTATTTTCACTTATGTACCATTATCAAAGAATATGCAGTAGGTTTGCCTAAAACAATTGTACTGATGTTAACAAAACTATGCTCCATTCAAATTCACAATATGACCGATGTTGGTTTGCAGGAGAATAGTATTGTTTTGGTACTAGAATGTGTAAAACATGGGTTAGGGAGGTTTTGACCAGGATTTAGGACATTGAATATTGTTGTGAGTTCTGTAGAGTCAAAATAAACTTTGTCATCTGGTGTTTTTATTGTACTTATATATACACAAACATATTCTGGGTGGACCTTGTGTATGAGTAGACATACTGCATAAATAAAACAGCCACAATATAAAGACACATATTTGATTTAATTGTGCAATTGGTTTTCTTAATGCTCCACTGGACGTTTGATTACCACCGGTGACGCTGCGAGCACCTAGTTCTTCTTCAGACAAGAAAAATAAATAAAAAGAAACAGACTGACTCCAATAACTTTGGATAGCTTTATCAAATAACTACTTGAATAAAGAGACAAACTCTTTTTAGTTTGTTGTATTCAATTCATTAGTTGTTATAACTTATTACTTCCCCCTGGGTTAAATCCCAGTTACTTAGGCACAATCTGATGTGTGTACACATGTTTTTAAGCAAATATTTTAGAGAGGTGATGATTCTCCTTTCTGGTCATTTTGGAGAATACAGTTGGTGCTGTGGAATTGCATTATACGGAGAGGTATTGTTTGTGTTGTTTCATCTTCCCTCAGGTATGTATAGGCTGGATACAATATTAGAAACAGGTCAAAAAGATAGAATGTATTGCAGGGTGTTAAATGCATTATGACTTAATTAGCAGTTAGGTGTGGTCCCATTATTTGAGAAAAGGGAGCAAGATAATAGGAGCTTGCACAAATGAGAAAACTGCCTGTTACTACATTAACAAGTTAGTCCACGTTCAAATGCCACACTTGCCCTCTCCCTATGTGTTGCAGAGGTTTAGTAGCATGCATATAAACTAAGCTACATAGCTTTGACTCAACTCCCATGGAAATTGCCGAAGGGTTTCTTTACAGCAAACATTGCAGCACCCAATAATACATAAAATGGAGATGGGTACGTGATTTATGGTTTGTAACAAGACTTGATCCAACGTGAGGCTGCCCTATAATCATGAACAAAGGGCAGCAACGACCAGGAAGTGAAGACGAAGAGGACGTATGTACTGTAGGCCATGATTCTCTTCATTAAAGCTCGTACGACGAGTTTCAGGTGGCGTTACTTTACTTTAACTTTATAGAAATGTTCCACCGTCGCGTGCAAGTACACATTTGAACAATTCCCGCGGAAAGGGTGAACTGCCGACATAGTTTTGGAACAATGAAACGAGCCGCGTGTGAGGTCCTACACGAAGAGCGTCTCGTGAGCAGAACGCAGGCCTTAAATGACCAAATCCGTTCAGGTAGCCTCGCGCTGCTCCTCAGTTGTGGTTAGATCAGAATCGCCTCTATACTCATTGTCCATTGTGCCGCTCGAGATGAACCCAAACACACGCAGAACTAGTATATCTGATCAAATCATCACCTCTGACCACAACATGAAGCGTGGCGGCTCCGAGGTTAACATCTCGCTCGCTGCTCATCGCCACTGAGGCTCGCGAGCCGTTTTCCTATCATTTCTGATCGGAGCGGAGCTAAACTCTGACCAGATCAAATAAGATCACTGTGTAGATTTTTTTTACAGAAATAAACACTCGCACACAAACTCTCCACATTCATTCATTCAAACAAACAAACGCTCACACAAGCACACACCACTCACAACACATTCAGACTGTGAAGCACGAGTACATCCGGGTCGCCTTTAAAGTTAAAAACCGCATTGAATCATGGGACATTGAAAGCAGGATCACTCTTTGGTATACCGCCCTCATGTGGTCATCCATGGAAAAGACAACTCTTGTATTTAAAAAATAAAAGAAGACAGTTTTACAGTTAATTATATGAACATAGAATACATTGATTATTTATTATGCAATTAATTAATACAATAGTAAAAACAGAGCAAAATAAAACAAAAATATGAATTAAATTAATAATGTAAGAAGGCCTATATGAAACATAAAAAGATTGTTGAATAATGTGGTAAAAAACAACAATACAATTCAGTTATATTTGTATTATTTCCTGCTGCCTTCATAGTTCATGCTATGGATTATACATGGTGTTTATAATCAATTCAAAATAACTGAAACTCAGCTCAATTGCATTAGGAAATATAAGACAAACAAAATAATAAGTTATTGTACAGCATATATGTAATTGCACATTGAAATAAATATATGCCTTTTATATATATATATATATATATATATAAGCCAAGATGTATGACATTTAGATTACTTCCATCTCAATGTAAATTATTACAAAGAGTTATTATGATAGCAAACACAGCACTATAAACTGCAACTCACTGTTATACTTGTAGCGTATGTTTATAGTGTACAACACTATAAACTGCAATTCACTGTTATACTTGAAGTGAATAATAAGACTGATTCCATACTAACAGTATGTTGGTTTGCCTGAAAGCATTTGTTGTTGGAGTCCATTTGTAATAGTGTTGTGTTAGGTCGGTTTTAAGCTGCATTTGTGTCTGCGGCAATTACATAATCTAGCGTCCTATTCCCTGTGGGGGTTGTGAGCTAATCTTGAATAGCGTAATTAGATTTCAGTGTCTACTACCACTATTGACTACTGCTAGGTGGCACATTGAGTCTGAGGATCCCTCATTAACAACAACATGTTGGACTTGGATGCAGCAAAGAAACAGATAACAGACCGACTATGTGAGGAGGTGTGATTCTTAGAACAATGGACTAAAACAGGAACACTGTTACTAAGCCGACACCGTGGACCTCCACCATCCTGCCATGGAGGGGACAACCGCAAGAAAAGTGAGTTGTTTTCCTCCACCTTTACTTTTGGCATTGCTTTTTAGTGAGTGAGACGTCAACGTCTGGTCTGGTGGCCATCTGTCAGAGGTGTGTTTTATTGTTTTTTATATTTCCTTAAATGCTTCTTTGATTCTCAAATTTAAAGTACTTCAGAAATCTGATAACGCCTCTTTTTACATCTAAACATGTGGCATATCACTATTCTCATTTCAAAAGTTGTTTAAAATGTAACGTTCTCAATATTCCAATGCATGTGAAAAAAACACATGTTGATGTTTCTGAATGCAAAATCATTTCCGAGAGTCCGCTGGTGATAGTACAATTCAGAGCGTCTGGGAAAGAGGAGTTGATTTTGCTGGAATCCTGTCCAGCCCTACAGGCCGAAGCGAGGAGGGACCGGATCTGGAGGCTTATGTCTGTGACAGGAGCAGTAAAAGGCACAATCCCAAATTCAGTGCTGCGCTCAAAGAATCCTAGAGGCAGAGTTACTAGTTACAACATGAACCATCTACCATCTGTTACTTGCTCAATGGGATCCTTTACTCCTGATTATCTGGTTTCAGTGGGTGTGGCAGAGGTATCTGTGTGATTGTGTTACAGTACGCTGTCAAGCCAAGTTTTTATCTCTTGTTGTTACGTTACATGTGTAATAAATACAGATTACTGGTGGAACTTTGGGCATGTTTTCCACCTACATCCCTGATAGAGCAGTTATGTCACCTTTGCGCTACAAGTAAACACAGCTCACCTGCTTAAGCAGCACAGCAGGCTGTCCCTTCCTGCTCTCACAGTATCTAATTATACCCACGGTTCAGTCAGGTTGGGATCAATATAAAAAGATGTTTGGAGACATCAATGTTAACAAGTCTGCCTCAGCTAGTGGCTGTGACATAATGTACTTGATCAATTACAGGGTGTCTCTTCTTCTGTATTCTTTTTAACCAATAGATACCAGGATATGGACATCACAAAAAAGGTATATTAATGCACACATGTTCTAAACTTTAACAGTTGATGATATTGATGATTATTATCTTTAATTAATTGAGATTGATTACCCAAACAATTAAATATTTGATTGATTCATCGATTTGATAAATCAAATCAGAGGTATCTGTGTGATTGTGTTGCAATCTATTTGATAAATCAAATAGATGAATATTTCTATTTTAATGACATATTGTTAACTCAACTAATCCATTTGACAATTTGATCAATTCTATCTTTGTTTGATAGAATTAGTTTTACTTACCTGACAAATTGTTATTCAAGTGTTTCCCTCTTTAGATAATGTCCCTACTTTGTGACTGAAATCTCACATAAACAACAAAAATGAAGGCAGTAGTTGAAACATTTTTCTATTTATTTATTCTAGGCCTGTAATATAATTAGAGTTCAGATCCATGGAGTTAAAAGTCAAGTCAACAGCTAGTGATATGAGTTGTTTTGGGTTTATCAGAGACCTTCGTTGGCCGCTCGCGGATGTCCCGTCAGTCCACAGTGGACTGCAGCGGTGACGAAGGCGCTAAGCCCAGGAAACTGAGCGGCTCCTCAGGGGAGACACCGAGCTGCCAGAACCTGCACCGGGAGCTGCTGCTCAGCCATAAACGGTACCGGAGGGCCAAACTCTGAAAACACCCCTAGTCTCTGATCTCAATGTGGTCTACATTTCATAGAAAGCTGGGTGGACTGTTTGTGTAAGTGTGACTCTGACTGACCATGCAGGGGTCTGCTGCTTGAGGAGAAACCGGAGCTGAAGCGAGTGTTGGAGCAGCGCCGACTGGAGCTGCACAAAGAGGAGGAGTTGGCACAACGGCGGCCCTCAGACCTGGAGACGGAGCTTCGCAAGAGGCAACAGAAGCTGCAAGAGGTCAGAAGAAGCACAAACAGCCGAGAGACATTCATTGATTAAGGATTTATTAAATACAAATAAATTTGATTTGGCCCAAACACACATTTTAAGGCCAAGGTTAGTAGTGAAAAGTAACTGACACATGTACTCAAGTACTGCTCTTAGTTTGGCCCCATTTTATGTTTCAGATGATTGAATTGAAATAACAGTTCTACACCCAAATAGGTTAAATTATCTGATATTTCAAATAATTTGAAAATAAATAAATAGAAAGAAATGTGTTTAGCAGAACGTTTTTTCTTCTCTCTTACCGCTTTGATCATGAAGAAAAACCTACAACTAAATAGCAACTATATCTTAATAAATCTGACTGTGCTTACGCCCAAATTCAAACCGTGGTGATTTAAATTTGTGACGGTAAACTGCTGTTGGTCTGGACTAACTGGATGGTGACTTGTCTTATGTCTGACCAGTATGAGCAGGAGGAGATCAGACAGCGGGAGAACCAGCAGAAGATCCCAGAGTTTATCCGTGTGAAGGACAACCTGAGGCGGACACAAACGTCTGAGCAGTGAGGCCCCAGGCTCCCATCAGCCCCCACTGCATCTCACCACTGAGGCCCTGTCTCCATGTTCACTGTCTGCTGAATGTGGCGACTAAAACATCACGGAGGCACCAGCTCACTACACATCTTAGTGAATGTAACATTACATTTTGAAATATCATAATTTGTTTAAGAAATCATGCATACCAATAAACACATATTTAGAGATGTCTTCTTAAAACTTTGAAACAGTTCTGATGAAGGAGGTTTTTTATACATAACTATGTGGATCAACACAAGACGATCGATATTTTCTAAGTTTTTTATGGTCATTATACTATTTTTCAATTTATCATGCCTCCTCCTGTATTAAAGGAGCATGAACTTGTATTGTTGTTTGCTTAGTGGAAGATAATTATTTACTTTATAAGACCTCAATGTGATTATTAACATTTCTATACAGAACTCTTTTGTATTAATAGAAATCCCCCACACATGTGCATGTTTATGTCTCTGTCTCTGTCATGACTTTAGATTGTTTGTGTGTCCGTGTGTTGTGGAAATAAAGACTTTATGGTTTGCAGTGATGTGTTGTTTTGTTGGACACTATTCAAAGCACTGGGAATTGATTTGCATGCAGCTCTTCTCCCTGTGGACTCCAGTGCTTCTTTCACATGGATATGGGACTTTGTTTAATTAGCTGATCTTTTCATTCCATCACGGGACGAGAGGAGAAAGCACAGGCCATCTGGAGGAGGCTTTTAAGGATATATAGGCAAGTAATACCCAAGGGCCTGGTTAAAGCACTGGAGATATTTGGGCTAGTCAGGGAAGCCCCAAGCTGAAGGCAAATAAAAACAGGCTGTTTGCTATTCCAGAAGCACAATTAGATTATTTAAGTAGTACATCTCATAAACAATTTAAACACAAACTGCAACACATAATCTGTGGTGAAATAAGTAATCAGATTGTCTAAGTATAATCAGCTACATAGACTTATTAAAGTATTAGAAGCAAAAATAGGAAATAATTAAGATTTCTGTATTATTATATACCGTATATCATATTATTGGATTATTGGTACTGATACATTAACACATAAGCAGCATTTTAATGTTGTAGTCTGAGGTGGAGCTAATTCTAACTACTTTTTATGTTAAGCAGCTGATTGTGTAACAGCACATAATGTGTCTCAACACATAATAGTTCTGTGAACTTTGAATGTGCAATTTAACTAGATGGCTGTCAAATACATTTTTAAAAGTGCATTGTCCTCTGAGTAGCATCAAATATATAGTATATAACATTTTAACTTTAAGTATCAGAGCAATAAACTAGTTAGGCCTATATTAACCACTGCATTAGAGAATAAGCAAAACGATAATAATATATATTTTTTGAAATATTAAACGCCAAATCATCCAATAATGCATACAATATTCTTCAACTATAGCTTAGTAAAAAGTTAGCAGGTCAGCAATCAAAAGTTCACCCTACTCGACAGTATAACTATTTGAATGCAGGTTTCTGGGATGAATGAGTGGCTCATTTTGGCCCAAACACCACACGTTACTCGTGTTTTCACCGTCATGGCGGAATGAAGATGTGAGTGTGGTCGTGTTCACCACCACCACTGCTCACCAGCTGTCCCGGGTTTTATCACAACTTGTCTCTCCCTCCGGCCATTCTTCTTTTGTGGCTCTTTTCAAATTTAAAAGCCTCCTCAGTGAGTCGCGTGCTGGGTAAATACACAGAGCGTGTCTGGAGCGTCAGCAGCGTCGGACCAAACCATTTTAAATAATCTGGGGAGGTCACGGGCACCATTAGATGTACCTTCTTCCGCTTAACACTTACTTTAGTGAAATCAAAATATGTTTTAGCGGGTATACAGAATAAACAGTAGACTGGAGGTATTACAAGATCGCGATTAGTTTGCAAAGAAATACGTTAGCAAAAAACAATGTGATATTAACCCCTGTTCCCGACACAGTGGAGCGGACTGAAACAGATGTCCCAAGCGTTGCTTTCACATCTGACTAGAGAAAGTCCTAACACCTCCTGCTGTCTCCGAGAGGATGCTGTAGAGGAGCAGATATCGCTCTACAAGGTGAGTACACAATACTTTATACAGGTCCACAACATAATATGTGAAGGGAAAACACCGGACAGGGAAGCAGCAGCAACCTTAGTTCAACCAGCATTAAGATGGATGAAGTGTGTGAGGCGAGGGGTGTTATAGATCGGCCAACTTTAGAAACCCGGCAAGGAGCAATTAGCTAAACTGATATTGATATTTATTTATAACAGGTTATTAAGATAAGTGCTCACTCTTCTCCAATTTTGTAAAGTAAGTTACGTTGTTTACATGTACTCAAGTTCTGTATTTAACAATAATCATGAAGTACTGGTAATTTTCATTTTATTTTTTGTTGTGGCTATTTTATACTTTTACACAACTTCAATACAAAAGGACATATTGTACTTTTTACTTCACTGCATTTATTTTACGGCTATAGTTACAAGTCACTTGCACTACCAAATAAAACTTTACATGCAAAACTTACAGAAATTAATTTACAATGTATTTCATTTTGAGACTGGGAGTATTTTATTGATAATACTTCTGTGCTTTTGTTTAAGCAAAGTAACACACGGGATTTGAAATGGAATATTTTCATAATGTGGTATTGCCATATTTGCCTTGTAAAGTAATGTGAGGATCTGAATAGGATCTGAGTACTTCTTCAACCACTGCTAATCATCAAAATATATGTTGTGTTAAAAAACTGTAAAATAAAGGGACACATATGCAGAGAGTTAATCACCTCAAAATTACAATGACCAGACTAAGCAATTATGATTCATTATTTGGTTTTACTATCCAGAAGACTGGGTTTGGCCTCTGCAGTTTAATACGCTCTGTATTGGACCATGAACAGGAGCAGGTTGCTTTCACTGATAAACAACTCTTTAGGATTTATGTTGGGGCAGCAGGCTGCCTGGTGGCAGTGGTTTGTGGCAGAGGCAGCCGAATAAACACTGTCTCTGTCAGTCCACATATTGACAGACATGCTGCGCTACTGTGGTGCTAAAGACAACACCTCTGTGTTGTCTTTCCCCTGCAGTCCCCCAGTTCTTTTGTAAACGATGGGTACTTGTGGGTGAAAAGCTGTAACCGCATCCTGCCAGGAGCCCAAGATGACCATCAGTGACCATTCAGAGGCCTCAGAAATGATGACTCAGAGGGACAAGGTGTCATGATCCTCGGTCAGCCCTTCGGCCTCTTTAGAACAATGGAGCATCTCTTCTTGCCCTCTGTATTTACGCTGTCGTTTGGCTGTGACAGAGCTGGTGTGTCTGGCCAGCATATGGCCTCCAGTGACTGAGCGCAGGCCGATATGGTGCTTATTACCCTGCATTGTCTCTGCTCGAAAACTAAGACCTGTGCACAACTTAACAATGTTGATCTGACAAAGGAAATAGGCTGCCAGTGTTTGAGTCTTTGACACAGACTACTTGTAACCATGGCTTCTAATGTGATCACAGCCTCTTGACTGCTTTTTGCTGCAGTCTGTGGAGTTTCCACACTCAGCACTGCTTCTTAAGACAAAGATCTGACTTCAGTGACGTGCTTTGTAATACAAAACTTCTTATTTCTTCTCCTGCCGCTCCCCCACATTGATGCACGTTTCTTCCATGCAGCCCTTATTGTGTGCAGAGTGGATCCATTCTGCTGAATGGATTTTGGCTTTTCACCCGACTCTGAAATAAGGCATGCTGTAAGGTCGTTTGGTTTCTTCCATAGTATCAGCATTCAGTGGAGAGTCTTAATTACAGGGTTTGAACAGGCCTCGGTTTGGTTTCAGGCATCCCTCACTGTTTCCTCGGCGAGGCTGGTCCCCATTGGTAATTCCAGGGCCGACCACAGTGGTAATGAGCGCGGCGGTGGTGGTGGCGGCATTCCAGGAGATCGCAGCTCCAAAGGCTCATGGGAAAGGGTGGTGGGGGAAGTCTGGGAGACAGTGAATCCACATCATGATCTCTTGCCATAAACACCCACTTCCGTAGATGTTACACTGTCACGGTCGGGTGAGCGCTGAGAATTGGGTGGGATGATCTGCTCCCATTCCAGACACGTTCCTAGTTAGTTGATCACATGCACCACAATTAAGATGTTATGACTACATCAATCAAACCGGGTGGAGACTGCTATCAGCGGCTATCCCTCCAGGAAATTAACTGCTGTTCCTGTTTCACTCAATCAAGAAAAGTATTGTTTTTTGGCTTTCCAGCGAAGTAAGATTTCAACACACCCACGGGTTCCAGGTTTTTATGAAAGCTATGACAAATGGCATCAACGTCTTGGCAATAAGCTGCAACCTCTAGTGAGATCTGTTGTTTTACCCAAACTCACCCACCCACCCACTCACTCAGCCTAGCCCCCCCGACCACAGACTCTTGTGAAAGTCCTCAGAGTTATTTGGTGTAAGTGGGTAAATCCCACATTACCCTGCCTGTCTCTGATTACCAGGCTGGATTCCTGTTGACGTCCTTAGTTTGAGATTGCTGCAGCATGGTGCCATGTGTCTGAGAGTACAGCGGGCCTCGACCGTACGCTGTAAAAACTCTGCACTGTTCCTTTCCCCACCTCTCACTGCAGCCTTGTCTCAATATTGGCCCAACAACGCTACTCAGCACTGACGCAGAGTTGTCAGCAGATATTGCGCCCACAGCAGATTATTAAGGCTGGTTGGTGCATACAGGGCCTTTGTTGCAGTGTTGTTTTACTGACTCGAGCTGCCTGCGCCTCATTGTACTACATGACTGCTCAGAGCTGAGTCAGTTCACATGAGTTGTGGTAGTGAATGGCCCAGGCCAATAGGACACACAATAATATCCTGTCTATCTCAGTGTCCGCCTGGTCCCCACAGGAAAAAGGCTTGATACCGATCTCAAAACACAGAGGATGAGACAAGAGTTGAGGATTATACACGACCGCCTTAGAATCACATTCATTCATGTGGTGTCTGTTTGTATGTCCGCTTTGTTCCTCTCTAAAAACACGTAATAAACTTATCGTATGAGCTTTGCTTGCATGCTATTTATACACTGCTCGAGGAGTCATCAAGTTCAGGAACTATCATTTCATGAATGTGTGGCATTGAAGCAATAAGTGATGCTAGTACTACGCTTTAATCATGTTAGTGCCTGTAATGCCCTGCTTGCCTTCTGTAGTAGAAGTCTAGGGGGGTGGCAGGCATGTGAGCTCCATAATAAATTCATTGACCTAAAAAACGGGAAAAATAGGGAAGCAAGTTTTCTCTCGCTCGTACAGCGATTTCACCAAAACCGTTTTAAAAGCCTCGAACCCTAAATGTTGTCTCCAATTTGTTGTCATTGTGGTCCTCCCCCTTCTGTCGTTCCTCTCCATGTCTTGTTTTTTTGTTGTTTATTGTCAGTCAGATGTTTGATGGACAGCAACAATGGAGCAGAGCGGGCCATAAACCTGAATTGTGTTGGCCTGTTTGTTAAAGTGTGAGTGAAATGTGTTGCACAGGAGTCAGCAGGGACTTTGTGATCTGATGCTGCGTAGGCAAGCCCAGCATTGAGACATTCTTCCACTTCAAAGCCCCCCAGAGGGTTTTTCTGGACACTGGTTGAATAGGAGCCGAGGGAGGGGTGTGTGGGGGGAACAGGTGCAGTCCATGAGTGGGGTAATTCCTACTGCCATCTGCTTTCTTTTTCGGGGTCTGGGCTCTTTAAACGCCCCCTGACACGCCTCACAGTGACACGCTCCCCTGACCAGCCACATCGTGCCCCGTCACCATGGCACCCCGATTCGGATTAACCCCTGCACATGTGCCGAGTCAAGAATGGGGGTCTGCCTCTTTTGTGAGGGAGAAAGAAGTTGGTGGAGGAGGAGGGAGGAGATGGAGAGCTGCATGGATAAGTGTGTGAAAGGACACTCGCCAGTCATTCACTTTTGTTAAGTAAAGCAGCAGCAGGGAGCGTGAATGAAGCCATGTGGTAGAAAAACAACAGGGGAGTCTGTATTCACAAGGGATCCAGCTGACTTTGACTGATTTGAGTAATATCTGCTTATTTCAACAGGTAGAAAAGTTAAGTGTAGACAGTCGAGATGACAGCCATCGAGAGTAAAGAGGAGATCAGTGACACTGACAGTGGGATTATCGTCCACTCTGGTAAGAACATCACCTCTAAATACGGCATGTCCTGTTATAGCTTAGGGCTGCATGATAACAGCAAGTTAAAGAAAATGTTACATGTCACATTGTTGTACCTGTCTATATTTTAGCAACCAATTCTTCCCTCACCTGTAAGATTCAAAAACATTTAAGAGTGACACAATTTGCAATAAGTTAGTTAATTTAATTTAGTAGATGCAAAAGCAGATGTTAATTATGATTTTTTTTATCATCCCAAAGGGAATTTAAATCACAGTTTAGGCATTAAGAGCATTTCATGTATATGTGTTAAACATGTAATGCCAGATGAAATCATTTCTCGGTCATTCATAGGAAAATTATTATTATATCCAGTAATAATAGTGAATATTTATTTCTATGGCTGCTGTAGAACCTGATGAGGAAAGCCTGATCTGATGTTCTGTGTGTTCACTGCAGGTCCAGACAGCCCCACGTCACCGGGGAAGGACCCGACCACACACACCAGAGCCCTGAAGCTGAAGCACCAGTCTCTGGAGGAGCGACTGGAGCTCTGCCTGCTGGAGCTCAGGAATCTCTGCATCAGGGAGGCAGTGAGTCATTGCTAGATTCATATAATGCACAGACTACAAATGACTTATTTAGGAGCTTTGTAATTGCTCTAAATGAGTTGTTGAAATATCATTATGTGTATAAGGGTCACAGATTCCCCATATTTTGTAAGCAAAACTTTTATTTTGAATTCACAGGAGCTGACCGGGAAACTGCCCTCCGACTATCCTCTGATGCCCGATGAGAAGCTCCCTATGGTAAGAAGGAGGATTGGAGCTTCCTTTAAGCTTGACGAAGGTCTGATCCATCTGGACAAACAGGTATGGACCTCAATCAGAGTTTACTATTTTTGGGGAAAGAGATTACAATTCATCAGCTCAAACTAAATGACAGGGTGTGTGTTTATCGTAGGATTCAGAGCTGAATGGGCTGGAAACTGACTTGGCTCTTCAGCGGCAGATTTATGAGGCGGCCCGCAAACTCTCTCTTGAGGGGAAGCTGAGCAAACCACAGAAGAAGAGCCGGTTGCAGCAGTGCAAGAGGGAGGAGAAGAAGGTGAAGGACCTGCAGGAGGCCGTGTTCCAGCACAGGATCAAGAGCCAGTGCAGCTCACCTTGCATCAGCATCTCAAACCAACAAAACAAAGGTGAGTCACACTGCCGCCCCCTTCAGGCCAAACATCAGGAACACACTCAGTGGCTTTGACGAACACGTTTAAAATGTTCCCTTTTTGCATGCAGATGTGTGCATGTCTGATGACAGTTCCCTGTCTGATGTGGTGGCCCTGGATGATGGTGAGTGGAGAGTACATTTATCCATAATTTATATTGAAGATCATTATCACTTGCATTAAGATATACAGTGAAAAGAAGTATAGATGAGAAGGCAGTATGATATGTTTTGGAGCAGCATGGAACCGACTGTTTGATGTTCTCTGTGATCATCCACAGATGTGGACTCGCCCAGCCCTCTCTCTCCTCCTGTGTTGGGCACTTCCTATTCAGAGCCCCTCCAGCTCACGGCCCTGCAGTCGTCCCAGCAGTCATCAAGTCAGCTCAGTGTGGAGTACGAGCGCTCGCCCATCCAGAACTCTCCGTGGAAAGAGTCCAGTCTGGATCAGCCTTACCAGAGGGTCACACACCCTCAGTCTGTTTGTACCAGCAGGTCCAGGTACGAGTCTGAAATGTATTAACTACCTGTTGAATACACAACTGCTTTCTTTACATGAGAATAAGAGAGAAAATTTAAATTAAAAAGGGAGCTTAGTGTCAGCATTCACATCTCTCATCATCTTCTCTGTTTTTGTGTGTGTGCAGTAGTCCAGCTGGAACCCTGATGTCAGCAGAGAGCATAATTCCTCTGTCTCAGTTTTTAAAGAAAACGGCCCTGCGTCAGAACAACTCCACCAGCGCCCCCTCCACCCCAGAGCTGCACGTACGCCGGCAGGGCTCCCAATCCTTCAGGTGCACAGAGAAGTCAGATTCTAACACGAATGAGCTAAACAACATGCAAACTGTAATTTAACAATTTCACATGATATGTCTCCTCAGACTTCCCAAAAGTAAGCCACCTGCTGACACGGAGAACAACCGAGGGCGAGTCCGGCTGCCACAGCCACGCTTTCTGGCTGACTTCATGGTGCGTTCTTCAGAGTACTCTCCCTTGCGCCCTTACCAGTCCAGCTCGGAGGACAGCAGCTCGGAGCACTCCTCCTCTTCCTATATTAGCTCTCCTGGCGGGGATGCACCCACTGAGATCCCAAAGCTCTGCCCTCCGCCTTACGGATTCCACTTTGGAGCACAAAAGAAAGGGTTCTCCAGCATCACCAGCTCCCAAAAGAACACCAACCAGTCTCAGTCCAGCCCTGGCTGCGGCAGAGCGAATGCAGAAGACGGCCCACTCTCCCCTCATGACCTGGACATGGGGAAGTGCTTCCTGTCCTCTCCTCCGGTGGCACACAGCCCTCAGCAAAGACAGTGGCCGGGCGGGGCCTCGTCCGCGAGGCGAATCCCAAAGCCCCCTCCGCCTTACACCAGGCTGGTGCGAACTCCCTCGCTAAACGAGTACCCAAACCACGCCATCCGGGTGACGCCCCGGGACATTGTGTCGGAGGAGTTGAAGTCATGGCATCAGAGGAATCAGCTGCAGAAGTTACACCCAGGCTGCGAGGATCAGCAGAGCTCCCTGAGTGTCACGAGCCCCCCTTTACCTCATCTGCCACTATTTAAACAGGTTAGTACTGGTCATGCCACAACAGTAAAATAGGCCACTAACACAAGAGTGATAGTGTCTGTTTGACTCTGATGATTATTTTCTTCATAAATAGATTGATTGTTTGGTCTATAAAACATCAGATAGAAATATAGCATGTCTATCACAATGCCCTGGGGTCAAATGTGACATCTTCCAATGTCTTGATTTGTCTAGCCTACAGTCCAAAACTCCAAAATATTCAGTTTGCAATAAGATTAAGACATGAAAAACTAAAACATTTTTTGCTTGAAAAATGACTGAAATTGATTAATCGATTATTCAAATAGTTGCCGAATTATGTTCTTTTGACTAACTCATCAGATGTGAAATATATGTCTGTCCAGAATGTGTGGGATGAACACTGGTTTCATGTTTTCACAGGGTTCAGGTAATGTGGTTCTCCAGAGAGCTGCAGACGGGACTCCAGTTCAGTGGTTCAGTGCAGAAGATGCTGAAATCGTGAGCCAGGTGTAACTGGGACCTTTACTCCTGCGCAGTACGTTCAGTAGGAAGTGTGTTATTCCTCTCTATTTATTTCTGTATTTATTACGGTTGTGGACTCTCTGTGAGATTGTATGTTGACGTGACAAACGTAGACCTATTGGGACTTCGCTGTGCACATTTCTCTCGTCTTTTAAATTAAACTTGATGTAAGGTGGTATGGCAGTTTTATTTATTTTAAATTGCTTTCTAATAGATTCTTCTAAAAGTCCTAAGGTGAATTAAGGTTCAGAGCAAACCGATTTAAAACACAAATTCTGAAAAAAAATTGTGTCCGGCACACATTTTGCACATGAAATTATTTTACAGTAGTTTTTGAAAAAAGTATCCCCATTCCTAATATAATTTTTTATGTTATGCTATATTTATCTTTTAATGAGTTTCCCTATTGCAACATAAATACTTATTTCTAAAATGTTGATACACCTTTGAAAATGCATTGCTCTGCTGGACAAAATAGCAGATATATATCTATATATAGATATATATAGTTAAAATGTAACATCTAGCCATGATGTGAAATAAGCTGAATCTTAACGTTTGCTATTAACTAGTAATAATGAATCACTGATGCCTTACACAGTGGTTTGAGGAATGTTTTTACTTCAGTATGGTGTTTTCTTACTAACAAAGTGATTCTATCAGTTTTGATATGTTTTGTATATTTATAATAAAAAACAGCTGTAAGTTAAGTGTGTGGCTTTGTTTTCTAGGAGGTAAAAGAACATAAAGTATTTAAAAACACATGAACAAACAAAAGTGTCATGAGCAGTTTTATATTCAAAGACTGATACAGATGTTTCAGCTGCTCTACACACTGGATGTCTAGACTACAGACAACCTCCTGATGACACATTCAGGGCTCAGGTGCTTCATCGAGGAGCTTCCACAAGAAGCACGTCAACGACACGACACCAAAAAGCACGAGCAGGTACATGCAGAGCAGCGGCCAGCGGCAGCGATGCAACCAGTGAGCCAGGGGCCGATGCCGCCACGAGGATCCGCACCTGAGGAGAGCAGTCCGTCAGTGTCCAGAGGAGAAACCGCCACACTCGTCTTGTAAAACTTAGGTGGACTCACATGCTCACGGAAAGCCGTGGGTAACCATTGGAGCTCTTTTTCTCCTTGTCTGCTTTTTTCTTTGATAACGCAGCTTTGCCCTTGTGTCTCTGACGCAGAGTATCCAGAGGGAAACTGTAACACAGACGGTTACATTACAGTTTTGTTACATCCCAGCACAGAGGCAATGCAATGCGACAACAGGTGGGTCGAATAACAGAAAAAGTAGATGTATTTTACACTGGTGTTAAATGTACAAAGTATCTTTTAGTCACAGTTCCCTCAGGGCGGATTGACCAGCTCAAGGCCCGAGCACCTTGTTTGAGAGCTGTTGAAGTAGTTTCCTGAAACATCATTTTGCATTATTGTGAATTAAATGTGTGCACTTTGCAACTTGTCCTAATTCAATGATGCGTTAATGCTTCTCGTAAAACCGTTAATAATGATATGAAACGATTCATCTTTTTTACACAGCAGCAGCCTTGTTGAAAAAGAGCCCGCTTTAATCAAACAAACATCAAGAGCTTCAGCAGAGTCGATGTTTGCTGCAGCCTCCAGCATTGCATGGTGTTTCTGCTAAATCGTTCATGAACAGGGATTCCATACTTTTTGTTGCGTAACTTTCTGGCGGCCAGTTGTTTTGATGGGAGGCACTCTGGGTTGTGGGGGGGAGGTGGAAGAAGCTCAGCAGCTGGAGCTTCTGGCAGAGTTTCATCTGGATCCAGCGGCCTGAAACATAGGAAAGGGAAATCAGGCGATGCACATTTGCTGATCACAAAGCGTAAAGGCGTAGTTTCTAGTTGACCTGTCATCCACAGGGTAGCTGTCATCCTTGGCCATGGCAGAGCAGCTGGACTTGGAGTTCAGGGGGGGAGATGAGCGTGTGAGGAAGGAATCCTTGCTGAAGGACCTTCCTGGAAGAGCTCGTTTCTTCACATCTCGTTTTATCTTCTCCTGGAGAGGCGAAGACGCTCGACTCATTTGAGTTTCTGGATGATTAACAATTGTAAATTAAGTTCACTAAAGAAACCCCCTCACCTGGATTTGGCTGGGAATCAGTGTTATGCTGACTCTGTGACGACCGCCACTGTTCTGAAAGAACACAAATACAAGGTAGATTGAAGTCCTGAAAAGGAAAGTGTTCCCAAATCAGATGGTACGACAAGAAGAATATCTGCATACCTGCTGAGAGAGTTTCTTTCGGCTGTCACTTTCCTCCGGATCTAGAACGAGAAATTCAGTAAAATGTTGCGTGTGACGACCGAGCAAGACAAACACCACGAGACAGAACATCAGAGACCTGGCGATGCTCGGGGATCGTCGACATTCTTGCTCGAGTTCTGCTGCTGGATCGTCTTCTTGGCCTCCTCCAGCTCTTCCACGTTTCTGTCATGTTGTCTCCTCAGGTTCTCCACATGAGCCACCATGAGCTTGACTGCTCGACTCACTCGAGCCTCCTTTCAAAGACAGAAAAACAAAATATAATTGAAAACCAACACATCTGTCATGAATTGCTTTCATGTCCGTACATAAATTATAATGTGTTACAGATCAATATTAAGAAACGGTAATACAAAAATAGAGTTTGGTTTGCTGTATTGGCAAACAGTGTTGAAATAGTGCTTTAACTAATTGATAATTTTGTGAATAATAATGAATGTTATAGATTTAATCTTTTACGGGTGATTATTCCCTCTGTTTTATTTGAAGGATTTCTTGAAGCTTAAAGAGGTGAAAGTATTCTGTTTTTCAATCAGAAACACTAAAAATATGTATGATGTCTAAGAAATGTCTCTAATCATTCTGTGACCCCTCACAGCTATTCTATGGCCCTTTTTGGGGCCCCCGACCCACAGGTCAGAAACACGTTCCATCCAGTACCTGGTGCACAGCGCCGAGCACCTCCGCTGTGTTGGAGATTCGTTCCACCGTCCCACCGAGGATGTCCAGAGACAGCTCCAGCCTCTGCAGGATGTTACTGCGCTTACTGTCCAGACACAGGCCCTTCAGCGTCTGAAAACACACGCACACAAACACACACCTGCTCGATGGTAGCGTCACTAAAGCGTATTTCACATCATCATTCAGTCACTGCACCTCCAGCGTTTCCCGGCCTCTGGTCAGCTCCAGCTGGACGTTCTCCTCAGCCAGGTTGCGGGCGTGCTCCTCCGCCTGCAGCCTCTGCTTCAGGGTGTACTGGTCACAGCGGGAGGCCAGGGCGATCTGGGAGAAGGCCGTCTGGGAGCAAGAACAATCACATTGCAGATGTTATGTGGGGTTTTAGGCTGTATTCTTTATAGTTGAAATTATAATACCATTTTAATTGAGACATTTTTAATCTGCTGCCTAGGTATTTAGATATCCAGCACAAAATCAAGAAGTGAATTGTTTAAAATCCAGAGACAGACAAGGTGAACATTGCAGCTTCAATTCAAAGGATAGGTGCACAATTGTTCACGTCTGTCTTCAAGTTGTCAGCTTCCCGTATGAACACTGAAACAGGTTCTTAGTTGTTGTAATCATTCCTCCTGTTCATACAGGTCTTTACAATACATTTGAATACACTGGTGCACAGGAGGACTGTAGGTTGTCCCCATCTTCACTTACATTGACATATCTTTTAATAGGAAAAATGATTACAAGCAAAATCTGTTCACTTGAAAAATGGTAAACCTATCATTTAAAAGCAACATACAAACATGCACACATGTAATATATGAAGTAAATAGAAATGCACATGTAGACTAATAAACAAAGAGTAAAAAACAGCATGTAAAGTATACCATGGGGACCTTACCTCCAAATCTTTCTCTGAAAGCTCCATACTGTGAGAATACAGTGATGAAAAGGCAGATGAACTTGTGTTAATACTATCATATACTACGATGTGTGGCAGATGCATATCACGCTGAGTCACCTGTCGAGGCCGACACGCTCGATGATGGACATCTCGTTCCAGTTTGTGATTGGCAGCTCCTCTTGACTGGTTTCTGTTGAGACACAACCCAGTTTAAATGCACAGCCATGATGCTGGTTCCTGGACTTTGTGTGAACGTTCTGCAGCTGTCACCTTCGTCACTGTCCTCACTGTCCAGCATGGTGGACGGGTTGCAGAGATCTCTACAACTGAAAGATACAATCATTACATTTAACGTGGTAATCAGGTGGGACAGCTGGGAGATTTGACTCACCTGAGCGGTCATCACTACCTCCACGTTTGTCTTCTCAAGGACAATCCAATTGTCTTCCTCAGGTTATAAACAGATTAAATCATTCAAATCCTCTTCACAGTAAACTCTGGATGAGTCATTGTTGCTGGAAACACAAATGTTTGTTTCTGTCAGTGTACGGTTCATTGCTCTCGTTGCCTTTCTCCTGTACTGAGAATAGATAATCCTATTAAGAGATCCAGTCAAACCAGAGCAGGAAGACTGCCCCAAGAGGCTCATGGGTAGCCGTGGCTGTACCTGTTGCTGTTTTTATCTTTGGTAAATAAATGCTGTTGTCCCAAGTGATGAATCAAGTGCATCACTTCCCATCCGTCTCCCTGTCCTTTGAAGGAATTAAGAGTCCCAACTAAAAACGTCACTGAATCCAAACCCTTCAGACCAAAGGAGTATGTAACTATTCTTAAATTGATTGTTGGATGCATGAAGACATATACTGCACAGGACCCAACACTTTCATTTGCTATTAGTTTTACATATTTATAAAAACTATAAAAATTAGTATTTTCCCCCCCAACCATAGCAAGATCCGCAGATGAATGATCTTTTGAGGTTACCTTGACCTTGATATTTAAAACACTGAATGCATTTTTCTACAAGTCATAAAATATATATTTATATGCAATATAGTGCAGTGGTTAACACATCTGCCATTTGGCTGCTGAAGGGTCCCAAAGCTAACAAGGTCAGCTGATTCAGGAAATCAGCAGTTACTTATTTTTCTCTGGAAAACACATTATTCAATAAGTCAGTTATTTAAAACATTAATTTCAATTGGAGGGATAATTCAGTGTTAAAAGCATGGAGGAAACTACACATTTGTTTCACATTAACTAGACAGGCTCAAAGGTGTAGTAGCATTGAGCCCCAAAAACATCAGAAGAAAATATTTAAAAGTTAAAGAGATCAATAAATGCATTACTAAAAAGGCCCCAATTTGCTATATACATTAACTATGAACAGCTTCTTCTTTTGGTCCACATGATATGAATTAAATATTAAAAACATGAACATCTTGAAGTTCATTGATATTTGAAAACAAATTATAAGTTATTGTTTAGCCTGAACTATGGATCAAGATGATTACATTAAAGCTCTGACGAGGTCACCGTTGAAATGTTTGTGTGAAACTCAAAATACTGATGTGCCCATGATGAAAAGAAAAACTCAAAACTGTTATCTTGGAGCATCTCCACATTTTTATTGATAGAAAAGCTGTCTTTTAGTAGAGGCGTTGGGGTTTGCCCATGGTGCTCTTTATGTAGAGGGCACGCACGTTCTGCCAGTTCTTCTTCAGCAGAGACACGAGGAAGTTGACGGCCAGGTGGATGTTGTACACAAGCTCATCCTCCGTCATCTTCACGTGTCCTACAGCCACAGCCAGGCACAGCACCTACAGCACAGTGAGGATCATTAGATTATTCAGGAACCCAACAACTAGTTCCTCAAGTACCACCTCAACATTCACAACAGTAAAATAACTAGGCAGGCATCAACCCAACATATTGTAGTCCTGACAGTCTGAGCTTTGGTTATCTGCAGATATAGAGTACCGATCGCTTCCAGTTTTTAAATTCATGGGCTGTATGCTTACTGTGTAGAAGTGACTCATTTATTTAAATGTGTACAAACACATGAAAATGTAAAATACATAGATGGGGTTTACTGAATTGACATTAAAAACAAACAAGTGACACCAGCAACGTCAAATTAACAGGAACAATTAAAAAGTAAACCTTTCAACGGAGGAACAACTTGATCAAAACGTAAAGCGTAAATGATGTTCCTGTATATAATATCGTCACCGACACCCGATCAGCTACGCGAGTCAGTACTGGTGCCAATAGATCCCCAACAAACAGTGAAGTGCCATAGAGTTTATTTTTTTTAGTCAAGGATTGCCGATGCGTACCTTCTTCATCTGGAATTTGATGGTGGATTTGACCTCATCCACCTTGGTGTTCAGGTTCTCATTGTGGGTAAGCAGGGAGGGGAACTTGCCAGCCTTGTTCAGCCCAGGACCCAGGATACGAGGGATCTGCTTGATCAGAGACTCGGAGGCCAGGAAGGCATCGTACTTTTTGGCTAGAGGAGGAAGTGAGAAACACCAATGTTACAAAAAAAACCTGCAGGACTTCAATTAAATCAGGCATTTGAAGTCACAATGTTAACTTCGTACCGAGCTTCTTGACCATCTTCTTGTTCTTGTTGAGCTTCTTGAGAGCCTCGATGTCCATGTGTGGCAGCTCAGCAACTTTGGCCTCGTCACAATGCTGCTGGTCTCCCAGGACGCATACGGAGAATTTAGGCCTGGGGAGACTCTTCAGCCTGCAGAGTTACAAAACTGTTTAACGACGCTGCTCACAACCCCACATCCACCATGAGGGCATCAGTAGGAAGTAAGGCAGGGTATGGTATGGTTGAGAGGAAACGTGGTCATTGTCTGCATTACAGTGGTTTTAAGGAAAGCTCACATGTGCTCTTCTCTAACACATACATCATGACATACAGGTCAATAATTGATACTCCACATTTCAGGTTTACAAAAAAAAATTCTAAATCACCTTGAAACTAGAAGAAATTCATTGTCTCAAATACTCTGCCATCCCCAAATGACCCCTCCATTTTACTATGCAAAATAAGGCATCTTACCCATACCACCAGCGTGGCCGGTGTCCAGCTGACCTCTTTGGTTACATAATATTGGTCGGCTAGAGGACATGAACTTAGCAGCTCAGCCACTCAAAGCCTCCCCTCATATTTTAAGACCCAGGGTAGGGGTCCGTCTGCTTCACCTCCACCAGCCAGGCTGGGTCAGCTCAGTCAGACTACCCAGAGTACTTCTCCATGTCTGCCCCTGGCCTGTCTGGACTTTTGTCTTGCACTTTTAAAGATGTCAGCAACCAATTGCCACATGACATGTTTGCATCATCATCAGACAGGGCTGGAAGCACACAGGGAAAAGGTCGGGTGAAACAGCAAAAGGGTCGAACCTGACTGTGCCGGAGAAACGCTTGTCCTTCTGGGGATCATAGTTTTTCAAGCTGATCTGCAGCTCCACTGACTCCGTAAACCTAAAAACAGACAAAGTTACACATCGTCTCCCATTCATTTATCTCAAGGCACAGGTGTGACAGGTTTTAACAGCTTCCACACGTGAACTCACTTCCTCGATTTGGTCAGAGAGCCCTGCAGGACCTCCTTCACGGCTTCATACAACGTATCCCTGGAGACCTTACTGTAACACAAATAATATTACGGCAATTATTAGTGGAACACCTCCAGAAAGCCAGATACTTCCGTTAGACTACGATGGGAACATCATCGCAAAATGGGTAAAAAGTACAAAACTATTTCAATAAATATCATTTGTGAGATCCAACATGTACATCCGATGCGAGATTGTTTCATAAAACACATGTTAAACGTGTGGATGCCGGTGGATTGTATCTGGTGTCCTAACGCGACAGCAGCAGATGAGCCGGTGCGTCACGTCGCGTTTAGCTTCACCAAACTACGAATAACTGCACTAAATAACACGACTTCCGCCCACGATAACCAGGCGCAAGTTTCAGACGAGTATTTCAGTACGTGTAAATGTGGAAAACGTTTAATTTTTCACATGTATTAGTTATCTTGAGTCTGACCTCATTTTTGCGGCTCGTCCCTCTCGACTCGCTACGTTGAAAAGAGAGAGCAGCCGGAAGTTACGCGAGATAAAGTCGTCCGCTTGTTACGTCATCAAAAAGCGGAAAGGACGTTTTTTCCCACCCAACTTTATTGAAAGAAATTAAACACATTCATGACATGGATTATATGTCCCAGTTTGTTTTTCATAATAAAAGTTTCAGTAAATCATCAAAGTATATATATATATATATATATTTTAAAATACATTATATTGTACAACAAATAACACAATTTCAGAAAAAAACTATAATTCTAATGATCTGCTAATTAGAAACATCTAAATATTCTGTTTTTTTGCCAACTATTAAGTTAAGTTTTAAGTTATAACTATTAAGTATAAGTTTTCAATATTTAGATAGTCAAATACTTTTTAAATATTCAGAAGTATAACAAGAGGGTAGTCATTCAAGTCATATAACTTTATGAATAAACGAATAAAATATGAATCAAGTTAAGTATGTAAGTTTTACAGGAATAGAAATGGGAATTGTTAAAAGTGAGTGATATATCAATCTTTGTCATTAGAGTATGATATATTTTTGTCTGTTAAAAAATATTTTTCTTTTCTTAGAGCTGCTGATTTTATTTGTGTAATAGTTTGCATTTTAAAAGCAGAAGATCTACGAAGCAGCAGGGTTATAAAATTACAAATAATTAGTAATGTGGGTGTGTCCCAAACCATTAGGATCCTTGTAAACAAATATGAGTGTGTTAAAATAAATCCAATAAGACCCTGAGAGTATGGAGCCAAATCCAGGCCAACCCTCTCGTTTGTTCAACTTCAAGTTCTGAATTGATTGTAGCCTATCAATGGATTATTTTTGGAATATCTGAAGAGAGCACTACAGTAGTTTAACCTACTTGAAATAAAATCATGACCGGGAATGGGAAGAATCTTGGGAACCCAATATCCAGAGCTTCACAGCTTTTGCACTTATGTTGATGGATTTCTTTCAGTTTTGATTTTCTGTACTCCTTTTTCTTTTGTGCCTTTGGCACGTTGTCAAGATGAACTTCTTAGTTACTTGAACTTAGTGTTGAAGATGGCCGAAGTGGAGATAATTCTAATCACAGCATTATAACCATGTATCATATTTTACAAGACAATCAATGTGTAAGTAAAAGATCTGCAGGCAAACTTGTCACTATTGCTCTCAAATAATTGTATTGTTATACATCTCTTCATTTCATGGTAAACAGTTCAAAAAGAGCTGCTGATTTTAGTTGTGTGAGTTTGTATTTTGAAAGCAGAGGATTATAAAATGACAGAATTAGTAATGTAGGAGTGTCCCAAAACAAATATATTTTGTGTAAAAAGTACAATATTTCCCATTGAAATGTAGTGCAGACGAGCTCAAGGACCTCAACATTGCATGCAAGTACAGTTGTTGAGTAAATGTATTTTTAAAGACTTGACTCGAGGGGGAATTGTTATCTTTTTCTGTGTCAACCTGGTGGAATAAGGTGCTTCATTTTCAAATAAATAATGCCAAGAGCTGGACGAGAACTTATCCAAACAGTTTTATTAACGTTTACAAAGACAGAAAAAATTCATGCGTGTGTGATTCTTTTCAAAGCAGCTTGGAGAGACTTTTTCAGGAAGGTCTCATTTACCATCAGGCAGCCTTGCAGGGAGTGTTTGTGTGCAGCCGTCATCTGAAAAAAAACATTAAAACACATGCAGAAAGGTGAACATTATATTTCATCCACTGCTCTGCCATTGTGCACGACACAATGTACACACTTACATGACTGTTATATTTGGTGAGGACTGTTAGCATCATTTTTGCAAATTTCACAGACTTTGTGAATTGAGGACTCTGACTAAGGAGCTGTTCACTGAACTGTGTGAACAGTTCTTCACTGAGGTCAGGCTGCAAAAAAACAACAACAGAGAAACAGGCAACTCAATAACAATGAATATTTGGACAACGTGGCCTTGCAGCACTTTCACTATGAATAAACACATGTTCCTCTTACCTTAGAGTCTAGCAAGCTGTGGATAACGGAGAGCACAGTCTCAGTCCAAGATATTTTGAATGTCATTCTATGGTGGGGGGACGGGGTAAAAACACTGCATGAACGCTCAACTAGTGACCATTCTGTGCTTATTTGACTCGTTAGTGCAGTAAATACATAATCAAAATGTATCTTACTGAAGCACCAGCAGTCTGTAATGGGAATCCAGGCAGCCTTCTATCAGTCTGTTTAGCAGCTCAGCCTGTGAGTTCCCTGAAAACAAAGCAAAGTTAAAAATAGAGAATCAATTGCTGTTCAGGCCAGGAGGTGAGGAACAAGGTCATACCTTCAAAGCATCGGTCCTGTTTTTATGTACTTGAACCACTGGATCCATGCCAGCTGCTACGTAACTTACTGAGCACCCTGCAACAGGCAACACTAATAACTGACAACAGCACCCAGTCGTAGGGCAACCCTTTCCTCACCCATGTTCTTTTCCTCTAGAACTGGTCCGATCAGAGCGTGGCACGTTGGTCTGGGATAGCGGCTACACAGTGACGTCACTGCAGTGACTAAACATCTGGAGGCCGGTTCTGACAGGGATAGGACCTACAGTAAAACAACATCCGGTCAGTCTCAAACACAGCAACAAATGTTCTAGATTTTGCATATCCAGTGATGAACCTTCTGCAGCAGGAGGCTCTGGATGAGTGTTGCTGCCGTGCTGTAGCTGAAGTCAAGAGCAGGAGCCAAAATACTGCTGCACAGGTTGGGTAGAGTTTGCTCCGGTAAGTCAGGCAAACTCAGCATGCTGCATAACGCCTCCACCTAAAGAGTGTAAGATGTGAAATTAGACCTTTCACTGCCCATTAGCAAGCAAAAGATTGGTCAAAAGGGTATTTTTTTAATCTTGAGGACATACTTGGCCGGGGTCACAGTCGTTCAACACTTTGAACACATCCATTGAGATCTGGTCCCACTGCAGACAGACAAAAATATTGATTATGATAACAAATGTAACTGTCCGTGCTGGTTTGAAGAGAGAGTTCTTACCTCTGTCTGACTTTCCAATAATTCTTTAATTTGAAGAACCGAGGCCTTAAAAAATAAAAAACAAAACACAATTGGGGAAAAAAAGTTTAGGTATTTCTACTAAAATCAACTTGTATGATGAAAATAAATATAATGGTCTGATTAGTACAATATATTTGATCACTTTGGAAACTTATAATAAAATTTAAATTGTACATCTCAGTGAAGACAGAACTATTGAAGCCTGCAAGTGTCTCTGCCGTGGGCATATGGGCTGTACCTTTACATGTTCAGGCAGGGCTTCACATGGACTGTCTGGTCCTGCCTGCAGCTCTTCACCAAGGGTTTCTGCTGGAGCCTCACTTTCCATCTCTTCTTTTGCGCTCCGTTCTTCTACATTGCAACATTCACTACCACTGACATCCATCTTCATTCGTTTAATCTGTGGTCCCGTTTCCTCACAATCTGAGTCCAGAATGACAACGCTGCCCTTTCTTTTCCGTTGGGTCCCCAGCTCTGATGCATATTGAGAATCGGAGTCTACTGTTGGACCGCTGAAGCACATGGCCCATCCTCCGGTCTTACCAAAACCAACCAAATGCGTTGACAGCTCCTTGAGTCTCTGGCTGCACAGTGGAGTGTACAGAGGGTGGTCATCGGGGGTCCCAATGGTTCTTTCCAGTTGTCTAACCAGAGCCATGACCCAGGGGCTTGGATGAGGGTCCTGGCTGAGGCATTTGAGAAGACGAAGAACAGTGGTCCGAGGAAGAACCGAGTGGACCAGATAGATGAAGGAGAGCAGGTTGTGTTTGAATAATGCTGGGAACAGGCATACCAGGGGTTTACTAGAATAGTTAAAGGGGCACAAAATGGGTGTGAGGCATTGGGATGTAACAGAATACAGTTGTCCACAATTTGTGTTAAGTTAAAACCAAAAGTGCTAACCTAACACAAAACAATAGCTTCTCAAACAAATGCCTTCTCTTGTCACTAGTGCTGGTACTGAGCATACAGGCTCAGTGGTAGGACACATTTTAAAGTAGGCAAGAACTTAAATCAGCATATAACAGTAGAAGTCCAGCATTCAAACCTCTAGAGTAATGGAGTTTTGAATGTACTGGAGTTTAACAGTATTTGAAATGCAGTAGAGGTTAAGTAAAACTATCTGACATGCCACAATGAAACCAGGGCATCACTTTGTTTTAGTCTAACATTTGTGTGCACTCATTTCTACATTGAAGGTTCCAGCACTTGTAAACTATTTTTATAGCAACATGTCCTAGCTTTAGTGTTGCTTAAGTACAGTAGTAAAAATAAAGGTTCCCAGCCCTGAAAAGATAGGGTGTCCCCTCTCTAGAGACCTTTACTCCCAAATAGCCCTTACACTTATTCTACAGAAACTTAGGGCGGTTACTTGCACAGTCAGCGGCTGGGCTTCAGTCTGTGGCGCGGTCACTTCGTCTTGGCACAGGGTCTCTATGAAGTGAGACAGCGACATGTCCGGGTTGACTCGCTGCTGCCGGTGGAAGACGTCCAGAGCTCTGTGGGCACCGGCGGGTCCACACAGAAGCGACCGGACCAGCAGCTTCGCCTGCCCGTCAAACCGACTCAGAAACATCTCGACCTGATTAACTGCCACACCACCTGCCTGCACCGCCAGACGTCGACGTTGACATGTCTTCTTCGCGGATGTCATTACACGAAGTTTAGACTCCAAATCGCCACCTAGTGGTGAAATTCAGCAATACGTTCTGGCCCCTCAGAGAAAGTCTTACAACTTCAAAAAGTAAAACAAAGTACCTTTCCAGTGAGACAAAATGTGAAGCAATGTTTTATTTTGTGTACAAGTACAACTTGTTTAAAAGAAATAAAAACTTACATTTCATATTCTTGCCAAAACTAGGAAAAAAAAAAAAAGAGTCTCATGACATTTATCAGTAGTGGACATTAGGAAGAATGGGGTACAGCATACTTTTTATCTAAAGACAATTAAAACTATCATCCACACACTTTAAAAATATCAAAATGGTGCAAATTGCTAGGAGACAAGTCAGAATTGAGTGCTCCTATTAGGTGATGGGAAAATTGACAACTTGCAACATGTTTGAAGCACTATGCCCACAGGAGCGAAATAAAGCCAAAATAGAAGGCCACAATATCATTAGACAGAAGCATCACATCTGTTTGCTTCCATCTAGAACAGGCGCAGATAACTATGCACCACAGAGAGCCAAATGTACATATACTCATTACCAAACAAACTACAGCAGGTGAGTTCACAAGTTGTCGCCCCCTCTGGTTGGAGGGCTAGTCAGTAAAATCACTTGCTGTAGTGCAACTGTAATTAAAAAACACACAGGGCCCGCAATGGTGCATGGTTGACATCATGGATCGTCACAGTTCTGAAGAGAATAATTCAATACCGACAAAAGGGTAAAAAAAAGAACAGCCATGTATTCTTCTGGGAGCAATTTTATAAGACTCCATGCAGTGGTGTCAGGAACCAACAAGACGGAAAAGGCTCAGGAACCATACTCTTCAGATAGGTAAAAAGGGAGGCCAACGTCGTCATCGTCGTCTTCGTCATCCCCGAGAAGGGTCATGGCTATGAAAAGATTAAGTAGATCGACACCATCGTAGTCTTCATCTTCTTTATAATACTGTTTAGCGAGAAACAAGTGTAAGGGAAGAGTAATGCATACCAGTGGCGGTGATGAGAGCTTGATGACATAACAGTGATTTAATTACCGGAAATGACCCGTAAGCGGTATACTTGTCATGCCGATAAAGGCACTCCGTTTTGAAGGGACAGCGTCTGTACCGGGCGTAGTAAGTGCATCTTTTCAGACTAGAGTAGTGAGACAAGACAAAAGGAGGGAGGTTTCAGTTGCATGTGGTAATTTCTAAAAAGAAAATGGCAAGACCAGCATACTATAATGGCTACATTTAAAAAAAAAAAAAAAGACTCCAATTGATGACATTTTCTATATTGCAGTGTCATTTTGTAATCATTACCAAAATAGCACTTTCAGTATTAATGGCCAGAGTTCTACCTAGACAATAGATTTTAAATCTAATCAAGACAAGCCTTACAGGCCACCCTGAGAAATTAGTCATATGTACCATTATTGCTTTACCCCTTAAGAATGATCCCTTCTCATTATAGAGTGTAAGAAACGTGGCTGCGTCCGACACTTCTTTTAGACCATTTTTTAATGAAATGTGAAAATTAAACTTAACAATTTTGTCACTCAACACAAGAGCAAAAATAGTCAATTTTAACACTTCAAGTTCTGAAGTTAAAGATCCAATAAAAGCAGGAGACGGATCAGTGGTAGGACAAAATATGGTGTGACACCCAGCAAGTACACAAGGGTGGACTTAGTGTACCTACACAAGTGCCATATTGAGACAGATTTGTCATACAAGTGACAAAAATCAGTCCGACAGTACTGGCATTTAAAAAGGCCATCAGTCACGTTAGACCTTAAGCCCAGCGGTACCTTTAGTGCCACTATCAAAACTGAATTACACAACATACCTGAATTTCTCTTTGAAGGTAGCAATCACGCTTTCCTTTGCTTCTCCTTCAACCCAGTGTTCGCTTGGGATGTAAAAGGGAGACCTCACGCGACACTGTGGGCAGCTCCTGAGGAATTATCATTTAACACTGATGTCAAGTCAAATCCTAAACACACGTTCTAAGATTAAGTTCAATATTCAAATATGTTACTTAAACCTACTTTACTACATCTGGCCCGAGGTCTTTCGTTTTCCTCCAGGTCATGATGCATTGTAAACAGAAGGCGTGATTGCAGTTGGGCAAGATTCCAAAAACATGGCTTCTTGGATCTGTCTTTTCATACACCTTGTCCATGCAGATGCCACAGATTACATTTTTACTCTGGAGGAAGGCCTCCATTTCCTCAATATTCCCTTCACAACTGAAGGCTGCAGCAGCTGCACCATCCTCTGTTGTCTCATTGGAAGTCTCCTTGACAAAGAAACTTAGAAGTCAGTCCAAGTTGAGTTCAACTTGGTTTGAGTCACTAATGCACCCTGTATAATAATACATAATTAAGCAAACCTGCTCATTTCTTCCATCACTTGCTTGAGCAACTTCTGAGCTATGGACGGATTCCCAAGAAGCAGCGCGAGGATTGTGGGTATCTGTCAAGGAAAAGTAAGTAGTGTGGAAAAATGCTAACCAAGGTCAGTGTCATCTGTGAAAACAGCCAATACCTTGAGATTGTTCCTCAGCAATATCTGCTGCCGGGAGTCCAATGCTGTTTTGAGGATTTGAGACATTAACCACAAGCGGTGGTCCACTGCATTCCTGCCTGGATAAAAGCTCGGCCTGCTGAAGAGCAGGCTCGGACCCTCTTCTGCCAGGTGGACCGTAAGCCACTCTGGAGGAAACTGTAGGCACTGAAACCCTTCTTCCAGCAATTGCTGCATCAGCTTCAGGTCGAAGGACATGGAGATACCTAGCAGGGGAAAAATATTGAAGAACCAAAGTAATGAGAGCATGACATATTCCCTCTTTTAATGGCATACAATTGAGGGATGTGGGGATTACCTGCAGCGTTCACCATACCAGCATCCACCTTTTTGAAAGTACCTACACAGTGTGGCTGGTGGTATAACTGGCCATTCATGTCTGTAAGTACATCTTGGACCGAATCTGCAAAAGCCATTCATGAAATGCCTGTAATGAAAAAGGAGAATTAACTTCTATGTTACATTAGCCACAAAAGCAGCATATTTTTACATATCTGGGAGGTAGATCCAATGCACAAGTCATTTTAACTGAGGGTAGGCCAGCCTCACTTGTGTCAAAACATAAGACCTCTGCTTTTAGGCCCCAAGTTGGTCAAGACATTGAGCTGTAACGTTAACTTGAAAGGCTTAGTTTTGTAAGACATCCTCAAGTTATTAAAGCCAAATATTTAGAAACAGTTACCCAAGCCGAACATCACATGAAAAAAAAATAGCATGCGACCTAAACTAATGAATAGGACAAAATAAAAATGTATTAAAGACCAGTTAGTGGATCTGGAAATTACATCAGGGAAGCAAAAGACACAGCGGTCGTTTGAACTATACCGGTTAACGTTTAGACTAACGTTAACTTGTGTCCTACGAAATGACACTAACGTTAGCTACATACAAATATATACACACACAAATTAGTTAGCGTTCATTTAGTAAACCATGGTCAAAGAGGTTCATTGAATGATGTCCATGTTAAATGTATGCAACAGCTGAAGCACGGGGCTGTCAATGACCGGCGGAGTCCGTGTTGCCGTTAAACTTCAACTGTCAACAAGGACGCTCAACCGACACCTGTCGTTTTTAATGACTCTCCACGCTAACTCCTTCAAACACCCACTAAAAACATGAAATGCTTATTTTGTTGTCAACTAGCTTAAGTTATTTAAATCGGTTGAATTCACTCTCTTAGCTACAACGTCCGCATTTTCGTGCAGCGCAACAGCGGTTGAAAGCAGCTCCGCTTCTCGGTGGAAATAACGGACAAGTCAGTAACGTCTCTCCAGAGCAGAGCAACCACTTCCCCGTTATTTCCTTCACTTTAATGGCATTTTAACACGACTGACCACCGCGTACCTGCAGATACTTCCACCCGGGGCAGAGTCCATCCTCCGTGTCCTCTGTGCAAGCCGCCAAACACTCTCCATCTCACGGACTAAATAGTTGGCAGCCGGTTCCTCGTCCTAATCAACCGGGCAACGAGCCAATAGGAACTTGGCGTTGACGTTTCTACGTGACGCGTTCAAAGTCCTCTTAATTAGTCGGAACCAACCAACGTATGATTGATTGGTGACGGTAATCACCCCGGCCATGTGTGTTGGACATGCATCTGTATATCTTTAGAAATAAGTGGAACATCAGCGGTATTTCTAATGAAGTTTATCAGTGAGATGTAACTAAACGAGATCTGCAGATGTTTTACATGTGACTGTAAAGGACGAAATTATGTCAAGTCTTATTTTGAGAACATATATATCAATCCCAATCACTTAGACAGAAATAGAGGTAGGTAGCTTACATCAACTTTTTGGTGTACTTTCTCACTTTATCCATCCACATCCTTTTGCTATGTTGGATCACCGCACATCAGCCAATAATATCAATTTGCAATGTGTATCAATAGCAAGAATTAAGGCAACAATAAAAAATGTCAGAGATCAGATGAAACAGTGGAATAATGTCACAGATCATACATTAGAGGTAGATAGGGATCACGGCAGATTAAGAGCACAAGAGGAGATTTCTGAAGGTGGACTGTGTGCTCAAGTGCTGCAATCCATTCAGAGTAAAAACAGTGGAAAAAAAAGAGAAGTCCTACAGAATCTGAGGGGAAGGAAAACAGTTGGAAACGTATGATTCTTGGCTACAGTATTGAAAGGCTGTTATACTTTGTGGCTCTCCTAACAAATCAGTACACAAAAAGGGTAGTGATGTAGGACTGTGGTTATATCTTGTGAATACATGAGTGAGTAATGATACCAAACGCTGGATGCTGATTTCTTATCAATTTTCCTAATAATGACAATGTGGTACATTATGCTGGTTTTAGGTCAATCCTGCTAAGGCGTGAAATCCAAATTCTTATCAACGAAACGTTTGTTGGTATGCTCGACAATATATTTGGTACAACCTAAACTAAACAAGCAAGTATGTAATATGAAAAAACACGTAATAAGTAAAACAGGATGATAATTCATGTTTTTCCCATACAACTATGATTAACAATTACAAATAATTAGTAAAATAATTACATAGACTACCCTTAAAATGGCAAATTCATGATCATTTGCGTGACATAAAAAAAAAAAAAAAACATGCGGCCCCTTGAACTTCAATGAGTTATGTGTTTATAGTGTCAGTTTAGAGACACAATCTGTGCAGCATAGTCCATTAGTTACCACTTGGGTAGATTGCTTTAGGACAAAACCTGTATAACTTGGATCTCCACATTTATTGAAAAATTAAAACAGTATTGCACAGACAGCTGCTTTGAGAGACTCTACACTGCTGGAGCCAGCCCAGTTTGTGTTCTATTAACCAAATGGCAAAGTAGCGGTCATGGATGATGGTGATGATGATGATAATGATGTAAACAAAAACCAATTTGTGCACCTTCAGCTTTACCAAAAGTCTGCGAACAATCACTCTATCAAAGACATTGGCATCATAAGAAACTCTTGCACAGTAAAAACCTTACGGCTCTTTCCTATTTCAACTATGCCATTGGTGTAAGAACCTGCAATTCTTTCCCTTCACAAACAGAGCTGAGGGGAGTGAGGAGAAACTATGAAAACTGCTCTGGGGTCAGCTTTGCTATTAGAATGTAACAGGAGCAGCCTCGGTGAGAAAACAAATCATTCTCTCTGTTAAGTGACCGTTGTGGGAAACTAGGACTTTCAGCAAATGATTCCAGATGCTCATCTCTCACACACACATACATACATACACACCCACATAACTGTGCTGAGGGTATTGCTGACATTGAGAAGACTTTCCTGATTGTGTTAGCTCTGCCACGTCACTTTGCCTCATCTGCACGTTAAAATCCATGCCGGTACGTGGAACAGTGCTTGTACTGAATGCAGTGTAGTATCATGAATGTAAATTCAGTCTGTAACAGTATTGCTAAAAGCAGTCTGTGCTGGGGAATACTAATACATGTCTTTGTAGATCTCCTGTAGTAGAGGGTGGAGCGAAGTCTCCGACTCTGTCTTTTTGATCTTTTGGACAAGCTGAACGTTCTCAGTCACTAGCTGACGAAGGTCGGCCATCTTCTGCAGCAGCTTGGGGAAGAGGTAGGCTGAGTCAGAGTGGTTTGCTTGAAGGTGGAGGTCCAGGGCCTGGAGGATGTTGTCCTGACTCTGCTCCACCTGCCTTACGTTCATTAGGCCGGGACGATCTGAAGAA
Source organism: Cottus gobio (assembly GCA_023566465.1). NCBI lineage: Eukaryota > Metazoa > Chordata > Actinopteri > Perciformes > Cottidae > Cottus > Cottus gobio. Next base: position 14,368,794 of record CM042215.1, on the reverse strand, counting down.
GGACAAGAAGAGATACTTCAATTTAAAATGATTTATTCTTTTCTAATGACACAAAGAAAGCAATTTAACAAGTGTTTCAAAACCCTACAGACCAAAGTATGAAGGAAAACCAAAAGGGACAAAATGGGTGAGAATATATATATTTTTTAGTAGTAAATAGAAAACATTTCGAAAGATATAATTCATAGAATTAATGCAAAGTCCTTTAAGTTGATGTATATGACTTTATAGTTATTTATAGAGTGAAAAAGCTCCCTAGCAGCAATAGTGTCTGCTTCAGGTCTTATGGTGCTTTCTTCCAACAGCCCACAATCGGAAAATAAACATTTTATGACTGAGAAAATATTTAAGATGTTTTTAAATAGTGTCAGGTGGTTTTAGACCCTTTTCAGACATTTTGAGGACTTTTGAAGACTTCTCAATAACTTTAGATACCTTCAACATAACAAAAAGCAAACTCATACTTTACCAGAACAATTGAATCTCACCTCCACAGAGAATAATGGCAGCAACAAACAGGGCCAGGTCACTGTCATCCAGCTCCAGAGCATTAAACTTGACAGCAAACTCAAACTTGGGCTCCATGATCTCACTGAAGGGCTTTCTCAAGCTGCGCAGGAACTCCCTGGTCACAAAGCCTTTACCATTGGCCACCAACAGTCCATCTTTGTTCATGAGAGAGGGCAGCATGGCAAAAATAGCCTCATGCACCCCATATTTCAGCAAAGTCACCTACAGAGAGCACACAGACAATTGTACATTAGTGCCTACAATAAACAGCCACATCTACATAATCTTACTGTGGAGCGCAGTAGAGGCCATTCACCTGGTCATTAAGGTAGAGGTCCACAAACCCTGGAATGCTCTTGGCAAACTCAGTGAGCTCTCGCACCGTCTCCACGGTGGTGCATTGACAGCGGTAGAACACATGAACCCCAATCTCCTTGGTAAGGGGCGCACCTTGAATCAGCTGGCTCCATACCAAACCACCTTCTGCCTTCCAGAGTGTGTCCATATCATAGATCACAAACGGCTGAACAGAAGACAAGAATCAATGTCTCGGAAATTACCATCCGTTACTTCAAAGACTTGACGATTAGCATAAAACACAAGAATGCATTATATATCAACAGCTACTCTGAAAACATCTGAATGATTAAAACAATAGTATGGAGTTAAGGGTCAGTCACAGTTCCCTATTTCCATATATTATAAATATGTAAAACCAGTACTAAGCTGTTCCAAGACTATAACATACCGAGGTGCTGCTGGTTTTGCCCGACAGGATGCTGCGGGCCCTCTTCTTGGTCATAACAAGGTTCTTCAGGTAGGCTGTGTTGACTTGTTTGGCCAAGGTCTTCAGGTCTGAGCCACCTGGTTTGCTAAGGTTCACTTCTTCAGCAAGCAGGCCTGCCACCAGCTTCTTCCTTTCCGCCTCAGGCATACGTCCATATCGGATCGCTGAGAAAACACACACACACACACATGCTGGTTTTATTTTCAGTCAATATTTCAGGAGTAAATCCCTAAGCATGGGCTCTGATGCCTTTTTTCTTTTTGGAACCGGTTCCTAGTTAGCTAAACACTTTTGTAAATAAAAATACAACATTGAGTCCTTGTTCTTAATTTGCCATCACCTCAATAATACCAGAGAAACATGTTTTAAAAGTGCATGAGACCAAGGAAACAAAATGGTTATTGTTTTCTGTTGCCAACTAACATGGTGCACAAACACAATTTACTCTTCAATCATTTATCAATGCAAATTAATAACAAGTTAACATCCACTGGAGCATGAGGTTCCCTGTCACCTCCCCCCAAACAGAACTAACAAAACAATATGTGAAAAAATTCCAATGGAGATTAGCAATGAATTGAAATAATTGAGCAGATTTCTTATCCGATGTAGATTGAATCCAATTCATAAAAACTAAACCATTCTCTGTAACTTACATTGACATTCAAGTCATGGAATTGTAAAGTTATTTTAATCATTTTAAATAACATTTTAAATATGGATATGGTTAATTTGCTAAAGTAATTTTTTCTCTCACCATCATGCGACATTCCCAAAGACAGGCACTTCTGAAAGCGACAATATTGGCACTTATTACGATTCTTCTTCTGAATCTTGCAGGAACGCTCACAGCGATCGTATTCCAGTTTCATTCGCACGGTTCGACGGAAAAAGCCCTGAGTGAGAAACAAAGCAACTGGTTCAGCAACTCATAGACGGCACAAAACTGCTATTATCGAACTTTGTAATCTTACTTGGCTATTCTGTTGTGATGCACACACTGTATTACCTTGCAACCCTCACAGGCATGCACCCCATAGTGAAAGCCAGAGGCCTTGTCCCCGCAGACCTTACACTCCACGCTGATCCCAGACCCTGTGCTGTCTCCTTGGCCAAGACGCAGCTGTTCTGACAGCGAGGGTGATGAGGTTTGAGACAGGTCTGAAAAGAAAAGGCACAAATATTGACCTGGCAATCTCGAAGATTTTCAGTGAAACAAATGACTGAAGTTATTATCTATGGCTGAACGAGGTAGCACAATGGTGATTGAGCCTCTCGGCCACTGTGTATATATATATATATATATATATATATATATATATCCTAAACTGGGTGTCTGTGGTGACATTCCTGAAAAAAATCCCCCGCTGTAAAACAGTTTTTCTCCATTGTATACACACCAAAAATGGAACTATGCATATAATTTGAATAGCCTGTTCATGCTGCCATCTGGCAAGCGTTACTGAAGTATCCGCTGCCGTACCACCAGTCTTTAGAGCAGCTTCTTTCCTCAGGCTTTGAGACACCTAAATTCATCCTCCATATATAATATAGTTTTGATAGGTTTTTCTAAAGTAGCAAAATGGGACCTATTAAATTAACCTATAGCCCATTATTTTCACTCAAATAGAAATTCTCAATCAACCAGGACTAAATTATTTTAAGGATTGGTACTAGACTGCTCTGTCATTTAATGATGTCATGGACCATTTACAATGACTTTTCACAAAGCAAGTCATGAAATACAAGTTTTACCTGTGTAGGTGGAAGCTGCACTGCTGTTTTGCTTGCTGTGATTGTTTCCCTCCTTATCCAGACTCTCTTTCTCTTTTTTCTTCTGGTCCCCTTTCAGGCCTTTAGAGGGAGAAACTACCTCCTTTTCCTCTTCATCCTCACTTTCCTTGGCCTTTAACTCTTGCAGGTCTGTCAGTTTTGACACACTTGTCGCCCCACAGCTGTCTGAACCTCCAAACTCTCCCTTGGGTGGCGTCCACCTGACATCAGGCGAGTCCTTGGGGGATGTGGGCTTGCTGTGGCCGTTCACCCTCTCGTGCTGGTCTTTGCCCTCTCCTTCCATGGTTGCCGTTTAAGCTGTCTCAGCGGCTCCCCTCCTGTCACGTTGCCACCATAGTTACACTATTGAGGAATAGAATACTTTGTTTAAAATAAGCAATATTATATTCAAATGAATAATGTAAATTTAAGATGTGGCTATCGTACAAAAAAAGAATGACCACATCAGTGTAAACTGGCCTCAAAAGTCCACATGTCATCTACCTTGCATTACATCCAGCATGTGAGTGGTTAACAGTCCAAGACCAGTGACCACTCACAGCCCAACTGAGCATTACGCTTTTCAATACAAGTTGCAGAGCAAAAATGCTCCCCTTAATGTCAGATTTTCATAGAAGCACATTAGTAAAAATGCATATTTTGTTTGGCTATTTAGCTTTAGGTTAGTTAGACATTTATAACTGAAATAAGTGTGACTCTTTGATAGTGTGTTTATTGAGGATCCCTTTCAGAGGCCGCCCATTACTACTGGTTGTGTTTGAGCAGCCAGGTAGTACACACACGGTGTAGGCATGCCTGGATTACCTACTAGGAAATAGGAACAGCCAAGAAGGGGACTCAGACTTATACATTTTTAATGAAAATAAATGTGAACACCTTAATAGGGATATCTATTACATCCTCTATTATGGTACATGTTATTGATAGATCAATACGATATAGTACATTCATTGAAAACCACAAAAATAATCATAAGCAGTCAATAATGTTTATTTAGTGCTAATGCAGCAAATCTAATTTTCTTAGGATAAAATCAAAATTACAAAACGTAGGCCTAAACATAAATAAGTACCCAATCTCCACGACAATAGAGGCCCCCACCACCTAGCTACTGCGTTTGGCCTGACCTGTATGTGTCCTAAACATGCTGCCTGTTTTTCGCTATCTTAAAAAGTAAACTTTGTCTCTATTGCAGCCGGGAGACATCTGTATTATTGTTTGCCTCATTTCTATGGTAGGGTGCACAGTGTACTTGGGTGGTAAGGGGACAGGGTGCATGCTCTATGTACACAATGAGCAGTGTTGATCGCTAGTCGAGGGCAGTAGGGGAGAGGGCTTTGATGGCGCGGGTTAAATATTTGCCCCGCGGCCCCCTAGTGGATTAATCTAACGTTAGCTGCGCCCACAGTGTGTACTTATAACATATTCTTCAATGTTGATCATTCATATCGTCATTACATGATAGCCCAACGCGTCGCAACGTGTACACTTTGTTTGCATGAGGTTTAGGGATCAAACCCCTCGGATTGGGGCTGTTTGGGCTTGTCGTCCAGCAGACAACCTGTCACACTAGTTCTCGGAAATCTCTGCCAACGCTGCTGTGAATGACAGGACTGTAACTTGATACAGGCGTTTGAGACACGAAAAGTCGGCAAAGTCACCAACATGGCTACTGTCAAACTTTTTACCTCGTGTGAAAACAACATTAAACGTGTAAAAACGTGTCCGCAGCCTGTCGGTCGGCCGTCGAGGAGACTGGTCTCTACCCGCAGCTAGTTAGGTTAGCTACTAACCTTGACTACTCGCGTTAGCTGCTAGCTGACCCACATTCCAGGGTTGCCTTTAAACAAGGCGATCACACTGCACAAGTTGGCTTACCTGTCCCAATACTGCTGCTGGTTCAGGACGCGTTTACGAGAAAGGGCCTAAAATAAACATGTAGCGAACACAGTCCCGTCCAGGATCGATCGGCTGTTGACAAGTTGTGTGAAGTCCCAGCAGCAGGAGAGAGCTAGCAGCGGGAGCTAACGTCAGACTGGGAGGGTTAACTTAGACTCAGGCCTTCGTGTGGCTGACAAACCGCTGAGCTCCAGAGACAGAAGGAAGGAAAACACTTGTAACACTTTAGTTCGCTCCCATATCACATGCAGATAAGCATGGTGAACTAATAATCCCTCCCCGGCTCTCTCCTTGTTCCTAGCTTTGCATTGCTTCACCCCCCCCCCTCTCTCCTCCTCCTCCACCTCCTTCGTCACATGCCAGGACAACACAGAGCCCCCTCCCGCGCGCACTCACGCACGTAAACGCACACATTACATCAGGCTGGATCTAGTAAACAGCTTTCTGAGGAGTCAAGGTCTCTCTTATATTTGTGCGGTGTTGTTTCTGTAACATGGATATGGATATGAGAATGGAAATGAAACTTTCTAGCCCTTTAGGCAAGTTTGAATAACATTTACTTAATTAAATAGAATTGGAGTGCATGACAAAACACATGAGAAACACAATGTATTTAAATCTAGCGGCTACTTTTTGTTTTTTAACCACTGGCAGGTTAACTTGGCCATGGTATATATATATATATATATTTTTTTTTTCAAATCTGTGTTTACAATTACAGGGATTTAGAAGAGCTGCAAAATCAAACAAATACTTTCCCAAGAACAAGAAATGTGTCTGAACCCTTTTGCTGTGTTTTGTTATTGTTACCATGTTATAGCTTAAAAATTAATATCACAGGTTTTGGCAGATAAAATCCCCCATCTTTTTAGAAATTAAGTATAACTGTCTGTAAGTTTTATTCATTTTTTGTATTTATGTATTTTGTGGTTTTCCCACATTTCTCTGAAAACTGTACAATATGATTTATTGTATAACGAGTGAAAAATTGTCCCAAGGGGGGACACTTATAGATTATAAAAATCCATCCAGAAGACATGTAGTTTGCTTTGTGTGTCAGCGGATGTCTCTGTTAACTCATATGTACCGACTTTTTGGTGAGTGATAGCTGTCAAATTAGTCAGCGATGACACATTTCAACACTGAACAAATGATGTGGACTCATTTTCATAATCAAGTGGATGTGCAGTTTACAAATTCAGCAGTGTGGGTTTGAACTTGCTCCACTGTGTTGTCTTTGTAATTAAAATGTCACCTCTTTGATAACTTAATACATGTAGTTATTCAAATAGTATTTATTTCAGATACTCATTGTGTAAAGAATAAATTGAGATTTTATTGACAGTTAGGATTACAATTTCTTTGAATCGCATGTGACACATAACTTAACACAGGAAAGATACAGGCAAAAATCAGGTTACTGCATCAATTCACTTTTTTATTTACAATTATGTTAACTGACAATAGAAACAGGAAGTTCAATGAGATTCTCCCTCTCTCTCCTGTTTATCAGGAAAGATACTCTTCAAATAAAACTGCTGTAATACTGAACCAACTTTTTACGGAAAAAAAAGTAAAGCCACCCAAAAAAATACACATGTTAAAATGAAACATTGTTATGTGTCTATAGCACAGAGCTAAACAAATGAGCTTCCTTGCATTGTATGAAAGTGTTAGCCTTTAACACATCTCACTTCCAGGATCTTGCTTACTTCTTCTTCTCTGCACTGAGGTATTGTTGATGTCCAGAACAGGCCTCACACAGACTGCAGTAAAGCATTAGTTGATTCTGCAAATGCTTCTTCTCATTAAAATGTTTTAAACTCTTTCGGTTTGTGGAGTGAGGACAGTAATTCAACATTTAATAGAAATGGTAGTACTATTGGTAGTAAATTCAGTTTTAAGTGTAGATGTTCCATTGTTTTCATCTCTTGCCCTTTCAGTCAGAAAGTGACTTGTGTTTTTAGGGGATGTCCATGTCTCCGTTAGAGGCATGGGAGTGGCGTTTTTCTAAATCACATCCAGCACTGTTGTCAACATTTTCTTTGCTCTCCTCGTTCTGATCCTCTGATCCTGATCTCCTTCTGAGACGCAGCCCGGGATCCCTCTGTGTCGGGATCTGGAAGCTTGAGTAGGAGCTTCCCAACGACGGTCTCTTCTCTAAAAACAGCACAAAGAAAACATTTCAGAAAATAAAGGGAATCTTTAGAGCCGGCCAGTAAAAAATAAAAAGTGGTTTGGAGATGAAGATGTGGAAATAGAGACAGGATTTAATGGTCAAACCTACCCAGAAATTACAATCAGTATATTTACAGAACAGGAATATAACAGCCATTTATTTATTCACATACAATCTCTGATCTTAGAAAACTGTGTCACACCGGTCTTGACATGAAGCAAAGTTAAATGTCAATCCAACCACACATTTAGAAACCTGCAGTACGCTCTGTGGAAATAATGAAAATGCTGCTGTAACATATTGATTTATTATCAAACATAACACCTTTATCACAGTAGACACATTTGAAATGTTTCAGTCACCGGTTTTTATGCACATTTTGTGTTGTGATGACAAGACAAGAATATAATGGCACTCATCAGGAAAAGCAGTTGTTTTTCTCGATGTGCTAAACTTTGAATATTTTGGTAGTCAATGGAAATTTAATTTAATTTCCAGAAAATCAGCAAAAGAAAATTCTGTATTTAATAGCATTTTCTAAATTTAAATTAAATTAGTGCTGCATTTGGTTGGAAACCAGGCTTTACTACAGGTGTTACCAATAACATGGACAATGGCTCAGTTCTATTCAATTGTCCCAGTAAGCCATGACAGCGTGACAATGAGCCAGTACATACAACACCAGGACCCTGAAACTGAGACAACTCAATAGAAGTCAACCAATATTCATTCTCATTTATAGCTGCGCTTTTCCTACTGTGACATGTCAAAATGTTGTCTGTGAAACATGCCTGATGTCAAAGGCTTGCCTTTCCTAGTGTGAAAGCTGAAGAATCAAGCTTTAAATGCTGTATGTTTTGTCATGTCACATGATCGTCGTGCAGACGGGAAACATACCGCCTGGTCCGATTGGCCGCATCAGTCTGTTCATCTGGACGTTCCAGTGTTTGACGTTGGTGCTCGCCTGGCGAAGTTTCCGCTGGGCAGCCTTTCAGACAAAAAGAGCAGCTCATTAAAACACCTGAGCCGTTAGACAACTATTCTTATTACAACCCTCTAACTAATATAAATATCTGTGGCAAGTATCTTTTCACAGCAAGGTTACAAAGTCCTGTCACTAAGGGATAAATATGATAATTACAATATAGAGGAATGTACAATAGTGACATCCTTAAGGAAGATTAGCAAAGCAGAAATAACACCCCACTGTGCACTAGTGATACCAACATCAAGTATAAAATGTATTAAATGAGTCTCAAAAAGTCTCTAAAGGACAAAGTAAGCTGCAAATTACATTTCTAAATCTCAACAGGCTTTCCTGGTTAAATGATGGTTAACACAAATAAATACATTGAATTAACGGTCACATAGGCTTAATATTTAACCTAACAGTTGTGCAAGAAGAAATTTAAGCCAAGCAGCAGCTGCTATTGGCTCAATGTTTTTTTCGGTATCACACCAGAACATCAAAAAACAACATTTCCTCTAAGAGATGCAAGATTGATAACTTGGACTCAGTTAAATGTAGTTCTGACAATTTGATTCTTTTCTTATTTATATGTGAAGCTTTTATTTTGTACTTCTTACCACTACATCCTGGTCAACCCTGTGCCTGTTGGCGCGGACCTCCTCCAGCTGCCTCTGGGCCTCGTCCAGGGATCGTGATTTGACCTCCATTTCCTGTTTGAGCTCCTGCTTCTCCCTCTGTGTCTTCAGGATGTACTCCTCCTGTTCCTCCTGCAGGGACATCAAGGCCTTCATTTTCTCCTCCTCCTCAGCCAGTAACCTGCACACAACAGAGAACACAAACAATAACCTTTTATTAAAAATACTGAATCCTTTGAGCGGATCAAATATTGACATAATGTTTCAGACATTTTAGTGAGCAGCGATGTACAGAACCTAATGCATGCTGTTTGCAGATGAATGTGATCAATAATCAGACACTTTTACTTGGAAAGTTTGAACGAGCAGAGAAACAGTGACACAATAGATCTGACTGATGGCAGCATTTAACTTCCTCTGTTGGCGGTTCAACTTCCTGAGGAACATAACGCAACATGAACTCCTTTCAGCAACTGAGCTTAGTATCTGCTGTCTGCAGAGAGCGCCTCCCTTCTTACAGCGAACAGATTATTGTTTGAAGCCAATTACTTCTTGTTGTGCTCTGAAGGGGTATACATGTCTTTAGTCATGTCGTCAAGATAGCAGGGTAGATAAAACACTCTACCCTGCTTGAGCATAGCGGAAGGCCTCCTCGTCCAGCCTCGCTTTGATCTCCAGCTGCAGCGCCTCCTCCAAACGCTTCTGCATCTCCTCCAGCTCCTGGATCCTCTTCCTCTGCCTCTCTGCCTCCGCCTCTTTCAGAACCATCTCTGCCTGCATACTAACCCGAGCCTTAAGAGGGACAGCAAGAAGCAAAGGAATAAACACCCATCTTGTTGCTACTGAGTTCAAAATCTTTTCTTCCTTCTGGGCCTCCACACTCACCTCCTCAGCCTCTCGCAGCTGGACCTCCAGGGCCCGCTGGAGCTGTTCGTGCTGCTGGCGCCTCCTCTGCTCGTCCTGCTCCAGGAGGACCTGAGCCTGCTTTTGCGCCTCTTTCAGGAGATCCAGCTCCGCCAGCTTACGCTCCCGTTCCTCCTGCAGGGCCCGCAACCTCTGCAGCTCCTCCTCCTTGGACTGCTGTCTCTTCTCCCGCTGCTCCCGCTGTTCACGCCGCTTCATCTTGAGATCTTTGTGGAGGGATGTTTTCCCCTCCACATGTAGCCTGATAGCTGTTTGAATGGCTGTATAGAAGATCATATTTAATGTCTTGATATAAAAATTAAGCTTTTAAGATTGATCTATGACTTATTAGTGATCAAGTCTCCTCTATAGGGCCGGCCGCTTTTAGAAAACTAACTGGTCATTGGTCTTAGTAGACTTTGATTTCTATTGTTGATTAGTCATTTTAAGATTTGTTTATGCTGAATGACTTATTTCCAAGAAACTATTGAGCACATCACTGGTAAACTTATGCAAGATTTGTTTTGTCGACAAAACTGTACGATTGTTAGTTGACTAAGAATTTTTCTAATCAAGGACAGCCCGGCTCCTCTGACCTGTAGTCCACTCCTGTCTCTGTTTGGTGTCTGAGGCACTCATCTCATAAGTCTTGCAGAGGGTCTTCAGACAAAACATGCACCTTTTCCCATCTCGGTCTGGTAGCACCTGTTCAACAAGGAACACATTATTTTTAATGGATAAAAATTCCTTCTTCATGTGTCTTATACATTTGTTGTGATCATGTCTTAAATAAACAGTTGTAAGGAGGGAAAAAAAGGTGAACTCACAGGGTAAAAGAGGTTTTTGATCCATTTTGAATGACCAAACAATATTTGATCGTCTACTTCCTATAATAAAGCATGATTTTAGAATGATTGCTTCATTTACTTTGGAGTAACATGGTGCAGTATGAAGGGGCCTTTTCTGAAGAAATAGCAGAACATGACCATATTTGTGTTTGTCATTACTAAGCGGTGGTACTGAGAGGCATTGATTAGCTAAAAATTGAGTCAGTGTCCATGTCAAAAGACTACAGAAAAGCCTGGGTAACAATCATTATTCTAGTTCATTCATTCATATTCATTATTCTATCAGAATGGGTCATTCGTGAGAGTGGGGCTTGGAGACTAATCTGGATTTCAGTTAATTTTAAAATCGGTGAGATTTGAACATTCAGTTTCAAGCTTGACAGTGTCAAACCTTTTGGGATTATGACAATTGAATATGAAGCTATGTCTACTTTGGGACTGTATGAAAATTATCAGGGTAGGGACGTTAAAAAAGGGGGGAGGGTTCGGTACTTTTCTCCTTGCTAAAGGGAGGCTGCAATTTTTAAGAGGGAGGGGGAGGGGTTTAAGGGATTAGTAACTTAATGCTTTGTCCACACACTTTTGTCACAAGGTAGAAAAGCACATTGCTATCGCCAGATGACTGACAACTTTGTTTTGTAAGCTAGCCAGCTGTACACTAGTTAGCTTGCTAGCTAACTTGCTAATCCCACCATACTTTACAGCTAGATCGGATACACAAAATGAGCCAAACAGCGGGCTGGTGGGTCTAATGTTCCCTCCGTCTCACTCCCCGGCACGCCGCGTTCACTCTCTGTCTGTTGAGCTGCAACGACACTTTACTGACGTGTGTTGACACCACAACAACTAACAACAATCATTACTTGTCCATTTTGACACGTAAAAGAGTTCATATGCGTTTTTATGGTATGTATACATTTGTTTCACGTTGCAATTATGCAAGCGGACTAAATAACTTTACATGACTTATGCAAGAACGAAAAGTGTCTGACTGTGAGTTTTTTCCAACTGACTCTCCATTGGACCAAATGTCGGTGAAACAATTGGTCTCCTCTCCCCATGAGCTACCACAGCTCATTTTGTTTGTTGTTTTTCCTGTTTCTAGTTCTGACAACAGCCAGCCAGAACTTCCTGTATTTGGTTCGAGAGTCCGACCGATCCAAAGAAAACTAGAACCAAACCAAAAGTTAAATCTGGACAGAGACAAACTCCTTTCGTTGGACCAAGGTTCAGCTGTTTCATGGTTCGGGGGTAATCCCATCTGTATTTTTGGTTTGGCTCAAAGTGCGGACCAAACAAAACAGGTGTAAAAGGTCCATTAGTCAAGGAAATGGTCCAAATTATAATAACACGTGGGAGGGCCTTGCTTTTTTTAGAAAAGTGAGACATTATGTTCTGCCCTCCTCCCACCCAAATAATGTTTACATAGTCCCCTGTGATCTCCTTGCATCTTGTTACACATGTATATGGGTTGTGAACAATAAAGTGGTACCATTTTGAAGTAATTAACAAAAAAAAAGTAAAATGTCATGAAGAAAAACTCTTCATCATCTTGAGACCACTTTCCACCTCATCTTGCAACAACATGGGGGAACCACCGGATTAAAGAATAACACTTTGACTCAAATGTACAAATGAAAGCAAACAAGAACGATGTATTTCCTTTCGGGATAAATTGACAAAGAATACAATTCACAGTTCTCCACTGTTAACAGTGTTGAGCTTTGAAAGATGATCAGCTCCAGCTGCTTACCTCCACACAGCAGTTCCCATCCAGAGCTATGTTGCCCTGACAGTCTTTGCGGTCCTCCCCAGTGTAATAGGACAAGTTGCTCGGCCTTAAGGTGAACCAGCGTTCCTTCCAGTTTCTCCTCAGTTGGCCTTTCTTCCACAGATAACCCTGCAGGCATCCGGCAGACATACACGTATGCTGTCACCAAAACAATTCAGAGCATGTCAGAAAGCAAAACACAGACATCTGGTTGCAGAGGGGCCTCCTACCTCTTTGAGGACATCACCCACTATCTCCCTGTACACTTCCTCTATAGCCATGCTGATTATGCTCTTATCAATTCCTCTGGTCATCTTTCCCGAGTTCATCATCTCCAGGAAAACCCAAACAGTAATGCCACTCTGCTGCACTGAATCTTGGGAGAAGAAGTCTTCTAATTCAACACAGTTGAACTCAATACTCATAGCCATGCATATCTTCTTGAGGAGGTACTCCACCTGAAGAGGAAAAGAAACCAAGCGTTTTGAGGGTGAAAATGTATGTGGTTCATTTGAATTATTTGTCTTTACTGCATTATACTCAATCAAGGAAGTTACTATTTTCTTCTATTATAATCAAGTACCTTTTTGTTATGTTTTTTTAGTGTTTAGTGTTTAATTTTGGTTGCATCTTAAGGGCTTCACTCTAAAGGTTGTTTGGAGTTGCAGAGCTATTCGCAATAAATTATTGTAATCAGAGCAGCCGTTCTTTTTTTTATTTTTATTTTTTTATTTATTTATTCAACATATAACACCACAGTAAATATCACATCTAACAATGTCCTTTCTCAACAATACATTTTAGTTATATTGATTATTAATTAAACGTGCTTTAGTAATAATATTTACTACGCTGTAGTTTTCAGAAGACCACTGATATCTTTGCACAGCGGTTGGTATGTGAAGCATGTGAAGTATTTAAAGAAAACTAGATAATGTATACTTAAACTCAACATGATATAAACTACTCTGTCCTTGAAATGTAGGGCTTTCTCTTGGCAGCAGCTGTGAAAAACACACAACAGGAAACCAAAGTCGGTAAGTGAGAAACAAGCCCACACCGCTGCATGAAAAGTGCACTGTGTTCTATGATGGCAAGAAAAGGGGTTTCAAGCAGGTTTTAGTGGTTGTAACAGATCCAACATCACTTTTAGGTCACAGATTACTGACTACAGTCTCTGAATTGTACTCAACTTAAAATATCCATGTGGCTAAATTTAGAAACAAGTGTCACTATCATTACACGCAACTACAACCGACTGGACTTCATAATAAATCACCTCTGGCCAGATCCTCCTTCAATTGAATCATCAATAACCATAGCACCGTATTTAATTTTCTTAAATGTAATATTTTCTGCTCTGCTATTTTATTGAATTGTATATATTGAGTATTTCCTATACTTAATATTTTACTCTGTAACTTGCTGCTGCCACAAACAAATATCCACCTGGGGATGAATAAAGTATATCAACAATGACTTCAAGATGTGCATATTTGTTTGCTTACATAATCTAACAATACAAAATACTTTTTGCAGTCCAATCAAGTTGTAAATATCAAGACAATAGCACATTTCTAAAGTAATGTTTTATGATAGAACATGTAATGAGTAAGTGTGAAGAAATTCATTTAAATCTAAATTTACTCTAATTGAACCTACCTCGTCAGGGACCATAACCAATGGGTACTTGTCTTCAGAAAGAAAATTAAAAAGGCACCAGAGCCGAAAAGCATCCTTCTCTGGCAGAACCGTGCTACTGGTTTTGTCCGTCTGGTAGTTTTTCTTTGCCGTCAGTGTCCAACAGAGCTCATCTACGTTTTCCTTAATAAAAGAGCCCTCAATAACCTAAAATAACAAAATGCAGAGATTGATAATAAAAAAACTGAAACAGCATCCTTGATTACACAGCATTATAATTGACGAAACAAAAAACGCATGTAGTTGTGTTTTTATCACCTTGTCCAGGATGTATTTGTTGAGGTAAGGCATGTAACCCTGACTAGAAACTGGACCATCATCGTCATCCCTGAAGTGCTCCTCCAAAGCAACTGGATCGTGTGGGATACTCAAGACTGTGCACAAGTTGTGGGACAGCACCTGGAAAACCAAGATACAGTATCTAGTAGACACCCTTGGAAAATATATGGCAACAAATTCAGGGAAAATATGTATTTTTATCATTAGGGAACTGAAATCTAGAATTTCTGTTGCATCATATAGATCTAAAAATAATTTAGTTTGAACATACATGAGTATGAAACCTATTGAAAAAGAAAAGTGTGTGCCTGGAGTCAGTGATTTTGAAAGACATACTTCATGGTAAACATTTTTAAACAAAACATGTACTTTGTATCTGGTTTGAAATCAATCAAATCTTAATGCAGCAGTTTTCATACAGTTAGTGCAGCTCAAAATGCTTTGGAGCTGAGTGACAAAATAAAAAGACAAAAAGTAAAACAGTGGGAAACTTGTGTTAAAAAAAATTCAGTCATAAGATTGAAAAATGTGAATAAAAAATTATTGAAGTAAAATAAAATAAAAAGGCAACAAGAATAATAACTCCCAACTAACATAAACTAATATATGAAATCAGTGTACTACTACCTCGAGTATTACTTTTGGTTTTTATTGAAATACATTTCTCCAAATGAGAGCGTGCAACGTCTTGAGATATCTTTTGCATTTTATCAGAAAACCAGTCTCCGTGTGTTGAGCCATAACCACATCCTGTCTCTCGTCTCCAGTGCACTACAACATCTGTCAGTTTTGAGGCCGAGGCATGCAAACTGCTGGCTTCTGAGTGCAACTAAAGAGTGTGGTGCCTGTACACAGGCTGCATGCATGAGAGGGGATAAGCCTAGTCATGGGGCTGACTCGCTGTGAGCCAGCAGCGGCAGGCAAGAGCGTGGAGATGGCTGGGAACGGAGTCTGATCCAAAGCAAGACCAAGAAGTGACATAACAATGAGATCAACAAAAATACAGTGGCTTCATTGACGCTCTGTGGAGAGAGACAACAATCACTTTCTCCTTGCTCTCACTGCAACAATGTTCTTTTGACATATACGGGCTCATGTCTATTCAACTTGCTGTTCTCTGGTCAGGTCCAGTGCCAGAGGACCCTTTGCACTATAAGCTGGTACATGGAGGCCCAGTGTAAGCACAGCTTGGAGATGAGGGCTCCCATTCATATACAGACTGAGAGCAAACTGTTACTCTCGTGCTCTTGCCAGACAGAGGTACATATTGTGCCCTCTTTCAGGGGTGAAAGCATTTTACGCGAAATGTAGAGAACAAATTTGTTCCTCGTTGGACAGCATTCAGTTTAAAAGCACCGAAAATATTGAAGATGTTCAGATTGCACACACACTTAGTTCCTGAAGCATAATATCAAATGTAACAAAGACCGGATAACAAATGTATTTGTGACATTTAGTTTGCTGAGCTTTTCAAATATTTGTACCTCATCTTTCTCAGAGCGAGCCCACGTGATGGAATATGAATTGTGGTAGGAAATGAGGCGGCAGAATAAAGAAGTAAGTGACTTTTCAGACAAAAAGGTCTTGTTTTCTTGATAGAGGACACCCCACTCACCTTTAGCTGAGATTTGGACACCTTACCGCTCTTCTCCAGATCCAGGGCAGTGAAACCGTACCAAATGGACTTGAGCAGCTCAGACCGCAGGTCCATGTCTGCAGCAAAGTTACTCTCTGGTTTCCTCCTCTGTCTCTTCTTCTTCCCTCTGCTGTTGACTCAGGGCCTCTGGGTGACAAGCAAACACCCACAATGTGTCGCTCCTGTCAGGCGTGCATGAGGCTTTACCATTGTGCTGGCAGCGACCCCTGCAGGTCGTCCACGTAGAAGAAGAAATACTGCAATATGCAAATACTTCAAAACAATTGAAAGTTCTTGACAAATAGTTTGATTTAGTAGGCAACGAAACGATAATTATATTATAGCTTTATGTTAATATATTATATGCTGTACTTTGTGTATTGCCTTTGCTGCCTTCAAGGGCAACGAGCAATTGTTTCTCTATTTTACGGTTTGGTCTGTCGTTGATGCCAGACGCCTGAACATCCCATAAATTAAAATAAATAACCTGATAACGTTGACGTTCATTAAAATAAGGGGTGACGTTAACTTTAACTAAATGGCTGTTTATATCAGGATGCTACTGCTTACTCCAAAGCTGGAACGACAAACATTGCCCAGTTGAGGCTCTTTGGGGGTAACGTTAAATTAACTTAAATTAGTTAGTAAGGTTATTTTGAGGGCGATATGCAGTATTCATCTCTTTACTGTTAGGGTAGTTATTTATATGCTTTGCTTTAATTAATAATTTGGACACCAAAAAATACATATTACTATATATATATATAAAAAAAAAGAAAATATATATATATATATATATATAATTTTTTGTTTTTTAATCATTTACTACTGAATTGCAGCCTACTTGTTACCAAACCTCTTCCGTTACTTGTTTTTATGGTACATGCTCTCGTGCAGCTTGTATGCTTCCAGTCTCGCGGACAATACGTTTATATTCTACTTGCAGGCCGCGGCAAAAAACAGTCACGTGGTAAAATAACTTTCGCGTCGTTACCATGGAGCTGTTTATGAAAATTTGCTGCTCATTGGTCGAGGCTATTTCCGTAACCAAAGTGCGCGATGTCATTGGTCGGGACGGTTTCCTATTTCGACCAATGGGGAAGCGCGCTTTTTACAAACTGCTGCGAGTCCAGGAAGTTGACAGACAGCCCACTGCGGTGAGAAAGGACGTGACAAGGGATCTTTAAACCCGCACAAAACGCCTGGAAAACCAAAACATTTGGAATTAATTGTCTCTGAAATATTGTATTGGGATCACAGAAGGAAATAACAGAGGTCCTTTTCTATTTTTCAAGTATGTAACGCATGTGATAAATGGCTTTACGTGCGTAGGTAGAAAGAACATCACGTTTGACCAGTTAGCCTGATGCTCGCGTTACAACTCATCAACACGTTGTTTAGCACTGAGCGCAGTATCAGGCTTTTAAATGCTATTATTAAATACATGGGTTATTACCGAGTTGTTGTTTTTACTGTCTCACTAATGTTGAGCTCGAGCTTTCTTACCTGCTGGTTTTCTTGCCTCCCATCTTTGGTAACTGTGGTGCGATTAAGTGCGGTTAAGTTTGGGAAATAATTGTCGTCTATTGTTTATGTTTTTGTATGATTTATGTATGTTGTCTATCTTTACACACTGTTTGCAACGAGCCTTTGGATAGTTTAATGCTTGGTGGCTCATGTGTTTGCCCTTTGTTGCTCCTCTAGTTGCTCTTCACACTGTGCTTTCATCATGGACCCCTCACCAGTCCTCTGTCAGCAAAGTCAGAACAAAATCCGTCGTGACATCATGAGGTAAACCAGTTTATTTGAGTATTAGAGTCGATGTATCTCTGTATTTATCCTGCCTCTAGGGTTAGGGTGATTAATCGCAGTACAGCTACCATGTGCAGTCTTGTAATATTTTAGTTTGATCAATAAACTCCTATTCAAATCATAATATGTGCCTGCTTTAGACTGTATTTTATTAGGCAAAGTTATTGTACTGTTGCTTATGAGACGTTTAACATTTGCAAACTTTGGCTTCTTTTGTTCAGTAAAAAAAACAAAAGAAATATGTTTGTATTTCTCAAAGTAAGGCAGAAAAAATATTTTGTTGTATTGGAACCAAAACTTGGGTGTTTTTAAGCCTGTATCAATTCAATCAATGTTTACTCTAATTGTGTTTATTATTTAGCAATTAACTAGTTTTCTCCACACAGAACAAAGAATGAACACAACAAAATACCAGCGCACCCAAAGCCTTCCAAACTGCTCTCCACACCTCACCTTTCCAACCAGAATATCCAGAACCAGGATCCAGGAATCTCAGAAATAGGTAGGAAGGCACCTGTGCGACCAGGTGTCAGTAGGCTTCCAGTGCTTGCAAGGTCCCTTCGTCTCCAGACTCCGTCCGACTTCAGTCAATCTCACTGTAGGTGGGAGGATAAACCTCTGGCTGTAAGTGCCTCCTTCATGTCCTGCAGATTTAAATGTTTTATATTTTATCAGATTAATCGCATGTTCTTAATACTTTTAATGTATCTACAGGGGAAAACTAAGAAGAAAAGGCCATGCACCAGGCCTGTGCCCTTCAACCTGTCTCAGCCCAAGGTATCAAGAGTGGGCAATGAAAATCATCAACCCCCACCTGTTTCTCAATCAAGGGCTGGCCCTCATGCTGTCCAACCTGATAACAATGTATGCAATGCTCGTCTAAAAACCCCAAACATTAATGCAAAATCTACAAAACAGCCAGCTACGTTAAACCGCAATGTGGACGCAACTAAAGGTACCGGGACATCGAATGGAAAGGTTCTAGAAAATACATCCAGACCGATTTCAGGACAATCTGGGCCTTCCAACCTGTTTAAGACTTCAGCCTATTCAGGCAACCCTTTATCACCCACTCCCAATAACGCTATGCATCAGACCAGCGCTGCTTCTTCTGCACAGCCTGCGTTTAGTGCAGGGGCCTGTTTGGACAACATGAGCCTGCTTAGTCTCAACGATCCAGCCAAGACATCCCATGCTAGCCAAAACATGCAGCTGAGCACAGAGGGCCGTTTTTCCAAAAGTTCAACCGGTGAGTTAAATGTGTCGGTGCCTTGTCATTGCTTTTGGCCAAGTCACTTGTATTTGTATTTTGCACAATATTCCAGAATATATTTGCATCTTGTGTTTGCATCTATGTAGATTCATTTGTTTATGTACCCGGTTGCAAGTGTTCATCTAGCTACAACTGCAGTCAGCAGATCAGCCCTTTAATATGTCCTACCTTTAGGAAGGTTATAATGTTCATCTTTTTGTTGAAACCGTTTTCGAGAGGAGATAAATCAACTTTTTGGTAATTCCGAAGGATTAAGTTTGTGGTGCTGTTTTATATTAATTGTATTCTATTTACTTGTTTTACTGACACTAATTGAACACTTGTAACACTGCTACAACTGCATTTCTCCATCGAGATGAATGTATCTCACCTGCACAACAATACAATTGTCGCTTATAATTAATTAGATAGCTAGAATCATTAGGATTTTCATGATTACCATGCTCTTTTTTTGTTGTGCCTTTTGATAGCTACACTGCTCACTTATTTTTCCATGTGAATTTCAGTAAACAGTGTTTCAGACAAAGGGGAGAACTTCCAGTCTGACCATGCAGCTTTGCTCAGCATCCTCCAGAACGAAGGAGTACGAGTCACAGATGTGGGATCTGCAACTCCACATTCAAACTCCTACAACTACCTGGTGAGTTGGGTTTCATTTTTATTTCTTTATAAAATACATCTTTTCCATGTGTTTAATGGTCTCATTTGGTGATTCTCTTGTTTGCAGCCCCAGCGAGTGTCTATCATGAAGAGTCGAAAAAAAGCTGGCCCCACTACAGGTAAGCACAAGCTTAACACATAATGTGTGCACCTGAACAAACACTTGTAATCACAGTAGATATGAAACGTGTTGTTAACCCCATTGCATATGACAGATATGAATTAAACATTAGAAATGTCATGTCTTCTGATTTCATGAAGTCAGTTTTAGAATTTTGAAGCAATGTCTTGATATATGTATTTGTATTACTTTGTCAAACTAATCTATCTATCTATCTATCTATCTATCTATCTATCTATCTATCTATCTATCTATCTATCTATCTATCTATCTATCTATCTATCTATCTATCTATCTATCTATCTATCTATCTATCTATCTATCTATCTATCTATCTATCTATCTATCTATCTATCTATCTATCTATCTATCTATCTATCTATCTATCTATCTATATATATATATATATATATATATATATATATATATATAAGATAAATATATATTAAATAAATAAATAGTTTGACATTTTGGGTAAAACTCTTCTTTCTTGCCCTGAGTTAGATGGGGATTAGAGGTGAAACGGCTCGCCTGACTGACATGTGCACATGCACATTAGTGTTTCTCCCATTGGGGTCTGTCCACACGTTCCCGCTTGGCCCATAGGCTTCACATCGGGATAAGCGTGAAAAACATTTTCTTTATTGACTTGGATCACGGTGATGTAGTGGCTAGCACTGTCGCCTCACAGCAAGAGGGGCCGGGGTTCAGATCCCGGTCTGGGCGGGCCTTCTGTGTGGAGCTTGCATGTTCTCCCCGTGTCAGCGTGGGTTCTCTCTGGGTTCTCCGGCTTCCTCCCACAGTCCAAAGACATGCATGTTAGGTTAATTAATCTCTAAATTGCCCGTAGGTGTGAGCGTGAATGGTTGTCTGTCTATATGTGAGCCCTGCGATAGACTGGAGACTTGTCATTGTGCCCAATGACAGTTGGGATCGGCTCCAGCGCCCCGCGACCCTAAAACAGGATAAGCGGTTCAGATAATAGATGGAAGGATGGACTTGGAAAGATTTAAAAAGCATATGCATGTCGATCATAACTGTGCCCTTTATGCTCTTTTCACAGGATTAATGAAGTCGCTGCAGTTCTCCCCAGACCCAGCTGCTCTGCAAAGTATCCTGCAGAATGAGGGAGTGAAGGATAGAGGGCCTGCTGGCGCCACACCCCGAAACTCCACCTGTCCACAAGGCAGAGGCACTTCAATCTACACAGTATGTATACACAAACTGATTTTTTTACCTATTACATTGATTTTGAAGTACAGTTCCATTTAGTGTGTTGCTTCCTTTCTCAGGCTCAGAGAGTTCCGCTCAGAAAGATTCGTGCAGAAGCGGCCGGAGGACCAGTAGGTAAGATGCAGAAACTTTGTTTTTCTTATCTTATGAAGCCTAATGCGTCCGTTTCTGTCGTTGTGCACTGACTTCCATTTTTTTATCCTCAGCAATGGCAGTCAAAGAGACTCCACTGACGACATGGACTCCGCAGAGGGTCCGCGACACCAGGCATCAGCCCATGTCTGCTCTGGTCAGTATGCATGTATTGTATGTTCACCCGTTGTCTAATTAGGTACGCGGTGATTCTCACAGATGCTCCCTTACCTCACCACGCTGCTGTTTTCAGAAATGGCATCTGTCGACACAACAGTCCCCGTACTGCACTCCTGGGCTTCGGAGCGGCAAGGCCATCCTTCAGCCGCACCAGGAGGTGAGAGCAGGAAATCGTGTCAATTTTATAATGTTTTCAGAGCTTTTAAACAGATCTGTTCGAAAGTCTAACACAAAACACAAAGAGAACATAATCCGTTTGCGCAGATACAATTACAGGCACAGTCGAAGACAGTAAACATTGTTCTTGAAGGGGTTTTCAATTCAGACTTGATCACTTTTTGATTTTCAATTTTCAAATACACTTAATGGATGCACATTTCAGAAATATGAAGATGTTTTACAAGCAGCATATCTTTTATTTAGTTGGTGGGACAAGCATGTTTTATTTATGTAACGAATTACATAAAACGAATGACAGGATATTTATCTCTGTAGGTCTGAAGAAGATATTGAATAGCTTTGGTGCAAATAACCCTTTGTCACAAAAACAGCCACATGAACTAAGGGATCTCCTCAAGATTTTAGATGCTGAAGATGTTTATAAATTATTGAATTATCAAAGTATGGATTTGAAGAACGGAGTGAAAATTGTATTAGCTAGTGGTGATAATGCTACACCACTGTCTCATTTAAAGAGACCTTTCATTTTGGAATAACTGAAACAAGAGTGTGAATAAGATTATACAATAGCTTTGCAATGTTACTACTATTACCATCACAGCATATATCTTTGACCAACATAAACATACATGTGCTCCGTATCACAATTCATAAGACTTTTCTTGTTTGTTAGCAGGAGATTGTCCAGAGATTGTTTGACGATGAAGAGGACGAGCAAAGCACAAATGTGACAGACAAAGATCCTGAGACACGAGCAGAGCGGCTGCCAGTTCAAGTCACAAATGTAAGAAGTGAACTTAGGTTCAAACTTTACAGAGATCCATATTTAATTAAGTTCTTGTCAGGTTCTTATTTTAAGTATTTTGTAAAATCGCTGAATGGTGTTTGGTGTCGTCCCTCACTCCTCCAGACTAAATCCCACTGTGAAGAAAAGGTAGAGACGAGCAGTGTCGGTGGCAACAAGGTCGAGGAGGATCAGCAGAGGATTGTGGGAGGACAGCCGTTCTTCCAGTCACTGCAAAGAGAGTCTGTCATTTTTTTCTCAACGGGCAAATCGCTGTTAAGAGCTCCGCGCTTTGAGAAGCAAGAAGGCTCCGCCCGCCACGAGCAGCGCGGCCCGGTGCTGCCAGTACACGAAGAGCTGTCGTCGGCGCTGACCTGTGAGATCGACCCTTCTGTTCAGAGTCTGCACAGAGGTAACACTGACATCTCATAATAATGAGTTATACTATATTATATCATAAAACGTTTGGTATTACGCATCCAATGAACATTTCCCATGTGACTAGGTATCTTCTTGAAGTGTGACTTTTCTACCATTACAGACCTCGTGGTTCAGAAGACGTGTGCGCTGAGTCCTGCTGTTGCGAAGCTGCGTAAGCGTTTTCCTCCTCTGGAGGAGCTCCGTATGGACGAGGAGGTGGCCTGCTACACCTCGGTGTCTGTCCCGGTTGCTCCCGGTTTTCTCCCCTCTCGGCCCCGCTGTGGAAACCCGCTGGCCTCCATCTTGCACTCCGAAGAGGCCTTTGTGAGTACACCACTGACAGTGTGCATATTTATTTATTTGTTTATAAATGTGATCCTCGTGTTGATAGGTCATGTGATCTTTAAAGGAACGACACTTTGGCACATTTTATTTGTTGTTGTCTTTAACCAGATCTGAGAAGATCTATCAATTTCATTATTCAGTACAGAGATACTTTAGGTCCATGCTGCATATTCAGCATGGACTAAAGTAAATGTAAGCAGGTTGTGAGTGCTTTGAGTATTCACACATACTATAAAACACATTTCCCCTCCAGGAAAGCAAGAAAGCAAATTAGCTTAGTTCTTAAAATATTAAACTATTCCTTTTATATGCATGTATGATACAACACCGTGCATTGCTAAAGTTATCACATTTGGTTTGACAGTGACATCCAACACTGAACATCACACTTTAAAACCGAAGCATACACATTCTCTGTACATGAACACAGACACACAAGTTAATACAAATATTTCTTATTGTTTTGTTTTCCAGACATTTGTTCCGATTGGTTTCGATCCTTCGTCCGGCGGTTTTTCTCCATAAAGCTTTCCGCTGCAGGAGAGATGACTTTGCACTAATTATTACAGTATTTGTATTACTGTTCATACATAGAGTGGATAAGTTCACTCTGGTTTACTGATGACACTCTTATTGGAACTGATTTAGATACAAGTCCAAGGAACGCTGCTCGTATAGTTTCTTTTCAAAACCTTTTTGTCTCATGCTTTTAAAAAAAGAAAAAAAAAAGAGAAGATATTTCTGTTAAATAATGCAGCTTTTACACTGCAGGCACTCATGTAAACAAAGTCAATGCACACTTATTAAAAACAATGTTTATGAATTTTTTTAAGTTGGAGAAACAAGCGTCTTAAAAGGTCAATAAAGACTCTTAATATGTGTTATGCTTTAGTATACATCTGGATTAGGCTGACTCACCAGAAGCTTCTTGTGTGGATTGAAAATGATTAATGTTCTCGATGTACAATGTTTATAATAAATGTATATATATATGGCACTGTCTATTTTTGTCTTTTTTATTTATTGTCAACCATTTTGATAATCAAGTAATCATAATCTTTTAATTCATTTATGAAGGAAACACATCAGTTTCAAGCAGCTCAATAATACATTTAATATTTTTGTTGTTTTAGACCTTGTTTTTACCTTGAGCTCTTGGAACATAGAATTGGCATTAATGACGATACTTAAATCGTTCCTATTCAGGATATATCGGCTTCTGCTACTTTGATTTTAATCATTCTGTTTTTTAATCTGCCTCTTGTAAATCCCAACATTTTTTGCCTGATAATGTTACTCCTGAAGTCTGATGTAATGCTCTCGCCGCTAACACAAACTCAACATTAAAGTAATTTTGATTGCATGAAACAAGATATGAAAGGTTGCCGTGCATTACCTAGATTGCCTTGGTGCCAGATGTAGAGTTCAAGACTTTTACCGGAAACATGATACAAGGTGCACATGTCAGCATCATGCCACACAGTGTCCTGTTTTAGAGAGAAGACAGTATTTATACTACATTCAGTACAGTAGGTGTGATAAAAAAAATCCCTGGAGCTGTTCTGTGACAAAATAAAACAAAATGTTTCGAAATCCTTTTCATATTTTGTGGCCTTGTTCGTGTCAATTGGACATAATTAATCTGAAATGCATTCAAACTGTTTCCTGCCACATGAGAGCCATGTGCTATTGTGTTTCCCTGTCTGTAAGTGTCCCCTGCAGGTGGTATATTTAGTAGAGTTGTCAGTGGGTGGTGGAGGGTGTCAGTGGGTGGGGGCTCTGGCAACAGTAGTCTATAAAGCCTGCCTTCTCTGGTGCCTCCCTGAGGAGCAGAGGGTGAAGCAAGAGCCGCTCTATTTTCTCTCCTTTTCTTTCCCTTCGTCGTGTCTAGCAGTCGGTCGCCGATCCTCTGGAATCATGTCC
Organism: Cottus gobio; assembly: GCA_023566465.1. Taxonomy (NCBI): domain Eukaryota; kingdom Metazoa; phylum Chordata; class Actinopteri; order Perciformes; family Cottidae; genus Cottus; species Cottus gobio. Next base: position 14,343,819 of record CM042215.1, on the reverse strand, counting down.
GAGGATCTCCATCCAACCGCCGACCCCACGAAGATGGGGCTCGGTCGCTCCATCGCCGTGCTGACGTCAGGAGGAGATGCCCAAGGTAAGCAGAGTCTCCAGTGTGTTCCCACAGCTTTATTTTGAACTGTCAAAACACAAAATGAATCCGTCTGACGGCATCCTCCCTGCTGGTGTGTCTGAGTACTGCTGGTGTGTCTGAGTACTGCTGGTGTGTCTGAGTACAACACTGAATCCCAACCAGCTGTAAGAAGCCTCTAATCTTACGCGGGCCAATGAAGTATCATGTTAATGTTCTGCATGACATCTGAAGAACGTTCGGGAGTCAAAGAACAGAAAGAGCAAGCAACATTTCTCCAACACGTCAGAGTTCAAAGCCAGCTGTCAGAGGTTGATGGATGTTTGACTGATGTGATAAGAAAGTTGCGTCTCGGATTCACAACACCACCAGTTAAGCTTAAAATGTCCTTACAAGTGACAGACAATACACAAAATACTTTGAGTGGCAGATTAAGAGTATAAGAGTTTAAGATATCATCCATACAGGCTGCATTTTCCTTCAAATTGCTCCATCAACTGTACTTAAAGTTAAATTGGACGATGTCTCATATTTATCTCATGATCCTGTGTGATCTCTCTCTAAACCTGACTCCCAAGACTTTTGTGTTATCTGCGGTCCCTTATTTCACATCTTTGGGGCTAATTTTAGTGGCGTTGACCTTTTTCTGGTATGGAGGAGAGAAATGCCCCCCGATCCACAGCTGCTGTCTGATGAAACAAGAGCTGCATCCTGCCAAGCTGCCACAACACAAGCTCACACTGTGGCATTTAGTGTCCTGGACTTCCAGGATGGTACACAAGACCTACAGTCTCATAAATTCCGCTACTGTCCTTTCCATACGGCTATTTCTGACTCATCTGGTGCGATGCACAGGTCACTTAAAGGTTAAGTCTTCAGCTGATATCTGACAGGAACTGTTAAACTGAGTTTGACATTGTCCTATAATGTGACCTCATATCATCATATCACCATCACATTCGTTAATTTGTGTGTCTCAGGTATGAACGCTGCTGTGAGAGCCACAGTCAGAGTTGGTCTCTACACCGGAGCCAAAGTCTACTTTGTTCATGAGGTACGAACTGCATAAAGGCCACAGGTCACTCAGCGGAGACACCCCTGGATAAAACTCAATTAATGCATTGATCAATTTTTAGATTATGAGCTATTTTGCTTCCACAACATGTCCTCCTTCAGACTAGTGGAAAGAAAACTTTCAAAATCCACATTTAGGTGTCTGTGTAACTATTTAATCTATTTGTGTCTGTAGATTTCTCCTAAATTTACCAAACGTTAGCAATAGATAAAGCCTTATTTACATATTTAAACATAGAATGTAACTTGAGTTATCCTTTGGTTAACTTTTTGCCCTATTTACCTGTAGTTTCATACAGATGTATGACATTTTACAGGACATATATTTAAAGGCTGTTTTCTCAAAAATGTTCTCATAATCTGAGCCAGAAATCTTCAGTAGCCCTGACCAACCTTAGTTTGATCTCTGTCTACATTCTGAAGGTTTTTACAGAAGGTCTGTTCATATATCATTCATAGCCTGATTCATACAACATTTAGTACCTGAAAACATGGCCTACAAAACATTGTTTGGTTTTTTTATGGCTGTTGACAGTATTCTCTGATTTATGGAGGATTACAAAGAGATATCCAAAATCCCTTTGGTAAAAACCCTTGACTCTCATATGCTAACAAAATATAACAATAAGTTTGAACCTGTTTTTTTCCAATGTTCAGATTTCTGAGAAATGTTCTGGAAATGTATGCAAACTAGCACATATGTGGTAAGATAATGCCTAATTTGCATATTTAAACATAGCATTTCAGAAAACTTGTTGTACAGAAAATATTTGCCTTAATGTAAGTAATTAACTGGGGAGGTTTCATGGTGGTATTTTTTATTTTTGTATTCTATTCGCCTGGGTTGTCTCCCCTAAAGAAAGGAAAGGGTTTTGTCAGGCATAACAACAGTATCTTTATTAACGTGTGCTGCAGGGCTACCAGGGCCTGGTGGACGGAGGAGACAACATCCGCCCCGCCACCTGGGAGAGTGTGTCCATGATGCTTCAGCTGGTGAGTGAATACAACGAGTAGTTTTAAAGGGCCAGTTCACTTCCACAGCACACAAACTATCCCTGTCAATATGGTAATAATAAAACAAAACAAAACAAAGACACGAGAGAAAAATATTAAAAGAAAGAATGAATAGGGGTGTCGTTGGAATAAGTTATCGAAAGATTATAAAAGTTTCTCAGACTTTCACATCGAAGTTGTTGTTTCGTTTGTTCAGGGGTTGAGGTATCCATCTTGAGATTTCTTCTGCCACACTAATACATTTAAGGTGAATGGGATTTTGTTTGTGCTCCTCACAGCAAAGAAAATGACAGTTAAAAGTTAAGAAGTCCTCATTATGCAGAAGTACAGAACCGCTGTTCTTTATAGCACAAAATTGTTTCCGAGTGGCTGCAGCAAGCCGATGCCTCAAAACTGGTTCAAATCATTTCACGCTGTGAAGCGCTGGTAACACGAGAAATGTGATGATATTAAATGGCTGCCTCCGCCCTGTAACTGAAAGATGACAGAGATGCAACCTGTGAGTCACATTTCCTTCAATCGTCTGTGTTGTATAAATAAAGAGGCCTGGCAAGTGGAGAGGGAATGACGTGCTCGGATTTATGAAGTGTGTGAAAGTGAGTGATGGAGTGAGAACAAGCCACGGTAGAGTTCAAGGATATCCCTTCTAAAGTGCTGACACTGATTACCCAAATCGTGATGCAACCTCACTTGACGGCATCTTAACGAGTCTAATTCCACAGTGTTAAAAGGCCACCTTGATGAGCGTCAGCTCATGTTTATTTATAATATTGGGTAACTGTTGTGGAAAATATTGTGTCAGCAATCACTTGATTATTACATTTGTCTTCTCTCAAAGCCAAGTCAATGTCAGTACCTTCTCCTCTTCACTTGTCAGGGAGGCACTGTCATCGGCAGCGCCCGCAGCAAGGACTTCCGCAGCAGAGAGGGTCGTATGAAGGCAGCTGGCAACCTAGTGAAGCTGGGCATCACCAACCTGTGTGTGATCGGAGGCGACGGCAGTCTGACTGGAGCCGACACGTTCAGGACCGAGTGGAGCGGGCTCCTGAGTGACCTCGTGAAAGCTGGTAAAGAGGCCGACGTAGTGTGGCTATTAGAATAATAATGGTTCCTTCAGCCTCATCCCCTCAGCTGTGCATCAACCTCAGCCTGTACTCTCTTAATACATCATATTAAAGATGGGACAAATTGTTTTGGAAGGTATTTAAACAAATCTATAAACCATGCACACATAGATCAGATACGTCTTCTTTGACAGCGAGGTAAATAAAACACACTTCTCACCTCTCATCAATAGCAAAGGAAGAAATACTTTTCAATCATCTTTTTACAGGCATCACTTAAATGACACTTACTTATAGCACTTTGTAGTTTGGCTTTCTTTATTCTTGTTGTTCTGAGTTTGTACTCATGGTTGAAATGGTTTTATGCTTTGGATAAAAGTGCCAGCTAAAATGAAATGTAATCATATTTTTTATTTTTTATTTGCAGGTAAGATTACAGACAAAGAAGCCAAGACATCTTCCCACCTGAACATCGTGGGCATGGTGGGCTCCATCGACAACGACTTCTGTGGCACCGACATGACCATTGGCACTGACTCCGCCCTTCACCGCATCATCGAGGTGGTGGACGCCATCACCACAACAGCACAGAGGTCTGACATCATTGTGACCCTCCCTCCATGCACACAGCGATTCTCTTTGATATTCAAAATAAAAAATGTAATAATTGCAGTAGTAGAGAACAGTACAGATGAAGTATGCAATAAATAATACAGTGCTGCATCAGATCAAGTACATAACTACCAATTTAAGTGTATAAAGAAGGGTGTATGTGTATTGTATACTAATTGCTTTTTTCTTTAAGTGCATACAAACTATTATTTACAATTCCTCTTCTCATTTGTACAAAATGCATCTCACCCCCAGCCACCAGAGGACGTTCATCCTGGAAGTGATGGGCAGACACTGTGGGTAGGTTCATTAATGTGTGATGTGTGTTGTGCGTGACAGCACATGTCTATGTGTGTACTTTATGTAGTAATCAACGGTCCAAAATAGAATATATTTTTGCTCTTAATCTACTTTAACAAGTTCACCTGCTGATAGTAGTCACAATACAAATTATATATTTGTCCCTTTGTTTGCAATAAACCATATTATAATAATAATAATAATGAATGTGTGTGTGTGTGTGTGTGTGTGTGTGTGTGTGTGTGTGTGTGTGTGTGTGTGTGTGTGTGTGTGTGTGTGTGTGTGTGTGTGTGTGTGTGTGTGTGTGTGTGTGTGTGTGTGTGTGTGTGTGTGTGTGTGTGTGTGTGTGTGTGGCTGCAGGTACCTAGCCCTGGTGACGGCTCTGTCCTGCGGTGCAGACTGGGTGTTCATTCCAGAGATGCCACCAGATGAGGACTGGAAGAACCACCTGTGTAGGAGGCTGGCAGACGTATGTGTGTCTTTATTTGCAGATGACACCACAAAAATGTCATTCAGAATGTGCAAGTAAATAGTTTTCTCTGTTTTTTCTAGCAAAGGGCCAGAGGTTCTCGTCTGAATGTGATCATTGTGGCTGAGGGTGCGATGTCCAGAGATGGCATGCCCATTACATCTGACCAGATCAAGGAGGCAAACCCTTTTTTCCGATGTCAGTGTGGTAAACTATTAATCCAAGTTGCTCATACTAATAGCTGGATTCATTTTTCCCCAGTTGGTGACTGACAGGCTCGGCTTTGATACACGCATCACTGTTCTTGGACACGTTCAGCGAGGAGGAACACCCTCCGCCTTTGACAGAATCCTGGTAAGTGTCTCATTAAAACACTAAATATAAAGAACAGTGTACACCGCCACACACACCTGATGAACAAACTCTGTGTGTGCATGTCGTCCAGGGCAGCAGGATGGGTGTGGAGGCGGTGATGGCGCTGCTGGAGGCGAACCCAGACACTCCTGCCTGCGTCGTCAGCCTGTCGGGGAACCAGGCAGTCAGACTGCCGCTCATGGAGTGTGTGCAAGTGGTACGTGAAGATGTTTAGTTACTGTGTTTTTATACTTGTTTTGAAGGATGTGCATGTGCACTGACATTACAGTCATGGATTGATTACCAACTCACTTTGAGTCGCTCACTTTGCAACAGACCAAAGACGTGACTGCTGCCATGGCTGAGGGCAGATTTGAGGATGCCATCAAGCTCAGAGGAAAGTAAGTATTTCCCTCTTAATTTATTATTCATATCTATATAGAGCATTGCAATTATAATAAACATTTTAATTGATCCATCATTTTTAAATTGTGTTTTAAATTCCTAATCCGTAGACAATCCGGAAACAGAATTTTTACTGGCAAATTTTATGCATCAATTAGAATTGTATTTAATTTATTCATAATATCTATATTATTTGGTTGACTTAATTAATAGATTATAATTAGATTCTGTAAAAAACTATGATAATTTTGGTGACACACTGAGCTTCATATAAGCAGTGCATTGGATGCATTGGATCAGAGAAAATATAGAGGATGAAGCATAAAACAAAGTACATACAACACAGAAAAACAAGCAAAATGTAAAATTATTAAAAAAACAGCAACGTTATAATGATAGAGATTGATAACACTATTGAAATATTCAAAAAAGAAAGCATGTATTGCTCTGAGTTATCAACACTCAACCTTATTTATGTCGTGTAGGAGTTTTGAGAACAACTGGAACACATACAAGCTACTGGCTCACATCAACCCCCCAGATGTTAAGGTAAGGACCATCCATTTTCTAAGCTAGACTATTACCATCGTTAATAAAGATTATCGTTTGTGAAAAATAAAATTAACTATTTGAATGTTTACATGTCGTCCCATTCTCTCTCTCTCTTTCTGACCAGAGCAACATCAATGTGGCCATCATGAACATCGGCGCTCCCTGCGCTGGTATGAACGCTGCCGTCCGTTCAGCGGTCAGGATGGGCATCATCCAGGGCCACAGCATGTTGGCTGTCCATGACGGCTTCGACGGTCTGGCTCACGGACAGGTAAGTGTACATTACCTCTTTCCTTCAGGCCTCCTTGAGTTAGGATTTGGTGAAATTTGTACATAGAGTTAGGTAAAACAAATGCTGCTCTAACCATAGAGTCAAAACTAAATAATCATACATACAAGGCTGTCAAATGTTGATGGTAAGTCTTTACTGAGCACAAACAGACCTCTATACTCTGATCATAAAAGAAAGATAGAGAGATAGAGAAAGAGAGATACATATATAAGAATGGAAATAATGGAAATCACATCCAAATAGTCATCTATGTTTTAATGTTTGTTATAAAGTACAGTACTCAGTATTTTATTATTCCTGCAGGTTGAACCTATCACCTGGACTTCAGTGACTGGCTGGACTGGAAAAGGAGGCTCAATGTTGGGCACCAAGAGGTAAAATATAAGTTGTTACTCTTTTAAGTAGTACAGCTTTTAGCTGGGAGCAGCAGAGGGGCCAGTTTGTCTCCTGAGCACTGCCGAGGTGCCCTTGGGCAAGGCACCAAACCCCCAAACCTCCAAACTACCCACTGCTCTTGACAATAACAGTTTTTAATAACACTCCAACACTTTCACTGTCTAATTTGTCTCTGTTTCCCAAAGAACTCTGCCAGGTAAATTGTTGGAGGAAATCAGCCTGAATATTGCCAAATTTAACATCCACGCTTTAGTGATCATCGGTGGATTTGAGGTAAAAAGATGTGACAGCAATTTGTCTGCGTTGTTTGAGCAACAAAAAGCCCTGCAACAAATTATTCTTTATGTTCTCCCGTGCTGCAGGCCTATGTGGGAGGCCTGGAGCTGGTTCAGGCCAGAGAGAAATATGAGGAGTTGTGCATTCCCATGGTGGTTATCCCTGCCACCGTCTCCAACAACGTCCCCGGCTCTGACTTCAGCATCGGCGCCGACACCGCCCTCAACACCATCACCGCTGTCAGTGCCTCAGCAACAGATATGCACACATGTGTACACAAAACAGCTAAATTAATTTCTCCTATGTTTCTTTTTTTTTTACTGCAGACTTGCGACAGAATCAAGCAGTCTGCAGCCGGGACTAAGCGCCGCGTGTTCATTGTTGAGACTATGGGCGGATACTGCGGCTACTTGGCCACCATGGCCGGTCTGGCTGCTGGGGCTGATGCCGCCTACATCTATGAGGAGAAATTTGGAATTAAAGACCTGGAGGTGAGTTGATGTTAAGACCTGTTTATCAAGTTTTCACAACCGTGCTACACAACCGTGATGTGTTCTCCTTGTGATCTGTGGACTGTAGGTGAACGTAGACCACCTTTTGCAGAAGATGAAGACCACAGTGAAGAGAGGTTTGATTCTCAGGTTGGTTTTCAGTCGGGTGTGAACCGAATGTGCAGCAGATGTGAATTGTGTTACCTGTGGTTTGGGCGAATGCTTACTTCTGAGTTAACAATGTGGGCATTTAAAACAAACACATTTTGGCTCCAGTTTACTCACTTTGGACGTATTTAACAAGCAACAGAATGACTAACACCTGCTTTATATCCTTTTAATCATGAATTCAAAATGTGAGTTCTTTCACGTTCCTCTTTTGACCAAATTATACAGAGTTAAACCCCTCTGAAGTGTTTTCTTTTCTAAAAGGATTTTAAAACATTCAATAACTTTAAGACACAACCTCTCATGAATTATGTCATATCCTGGAAACAGTCAGCTATTTATCCATATCCTTCTAGATAACCGTACAACAATCTGTCACTTTTCATTCTACAATAGGAACGAGAACTCAAATGCCAACTACACCACTGACTTCATCTTCAACCTGTACTCCGAGGAGGGCAAAGGCGTCTTCGACTGCCGTAAGAATGTCCTGGGACACATGCAGCAGGTTTGTTTATACCACAAAGCGTCCAATCCACTTGACAGTGATTTTGTCCTTGTTTTTGTAAAAATACAATGCGGTCGATGATGCACCTGTCTCTCCTTTATTTACAGGGGGGCACTCCAACTCCCTTTGACAGAAACTTTGGCACAAAGATGGGTGCCAAGACTGTTCTGTGGCTCACTGAGAAACTCAAGGAGTGTTACAGGCACGGTATGTGGGCCTCCAATCAAATGGTTCTGTGGCACGTTTTGAGATATAACACCAACAGGAAGTGGGGAAATGTCACTGAGTACAAATTTACTGCAAGTGCTGCAAGTATAATGTTAACATACTTGTACCTACTTAAACGTTTCCATTCCATTATAGTTACTTTATATTTAAACGAAAGATGCTGTTGTTTTACTCCACTGAATTTATGTGACAGCTTTACTTCCTGGTTACTTTGCAGATGAAGATTATATACACAGAACACTGCATCAGCTTATAAAATATGATGACAGTTTATGACGTATCAAGACCTGAGTAAATGTGAAGATTAATACAATAACATACATCAGCAACACAATAACATAAATGCGGTCCTTTTGCTTGTAGTGGAGTATTTTCTACAATATGGTATTGCTACTTTTATTTAAGTTTTAAGTTTTTATTAAGTTTTATTTATGTATTTATGTGTCCTTTAGGTCGCATCTTTGCCAACACGCCAGACTCTGCCTGTGTCCTGGGCATGAGGAAGAGGGCGCTCCACTTCCAGCCTCTTTCTGAACTGAAGGGAGAGACAGATCTTGAGTAAGATACATGTTTTCCATATAGCTTATTTTACTGCTAATAACATGTTTAATGGTTATTATATGATGTATCCTCTGTCTGCTTCAGGCACCGCATCCCGAAAACACAGTGGTGGCTGAAGATCAGGCCCATCATGAAGATTCTGGCCAAGTACGACATCAAACTGGACACATCCGAACACACCGACATGGAGCATGTGATCCAGAAGAGGAGTCTTCTCAGGAAATAGACCATGAACAGAGCGAGGCAATTTCTATGTTCCATTACACAGTATTTTTCTTGTCCCACTACTGTCCTAATGCCTTGGTTGAAGAACTGCTGTCTTATCCTTTCTCACCATTGAAGTCCAGTTAAAAGACTTAATCTGCAGTGATGTTCTGTAGCTCTCACAACTCCCAAAACCTTCAATGAATCAAATAACAGATATCAAGCAACGAATTAAAAATAGATTTACAAAAATGTAATTGTGTGTCCTTTTTGTTGAATGGATCAGAGTGTGAATTGTTCTGAGAAATATAGAAAAAAGAACCGTATTAATTTGTAAACAGTATCCTTGCACATGTACAGTAAGAATTATGACGAAATAAAGGTTTTTAATGTGTTTTAAGACACATATGTGTGAGTGACAAACAACCAGACTTTTTTTCTCCAAAAGTCTATGCTAACTTAACACTTAAGAGTTAACAGTCTGTGCATTTAAATCGGTAAACATATGTGTTTTTACTCAAGTTTACTCACTCTGGATGTAGATAAACCCCTAGGGGTTTTCATTTACAAAAGGATTTTCAGTCATCCATGTCACATAATATCTGGAGATATATATATACTGGTCACTCAATCATAATATCATAATATTCAACATTTACAAACAGTTTTTTTTATTATGAACGAAATAAGCAGTGGAGCCCCTGTATCTACTATACCAATAATCCAAATGATCAGTGTTATACTGTGTGACCTAAATATTTTTGAATTAATTTAAGTGTTTTCAGTGGCTCATCACCTGATCCTGATTACATCACAGCTCTCCTTTCTCTCTTGATGATACAGAGAGACCTGTTAATCACTGAGCATCCATCCTTAATGAGCATTACCATGATAACAGTGTATTCACTCAAACTGAAGAAACCTGATAGCCTATAAAAGGGAATACAGATGTTTTATACTGAGACATGTATGTATACATTGCTTTATCCATCCATTTTCACCCGCTTATCCAGGGTCGGGTCACGGTGGCAGCAGGTCAAGCAGGCCGACCCAGGCTTCTCTCTCACCCGCAACATCTACCAGCTCATTCTGGGGACTCATTCTACATTGCTTTAATATATTCATAATACAAGACCAGGATACTAAATTATCAAAATCTACTTGGAAGCATGTTCAGGCATACTAGGGAAAAAGTACTTGTTTCAAGTTGTATCTATTAATCATTTAGTTTTTGACGAATTTGGTTTGAAATTAAATAAAGGTTTTCTTATGTTGTTTGAATTTCGTTTTTTATAATTAAACTTTAGAATGAAAGTAGATGGAATTAACCATAAAAAGCTCAAATCTTCGTATATGTACTCCAAAAGGAAATACTTAAATTAGGAGTGCTGTCAAGGAACATACATATTTTAATAAGGGCTTTGTTACACAGGACAAAACATAATTTTTTTTAATAAAATTGAAAAAATAAATAAAACTACAGTGAGGATCCGGAAAAGGAAAAGGAACCGTCTTCTGCAGAGGTCACTGAGAACTCGCGGTGGCCGCCGGGACGTCGGTGGACTGTGTGCCTGAGCTGAGGAAGGGTGCGTGTCCCCAGTGTCCGCTCCGGTCGCCCGGTCAGGAATGTGCCTCACAAAGCCGCTGTGTGGTGAAATATTGGATCAAACGCCAGCGGAGAGTGTGGTCTAAGAAAAGTCATGGTTTGGCGTCGCTTATTCCGCCACTATCTCAGCGTGCTCGTTTGATTCATTGAGCTGCTAGCTGTTAGCCGTTAGCTCGCGTCGTCCACAGCACGCTAGGTTGCTAGCTTTCGCCCGTAGCACACCTGCTAGCCGGCTAGCTAGCTAGTAAGCTAGTTTCAGAGAGCTGTTGCATCCAGTCGACCAGAAGAGAACCGGAATCGCTGCTGAACCCCGGGCCGTATCTCGGAAAGAGGAGGAGGAGGTGGTGGCAGGCGGGGGCCGGGAGAAAGAGACTGAGAGGAAGTGAGTCAGGAGCGGCTGATGAGTTCGGATCAGATCGGAGAGCCGCCGCAGCTGCAGGAGGAGGCTGATCCCGGACCGGAGACTGGTTGGAAGGACGAGGCTCCGCTGGGGAGCGAGGGAGGGTCGGGCGGCATGGTGAGTGAGAGGCCTTCTGTAGCATGAGAGCTAACGAAGATACTAACGAGACCAGTGCTCTGTGGGGACCCGGGAGCTCAGTACGCCCCCCTCTGTGCAGCCAAGACATCCATTCAGCAACGTTAAACATTAACGCAAAGACGCATTTCAAGATACCCATTATCACGGTGACTTTCTCACTATTTTCGTGATCGCTGCCTTAGTGACAGTAATAATAATCAAGCTAAATGAGTATCTGGCACAACACACCGCTAATTACTGTCACTAACTTGAAGCAGTTAACGCTACGTTATTACCGTTACTAACTTGAAGCAGCTACGTTAATTACCGTTACTAACTTGAAGCTGGTATGTTAATTAGCGTGAGTAATTTGAAGCTGGTACGTTAATTAATGTGAGTAACTTGAAGTTGGTAGGTTATTAACTTCACTAACTTGAAGCTGGCACGTTAATTACCGTTACTAACTTAAAGGTGGTACGTTAATAACGTGATCAGCTCATTTTACACAATCATCCTTGTCCTGCTCGCTACTGCGGATAGTGAGCTAACGCTAGCTTAGCCTCTGTAACGAGCTCATTAAGTAGTTTGCTGACTAATCATAAGCCTCTAAGTTAAGTTAATGACACAACTGCAGAGTGGCGGTGGTGGTATCGGGAGTGGAGCCACCGATCGAGTTATTTTTGTGACGTATGTGATCGATGCCTCGATTATTGAACGAAGGGTAAACGTTCATTCACTCATGTTACCTGTTAGCTAATCGTGCTTCTAGCTAGCTGAGCTAGCGCGCTGACATGCGTTGCAAATACCTGGCCTGTACTGCGCAGCTCGGTCAGCTGACAGTGCTTGGCTTTCAACGGCCTGTAACACAGACGCATTGTAACCATGTGTCAAGTTGCACGGCTCATAAATGTTCTTTTAAATGACACGAAAGCCTAAACCGTGTGATGCGTCCATTCTCGTCTCAATTCGAGGGAAGCGTCTTGATGTATATTTGAACTGGCAGCTGTACTTGTCAGGCCGAGTGATTTCGCTAAAAAGGGGGTGGGTCTGTTTGCAAATGACAATGTTAAAAGAAGCTGGTAAATTTGGCATCCACTGACGTGTCAAAGTTAGTGTACATCTGTCATCAACCCCTTTATTGGAGTCACAGTTCACATCATTATCTGTATGCCTTAATATGTACAGCATGGGATCTATTCTTGGTCACAGCTTTTTGCAGGGTCAGGATTTCTCCTGCCAGTCCAGAGCCCTTTTGATACAGAGTCAGATGTAATCCTTAATGTGCATACAAATTTTTAAAAGTTTGTGCAAGTAACACAATATACTCTTAACATTATGTTGATTAATCAACAGTTATCACTACACATACTTTGTGGTTACTTAAAGCTTTTGTAATCATTCTACTCTGAGGTTAACGGGGTAATAGCCTCTTTAGTCTACAGGGGATCATGGGACCCTCTGTGGCATATTCATTGGACTACTCTGGTTTCCAATTAGTTGCCTCGGAGGCTCAATGGTATGCAGGTGTTACCGCCATCCTAAGTTTGCACCAGGTGATTTATGTTAGTGGCACTGGCCCCCCAATATAAGGTTAAAGTAATTAGTGAGCTCAACTGCAGTTGCAGTGATTGTTGGCTGCATGCACTCAGTCCTCAGTACATTGCTGGAGGTCAGTTTGATTCTGTAAGTTTGCTTTATTGTTTCTGTCACCTGAATTATTATCATTGATTATTTTTTGATAGTGGATCTTCCTTTGCACACTCTGTGTATATATGTAATGTTTATCGAAACAACAAAATCTACATTTTAATTTAAGTTTCTTGCAAACACGTTTCAATCAATTGATTTAATGTATTTTCTTTCATGATCACACCAGATTTGCACGTGATGGTCATAGATTTCCTAAAGATATTTGAACTTGCTCTTAACAGCCATTTAGGTTTATTTAATGTGCTGAAGTGCTGAATATCCGATATAAAAAGTAACTGGATGTGTTTGTATTGATAACCAAATGAGTGTTACTGATAAGATTGCAAATTGTGGGTAATCAATGAGAATATGGAAAACATGATGCTCTTAGTTAGTCGCATTCAAATCTGTTAAAATATATTGCCAGCTTTGCATGCAAAATATTGTCTACATTGTTTTTGTGGCCGTAATATTTGCTCAAGCTAAGAAAAGGGGTGACTGTGGCTCAGTGGTTAGCAAGTCTGACTTTCAATCAGAGGATCGGTGGTTCAAACCTCGGCTCAGCCAGTCTATGTTGTTATGTCCTAGAGCAAGACGCGTAACCCTAATTGCTCACCATTGCTCTGTCTACGGTCTACTGTATATCATTAAAGTCGCTTTGGATTAAATGTAATGTAAAAGCACTTTATTCTGTTTTTAATTTTGATATGTATGGAACTTACCTGATCCTGCTATTCTTGCTTTGAAGGTCACCTCTAAGGGTGCCGGTTTGAACCCAAATGCCAAGGTGTGGCAGGAGATGCCTGTGGCCCCCAGCGAAGCTGTTACCAACAGCCCTCATTGGCCCCCCTCAGACATCAGTGAGGGTGAGATACACGTCAATCAGCCTAATTAAATATCAGAACTGGGAGATGTATAGACGTGGTGAAGTAGCCCTGGAAAAAATAGTGTTTGTTCTTAATGAAAACTTTTACCTTGTTCACAGGTTATTCTGAGCCTTCTTCTGCTGGGTGTAAGCAGTTCCCTGTGGGATTCACAGCCCTGGATGACAGCAGCTCCACAGCAACAGCTGAGATAGCAGTAAATGGAATGGACCCTCCTGAGTTGGGCTTTTCCCCTGCTGAGTCCACCACAGGGACCTCAGGTCAGTCACATCACTTGCAGTTGTCGCCATACTCAAACGATGACTTGCATAAGACAATTTGCTTAAAGGGATACTTCAGCAATTTTAATTCCTAGTCAATCTCCATGAACACTGGATCCTGCACTACCCACAATGCAACAGCGCATCATCTTTTATTCATTCATCCTTGTATGAGAAAGTGTCTGAGCCCAAGTTGTTTTTGTGGAGTTTGGAGACTCATGTCTACAGCCACAAAACACCTCATATACCTGTTTTCACAGGCTCAGTAGTACTCATTATTTAATAGTACTCTCATATCTTGCCTATTACTACTTATTAAAAGGAAATAAAGTAGCTCAACTTGTCTATTTAGTGAATTTGTTTGCGATGGCTTTATGTTTCTGCCATTGTTGCATATGTTTTGAAGCACTGACTTAGCATTAACTCCAGACACGACAACCCTGCCAATTATTACATTTTGTTTTTGGTTCTCAGTGGATTCCAAAACTGAGGAGCGATCTAAGATCTCCTCTGAGAATCTACGAGAGTCTCTGAAGAAGGAGTTGGAGTTTTATTTCTCCAGGTAAATGACAAGCACTCAAACTACCTTTTTTTTATTCTTTTTGTATTGTAGAGTTTGAAAAGTGGACGTGTTATTTCCAAGTCAAGAAAATGCTAATCCACTTGGATCTGTTGCTTTGCGTTTCAGAGAGAACCTCTCTAAGGATTTGTACTTGATGTCCCAGATGGACAGTGACCAGTTTGTCCCTATTTGGACCATTGCCAGCATGGAGGGCATCAAGGTCCTCACCACTGACATGGACCTTATCTTGGATGTGTTGAGATGTAAGCGGAGATGTTAAGATGTTGTATGCTCAAACGATCTGCATATATGTGATGCTTATAGATTTAAATACTTTAAATTTCCCTCAGCCTCTCCTATGGTACAAGTGGATGAGAAAGGAGAGAAAGTGCGTCCTAATCACAAGCGGTGCATTATCATCCTGAGGGAAGTCCCTGAAACCACACCTGTTGAGGTAAAGCCAACTTGTGAATACACAGCCTGTCTTTAGAAGCCTTCATTTTTAGAGAGGATGTAGATGTTTACCTAATGTGACACCATTATTTGTATGTAATTCACAGGAAGTAGAGTCACTGTTCAAAAATGACAACTGTCCAAAGGTGATAAGTGTTGAGTTTGCACACAACAACAACTGGTACATCACATTCCAATCAGACACTGATGCTCAACAGGTATTGCAATTCAAATTGCTCTTTTCAATGTCTGGAGTATTTAGTTGACGTGCTGAATTGTCTCATGATTCTTCCTTACGCTCCACTAGGCATACAAGTATTTAAGAGAGGAAGTGAAAACATTTCAGGGAAAACCCATCATGGTGAGTTGACTTAAAATAGTTTGTCATTTTGGAAAGAACTTTTTCTGAAGTTGTTTTTAGTCATTTCACTCATTGCTCTATTCCTGGTTTTCCATGCTGACAGGCCAGGATAAAGGCCATCAACACATTCTTTGCAAAGAATGGCTACCGTAGCATGGACAGCAGCCCGTACGCTCAGCAGTCCCAGAGCCAGTCCCAGTACAGCTCTCCGCTTTACATGCAGCACGTCTACCCCCAGCAGCAGTACCCAGTCTACGGCATCGTACCTCCCACCTGGACGCCTTCGCCCACACCGTATTTTGAAACTCCTCTGGTGAGCCATACCTACTACTCTGGAATTTACCCTTCATGCACCTCAGTTGAAAACATTCAGTCCCCATGTTCACTTTATTTTTGTGTCATTAGCACTAATCATTTAAAATGTGACCAAAAAAAACAGACCTCGAAAGCCACAATTTGTGTACCGGAAGTGATTGATTTTCTAACGTCTGAAGAGAAATGCATTGAGTGAATTCAAATAAGACTTTCCCGTTTTGCAATTGTCAAACAGTATTTTGTTAAGTATTTTCAGCTTCTTTTGGCAGCAACTGAATAAATAAAGTTTTTGACGTTTTTATTTTTTCTTGTGCAGGCTCCGTTTCCCAACAGTAGCTTCGTGAATGGATTTGGCTCTGCCGGACACTACAAAACTGGCTCCAGTTCTCTAAATATCACCCGCCCATTCAACAGAAACCGGTATGGACTTCTTTTTCCTAATGCTATTTGTGATATTCCCCCTTTTCTTTTCTTTTTTGGCTTAAATCCAAGTCAGATTATACTTATGGTAAAAACAAATTGGAATATTTTACCACTTGTGTCATTATCTGTTGTACAGTGTTACACCGTGAACATCAGATCACCTGCAGTTACATTTTGTCTAAAGATAGCGTGTCCTCAACAGGGAATTGTTCTTCACTCCCTGTCTTCTTACTGTTCCCACAGTGTCCCCCTCTATTCAAGAAAGAATGTAATAAATGCCTTCAGGTACCACTGTTATACTGTACAATAAGCTTCATTGCTACCATCATCTCTTACCATACTGCAACAGCCAAATGACTAAATCCATAACAGGTCCCATGTTTTCTTCCAGTTAGGTTTTTATGGCCATGATCCTTTTTAATCGGTGTGTAAATGTTGCCAGCTAACAGACAACCTGGAATTGTCATGTCATTTGATAAATGTAGGCTTGCCTACTAAATGGCTATCTGATTCTGAAACGAGCTTTCTCCAGTTATGGCCACCATGGCTCAAAAACGTCCTCTTTGCAATGCATGTAACTGTTTCCCTCCGTCACAACTTTGTTCTTTGAAGTTTTACTGCTGCTTTCTCAGTCAATGGTTGTATTACCACATGCCATCTTTTGTAATCTATAACGCAAATAAATTACAGTCAGGAGTTGAGTCTAGGTCTTTAACTATCTCTCAAAGATATGACAAATTTGTTTATGTACTGAAAAAGCAGCTTCTCAAAGAGACATCTCACTGGACTCTTCTCAAGTCAGACCTGGTGATGAGATCAAGATGCGCATAGAGGGAAACCAGAGAGTGGAGTAACTGGCTTTGGTTCACCCTTTCTCCGCTTGATCTTTTTATCTTTTCTTTGTCTCTTTACCCTTCCCCTCCAAAGTCGGGAGCTTCACTCCTGTCCCGATGAGCGTTCAGATTATGAGATCTGAAGGTCAAAGACTCATGAGAAGTACAATCCATGTGAATCATGCTGCTAGGTCTTCAAAAAATATCTGTCTCAAAGCATTATTTGTGCTGCATTAATGTATTAGTAGCATGTCTAGGTGAGTTACATGGGTGTCGCCAGCTGCTTTTAATTGGTTTATGATTCGTTGCAGATTTCCACACGTTCAGTATGTTGCCATCAAAGTCGCCACCCCCCTCCTGCATGTCTACACAACCACCCTGAAGACAGCATGCAGTCTTATTCCTCCAGCACACTGTGAACACCAGTGTTTCCGTTAAACTCATTTAGATGTTTCCGTGTCCATTATCTAAAAATTGTTGATGGCCCCAAAACACATAGCACGTTTTTAATATAGGCGTATTGCGGTCTGTTCCAATTCCCAACTCGTAACCATTGATTAGTTGTCTATATGTGATGGCATCAATGTCCAAACACAAGCTCCAATTGTAAGGACATATAGTGGGTCATAGCCCATTCAAATTAGATCTACTGAACGGTAGCTCAACATTTCTCACGGTGTTAAGATATTAATAACAGTCAAACAACGTATTCCTGAACAACATTGGTAAATTTAGTCTACAGACAAGGTCACGATGTCTTTTATGTACTGTTTACGCTGCTTTTTTCTATGTTTTCAACTCTGGTTGCAAACTGGAAAGGAAACACTGGGTACCAGTATGCCTAAAGATTATTTTAACTTTATGTTGACCGAGATCACCTTCACCTTTTCCCCTCTGACAGAAACCATGTGAAGCCCCAGGTGAGGACAGGTGAGGTGCCCTCCGCGTCTATAACTCCTGTCCCCTTGGAGAGTTTGACAGGACTACGCAGTCCGCAGCCCCCCGCTACGGTGGCCACCATCCCAGTACAGACCGCCTCTGACCTGAGCTCACCCTTCTCACATCTCTCCTCCTCTGCGGACCCCAGTGACGACAGCAGCATGGCTGGACGTGGAAGGTAAAGCCATTTTACCTGAATGTAATGCCTGCTGTTGATTGGCTGTGACTTGATCAGTGACACTTGACTGTTGAGTCGCTGTTGGAAACTCACTTATTTGCATTTCAGACGGAGCACAACCTACAGAGGAACACGGAGAAGGCGAGAGGACGACCGAATTGCTGTAAATACCAGTTTTCATGTCTTAAAAATCGTATGAACTATGTCATGATCTGTTTGTTGGCTTCATATCAATTTCCTTTCTCAGAGGCCCGTGCCGTTAGCAGAGGTCAAGGTTTCTCCACCCAAGTTTGACTTGGCTGCTACCAATTTCCCACCTCTTCCTGGCTGCGTGGTCAGTACACAGGGAGAGCCAGTGCTGGAAAACCGAATGTCCGATGTTGTACGCGGTTTGTACAGAGACAAGGTAAGAAGAAATTAAGACTGAAACCATTTTTACATATTTTGGATAAACTGCATGGAGAGCATTGAGAGGGGGAACTTAATAGATTTGATGTGCGTGCATCGTTTTTTTTTTTATTTTATAGACTGAACAAGCCAATAAAGAAGTCACTGTGAGTTCAGGACAACCACCAGTTGCAGAGGAGGCTGTGGCTGTATCAAGTCTTGCCCTGGTAGCAGCAAAACCTGCTACACAACCAGTTGGACCTTCAGCCCCTGTGTACGACTGTCACAACAATTACAATTTTAATCAGGATATTTCGTGCTTGAATTCCAGCACTTGTATGAAACCTAAAATGTTAACTTGAATATCTGAAACTCTTGTTCCGATAGTATCACTCGTCAGGAGAGGAGAGTTGAACGGGCAGAGCCTCCTGCTCCAAAAGTGGCTCCACGGACACCTGTTCAGGCTACGGTGAACCCATCCCCCACCACACATCCTGTGCCTAGCTCCAGGCCTCAGCCTGCTGCTGCTGCCGCCGCTGCTGCTGCTGCTGCCGCCGCCACTGCTGCCGCCTCCACACCAGTGACTCCCAACATGCCAGTTCCTGCAACAGCCACTATTCCAAGCCCTGTACAGGTGAGAATCTGGTTCTTTGTAATTACGACCTGCACTTGAGCATAGTTGTCTTCCTGATGATGATATCTTTTGCGCATAGAGGGAAGTGAGGTAGTTGACTGACTGGCTTTGGTTCTTTCCCCTTCTCTCTACCTTTCACTCTTCTTCAGTGTCTTTCTTTTTTTCTCTCTCTGTCCTTTCCCACCAAACGTCCAGGACGTTAACTCCTACCCCAATGAGCGTTGAGATTATGAGATCTGAGGGTTTGACAAGAGAAATTCAATATCAATGTATAAACGTGAGTCTGTGTTGCATTCTCTGTTATATTGTGCCTTCTTCCTGCCTTTGTTTAGGAGCCACGTAAACTCAGCTATGCCGAGGTGTGCCAACGGCCACCTAAAGACCCTCCTCCGCCTGCGGCCCCTGCCCCAGCTCCCACGGGCACCGCGTCAGGTCAGCCGTTACGTGAGTTGCGCGGGAACAAGGCTGAGGAGCAGGGCTCCAGCAGTGGTTCTGGAGACAAGCAAGAGAAGGGCCACGACAGGGAGGGGGGCTGGGAATGTAAGGAGAGCCGACCAACACGTGACCGTGACTCTCAAGGCTACTACCGCAGCAACGGCCCGAGAGGCACCGGGGGCCTCAAGTTCCGGGACCAGAGGCGCCCGCCTCCGGCCCGACGCAGCTCCCCACAGGGAGGCTACAGGCACACTGGCAAAGAGCAGAATATCCCACCAGTATCGCCAAAGTAAAAACTTGATATGAATGGAAAAAAAAGATTATGAATATATACATGGATATATAATTATATAAAAATGAATAACATAAAAGCAACAACATTATGGTAGCTGCCTTTCCCCCTGGGACTTGTCCAAAGAAAAGCTTTTAAAAATGACAATGAGACCGGGACATCCTGGACAAATGGGCAAATTGACACCTGAAGAACTTTGATGAGTGATTTGAAAAGGAAACAAATCTTGTTTTGGCCTCCAGCATTATGCTTAAAAGTGCGATTTATCTGGAGGCAGTCTCATTTTTGCTCTGCTAGGGAGTGGGTGGGATGCTGGGCCGTGTAATCGGCCCTCTACTTTTTTTTTCTTTTTTAATTTTAAAGAATAGATGTCTGCAAGAACAATATGCACTAAGAAGAAAATAACATGCATATATGTCATGTACAAAGATATCACTAACACGCAATGAGACATCATTTTTCTTTTTTTCCTTGTGTGCTTAGATTTGCAAGTATGTCTGAAGGGTTGACTGATGTCTGTGTATGCATTGATTGTTTAGCAACTTGATTGAAGTGCTACAGTGTGCTGTTGCATTGATGTAATGAAATGGATTATTTTTGATTTCTACAGCAGAGACTTTGAATCATTGTCCTGAAACCGGACAGTGTGGTCTTCTAATGTATATTAATGAAATGTGTTCTATGGTGGTATTTCGATCCTGGTTCATAATTGGCTTAAATTGTATCATTCGAATATCAGAAACTGACGTACGACGCAGTCAGATGTGTGGTTTTGTTTGAACCTGAAATCCACTTTGGGTTGCCCACTGGCCCGTTAGCCGTGGTGAAACCTGCTAGCCTGGTCCAAAGTTTTTCATGTTAAGTTTTATCTCCATTTATCTGAACAGGTTCGGGTCTAACCACTCTGATGGATTCAGAACATTGTCATGTTTATCAGTCAGGTTCTCTGTTTACATGTTTGATTTGGTTGTAGAGTGATGTTTTCCAAGAGGGGAGAGGAAAAAAAAAAGAAAAAAATGGGTTAATAACATTTGACTGTTAAGTGCACCTGGTAGTTTAGGTGAGGTTTGGCTTTTCTACATCATCACAGGATATCCAGGTTAAGCTTATATCTGTGAATTGTTAACAATGGCATAGTGTCAAAAACTAGACTGAGTGCTGTTAGCAGAGGATGATAGCTACATGATATTTGGCAGCCAAGTCGTTGGTATAAAGAAAATTGGAACATTTTCACGTGCTATGTGCCAGCTGCCGCCGATCATAGTGTGCTAGACTAAAGTTTTGATTTTTATTGAGAAGGTCTGCTAAATATTGTAGTCTTGGGGAAACATTTGGCCCAGTGAAACTGGATTTTGAAGAAGCTGTAGAGGTGTAGTTGCCTATGCTATATTGTGATAACCCTTCACTAGAAAATGTGTGGGAGAATGTAATTGTTCTAGTACTGAATTTACAGAGGGAGGCTTTTGACAGCAGGTATCAACCAGATTGTTTTGTGCTTTTAGGGTGAGTTTATTTTTTTCTTTTCTTTTTTTTAATTTTGAAAAAACAGATTGACTTAGAATTTGAAGTTTGACTCGCTGTATGTATTGCTTTTTAATTTTTATTTATTTTAATTCTGATGCACAACGCTCTTCTCCCAATCTTGGTAGGCTGGTTTCCCCAAAGTTGTGTGAAATCGCATTGGCAAAATAAAATCACACACATGACATTTATAAACTGTTTGAGATGTCAGCTGAGCGAAAATACTTGATGCATTGACTTTGGGTTTAGTAATGCAGTAAAATGAGTAACCAATCAATGGGGCTGTTTCTTTTTCATTAATGAGTATGAGCAGCTAGTGATTTAGTATAATTAAATAAATGCACTAACTTGTTTTTCAAAAGAATCTTATTCATGATTAAAGTGAAATTTTAGAATATGGTTGATAACAAGCTTGCAAATACCGACAGCAATCCCCCTCCCCCTCCATATGTTTGGGTTATTTTCTATTAATTTGGGTTGGGGTGGCAAAAGGAAATATAGTAATGGATCAACTAAGTGTTTGAGACACAATCCTAGAACTGTATGAAATGTCACCAAAAATAAATTATTTTGATTTGGCTTTCCAGTGTCCCACTTCTTTCTGTTTTGTGTTTGTCCGTACAAAACGGTTGAATGGGTTGTAGAGTTTCATACTAATTAATCAGCAGTGAAGTCTGTTAAATATTTAAGGCATTTGTTTTACAGATCCAGGCCTTATGGATTTAAAGATGTTTTCGGCCCACTACTTTGCCCCCTTTTAGTTTGGTTGACTGCCGTGAAACAGACGGGACCTGGTAAAGTACAGTATGGGAATTCAAATGGTTTCAAACATGATTGAGAAATGTGTCTCAGCCCTATTACCATATGGCTGTGTCCATGCTTATGTGTTGCAAGAAAACAATGACAGTGAGACCTGCAGGACTCGTGCAGAAAAGTGAGTAAATAAAGCAAAATGTAGCCTTGCAACTAAAATTTGACAGAACTGGTTGGTTGTCAGTTTTATACTTTATATTATTGTATAAATACGTTTCATTACAAATGCCTAAAGCCTATGGTGGTAATATAAAACTGCTCGTTATGTCTAACCAACTGCCCCTGTCCATAAGATATTGAGTTTATTCTGACAGACTGAATAGCAGCAAAGCTTGACACTAGGCTGTAAGTATAAAATGCTCTGTTTTGCCTCAACAGTTTATCAACGAATGAAGACTGAAAAATGAATTAATCGACTAGTTCAGCTCCAATTTGATCTGTTCTAATTCTTCAAACGCTCTGGCTCATACCTACTGTGTCAAAACCAGGATGCAGATGTATAATGAAGGCCTGGATCTTGAATGTTGGGAACTAGTGCAGAAATAATTGATTAATCAATTGACAGAATGAATCTGAACATATTGATAATCAAGTTATCAAAATATTTTTGGGAAGTAAAAACATTAAACTGTGCCAAATTATACTCCTTAAAATAATGTCCTACTTCTCTCTAATAGCTCTGAGTTTAAAATGTGGCATTCTGTTTCCACCGTCTCAACCGAACTAAAACTAGTCTTGAAGTAACCTGAAACTATAAATACTTGTCTGTTAGTTGCGTGTTGGTTTGGGTGGCAGGTTTGGGGAACAAACCAACCAGGGACCGCCGGAGCCGCATGTCTCCAGATTTTAATGAGCCACTTGTTGGACTGTACCTTAACATGGTCATGAGCAGCTGACACTTGCGGCATGCCCGTGGAGGCCTGCTGCTGCAGGAACAGGCCTATTTTGGGAAAGGAAGTACTCTCGGTGTCCGTGCGTTCCTGACAGGCGTCGTAAAACTTGCTGTTCAAAGGAAACATCAAGTTGTGTGAAGTTCTGGCTGACTGTTGGCTCAGTCCCCCGTTAACATGTGTGACGCTAGTGTAAATGTTCCGATGCTAGGGACCCGGGACAGAGGGTGTCGTGAGTTGTACAGATTGTAAAGTTTGAGATTTGTGATTTGGGGCTCTACAAAATAAACCGAACTGAATAAAGGGGACACGCTCAAGGCGGAGGGCGTGGCCGCGAGCGCTGACGCTGTGTGTTTGGGGTCGAACCGAGCAGCAAACTGTCTATTCGGTAGCCGGCCAGACCTTCAAACTGAGGACCAGGAACGGTAGGTTGCGTCGTTGGCCTCGTTTATTCGTCGACGGTTCGTTGAAAGCTCGTTCACAAGTGTTTTCAGTGAATGTCACTCAATGTTTTCGCCTCCGATTATCGATGATTCCTCGACGCTAGCTTTAGCTCGTTAGCTCGCTAGCTAGCAGACGTTAGCTAGCTAGCTCGACTCGAGCTGCCGGTGGAACGTATCCGAGGGGATTCATTTGTTTAATCTAAACATCCCCATTAGCGTCAAACCGCTCTTGTGATTGATAAGATTAAAGTAATCTGTTATTTGTTATATATAGCTCTTAGTGTAAAACGTGCATAGCTGTTATATTATATTTCGTTGTGGAGCCTGTTATCGTCGAGTGAGCTCACGTCATATGTTTACGTGTAATGATATATACTTAAGGAAAGAACGGTCAAAATGTGTCAATTTATCAAATGTGTGTGTTCTTTGTGTTTTTAAGTAATCATTCCTGATTGTCATCATGCATACAATTTTTGTTTAATCTTAAAATCAATTTGACTTCATTACTTTTTTTTAAAGGTTTTATCAATAACAAACTCCCAAATACAACAGGATATCGCTGGACCCACCGATATACAATATAACTAGTCTTAGCAGACCTAATTATGTAATGTCAATGTACTTTTATATGTAATGATCTACAGTTTGTATGTATTTTTTCTCACAAAATAAAACACTTTGACATATCTCCATGAGGGAAAGCCATTAGCCAATAAATAAATAAATGGATAAAAGTACATATTTAATGTGTTGTTTTCCTCGGTTAAGGACCAGGGATCTCCATCGTGTCTTCCAACTTTTAATCCCAACTTCTTGAAAAATGTGTTTCAGTGTGCCTGGTTGTCACCCTGGCCTGGGTGCCATGGTCCTCAGTTACACATGAGCTCTACTATGTGGTACATCATGCAAAGCATTCAAAGTAAATATTCCTTGTCCGAGCGGCTCATCCGCACCATCGCAGCCATTCGCTCATTCCCACACGACAATGTGGAGGATCTCATTCGTAAGGTAGGCCTTATCTCGTCCAACTTCAAATGAATAATATCTTTTAGTATAATCAGTTATATTGACATAATTTACCTCCTGTGTGCCCTCAGGGAGCTGATGTGAACCGGATGCATGGCACACTTAAGCCCCTGCACTGTGCCTGTATGGTCGCTGATGTTGACTGTGTAGAGCTGCTGTTGGAGAAGGGCGCAGAGGTATGACATAGATGACTCCTACACACAGACCCATTCCCCAGATCGTACTACAGATATTCTTTTAAATTAATTCGCTACTTTCCAGACAACCACTGTATGGTATGAAAGGTAACCCATGAGTAATCCATCACATGGAACAGATACAGGTTTGAGCAGGAGCCTGTTTTATAACTCTAACCCGTTGGTGCGTTCAAGAATGCTTTAACATTAGAAATTGATTAATGGGTTGCTGAAAAGCATTGACGCACAAATATTAAACGGATAGAAAGACAAACGGTAAAAAAATATGGAACTGTAATGAGATAATTACAATTTAGGGGTTTTTGACTATAAGTTTGCCATTTGACCACCAGTTCTTTAGTGTTAGACTGTTAGTGTTACACTGCACATTTTTGAGTTCATGCCGGATCTTTTAGTACCTTTTTGTTGCATGTCGTACCCTTCTCTCTTTCCGCGTTTCCTGGCTGCCTCCTCCCTACTGGCTGTCCAATCAAGGTGAAAATGCAAAAACAAAAAGTCAACAGCAACACGTCTCTTGAGAAACACTGTCCCTGTTACTTTAAATAGTTTTCATTGGGACTATTTGGTAACAAGCAGCTCCAGAATATTGTTTGTACTTTGGGTAAACCAAACTGGAGTGCTCTGTTTTTGTGGTGCTGCAAGCAGCGCTACAACAGTTAAGTGTTTTCTTGACCTTGAAATTCTCTTTTTCCGTCTGTGTTATTTTGGTGCCCAACTACCACACCCTCTGCTCTATATTCCACTTCAGCCAGCCCTTTGCACTGTCTGCCGCTGCACATACTTGGACCGAAATGTCAAGTGCACAGTTCATGCGCCTAAGACATACAACTTTGTGCTGGTCCCAGTGCTTGCATGACTGAAACGTTTTGTTAACCACTTAAAGGAACATTGCTCTTTTCATTACATTTTCTTATCAGGTTAATGCTTTGGATGGATATAACCGAACAGCACTGCACTATGCAGCTGAGAAGGATGAGAGCTGCGTGGAGCTGCTGTTGGAATATGGGGCCCTGCCAAACGCCCTGGACGGCAACAAGGACACGCCACTTCACTGGGCCTCCTTCAAAGATAACCCGGAGTGTGTGAGGGCCCTGCTGGAGAGCGGGGCCTGTCCCAATGCCAGGGACTACAACAATGACACACCTTTGAGCTGGGCAGCAATGAAGGGCAACCTGGAGAGTGTCAAAGTGCTATTAGACTACGGAGCTCAGGTCCATGTGACCAACCTGAAGGGCCAGACCCCTATCTCCCGACTTGTTGCCCTATTGGCCCGGGGCCTGGGTACTGAACAGGAGGAGGAGTGCTTAGAGCTGCTGTGCCGAGCAGCAGGGCGGTTTGAGATCCGACGGGCTGATGGCACCCTTCCCAGGGAGCTGAGTAAGGATCCCCAGCTGCTGGCGAGGCTGACCAACATGGTGGCTCAGGCTCCCACGCTTCGCTCGCTGGCGCGCTGTGCTGTTCGTCAGAGTCTTGGAGTTCAGTTCCTCCCCACTGCTGTAAAAGAGCTTCCTTTACCAGAGACCATCAAGGACTATTTACTGCTGAGAGACTGAGGTGATGGAACCATTAGGGAGCTCTCAGACCTCACTGGCTGATAATTGGACATTTATTAGCAAGTAAGTGTCTCCATTGAATTAAAGGATATTGTCGGACAGTGGCCCTCATTTATCATTATTGTTAGCTCTGTGTCCAAAAGCTCTGGTCCTGCCTGTTAAAGTCTTTTCACAGCCCACAATGCAGGCAGTATAGCAAGAAACTGTAACATCAGGGTTGTTGGGCTTCATCATAGAAATCTACCTACATGACACTTGGTGTGTCCATCCAGCACAAAGAGACATTTTAAGTAGGCTTATTATTTTTTTGTATGCAAAATGTACAATATGTATTAAGTATGTTACATTTTGATGCTTAAATGTAATGTTATTATGGTTTGACACAGAGCATGAGGAAAATCATAAATGTTGAGTTTGGTGGTGAAATTAGTCTCCTCATTCTATGATTAGATTTAAATGTATAATAGGTTAATGAATAGTGCTAATGGTGCAGACTGTCCAGTAATTCTCTCAGAGGATGCAGTTTCTGAATAAGAGCTCTGCAACAAATTGTATGTCACGTATATGGTAGTTGGAGTGGCCATCTTTCTCTCTGATGTCCCAGTGAACTTGGAATCCAATAATCTTTGCAGTACCAACAAAAAATGAAAAGGAAAAAAAATACTTTTTAACCAGAACAGAAAATATTGTGCCAGAAGGGAGCAGTTTTATTTGTTATGTAGAAGCAATGCGATGTTGCAGAATATTATCCTTGGTTTCACAAAATGTGCCAGGCACACTAATCTTGCCTTGATTTAGCCCTCTGTAAATGTTCCAGTGTTGATAAAAGTTATGTCAACATGCCTGCTGTTATATATGATTTACCATTTATTTTAATGAAGGATGCCGTTGCCAAGAAGGAATAACGTTTTTTTACAATGGATCTTTTCAGTCTTAACTTTCCATATTTTGGGGTTTCAAAGGTGCTCCCAGGTCTAAACTTTTGCTGCATATTTTTAAAAAGTACTTTTAATTTTACATTAAATGTTTAAACGTAGAAACATTAAATGGCATGATTACTAAGTTTTTGTCCTTGAAAGATTCACTAAATAAGCTTGTAAAAATGTGTTTACGTTTGTTATGCCATCTGTCTGAAATGTGATCATTTCTGTGCTTAGTTTTGTTTTCTTATTCTGACACTCAGAAGATACCATCTTGTGTACACCTGCAAAAGTGCTTTTTTTCTTTGTCAAAGTAAATGCCTTTATATTCTATTTTCTTCTCTCCATTGTTCTTTATAAAATAATAAAACTCATGAAGTTGTTTAAACAGACACCGATAACACATTTAACAAATCATGATTAAATTGCTGCGATAGCTCGTCTGTAGTATAAAACACTGCTGTGTCATTTTCATATTCTTGTCTCTAATCAGATTGACGTTTAATTTGCATAGGTCTTTTTTTACAGCAGACATTTTGACTGCAGCAGGTGTTACTGAAGAGATGAACAGTGGCTCCATTATATTCAAGTGTCCCAGTAAGTGAACAACTGTGACAGTGAACCAGCATGCACAAACAGCAGGCCCCTGAAACCAAACTTAAATGCAATTCAGCATCATTAATTTAGCTATTTACCCCCGTGGTTCTCCGGCATCTTTTAATAAACTGCAATTTAGCCTCTCTAGAATACCAAACCGGGGATCAACACTCAGAGCTTGTGAAATTAAGTTTTCATAGACCTGTGAGGAACATCAAGGCAATGTTTTGATGTCAATCTCGTCATGTAATTACTGGTCACATGCTGTCACTGAAAATATATACAGACATATTTAAAATGCATGGAATATACAACATTAACTGCTAGGTCAAACATATACAAAAGCATGATTGTTAATATAGTGAAGAAAAGGCTGGGTTATGTCAAACTGCGACTTTTTGCTTGTGATTAGGATTGAATACAGCTGTAATCACTTACTGCCTGTACAGTATAATAACATCTTACTACACTGAATCACAGTCTTTGCATAGAGGGCAAGAGGAGAAAACCACATCCATTTACAGTCAGGACTGCTGGAGCTGTTTCTAAGATATTTCAACTTCTCAGACCCTCAAGAGTGTATGTCTCACAGGGAATGACGGCTGAACAGGAATCCATATTTATTTTGACACTGTTACAACTGTATTTGCTTTGTAAAAACTGGTGACTTTGCAAAACATTGAGATGATCAAAAAGTAGCTCACTGTATTTTTACATTAATATAGATGTTTACCTGAGCACATTCAGTTCTCAAATCCTCCACCGGGGGTCTCTCTAGCCTCGTGTATGTATCAACTCACGTTTATTGTCTTTTAAAACGTCTCTGAATGAGTTGTTTAGTTTGATTTGAAAATTGGAGGAATATTGTGACGTTAGGTAACTTACTGTAGATTACATCGGATGCCTCGTCTTAAATTCGTTATCTATTTTTTCAAACATACAAGAGCTGATTTGGAACAATCTCAAGTTCAAACATTGCAGCATATCTTATTATTTTCTATGTTGGCCTATTGTTTTTGGCTTTTACACATTCTGCCTTTTACTGCCACAATCAGGACGTCCACTTCCAAGGAGAGAGAACAAGGTGAGAACATCAGGAAGGAAACCACAGTAAGAGAGGGGAAATATATTTGCATACAATAGTTTCAACTATTTGCTTTTATTGTGTGAGTTGTGACACATAACAGTAATCAAAACAAAGATATTATTAAAAATGGGAACAAATATAATTTTTATTTCTTTTTTTTTTACTAAGTAACTAGCTACATAGTACCATTAGTCATGCTCCGTGTACAGCAGCACTCCACATACTTGGGGCTGACTTAGAAGTCATCAAGTCAATTCAATATCGCAAAATCTCTAATTAGCATCAAGAGCCTTACAATCTGAAAAAAAAACACCACACACCCTTCCTATTCATAGAGATTTTTTTGTAACTGCTGATTGTCTTGAACAACTTACAATTAGGGGGAATTCCTTATTTATAAAGACAAAGACACTGTATAATTACATTATTTTCACAGTCTTAAGTTAAATTGTTATACTTTATTGAAAGGGCCTTATGATATACAGCGATTACCAATATTAATTAATTGTAATATAGCATGACATTTGTTATTTTGTATTCTATAGTGGACTTTTAAGTCACTTTAGTTATGTCCTCAACACTTATGTACTGTTCTAAGTGTATGGCTCCTTGATATATAGCAGTATTTTCGCTTAAGTTAAGATGAGCTTCCAATTCAGTATATACTGTTGAGTGTATGTTTTTATTACATTTACTGACTTATTAAATTCCGTGACTTGAATAGGAATAATATGCATTGATGGCTACTACCAAATATGGCGCCCTGGTAGTTTTTAGATAGGGTTACACATTTTGATCGGGGAGGTGAAGACAGGTGTCATGTTGAGGACTCAACTTGCTTATTTGTATCCAGCATCTACATTGACAGATGTCTTTTTTCCCGCTGTGTATACATGTGAATTAAGACCAATCTCCGGGAAACTCGTCTGAAAAGCAGAAGTTTCTCCTCTCAACGTGTGGATCCATTTCTCAACATATGGCGACGAGAACTGAGACGCGTTCTCGCGATAACTCGACGTCGAGGGGAGTGTCAAATTCCAAGAGAGAGGAGAGGAGAGGAGAGGAGAGGGGAGCCACAGCGAGGGGCGCAAGGGTGAGTTTGTAAACACTTTATTACCCTTTAAATCCCTCATAGGTGTGTCGACTACACTTAATTACGACAAAGTAGCGTTTGGCGCTTCAGTTTCAGTGTTTGTTATGTCCAAAACTACCCGCATATTTAATTGTCCCAACTGTTGTGGCAGCTCCAGCGTTTCATTCTGTCTCGCGTTTTGCACTCAAGTGTCAGTCCGCTAACTTCAACTCAACTGCGAGCTTTTTATGTTTTGGTGAAATCGAGTGTTAACGTCGTAAAAATGTCGTTCAAGGCCAGTTCCCTGCGGATGTGACTAGAGAGTGCCGCTGCGTGCTCGTTGTCATCGCTGAGGCCGGTCGTAAAGCTGTTATTACACCTTGTGGACGCGCGTTCGGCCTGTTGTGAACGTTAGCCGCTGCAGCTAGCCGAGAGGCTTTCGTGGAGACGGAAAGTTGACTTCGGGCTTTCCGACCAATGAGATTCAACGAGCCAGTGTTATTGACGGGGTCCTCAGCGGCGCACACGTTAGCTCCCGTTGACTGACGCGCGTGTAGCCAGTTGCTGAGGAGAAAAGGCGGTCTTGTTACGGGAAAAGGCAGGGCTAAGAGCCCGTATGTCGCCACACGGTAATGACGGCTGAAAAAGACAAACTTTTTTTTTCAGGCCATTCGGCGTTTTTATGGAAGAAGGAACTCAAGTTTTTTAGAACTTTTGGATTTCGGTTTGACACTGCTCTCTTCTTGTCGTGGCTGCAACGACACGAAACCACGTCTGTTTTTTGGCGGTAGAATATGCTGTGATGATAATCTGGGTCCGGGCAAGAAGAGACACTAAATAAACCGAAGTCTCTTTGTAATAATGATATCCATAGTATCGCAATGCGAGCTGTTGAACGCCCCAGGATCCTCATCCCCATGCATGTCAACACCTTCATTAGGAATGTAGGTCATGTTTTTGGCAGAGTTGTGCCTTATTCCATGAAATTGAGTTACACCAGAGAAAACTGCAGCCTGTTTTGTCCAACAAAGCATCTTGACCCACTCTGAGTAATTATATAAGTTTGAGTTTCTTATGCAACGGAAATGTTCTTTGCTGCAACTTAAACATGATGACTTTATTACACATATGGTGAATAGTTTTAATGTTTTAAAATATATGTTGAGCATGTATGCATTTATGTAATTTGTGCCTTTGGCTGAGATGCCATTTTATTGTTGGTTTGTTAATTTAGTATTCGATTTATTATGTTATAGAGGATTAAGCATAAAAGATTTAGTAAAATAAATGTCTGCACCAGAGGCAGAGCAGGCTTGAGACAACAGACATCAAGTGACACAGTCTTTTAGAGCCAAAACCTCTCGGTAAGTGTTTATCAAAGTTGCAGACCAGGAATAATTTCAGCACAGTTTTTCAAATGTAATTTTAGAAAACAGCTCTGGCTGGGTCCATCGTGAATTTTCCAACATTGTCTGCTTGCTTGGCATGGATTTAGCTTTAAGGCCTTGTTAGTTATGCAGACAAAGATATAGAATTTCATTTGTTCCATTTACCAAATCTCGGGTTCCCTTTGCTTACATAAATACATATTGGCTGTTGCACACATCCAGCTACAGCCTTAATCTCCCCTGTCACTCATAGCCTACATTAACAGGACCTCACATGGAATCCAGAAAATATCCTTGATCCTTCAATAGATCAATCACTGACCAACTTTTGCTATTTCACGTATTTCACGCTCTACCTCCCCTTCCTTAACGTTTTTTCTTTTCTTTTTGTGGGGTCTCCCCTACCCTCTGGCATTTCAAGCCTTAGATTCCAGAGTTATGGCTGCAGTGCGAGCTATTAATACGGTTTGTTTAGTCAGTTTCCTAGCAGGCTGCATCAAACACTAGATGGCTGTGGCTGATTATAGCTGCGACTCATACCCCTACACCTGCTGAGTCGGAGAAATCCAAGTTAACGGTGAGACTTTGGCAGCAGCTCAATGAGAGGGACAGGAATCAGGGCACTTTGACTGCTTGCATGTCACCTTGGATGAAATGAGGCAAAATAGATGCAATTGATATCCATGCCTGTAATGAATATCAATGATGTCCATCACTAATGTAACTAGCAGACTGATTTATTGTCTCTCACAGAGTTGAAGTCTGCATGAAGCAGAGCTTTACTGAGTGTAGTGAAACTTTACCCTGTCAACTCATTAATTACCTTCAGAGTTTATCCTCAGTGAGACACTACTGACAGTCAAAGTAGTAAATTACCAGCAAATTTCATTCTGTATAAATTTACGTGAATTTAGCTGAGGATTACAGAGGGTTTTTAAAGATTTAATTCAAGATAGATGGACTTACCACGACGCCAAGCAATAGATGCTAAAGAAAAGATTAAATGTATCTGTTTTAATCAAGTTAAGAGATTGGTTGGGGCAGCTTTGAAAACAAATGTTTTTTTCCACCCGTCATCTGAAATTTATGGTGGACTTCCCACAAAATCAAATTCTACTTTCTGCATTGATGCCAGCCAGCCAGCCAAGTTAATGTCTAGCATGTCGTTAGTAAGATGTAAACTCTGAAATCTGTTCCCACTCCTCACGCCAGATGTGTCTATTTCCCCACACAGTCCACACCCTCGGTATAACGAGCTAGACGGAGTATCTCGTTTGCAGACACATCTCTATCCAAATAGACTCAGTGGATTGGGAACACTTTGTGAGGGCCCTGGCACCGACCTGTTGCCTTTCTCCAGAGCATGGGAGGTCTGGAAGAAATCAGACTGCTCTTCTTTATCGGCCATCTGATCTGCACAGAGAGGTACAGGGCTTTTGCTTGCAAACGATGGATACCCCTTCCCTCCATGAAGACATAGAACTGAGAGACACAACGGTTAGGCCTGTTACTGGTCTGGCGTCATGGGAGAGCGTTGTATTTCAGCGCAAGGCTTCAGTAATCATGTGTTGGCTCAGGGGCAGCTGTCCTCGGCAAAAGGGAGAAATAGAGGGAGGAAGGAGGAAAATATACTGACTTCAACACTGGGAAAACTTTCAGACATTTATGCCTCGCCAACATAATGAATAATCTGTCCCACTCAATAATGTGAGGCTGCATGCTCAATAAGGCTAGTAGGTACAACAGAGGTTAATGTGGTCGGTATCTCAGTTATATTACAGTACCAAACATGTTTAACTGACGTTGCTTTACTGTTTGTGGCATAGCAGTACATAGGAAATTTGATAATGCATCGGCATTCTTAAACAAGCTTCAAAACAAGTCAGAACGACCCAGAAGTTCAGCGGCTGTCGTATCATCATAGTCAAAGTTCATGTTTAGGAAGTTGGTCACAAAAGACATCTAAGATGTAAATCTTAAAGGGGCTAGTAGTAGGGGCATTTATTTAGGTAGAACACCATCCTGCTCATCAGCACATGAATGTGTTTTAGCAAAACCTTTATGAGTGTTGCAGTAGTCAGTGGCTTTTGTTTATTGAAGGGTTTCTACGTGTATACATATAAAGGTGCAATGCATGTTGTGTCCCACTGTCAGTGGGACAGCGTTGTGTAATAGCTGCCAGAAGTCCCGTTGGGCAGGTTCAGAGTGCTAACACATTAATGTCCCTTGTCCATCGCCATTACCACCTTCAATTCCTTGATTTAAATGGAGTGGCCAAGTTAGTTTTATAAACTTCACAGTTTGTCTTCACATGGAGTGTTGTTCATGGTGGTTTGGTGAAGTTGGGGCTCGAAGGGAGGTGTGTGTGTGTGTGTGTGTGTGTGTGTGTGTGTGTGTGTGGAGTTATTGATAGAAGCAGTAATCCTCCCACAGCTTTAGTTTATGTCACTTCAGCTTCAGACACAACAGGAGGAGAAACCAAACATAAGCATGTGCATATTTAACCTTTTGACTTTAGCATTACTCAGGGAGAGATGGATGTGGTGTTTGGTTTGTAGTCCTGTGAAAAGCTTTGGAAGTGCATTAAAATGCCGCATAATGTGAATCTTCTTTGCATCGGTTATTACAGTGTTAACACATGTTGATGATGTATTAGCATTGTTTATGTTGTGTTTTTACATAATAGGGCTGGGAATTAATTTATTGAATCACTGATGTAATAAATATTGTATCTACCAAAATGTAATTTCAATGCAATTTCCAAAGACATTTTTGTGTGAATTGTATATACTTAAAATCTGAATAAAAACATAGTCATATTACCTTTCCATTGTAATTCATCTTGGCAACCAGCAAGCAAAGGTAAATGTTGGATATACATCAATATAATATTTATAAAATTATAATATATTTGAAGTTAAGTCATAGTAAATAATGGCAATAGTTTAAAGGTTGGCTGGACTGAACACAAATACCTCTCTCTCTATTAATAATACTCCACTAATAATGTTTGCCCTCCATCAGTAACTTGCATCTCAATACAGGAAACACTTGTATTTAAAAAGAAAAACAAGTACAAGTGAGGTACACTGTCAGGTTATTGTTCATGTACCCATTTCAATATATTTGTGCTGTGGATTCACGTGAGAGTTCACAGAAAGTGGATGGAGATGACTGAAACAAAGAGAAACAGCAGAGTCACAGAGAGTTGAATGAGGGGAGCAAGAAGGTAAAAGGTTGGGAGGTGCTAGAGAGGTGAGGAGAGGGCGTGGCAATAAGGAGAAGAAGGGATTGGAAGTGAGGGAAAAAGAGACAGAAAGAGAGGGAGGGGTCTTTGTGTAAACGCTAGCTGTCGTTCTCGAGTGTAAGCGGCTTCTCATTCGCCGACCAGAAGCCCCCCTGTGTGAAGGAAGTATCACCAGGGAAACTTCGTCTCGTTGCCTCTGTGCATGTTTTCCTCCTTGCCAGGGTTATTTTTAAATAGCATTCAGCTTCCTGCTCAGACTAAAGACTACAAGCCACAGCATCCCTGTTTTGTTATTTTCAGGATTTGCCACTTCACGAATCAAGAAAAGCATCAGCAATGTTCTCCTCTTCTCCTCTCCCACAGTTACATTGCAAGCTCTTTGCAAAAATGGGGGACGACCGACCTTTTGTGTGCAATGCTTCTGGCTGTGGACAGGTAAGTCGTATCGCTCCTTGTCCTGGCTTTCAGGTGTGTGCATGTGTGTGGTGGTGTGGGATAGAGTACTCTCCAGCAGCTGACTGTAACTAATCATAACCGAATGTATTGTACTTTTTAAAGGACAACAGAAAAGATAGAGTACTTGAAAATGCACTTGATTTACCAAGAATAAAACTTCACATATACAATGAGAGAATTTAAAAACCCTGAAAATACGTCCAATAACATTCTAACTAGCATGTCTCCTTTAACGCTGCTTTAACGCTGTCTCCTTTAACAATGACTCACTGGAAGCTTCAGTGAGTCATCAGTTATTGTTTCAACCTGTCACTGTTGACTTCTAGCGCCGGCAGACAGGTTTGAGCCACGGCAGTGACTCAGCTGAGTGCCAATAGTGCTCTCACATGCCAGTAACGTGGTGCATTGTCGGAGCTTGGCATTATATCACAGCAAATTCAATAAAAAGTGTGTTCTACGACTCATGATTACTCAACAAAGGAAACATCATGTCTCATGTTGTGCTGAATTAGCTGTCTGATCCTGTGTGTAGTTGGGTGTGATATCCTCAGAGCTAGGGATGGATTATCTCTCCTGGAGTTTGGAGGAAGAAAGTGTTTTATGTGGTTAAGAAACGTTTGTGATTCATAAGTCGTCTTCCATTCTCTGATCACAAGTGATCTGTTGTACATAGGATTTGCGGTCTGAACAACAGTCATGTAAAGCAGCTAAACATGTGTGTGTTGGATCAACACATTATTTTCATCTTAGAACAGTATGGACACCCATTCCCTGAACATTTTTTATTTCCTTCGACATGTTAATGTGATGTAAATGCTCTGCATATTTCATTTGTAGATATCATTATTAATTTAGTTGTAAGTTTAAAACAACATAATCACATAGGAGCTTTTCAAGGCAAAGTGACGTTGATGACAGGGTCTCTAGCTGTGGCATAGATGTCATGGTGGTCTTGTTGGCAAACAGTTGCCTGTTTACATAGAGCAACATTATTATTCATTTAGAGTTGTGTTTCTGTCCATATGACAAATGTAAATCTAATATTCACTCTTTTTTGTGAAATATCTGACTCTGAAGCTGCTAAATGCATCACTATGTTAAGCTAACGTTAGTCACAAACTGTGTGTCTGCAGTTTTGTACTGGACAGGTAGCGCACACTTTGTTTTGCTGAGAAAAGCAGCATACTGCAGCTGAAATCAGGGTTGACGGGAGCAATGGGACTGAACCAACCAGTGACCCATTTCACAATACACGCCAGAGCCCCAGACTAACGTTTTCACTGGTAGCACTGGTGCAACCAACTTTCTCACTTTTCACACACCAGCACATGGTTTGGCTGCCTCCTTTTTTGGTACAGTGTGGTATTAATCAATGACCTTTGCCTACAATACACAGCATAGTTTTTCCCTTGTACCACAGCATCAGGTTCTGGGGTAGCCATTGTGGTTGAAAGTGGTATTATTACTTCCTGGTGTTCTACACCTCTCTCTCTCTCTCTCTCTCTCTCTCTCTTATTCTCATCATCATGCACTGACATAAACAACAAGACATTTTAACTTGCAAAGGTTGCAGCATGAAGCCCTGGTCAAACGTACATTTTGATCCACGTGTAACGTAAATATATTGATTAGTGCAGATTTAAATATTGTCTAGGCACAAGCTATCAAACAATAAATTGACCTGAATGGAAAACAAACTGACTGTCTAAATTGGAAGAGGAGCTATCTGTTTAGAGAAATAGCAAATTACTATAAAATTGACCAAGCATTTGATTGAAAACCTTTTGTACGTGACAGTTTTGTACCAAAACAATTATTGAGGTTCAATACACAGTCTCACACATTATGCCAGCTTAAGTATCGTTATACAAATTGTTATGTAGCTGAGACATGTGCTGCATTTATTCTTTTATCATCTTTGATGGTATTTATTTGTGTACATTAAGGCACAAGCGCCTTATGTCCAAATGCTGTTTTACTCTTGCCCTTTACAAGCAACAGTTGTCTACCAGGAAAGTCTGAATCATGCCCATAATAGAACACAGAGGATTGACTCCTGGCTTTGCTCAAGGTTTTCCTTTTACCAAGTCAACAACAACAACAACAATAACAACAGCCCTCCCATTTTATAATATGATACCCACTATTTACTTTGTGGGGAGGGGAAATCCCAACTGCCAGTATCATTTGCTGGGAGATTAGTTGGAGATAGTTTCCTCTGCAAGATCCACAGCCTTGTTCAGAGGAAAGAGACAAATGAGACATGTAGTTGTATTGGTGATGCTGCCTGGGCTAAAAATAAGCCCCCTGACACTTGACTGTGTTTCCACTTCACTCGCTCACGTATGAACTCGCAACTGCAACGCAGCTCCCAAAATAGGCTGCAGCGAATGGTGAATAGGCTGGTACCAGAGCTAAGATTATTCCTCCTACATCTCTGACTGATTCACCTCGCCACTTCTCCGAAGAAGAAGTGCCGTATCTCAGACGATGGCTGTAGGGCCTCTCTTCAGAAGGTCCTATTTGTCCAAGTGCCAGACCTCCTGTAGCTTCCACTGTGGATACCTGACAGGAAATAGAGCAGAGGCTAACATCGAGCTTCGTTGATTTTGTAACACACTAGTTTGACAACAATGTTTTCTCTTCTGTAAAAACACCGTACACTTGTATTTGTAGCATCTGTTGTGAGGTGTCAGCTTATTTGCTTCTGCTATTTTTGTCATGCCACTGGTTTTCAGACCTCATAAATTTGTAGACTATTTCAACCATTGGTCTTGCCCTTCATTTGTATGCTTTTAAAATCAATGTATTTGTCATACAGGCCCTTTTTAATTTCTAGATAATTGTAGTTTGTGTAAAGATATTTAAGCCCATGTCCTGCAGCAATAATGGGCCCATTCAGGGATTTTAGACACAAGGAACTTTACACCACCGAGACAGTGCTCTTCATGGTTTGTCACAAAGTGTTAGCAATGGAGGCTGCATGTGTTGTGTCTGTATCTCCAAGAGATTATCTGACTGGGATTATTGAAATTATGGAATATGATATCTGGGTTAATGTTATTTAGGCTATTTCATCAAGTCACCAGAACAAGTAGACAATTAACCGTAGGCTACTTCATATAATGTACTTATCTTTGCTCTTTTCTTCTTGTTCCAGAGGTTTACCAATGAGGACCACTTGGCGGTACACAAACACAAGCATGAGATGACACTGAAATTTGGACCAGCCAGGACTGACTCTGTAATTATTGCAGGTATTGTCTCCCTTCCAAACAAAACCACAGCATTACTCTTCCTCTTTGTTAAATATCCCCTCCCTGTTTATCAATAGCGTACCTCCACATCAGTGTGTTCCAACACTATTGGCACAATCTCATGAAAAGCAGCTCCAAAGACACATTTATGACATGGGGCGACTGTGGCTCAGTGGTTAGCAAGTCAGTCTTTCAATCAGAGGGTCGGTGGTTCAAACCCCGGCTCAGCCAGTCCATGTCGTTGTGTCCTTGAGCAAGACACTTAACCCTCATTGCTCACCGTTGCTGTGTCTACGATATACTGTATATCATGTAAGTCGCTTTGGATAAAAAGCGTCAGCTAAATTAAATGTAATTTTTATGACATGGGTTTCTATATTTAAGGCTGAGTGTGAAAGCGATACTTTGAATAATTATCTGTGTTCGTTCCCTTTTGCCAGACCAGACACCTACTCCCACCCGCTTCTTAAAGAACTGCGAGGAGGTTGGTCTGTTCAATGAGCTGGCCAGCTCCTTCGATCAAGACGAAGATGAAAAGAGAGCTAAGAACTCTGTAAGAAAGATTTGGGGTCTATAATTCTGCCAATGTTTTCATCTGTGTTTGAATATGTGTTATAGCCTTTATGTATTATTATTATTATTAACAGAAACCAATGGAATCTCCAAAAAGACTCCCACACACTTTCTACTTCCTTCTTTCTTACATCAAGTATTGAAGTGAAAAATTATTGCTTTCAGAAATCCCTGCTTTGTGCATTTATCAGTATAATCTAAACAGTTGCATTTACTTATTTTAGATGTTTTTATTCAAATAGATAAGTGTGTTTTTTTGCACAAAATAGTGTTAATCTATTTTGTAGTTGTTAGGTCTGTGTGCTAAATACCAGCTTACCTTTTAGATGTAAAGTAGGCTGTTATCCTGGATAAGTCTTGTACACTAACTCTCTTTTTCTCTCTCACTTTCTCTGTCCTCCTCAGCTCCCTGCTCCCAACGCTGGGGCTGTGGACATGAGCATGCAGACAGCAGCAGACGTGAAAGTGAAAGAAGAGGAACCTGTAGAGGTTGACTCGTCCTCGGCACCAAGCAGCCCTGATTCTTACTCTGAAGATTCAGACAACTACAAGCCTCTGGTAAAAGGAAAGGTAGGACAGAATGGGAGGAGGAGGGATTACATGAGTGTATGTAGATGATGGTGGATCCTAAACTTCACTGCTATTCTCCAAGGACACACCACCCAGAAGTTCAGCCCCCACCCCGACTATTGTGCGTCCAGGTTCCCTCCAACTACACTTGGGCTTTGATGCCCTTCAGCCCACCATGCCGTCACCCACCTCTGTCATCACACAGACACCACCTTCCAATCGAACTCTGGGGTGAGTAAAGTATTTCTACTGACTTCTGATAACTACGTTAAACCTGATTTGCCTTATTTGCTGTAAAGTTCTAACTTCTTGGATTTTTTGCAATTACCTGAAAAATGTAATCTACCAAATAATTATGTATTTAGATACTTTCAGATTAGACACTGGGTCGGCCCCAGCTTGGCAGGCTTTCCATGTATTTTCCTAAATCTCTGTTTGAAAAGCAATAGCTTCGTGAATACTTGTACACTACAACGGGTCTGCCATTTGTGGTAAGCTCAGCTAAACACAGACAAATCCAATCTAACTAAGCTCTTATCTGGAACAATTTTGAAAACACATCATTAGTATAACTTCCAGACTTAATGTGAACCATAATACAAAATACTTCATATTACTCCCGGGGATAGCTGGGAAAAAGTGTGTTCTAGAAAGGACAAAGGCAGTGGTCGAAGGAATTAACATCTTATAATAACTCAGCTAATAACATCTTGTTTAGTGTAAGAAGGGAACCAGCAACGTATGAAAAAATCAAGGGGCTCTTCTCTGGCCTTACATCAACAATAAACCACCTTGGTTAGGTTAGTTGTTTGGGACTTAATTAAATGGGAATTCATATTTTTGTAATGTATCAACATGTAACATTAGAACCTCACACTTGATTGAATTTTGTTTTCCTCGCATTTTTTGGGGTTGTGTGTGGGGGTGTAGGGGGTACTTTCTTTTCCTGTTTGGCTTTTTTTGTAATCGTTTTTGTAAATTCCTATTTTGGTTCAGTAAAACACCTAAAAACCACACCATACACGTTTTGTGTAGTCCACATTTCCCATATTCTCTATAACACTATGTGGAAGCTCAATTATGTTGTGAGTGAACCCTTCAAACCTAGAATGCCATCATGTTTTTTTGTGGCTGCGCACTTTTATACATTTCCTCATCATTGATCAGACATGTATCGGAAAAAAACTTGTGTTGTATTTTTGACTGAGATTGGATCTACACTTAAGCTGTGAGGAGTATTTACAGTTAGGTCCATAAATATTTGGACATTGACACATTTTTCATTATTTTGGCTCTGTACACCACAACAATGGAGTTGTAATGAAAAAATCAAGATGTGCTTTAAGTGCAGACCTTCAGCTTTAATTTGAGGGTATTTACATCCAAATCAGGTGAACGGTGTAGGAATTACAACAAATTCAAATGTGTCCACCCTCTTTTTAAGGGACCAAAAGTAATTGGACAATTGGCTGATCAGCTGTTTCAAGGTCAGGTGTGTGTAATTCCCTCGATATTTCATTTACAAGGAGTAGATAAAAGGGTCTTGGGTTCATTTCAGGTGTGGTATTTGTGTTTGGAATCTGTTGCGGTCAACTTTCAATATGAAGTCCAAAGAGCTGTCACTATCAGTGAAGCAAGCCATCATTAGGCTGAAAAATCAAAACAAAACCATCAGAGAGATAGCAGACACATTAGGTGTGGCCAAATCAACTGTTTGGTACATTCTTAAGAAGAAAGAACGCACTGGTGAGCTCAGCTACACCAAAAGACCTGGAAGACCACAGAAGACAACTGTGGTGGATGACAGAAGAATCATTTCCCTGGTGAAGAAAAACCCCTTCACAACAGTTGGCCAGATCAAGAACACTCTCCAGGAGGTAGGTGTATCTGTGTCAAAGTCGAAAATCAAGAGAAGACTTCACCAGAGTAAATACAGAGGGTTCACCACAAGATGTAAACCATTGGTGAGCCTCAAAAACAGGAAGACCAGATTAGAGTTTGCCAAAAAACATCTAAAAGAGCCTGTACAGTTCTGGAAGAACATCCTATGGACAGATGAGACGAAGATAAACTTGTACCAGAATGATGGGAAGAGAAGAGTATGGAGAAGGAAAGGAACTGCTCATGATCCAAAGCATACCACCTCATCAGTGAAGCATGGTGGAGGTAGTGTTATGGCGTGGGCATGTATGGCTGCCAATGGAACTGGTTCCCTCGTATTTATTGATGATGTGACTGCTGACAAAAGTAGCAGGATGAATTCAGAAGTGTTTCGGGCAATATTATCTGCTCATATTCAGCCAAATGCTTCAGAACTCATTGGACGGCGCTTCACAGTGCAGATGGACAATGACCCGAAGCATATTGCGAAAGCAACCAAGGAGTTTTTTAAGGCAAAGAAGTGGAATGTTCTGCAATGGCCAAGTCAATCACCTGACCTGAATCCAATTGAGCATGCATTTCACTTGCTGAAGACAAAACTGAAGGGAAAATGCCCCAAGAACCAGCAGGAACTGAAGACGGTTGCAGTAGAGGCCTGGCAGAGCATCACCAGGGACGAAACCCAGCGTCTGGTGATGTCTATGGAATCCAGACTTCAGGCTGTCATTGACTGCAAAGGATTTTCAACAAAGTATTAAAAGTGACAATTAGATTTATGATTATATTAATTTGTCCAATTACTTTTGGTCCCTTAAAAAGAGGGTGGCCACATTTTAATTTGATGTAATTCCTACACCGTTCACCTGATTTGGATGTAAATACCCTCAAATTAAAGCTGAAAGTCTGCACTTAAAGCACATCTTGGTTTTTTCATTTCAACTCCATTGTTGTGGTGTACAGAGCCAAAATAATGAAAAATGTGTCAATGTCCAAATATTTATGGACCTAACTGTATGTATTTAAGTTCAGATTTTATGGGGTTGAAGTGGATCATTTTTTCCCAAAAGGTGATATTTGCTTTATTACAAAAACGTTGTAGTATAAAATTGTTATTTTTACAAACATGACTGAACTTCCTGTTTCTGCCTGTCTGCCTGTCTAGTTCGCCAACCAGCCACTACCCCATGATGATGCTTCCTTCTGGTCAGGCAGTGCCTGTGTTCCCTGGTCCAGGACAGATGCCCTCTGTCATAAATGTAAGGCAGAGCAACAGTCTAAATATGTTGAACGTCAATTTTATAACTAAGAAGTTGGTTCACGCTGTGAAAACATGTGTATTTGTGCATCTTATCTGGTCTCCAGCTGGTCCGACCCATGAGCATGGTACCCAACATTCCTGGAATCCCCGGTCCTCCTCTGGGAGGCAGCAGCAGTGGCTCTAACTCCCCTTCTGGCTACAGCATCCACTCAGAGGCCAAGATGGTCAGCACTAGATTAGCTCTCTATTTTTATCTCTTTATCTGTTCTTTTTGTCTTCACCTTCACCCTCCAGCCTTCCTCTGCATGGACTTAGTTTGTTCATCATATGACTTTTTACTGCAGTTACTTGTTTATTATGCCCTTAAGGCATACCAAACCAACATCAAAGAACTAGTGGCGACGAAAGCTGACTGTTGCGTCACCTCACGTGGCCTGTTTCTTCGCCAATAAATAGCACTTGAATGCACCGCAAAGACTACAGCCAACTAGTGCGTATGTTTTGCACCATGGATGTATAAAAAGAACTGGATACAGCTCTGGTCTTTTACGTATAAAATAACCCGGATCCTCCTCATCCATGGGCACATAGAGTATGCACACTAGCATTTCCTTTAATCTCCTAGTCTCGGTCTCATGAATAAAAGAAGTAAAATCGCGTTTTACCTTTAGGATCTAATTTTTTAAATAAGGTTTATTCAAGTGATTATACTGAGAAGTGGATTAATAAAAAAAAACAATTATACACTGATTCAGACGTCTCTTTCAAAACGTAAGTTTATGGGGGAAAGTATTTTTGGCCCAATGGCATCACGTGACGGACCGTGAAATTGTAATTCCACGGTTTCGCCACTATGTAAAATTAGCTTCCAAGCCTGACTCTTCCTGGGTGGGGACTTGTTCTGCCTCGGGGTCAGAGGATGTCACTCCATACCAGCAGGTGGCGGTAGTCTATATTTGTCATTCAAAAGGGGAAAACGGAAGCCCAAGGACTGCAGATATACAAGCAGTTGTTATGATACCTACATAAAACAAAGCAGAGTTTGCCTACAATCTTAATGCTTGCACACTTACGTACTTTTGAACTGATTCGCTTAAGATGGTCTCCACTGCCGATTCAACATTGCTGAATCGTCCACTAAGCTGCAGAGTAAGGCCAACTAATGCCAACAGAACGGACATACTGCACAAACTAGGGCCACAGATGCTCACCAACGGTGTTATTTAAACATCTGAGATCTTGCGGAAAACAGGCGTATTGCATGTGAACTGTGTAACTAACTGCTGAATACAGAACAAACATTTGTCACGAGAAAGCTTTCATCTCACGATGCGCCTGCTGTTATCAACAACTTCCTTTAGACCAGGGGTGTCAAACTCATTTTCACCCCGGGCCA
Organism: Cottus gobio; assembly: GCA_023566465.1. Lineage (NCBI taxonomy): Eukaryota > Metazoa > Chordata > Actinopteri > Perciformes > Cottidae > Cottus > Cottus gobio. The sequence continues at coordinate 14,299,859 of CM042215.1, read as the reverse complement.
CATGAGCATCATGGTTTGCCCCGAAAGGGCCTGTTGTAACTGTAACACTGTATAAATTGAACTACTACCGAACATAGTTAAATAACTGTCTTTGTATTGTTTATTCAACTGTAAAAATATTGTACATGCATTTATATAAATGGAAAAATATACGTAAGGAAATCTCTCTGTTATTATGACATAAATCCATTTAATTTAGGGTTAAGAAACCCACATTACTCAATCAAACTTAAAACAGAAGAGAATAACAAAGACAAAGATCAAACGCTCGTTGTTATATTAACTTTGTTCGAAGCTTTTTGTCACAGTTGAGAAGGACATAACTCTGGTCCAACAAATAATTGTGAGCAAATAAGAACATGCATGTAGTCTGGGGCGGTGGTTCTCCACTGGTCTGGCTGCACCATCACCCCTGATTGACACCCGAGATCCAAAGCGAGGAACATTTTCAACTTCTCAAATGGATTGAAAAGTGTTTGCAGTTTGAGCCTGAGAAAAAAAAAAAGCTAGTTCAAAATATTCCCTTTACACTCAATTAAAAACCCAAAAGTGCATCTTAAGGACACAAGGTAATACAACACACATAATCATTTCATAACTTCATCCTTTTATAACAGACTCAGCAGTGCTTTCATGCACAAACATAAAACACTGCTGCATTAAAAATAATTCCCTTCAAAATAAAAGCATATGATTAATTTCTTTACCCACTGAAAACGGGTCCGCGATGGTGATCATGCCTTTCAAGCCGTCGCAGGCCACAAAAAATGACGTGGCGGGTCTTGAGATTGACACCAGTGCTTTAGACTGTATTGATGATTAGTAACTAATGTTTTGTCAAAGTTGTTGTTGCTGATACTATAAATGAGTTGATGGGTTAAAGAGAGTCAACATATTCCACTCTAGGTAGATTGGGTTTGCAATGATGCTGCAGTGTTTCAATTTTAACATGAGATGAAAAAAAAAATGCTTTCTTTGCCTTTTTCAGTGATTAGATCTTTTCTGCGTTAATACTGTTGGTTTGGGCTGTGTATTCTAATGTGCTTGTTATTGATTTTGGTCATGCCATTGTTTTCCTGTAGCGTCTGAAGGCTGCACTGTCGCAGCAGAGCCCGTCAGGATACCATATGGGGATGATGGCCATGGGCGGCAGCCCCATGATACCTCAGAGGGCAGAGCAGAGCCAGCTGCTGGTCCAACATCCAGATGCTCCGTCACCTGCACAACCTCAGGTACACATTATGTTGTCTATAGTCAAGGACCTGACTGTAATGTCAATAACTATGTTACTAACATTTGGAAAATCCAGCAAAAGTAACTGTTGTCTTGTTTGATGTATAGCATATCATCTGTTGCATTTAAAGAAAATTGGGCTGTACTTCTTGTAGTGAGATGACTGTAATCTGCTCTGACTAAAATAATGAAACTATGACTCAAACTTCCCCTTTCTTCTATGTCTTTCTTCCGCTCCCCTCCCCTGTCTCTGTTTCCTTATTGCCCTGACCCGGTTCTCCCTCTAGGTATCTCCAGCACAACCTACAGGTGGGCGGCGGCGGCGGACGGCAGAAGATGACCCAGATGAACGGAGGCAGCGGTTTCTCGAGAGGAATCGGGCCGCTGCATCGCGCTGCAGACAGAAACGCAAACATTGGGTCAGCTCTCTAGAGAAGAAGGCTGAGGAGCTCTGCAACATGAACGTCTCGCTGTCGGTGAGTGGGCTGGGATGAAATTTGGCCTGTGGGAGGCCTGTGTTAGTTTGTGCATCGTCAGTCACTGTGCACAGTTCACAGGCTTTCTTGTTGTGGAAGTTTGTGAGGTGTTTACATCAGTTTCACATTGTTGAATTTACAGGATTTTAAAACGTGGCACCATATTTTACAACTTGTTTCACATATTTGTTTAATCCGGTGGTTGCAGGTTATTTTTTACACGGCATGACCACTTTTCCACTGCCAGCTGTACTGTAGTGGAAACCTCTTTACCCCTTTAGAGCTGAAAAACATTAAATATCCACTAGGGGAAAAGTTTGTTCTCTCTGTTTTTAATAATAGGATTTTTTATTTTGGGTCAACTGTAAGTCTAACTATGATATGAATTTTCTATGAATTATTGAAAAGTGTTGTAAGTCCTTATTTTCTTATCCTTTAGAATGAAGTGTCTCTGTTACGGAACGAGGTGGCTCATTTAAAGCAGCTGCTGCTAGCCCACAAGGACTGTCCTGTGACCAACCTACAGAAGAGGACTGCCTACTTAGGTGAACCTTTTTAAATCGATGCCATATTCCTCCTATGGTAGCCTCTTAGGTTTACTTTCTCACTCATAATTATTCAGGATAGAATTCTTAAATGGTGCACTGGGGTTACTGTTAAATGGTTATAACTGAAATGGTTTAGCCAGTCTAAGTATAAATCTGTGCTTGTGTCGTCTTCTTTCCTATGTAGCCGCAGAAGAGAGCATGAAAGACAGCTCAGAGCCTACAGGCTCCCCTGCCCCGGTGATCCAGCACAGCTCTTTGGCACACAGCCCCTCTGCAGGGCACAACGGCCTGAGCTCAAGGGCAGCAGCTGAGGCCATGGCTATGTCTGTTCTGGCAGGAATGGGCCAGCAGCAGAGGGCTGAGAGCGGACCCTCTCACATTATCATGGCTGCACAGTCTCAATCTGCTGCCAGATGATGAGCGATGCCACCACCGCCCAGACTTGGCTCACGATCATCACCCAGGGATAAAAAAGAGCAGCGGACCCCACTCCTAACTTTCCCCAACATAGAAGTCAAAATTTCTCATCTTCCCCATCAGCCTTCGCTGTGCTCCTCTGCTCTCTCTGACCCTCTTGTGAAGCCATCGCGCTGTGGCCTGAAGCTCAGCAGCAGCCTTCTGAGAATGGACTGAGACTTTTGAGAGAGCTTCCTGTTCACTTTGCCATAGACTACAGGGGCTGGACTCCAACCTCCCATCCTCGTTTCCCACTCTGTGCTTCCCTGCTCATCTCGCCTCACTGGACTGTAGGACTGCATCGCTCTGAGTGTATGTCGCCATGAACTTCCCATGTGGACCCGTGCACAGCTTCTAACACACTAGGTGTTCTGCATAAACATTCTCGATCAAATCAGATACCAAACAACACACAGGACTTTACACTGTTTTCAGCAGGGATTTGTGCCTTGTGCTCCTCGACTTGTTAGCCATGCACACACACACACACACACACCCACACATGCCATCGCAGCATACGTCCCTGAACATCCTTGGCTCCAAAATGCAGTAGTTGTCTAGACGTCAGTGACTCGTATCTCAAACACTCACTCAAACCTTTTGTAAATGGTTCCACCGTTTTTGGGGTTTGTCTTAACACGGACCTAAAAACCTTACCTCAATTACTCCCCTTTTATGATAAAATGAATAAACTGTGTGTGTGATAAGCTCTGTGCGTATATATTTATGTACATCACAACATAGCAGTTTTCCTACTCCTAAACGGATACGTTAATAGCTGGATTGTTAGCATGTGACTATGAGGGTGTTATGTTCTTGACACAGCTATGTGCAGCTATATACTTTTTTGTTATTAATTGGCACATTGTCCCAGATTAGACCACAGAACCAGAACCAAAATCCATTGGATTGACTTTGTACTATCTTAAATTAGTTTGTTTGAGCAACAGTTTTTTTCTGACCTGAAGGGAATTCAACCTCTCCCCTCCACCTTACTTTCCTCAGACAGTTTTGCTGTTTCTTGGTTTGTAAGTTGATGCCTTTTTCATTTTATATGAAACTATTCTAGTGACTGTGTTTCTCTGTGTGGGCCCTGGACTTACTGTAACTGTTATTTTCACACTTCTCAGGATGGTTGCACATCCTTGCTGCTCGTTGGAAGTGCGATGAACCCAGTCACCCTGCTCTTTACCAAACCTAAACTAAGCCATACTGACCACAAATCAGATCTCTGACTCTCCAAAGACCACCTTGTACTTGTTCTAGGGACAGGAAGTAAATAGCCTTACTGTTATTTTGTGACTTATAGTGACAAAATCTATAGTATATCCCTGCTTGTTACTTGCACTTACACTCAGTCTCACATACAGTGTCTGATCATTTTGCCTTAAGATCACATTGGTGCCTCCGATAACCCAAAAGAAACACGCAGATTTGCTCTATGGGAAAAACAGGGAGCCTGAGAAAAATGTATTTGTATCAATTTGTCAATTTCATCAAATAAAAATCTCATTGATTTTCGAGATTCCTCAAAGCCTTTAAAAGGAATGGTTAATTAAACCATTAGTCTCTTTTCAGTGACATAAGACGATCCCATACTTGCCTGTCATCTGGTGGAGAGACACAGCAAAGACATCTTCACTGGAAAAAGCTTTGAGGGAGAAAAAAGTTCAGATTTCTTTTGACTGTTAATGAATGGCTCCAATTCTTTATAAATCCAACCAAGATATTTTACCAAGATATTAGTATATTTTTTCATAAACACCTTAACAAGCCATTTGCTTTGCTTGTTTTACTTCTTGTATGTCTTTTGCTTTTCATTTGTCTGCCAGATGGGATATTTCTAAAACAAGATTTCTGTCCATTAACACGAGGGCATGTCTTTATGCACTAAAATAATGCAAGTTCATTGTTGCTTTGTGTTTCTGTTCTGTTCATTTAACGTTTTTGCAGTTATCTTGGTCTTTTACAGGGGTATTAGATCCTTTTTTAAAAACATTTTTTATCATGTTTCTCCCATCTGTACTGTACTCATCAATGGGAATGTGCCCGGCAACTTTAAAACCTTTCACCTTTGACTGAAACCTTTGTCCTACAGTCCCATGAGAGACCCCGACATTTCGTTGTACTTCAGAGCTGGCACTATATTCGGCTGGCAGTCCCTTATAGACGATTGTTCATATGAAATGAAAAGTCAAACTATATTTAGCTTTCATGTAATTCATGTCCTTGGCACCTTTTCTGTCTGTTTTTTCGGTTTTCTTGTGTTGTGTGCTATTTTCAGCACTATACAACCCTTGTCATAACGCTTCTGATTGTAATGATGAATATAGAAACTAATTTCTTTAACACAGAGATTTATTTTTTGTTTGTTTGTTTTTCTACAGAAAAATATCATTAGTCCTCTTTCAAAAAGTGATTTTGTTATATCTATAAAGATGAATTTGGTCGTGTCTTTTGACTGTCCTTCTAACTTATTTTTTAATTGGTCAACTAACAATGGTCACAACAGTCTTTTGGCATATTAATGGACCTAGAATTGTTGTGAAAAGAGCAATTTAATGAAAAATACAAAAAGCGAAAGTTGAATAGTATATGAATGGTTTTTCACACTCCCACTGTTGGACTGATAATTTCAAAAAAATGTCCTTGTACTGTACATATCTGTACTATATGAATATATTTACTTTTCCATGCATGTCCAAGTGGAATACTATGAACACTTACAGTGCTGCAGTTTTAATTAAAGAAACTACATACATAATGAACATTTACAAGTCTTTTTTGTTTGTTGTCAGTTTAGATTCACAACAGCAAAAATACATTATCTCTAAATTTGCTGTAATTTAAAACTGGAGGAATGCAGTTTTTGGTTAAAGAATGAATATGAAATAATATACTGTATGTTGGGACATTGTACTGTCTGCTTTGTTCATAATTGTCTGTACCCAGTGTTCATGTCTTTATAACTTTCATGATTATATTGTTACTTGTGAGAGAGGAGCAAAATAACTCATTGTAAGTACTATGGTTCCCTCACTACAATATGTATTGTAGCTTTATAGTAAGCTCTAAAATTCTTCAATTTTCTTTGAAGCATTTGAGGATACAGAGGCCATGTCCACCATGTAGCCTGGGGTTGTATTCTACAATTAAAAACATACACATATATAGACTGATTCTAGTTTTTTATTTTGCACTCAAAGTGCTTAAATTTGACAACTTGACCAAAACATAAATTGATACAGCAACTACTTTAAAGGTCCAATAGAGTAACAAGAGTTTTTCTCGCGTTCTCAGGTCTAAGGGCTGTATAAATACTGTGAAAGTATGCACACTGCCTGTATTCAGATTCAGGATTTACGTACGGTTCACATCTATACAATTAGGGGTGTCCCAACTAATTACTTACATAGTCGAAGCTTTATGTATCTATAGAAAAATAGTATCAACACATTATTGTCCGAGATACAATTCAGCCTACTAATGCTTGTTGTTTCAGAATAATGGACAGCACTTCTGTGCTGTTTATTTGATTGGTAGTCAGGCTCCTTACGTTGAATCAACAAATAGTCGACCAGGCCACCCCAATCTGCAATATTTATACCATTTCACGGTTTTTAATGTAAACATGCTGAATGTGTCTCAGTTTATTTGTGGTTGTAGTGTATCAGAATGACACCAGCTGACAGGATGCAAACATTGACCCCAGGGCTAATGTAGGGCAGCGTTTGAGGGAGAGGGTCAGACAGTGCGAGAAACAATTCAAGTTGTTTTTTTAAAGCACGTCAACATATTCTTGTAGAAAAACAAAATCCAACAACCTGTAAATGGGCATACGGTTCCTTTGACATAGAAAATGTGTTCTGAGTAGCGGTGGTGTGTATTTAGAGACTGGACTATTTTTTTTAATCCTTGCTATGGCCCTGCTTTTAAGTTGATGTGACACAGTAGCCTACAATTATGCTGTTATGTCAAGTTGGCTTTGAACCTTGTTGTCCTTATAAGACAATGTCCATGTTTCTTATAAGGAAAACAGGGTCGTAACTTTTTGTAAGCAGCCCTTAATTGCAGAGGAAGTGGTTGGAAGGGTATGTTTATTTTTTATAATGGTTACAGTCACGATGCCGTAAGTATTCTTACATGAACTAACTTGCAATTTAAAGTACTTCATCTCCAGTAGGATCAGGGTCAAATTTAACTGCTATGAGGCTAAAATTAGTATTTAAGTGTCCATCAGTTCCATAACAGCCTATTAGAACTATAAAATGATTAGTTCATTCATTGATCTGTCGATAGACTGAAAATGATTGTCCAACTACTGATTTTAAGCAAAGTGCACAATATTTACTGTTCCAGCTTCAACAAAATATGCGTTCATATATGCGTTCATATCTTGAAGATTGTGGACTTTTGATATGCGTTCTTCACTATTTTATGACATTTTATTTTTAAAAGATTTAAAGGAAATAATTGTCACATGAATAAACATTGGCATTAATCATCAGTCGCAGATCTACAACCTACGCATGCCATGTTACATTATATTATATTTGTTCCACTGCACCAGAGACCAACCAGTAGGCCCACTCCTATGCTGCAATAAGTGCTTCAGTTTAGATGTGTGTCCATTTCTTTGGGTGATAACTCGTGAAAACTCAAATGTGCAGTTAATCAAAGTACCACACAGTGAACCTGGTACTGTTTGGGGCCTCTGGGCAGTTGCCTGTTCTGCTTAGTTATTTCCTAATCCAGGTTTAAGTGGGATATTCCGGTAGTTTTTCCACCCTTGCAAGCCACAGCCTAGTTGTAAAAGTGGAAGAACCCTTACACATACTTGTATTATCTTGCCAGATGATAAAGTTGAACTTTTTTTTTTCTGTGGGTGAAACCTCTGGCATTCCACGAGGGGCCCAGGATCTCACCGGAAGAGAGCGTGAGGATAACATGATGACACTGAGCAGCGCTATTCAAGTAAAAGGTGTTACTGCCAGTGAGACGCCAGGGGGCGCAACCGTTTCGGTGCGTGTGTTTTCCTAGGATGCAGCGAACCAACGTGCAGGCGAGGTAAAGGCAGTCACGTGACCCCTCGTTGCCGTTGGTGAGTTTTCCCATTATGGCGGAGGGGCCAGCCGTGCGGATGGACCGTCTCTCCCACTCTGATGCTTGTTTTGTGTCTTGAGAGAGGGCGTTCTATTTTTTATTTTTCTACATTCAACCGCAACGGGCTGGTTCCTTTTCAACTAGACGGCTCTCGTGTTCATCGGCGAAGTCATGGCAAACCGCGGCGGGGATTTGTCCGCCCTGCCAAAAGAGGTTAGAGACCAACTGGCGGAGTTGGATCTGGAGCTGTCTGAAGGTAAAGGAGGGGAGGGGGCCGGTGGGCTGGGGGGAGATGCTACAGCATATTTTCAAGCTAGCTATGTGTCTCAGCTGTCTTGGTTAACCTAGCAGTTCCCTTCCCTTTATTCTACTTAACAGTTCATCATACTTGACTGAGGGCTCGCGTCTAAAGCTAGCTCATTTCGTGCTAGTACAGGATGTGGGCACGCAAGCTAGCAGTGCATGACAAGCAGCAGGAGGAAGAGAAAGGCTTCCATCCATTTCCTCGTGTCTGCTTTATCTCAAACCATTTAAAGCTAAACGTATATTTAGACATGTGTTTCTGAACCGCAACTCGTCATATGCTATCTTATTGTGTGTGTGTGTGTGTGTGTGTGTGTGTGTGTGTGTGTGTGTGTGTGTGTGTGTGTGTGTGTGTGTGTGTGTGTGTGTGTGTGTGTGTGTGTGTGTGTGTGTGTGTGTGTGTGTGTGTGTGTGTGTGTGTGTGTGTGTGTGTGTGTGTGTGTGTGTGGCCAGAGGCATGGTCTGGCTATCACTGTTTGACCTTATTCCTGTCATCTTGGTCATACTTTTCCACATGGTGGGGATTTGATTTTGATTCACCTGTGAACACTTGATGGCTTCCAGTTTGACATAATGTACTTGCCTTGTTCTTGGCATCCGTCTTCAGTTCTGTGCTGAAACAAATGTTTTATTGCAGTAAAAACTGTGAGTCACTGTGACTAGTGTTGCGATTTAATGACGAAGGCTTTTAGTCATCATTCACTCTGTTGTCATATGAAGATACAGACTGTTATGAATGACGGTCAGTAATTAACATAGTGTATGACTTCAGTGATCAACAAGATGTACACCTGTGTAAACCTGCTATAACTGGAATTATAGGTTTACCCGCGTGCGCCACTAATCATGGGTTTCACAACGCTCAATCTTGTTGACAAATTTTGTGCGATCTGTGTCAGATATTTGCTATGTTTGTTCTGCCCCTTGTGGATTTAGGTGGGTGATGGATGTGTCTATTTATTGTAGTTTGCAAATATCTCAACCATTCATTCATTCAAAGCATAGTGCAATCAACCCCTCCCCCAGGGCAGCTGTTACCCCCTGTCCTGCTTTACACCCATAGACACCCACTGTCACATCCCAATGACAGCATCCCCTTCTCCTCCTGCATGGCACCTGAGCTACATTCTTCCAGCTGAAGTGACGTGAGGTGGCGTCCTGTGTCGACCACGCTGATTGCTGTTTGGTTATTTTAGGAGTGTGATATGGTCTCTGAGACTGATACCCAGTATTTGATATGCATTTTTGCAAGACTCTTAATACAAATGCAGATTAAACATTTCAATCATGCCTGTAATAAGACCGTAAGATATGGTTTGTTTGCAATTCACAGTTTTATTACATGCCATATGTCCATAAAAGTATGAATGCATACGCTAATAATTAATGTTAAATCCAAGAATATAAGCGTGAGACCATTGATGCCTTTTTACAGCTAAAATTGAACGCTGATATATTGCTTTTGGGATGTTTCATCCCATTTATTACAAAAGATTTATACTTACAGGTGGACCATTTACCACAGTTACATCATAGCTTATATGATGTGATGTGTATTTGTGTAATTTAGATAGATGGATAGATAGTCATAATTTTTTCTGCTGTGATTTTGGCATATTGTTTATACATTATTTATACCGTAGTAACTATCCCTTTAGCATTTCTTGTAGTATTGTGGCCAATGTTATACATAAATGATCAGGACTATTTTATGACAACATTGAATTTGTATATGATTTTGTCCACCCCTTTGTTGATAAGCACATATTTTAGATTCCAACCAGTCACTGAGCGGCACTGATTTGCTGAAATGTGCTTGTGATGATAGATCACAGTGATAAACATTACTTTTGGTCACGCTCATGTGATAATGTAGTTGTGAACAGTAACTGTTCTACAAACTATTCCTTGTTGGTGCAGTCAAGTGCCAGGGAGAAACATATGAGACTTGAAGTTTGTGCTTTAATGCCACATTCACATTATCCTGCACATCCACCATGTTTACTCGTATGTTTTCCACATATTGGGTGCCTGACGACATAGCTGGTGAATGCTTTCTGGATTGCAGCCCACAAATATTGAATGTAGTTGAGTAAATGTTGTCTCAACTGGCAATGCTAGCAAAACATTTTAAGGTTTGCAATATTTTAAATTCATGTGCGTGTAAGCCAGCTAGCCCCTTTATGACTGGATGCATGCGGCATGTCATCACCTTGTAGGCCATTTTTCTGGGTCTATAACAAGCGCTCCTCTGAACCAAATGGAAATGCCTGTTCCTGCGTTGCTTGAATAAGAACACAGGCCTGCCAAATGGCCTCTTACAAAACAACCCAGTTCTGCTAGCTCCCTGTGACCATGGGGACACAATGAAGACCATTCAGCTGGTCTGAGCTGCCGTGGCCAGGAGCTCTGCTGCCATTTAGGCCATTCAGCTGAACCCGGTCTTTGTGTGCACGTTGGAATGAGCTGCCTTAATAGGAAGCGTAGGGAGGGGCTGGTGACTGGTCATACTTGAGAAGATGACGTGTAGTGTGTGTACTACTGAGGGGAGTGGTTCACCATTCTCACTGGGCAATCTCTCAGCTGAGCCAGCCAGGGGTAAAAGGTCATGTCTGATTCTTCCCTTGAACCAGCCTACCTGGTTGACATCCCGCACCATGTGTCAGTCATATTGGTCTAATGTGGCTGACACAAGCAAGATTCAACACGGATCTGTTTTTTCGTCGGTGACTTAGTAGCTGGTGGTCATGGGCAAGATGCCATTTTGACATTAAAATACAACTTAAAGGACTGGAAATCCCCACGCCCCCCCCAACTCTTCTATGTGGTTAAAAGACCTGGTGTTCTTTTTAAAATTGGAAAAATGACGTTCTCGCTGCGGGGACATCCTGAGAAATTCAGATCTACTTGGGGTCCGATCATAGAATTCTTTGATAAATTGAAGACGCTTTCATTAGTTTCATAAGCTATTTCTGTGCCCTTGGACGGTTCTATTTTATATTTTGTTATCTTGACACTGTTATAGGAATTAATGCCAATAGTTTACAACTTCTAAAACTCATTACCCGTTTCTGTTTGTCGGTACTACCCTCCTACACCGTTTTATTTTTTAAATCTTTACTTTTGTGTATACTTGAGTTGTTAATACTGTAATGTGCCTTTTGACAATTGAGGCAGTGCGATTTGGTCTGTGTTAGGGCAATATATAACTGTGCACTCTGTGCTTTTGAGAATAAACATAATAAAAAATTAAAAAATACAACTTAAAATTAAGTCGGAACTTTTAAAACAACTTAAAGAACTTGATTGTCTATTGTTTTTGAACTGATACAGTTTTCCTCTTTGTTTGCATCTGGGATCAGTATGTGCAGACGGAGAGAACAGATTATTGCCAGTTGCTTCCTTTCTAGGCCAGTCATCTAGTTAACCAGCAAGCCAGCTTTCAGATGCAACAGAAGCAGGCTTGGGTTAGTTTTGTATTAAGAGCGAGGGCTTACAGCAGAGGATGACAGCACAGATATGGACCCAGTATGTACCAGCCATCCATCTTCCTGACCCTAGCCACCAGTGATTACGTGCAGGACATAGCCTGATGGATCCTTGAGGAACACTATCCTCCCAACAAGGGAGGAAGACTGAGAATGGATATATTTTAACTCTCCCTATTACCAGGATACGCAGCAAACTGTTGTTTTGGTAAATAGTCAGTCAAAGTGCTTATTGTGAGACAGATTTCAGACGTGCGATATACTTCCTCAAACTGAAGCTCATGTGGTGCAGAGCTCTGGTTTATAAGGCGGAGGTCTAGCCCGTCACGAAAAGAGGAATAAAGGCCTCTCACATTGATTGAAATAGTTTTCTTGAATTCAAATACGTTCACAGCGTTTGGCTCTTGCAGGCCTGATACATCATGCTTTGTTAACAGCTCTACCAAATGTTAGAGCACTTCACTTGCAAATATATACAACTGGGCAATATGTTAAAGATGTACATTGTTAGAGTTACCGCATTATCTCAACAATATCTTCACAATAACTTGTCTGATTAAAGACTGTTAATATGTATTTCATTTCTTTTCACTTTATTGGATAATTGACCATGGTCGAGAGAGACTGGAAACAAGGGGAGAGGCATGGGGACGATGACATGCAACAAATGTCCCCAGACAAAGCAAATCGGGAACATTGCAGTTACAGACTACTTGACTACTTCCTGTGTTTAAAGTGTTTTTCTGGAACACAATGTTGTAATAAAAAAAAAAGGATGTCTTGTGCATTTAGACATAGCAACAACTGTAAAAATAACACTGCCTGTGAAACACAATTCCTTCTTGTTTTGTAACAAAATTATTTTAAAGATTGTTGATAAACATCAAAATTGATGTATTGCCCATGTCTTATTGCAAGACAACTTCAAACTTACCACTATAATTTCTCCCTGTATTTAAATGAGCTTTGAGCAGTGTGTTATTTCTCTTTCATAGAGAAATATAGATATTTGCAAAGTTTATGCTTCTGTTGGCGCCCAATAGGTCAGCATCGAAAATGGGCAAATCATCTTCCTCGTACCTGCGGTGCCAAGGCCTTAGGTCCAAGCAGATGGTTGTGTACTTTTGGCAAAGGTCTTTCCTAATGTGTGTTAGTGTGTGTGTTTGCACGTTCAAATGTGTGTTTGCCTGTGTTATAATACTGTTATACTGTGAATAGTTAATGATGGCTGCGTTCCCTTTTCCTCCTCCAGACCTGTTGTAGTCTGAATTATTCACATGTTCTCATTAAATATCAGGACACAGCGTGTTGTGTGTGTGTGTGTGTGTGTGGTTAGTAGGCGCCACCTTTTTACGCTTCCCAGGTAGAAGTTGAGGCAACCGGCCTGCTTTAGTGCAAAGAGATGTATTGACATCCCACTCATCAACCCTCCAGACCTGCACACCTTTTTCTACTGTAGAATATGCTCAACTTGTTGAACTAGCTCACATGTGATGTCAGGCAGGGCTTGGCAATATATTGTCACAATATTGGCCCCACTGTCAGGACTTGTGTGTTACTGCGCTAATGAAGTCTGAGAAGACACAAGGAAGTTATGAAATAGTGGGATAGTGTCTGTAGAGTGCCTTGGTTAAAGCACCTGCATGAACAAGCATCCTCACTGAAATGGTGCTGACCTTGTGCTCTGACCTACCTGTGGAGGTGGGCAAGTTCATGTTTTAATTACCTTTAGTCTATGAATATAAGTTCACTTTACACTCAACATTATCATCATCTATTAATGTGATATTGTAGCCTACTTGCGTATCTTACGGTTTGTTGAAAGACAGTCTAGGCAGGCCTTTCTCCTGCCTGCTGTAAATCCGTGAGTCACTACAATTAGGCGTGTCCTCTTCTCCAGGGCACATCCATCCGCCACAAAGTGAGAGAACCGGTTTTAGCCTCCTGTCTCACAGGGCTGTTTACTCAGTTTGTGGCAAACTGTGACTCATCATAAGTGAAGAATGACTGGGGATTTTGTGATATCCTTTCTCCCAGTTTGTACAACAACCTCCTTCATTGACCTACCTGTAATCTCAGCTGGGCTAACAGTGACGCTGTAGCTCCTCCATGACGTTGCATTGCACAATTACGCTGATCTTTTGAGGCCTGCAGTCCTTTAGTCAGGGGCCCAGGCTGTGACACACCAGACAATGTTGACTGATTCACACTCTGATTTATGGCCTCATAGGCTAAATGATGAACTCATTGATAGTAAAACAGAAATCTTGTTGTGTCCTTTGTTGTTGTCAGACTGTGGGAGCCGATGTAGAGTCCCTCCAATGTATTGCCAGGCTATCCACTCTCTGGCGGCCCATGTGACTGTGCTAATGCTGAAGAATGCTCTTGTGAATATAAATAGACCTGGCTGGCAAGACAAATTCACTTTCATGCCTCAGGAGGAGAAAACAAGCATCTCTTTGACACAAAAGCGCCGCCATTATTGCAGTGGAGGCCACCCTCTCAAAGTCCCAAGGAGTCGGTCCTAATTGTGTGCATTTCTTTCTCGCTGATGCTAATGCTCCTGGCTTGTAGACACCAGCCAGTAGCAAACACTTGCACATCCAACCACTAGATGCTTGGCTGCTACATGTGGGTCACTGTTACGTCCATGGGTTGTGTGGGAAATACCGCGGCCTCATGAGAACTGACCTTCTCAGGCCAATCAGCCGGCTGTCTGACCCATGGAGAAAGTTGCTATAGCTCTGCTAATTGTTAAAGCAGCATGCCAGTGCTTTTAGATGTTTTAGCATGCTGCCTGTGTATACTTAACACTATTACTAATGAAATGATGCTATGAGTTTATGTACTTTGAAGTGAATATTTGGTCATTATATTGTTATGTGGTACAGGTGAAGGTAAGGAGTGTTAACAACCTTATCTGCCTATGATAAACAGGTTTCTACCAGCAGCTGTTGTGTAAAATCAGTTGTATTGGGTATAGCTTTTCACCAAATTGCCTCAAAGTGTGAATAACAGAAAACATTAGCTTTAAGCATACAGTTTCCCTTTCTTATCTATAGCAGGTATATTAAATTTGTACTGCGCCCTGGCTTGTGGAATAAACTAGCAAAAAAAGCATCCATTCTGTTCACTAATGTCTCTCATGCCATTGAGCAGTTCAAATGTATCTGTAAATGTTAACATGGTTTATATTGGATTTAGAACGGAGGGGTCCTGTAAAGGAGGCTAAAAGGACTTTTCTGATATTTGGGTCATTAAAGACATTGTTTTTCCTTTTAGTGATAACACGTTAGTAACAATGATCTGTAACTGTGGTTTGGTATATTAACTCTAAAAATGACCAGAGCTCTGACCATAAACCTGTCTCTTATTTGGGCTTTTCCGCTGATCAGCCACAGCTGATCATTATAGCCTTTGTAGAACACGGGGTATTTTCTCAGCAGCTGGTCAGTTTCTATATATGAAAGCGCAGGCCTGCGTCACAGGAAGAGCTGATGGGAAACCAGAGCTCAGGGCTAAAGCAGTCCTGCTGTATATGTACAATAAAAGTTTCCAAAAGGTCAACCGCTTTCTCCGTCGGTCACTCATTGGGCAGTTGTAGTTTTTTTTCTTTTGGATTCGTGCCTTATATTCAAATAGTTCTCTTCCTTATTCTTGTGCAGAGCCAAAGGGTTATCGAAAATAATACCAGTGAGTAGGAGTCCTCAGGAAGCCCCTCAACGAGCTGATGTCTATCTCCCCTCTTGGCCCCTCAGAACACATTGTGCTGGAGCTTGGCTTCAAGTCAAAGGCCCCTTTAATTCAACTCCCCAGAGAAAGATGTAAAACAAATGCCATGAAAACACATCGAATGGGTCAGGCTTCAACCTCTTAATCCTCAACTGTCAATGGCACAGGCAATGTTGTATGTATTGGATGTTCATAGCCTTAAATGGACATATTAGGTTAATATTTAGAATCACAGATACAGTTCTGGCCAGACTGGCCTCAGTCAGTTCCTGAAGATTTGCTTTTTGAGATTGGTTATTTGCTGTTAAGTGTGTTCTGTGTAGTCATTACTGTTATGAGTATTGGACTAGCTTTTGTAATGCTAGCATTGAATTAGACTCTGTTTAGATGGTTTGTGGAGCTAAAGATAATCCAGTAGTGACAATATATCAACACAGTGTTTTTCACACTCCTGTATCAGTGGGAGGCCTTCGACAGTAGGTGCACGTCGTGCTACATGCTCCCACATGTGGTGACCACACGCGGATGACTGTTGTCTGGATGTTATTCAAATCACCTGGCTGTGATTGTGATGAAACAGACTTTAGATTTAAAGTTATGTCCTAAGATTATCCCACAAAACTTTCTCTTGCGACTGTGTGATGACATCAAGTGAGAATGTAATGTCAGACTACAAAACTATGTTCATACTGTACTTGTTGAACGTTTACAATTTGAAATAGCATTTTTACATAATTTTCTAAGATATCTCTGCCATTTTGGACTTGTGTTTACATGGAAAGTGTTGAGGGCGACTGCATTCCACCTAAAAACACATGGCGATCATTTATTAGTATTTTTACAGTTCTGTTTTTGGTGGCTAAGCTCTGGCGATGGGGTTTTCAAATGCACCTGCATTATTGAAGATGCATTTCTTTAAGTTGTCAGGATCAAACCAGTTTTAATGGCTGCACTTCTAAGTCTCCCACTTTTCCTTCAGTCAGCACTCCTCCATCTGATCCCCTCACCTGCCTGTGTTGTGGTGAGTAGCTTGTTGCTAACACTGCCTCACTAACATTCCCCTGTGACCTTGCACCTTCACTTTCACGTGAAGTGACATGCTTTCACTGACGCAAAGGTTTTTGTATTTTAGACCTCTGACAGTCCTGTTTCACACCACATTTTCTTTTACACTTGCTGAACATTCAGGCCATCATTTTAAGAGCGCCGATAGATGCCCTTCATGATGACAGGCTGTTTAATGACTGTGAGCTGTGGGTGGTGGGAGGTCAGGACCGTGAGCTGTCCACAGAGTGGGACACAGGCAATAAGCCAGCTGTAGCCTCAACACCTCGGGATCTGAGTGTTTCTCACAGGTCACCCCTTTCTTGTGAGCTTTTAATAGTGATTTAATGAGTCAGCTGCCGGGTTAACATTCCTATTATATTAACGTCCTATTTTAACCCATCATCCATGAGCAATAAAGCAGTCATGGAGCATCTTTGGTGCATATGTTTTCTAGAGATGAAACAGAGAGGGGCTGTTACTAAGCCAAGCTCAGTTTGTATGGCAAGTGTTTGGCGAAATATTGTCTAGTGTACTCACGGAACCACATGTGGACAACAGAACAGACAGATGTCAGTTCAGTTGATGTAGATGTCTCAGTAAACCTCAGGTCAGGTCTGTTGCACACGTCTAACCCTTGTATCTCTGAACTACAACACCACCACAGTGACACTCAATACCTCTGACTCATTACACTCTGGTTACCAGTAAAGCTGAAACACTGGTCTGTCATGCAGGTAACCAGCCAGGATACCCTGGCCTGAATAAGTGTCTACTTTGTTTTTCCTGTTCTTTGCAGTGCAATGAATGAAGACAGTCAACCTACTGACCTGGTTAATCTGCCATCCACGAGCTAGAAGAAGAGGAAATGACAAAATGTCAATGTATGGAATGCATAGGCCTTTTTCACACAAAAAAAGCACAAGTGTTACTAATAATATCAATTTTGACTACTTAATCGTATTAATTACAGCTGTGCTTTAACCACTATGGTGGAGACAGATAATGGCCCATAGCTGGAATCAAACCCAGGACATTGCAGTTATGTATATGACATGCACTATAACCACACAGCTACTAATTATTACATTACATTACATTTAGCTGACGCTTTTATCCAAAGCGACTTACAATAAGTGCATCAGAACAACAAGAATCCAGAAGGTACAATTTCATCAATAAAGTTCAACTAAAAAGTGCTATCAATAAGAGCCATTCCAGTGCTACTAAAGTGCTACTACGGTGCTACTTTCTTTATTCAAGATATAGTCGAAAAAGATGTGTTTTTAGTTTGCGATGGAAGATGTAGAGAATTTCTGCTGTCCTGATGTCACTTGGGAGCTCATTTCAACATTGTTTTGTTTTTCCCATTTTGGCCTCTCACTTCAGGTAGTCTCGCTCACATTTGCGCCCACAGTACAACAACAAACATGCAACCTGCTAGCTAACAGCTCTTTGAGGTTGTAGTGTGATTAAAGACTGAAGAATGAAATACGTTTACTGGTACCACTTGTGGCTGTCCGACCTCAGTTGTCTGACGTCAGCTATGAACCATCTGCAGTTGCTCACCAGTCTTATCACTTTGATGAAGTGATGTGCTCTGAGTTTCTATAAAACAGCTTCTCACTGCCAAGGTTGTACAGCATGCCTGTTGTTGGGAAATACTGTGACCCAAATCAGTGTGTGGAAGTCTATTAAAAGATGAGCAGCACTGATGAGAGGTGATTGTCAAATTTGGATGAAAGGTAAATTAAGGAGTCGGTAATCAGTGATATGGCTTGGATTATGGAGGACATTTTTAGTTTGGGTTTCTCAAAGCTGTTCCTGAACCCCTGCTCAAAACTCCACTATAGTCACACAGCTGGCTCAATAGTGCCTTCTTGGACAATATGAAATGCACAATGCAATATTGGAGGAAGTAGGGCAGTGCTCAGTCTGCACTCAAACAGAATATGAATGCTTTAAAAGCTTGGACGAACATTAGTTTTATTTCTTTGGCAAAAACAACTTCAGGATGCTAAATGTCCAGTCTGATTGCTCGATGTTTCTTTCGGTTTGTGGATAGAGCCTTATTTTTATTTGAATCCTCGTGGGACCAACACAATTGAGCTGAAGTGTTTTCATCCCGTACAGGAAGGTCTGATTTGATGAAACGATTAGGTATTTGAGTTGGAGTTTGGATGTAAAATTGTCCAGCAAGCGTGTCGGTGTGCTTGTTTGCTTTACATTTGTCTTCCAATGATGAAGGCGTTTGTTAAGGCTTGGCTGAAGGAATATGTGATAGTTTCACATTCAGGGCACTAACACAGGGACTTTGATGTGTTATGTACTTGTGAGTCTTTGTTTTTATCTTTCACTTAGTTTCCTCTGAGCTCTACCTCGCCGCTTTCATACCAGTGCCTCTGGCATGGTTTCACTTTAAGTTTTCGATTCTCTTCACACCTTTTGTTACACCCTTTATGCTGCTCACTCCATTAACTCATTGTCTTCTGTAATGGCGAACACAGGTGTTACACATCTTTGATTGTAAGCTGTTACATCACATTGGAGTTTTTCCACTTGAACCAATCCGTGCTTACATTTAGATCTCAGTCTGCTTATTCTTCTCTTTAAGGTTTTCACAAGAAATTCCCTGGCTATTAAAAGGGGCAGTAATATGATCTGCCACACTAGCACGTAGTAAAAAATGAGTGCTCAGCAACAGATAGACTAAAGAGAAATTATCCAATATGCCAGTTACTCAAACTCCTCATCATATGTATCATACCACAAAAACAAAACGATATATATTTTTTTATATCAGCATATGTCCCAGTTGATAAGATAGAGAAAACAAATTATCTTGTTCGTCTTTATGACAAACCGTATGACTGAATGTAAGTTTGGAGATTCAACTGGGACAGTCGCTGCCACCTACTTTATCAGATATTTAAATTCTTTGGAAAAACATAGTTTTGTATTGACCTGCTAAAGGATCTGACGGAAGAAGTTTGAGTGAACCGGAATAAATACATGTTTCCCAGCCTTACTCAATCATGATTTGACAGTTCAGTTAACTCCAAAGACCTGATGACTCCTCTGTTTACGCAACCAAATACTAACCACTTCCACTGGAGATTCTGTCTAGAGAAATTACACACCCTCTGCCTTTTTCTCAGCTGGACGGCAGATTTCTTCTTCCATCTTGAGATTACTTCATCCTCTTTGTCTGCCTGAAAACCCCCACATAGACTAACTGGGTCCCAGAGGAATTGTAGTCCTGCTTTGGAGTGGAAAACATTGGTCCTGGAGTCGAGAGGCCTTTGTTTAAATGTTTCAATCTCTTTCCAGGCATGAACAAATTACCCCCTTGACTGGGAACTGATTGTTGCTGATATTTGATAACTGGGATTTAGCTGCTGAGTCCCTACAGACTTTGATCTGAGAGTTATACACAGTCAAGTGTGTGGATGGATGCCAATGCAGTTGTCTGGTCATTTTCAAACAACCAACAGAATACAGATGATTCCCATTATTTATTTGATTTATTATACTAAATAAAGTTCCATAGTGCAAAGTAGGGAAAACATGATTAATGAAGAAATATGTCTGTACTGTGAGGATGGCAGTTGACAAAGCAAGTCTTAAAATGCGTACAACCTGATCAAACCAGTGTGTTCACAGTGGGACTCCAACTAATTAAATCAGACATGAGAATTCAAATCTGGGGTATGTGATTTTACTCTTTGTCTTGTTATCCAACTGCTTTTGTTTAAGAGCATGAGCTGTGGAAATACGCTTAGCATCCACTGAAACTAATGTCCAGGTGCCATTAAATGGCCTTGGTGTCAGGCTCGTTCATTTGCATTTCCTTCTGAGTGCTATTTACCCGTGTCCTCAGCACAGTCTGCCTGTTTTTGTGTTTCTGCTCTATAAATAAGATCCTGTGGGTGACGTTGGTTCCTCTCTCAGCCCCTGTGTTTATGTGTGTTGTGGGATGTAAATGTACTGTGACTGTTCGTGTGAGAATTTCTGTTTGTGGTTTTGCTCTGTATTTTCTCGCTGCCATGTTCTCACCAACACCATACTGGAGACTAGCTGTCTTTTGTTGGTATCTATTTCCCGTGAGATTGAGTTGTAACACTGTTACATCTCATCTCATTTACTATCAGACAATGAACCACTGATAAACAAAAGTCGGCTTTGTGCAGATCGAACCAGTATCGCTGGCTAAAAAACCGACGATGATCTCACAGAGTTAGAAAATAGATTCGGACATTTTTGTCATATCTCCTTTTGAACACACATGTCCACACACATGTCCAGACGGAGGGATGTAATCTGTTAGGTTAGATGTAATATCAGATTACAGATAAGGATAAAACCCAAAATGTGAACACTGGATGATTCTCACAACATGAAAGGGAGGTTTTATTTATCCGTATTTGTAGTCGAGGTAGTTATTCTCATTGACTTGCGTGTGTTTGTGTCAGTCATGTGTTTGTCAGTGACCTGTGTGGGCCTGCAGGGAGAGGAACTGATACTATGAGGCAAGAGGAAGTCGTGGGTGACAGAAACAGTCATGTTGCTTCTCACCAGAGCTGGATGCCACCAGACTAAGCTGACCACAGTAATTACAGGGCTCCAGTTGGGGGGATAAATCTGTGTGTGTAAGGAGGTTGCAGTGGGCTGTGTTTGCAAATCTAACAGAAAACGACAGAAACCGTATTTAATAAGATAAATTACAAGTGTTGTTGCCACATCCTCAACTGACAAGTGGAAAACCGGCTCACTGTCTTTTGTTCTTTTGCGTTCTTAGTGTTGTTGAGGGTGCTGGGAGGCTAATTTTGAAGTCATTTTGTACCCCCCACTCATCCACCAACCTGCCCAACACACACAGGAACAATCAGATTAAAGTCCGTAAACTACAGCAAAGGTACACTCATTGTGTGTCCGTGTGTGTGGGGCAGGTTGGTGGATGAGCAGATGTTAATTACAGTCTACACTCCCTCCGGTCTGCTGGCATCAACTAAGAGCTCATAATTCGGTCAATGAAGGACACATTAACCCAGCAGTGACCTCTGACTGTTGTTGAGACCCCAGGAAACTGAGCCGCCTCCTCGTTTATATCATTTTGGTGCACTGTTGGGAGAGTTTTCTTCGTCTGGTCCCTGGGTTGCTGGCATTCATATACTGCCATATTCATCTATAACCCAGGGTGCTTCCGCTAAAATTTAAAAACAACTAAAGGCTCTTTCACTCTTGCTTTTTCTAATTGCTAGTGGGCTTTTAATGCATGAAAATGTGCTCTGACCACAAAACAAATGGAACATTTGGCATGAAGTAGTGCTTCACTTAGCCTTTCAGGCAGAGGAGCATTTTCCAAAATTAAAAAAAAAAAATTCACGCGCCAAGTCATATCAGTTAAGAAGTAAAAGGAATGTTGCGTCGCAGTATTGAAGTTGGCAGCAGGTGTTACTCTGATTGAAAGAATAGCCGGAAAGCACTCTGGCTTTGTTGTTGGAGTTTTATGACGACGTCTGAGACTTCCACCAAAGTGCTGTTTGCTGATAGTGGCAGCTGGAATTAAACCGTTTGTTCAGATTATTAACCCCAATCCAAACAGTCCTTTCAAGTCCTCTTCAATTTCTAATATTTATTTCACACATTGCTGAATGACCTGGAGGTTTTAGGTGCTTCGGGTGAGGATTTGTCCCAGTTCATTTGAGTTTCATTGTGCATTCCCCTCACACAGCACGTGCATATAACCATAACTTCAGTCTTTCCTTTCCAGTCCTCTCTGACTGTGTGCTGTTCATTACTCATCATTTATTCACCGTTGATGTGGGTTTGTGTTTCTCTTTAGGTTTGTTTGAGAAGACCAAATATTTAGTTAATTGCTAATAATGACCTCAGAAACAGCATTTTATTTAGGGCTGCAACTAACGATTATTTTAATAATCGATTAATCTGTCGATTATTTTTTCGATGAATCGGATAAAAAACAAAAGCATTACTTTCCAACCCTTTATTCAAAAACAGAACTGACGGTGCAAAAATCTTCAGAAAGTGCACAAACAGGTTGCTCCTTGAACATCCCTGAGCTGTTAAAGTAATAATAATTAAAAAAATAATAGACTAACACAAACATACACATGTATGCTTTATATCTGCCAAATATATAGGCTTTTATTAAATAAAGTGCACAAAACATTTTGCACAACATTTTGTTTAAAGGGACCTGAGCTGTCAGAACAATAAATAACTTATAAAAAATAAAGAAAAATACTAATCAGAAAACTTAACAGGATTTGTTTGAACGTCAGAACTGGTTCTCTACACTACACTCAGATACACACACTCAAACTCTCACAGACGCACGCACATACAAACCCACAGACGCGCGCACGCACACTCAAACACGCACAGACGCACGCCACTCACAGACGCACACACATACAAACACACACTCACAGACGCGCACACTCACAGACGCACACACACACACACACACACACACACACACTCACTCACTCACTCACTCACAGAAGCGCGCACACACACACTCTCTCTCTCTCTCTCTCTCACTCCCTTTGTTCAGACACATTGTTCTTACGAGCTAACGCTAACTTGTCAAGCTAACGAGTAAACGGCAGAAAGCTGCTGGAGGGACGTTACGTCTTCACTTCAAAACGGAACACAACCTGCCGACTAGCCGCAGCACCGGAGCCTCAACCGGAAGTGCCTCTACTAGCTGCCTGTTGAACGGCCTTGCCTCCGCGATGTGTTTCAGTCAACGTTACGGTCTCAGCTGGTCTCTCCTCGACCTCCGCTCTGCTCCGCGCTCAACTCAACTTTTCTTTTCATACTCAAACATCTCCGTGACTTATTGAGTGGCGTAATAATCGCGCGACACAACGAATCGATAATGAAATTCGTTTCCAACGCTTTTAATAATCGAATTTTATCGATTCGTTGTTGCAGCCCTAATTTTATTATCACTTATTTCAGTGATTTTCAACCACTGTGCCGCGGCACACCAGTGTGCCGTGAGAGATCGTCAGGTGTGCCGTGGGGAAATGTCCAATTTCACTTAATTGGTCCAAAAAATATTATTTGGTTGCCTCAAATAATTTGCCATTGTAGAGCGTCTGAGCCTGCAATATAGTGGCTGGCCTAGCAATGAAATACTCTTCCATGGCAGTAGGTAGCGCAATAATTACCAACCATACATGCTGTATTATGCTACAATGTGACATTTTGTAACGTTTTGGGTTGTTGGTGTGCCGCAGAAAATGTGCCTCGGCTCAAAAAAGGTTGAAAAACACTGACTTATTTGATTCAACATATCAGCTGCTTGGAAACAACTATCAAGATAAGATATATTTGATGGCCTCAAGCATCACCATGAAATGTAATGTAATCACGGTGAGCGAACACATGAGCTGCAGAAAAACTAAATGCTGTAAGAGGCTGGAGAATGCCAGTGCAGATTAAAACTGGCCTCTAATGCCTGGATACACGACTTGTACTGAAAAATCCCTCTACATCATAGTGTGGCTCGATGATAATTATTGGTGTGACTGAGAATGCTCTTTATGTGTGTATCCCCTCTGTGACCCTCTGCTGTCAGCTGTGAGAGGATCAGCCTTCTATATGGCCTTTCCCCAGGTCAGAGGTCAACAGCAGCAGTTTAAAGGACGTGTCATCTTGACTTGGATGAGCTCTGAAACAGCCCCATTAGTCGGCCTGTTTACACAACCAGCTTGATGAAGACAAACTTTAACGCCTGGGTGACAGGAGGAAGGATTATGATGAATGCTTACAGAGAGTAGATGACCTTTGTCACTGAATGCATACATCTAAGAGACACTTTAACACACAACCTGCCTCTACTATTACTACAATGTTGAGCAGGTCCAGCATATGCCTGGACAACAAAACGCACATGATTCTGGTTTGACACACTGACACACATCTCACAGAAGGCTTGTAATGCAACTCTGCTATGGCTCAGTTAGCATTCACTCCTCTGTGGACTGTAGCACCCCTTGACCTGCAATAGCTGTGTATTCTCACATGTACGCACACAAATATTTTGCTTCCTGCACCTCAGAGGAGCTTTTGGCCAATGGGCTAGCTTTCCTGGCCAGTTGGCCCTCTCTTTTAGCATGATGTTCTCCAATCAGCACATTCCTCCTTCTCTAGACAGACACAGGGAGATGATTTTGGCAGCACATACACAGGGTGGGGTAACGCTCATATCCTGTCCCCTGACCTCAGATCACGCACGCATGCACGCATGCACACACGCACATACACACTTTACTGTTTTGCAAATGCTCGCACTCAAAACACCACATTCTTGCTCTCAAAACATACAGCTTTTCCTCTGTTTTGAAGCAGCTGTCACAGTCAGTCTTTCAACCCAGAGCCCTCTGTGTCTCTGCCCACTGCCAGCTACAAAGCCAGTGTGGTCGTGCCAGTCCACGCCTGTTGTTATGCCCTCACACTAACACAGACTCTTCTCTGTCTGTGTTAATGACCCTCCCTCCCTCCATCTTTCCATCCATCCCTTCCTCCCTCCGGGCACCACTTGGGCACCAGGACTAGGCTTGACAGTACCCCATCTCCAACAACACTGATGTTTCAGTCCACCACAATCAGTCTGCTGCTGATTGCTGTATTTGCATGTATGTCTGTCTGTGAGTGTTTTCCTAGCCTGTAGCGTGTGCCTAAGAGAAGGACAAACACAGACAGAGTAATCGTAACGGACATTTGCTGCTGTGTTTTTCATCCCAAGTATATTTAAGGCCAGTGTGTGTATCCAGGCATGAAGTCGGAGCGGATTTCTGGCCACCCCAGTTGAACTTTCTTATGCAGAGAGTTATGCCGGTTAACCACCGCTTCACCCGGCTTTATCTTAAATAAGGTGCTTGTAGAATACGCACACTTAAATCTATGCGTAGATTTAAATCTATGCATAGATGTAAGTGGCTATCTATTCTACCAGCATTCAGAGAATGACAAAGCACTCAGCATTTAATCACACACGTGTGCTCTCTCAAACTGATATCTGCTTCTATTTTGTTTTACAAATGATGTGTTCTCCCTCTGCTCCCTCCCTCTTACCCGGTTTCCCATGATTTCACATTGTTATGAAACTTCCAAGAATTTCCTGCATGGGAAGGATCTGAAATGAAAGTCTGTTAAACTCAAATACTGTTAATATGCAGACTCAATCATAATGGAAGCTTCTATTTTTGATTCAGTTGTTTTTCTAGGCAAACACTACACACCATCAGATTGACCAGAGTGTGAGAAAGCTTTAGGACACACAGAATCTGAGTCACGCATGGGACTCCCCACCCAGTGTCGGCTTATCCAGCCCACCACCCTCCAATCTGCTATTGAACTTTGGCTCCCCCCCTCTCCTGATTTTCTTTCCATTGTTATTTCATACACATGATCTGTGTTTGTTCTGGCTCCTGCCAGTGACTCTCATCGTGTTTATCATCTCATTGCCCACAACCCTCTCCTCCCTGTTATCTTTGATTTTCTCTATTTTCTCGTCCTCCGAGTTCGCTGATTTCCTTGCCGTCACCGGTCAAATTGTGGAGAAGGTGCTGGGATTGAGGCTAAGCAGTCCTTTGGCACACTGCACTTGACATAGCATATGGTGTTATCACTGGACACAGGAAGAAGAATAACTGAGAGAGTTTGCATTAGTGAGTTTGTTTGTGTATACAAGGGGAGTGGGTATGTGGTATGTGTGTTGTGCTGCACAGGGAGTCTGTGTGTTTTGGGGTCCCAGTTAAGTAGACTTTGTCTTGCCTCTGTTGCTCTCCAACAAACTCTGGTCGCAGTGGGAGTCCTGCCAGTCCAAGGCCGACTGAGGAAGGGGTGGGGCCGAGTGTACAGTGGGGAAAAAGAGGGGGGAGGTGGAGGAGATAAATCGTTGAGTCCCATGTGAAACCGGCTCACATGGCTTCCTTTTTGCTCTGCTTACTATCCCAAATGTTCCCGATAGCCTTCAGATTCGCCATTGTTCTCTGCCACGCTTGGTTATCTTCTAGTTGCCGTAATCATATTTGGGTTTCGTTGCCTGGAGGAGGTTTTTGTGCACTCATCATGTTTATTCACTGTGGCTAATGTACGGCTCAACAATGGTGTTATCTCCAAGCCTAGTTGTAAATGAACTGAGCTGTTAACATGTGTAGTTCAGTAGATTTGGTTTAAAGGATTATTATTAGGATCTGCACACGTATTAGTTAAAACGGAGGCCGTGTGTTTGTGTGTCGGAGGAGTGTTGTGTGTACTTCATCTGGTTTATGTGTGTTTGTGTGTCTGTGTGCGCAGTTGTGTGGTGTATGTGTGGTAATTATAACTAACCTAACGGTGTGGTGTCACTGTTCTCTCTCCTAGGTGACATCACACAGAAAGGCTATGAGAAGAAGAGAGCCAAGCTGCTGGCCTCCTCCACCCCCCATTTACCAAGTAAGACCAACTCTTCTTCTGCTTTTCCTAATTTCACTTCAGAGCCATCTTTCTCTCGTTTCTGCGTAATCTCCATCATCCTGTCAGCATTTTTGGTGCTGATCTTTCAGAGATGCGGAAACTTAAAGTAATTGCATCACAAGAACTCATCAAGTCATGAGTTCAGTAAGTTGGATGTTGCATTTGAGGTAATGGTTCTCCCCATTTGTATGGAAAATTACATGGGAAAAACTGTTGTTTAAGTTTTTAGCTCAATAAAAAAAAGTACCATCACTGAATATCCAGTGTGACTGTAATTCTGTAATTCTCTTTGTCCAAATTGTCAAAGAGAATTCTTGGCTTTCTGTGGCACTCTAGTGGCTGAAACTGGAATTGCACATTTGATAACAAAGCATAGAGTAACTTCTAACAACTTCTCTAATTACTGCGGCACTGTAGAAAACCCACAGAACAACACCAAACCACTATGTGTCTCAGAGTTGAACCGTAAACACAATTTGCTTAAGTTGGTTTACAAGCAGTTACACTGAGTTCCACTGTACAGCTGTGAGCCAGTCACCTCCCAGTCATCTCGTTGGTAAGATGATATGTTCAGCTGACTCAGATGAGGGTGCGGTGTTTCCTCAGGAAGAATTGCACCACATTAGCATTGGCACGAAAAGATCTTTCTTGATGTGTCAATGTAAGCTCATTTTAAAAAGAAGAATACTTAACTTCCTTTCCTGCTAGTTCAACCTCTGCCTGTTTGGGCTTGAGCTAACACATGATACATGTGAAGCTATTACGCACACAAGGAATTGAATGGGTAATTTCCATATTTAGTACCTAAATTAAATTCCCATGGTTGTTGGTGGGTTCTGCTTTGGCAGCTTGCCCTGGATGTCGAGGCAGGCATTAAGAAGCTTTGGAGCTTCTTAATGCTAGATTCAAGCAAATATATTTTTAGTTAACTCCTCTCAGAGCGACCTTGTCTCTCTGAACCATCATCCACACAGGGACTCCGTTGCTCAGGCCCTCTGAGAGGAGTTAACTAAAAATATATTTGCTTGAATCTAGCCCAGTTTCATGCACTGCGCTAGCGGTATAAGATACATCAGTCAAGTACAAGTCCTTATTTCACTTTGTGCTCACAGGCTCTGTAGCGAGGCTAAATTTAGAGAGCTTCTCTGAGTTTAATATAATATTTATGCCTACGTGTAGCTGTTATGGCATTACATAAAGCAAGCGTGTGCATCCTTACAAAAGATCACGTTTGTTTCTTGTTCATTAATGTCACCCTACATGTGTTTTCATTGACTTTGCACATACCTGTTTTTCTTTAGATGTGGACCTGTCTCTGCCAGATGTACAGCTTTCCCCCGGCCACAGTGCCGACCCCAGCCCCAGTCCTGAGGCCCCGGGACCCTCCACATCTTCAGCCTCCAGACACCACCGTGCACACCGCAGTGGAGGGACCAGGGACGACCGCTACAGATCAGGTAAACAGCGTACATAAAAAACACACACTTTAACAAGATCATTAAATGAAACCATCCAGCAGTAACAAATCAGTCTGTCAACTTATATTTTTTATACATTTTTTCTCTTCCTTTCTGTTTGTCTACCTCACTTATTTGTCCCACTCTGTTTATTCTTGCATTTAATATAGACATCCATACAGAGGTTGTGCAGGCAGCACTGGCCAAACACAAAGAAGAGAAGATGGCACTACCCATGCCAACCAAGAGACGCTCAGCCTTTGTCCAGTCGCCCATAGATACCTTCACACCTCCAGGTAAACTAGAATAATTGCTGTGGGTAGCTGTCCCTCTGGACAGTTAAGTGTCTCTGGAGCAAACCACTGTATCCCTGCCAACTGTAGGGATGCTGCTCTGTAGCTGACTTCTACATATACCCCTGATACCTCTTTTCAAGGAGGGCTAGAAAATGATAAATGTGTCCTTTGAGGCTAAATGGTGTAAAAGACATCTAAATGTTCCGGATTTTCTCTTTCCACCAGACACATCTTCTGCATCAGAGGATGATGGCTCACTGCGCAGGAAGGCAGCTCTCACTGCAGTGCTAGCCCAGAGCCTGCAAAGCCCTGACTACTGGATCAACCGTTCAGTCCAAAGCTCCTCCACGTCCTCGTCTGCGTCCTCCACCCTCTCCCATGGAGAGCCCAAGACCCAGCCACAGCCGCAGCCACAGCCCCAACCCCAACCTGCTGCTTCCTCGTTGGCCGATTTACTGGCCCACACACGCATTGGTAAACTTAAATAGCTCCAATCTTCACCGATACATAAAAGTGTTGGTTGTCTGTTCCCATTCATGACTCTTGCTTTCTCTCCAGAAAACAGCGTCCCCCCAGATGTGACATCCTCCACTCCCCAGGAGAGAGGGTCCAGGGTGGACCTGCCTCCAGCCGTCAGGGGCATGAGCCGTGGACAGAGCCGCTCCAGCATGATTGAAACTGCTGACGGTACACTGACTCAAGCCAAGATGTTCATGAAAGTCTGTCGGTGGTATCATTGTGTATATTCCAGGGTGTACATTTCCACTAAAAAAGTAGAAAAATTCCAGTAGTTTTCTACGTGTTGAACTTGGTTACTGTCATCTGGTTATCAATCTTCTTCTTCAGATTGGAGGTCAAAGCTATTTCATGTGCTAATTATGGCACTTGAGTGAGGTTTTCTGTTATGCGTTGAGCGCATGGCTCACAGCATAGCAGTGACGAAACTGATTGGATGGTTCAAATCAATAAACGATCTGCCCATGTTCAACATTATCCTCATTTCACTGTGTGGTGAATGCTGCTAATCACAGATATTTTCTGTTCTTTCTTTTGGGTCCCTTAATCCTGTCCATGTCTTGACTTTCATTTAAAAACGGAAAAGGAAAAGGTAATTTAAATCGAAATCGGGGAAGGGAGGGATGCTGAAGAGCCTCAACTCCGCTTGCTTCCAGCCTGGTCTGTCTCTTTGTCTCTGTTTGTCTCGTTTAGACGTAGAGAACCTCCTATATTTTATTTTCCTAAAGATCGTCCAATCTGTGTCTCCTACCAATTTCCCTTTTGAATTTTTCCTGCTGCTGATTCTGATCCTTACTGTGTGCTAGTGCCCCGGGTTCTGCCTGTGTGAGAGTGTGTGATATACCAAAGTAGATTAGTATTTGTGATACAACAGAATTGCATGTGTGGGTGTGTGCTTTGGGTTGTTTCTGACTGTGGCTGTTGCCTCTTTGTTTGTCCAGGCGTGCCTGTCAACAGCAGGGTGTCCACTAAGATCCAGCAGCTGTTGAACACACTCAAACGGCCGAAGAGACCACCACTCAGCGAATTCTTCCTCGATGACTCTGAGGAAATTGTAGAAGGTGAGACACAAAGTGTGCTTATGCATTCATGTTTGTCTTTTTGTAAGAAAAAAAGTGTTGAACTGAAATAATCGCAGGTATAAGCACTCACGTATTCACATCAGCACATTTATCAAGCTTCAATTTCAAATCCTACTTAGTCTATTTAACAATAACTCACTTGCTTGTTGTTGCTTCATTCAGACTGATTGTGGGTACTATTTGTTTTTTATATGAACTTTTGTAAGGTTAGATTTATTTTGATTACTTATACAGCTATTGACATAACTAGAAAAACTGATAAATACGATTTATGTTGAATTAATGGACGCTCAACGGAAAGAAACTGGCCAAAATAAATGTATTATTTTAATAGTTATATAACTAGACTATATTCAAACATATTGTTGAACGCTGTAGGCTTCTCCTAATTATCTACTTCCTCTCATCTGTTGTCCAGTGCCCCAGCCTGACCCAAACACCCCGAAGCCAGAGGGACGTCAAATCATCCCGGTGAAGGGGGAGCCCCTCGGAGTGGTCAGTAACTGGCCTCCTGCCCTGCAGGCTGCCCTTGCCCGCTGGGGGGCCACCCAGGCCAAGAGCCCTGCCCTCACTGCTCTGGACATCACCGGCAAGCCCCTCTACACACTCACATACGGTGAGCACCGCCTCCACTCGAAGCAATGATAATGTAGACAGTAAACAGCAAAAGCTTTGTGTAGTCCAAAGTTAATGTTCATGATATTGTGTCCACCAAATGTAAATGTGAGAGATATGTCTTTTATATGAGCTGGTTGAAGTAAATAAATATGTGCTGGCTTGAGCAGAATACCACCTACATGTACAGTACATTTCCCACAGGAGCTACAGTGGGTTGTGGACATGAACTATTCTGGATTAGTTATACAACATGATGATTAACAGGACATTTTATAATCATCATTGGTTTTTCTTTTCCACAGGAAAACTATGGAGTCGCAGTCTGAAATTAGCCTATACACTGCTGAATAAACTAGGCACCAAGACAGAACCTGTCCTACAACCTGGAGATCGGGTAAGGTTTCAGTTGCCACTTAACATGTAAAATATGAAGGAGCACGGAAAATAACTTTGTTTGTTTCATAGGTGGCACTGGTGTATCCCAATAGCGACCCTGGCATGTTCTGGGTGGCTTTCTATGGCTGCCTGTTAGCTGAGGTCATCCCTGTGCCCATTGAGGTACCATTATCACGACAGGTAACAAAGTCACTCTTGTCAAGGGGATTCCTCTGGGGATCACTGAGAAATACAAATCAGTCTTAGTTATTCTGAATTTTGTGGCACTTAAACTAGGTCAATTGTAACTGAACAGTTTTATTTACTAGCTACACTGTAATACCATTTATGTATCTCTCATCATTACGTTTTGTGTGGTAAATAATTTGCCTCATTGCTCATATTATCATATTTAAATATCCATTTTTTACAAGACCAATATATTGACAGGTGCATCTGTGTTTTTTAATTGCCACAGTATACTATATACTATATAATATATATACTAGCCCCTCAATCTTTTGACCCTTATTCCTCTCCATAGGATGCAGGCAGCCAACAGATTGGCTTCCTATTGGGCAGCTGTGGGGTTAGTCTGGCCCTGACCAGTGAGGTTTGTCTCAAAGGGCTGCCCAAGACACCTAACGGAGAGATCATCCAGTTCAAAGGTCAGTGAGCCCAAAAGCACCATTGTCACTGCTGCTTGCTCAGCAACAGTCATCCCTGTCTCAGTCTCTTTGGGAGCCATTAGAGTACAGGCTCATTAAAGAGAATAACAAGGGTATGTTCGCTGGCCAATTTATGGCTTCAGTGTGTTGTCACTCTGCTTGTAAAGAATCGGCCGTTTACTTTTGGCCTTGAAACCAGGAGGTTGAAAGGTGAAGCTTGTCAACTTAGTGCGGCTCCAAATGAGTGTACCTAAACATACTTTTTTTTTTTTGCTTTGTGTCAGCTAAAATATTTCTGTGTGTTTCTATGTGATTATGTTTACCAGGATGGCCACGGATGAAATGGGTAGTGACAGACACCAAGTACCTGACCAAACCGTCCAAAGACTGGCAGCCTCACATCCCCACTGCCAACACAGACACTGCCTACATTGAGGTACTCTTCAGAATACAGTCACAGTTTGGCCATTTCTACTTTGGTTATCCCACAAAATGTGATTAATTTACACGCTCTTCCACCAGTACAAAGCAAGTAAGGAGGGGACAGTGATGGGAGTTGCTGTGTCCAAGATCTCCATGCTGACCCACTGTCAAGCTCTGACGCAGGCCTGTAACTACTGTGAAGGTCAGAGCTCAGTATACCACTGCTGCTTCTCTGCCTCTCTTATGCTAACCCTCTTTCTGTGTGTAAGAGTAAATACATAAGCATTATAAACTAAATTATTTTCACAGGTTTAACAGCAGAGGCACCTCAGAAAAGATTAGCTGAGGATCATGATTAGGGAGAATATGCACTCTAATGGACCACATATGTATTACGCATCTTTCACACAGTCAGCTGGTGGTTGCACACATCCTCGCTTACACGTCTTTGTGTTTTCTGTCTTAGGGGAGACACTGGTCAACGTGTTGGACTGCAAGAAGGATATGGGCATGTGGCATGGTGTCTTAACGGTGAGCTGGATGCAACAATTTGTACAACATATACAGACTAGTTGACCTTTGGTTTGTAGCACAAGGTGACATTGATAATCTGTGTATTCTTTCCAGAGTGTCATGAACAGAATCCACACCATCACAGTGCCATATGCTGTCATGAAGGCATGTCCCATGTCCTGGGTGCAGAGGGTCCACATTCACAAAGGTTTGAGCCAATGTCCAATCTTTTTTCTTCATTGCCTCCGTTATTTTGTGTATTTTCAAATGATAAAAGTAGTGGTGGGCATTACTGCAAAATATGGTTTTGATCCGATACCAAAATTGCAGACATCAATACTTTTTATAATTAAAAGTTACATGTTGCTTTCCATCGTTTTTTATGTCGATCCTATTGACGCTAGAATTGATCTTTAAAACTGATGTTTAAATCTGTAGTATCAATATCTTCGGATCAGTCCGACCACCCAAGTAGATACTGAAACATGACGACTACCTTCATGACCACTATGTTGAATATTATTTAAAAATGGCAACACAATTCAAACAGGAACAGTCCACACAATTTACACATAACCGATGAAACAAACTTTAAATACAGTACGTAAGTGCACCATATATAACGGCCTTCTTACCCTCTGTTAGCACGTGTGGCCTTGGTGAAGTGCCGGGACCTCCACTGGGCCATGATGGCCCACAAGGACCAGCGGGACAGCAGCCTGTCCTCTATCCGTATGCTTATTGTGGCTGATGGAGCAAACCCATGTGAGTCACATGGTCTCTTTGTAATACAGAACTAATGTGGTATGAACTTATATGTATGACTATTTCTACCTGTTTTGGTAATGTGTTTTATCCCATTGTTTGTTATCAGGGTCTGTGTCGTCGTGTGATGCCTTCCTGAATGTGTTTCAGTCTCATGGCCTGAAGCCTGAGGTGATCTGTCCATGTGCGACCTCTCCTGAGGCCCTGACTGTGGCCATACGCAGGTACAACATCTGCATACTCGCATGCTCTGGCATGAGAGGCTATGATACTGTTGTTTTGCCTGCAAACAACAAGATTTGCTTGTTTAGTGGGTCTTAGAATTCAGGTGGGGAGTTCCTTTGTTTTTTATGGACATGGCCTCATACTTACAGTATGCTATTTAAAAATGATGTCTAGGCTATAATAATTACATTACATTTCATTTAGCTGACGCTTTTATCTAAAGCGACTTACATTCTATACAGTAGACCGTAGACACAGCAACGGTGAGCAATTAGGGTTAAGTGCCTTGCTCAAGGACACAACAACACGGACTGGCTGAGCCGGGGTTTGAACCACCGATCTTCTGATTGAAAGTCAGACCTGCTAACCACTGTCACTACTTAGTAAAACAAAACCAAACCAACTAAGGTGATGTGTCTTTACTTGTCCTGCCTTGTTCAAGATAAAAAACACTGAAAACACTGCACTTTGAGACAGACTTTGAGCAGACTTCAACAATGTATTACTTTTCTGCTACCTCCCAGCTGGACCCATTATTATTCCCTTCACATTATCACTTCTCTTTATTCTTTCTCTGCAGGCCTGGTGCACGAGGAGCTCCACTACCAGCCAGAGCCATCCTGTCCATGGGCGGACTGAGCCACGGGGTGATCAGGGTGAACACAGAGGACAAGAACTCTGCTCTCACTGTTCAGGATGTGGGCCATATCATGCCTGGAGGTTAGCCACCAGAGTTGGCTTTAATTGGCACTGCAGTTGCCCCATTTACTGTATTGTTTCTTTATCTTACCCTTATAAGAATCCAGGTACTTAAACGTAATGTTGTGATCCCGGTTTTGTGTTTCAGCTCTGATGTGCATTGTGAAACCGGATGGGCCTCCTCAGCTGTGCAAGACAGATGAAATAGGAGAGATTGTTATCAATTCTCGGGCTGGAGGCACCATGTACTACGGTCTGCCTGGTGTCACCAAAAACACATTTGAGGTATGTCGGTGTGCGCTGGGATTAGCTTCGGTCCTACTACACTCTGCACAGTACAAGCTGCTTTAGAAAATGGATGGATGGGAAAGCACACATGCTTAAATGATTCACTAGATGGAGCCACAGTCTCCATGAAACTGTTGCATTGTCTTTAACCTCCTAATTATTCTCACAAGCCCCTGGGTGTGTTTTTGTGTATTACATATTACAATATTTGTCAAGGCAATATAAACTCTTCAGTATTATAATTAATATAATATATAATGATTAATACATAATGCATTTGAGTCTAATCTTTGATTTATCTGCAAACTTGTAGGTGATCCCCGTCAACCAAGCCGGAGCACCCATAGGAGAAATTCCCTTCTCCCGGACTGGTCTGCTTGGATTTGTAGGACCGGTAAATACACAGATACAGATACAGACACACAGTGAAATAAAGACTTCACTTTATAAATAAATGAGCCTTTGGTTTTCTTTACTGAGTTAAACTGTTTGCTCCACAGGGCAGTCTGGTGTTTGTTGTGGGGAAGATCGAGGGGCTGCTGATGGTGAGTGGGCGACGGCACAACGCCGACGACCTAGTGGCCACCGCGCTGGCAGTGGAGCCTGTCAAAACAGTCTACAGGGGAAGGTGAGTCACTGACTGCTTCTTGTGAGCCAGTGGGCTTTGTGTTTGTGTACAAGTTCACCACATAACGGTGCATGGATGCATATCAATAATCATTTTGTGATATTTTATTAGTAAATAACAGAAATAGCACCTGTGTTGTATATCCCTCCAAACTGAACAATCCCATAAACACCCTGCAGCCTCTCCCTGAGTGTGTGTGTGTGTGTGTGTGTGTGTGTCTGTGTCACGCAGTGCTCATTTCTCTGTTGTCATTCATGCAGGATCGCTGTGTTCTCAGTGACGGTGTTTTATGATGAGAGGATAGTGATTGTAGCAGAGCAGAGGCCTGATGCCAGTGAGGAAGACAGCTTCCAGTGGATGAGTCGAGTACTGCAGGTAAAATCACATACAAGATAAACGTCCTACTTACTTTAGTCAGAGGTTTTTATTTTTGCAAAGCAAAGTTTTGCAAATGCATGACCACAATGCTGCATTGTTAATGCACTGGATGATGTAATATATTTTGTCGTATCGATTGTTGCTGCTGGATCTGATGTGCTTTTCAAAGCCGCAATGGGTAAAATAATAGTTTGTAATAACCGTGTTAACTTTGCAATCATTAAATAATAACTATTTTCTTCACAGGCCATCGACAGTATCCATCAGGTCGGCCTGTACTGCCTCGCGCTCGTCCCGGCCAACACCCTTCCAAAGACGCCCCTTGGAGGCATCCACATCTGTGAAACCAAGCAGAACTTCCTGGAGGGAAACCTGCACCCCTGTAATATCCTCTTGTGCCCGCACACTTGTGTTACCAACATGCCCAAGCCACGCCAGAAACAGCCAGGTAGTCCACTTTACACCATATCTACTGATGTTTACAATAAAACATCACGGCAAAGACTAATTCAATGTTGAAAGTATGTCACAGAGTAAACTTGTCTTTGATCTTTTCAGTGGATGTCGGCCCTGCTTCTATGTTGGTCGGCAACTTGGTAGCAGGGAAGCGGATCGCCCAGGCTACAGGCAGAGAGCTGGGAGTGGTGGAGGACCAGGATCTGATCCGAAAGGTACTGTTTGCAACGCAAACTTGAACCACACTTTGACCTCACTGACCCTAGAATAATATCCAGAAGTTTAATAATGGAATCATGAAAATTGACCATTCTTTTTCCACAGTTTAAAACCTGGACTTTAAGACAAAATGTTCTACTTGTATGAACTTTATACCGTTGCTATTATTAGTCACTGTATATTACACACAATATTGGCGCATCAAGGATTAGTTGAATAATAACGTGCAACAACATTTATAATCGATTAATTGTACAGTGGTTTGTCAAGCAAAAATGCCAAATATGTGAGGTTGTTTTAACATTATTGTAAACTGAATATCTCCATGTTTTGGACTATTATTCAGAAAAATCAAAACATTTGTAATCTCTGACTCCATGAAATTGCAATGGGAATTTTTTTTTTGTTATTTCCTGATGTTTAACATGAATCAATCAAGAGGATAATTGGGAAACTGATTTATAATCTTAAATTTCACTATAGGTTACACTCAAATTTATATCTACCGTATAAGTTACTCTGTATAAAACACAAATCTATTTAAAATAAACTTTAAATGCTCTGAATGTGTGTACCAAGGTAAAGATGACCCTGTAACAGTCTGGGGAAAATGGATGCTGATGTCTGATCTTAAATCTCTGTTGTTCTACCTTTAACTTTGCTTGGGTTGGGCTTTAGCTCTGTATGTGGCCCACCATGATGGTAAGGCTCTAGCCTGGCCCCCACCCGTCTTTGCTTCTCCTGCTTCTGTCAGTCAGATGTGCTTCTGCAGCCGCAACAGCCGGATGGCCTCCAGCAACAGCTTTGGCCCGACCCACAGAGATGACTGTACAGGCTGGTTCCCTGGCCAGCAGGGGTCCACACACTTAAACTAATGTACAGAAATACACTAAAAATCTAGTTAAATGCCACTTTACATTCATCACTGTCCCATAACAGACTATCTGCTTTCACATTTTGAAGATGGTAGTTTGCCAGCAGCCTATAAGCTTTTCCAAACCGAAAGCTCAGCAGTAAACTAAGTGACATTTATCTAAGTGAATGAAAGTTGCGATTTTTTTTTCTCAAGGAAGTAATGGAGACTTTAAGCAAGTGGTTATAAACAGTCCGCTACTATATGTGACCTTTGAAGACCATCTTATCATGCACAGCTACGCATTATGCTAATAAACGCCTATAAAAGTATGAATTAGGAACATTGTCGTGTGCACCTCTGCTCGCTGTGTTCACTGTGATGCTCCCATGTGTAGCATGGCTTGATGAGTGCTCAGGGCAGACGGTCTGCATGATGTGACCCCTGATTCATTGTTGACCTGAGCACGACCTGTTGTCTGACACAGAGAGAGAGAGAGAATGACCGGTGATATTATTGACACTGCTGTAAATTATGTTTGTTTGTCCAGAGAACGTCATAGTGTGAACTATGATTTGTTTGTTACTTTACGTGTTAGCTTTACTGGCGTTATACTTTCTTTACACCTGTTGTCTTTTTCAATCCTATGCGATGGCCAGTTCCTCAGTTTAGACTATTTGTTTGAGACTATTTATTAAAAAGCTAATATTCAATTAAATTCAATGTTATTTCTCCCAATATTACATATTTTCCCCAGAGGGGTTTACAGTCTGTACAACATACTACACCCTCTGTCCTTGGACCTACGCATCAGATTAGGGAAATATCCCCCAACAAATTTGTACTAATAATAGCAGATCAATACTATACAAATTATAACTACCAATAATACCAGCAGCAGTGAATTTAGTAGAATCATATGGATAATGAAAGCATTAATAGTAAAATGAATGTACAATACGCATTTGTGTTTAATTCTAAAAATAGCTATTGGATTGTTCCCCTGAAGCATTTCTTTGTCAAAGGAATAGTACATTGAGGCACTAAAAAGATTTTCCAAGTTGTCATGAGGCTTTGTTTTAAAGGCCTAAAGCTCGTTAGTGGTTTGAGTTGCAGATGGTCTCAGTATGACCCTGCACTAAAATATTCTGCAGACAAACTCCTGTTGTTTGCCTCTGGGTGAGAGGTCACAGAATAAGTTTTATTTTTCTCTATTCCACACAAAGTCTGTTTGAGTTGAATAAATATATCTGTTTTATTTTGGCTGTTGGTTGGATCATATATGAAGTGCCACTATGTTGACTAGCTTTTATGTGTTATCTTTATGTGCTATCTGTTGGATCATTTTTAAATGGATTATTATTTGTGTTTTTGTATGCAAAACATGTTTTAAGTCAGTCCACCATTATTAATGTTTATGTGGTGACACACTCTCTTCACCAGCACCAGTTTTTGTCTGAAGCTCTTCAATGGAGAGCTCAAACTGACCCGGACCATGTCTTATACGTGCTGCTTAATGCCAAGGTAAAACACACACACACACACACACACACACACACACACACACAATATTTGTTACACAAATAATGCTTACCGTTATTGTACTATAATGGTTCTAACTGATCTATTTTGTTGCGTGAGTTCAGCTGTACATCTTCTCTCTTGGCTGTAGGGGGTGGCAGTGTGCACCGCTACTTGTGCTCAGCTGCACAAGAGAGCAGAGAAAATCACAGCTACCCTCATGGAGAGAGGAGGCCTCAACACGGGAGACAATGTGGTGCTGCTTTATCCCCCAGGTAAACAGACACACACATTGTAGATGGGCATCCTACCTTGTTTTTCCATTTGATATACAGTGAATTAGTAGCTGTTTAATTTGGCTATGTTTCAGTTACCACGGTTGCTGTCTTACTCTTCTCTCTGCAGGTATTGACCTGATCGCTGCCTTCTATGGCTGTCTCTATGCGGGGGTCATCCCTGTGACGGTGAGGCCGCCCCACCCACAGAACCTGGCTGCTACTCTCCCCACTGTCCGCATGATCATCGACGTGAGTGCCCACCACTTGTTTTTAATTAATAGTGCTTCTGTTATACAGATTATCCAAGTACAACGTAATGCAAATACGTTTGCATTTGTTTCATTTTATACATCTCTTTAAGGGGAGACTCTCCAGGCAAAAGGTTTTTCATGCACACTGCTCTAATGAAAAGGTTTTGGGCTATTTTTGTTTTCTAAGGCTAGTGGAAAATAAAAATCAAAAATGCACATTTAGGTGTTTATTTAACTACTTTCTTTCTGTGGATTTCTCTTTAATTAAGTCTTTAAGCATTCAATAATGCTATATTTGCATATTAGATATAACATTTCCGAAACCTTGTAATACAAAAAATTACTGTCTTAATGTAAGTAATTAACTGGAAGTTGCTGATACATATTAGTTAAAGTTTTACCCTATTTACCTGTAATGTCTTACAAAATGTATGGAATTTTCCATTATGAAGGCAGTTTCCTCAAAATGTGTTTTTTGTAATAATCTGAGGTAGAAAACTCAATTTAATTTGCTGTTACATTCACCAAACTTTCCAGTTTCATTCCTATCTATATTCTGATGGATTTTACTGAGGGGTTTGTTCTTATATCATTTACAGTCAGATTTATGGAGTTATACAAAGAGTTTTTCAAAAGTCCTTCTGTAAAAACCTTTGACTCTAATATGTCAACTAAATAAAACAAGAATTTGGAACCTGGCTTTATCCAATGTTCAGTATTTTAAGATAATGCCTCATTTGCACATTTACAGATTTTCAGAAAACTTTTAATATAAAAAACAATAACATGTAGTAATCAATTGTAGAAGATTCATGGCGATATCTATTAGTTATATGTTTTACCCCATTCACCATTTTTTTGTCAATATTATATCGCTCTCAAGAACCACTAGAGCGACCTGTTATAATTGGCAAAGTGCCATGATGTAAGTAACCGAGACCCAACCAGATTCAGTGAAGTGCCTCTTGTTGATCCCTATAAGTGATTTCCCTGGAGGGAAGCAAATCATATGGAATTTCACCTCAGGGATCAATAAAGTGTAACAATGATTAAATGCCTTTTATTTGAGTGATGCCTCGAAAGGAGGATTTGTACTATAGGTCACTGTGAAAGCATTGCATTTGCTATCCTCGAATGAACTCCTTTTATATGTTTGTTTGGTGTTACAGGTGAGCAAAGCAGCCTGCATCCTCACCACTCAGCCTCTTATGAGGATCCTCAGGTCCAGAGAGGCTGCTGCCAGCGTCAACATCAAGACGTGGCCCACGATCATCGATACAGGTGCTGCACTTTGTCTAACTTTGACTTTGTTGTGGAAGCCTAATGTAGACCAAAAGCTACTCCCTGTAGTCAACAGAGTGATGCTGCATATGACAAATACAAAAATATGGAACAATTGGGGCGGCTGTGGCTGTCCTGCGACCACAAGGTTTGATCCCTGGTCTCCCTTCCCCTCCTTCGCATGTCGAAGTGTCCCTGAGCAAGACACTGAATTAGTTGTTCCCTGGGCGCCTCACAGGGCAGTACACTAGGGCTGTCAAAATTGCTCAAAAATGACGTTCGAATATTCCCTTTAAAAAAACACATATATTCGAACATATTCGAATATTCGAAGTTGCGCATTAGGCACGTCAATAACAGGACAAATTAATACAACGAGACATAACTACTTGTACATGTAATTTATTTAAGTTTAAACATATTTAACAACATATTATCTACACAAAAATAAGTAAATGAACTAATGGCCAAGACCGCGGACCTCTCGCTCGCACACACGCACTCTTTCTTTCTCTCTCTCTCTCTCTCTCTCTCTCTCTCTCTCTCTCTCTCTCTCTCTCTCTCGCACCGTCGCGCTCTCTGTGCATAGCGGTTTAAATGAACGACAACAATAAACTAATGCTGAGTGCTGATCAATAGTTTTGTGCAAGCAATTTAAGGTTGCGACTCTTGTCCCAAATATGGCTTCATTCAGTGATTGAAACACCCGCAAAGCAGACAGTTGCGCCACTGTTGCCGCTGTGTTTTTTTTTTTTTTTTTGACATTCGAATATTCATTTTCACATTCGAATATTCTGTTTTTTAACAACTATTCGAATATATATTCGAATATAGAATATTCGTTGACAGCCCTACAGCACACTGCTTCTTAATCACTAAGGAGGGGTCAAATACAGAGAATAATTTCCCCAAGGGGATTAATAAAGGATACTTTCTTTCTTACCAGGTTGCAATGTATTCTCAGTAGCAAACAATAACACTAAGAGTAAAACAGTGCAAGTGTGTGATTTATTTTGTCCTGTAAGAAAATAACAAATAATCCACTTCCCTCTTCTCACAGATGATCTCCCCAGAAAGCGGCCTCCACAAATTTACAAACCACCTACAGCTGAGATGCTGGCCTACCTGGACTTCAGTGTGTCCACCACTGGCATGTTGACTGGAGTCAAGGTAAATTACTCTCACTAATCATGCATACTGGAACCTGAAGCAATTGCTTTATCCAGAGGGACTTTGGATAAAGCCAATTTGCTCCTATTGTGTAGTTTGCTGACAGCCCAGAGTGTTTTTAAGAGTTTATTTCTCAATAGATGTCTCATGCTGCAATCAGCACTCTGTGCCGCTCCATTAAGCTGCAGTGTGAGCTCTACTCCTCACGCCAAATAGCCATCTGCCTGGACCCATACTGCGGCCTGGGCTTCGTCCTGTGGTGCCTCTCCAGGTAACACACACACACACACACACACACACACACACACACACACACACACACACACACACACACACACACACACACACACTATATATATATATAGGATGCTGTTCCTGTAAATGTGGTATTGTTTTTGGAGCAAGTGTGTTTTTGGCCCAGTGTTTACTCAGGTCACCAGTCCATCCTTATCCCTCCTCTGGAGCTGGAGAGCTCGCTACCTCTGTGGCTGAGCACGCTCAGTCAGTACAAGATCAGAGACACATTCTGCTCCTACTCTGTCATGGAGCTCTGCACAAAAGGCTTGGGAACCCAGACAGAGATGCTGAAGGTCAGAATCACACTCATATCCCTCTGTCAATACTCTAATCACAACACAGAGGAATTGGTTTCACAAGAATGTTATCTGCTGTTAAGGTAATTAATAAATACCGGTCTGATTTTATCATCATAGTTTTTCATTTTGTGTCTTAAGTCATAAATCTGGCTTTTGTGGTTCAGCTTAGCTCAATATCTCAAATCACTTTGGCTAAAAATATCCACTGATGCTGAGTTCATGTTTGTCTCAGTCTGCACTTAAATGTTAAAACTGTGAATAACCTTTAGCCGTGCGTGTCTCCAGGCTCGGGGTCTGAATCTTTCGTGTGTGCGGAGCTGTGTGGTGATAGCAGAGGAGCGCCCTCGCCTCGCTCTCACGCAGTCCTTCTCCAAGCTCTTTAAAGATCTCGGCCTATCGGCGCGTGCCGTCAGCACCGCCTTCGGCTCCAGGGTCAATCTGGCCATCTGCCTGCAGGTTGGTTTCATACGGACACACACCGAGTTGTCTTCACACCTACTCCCTAATTCAACTAATCTGCGAAAGATATATACATATTTCATTCTATATTTAATCTTAAAAACGTACCCTCCAGTTAGTTTAGTTGCTTTCTTTATTCTACACTACAAACAAGTTTTTCTGATCAACCTTATGTATTAGCAAAATGCTTCAGGTTAAGTCAGATTTCTTACATTTCCGAGTATTAATTTTCCTCTCTGCAACCTCAGGGCACTGCTGGACCAGACCCCTCCACCGTTTATGTTGACATGAAGTCGCTGCGCCACGACAGGTAAGACTGAAAACAACTGCTGTCGCATGATTCGACTGGTGAAAACAAACATGGCGTGTCGGTCAGGTCAAATAGAATGATTGACAGGCTGTCTTTTGGCCGTGTTCTTCAGGGTGAGGCTGGTGGAACGAGGAGCGCCACAGAGTCTTCCACTCATGGAGTCTGGCACTGTAAGTATTGATTATTGGCTAAAAAGACTCATGTGTGTGATGCTCTCACTGGCCACAGACCCAGAGAGGTATTGAAGGGGTGGCATTATCTCTAAAGCTAAACTCTCATTTTATGTTCTCCTCTCAGATCCTACCAGGAGTGAGGGTCATCATAGTCAACCCAGAGACCAGAGGCCCGCTGGGAGATTCACATCTTGGGGAGGTGAGTGGAGAGAGGCATAGAGGATCATCGGATGCCGACGTTTCCCTTTTCATATTGTCCTCTTATAATTCGGCAACATACTGTTTCACTCGCATGGAGCAAAGTGAGCGCAGCTATTTGACAAAAAAAAATGATGCCTTAGAATGTGTGAAATCTTGGATTTACTGTGAAACCTACAATTATCTTTGGTCCCGGTTCAGATCTGGGTGAACAGCCCTCACAGTGCCAGTGGCTACTACACCATCTATGGAGAGGAGAGCCTGCAGGCAGATCACTTCAACACCAAACTCAGCTTTGGGGAGCCCCACACTCTGTGGGCCAGGACGGGCTACCTGGGCTTCATCAAGAGGACTGAGCTGCTGGATGCGAGCGGCGGTGAGAGGACATTTGACAAGAGTTGACCTCATTCACTTCCATATAGCTTTGTCTTGAATTGGGCAATATCGATGACAAAATCAACCATAAATGTATATTTATATGCATAGGGCTTTCAGTATAGGTTTTCATATCATCTAACCCTAGTTAAGGTATTAATAGTTAAATACCTTTGTTCTTCTATGCCACAGATCGTCATGATGCCTTGTTTGTGGTGGGCTCTCTTGATGAAACGTTGGAGTTAAGGGGGCTACGCTATCACCCCATCGACATCGAGACCTCTGTGTCCCGAGCCCACCGCTGCATTGCAGAAAGGTGAGGTTCTTCAATTGGTTATTTTGAATGATTATGTCATAGGCTGTAGTTCACACAGTGACATAGAAAACATGTGACTGAACACCTCTTGCTCCTCAGTGCTGTGTTTACATGGACCAACCTGCTGGTGGTGGTGGCGGAGCTGAGCGGCTCGGAGCAGGAGGCCTTGGACCTGGTGCCCCTGGTCACCAACGTGGTCCTGGAGGAGCACCACCTCATCGTCGGGGTAGTGGTCATCGTGGACCCCGGGGTGATCCCCATCAACTCCAGAGGAGAGAAGCAGAGGATGCACCTGCGAGACTCCTTCCTGGCAGACCAACTGGACCCCATCTACGTGGCCTACAACATGTGATTCACCAACTGACGGAAATGCAGAAAACTGAGCCAGGCTCCGAGAACAGACGTGAGGGAGAAGGACTTTGGGGTGTATTCAGTAGAAACCCTGATGTTCACATTCAAAAGTACAGTTTGAGTACTGTAATGAGAACACGCTTCCCTTTCAGAAACTATTTCTTCTTTGCTTCCACCTGCTCCCTCGCTGCAGCCCCGGTTCACTGAAAGCTACTGAGAGGGGGGCGGA
Organism: Cottus gobio; assembly: GCA_023566465.1. Classification (NCBI taxonomy): domain Eukaryota; kingdom Metazoa; phylum Chordata; class Actinopteri; order Perciformes; family Cottidae; genus Cottus; species Cottus gobio. The sequence continues at coordinate 14,255,012 of CM042215.1, read as the reverse complement.
TCATTTCTGTCCTCTTGATGGTAAATCCACTTGTCATATGGAGGAAATGGAATCGTCATTCTCTCCGTGCATCCCACTTCTCCCTCATGGCTCCAGTTTGTGTTTTAAAAGACGTTTTTAGTTCCATACTTTCACCCTCCTTTCATTCCTGGTTTTTATCCTGAACCCTTCATCCTCATGTGCTTCTTTTTTTTAACCCCGGTGATTCTTGAAGGCAGGATGGCGCACTCAAACTGTTGAGAGGAGCTGGAACTTTCATCCTCTTGCACTTTAAGTCCTTGCACCTCTGAGTCCGCTTCCTGTCTCACCTGCCTCAAAGGGACCCCCCGCACCCCCCACATGTTTGCTGCTGTCATGAGAGCAAATCCACATCAGTATTAAACAGTGCCACCAGTGAGTGCAGTCCTACGGGGGTGGTCCTGACAGATTGCCTCCCTCCACCAGGTGCACCATGGCTCTCGGCTCTCATCGCATACTGGAGACGTGCTGTTGGCATTCACACGTTACAAAATGTCCGAAAAAAAATACACTTGAATAATTTGTTGGTGTGGGAAAAGAAAGACTTGCTTCTTAAACATACAAACCTGGATATTATCTTTGATGGGCAGAAACATTTTGGTGTGAGTCAGTCCATTAGATAGTTCTTATGATTGCGAAATACTAATACAATTTTTTTAAATGCACAGATTTTCAGATGGAGAATCTATACCTGGTGTTTAGGTGCGCATGCTAATTATGAATGCAGTCGATGACAATATGCAGGCCAAAAAAAAAAAACTGTAACAAGCCATGGAGTCACACAGCAGTGGATTGGTTAGTAGTCTTAACTAAAAGGTGGACAGACAGACTCCTCGAATGAGGACTGAGTAATACGAGTCAAAGCTCCTTAACAGGTGAGGGAACCTTGAGTTGATCATTGACCCGTTTCCTGGCTTGAACTGAAGTGAGCCGCTAGCTTTCAGTCTGTGTGTAGTTTCCTGCGTTAAAGCAAAGAGCATCTTTCACTTAATGTTAGCGTCACAGTCGATTAGATAAATGTAGATCATCAGAAGGCAAGTCAGTGCCTTTTTATCACGGTGACATGAATGATTACGGACTGTCGACGTTTGAATAAATACGATATCAAAAATGAGGACAGAACTTTGCCTTACTAAACTTATGGAATTATGTACTTTTTATGTTTTAATCCGTCATTTCTAGCTGTACTGTTCGTGTATTTGAAGGACTATTCCACCATTTTTGACTTGTGGAATCTGACTCCAGTTTATAACTCAATACACTCGTATCTCATGTTTTAGAGAAAAGGGGGGTGTCTAGTTCTTTTTGCGAAAACCTTTGCGGTCCGGACTTTCTCATTTCATCATTACCATTCAAACCAATTTTTCTGAATGTCTGTAACACTGAAATAAAATAAATTAGGAATTAACAATCAGTAAGGAACCCGTGATTAAAAAATGGCTGAATCCTCCTTTATATATACAATATGGAGGTAATAACTGAGGGTGATGATGTTGTCTGTATACTGTATTTTAGAGGTCAAATATTACTGGTGTTAATGTGTACATGGATATGAACTTTGTCGATAAAAACTTGACTGATCTTTCATACTTGACAGCATTTTTCTGCATTGTTAATTTAATGGTATCACATTACAAAAGAGAAAAAAAGGTTTCAGATTATTTTGGCAGGAACAATGTGCACTTTCCCAATATCATTTTATGTGTGTGTGTGTGCTCAAGGGAGTGTGTGAGAGTGTGTGTCCAGTTCAACAGTGATACTTGGCTTTACTGGTGCAACAAAGTTTGTCTTTTGTATGAAAATTATCCCAAAATATTGAACCTTTTTTTTTTCTTCTTTTTTTATGTCGCCACCACTGTATTTTAATTATTTCGATCCCAGTTTGGAATCAGATATGTTTTATAGGGGTTTCATCAATATTTTCTTGATATAATCTTTCTTTAAAACGGCACAACTTCTGCAAACAGAAGGTTTGATTTTAAAGCAGCTCGACATAAAGCACAACACGTCAGTAAACCACTTTTCATCAGTGATCACTGATGACATGTCGGCGAGCCAGTTATTTGGGCACATTAGAGCTTCTGAGCTGCTGTGTGACAATTGCTTTGTTGCTACTGTTTCACTTCGACAAGTTTTAATAAAGTTTTATAATGTCATGTTGGCCTTCAAGCATTTTCAATAGACGTTGGTGCTATTCAATAAGGGAAAATTGACAGACTTTTCTTCCTCCAATGTCGCAACGAAGAAGTTTTCTTCCTGGATGCCCTTTCTGTGTGAAAATCAGTCATTCTTTTTCCATGCCAACATTTCACTCACTGCTCGGTTCTAAAAAATGTTTGTCATCACCAGTTTTCATCGGCTTTGAGATCTGATGAAAACCCTCTGAACAGGCAACTCAACATGGAGAAAGCGACTCGACATATCCACCATTTCCATTTAAATATTTATTTCAGTTGTCCAGTTGTGAGGAATGATGTGCATTTCAAACCTCCAAAGTTATTCTAAGCACAAAATGTAAATGTACATGTGAGGTAATGAAATTAGGATCTTTCACACAAAAGAAAACCTCAAGGGCCCACAATGTATACCTCAACAACTGTCTGTTCACTATGCATCATCGAGCTGCAGCAAAGACATTCTGAACTAGTCAATGGTGCGATAACTTCTAACATGTCTTACTTGACAAAAAAACACTGTCACTGTCATTGGATGTGTTTCATGTCAAATAAAAAAAAATATCCTTTGTCAGAATTTCTAGTGCTTTCTTTCTTATTTTCCCTCCGAACGTCTCTGGAAGCTTCAGGAAGCAGCTGCTGCATTAAAAGAAAATGTCCTCTTCCTTCCACCAGGTGGCAGCCTAACTAGTTCATCCGATGAAAATGGATTGTCTCCCTCTAATGTCATCACGGCACAGTTTATTAACATATTAAACAATTTTAACTTAAACGTCTCACTTTATATCTTAATAAACAATGCAACTTGTAATGTAATAATACTAAAAGGTATCTTTAATCATTGGCTGACAAGTTCTTCACAACATTAGTGGGTTGGCACGTTTTATTGATCCTATTTACTACCAATCAGTTACACCTAACATCACTCTTCTGGAGGGGGTGCTGTCTGAGGAGGAGCAGGAAGTAAGCCTACATGACTGAGTTCAGGTGTGAGAACCCTGCACGCTCCATTGGCAACAACTGTTTGTCTGAAAATGTGACTTTCAGTACATACAGTGTATGTTTGCAGTACCTTGATGTATGAGTTGTTTTTGTTTAGTCAAAATTGTTGTATATTGTGTCAATTCTGATTAGTTAGGGAAGCCAGATATTTGCTCCCTATTACATTTATTGTATGGTGGCAGCCTCCCATGCCCGACCACCTGTCCATGTCTACAATACATCTCATCTGAAGTGGACTCATTATGCCTGAATGCACATCCATGGTGTTAATGACAGCACCTTGTAGCAGCATACCCCTCATACAGTCCTGACTGGAGAATACTCGACAACTACAGTGAACCTTTGTGCAAACCACAATGCTGTGTTTGAGATGTTTGATGTATATTTTTTAGGAATTCCTTGTACGTGATGGAGTTTCAGGAAGCTGCCATTTTATTTGCTGTTTAGATGCTCTGAGAACTCTGTCAAAAAGCTCATTGAAGGGGTATTTAATTAATTTAAAGCTCAAAAAGACAAAGCAAGTTTCCTGCTTGAGGAGAATAAACACCAACCAGAGAGATTTAATGTCACAACCTTGCAATCTAAAGGCTTAAAACGTATAAACCATCAAACCCTCTATTAAGGGGGACTTAATAGAAAGTAATCAATACTACCATGCATAAATAAATGTTGAACATTCATTTTCAATGTGAAATAACAATTCCATTTGTTCATATTTGAGTTATTAATGGCTAAAAACTTCCAAGGAGCTTGATGTATATGCATATTTATTGCTGACGGATTGTGTGGATGTTTAAGAGTCACATCAGAGCAGCACAGAGCAGAGCCGAGATCATTGATGTGTGCAGTCTGTGTGCAGCAGGCGCTGATGCCCTCTGACTCTGGCTCAGCCAACCCGCAAACCTGCTGGTCCTGGCATACACCCCCGGCCTGCGAGGAAGTCCGCACATGATCCCAAAGCTCGTCACTCCGACCACATAAAACCGGTCCTCGTCCTCGCTGTAACACTGCAGGGGGCCGCCGCTGTCGCCCTGAGGCACGCACACAAACAGCAGTCATGTCTTGTTGAAATGAAACCCGCAGCGGCTTTAACAACATTTAAAGTACCATCACCTGACAGGAATCCGATGCCCCGCTCTCGAGCCCAGCACAGATCATGTTTTCAGTGATGAGGCCATCATACCAGGTGATCAGGTTACACGTTGTCCTGTCAATAAGCGCCACCTCAGCTTCCTGCAATCTGTTCATCAGCTTACCTGCAGTTTACCAAGATGGTACTTTATTTATAAAGGGCGAAGCAATTATATATGAGCGCAACATATAAAAATAGGAGAGAAAGGCAACAATATATGTATTTATCATTCATAAGCAGTGTATGAATATTTTATTAATTATAATATATACAAGCAGATACAACTACGACTGGTCTTGTAAGCACCCACACATGGAGGCTGGTGTTTAAACAGATGAATAACAATATGGTTAAACACTGTTGAAATAATCTAAAATGTCTTCAAAGGAGAAGTTATGATACTGTACATTAATAACATTTTAAATGACCTTATATCGGCTTACAACTGCATTACAGTGTGTTAAAAAACGATTAATGTAATGTTTGTACACTACTGCAGTGGAAAATGTTGGTAAGTCATTAATAAAGAGTCACAGGTTTTCATTCTAAAATAAAATGTTGACACATAATTTTCCAAATAACATTGGTTTATCAATAACTAATAACTAACTAAATCATTTTTGGGTCACATGTTCTGCAGCTTTCTTATAGAAGAAGGATCCAACCTCTACCTTCCCCTTTAAGGCTCTACCTTAAAGGGGAACAGATGAAATCTTGTTACAAGTTTTGGGGAGAAAAAGGTTGTATAAAGCATTCTGTGGTTCCAAAGGTGGGGCTGCACAAACGCTAAATCTCTTTTTAAAAGTAGATTTAGATCTCAAAGGACGTCTCGGTTCAGTAAAGGTTCATGTGTCTTCTTGTAAAGTGGTACCGGTCCTTCCCAGTGAATCTGTGTTAATCACAGAAGCGGGCAAGGATGCAGAATCCGTGAGTTTTCAAACCAACCTCTGTAATAGCTGCTCCCCCATCCAGTGATGAAACAGTGGCTGAAGTTGAGGATGAACTCATGAGTCACATTATGAGGAGTGCAGACCGGCTGGATGTGGTCAGTGAAGTGGAAGGGTGAGCTGAGGAGCACGAGTGTCACATCGTTGTCAGACGTGGCGGTATTGTAGTCCTTGTGCATTTGGACTTTACGGATGGAGCGGATCTGGGTTTGATTTCCTGGAGCGGATAACACATGAAGTCCTGCCACCACACGGAAATGGCTTCTCCTGATCTTCCTGGAACAGAACACAATACACTTGACTGTTTATGACTCTGACTGCTTTTTCCTTTACAAACTAAGCCAGCTGTCCATTTTCCATCTTTAATTTCAAACAAAGTTGGTTTCATTAGTTACTGGTTTATTAGGGACCTGGCGTCCTTTAAATGTACATGAAAAATGTACGTACGGTACTGTACCTCTGTTCTTGTCATGTGTGGTGTGAAAGGAGATGAAAAACAACTGGTATAAGAAAATATATGTTTAACATCTTGATGAACATACCCAAACAGGTACACACACTTACACTCTCTAATACACACTTTACAAGAAAGAGAAAATGTCAAACAGGAACACTTTTGTAAAAAGAAAAAGCAAATAAATGTAAATCATACTGCTCCAACGTTAGATCAAACTAGGCCGAATCCCAGCGGCATTTCTTCGTCTGAATTCAGAGTTGAGTTCATAGGCCACTGGGTGTTTCATCTCCAAGGGCCCAAAACTCTAACTGTGCAGTTTGTTACAGGGAATGTTTCTCTCTGTCCATCATTACATTTAACAGATGTGTTGTTGCTACTGAGCTTGAATCTGTTTAAAATAACACAATCACACAGCTGCTCAAGTGGACCTCTGGTTACATCCAGGACTCCCTGATGGTAAATCAAGATGAACCTTTGTGATGTCACATCTGTGTTACCTTGTAGATGTGTCTGTTTAATATTTGTTATCATCACCTTCAGGCCTACTTTCTCTTTACATATTAAATAGATAGTTTTTTTTTAAACGAGTGCACATGCACCTTGGCCACAGATGATTGTTGTTTCATGTTGCAAATCCAATTGTTGGGTGCCACGCATCTTTAATAGCGGAAAAATGCTGTTAACTTAACCAAAATGTCTCACAAGTTTTTACACATCATTGATTCACCTCAGACGTAAAGCTTTCCATATTAAATGTAGAACGAGTGCAGGTCGGTCAGAGTATGTTGTACTCACAGGAACTTGTGGAAGCAGTGTGTTGCCGTGAGCACACTGAGGCTGCTGACAATCGTCCCGCCGCAGTGGTGCCTTGAATAGATCTGGATGCTGACCTGCCAAGGCCAAGCCCCCTCAGGAGCCTCCCGGCCCCCCACTATACGAGACGTACCAGGGGGGGCGACCAGGAACCGCTGCCCGCAGCCTTACAAACACAGTCAAAAGAAATGTTCATATAATATCTGAAATGACATCCTGGTTTTTACTTTGTTGGGTGCAGTTGGTGCAGTGGGTTTGTCGACTGTTTGTCAGACACAAGTAATTTGAATACGTAAATTTAAGTTGTGTGAACTTGTGATGATGTGATTTAATAAAAGTGTCTATATACCGTAGACTGTATACCAGAATGTATTTTTTTAGCTTTTGTTTAATGATCCAAATTATTTCTTGTTCAACTTTTAGTAAACCACATTGTCTCACAGGAGCTAGAGCAGCTTCCAGCAGGACTTTGGCTCTGTGAGGACAGGACTCATGTCTCCTGTGTGTAATTAGTGTTTAGCTTCACCTCTTGTTGTACAATCAGCAAACTGAGTCACGTGCACATAACCGAGGTTACACAGGCCAAGTTAGGCCGTCAAGCAAAACTCAAGAACTGTTTTATTGCTAATGAATTACATTGTTCCTTTGTTATGTTATTATTCATTTTAAAGTCACATAGTGTCACTTTAAATGTTGCTTAGGTAGAAGAAAGGGCCAATGGCTCCTTACTTGTGACAACCGCCACAGTGACCATGCAACACATTATCCGTTATATACGCTACGATAACGGTTGCCTCCTCTGTAACCATGCCACAGAAACCCAGTTATAAAGTAATTAAAGTAACGTTACATTTCTTTTTAATGCTGTACTCACTGTCCGGCGGTGAAGTCAGAGCGCTCCACGTGGACGCCTGAACAATCAGCACAATAAGCGCCATAAAGTCCATTTAGTCTCACGGTGTTTTCACCGCGAAACAAAAACAACGTCTGTTCTGGCCAATGACGTCATTGGTCAAAGGTAAAATAAACTGTGGAGGTCGTGACACAATACAACATTACAAATAAATAGTGATATAACTATTTTTGTTGTATCTCAGATAATATCCCAACAGAAAAATCAACCAAAAATTCTACTTATAAAAAATAAATATTTTCAGTTAATTTCTATTCAGTTGGACTTCAAATGAATTAATTTACACACACACAGGCACACACACGACGGTAACTAAAGACATGTAGCAAGTTAATAGATTAAAAGCTGCCTATTTGCATATTAATTAGTTATATTAAAGAGCAGAGTGCTGGAGAAAGGCAGCAGCCTGATACAGGTGTTATACATGAAAATAGTTAGCAATTACTTGTGTGTTTCAAAATATGGAATATACCCCTGGGGGTATGTGAAGGCCTGGGGGTATGTGAAGGCACTCCAGGGGGTACGTGAGATTACGAAAAAAAAGTATATTCAAAATTAGCATCCATTCAAAAATCCTTTAAAAAAAGTTATTTAATAAATATTCAATACAAGTGTAAGTTCATGAAGATATTTGCACATACTCTATATTATATTACCCAATATATAACCCAAAATATGTTTTGCAATGTTTAGGGGTACTTGGCTGAAAACATATTTCACAGGGGGTACATTACTGAAAAAAGGTTGAGAAGCACTGATATAGAACATAGAGGAATCTCGTGGAAGTTTCTCGTCTCTGACTGCATGCCTCCAGCCTGACAAAAGGCATTACAAACTCACCCCCCTGAACACAAAGTGAGCCAATGCGTATTTTCTGCGCACAATCCCATCCGCCTCTCATCTCCCAGAGAGCTGCATTTTGTGAAGCACACACTGAGGTTTAGAGGCTGCAGGCCTAGATGACCTTTACGTTTTCACGAAACGCACTTGCCGACACTCCCTTACATTCTGACGAGAGTCATCAATTATGCAGGCGAACTGCTCGCGCTGAGGGGGAAGATAGCAGCAACAATATGGCGACAACCGCAGTTTCTCCCCAGTCTTTTCCACATCTGCAGTTCTGCAACGGCTTTCCTGATTTAGTGTAACGCTTACAAAGTGAGTATCCTTCATTCATAATCGTTTGAGAAAACGGTTCGTTTGTTTTTAAGTGACGGTACAATTTCCTCGCTGTCGGTATCCTTGCGTAAATGTCGCAGAGCTGCACACTGCCCCGCATCTTTTTTTTTGGAGCAGGATGGAAGAGGGTGTCTACGCGTGCTGAGCATCTATCGGCTGGACCAGAGCACGAATACATTCATGTGTCAAACAGTTGATATCGATCGCAAGGAATTTATCGGATGAACTATTTCGTTGAGCATCCGAGGCGTTGCTTAGCCCTCCAAGAGAGGAAATGCCTCGTAGGTTAGGCTTCAGGTAGGGCGCCGTCTGACTGCTCCAGTCCCCAAAAAGACCCAAAATTGAAGATTGTTTTTTCTTCAAATTCTGGTCCCTTTTTTTTTATTTTATATAGTCTACTCTCTGGATTACAGGATGGTGCTCGTGAAACACCATAACGCTTCGATGCTATGTGAGTAGCCTGATTCTCCTTCCACCATCAATACCTAAGACATGTACATTCCTCCAGGTGATTTTGGCGTGGCAGCATCGTAACTGTTCTCTAATCGTCTTATTTGTCATGTTTCACCTCATTTTTAAGACTGTGTGTGTTGTTATGCTGGGGTTTCACTTCATACTCTGGGATATCATGTGCGAAGAGAGAGCCTATGTTGATTTGACAGTCGACATGGCTTCGCGGGTGTGGTGCAGATCCTTCAAGACAACGCGCAAAAAAAGCACCGAATATCTCCGGGGGAAAAAAAAATCAATCTTATTTGGCTTTTTTGTTTTGTTTTGATGAATAACAAGAGCGACATAATGCTTTGATTCATTTTGATACATCGACCTCACACTTGTGACTTTGTCAAATCCACCGTTGCGTTTACCACAGCGTGACAATTTCCACATACAAACCACCCACTGCAGCAATAATGCTTTGGCCAATTTGGTGGTATAGCGGGCCACTTCTATGCGCAGTGTCACCTCCTGCTTTTCTCGGTGGCCGAGCGGCACTCTTCTATTCAATGAAATAGATTATGAAACAAAAGCACGTAATGGTGTCCACGGGCCCTCCTTCCTAATTAGCAGGTTCAGTAAACACGTCTTTTTCTCGGCGTCTCTGAAATTGAGAACTGGAAACATGCTAAGAAAATGTGCCTGTTTGCCATGTGAATTGATTGCACATCCTAACCTGAATGTAAGCAATGTGCAACCCACGAGACTGAGACACACCAGACGGGTATTGTCACCGTGACTTACACAGAGAAGAGAACAGAAGGATGAAATGCAGGCCTGTACGGGCGTCGAGGGGAAAGCTCAGCTAGAAGGTTTACAGCAAAACGGTTTTCCAGTTCGAGCTGTGATGGGTTTTCTCTCTCTATCAACCCTGCATGTATGCAATCGTGTATATGCATGTGTGCGCGCGCGCGCTCGTGTGGTGCTGAAGTGGACAGCGCCAGCAGAGCAACAGAAGGCTCAGAGACTGCGAGGTTCTGGGGTCCATTTTAAAACAGACGTCTTGGCTCCCTGGCTGTATGTTTTCCCTGTCCCCCCCCCCCCCCCCCCCCAATATAGAGTGGAGTCTTTGCTGTATGATATCTACTCTACATGTTTCATTATATTGTGTTATGCGAGAGGGAGCTGGAAAGTGACAGGCCTTGTGATTCAGATAGTGGGGATGAATGGGTTCTCCATATTTAGGCTGCATCCCGCTTTTCCCTCCACCACCTTAGGCTGAAAAACAAAGGTTTGTGTGTAATGACAAGGGGATTAAGGGGGAAATGTAATGCGGAAAATGTAGCAGGAAATCAAAAAGCAGCCATCTTTAAATTAGTCAATGACTAAGTTCAGGTGTGGCTGTGTTCCCATTGAACTCCTCTCAGCTGCCTCCTCTTTCCTCCAGCACTGCCTCACATTAGTATATTGACCCTGAAATGTCTTGCAGCTTGAGCAGTTGTCATGTAACCATCATACCCTTTTACATCTAAGTGTGCTGGAAAAAGGCTCCACTCAGTAATACATCCATTAGGTACACTGGGACTTCTGTTATAGCGATTAAACACCAAAAAAGCCGAAAAAATCACAAGGATAGGATTGGGTAATAATTAGTTACACCTTGATTATATGCTGTTGTTGCCTGAACATAAGATCTGGCAAAACGTATTATATCTCAGCTATGTAAAATACATACATTTTTCTTTTTTTTAAGTCCCTGAAAGATCTTAAGATTCACATCAAAACAGAAATATCTGACAAAGAAGAAATTATAGCGACGTGCAACATTACTACATCATTCTTCCCAAACCTACAATATATTATATAAACTATATAAACATACCTAAGGTCATGGCCAGTGGACCTTAGGTATGTTTATATAGTTTATATAATATATTGTAGGTATACATCAGTATATCTATTAATGTATTCAAGTCACTGAGCATACTTTAAGATACCAGTTAGATATATCATATCATGTATCATATCAGATATATCATATAATTGTATTCTCTGTTGATGTTAATGAAACATTAAACACAAGTTGGTTCATGTTTTCCTTTCACCTTAACTCAGGTAAAGGGAGGAAGAGACTGTAGGAGGAGAGAGCTCAATAACCTAATATCTTGAAAAAGATATTCCACTTTACTGTAATTACCGTAGCTTTTGGTAGCCAGTTATTTAAAGAGTGAGCAAGACATTATGAAAACTTGTCCATAGGTGGCGAGGGTTGGAGATGGAAGTAAACATTCCACTCATTGGCGGCTGAGCATTTTTTGTGGATTGACAAATGTACAAACATTGTAGAGAACACTATCATGATGTTCTCAACTACCCAATCAATATGTCTCCTTGTTGAAGTCTTTTGCTCCGGGCTGCTATTTATCGCCTGTGTTTTCTTATCGACATTAATTTTGAAGGAAAACCAAGCAATTTGATAAATGGTAATATTATAAATAGATAATTTGGCAAGGATACAACATTCAGCCAGCCACCTTTTTTTGAAGTACTTTAGGTTATCTATGGTCATTTATTTACCATTCCAAAACTAGAGGGATGACATTTTTTTCTCCACTTTTAACATCACAACATCTGACAAAATCTGGAAACGTGTTTGCGTAAACATGCATACATTTGTGTGTTTGTGACCTGCCCTTATTTGGTCACTTAGCTACATTTTGATTATAGTGTTTACTTGTTCAACATCCCAGGTAATAGGTCTGCAAAACACATATTGTGGTTAACTTTTCCTCTTGTCTGCACCTCCTGCAGAGCTGCTACTGTGGATGGTACACACCTAAAGACCAGATAGCTGCAGGATGAAAACATGGCTGCACCCATTATTGCACCGCCAGGACCTGGTAGCTTCAAGAAGTTTACTTTGGAATCTTTGGTGACTATTGAGCTGCGCATCAATGAGGAGAAGAACAAGAAGCCACCCAAGCAGGACAGCAGCTACCGCGACGATGATGACGAGAACAAGCCCAAGCCCAACGGCGACCTGGAGGCTGGGAAGAGCCTTCCCTACATCTATGGGGACATCCCTAAGGGACTGGTGGCGGTACCACTGGAGGATCTGGACCCATACTACCTGAATTCTCAGAAAGTGAGTTTGCAAACACACATGCGTAGTGATGTTATCAACCCACATTTAGCAGAGGTGTTTAGACCAAAGGATGTTTCTGACTAGGACTGGGTGTCAAACCTCAGTACTTTCTGGTATAATCCAAAACGTAGTAAGATAATCAAAAGCTGACATCTAATGTTTGGTCAGATTCTTTATTTATTGTTTAAATAAAATAATGTTACCTTTTCTTTTACGGCAGCTTGTGGTTAGACACCGGTTATCTTTTTAGAACTTTGGCCTCTTTTGGTCACTGAATAAATAATTGCAGAAAATAAATAGTATTGGTATAGATACCCAGTCCTATTTACGATGCTATTTGTCCCTCTAACTCGTCCAAACTCTCATATTACAACTGTATATGTGCCAAGCATCTCTAATAGCTCTGTATTTCTAGAATAGGATTACATTACATTCTATCACAACTCATCTCTTGTGCCTCTCTTAATTTTGATAGCAAAGTCAGTTGAGGTGTAGTTTTTCAGATTTGGTCATTTCAATTTTATTAGTCATAGTTACTTATTTGCTTGTGTGGCATCCTGATATTCAGAATCCTCAGAAGGATATTATTCAGAACATATTAAGATCCAGATGGTTGTCATTTAAATGGGACGACAATAAGAACCTAGTGCACACGTGGCCCTGGTGATCATTTCCCCAAATTGATCAGCATACACACTAATGTTGATGCTTACGCAGATAGACAGGTGTTCTACAATATCAGTCGTGTCCAAACATACTAATTCATTTCTCACACAATGGTCAGTAGATGAGTAGCCTCATGACGTATAGGTGAGTCATACATTATGGCTGGAATTTACTCAGACAAAGACGAGACGTTGTTTGGTTTGTGACGGTTGGCTTACGGTTGTGCTGTGTTTACAGTTATTTTAATTTTATGATTAGGTTGCAGGATGTAATTATGTTTTCCTACTTGAAGACCTTTGGGGAGTGTGAGAGTAGTCGAGCTCTCGAGCTGTTGAGGGGGCCGTTGCTGTATCTCCGATGTGCTCGCGGGGCTTTGGGGAAAAGGTCAGAAGCAGTAACTGTTGAAAGACCGTTGTTCCACATGACAGACTTTTCTAATTGCTCAAAAATGTATTTCTGGCAGGAGAGAAAAGCAGCAGCAGCAGGCTTAGAGGACTCTGGTTGTCTTAGATGAGACACGTGTCTCTCTGGGGTTTCTGTCATCCCTGATTCTCAGTGTGAGGACGGCTGGATGACCTTGAGAGTCCCTGAATATCCCCATCGTGTGTACCTGTCAACCAAAACTGTTAAAGGAGACTGTATTTATGTCTGTGTCTTGCTCTTGTCGAACCAGTCGGCCTCTGAATGAAAATGATTTATACATATAACATATGAGACCATTATACCCAGGTATTGATAGAGGGTAAAATGAAGGCTCAGGAAAGTTAAAAACCTCCTTGAAATTTGCAGCCATTTTGGAAAATCTGAGCTATCTATGCCCGGTAGTGCTTCTATATTAAATGTTTAACAGTAAGAAACCTTTTGTTTCTTTAGAAATAAACAGGACATCTTATCATAAAAGTCCATCTTTACTGACACATTAATTAATTGCTAAGTGTACTGAGGTCAGTTTAATACGGATGTGTTTATAAACAGGACTGAGTAAGGCCAAAATCCTCTGCCATGGTAACGTCATTTGGCCTCTATTTTTAACAAAGAATTATGTAACAAAATTGGCATTTCTATTCAACATGGTATCTCCAATCACATATTCTTTTAACTACTGCTGCACCTTTGTGGTGTTGTATAACTCAGTGCCTGTCCACACAGTGTACATTCAAATATAACAAGTCCTACCTGAAAAAACAAGCTTGTGATAATCTAGTTAGTCATCATCATTAGCTCAACGGATTTGTTTAGATAGTGTGTGTGTGTGTGTGTGTGTGTGTGTGTGTGTGTGTGTGTGTGTGTGTGTGTGTGTGTGCGTGCGTGTGCATTCAGGTACACAGTATCTGTCTCTCCATCTGCTTCTGTCTCATACCTCCCTGTCTCTCCAGTCCAGTTCACAAGGAGGAGACACGATTCAGATGACACGCGGTAAACATTTCCATCGATACTGTAAAATTCACTGACTGACACACAACTCACTTGTCTTTTTCTCCACACACGTCCATGCATTGCCGATAAATGCGAGTCATGCAAGGCTCTTTGTGCATCTTGTGTTTGGCTCCTCGTCTCTCCTGCGCTTGCCTTTACCAGCAGTCCTATCAGCTCTCAGCTTCAGGCAAATCTAATTATGGCCCTCGATCTAGTCTTGTTCTAATGCCAAAGGGAGCCGATGCTTCTTTGGTTCTGGCAGCGTGAGCGACCGTGACGTCAGATCAGGTGGTGACCTTGATGGAAGAACGTTGCTCTGTATGTCTTTGTCACTGAGAGATGGCAGGCTGGTTCGGGATGAATTCTCGCAGGGGAGGGCGGGGTAATAGCTGTAAAGGAAAGCACTTCATCTTCCTCTTCACAAATGTTCAGTTGTGGCTCCTTTAGATTGTCTCAAACCTGGTACAGAAGGTTGCCTGGCTGGCTGGGTGATGACGCAGCATTCAGCCCTCCCCACTTGGCTGGTGGTCGGAGCAGGGCCATGCCACGCTGAGCTGAGCCAGGCCATGTCGAGCCCGGTGTCAATATACAAGGCCGGTGAACAGATCTTTTTCAAGGAGAAGGTAACGAGAGATAGAGATGGGGGTGGGGTGGGGGGTGGGGATGAAGTGAGGACAGGAATGAAATGGACAACATGTGCAGGGATGCATGAGCACACTTGCTCTCCTTCTCGCTGCAGCCAGGCTCACTGAAATGTGTTTTTGCTGGGGGAAGACCTGAAGGTGCAAACACTTTCTCACTGAAAAAGAGCTTCACGAGATGTGCACGAGTAAAACCAGAGACATAAATGCTTTCCTCCACCAAACCTGCGTATCGGAGGATATGCAATATGTGCTTATCTGTTCTCCGTGGTGTGGATTTAAGATGAATAATTATGCTGATATTATCTCAAAAGTCGAAGGTGACTGTGTAGGACCATGGTCTAGTAATGATAAAGTACTATTTACTATTTTAGTAATCTAAAAGAACAATATGTAGATCAGTGTAGGGAATATATCAGCATGTGTCCAGATCTTTGCACATATATGTAGAAACTAGAAAGTCATATTTTGACCCACAAAGATACCAGTTTTATTTGAATGTAAAATGGCAGTGACACGGAAAACATGAGCAGGTTAGCACCTAGCATGGCAGCTGAGCCCTATGCCCAGCTGTATTTGTGTGTGTGTGTGTGTGTGTGTGTGTGTGTGTGTGTGTGTGTGTGTGTGAATGTCTCTCGGGCCATAAAATGCAGTCCATTTACCATTTGCCACACGGGTTGAAAGAAGGGGTCTCATTGAATTGCTGCTGTGGCCCCCATGGATGCAGATGCTGCAGCCGCTATCTCTCCGCCCATCCCCCCACCCACCCATCCACCCTATTCTCCGTCTCCTGCCCAGCTCACTCGCTCTGGCTGCCTCCGCCCTGCTTCTCCTCAGCCTGCTGCTGCCACAGTTGTTGCCTGCCTGTCTGCTTCATTCGCTCTTCATCTCCCCCCCTGTTTTCTGCCTTTCCTCTCCTCTGCTCTCCTCTTCGCTCAGCTCTGGATTATGAAATTTTCAGTAGCTTTGCAGCAGTTTAGTCATGCGTTACAAAAAAAAGACTCCCGGCATATATAGCAGTCATGTGCATATGTGTGGATGTCAACCTCGCTTGCACATTTTTAGCTTTGTGCATTCTGGTTTGTGTGCATATATCAGGTCATGTGTTTGCTTGTGCATGCGCTTGTGTACAGTATATATTTGTCATGCATATGTACACAACATATGTGTGAAATGGTTGTATTTAACAAACATGTCATGCCACTAGCAACTGGGACACATCCATGTGTGTCATTATTGGTGCCCGTGGTGTAGACTGGGAATGTTTCCAGTATATATGAGAGTATTAGCACTTGGAAGAGGCTGCTGCTATGACCTATAATAGTAATATCCAGCTTGTACTGGCTTGTTCTGAGTTGTCAAATGAATATCTGGGAGGTCATGTGACAGAACTGTGTCTCGTCCTCCGGGAAGAAAGCTTCCTCATTTCGGTGCCATGCTGCTCTCTTAAGCTGTTTACGTTTCTTGTTAACAACATTTAACACATGCACCTAATTTTTGTTAGAAGTGCACAAATGACATGCAGTCATGTGACTATGACGAGGTCTCTTACTGTACGTCTCCCATCCCATTCTTCCTCCTCCTCCTCTTCTCTCTTTTGACTCCACTGTCTCCACCCTTCAGCAGTCAGTTGGTAGCTCTGCAGTGCTTAATGTAGTGAGGGTTGCCTTGTTAAAAGCACAAGGGCCCATATCAGAGTCTCATTAAAGTTTCATGCAAATTGCTGTGTTATATTTAAACAATTACGAGGTTATCCACCGAAAGAGGCTTGTTTGCCCTTCTTGGTTTTGCTTGTTTCCTTTGCAACCACCAAAGCTGTAATGTGCAGAATGGCACTGAGTGACTGGGACAACATACCAACATCAGAAACATCCTGGCAGCCATTTTCACTCTGTTCAAACGTGTTCAGATCATTTTTATGCCACAGAATATGTACAACTTACATTATGAGCAAATGCACATATTATCTTTTACATAGTATCTACACATGTATATGAGTTTTGTATACTGACATATATATATGCAGAGAATAAGCTTGTTATACATGAAAACAATGACATATTTATTTTTGAATATAATTCAGTTGCTTTTGATTCATGTTTTATTTGCTGAAATGTGTATTTTTATCTGACTATTAAGTGATTAATTCTCTCTCTCTCTCTCTCTCCACAGACATTTATAGTGCTAAATAGAGGGAAGACAATCTTCCGTTTTAGTGCCACACCTGCCTTGTACTTCATAAGTCCTTTAAATCCGGTTAGGCGAGTAGCTATTAAAATTTTGATACATGCATATCCTTTGAAATGGTGTCTTAACGGCAAAGACAAAAGAGTTTCCTGTTCATGTGTATTATTCATGATGATATGTTGATATGTCTTTCTGCTCATACTGAAATTGATGTTTCCTGTGACTGTAACCACCAGAGAGGATGCAGACAATTGGTAGGAGGTTAGGTAGGAACTAATAGCATGTCAGATTATAGAAAATGATGGTTTCTGAGATGTCAAGAATGCTATTGTCAGGCTCTACAGCTCCCATGTCTAACATTAAATGAATGACATCATATCTACCTTTACCAGTCAGAACTTGAGTCACGGCAGTTAGCGTCCGTTATGTGACACTTATCCAGGGCGAGGAAGAAGCGGGTGAATTAACCCTAACCCTCAGCCACATTCTTGGAAAGGGACTTTTTTTCAAACTGAGATTCAAACACACTCCTCCTCCCATGATATATCTCTTCTAGAAACGTTACCACCCCATCATCATCAAAAATATCCTATATTTAGACTACAGAAAAAGAACAAAAGAGAGAAGAGGAGCAGGATTTTGATACAACACCAAACGATAACAAAATAATTTTGTTTCCTTTGTTAAGGAGTAAATCACATATTTATTTGATGCATTTGCTGTATGTTTGTACACACCAGCATTATCTTTATTTTAACATTTTACTTTATTTCATCTGGATATGTCTTGTCAATTATGGAAATTACACTAAAACATTGTAAAATATCAAAGCATACATTAAGGAAGCAAAATATATTCAAGAACGATTTCTTTCCAAACATCTTCAGAACGATACGTTTCCAAATGTGGAAGTATAATAACAAAGATGTATAATGTAGTGACACAATTGTTTCAGTAAATTCTAACAGCATATTTTATTTCTCCCCCTCCCACCATGATATATGTACATTTAGTTGCAATGTAGATATTTTCCCTTTGTGACTGTTTGGGGAAACAGCAATGCTGATAACAAAAACCCTTTTATACTTACTGCTTTGTCCCTGTATTTACCAAATGTCCTGCTATTCTTAGCCACAGCTATTACAAACCTCTGGCTTCATGTAGGCTTAAAGCCAAATGAGGTTTTCCTTGTTTCCTCTCTGCACTGAAATCCTTGCAGCTTTAACACATCTTATTGCTTTGTTCATGCCATCGTATTTTCACTAAATATACACCATTTCAATTTTTCATGGATAAAATAATGGCCCATGTGGTAGCGAGCAAACAAAACCACCTCCTGTTAAGTGCTATGTGAAGGTTTTATGACATTAACACTTTGCGTTGAGGGATGCTGAGGTTCACTGGACCACAGAAATCACATCAGACGCATACTGTAGGTACTGTAGATATGTTCTATTGCTGTTTTACATTTACATTTATGAGGTTTGATGATATCTATGATGTTTGTAATCGCTTCTATCATCCATATTTTCCTTAACATACTCCTCACTCTTTTCAGCATGATCATTATGTGTACTATTTTGACCAACTGTATATTCATGACCTTTAGTGATCCTCCCGAGTGGTCAAAACAAGTAGAGTAAGTACACATTTAATATATTCACCCAACACATTAAATGCATGCTATGTTTTGTGCCTCTTTTTATTACCTTGAAGCTGAGTATCTGATTTTACAAAGAAAAAAACCCAGCCATCTTTCAAAAGGCTAGAAAGTAATGGTAATATATGAGAGGCACAAACTGGATCTAGCCAAATGTTCACTCTATAGAAACTATCAAGCCAATTAATAGTTTCTGCAATGCCAAGTTATTAGTTAAAAATAATATATATAACAATCTACCTGACTTTATTATCCCAAATGTATCCTGTATTTATCCCAATTTCTTTTTAACAGCTAACAAGGTGCAGCCTTATAGATGTGAGGGAGCTTTGATTCAGCCTGGTGAACTGATTCTGTCAACACTTCTTTCTTTGCAGGTACACATTCACAGGAATTTATACATTTGAGTCTCTTGTAAAAATCACCGCGCGAGGATTCTGTATAGACGGGTTTACATTCCTTAGAGATCCATGGAACTGGCTGGATTTCATGGTCATTTCGATGGCGTAAGTATTTGTCTTGTAATTCAGACTGCCAGTAAATTCTATAAATGAAATAATGTGCACATTACTTGCCATTTTTTTTGTTACAAAGGATGGGTTAAGAAATTGAGCTTTCAGTGCTATAGATGATTGTTCATCTTTCTGTCTTTCTTACTTTTTCCTTTCTTTCTGTCAGATAACCCATCTTCTGTGTTTCCTCCATTGATCTGAGATTTTCTCTTTGGGAATTGAAGGTTTCCATTCGACACTCTGCGGCCTCCCTGACAACCCCCACACCTCAGCCCCATTCATCCGATTTATCTCCCTCTTGTCATCAAACTCTCCCTCTCATTCACCTTTTCTCTTTCAGTCTGCAACATTCAACATAAGGCCCAGAGTTCCCCGTCGACTATGTACCACCCATTATTTATAATACAGATTTACCTGCTTCTTCATGACGAAATACATTCCCATTAATGATCACCAGCATCTAGAATACGCCTCCGTTGTTTGTAGAGCTGTCACATTGCCCATCTGTGTGTGAATTTACCTTTCCACCTCATATCTTAATGTAAATAACACGCTTTTTGTAACTGTGGTTTGATCCTGCAGGTATATAACAGAGTTTGTAAACCTAGGCAATGTCTCAGCTCTGCGCACGTTCAGGGTGTTGAGGGCATTGAAAACTATTTCTGTAATTCCAGGTAAGACAGGATGGGGCAGGGGACGGTTGGGCGGGGTCGGTGTTAGGTGTGTGTGTCTTTCTTTCCTTTACCTTCCACCCTTCTCCTCAGTGGACAGGCTCTGTGAGTGGCGTCGTTTCCTCCTGGTTCGGTGGTGTTGTGCTCTTGCCGTGTGTGGTTATTGTCATCGTGTTTGTTCTGTGTGTGATCCTTCCCCTATTCCAGATATATAACAGAGTTTGTGGACCTGGGCAATGTATCTGCGCTGAGAACATTCAGAGTTCTCCGAGCATTGAAAACTATCTCTGTCATTCCAGGTGAGACTCAGTTTAAACACTAAGGCTGATCCTCTCACCCTTTCTTTTCTACTCACTATTATTATGATTACAATTATGATTTAAGCAACAACAAAAGAATTGGAGACAACCATTTTTTGATTTATTTTTCCTCCAAAATTATCAAAAATGGTACTAATACATTTTTGATAGGCTTTGCAGTCTCCTCTAGGGCCCTCCAAAGTGTCTGCACTCTCTTCTGCCCCAGAAGCACTCTCATTATGAGGCCCGTTTCCAAGGCAGCTGTGTGTCTTCAGAAATAGCTTTAACTCACTTCTTCATCACCAGCCTGAAGAATAAGCAAATGCCCTGTTGTGTAGCAAAGACCATTGTTGATAGAAACTACTCATTTTAAGGAGAAAAAAAAAGTGAATATACATGGTATATTTATCAGCTAAGAATAGATTCTCAAATTTGCCTTCAGGTTCTACTATTATCGAAATGAAAGTGCAAGTTAAATTAAAACATCGATCATTTTGTTGCATATTTATAACTAGGGATTTAATTGGAAATAAAGGATTCCATGTTTTTTGGGATACAAAACAAACCTTGTATACTGTACGTTGATGTTCATATGAGAAATGGCTTAGCTCTTAGAGAGATCCCACAGCATACACCAATTATTTATGTATGAAGACTGCCAAGCCTAGCTTGTGAACATATCTCTTATGCTGCATGATGCTTTTCAGTCACTTGCTTTTACAATATTAGCCTACCAAGAGCTTGGCTGACAAATGGCATTGAAAGTTTGATTTGCCTTCTCTTTGCTTTTTAGTTTGATTATTGATTTTATTTTTTACGACCTAGTTGAATGATATACTATACAGAAAAATGACATTGCAGAGGTTGGGCACGCAGATGGGATGGTTGAATGACCTCTTGACCTTTTTGAGTGACACTGACACACATCTACCTATCTATTGATAGAGGATGTGGAACAGATGTCTTGCTTACTCAAAAGAACCATTGTGGATGGCTTTTTTTTAAACAACATATTCATTTGGAAAAATGAAAAAAGGAAATCCTTTAAGTGCAAACAAAAAGGGGATGACATTTGGATTTGAAATGTATTTAAAGGAATAGTTAGATTTTTAAAAATATGTTTATTCGCTTTCCATCAGTCTTGATTAATACCACTCATTTATGAAACAGGTAGCCAGGCTCTGTCCACAAATCCATCTCTCAGCTCTTCTAAGATTAAATAATGAACATCTAGTTTGTTGAATTTGTACAAATACTGAAGCATCAAAATGTCGGTTACCCTTTTAAAATGAGTTATTTTCTGGATTATATCATGGCTCCAGAAACACAAAGCGTCCTGTAAAACCTTGACCTGATGATTTTACACTACAAACAAGCTATAGCGTATTATTTAGTGAGTTTAAGAGGTGCTGTGAGGCTGATTTTGTAGCCTTTGAGCAGAGCCAGGCTAACAGTTTCCACTCTTAATGCTAAGCTAAGCTAACCCACTGATGGCTGTAAAGAAATATTTAACAGACAGAGTGGTAACAATCTTCTCATCTAATTCTCTGCCAGAGGGTGAATATGCACATTTCTCAAAATGTTGAACTATTCCTTTAACTATTCCAATAACTCAAGATGGACTATAGCACTGGTGTGGAGAAAATGTAGCTTCTATTGGGTAGTTTTAGTTCATATAAGAATGGAGGGCATGATTCAGAAGATTAAAACAGATGTATGTGGGCATTAATATAATACCACAATTTATATTTTAACATCTTGTCATGTTCTTGTCATGTTCTTCTCGATAAGAAAGGTTATTTTGATATATATGCTTTTCTTAATTGACTCTGCCGAGCAAATTGAGTTGTTACTTAGATTATTACAGAAGAAGTTACCGCTGGTAAAGCCCACTGTACCTTTAAAGACCACGTTTGAGTTCCTTGTGGACACGTGTAAACGCTGTCAGAGCGAGGAGGCCGGTTCCAGAAGGTAAAACTGTTTTGTCTTAGTGAAGGAGTGAGTGAGACAGACTTCAGGGTCATGGCATGGGGAGTCAGTGCTTTCCTAATGACACCTCATACAAGACAGTTCAAGAAAGTGCCCACACTGGCATTGAATTGTTCCTGTTCAGCCTTGGAGTTTAAATGACCTGCATGTGGTTTCCAGCCCCCCTGCCTGTGCCTCTGTCCTTCTCATGGCCCCTCTTTGTGCTGCTGTGCTCTCTTCCTTATGGATTTCCTCTCACTTTTCTACAGTCTTGCCCCTCTTGTTCACTTTGTCCATCATTGGCAATGAAATGCAAATTTATTCCGGTAAAAAGCATTTTTTGATTTGATATCTGTTACAATATTTTCCGTCTGGATGAATCTGAAAAGAGTGGGAAGGCTCCTAAATATTTCCTGTTTGTTTTGTTTCTACAGATGTTATGTTTGTCCAAAATGTATTAATACTAATGTAAACATTTTTTTAAATCTTAAGTTTAATTCATATAAATCGAAACCTTTGAAGTCAATAGAATAACAAAATAACATTATGGTGAAAAATCACATAAAAAATTCACAAATGTTATAAACATATATTTCATAATATTGAATATAAAAGCAGTACAGTTTTGCCACTGACAGCTTTAGACCTCAATCCAGTCAAAACTGAATATTTCCCAGTGATAGATCCCGAAAAGGGATTACCATATTAACAGTATTAGTTACAAAAGCAGACTTGTAGTAGAAGTAGATATTCCAAATATACCCATGGCATCAGCATCTCTTGCATCATCGTGTGGTTTGTGCGTGACCTCCAGGACTGAAGACCATTGTGGGCGCTTTGATCCAGTCTGTGAAGAAGCTTTCGGATGTGATGATCCTGACTGTCTTCTGCCTGAGCGTCTTTGCCCTCATCGGTCTACAGCTCTTCATGGGCAACCTGCGCCACAAGTGTGTAATCTGGCCAATCAACACCACCAAGAGCTTCGACTGGAAAGAGTACATCATGAACGACAGTAAGTAGAGGCCAGGCTTCACCGATGGTGAGCTGGCAGCAATCTAAGAGCATGAGTCAGCCCATATGCTGGAACGACAAAACAATATGTCGTTTTGGCACTGGGTGGACGAAAATAATTGGTTTTAAATTAACCGAATTGAAGATGTATGTGCAAACTGAAGTCGGAAATTGGTCTGAATGAATGTACAGACCTGTGCAGAATAAACTGTGCGTCAGAATATAAGTGAAATTACTCACTATGGCTGTTTGTTTATTCTCCAGCCAATTTCTACTTCCTGCCTGGCCAGTTGGATGCTCTTCTCTGTGGGAACAGTTCAGACTCTGGGTGAGCTGCCTTCTCTCCCCTCTTCCGAATGCTGCTGATCCTCACAAAGACCTGCTGTAGCTCTTCTATCTGCCTGAAGTCAGATTACATTATAAGTGAACTGTGAATAGCGCTGAGTCATTTTCGGGCTGGGTGCCCCATTCTCTCTCTCTTTCTTTTCCCTCTTTTGCTACCCCTCAGCCGCTGCCCGGAGGGCTACACATGCATGAAAGCAGGGAGGAATCCAAACTACGGCTACACCAGCTTTGACAGCTTCGGCTGGGCCTTCCTGGCTCTCTTCCGACTCATGACACAGGACTTCTGGGAAAACCTTTACATGCTGGTAAAGCTGATGTGTTTTTCATAGGAGGTATATTCAACAAATATGAGTTCTCAAATAGCACTGCCTTTAAGCAGTCATTTGCATTGTGATGCTGAAATGATTAGTCAATTAATTGATCCGTTGATCCGCTGAAAAGCAATGAAAGTAAGTGTTTTTTTTTTTTTTTTTTTGCAAAAATGCCAAATATTTCCAGCTCCTCAAATGTGAAAATGTGCTTTTGCTTCATCTTTGCTTTATATCGCTGCAAATTGAATATATTTCAGCTTTAGATTATTGGTTAAACAAAACAAAACAAAACAATTAAATTTAATTTACAATGCCCAAAATCACTCAATCTGTACAATCTTGACAACATACAACACCTTCTATTCTGACCTTCCATTCATGCTATTTGAGGACGTTACTATTTGAGGAAGATGCCTTTTTTCATCATTTCTTTACATTTTGATCAATTAAAAACACACTATAGATTTATCAATAATGAAAATTGTAATGATTGATCAGTCATCATTGCAGCCCTGTTGTGTAGAGCAAGGTTGTGGGTCTTGGGTTTCCCTGCAGAAAAGACTGATCCAAGCTCAGCCTATTCTAATGTGTTGTTCACTGTTTATGTGAAAAACATAACTCCCCTTTCAGAGATAAAATGGTGGATCATTCTACCTCTAGTTTTTATTTGTTCCCACTTTGATTCACCTCATCTGCATACAGTAGCCAGGCCACTTATATCCCATCTGTCAGCCTGTTCCACACAAAGTCTGTGCACACACTGCTGCCTCCACATACAGGCAGAGTGAAAGGAAGAAAGTATGAAATATTAACAGCTCAGGACTACAGGATGACCAATAGGGAGATGAGACCTGATGGGGCATTGTAGCTCATACTTCTATTTTGGCTCCTATTGTTGACATTCAGCTCCCAACTACAAGCTCTCACTGCTATTGTTTAGTGTATCTTCAGAATAAGGATTATGCAGCAGTATTTCGCAAGGATATTGAATGATTTTCTCATATATTTAGCCGAGATCTTATCAACTGAGGATTTCTTTACCTGCCCACATGGGATTTCATGTGGGACTAAAAGACAATCATTTTGACTTCTCTTGGAAATATTAATGTTCTAAAGGGTACCACCATCTACTAACAATAAAAAAAAAATCAAGATGTTTCCAGAATGTTCTCATTAGTTCTGCCGGGCCTCTGCAGCTCAGGCTCCTCACTTACCGTCTCCACTGGGAATAGCACCCCAGCCCATATAACTTGTTAAGGTGTGTACTGGCTGGCATAGTGTGCATGGAAAAGTAGGTCAAAATGCATATCTCATGGCTCTCCCTCATGAACAGCACAACCTAGGGCTCATGCTGAGAACCTTAACGGGCACAGGGTATACAATTATTCCTGTGTGGACCAAGAACAGATGGTTTTGTATCCGTTTATCATTGTAGGAGACGATAGTAGAACTAATTTCAGCATACTAGCACTCATTGACCAGAACAAATCATTTATTTAGAGGAAGTCACAGACGTTCATGGAGTTTTTTTTCCCACCCAGATATGCCCAATTAGGCCTTTGTGCCCTATGTCTTTTTACCACCAACATCTGGTTTTGTTTATTTCTGATGAGTCACTGTGAACGATGTGCTTGACTCAGGGGGTTAGGTATCAGATGTCATGAACGTCTCTGCTGTTTTATCCCCTCTACCCACACACCTTCTCCACTGCCTCCCAACAGACCCTGAGGGCGGCAGGGAAGACCTACATGATCTTCTTTGTGCTGGTGATCTTTGTGGGCTCGTTCTACTTGGTAAATCTGATCTTGGCTGTGGTGGCCATGGCCTACGAGGAGCAGAACCAGGCCACCATGGAAGAAAGCCTGCGGAAAGAGGAGGAATTCAAGGCCATGCTGGAGCAGCTCAAGAGGCAACAGGAAGACGCCCAGGTCAGCCCTCTGCAGAACTGAGCACAGAACGATCCCTTCGTAGTGTTATATCATTGTTCTGACTTCCTTCATGTGTTTGTTTCTTTGCAGACGGCTGCCATGGCAACCTCAGCGGGTACAGTGTCGGAGGACGCAGTGGAGGATGATGGAGGAGGGCGTCTGTCGTGCAGTTCCTCTGAGATGTCAAAGCTCAGCTCCAAGAGTGCGAAAGAGCGTCGTAACCGTAAGAAGAAGTGGCGGCAGAAAGAGCAGGAGAAGGAGAAAGGCGACAGCGAGAAGTTTGTCAAGTCGGAGTCGGATGACGGCAGCAAGAGAAGCCGTTTCCGTTTCCCTGATAATCGGCTGGGTCGAAAGTCTTCCATCATGAACCAGGTGAGGAAAACAAGGATAATGTGTCGGGATGTGTGAAGCCATCAGCATCAATTCAGCATCATCGGAAGGGTCAGTTGAAAAAAACGTCACTGGGACATTTTCTCTGGAAATACGTTTTGGTTTAAGTTCCACACATGAAACTCTGCTTACTTCCATAGCAATGAGTTGGTGGCATAAATATCACAGCAAATATAAGTGCAACTATCTTGCTAACTGTCTCGATACCACTTATAGCTTAGATAAACTGACCCTTATGCTAATTGAGGCTCAGTGATAATTACTAGTGCCAAACACAAGAAAGCAAACAAGATGCCATAACATCAGAGCCACAGAATTGGAATAGAGATGCTTTTTATCTCTATGAATAAAAAATAAATGGTGAAAACATTTTAGCTTTAAATCTGGCAGTGTACTTTTTGACTGTCAGGTGAGGAATGTTTTAGATTGAGAGTGCTGCTATTGTACAGTGTGGTGTCACATATAGAGGAGCATATAGTGGCCAGAGATATAGAAACACATGTCCGGGTCCTAAATTATTCACAGTGATTATATGAATGTTTCAAAGGGAGCAATCCTGCAGCTTTGCTTAGACCCCACTCGGGCTCCACTGGCTCTTATAATGTGTTTTACAGTGCAATATTGACCAAATAAGATAAGGTACAAAGGCCATATTAACAATTTAGCTAGCATACAGCTATATAATACTATTTGGATCAATTCTAGCAGCAGCCCAGAGTGATGTTGTCATGATTCATGTTCCTCTCCATGTTGTTTCAGCTGCCTGCATCTCTGTCCTGTGTGTGACCTTGACAGTGTAGGATATCACTGACCTAACTATGTATTTCCCTCTTGTTTATTAAGTCACATGATTGCTCCAGCAGAATACGCCTCCTGAGGGAAAAGCATCCCGGTTGACATTTCCCACAACTCATAGATGTTGCCTTTCATCATGACCTCCAGAACTGATGACAAACAGCACAATAATGATGGCGCAATCAATCATAATTCAGAAACACCTAAACGTCTCCTCTCCACATCCTTCTTCTACCCCCAGTCCCTCCTCAGCATACCCGGCTCTCCTTTCCTGTCCCGCCACAACAGCAAGAGCAGCATCTTCAGTTTCAAGGGCCGCAGTAAGGACGTGGGCTCAGAGAACGAGTTTGCCGATGATGAACACAGCACGGTGGAGGAGTGCGAGGAGCGCCGGGGCTCCCTGTTCAGCCCTTATCGGCGGAACAGCTACAGTGGCTTTCACGGGAAGAGGAACAGCACGGTGGATTGCAACGGCGTGGTGTCGCTCATCGGCCCTGGGCCCGGTGGACGCCTTCTGCCTGAGGTGAAAATAGATAAGGCAGCTACTGACGACAGTGTAAGGAAGTCAATGAGTAGACCTGACTAGGCATGGCCCCCTCTCGTCCGTTTCTTTTCTTTCTTGCTCTCTATCCTCTACTCTGTCATCTTTGCAAGTCCGTATGTATCTCTTGGCTAAGCGCTCGCGCCTCCCCTCCCCAGCAATGTATGCTGCCCTCCGACAGTAGACAAAGGATGGAGAAATAGCTATTATTTATAGTGAATATACTATAGCCAGTGGAACTGGGTCTATCAGTGACTTCCAGGCATTTTGTTGTTTGATTTGAACAATGAATGTTAATGTTTTGAATGTTCATATCAAATTACTTATTCATACATGCACCCTACTCACATTTACTACTCACAGGCACTAATTAAACAGACATGATACTATTATCCTTCATGCATTGGCACATTAGATGTTGGCACAAACATCAAAGCCTGGTTAATATGATACAGAACATCCTGTGTGGTATGTCATCAAGTTTCTGTTTAACACACTCTTGTAATGAACCACCATTGTTGTGAACAAACAGCATATAATGATGAGTTAACATGCTCAAGTGTGTTGATGTGTTCCTCCTCCAGGCATCCAGGTCCTATGCTAGCCTGTGTGGGTAGATCTACAGTAGGAGGCCGAGGAAACAGAGGGGACCACAGACATTTTAACTGCTTCACTTATACACTGTTAATATCCCAAAGCAGATACACATGCAACACTTACCATCCTATCAGACCGTAATCATATATCATTCAAGATAAAAGGAGGGCTGCTGTCCTTGTCTGTCTTTACCTCTCTCTGTTTTCCAAAATCTCCCTGGTCAACATTAGTGAATTAGTTTTGCCTCATTTTACTTAGCATGGTAGATTTAAATCCAAAAATAGAAACAAGCATGACATAGACAGTAAAACAATAGCTATGGTGTCTGTAATTTCCTCTCCTTCTCTTTGACTTGGAGCATGCTCATGCATGACAACTGGATGGATCTGAACTATCTGCCTCCATATGTTCTCTTTACAGTGCTCTTGACTTGATGGTTGCAATATAAGTTGTATGGTTTCAAAGTAGGAAAATACAGTAGCATCAATTTGCAAGTATTATTAAAATGGCCAGATTTGGGAGACCTTTTTAAAAAATAATAACCTAATGATTATATTGCAATGGCAGCAAAGCCTCCATTATTGCATGTCAGGACTGAAAATGCATTCATGCAGAGGCAGTTCTCTCCTGCACAATATCGCACAATCCATTTATTATTTAATCGGGTTGAGCTAATTACATTCAAACACAATTAGGTCAAGTAGCCCGAGACCACTGCTCCCACTTTGGCTGAGACCTGCATGCATTTACAGCATACACACATCTTCCTTGAAACCAGCATTGATATAGAAAGGATTGAAACATGCCCCCACCCCTAAAATCTGATCATCAACTACTTTTTCCTGCCAATGCTGTTGTGCACTTCCCTCCGCCGACCACCGGTGGTGATGTGGGATGGTGTTCATGTCCTCTCCATGGGTGCTTGATTCTTCCTCTCCCCCTGACAGCCGACTACTGAGGTTGAGGTGAAGAAGAAGCTGTCGGGCTCCCTGATGGTGTCTGTGGACCAGCTCAATACCTCCTTTGGGCGGAAAGAGCGGGCCAACAGTGTCATGAGCGTCATTACCAACACACTAGTGGAGGGTACTGCCACTTTAACCCAGCTATTTAACCTGCTCTTTCATTATTCTTTAACTAGGCTGCTCTCATTGATTGATTAGTTTGACATGAATTTCCTGCTTATCTGCTTTGCATATCCAACAGTACCAGATACATACAATGCATACAATTTTGTCTATAATTTCATACCATTGCATGTGGAATGCTCAAGCACGCTAGTATGTTTGGTTTTGATGTGTGATCTGCGCTATGTCTTCAGAACTGGAGGATTCTCAGCGAAACTGTCCGCCATGCTGGTATAAGTTTTCTAACACATTCCTGATCTGGGAGTGCTCCCCCAAGTGGATTAAGATCAAGGAGATTGTGAACCAGATTGTCATGGACCCCTTCGTGGACTTAGCCATCACCATCTGTATCGTGCTCAACACTCTCTTCATGGCCATGGAGCACTACCCCATGACCACCGACTTTGAAGACATGCTGTCCGTAGGCAATCTGGTGAGTAGCAAATCTTTTTGTTCTTTTTTTTAATTTATTTTTCTGATTCACCGGTTAAACATCTCCTCTGCTTCTTCTTTGCAGCTCATAGGGAGCTGTTATTTTTAGGACCGTAATTGGCAGCTCTTTCATTGCTGATTCAGAGTTGAAAGAAAAAAAACACATTCTCAAACCCCCTGCTGTTTTCTTGTATCCATGCATTTCTCATTTCTTCACACACACGTGTTCCCTGTCTTCTGGTATCTCTCTTTCTCTCCTCTGGTTTTGTTGAGCTGCTGTTTGTTTCAGTGGGACCAGCCTGCCTCTCTGCTGGCTTGCTGACTAGTGGGAGGCCTGCATTAATATTTCATGGAGCTTGATCGATGAGCTGCTCTAAAATGGTGCCTGAATCATGGCTTGGATAACGCAACCAGGCCATTCTCACTTTAACATTGAGCAAATCTCAGCTGTGACACCATGATTGTTTACTTTTCCGTATCATGTGTTAATATATTTTGTGCAAGTGTCCTAAAACGAGATGTTTAACAAATGACACAATTCTCAGTGTATGGTAATCTGTTTGGATACACACTTTGGGAAAGTTTTTATTTACTTTGAAAGTGCATAGATGTGTTATTTGCCATTTGTTCTCCAGATGTGTGGCACCAGTAGAAATTTGTCGATCACCTTCATGTAATCATTATCATTATCTCTCACACACACACACACACACACACACACACACACACACACACACACACACACACACACACACACACACACACACACACACACACACACACACACACACACACACGCCGACATACATGTGTGTTTATTCATTATATAAGCTTTGTGATTGAGGATAACCCTCAGTAATTTATTAGGGCTATTAAGACACCACAGAAGTGCCATTTCACCTTAACTGAACACAGCTGACACATACACAACACTAACACTAGATGTACTGCCTCTTATAATTATTATTGAATAATTAGATTTTTCCAACTGGTAATTCATTAGCATGCAGTTACCATTGGGATAATTCATATTTGTCTTTAACATGTATAATGTACACAACTCCGATAACGGATCACAATATCTACCACAAATTTCACCACCCATCATGTTTCACATTCTCACAAATCTTGTGAAATGTGGTGTTCAGCCAAATCCATTTGTTCAAATCTGTTCCCTTTCCAACCTGCCAGGTATTCACAGGGATCTTTGCAGGGGAGATGCTTTTCAAGCTTGTGGCTATGGATCCATATTACTACTTCCAGGAGGCCTGGAACTGTTTCGACGGTTTTATTGTGACGCTGAGTTTAGTGGAGCTGGCTCTGGCTGACGTCGAGGGCCTGTCTGTGCTGCGGTCATTCCGATTGGTAAATGTTCATATTAGTTCCTCTCTAAACAAAGAAAGCATGTGAAGTTAGCATTTTAGTATTTGGAATATGGAAATTGTGTTGCTCAGAGTTTACTTTATTCACTGTGTGGGGCTTGCAGGCAACGTACGTGTATGTTCATTCTGTTTTTACTTCACTGAAGTTAGCAAAGCTAAAATGTTGTGTGACTAATTCATATTCCTCGAACTCTTTCCACCCACCCCCTTCAGCTGAGAGTGTTTAAGCTGGCCAAGTCATGGCCTACCCTCAACATGCTGATCAAGATCATTGGTAACTCTGTGGGAGCCTTGGGGAACCTGACTCTGGTCTTGGCCATCATCGTCTTCATCTTTGCTGTGGTGGGCATGCAGCTGTTTGGCAAGAGCTACAAAGACTGCGTGTGTAAAATATCTCTTGAGTGTGAGTTGCCCCGCTGGCACATGAATGACTTCTTCCACTCCTTCCTGATCGTCTTCCGGGTGCTGTGCGGTGAATGGATTGAGACCATGTGGGACTGCATGGAGGTGGCGGGTCAGGGCATGTGCCTCCTTGTCTTCATGATGGTCATGGTTATCGGTAACCTGGTGGTGAGTGTCCAGACTTTAAGGGTGTGCATTTATTTTTTTAGCGAAACAGTTGACTGTTGGCTCTCAAACCCATGTTTAAATAAGTATGATGTGGTCAGAGAATAAAAACATTGCACTCAACATCCAGTTACTGATTTCTCATTTTGTGTCCAAAGGTGCTGAACCTGTTCCTTGCCTTGTTGCTGAGCTCATTCAGTGCTGACAACTTGGCTGCGACAGATGACGACGGTGAGCCCAACAACCTGCAGATATCCGTCAAGCGTTTCAAGATAGGCATTGCATGGATAAAAGCGAAGATGCGGATATTGATGGCCAATCTGCTGAAGAAACCACAGATGGAGGATGAGCAGAAGCCTTTGGATGACATGTATGACAAGAAGCTGAACTGCATTGCTAACCACACCGGGGTGGACATCAACCGTGACTTGGACTATGCTAAGAATGGTAACGGCACTACCAGCGGTATTGGCAGCAGTGTGGGCAAGTATATGATCGATGAGGACCACATGTCCTTCATCCACAACCCAAATCTGACCGTCTGCGTGCCCATAGCTGTGGGAGAGTCTGATTTTGAAAACCTCAACACAGAGGACTTCAGCAGCGAGTCGGAAAACGAGAACAGCAAAGAGGTCAGTTCGAGGATTACATTATATCATCCACTTCTAATAGTTTATCACACAAGTATTCAGACAGACAATGTCAGAAAGACAGACTGAAATCTGCAGCATACTTAACAACAAAACTCAAGGACAGTAAAGCCATGGGTGTGGCTGGCTATTCTACACGGTTCAGACACTAATATAACTCCATTACTCAATAGTCATATCGAGTAGCTGTAGCAGGCAGGCAGTGCGGATGAAATAGATATCTACTGACGTATTTTGATAAAATGTATTAAGAACACTTTCAGAGCAGATGATATGGGGGCGACTGTGGCTCAGTGGTTAGCAAGTCAGTCTTTAAACCAGAGGACCGGGGTTCAAACCCCGCCTCAGCCAATCCATGTCGTTGTGTCCCTGAGCAAGACACTTAACCCCCAGTTGCTCCCCGGGCGCTTCACGAGGCTGCCCACTGCTCCTTAAAGGATGGGTCAAATGCAGAGGATAAATTTCCCCACTGTGGGACTAAGTGTGGGACTAATAAAGGGGTTTCTTCCTTCTTCTTCTATGACATTTCATATTAAATTTCAGTGTTAATTTGAATGAAATGTGATTTTCAAGATTGTTATTATGTCCATTTCACTATGGAAAAAAACCTCTGATCTAGTAGTCCTCAAAGTGTTTTCCTTTTATAGACTGAGCCAACACAAATTGGAAATAGGGTAACATGACAGGTCCAGACTGCTCCTCATGAGTTCAGATTTCTAGCGGTTCTAAAAACTGATATGTTTCTGAATCACTAAAATTGTGTTCCTTTATTTCTTTGTGTGTCTGGATCTGTGTCCGTGTGCATGCTCATATGTCTGCATATCTGCAGCTGGATGAGACCAGTTCGTCGGAGGGCAGCACTATTGACATCAAGCCAGACGTGGAGGAGGTGGTGGTGGTGGAGCCGGTGGAGGAATACCTTGACCCAGAGGCGTGTTGGACAGATGGTGAGATCACTGCTCCCATGGCCATCCTGCAAACCATGAGTCAACATTGTGAAACATATTCATTAGGTTCACGCAACAAATAGATAAAACAACGTTAGGTAAAACAATGATAGGTAAACAACGTTAGGTAAAACAACGTTAGGTAAAACAATGTTAGGTAAAACAATGATAGGTAAAACAACGTTAGGTAAAACAACGTTAGGTAAAACAACGTTAGGTAAAACAATATTAGTTAAAATTACGTTAAGTAAAACAATGTTACATAAAATAACGTTAAGTAAAGATAGGTAAAACAACGTTAGGTAAAACAACATTGGGTAAAACAATGTTAGGTAAACCAATGTTAGGTAAAACAATGTTTGGTAAAACAATGTTTGGTAAAACAACTTTAGGTAAAACATTAGGTAAAATAACGTTAAGTAAAGATAGGTAAAACACTTAGGTAAAACAATGTTAGGTAAAATTACGTTAAGTAAAACAACGTTAAGTAAAACAACGTTAGGTAAAACAACATTTGGTAAAACAAATGTAGGTAAAATAACGTTAAGTAAAGATAGGTAAAACAACGTTAGGTAAAACAACGTTAGGTAAAACAACATTAGGTAAAACAATGTTAGGTAAAACAACGTTAGGTAAAACAACATTAGGTAAAACAATGTTAGGTAAAACAACGTTAGGTAAAACAATGTTAAGGAAAGATAGGTAAAACAACGTTAGGTAAAACAATGTTAGGTAAAATTATGTTAAGTAAAGATAGTTAAAATAACGTTATCTTAAACAACGTTAGGTTAAACAACGTTAGGTTGAACAACGTTAGGTAAAACAATGTTAGGTAAAATTACGTTAAGTAAAGATAGTTAAAATAACGTTATCTTAAACAACGTTAGGTTAAACAATGTTAGGTTAAACAACGTTAGGTTAAACAACGTTAGGTTAAACAACGTTAGGCAAAACAACGTTAGGTAAAACAACGTTTGGTAAAACAAATGTAGGTAAAATAACGTTAGGTAAAACAACGTTAGGTAAAACAACGTTTGGTAAAACAAATGTAGGTAAAATAACGTTAGGTAAAAAAACGTTAGGTAAAACAATGTTAGGTAAAATTACGTTAAGTAAAACAATGTTACATAAAATAACGTTAAGTAAAGATAGGTAAAACAACGTTAGGTAAAACAATGTTAGGTAAAACAATGTTAGGTAAAATTACGTTAAGTAAAGATAGTTAAAATAACGTTATCTTAAACAACGTTAGGTTAAACAACGTTAGGTTGAACAACGTTAGGTAAAACAATGTTAGGTAAAATTACGTTAAGTAAAGATAGTTAAAATAACGTTATCTTAAACAACGTTAGGTTAAACAACGTTAGGTTAAACAACGTTAGGTTAAACAACGTTAGGTAAAACAACGTTAAGTAAAACAACTTTAGGTAAAACAACGTTTGGTAAAACAAATGTAGGTAAAATAACGTTAGGTAAAACAACGTTAGGTAAAACAATGTTAGGTAAAATTACGTTAAGTAAAACAATGTTACATAAAATAACGTTAAGTAAAGATAGGTAAAACAACGTTAGGTAAAACAATGTTAGGTAAAACAATGTTAGGTAAAATTACGTTAAGTAAAGATAGTTAAAATAACGTTATCTTAAACAACGTTAGGTTAAACAACGTTAGGTTAAACAACGTTAGGTTAAACAACGTTAGGTAAAACAACGTTAGGCAAAACAACGTTAGGTAAAACAACGCTAAGTAAAACAACGTTAAGTAAAACAACGTTAAGTAAAACAACGTTAAGTAAAACAACTTTAGGTAAAACAATGTTTGGTAAAACAAATGTAGGTAAAATAACGTTAGGTAAAACAACATTAGGTAAAACAACGTTAGGTAAAAGAACGTTAGGTAAAACAATATTAGGTAATGATTGGGGTAAAGGACAGTTGTTTTTGTCATGAAGGATCGCTCACCCATGGATACTCTTATTTATAAATTACTCAAAAACCCATATATTCATTTAAAGACTTGAATTTGAATTCTAAACACAACTTATCTAACCATATCACATGCTGTTTCTCTTCCTGTGTGTCCTCAGGATGTGTAGCCAAGTATAAGTGCTGTGAGGTTGACATTACTACGGGCTGGTGGAAAAACTGGTGGTTCCTGCGAAAAACCTGCTACCTGATTGTGGAGCATAACTGGTTTGAGAGCCTCATCATCTTCATGATCCTCCTCAGCAGCGGTGCCCTGGTAAGGAGGCCTTCTACAGGTCTGTTTTATAAAATAAAACGGAACATGAAGCGATATAAATTCCAAACTGGATAAAGATTGAATAAAGATGACTCTTTAAAAATGGAGGCACTTCACAGGCACTAGTGTGTCTTCAGTATGGCAGTAATGGTTGGTTTCTCAGTCTCAGAGCAGCACGGTTGGGGGAGGGGCAAGAAGCGCTTGTGATTAATGGATTACCATTTATCAAATAGGGAATCTATTCCTGTTGTTGGAGGGGAGCCTTGTTCTTTAGGGGTGGGAATTACTAGAGGCCACACAATATGATAATTTCCCCATATTCAAGTCATGATATAATATTGCGACTTTAAACATTTTTACGATATGCTGAGTATGGCGATGTGAATTACTGCAAATTGCAATTTATTACTTATTTTCAACTGCAAATTATGCAGTCCAATATGATCAGAATCCTAATACATTAATCATTAATTCACTGTCCATACATTTTTCAAAAGCTTTCTGTTATGTATTTCATTTTTTCTTTTTAAAGAAAATGTATTTATTATAATTCATCCAGTTCAATTTGAAATCCAAAGTCAATACCATACAGACAATTGAAACTTCTAGGCTACTACAATATATATGGGGCTAAATCATAGCGCAAGTTAGACATTATTGTGTTCTGGACCTTTGCATGAGGAAATTCTCTCTAACTGGACCTCGCTGAATTAAATTGAATATCCCCCCTAGTTTACGGCACGCCTCAGGTGAGTGGCAAGACTCTCCAACACACGAAACAAACTGGCGCACACGTGTCTCAATGCACGAATCAGGACACCATAAATATCGTAGTTTCTTCAATTCTTATGGTTATGAAACAGTGAATTATACAAATGCAGTTATGGTTAGTCCCCACATCCTAGTTTAATAAATAAATGATCGATAATTGGCATTTGTGTATCGATACACTATTGCCTCTCAAAATATTACCATACTATGTTATATTGATCTTTTTCCACCCCTATTAACTATGGAATATTTCATGCAGAACTTATTGATTTTTTATTCAGCAAATTACCGTTAGTGATCAGAAATTAGTGGACTTTAGTGCTGCGTACAATTTCATTAGGAGAATCATATCATTGAGTGTAATGTTTACATCTTTGTCGTGGCTGACCAGTTTCCTGTTTCTTTACAGGCCTTTGAGGACGTGTACATCGAGCAGAGGAAGACCATTCGGATCATTTTGGAATACGCCGACAGGGTTTTCACCTACATCTTCATCCTGGAGATGTTGCTGAAATGGGTCGCTTACGGTTTTGTCAAGTATTTCACCAATGCCTGGTGTTGGCTGGATTTCTTCATTGTGGATGTAAGTCCAGCTCTTGTTTCCTCTATTGTGTGAAGTAGATTAAGAGCAGTTATTTAGACTTATACCACACACTGGTCCAACAGCGACACACTGGTACAAAGATAAACACAGTCTTAAGCAGCAGAGCTAAGGCTAATTTCTGCTGTAATAATTTGTCTTTTGCTTTATTAGATTGGTAATAACCACGTCAGATACACTACATTCACTATGTGGACACAGGATATGATGTGTCTATAATACTAAGTGTTGCCCCTATCATTGCCTGTTGGGTGTGGTTAAGTCTGAGCGGACAGGTTAATAATTGAATCTCTGCTTAATGGCATGCATTAGGTGAGAGGGCATGTTGTTTCATGAAAAGCCTCTTGTTCTGGTTCACTCATGCTAGCAGGACAGTGTTTTACAAGACTGAACTGCAGTCTGTCTAGTTCAAGTGGACACATGCCAGTCACCTTTTACAACTCCATCAAGCACCAGTCCTTTTTTATTTATCACTCTGAGATGCTTGAATATGTACAACAATTATCTGCTTTCAAATATTAACACTTTCTCAGTTTGTCAAAAGCAACAAACTTCTTTTGTCTGTTTCCCTACTTGGTATTTTTTACTGGGGGTTTTGAGTCAGAATTGATAGAAATTATTCCGATTTGAACACATACTGTAGCTATTTAAGCATTGATTCCAGCCAAATTAGAATTAGTCAATCAATAACAAAGCTCATTGATTACAACCATATTCAAGTCATGCTCAGAGCAATGGTTGAACGTGTTAAAGATGCGTCTCTGACTGTGTCTCTGAGCTGTAAGAGGTTTGATATGTGCCTATGTCCTCTCTCTGTGTACTTCTCTGCTCCTTGTGTCATTCAAGATTGAAAGACTAGAACGGGAAACATTCTTCCACCTATTCTTTGTTAGTTATATACCAATATCACATATTAATCTTATTTGGACTATTTTAAGTCAACACAACCTTAAACTGTGAGGTTATTCCAATGAGATTCTAATATGTGGTAAAAATGAGACCATTTTCGTAGCAATAAGCTTGAAGCATTTGCATTTTATATAAATACTGGCAGAATTGGGATAGAATAGGAATTTCCCTGATTTCCGTCTTTCTTCTTGAACTAACCGCCTCTCCGCAGTGTCCAACACCTCAGCTATTACCCGTGAATGGACTCCTATCAATGGCCAGAGGTTGCCATGTTGATGTATTATAAGCTTCTTTATCCCAGACTCCATGCAGAAAACATGCATTTATTTGATACATATTATAGACAATGTACACTTAATTTTCTCCATTCACACATATATGTATGTGTTTTTTAAGTCATTCAATAACACATTAGTTTATTAAGGCTTCCTAAATATTTACTACACAGCTATTTTTAAACCATATTGTCACAGCTGACACATACAGCACACATAGAGCCTTGAGCAAATAAAAAACACACCACCCTTTACTGATTCTTACTGCCTTCGTAGAATCCCTGCCTGTGGGTGTGTTGTCAAGCCCAACACACGGACAGTGCAGGGCGCCACGTTTCCCAAGTTGTGAACATGTTACAGAGAGTGACATCCCTCCTCGCCTCCTCCCCTCTTTCCCTGTTCTCCTTCCATTCCCTCTTGAAAGTGTAACCTTAGGTATGTGGTGACATTGTGCTGAGATGTAATGATGGTGGGTGACAGGCGGCCGCCGGTAAGTTTGGTCTTCACTAGCGCTCCCCCTCCAAAAAACAAAGAGAGAGAGACTTGTGCTTGATGAGTCTGGGTTGTGTTGTGGCCTGACTGTGCCTTTGCCGTCCTGTGTTGTGAGGTTTAACCATTGCCATGGACTCAGAAGGGGGGGCACCATCATTAGACCGGCCTGTATTTTTTCTGATTGTGGATGTGCTTGACTCTTTGTGTGAGTGTGTTCCTCCTCATTGCCCTTGTGTTCTGTATCTTTCTGTTCCCCATTTGATTATGGCACAGGGCAAGAAATGTAATGTCAGAAAGTGTGTTGTTTAGTTTACTGCATAGTTACTGGAGAAAACAACCAGATATTAGCAAAGTAGTATATTTTCAATATTTTGCTTTACATTGTAAGAATAATAATTAATATTATAGATGGAATAATCCAAATAAATCTTATATAGGTTGTTTAAATTGACACAATAGCTAGAATAGGTCATTCTAGTTTAATAGTGATACTGAGGTGTGTGAATGTGAGGGTGATAGGTGTCATACTCCATTCATCTTTCTTTTTCACTCAGATTATTATCATTGTTTTGTTGTGTTTTTTCTTTTCATTTTAGTTTGGTTTATTTCTGTTTGGTTTGTGCTGTCGTCATCATGGGATCACAGCCCCAGATGTCATTGGCCTTGCCTTGCAGAGCTCTGTGCGAAGGACGTTGAGGCGCTGAGGTCACTACCACACAGCTGGCCCAGCGGGGGGCCAGAGGCCAGGCCCCCTAAGGGGGGCTCTCCAAGGGGTCAGGCTGAAGGTGACAATTACCCCAAACACTGTAGTGTAGATCAAGGCAAAATCTTTATTTTACTGTCTCCCACCAGCACAGCTACAAACTTATTCGAGAGGAAAGGTTATTGATTTAAATAAGCGTATAAGTACTTGGTGAAATCTTAACAGCATCTAATTAAAGCCCTGTCCAGGACATTCTGGACCCGATGAACATTCACATGTACAGTAAAAAGTCTAAATCCATGCTTCCACATTTTCTGCCATTTTCTCCATAGTTTTGGTTCATTCCACCCTTAAATGGTTGAAAAGTTGGTCTCTTTTAATTCATCTGGATAATGACATCAGTCAAAATGAAGATTTTGCCTGTTACAAACCTCCCTCCGTGACTTTGGTAAGCTTTGGATGTTGTGTACTTCTTGCGGTGAGTTTGACCAGTTGGTGTTGATGGCTGGTTGGAGGTGCTCACCTGTGTTCACTGTTGATATTTTCCTTATTTGTAAGAAACTGGTACTCCCCCTGTTTAAGCCCTCCAGCATCCAGACTGGGATTGCAGTTAAGAAAACATTGTTAAAGACTTCCTGAGGATACATTTCCTGTGATCATGCACTGATACGCTAATCATGCTCTAATTTCTCTGTATTTGACCTAATTCTAATATAACTGCCCACTTTTGCATTTTGCATCTAGATTAATCTGCTTTCAGCCAAATAATCCTTCATTATAACGCTTCCCTGTGCAGCAGACAGTCTGTAACGGCCGTCCTAACACACCTGAGGTGACTTCAAGGATAAGACCGTCCTGTACTTTTAACAACCCCAAGAACATTAGTGCAGCTTTTTGAGCGCAATCCCCATTGTCCATTTCCTCTATTGTTCACAATGCAATTCTGTATATGTGTTCATACCATAACTCATACATTTACATTGATTTATTATGGCGATAAGAGTTCTGCACATTTACTATGTTGCTGTGAATGCTAGTGACATAATGAATGACATAATGTAAGGACTTAGTGAGTGTTTTTAACTAATGATAACACAATATGAAGTGTTCTTTGGCTGCAGCAAGGCCTCTGTGGCTGCTGCCAGGTGTGAGAGGGGCTGCACCAGTTTCTTTGAGGTTGTGTGCTGTTATTGTTAACTGTGTGTAACTCGACTGTGTATTTTTGTCCTTTCAGTGCCATCCAGTGCTAATAACTATATCCAGTCTGCCCTTAACCTCCATCCCTGTTTCTTGTGCGTAGTTCATGTGACCGTGGCTCTCCTATTTGACTCTAAATGCTGTGTGACAATTTTATTTGATGTCTGAGAAAGAAAATGGCAAAATGACACACTTTGTACATGTTTACTTGTATTCTTTCTCTTAGGTTCCATTAGTTTGTCTGTCTTAGATTATATGGGATTTTATGCCTCAGCCCAAGAGCGACATGGAGAGACAATGTTAGAGGGGCAAGGGTAAGGCTCTCAAGTCTGTTGGGTTTTTATCAGCTTTTTTTTTTTTTTTTTTATCAACAGGTTAACCTCTCTCCTTACCTCCCTCCCCAACTCCTCTTCCTCTGCTTTCCCAGTCCCTTCACTTGTAATTTTACTAAATCATGTAGCACTCTTTACTGCCTAATTTACCCTCTATTTGAGTCTTATGTCTCTATCTCCTCTCTTTCTCTCTCAACCACACATTTTCTTGCAGGTACAAAGGACTTTTCACTTCTCGTCAACTGCCCAAAATAACAGACAAACTATCCCTATGGCGCATTGCTACTAAAAATACTACACACATAAGACCTATACTAAACATTTACCTTCTCTCTCAGTGTATATACATGTATAAATGCAATATTATACATGCATATACATGCATAGATTTATGTGTGTATGTCAAGCAACTCTCCGCCTATGCCAGGGCCGTCTCTCTTCCCGAGTGAATATTCTCACTTCTAACAGTTTGGAACCTCTTTTGCTTCTCTGTTTTTGTGTAGGTGTCTATAGTCAGCCTTGTAGCTAATGCGCTGGGCTACTCCGATCTAGGGCCCATTAAATCACTCAGGACACTAAGGGCCTTGAGACCCCTCAGAGCCTTGTCACGTTTTGAAGGGATGAGGGTAAGATCCAAAGCTAAGCAGCTGATCCTTCCGCATGCCCATTCAACAGTTTAAAGCATGCTAGAACTGATCTAAAAACAAACTAAGAGGACAAATAACTCCAAAATTTGGGGGGGTTGTTTTTAACACCGTGAAATGAAAGCCAATAAGTCACCTTTCCATGCGCAATCCTGTACCATGCCTTTCTTAGAGTGAATGAACAAGTCATGATGCAGCTGAGAGACTGAGTAAAGTAACAGTAAAGTTGTATTGCCAGCAGAACAACATACATTTCAATTGAATTTCTTAAACAAAAAAACCTATACAGAAATTTATTTGGGTATTACCCAAAGTGCAATAGAAATATGTTTTTTTTTCACAAAGCTGCCTCATCACATAAGTGACAAACTAGAAATTCTGATTACTTCATCTTACTTTGTTTCTCCTTGATTGGCCAAAGTTAATGCGAAATTGGTCTGAGCTGACCAAACTTACATAGAGCTTTCAAATCAACAGTTATCTCTTAATTTGGCCTGATTCTCAACCACTGCTTTTAATTTAGACCCCCCCTTCCCCTACACATGCCCCCCCCCTGTTCCCATAACCCCAACCCTCCCCTCCCCTCCCCAGCTCACATCATATCCCAATGCATCTGGCATCGAGAACAACCAGCAGGAACCAGGGAGCTGCAGGACACCAAGACCTCTGCCCAACCAGTCACACCATAACTTTGCATGCAGGACGGCTGCCAAACAACCACTCAGAGGAATCTGTCCCACTCGTAATAGATGTGGTTTACAGAGCCGGAATCTGGTTGCTTCAGCTGTCACTTCTTAAAATATCTGATTGGTTATCTTTGTGACTGGTGGTAGCAATAGGTTGCACCTGGTTGTTGTCACCCGAAGTCCCCCCTGTCTCTTTCTCTCTCTACTCTTTAATACTCACGACTCTTGGACTTGTTCCCTAGTCTTCTAGTTTGAGCTTCTTCTCTTCACCCCAGCCCCTCCACACCTCCTCCTCAGTCCCGCAGCACTGTGCTGCAACCACACCTCCCCACCCTTCCCCCTCCTCTTCTTCCGCACCCTGTTATCCTTCCACTACTCACTCCACCTCAATATGGTTCTGCTGGGCCGGACCGCTGGAGGGTCACTACTGTCTCCTGCCTGTCCAGGATATTTCTACATCAGGGACTGAGACAGAAACCACACACTCACAGTGTTGTGGCTTTGAGAGGAAACTATTTGTTGAGCTTCTGCCGCCTGCAGCCCTTTGGGTCGTACCATCTGACCAACGGATCTGCTAACAGTCCATTCTGGTGGCAAGCTATTGCTGTAAAGTTTTTTAAACATTCATCCATATTAAATACTGCAGACAGAAGCTTAGCAAATATAATAGGCTGCCATTTCACTCAAGGCATTAATGCTGTCATGTCCTGGCACCACATACTGTCGTGCATACAGCAGGCCCTGGCTTCCTGTTGCCTTCCACTCCCACAGGAAGTGAAACTGGGAGGCAACAGCGAGCCCAGTTAAACTCTGACTTTGAGTTCTGGGTCTGGGTGGGTGGTGGCCCATAGGTTGACTTGGACAACAGTGTTCGGACAAAACTCTCAACCCAACAATGTGTTGCCCCTCTTTAGTACGTCCCAAAAATGACAGACCAGCAGGAGAAGAAGGCCTGTGCAATTATCTAGTGGGTGGACTGATTGCAAATTTAATGTGAAGTCTCATTCATATTAGATATCCAGTACCTAAAATGTGATGCCGTTGCACATGAGCAGACATCAATGCTTTTAGGCCCTGGATAGGCTTTATGGATGCTTTCATGAATGTCTCACTAACATTGTATAGGTTTAATTGTTAATTATGGGATAGCAAATATACCTATTCA
The DNA here is from genome assembly GCA_023566465.1 of Cottus gobio. Lineage (NCBI taxonomy): Eukaryota > Metazoa > Chordata > Actinopteri > Perciformes > Cottidae > Cottus > Cottus gobio. The sequence goes on along the minus strand of CM042215.1, from coordinate 14,211,740 downwards.
TTGTGATGTCATTTTTGGGGTTGGATAGTATGGCACATTTGCTTTAGTAGAGTGTAATAATGCCAATACCAGTGCCCCTATGAATGACCCCATATACTGGGTGTAATTGGTTAGAGAGGTGAGGGTGGCCCAGTCACGCAAAGGGAAACAAATAGAAGAATTTGATCCTGCTGTATCAATTTTCTACTATAATGTCTATGTTCATCAATTGAGTTACCATTTTTTTTAACTGAAAATGGAAAATTTGAGGTCAACGCAATAAATAAATTAATTGGGAATTTCATGAATAGAGAGATGACACCGAATGAAAGAGATTCCGGAAAGTTAGAATGATGAAAACCTTTATATCCCCATATGTTGAGTATTAAGCGCGACGCATTGCAGAGGCCAACGCAGCTCAACAGGGCCGAGAGAACAGTGCAGCTCCAGTTGGACACATTACACTGCTAATGCAGTGCTAATTGGCTGCTCTGGCGACAAACTTTGCTCTCTTTCTCATAATGCTGCATTGTAATCTCGGTCTTACTTTTTGAGCAATGCATTGTACAGGAATGACAACATCTCCAGCCATCTTTACCCCACTTACAGTAAATCCCCTGTTTCCTGACACACCTGCTGACATTTAAGTTGCACCAACGATTTTGAGATGCCAATGATTTTGTTGGTTTTATCTTTACCAGCTATTACTTGAATGGCCCTTCCTCACAATGAGCAGGCCAACTGAGATTATATAAGAGTTCAGCAATATTGTGCTGCAGATATTTGTCAGACACAAATACAAACCATGTACGCATCTGAATGGCTCGTCAGACGCTCAAGCAAGCAAAGCTTTAATGTTATCTCCTTAGCCGCCATCTCTCTATCCACATATTTCTCTATTTATTTATATATTGAGTTGAGCGGTTCTTGAGATTGCACAATGCCATGTAACACGCATGTATGATAACTGCCGATGCACATTATGCATTTTTGAAAGCCATTTTCCCTCTTTCTGAGAATGCTTTCCCCACAGCATGGCCTAATTTTTAAAACACAGAATTTTTTAAGGCGGTTGAATTGTATCTCAGATTGAGCAAAGAGTCATTTTCTCAGCAAGTGCAATGGCAACACTAGGCTTATAATTATATTTGGAAAACATCATCCTCAAGCCATTTCTTTTAGCATTTTACATTAGACACACTGTTTTACTAGTGTGCACAAATTTAAGATTCAGCTTGTAGAGGTTGTGTGCATGCCGAGAAAATCCTGCTCTAGAGCTCCTCCCTGTCTGTATGTAATAAGGAGGGAATATGGCTCCATAAAACGAGTCTGCCAAAGACATGCATGCTCAGCTGTCTGCCTGAGAGCTGCTGGTCGGCCTGCCTAACATTGGTAGTGAGCAGTTCACTATGTGCTGAGCTTATTACTGGCTATAATAAATCTACGGGAAGTCCAATTGGATTGCTAGAAAGATCTACAGTTTGGGGTGGTGGTGGTGGTAGTGATGGTGGGAACTATTATACTTTATATATATATATATATATATATATATATATATATATATATATATATATATATATATATATGGATTACTGCTATAGTGTTATATTGTTTAACTTAGTTATGGGAAAGGGTCAGTAAGATTAAGAATATTGACTGTCTAACGTTGGGGTGGTAAAAGTGGACACTTCATAGTGGTTTGGCAAACACTTAACACTTAATATTTTACTGAGTACAATTTTCAGTACATGAACTCTTGTCTGTTTTTCTTCTACTTATATGATTCATAGGAACTGTTATGCACATTTTCTACAATACTGTATTAGTTTAGTACCATAACTACATGTCGATGACATTCATGTCATGTACAATATACTACAATTGTACTATTCCCACACGTATAAAACATAAAATAGTAGCCAGTGTTGTGACTGTAATGATGAAATCAGAAAATGCTCAGAGAAATTATGTAGTTTTTTTACATTGTACACATTTGATTCTCATATTAATTGTTTTACATTGTATTTGTCTCGGTACAAGTGTGCGTGTGTGATTGAGTATCCCTTTTGCACTTCTAGCTGCATACTTCTGCAGATCAAAGAGCATCTCAAGGTCACATCAGTGCTGCTCTAATTAGAAATGCACTCATGCAGCTCTACCTCCCATTGATTTCCTACACTTCAGTATGTTTATCACAGTAGTTTGCATTGTTTATTTTTGACTACATTAAATCACAATATGGATTGAACCACCTGTAACACAAGCTTAAACAATTCATTAAAGTACTCAGTGTAACGCCATACCAGTATGTAGTGTCTTATCAGAGGGTTTGAAAGAGCTGCGTTTGTTTCCTGGTTTTCATGTCATATCTTGTCTTCCCTGGTCTGGTCTAGGTGGTAGTCAACGCCTTGGTGGGAGCCATCCCTTCCATTATGAATGTGTTGCTGGTTTGCCTCATCTTTTGGCTGATTTTCAGTATCATGGGGGTAAACTTGTTTGCGGGCAAGTACTACTACTGTTTTAATCAGACATCAGAGGAATACTTTTCCGTCGACGTGGTCAACAACAAGACCCAGTGTGTGGCCCTAATGGAGCAAAACTTTACTGAGGTCAGGTGGAAGAACGTCAAGATCAACTTTGACAATGTGGGAGCCGGATACCTGGCCCTGCTGCAAGTGGTGAGAGTGTCACTCCTCCTCTCCTCTCTTTCTGACTTCAGTTCTTATTTCATGCTAACGTGGTTTCTTTTCTCATTTTACGATGCACTTTTCCGTTTTTTTCTTTTCATTCTGTGCTTCACCTGAGGGTCTGTTGTTGCTTCAAACTCCATTTGCTTTCACAGCACTCTGAGACTGTTGTTTGGTGTTTCTCCATGCCCTTTCCTTCACATACTTGTTTCTTTCCATGCACAAGCTGTACTACAGGACATGCATCAGTTTCGGTTTGAGTTTCTTTGATTTACAATTTACGATTTTGTGTTTTTACAATTTTATTTAGTAATGTCTCTCTTTTGAAAGGCCACATTCAAAGGTTGGATGGACATAATGTACGCGGCTGTGGATTCCAGAGAGGTATATTCATTGCTTCTTCAATAAATATTGTAATGCTTATTTTTCTCACTGTATGCCAGACTGTTAAAGGAACAGTTTTACATCTTATTACATTTCTTGCTGAGAGCTAGATGAGAAGAGTATGAAGCTACCGCTAAGCAAGCTAACTTAGCATAAGAGACTCAAATCTGACTTTAAGTGAGAGTTTATTTCTTGACCATGACCTTTTGATTTGAGTACAGAATAAGGAAATTGGTATTAATACGTGAATTTAGGAGGTTCTGCTATTGAAAGCTGTATATTTTACTGTGTGGATATGAGAATGATATAGACATTTTCATCTAACTCAAGAAAATAAATGCCCGAAATGTCAAATTGTTTCTTAAATTGTGGTTAATAAATAACACTAGCTTCAACATTGTGCCTCCCTCCTAGGTGGAAGACCAGCCCGACTATGAAGTCAACATCTACATGTACATCTACTTTGTGGTTTTCATCATATTTGGGTCCTTCTTCACCCTCAACCTCTTCATTGGTGTGATCATTGACAACTTCAACCAGCAGAAGAAAAAGATAAGACACGTTTTGTCTCCTAAACCTATATTTTGCTTTAGGAGTTTTAGTTTTAGTGTCGGAATGTGATTATAACCAAATCTTTGTTGATCCCTTTACTTTGGAGGTCAGGATATATTCATGACAGAGGAACAGAAAAAGTACTACAATGCCATGAAAAAACTGGGGTCCAAAAAGCCACAAAAACCTATTCCTCGACCACAGGTATTTTTTTTTCTCTGGGTGAGTATGATGCTTTTGCTTGAAAACTCACTTTGCTTGTAAATCTCACCTTCCTCCCTCTGTGTTATCTCTCTTCGTAGAACCCGATCCAGGGCATGGTGTTTGACTTTGTGACACAGCAGGTCTTTGACATCTCCATCATGATTCTCATCTGCCTCAACATGGTTACCATGATGGTGGAAACAGACGATCAGTCAGACGAAACGGAGAACGTCCTCTACTGGGTCAACTTCATCTTTATTGTAGTCTTCACCACAGAGTTCTTGCTAAAGCTTTTTGCCCTTCGCCACTATTACTTCACCAATGGCTGGAATATCTTTGACGTGGTGGTGGTCATTCTGTCTATTGTCGGTGAGTGAGGGAGGTGGATGACACAAAGCAATATGAAAGGAACTAAAGAATAACAAGTCTGTTGTTTTCTGATGGTATTCTCATGCTTTTTTCTGTCTATTTTCTTTTCTTTTCTCTCAGGCATGTTCCTGGCTGATATAATTGAAAAGTACTTTGTGTCACCAACACTCTTCAGGGTGATCAGGTTGGCTCGTATCGGCCGTATCCTGCGTCTAATCAAAGGAGCCAAGGGCATCCGGACTTTACTTTTTGCTCTGATGATGTCACTGCCCGCCCTGTTCAACATTGGCTTATTGCTCTTCCTGGTCATGTTCATCTTTTCCATCTTCGGCATGTCTAACTTTGGCTATGTAAAACATGGAGCCGGAATTGACGACTTGTACAACTTTGAGACCTTTGGCAACAGCATGATCATTCTGTTCATGATCACCACATCAGCTGGATGGGACGGCTTGCTGCTGCCGATCATGAACTACCCACCGGACTGCGACCCCACTTTGGAGAACCCTGGTACAAACGTGAAGGGCGACTGTGGTAACCCCTCAGTGGGAATCTTCTTTTTTGTCATGTATATCATCATTTCTTTCCTGATTGTGGTCAACATGTACATTGCCATCATCCTGGAGAACTTCAGTGTGGCCACAGAGGAAAGTGCTGATCCACTCAGTGAGGACGACTTTGAGACCTTCTACGAGATCTGGGAGAAGTTTGACCCTACTGCCTCTCAGTTCATTACTTTTGTCAAGCTGTCTGACTTTGCAGACGCTTTGGAGCACCCACTTCGTGTGCCAAAACCCAACACTATAGAACTAATTGCAATGGACCTGCCAATGGTGAGCGGCGATCGTATTCACTGCCTGGACATCCTGTTTGCCTTCACAAAGCGAGTGCTGGGTGACAGTGGCGAGTTGGACATGCTGAGACAACAGATGGAGGAGCGTTTTGTGCAGGCCAACCCTTCCAAGGTGTCATATGAACCCATCACCACCACTCTTCGCCGCAAACAGGAGGATGTCTCTGCCAGAACTATCCAGAATGCCTACCGCATCCACCTCATCCGGCGCGGCATCATCTTCAAGCGTTACGCTTTTACTAACAATAAGTTTGAGAATGGCGGGACCAACCAAGAGAAGGAGAGCACACCATCCACAGCCTCTCTCCCCTCTTACGACAGCGTGACCAAACCTGACAAGGAAAAGCAGGACGAATTAAAGGATGAGTGGGCCAGGAAAGACAAGGACAAAAACCAAAAAGATGAGTGGGAATCCAAGTGTTAAGGATCAGTGACTCTCAAAATCCAATAAAACAGAGGGAGATGAGACTCTGAGCCCAAACACAACAAATGTAGAAAAAGTGATCATTTGCAAGTAAGAAAAAAAAAAAGAAAAAAAAAACATACTAAAAAAATGTTTACAGACTCAATACTACTGAGGCAATGTGGTTTCTTATGTCGTAAAAGACAGCTGAACCAAACACAATCAGTTTACCACGGAACTTTGCTGCATAATGACCAAGTTCATAGAAATGAGAAATGACAAAATGACTCACAGTGTGCTGGCCAATGACACACATTTCTTTGGGGACCAACTGCCAAGGCACCGAAATCTCTGCTAGATGATCGAAGAATTGCAAAATCCCTGCCACCACCGAGTGTGGACCCCCGCAGCAAAGCTCCAATGCTATGGGATTGGATCATACAGATCCCACTAGAACTGTATTATCAGTCTAAAGGAGGGCCTGTAGCACAGTTTACCATCTTGATTAAGAAGAAAACAATAATCAACCAAGCAAGTTTTAGCTAGGAAAGAAAACTCTAGCTAGGAAGGAAGGGGAAACCCAGAACTGTTGACAAATATTTTGTTTGTTTGTTTGTGCTGAGTATACTTGCATCTTTACATTATTTGAGCAGCAAAAAAATATAACATTTACCCCATGTCACTAGTCTTTTCATATCCTCTTTGTTATACTGTACTGACATTGTAAAAGACACGTTCTACATGGACTTTCACACTGACTGGGTAGTGGTCATTAGTCATTGTTTTGACTTGGGCTGAGGGAGACTTGCTCAGGCCGAGTTACAGATAAATAATAATTATTGTACTCGTTCAATGCATAGTAATGACTTGCATGAAGGCATGTTTTGATCAGGAATCATGCATGAGTATTCATAGTCCCACAAGACACTAATTCTTAGACCACTGCAGTGGCTTGACTAGTTTGAGGCTGTCCACTGTGGAATTAAAGATCAAGATTCTGGATAAGGATTCATAGAATATTGGGGGAACGATAGTCGTATGATCCTGTCCTTCACCGGTTTTGCTTTTCAACTGACGAATCTTTTAATACAGCCCTTCATTAAATATATCAGGTGAATGAAGGATGAAAGCACTCAGAGGCAGAGTCTCAGTCGAATCAGCCAACAACACAAACTAGAAAAGTTTTTTTTTGCTGCTCTGAATGTTAGTAGTCTAGAGAGAGTGTTGAGTGTATGCGTATTAGGAAGCAGAATATCCTCACAATGAGGATGCACAGATTTGGAGGGCCATGACAGTTACCCTAATCCAAATCTGGGGTTTATATCTCTTTGTTTACTTACATCCGTCATACAGTCACTTTCCTTACTTCTCTCTGGCCCCTGTTTCGTCAATGAGAGCAGGTGATGTTTCACGCCAAGGAATCTATAACTGCCACCAGTAAGGGTCTAGTGTGCTCAAGTGTCAATAGGTAGCCCCTCTACTGCTGTAGTTCTACGAGAAAGGACAGAAATATGGTTTTTAGTTTTAGTTTTGATACTCTTTTTGTTGATTTGTTAGTGGCTAGTGGAAAAACTGAACTGCATTTAGATAGATGATTCATTCAATTTAGGTTCCTCTTTTATACTCTGTCAGACCCACATCAGAATTTCCCAGTGAATGATGTTTTAGGTAGTGTTTTTCGGACAATTTCAGTTGCCAGCTTTAGAAAAAGCCTTGAAGTCTTTCTCTGATATCCTTGTGATGCAATCATCCTCAGAAAAGGACTTGATCAGTGAGAGTGACACTGACCATCTGAAACAGCAGTTAGCAGAGAATTGTCACACGGACATGCCTTGTCGTGCCTAGCATGTATGGAAGGTGGATGAAAAATAACTCAAACGTGGACCAATAGATAGGTAGAGCCCCTCCCTTCAGGGTTTTTGACTGACTGCCATGACAACGGGAAACAAAAGGAAGACTTGAAGAAGAGAACAGTGCTTTGGTCTGAGTCGGAGTGCTGAAAGTCCCATGTTTGTCAGTGTATCATTGTGCTTTTGTGGGACCTCTTAAACACTGTGTGGTGTTGGACCCAGGCTCGCACCATCTTTTCACATACTTGCAGGCTTTCAAGTACTGTCACCCACTTCAAAAATAATTAGCTGGAGACAAAGGGAGAAATGCAAACACTTGCCAAGATTATCCATCAGCAGGCCTCACATCGACACAGCTATGTTGTATAATAAGCTTTGTGGGTGTTTTTCATAAAAAAACCTGAGGCTTGAGGTCAAGTGGTAGACAAGACACAACTGCCTCCTTAGGTGTCCCTGCCATTTTTTTTCTATACGGGAGTGATGGTCCTATTTATAAGTGGATGACTGGACATAAATTGTGCATCCTTTGCCACACCAATAATGCCATTTGGTGTGGTTAACACTGCCTGTACCAGAAGCCCCTGTCTGTAACAATAACAGGTCTGTTTACAATATGAGGTCTCCAAATCAGTTTGGCTGCTGCACACTGAAACCAAATACATTCCCAAATGAGAACCACAGGAGTGGGTTATGTCATCCAATTGATCCATGTTCATCTTGGATGTAATGTTTTAGAATGATGCATTCACACTTGAAAAAAAAAGAAAAGAAAAAAAAATGTAAAAAAAGAAAACACAAAAACATATATATGTACAGTGCAGGCTATGATGTAAATGGCACAATTGCTGAAAAAGAATGAACTTTTTGAGAGAACCTATAAATATTGTATTATATTCTTTTATTTTATCGGCATGCTTTGTTGTGTTTTTTGTAAATAAGGAATTTTAAAATTGTTACTACTAATAATCAAAAAAATGAATAATAACAATAATATAGAATGGCTTCCAGCTATGCCCTTTGTCACATTTGTTACCTTTTGGATTTTTTGAAACACTTTTCACTTTGTTGACGAAAATTGAATGAAATATAGATATTATATAATACAAAAGATATAAACATGTATACATATATGTCTATATGTATATACATAAAACAGAAGAACACTGTTTGTCACATTTGATTTATGTGCAACACGTTCGGTGGATGTCTAAAACTGGTTGTTTCCAGCACCCTTCTATGTTGGGGAATAGCTTATGTGCGATGTTACTGGAGCTGCTTGCCATGGATTGTAGCCTGATCATGATGAAAGGATAATGTTACCAGCACATTTCTCACTTACTGTCATATCTCTCACCTTCACTGAGTATACAGGACACACCCACAGTCACGGACACACACACACACACACACAGGTGACTCCTCACAGCCCACCAACTTTACCAGTGAACTCTTCCTTGAGATGGTCCCTACCCCCAGGGCCGTTTTCCCATACCCACACATCAGTGCCATTAAAGCTCAACATGCATACAACCATGTACTTGCTTCTCATCCTCACGTTTCTTTTGTTGAAGGATTTGTTTCCGGTGTTCCACTCAATGGCATGTGCCTTTTTTCTGCTTTTTCTGCAAATTTGGATGTCAATTTCACACTGAAAAAATAAAAGAAACAAAACTGTCCAAACTGTGGAGGGTGGAGGTTTGGGGGTGAGCACAACATTTATCAGGGATGTCGAGTCAGAAATACTGCCGGAGGATCATCCAGACACCCCACTTCATCTTAGTATTCAACAGTGTGTGATGTTAACAGAGAATCAGCTAACTCAAAAATGTCCTGTTCTTAGTGCTATGTGTGTCACCCACTTGGCTTGTGAAAAAGCAGCTTGCCTTCTATATTTCTGTTCTAGTTCTTCAATGTTTCTGACTCCATCTGAAATTTATTTTTGTATTAATATTTGATTATAGGACTCATTCTTTTTTAGCATGGTTTATTATGGGCTTTTTTTTCTTTTTGCTGAAAAATTGAAAAGTGCTTTTCAAACTGTTGTTATCATTTGACACCATGACAAAAGAGGATATACAGTACAATATGATGGTGTGTTGCATAACACACCATCTCGACTCTTGGTAAGAATATATGAAAGATTGTCTTCATTTGAGCACGAACCTTTTTATTACCAATAAAGCAGCCTTGTAGTTACAACCTGTTTGTCGGTTTTACATTTACAATCTCCTTTTGGCTTAATTCAGTTACATTGTGTCCAGTTTAATGAGTGGTCACCATTTTGTGCAAATTATTTCACTTTTGTGGTGCTGTATGTGGATGCAAGTGGATTACAAAACATCCTGTGAAATAGAGCTGAGTGGCACTATGGTAACGTGGTCATGAAAGGCAGCCTTTCAAATGTAATGGCCTTATTGAATTTGTTAAGAGCCCCATGTTAACATCCCCTTCACAGGCAGAAGACAGACTATAGCCCCATCGTTATGCGGTCCATCTGTACTGTGATGCTCTTCTTTGTGGTCTACTGTAAAGTAAATAGCCTCCAGGTATTATATTACAGTGGTCACACTCATAACCTCACAAGGGCAGAAATAGCCATGTTGGGCGATATTGATCTGTTTGTGCTTCTCGCTTGGTAGGAGGATAATAAACCCTTTTTGGAGTAGCTGGAATGGTATGTAAATGATGCATGGAGTTGTTCTCAGACACTGATGGCAAATTATCTATGGACTACCCTCCCTTTCCTTTTTTTGTCACACCACGAAATGCTGTCTCCTTAGCTGCTTCTCCCTCCCTCAAGTCCCGTGGACTCCTTTCAACTTCACTTTTGTATTATGATTTTTTCAAATGTGTGTGTCTCTCTGCTATCTATCATCTCTCATCTCGACATGAAGGCAATAAAAACCTGCTCCTTATTGATTATCGACACCCTCTCCACATCGTTTCGCTGCCATGCTCCAGGATGGTTGTGTGAGAGTGCAGTGAGGTGGAAGAGAGAGAGAGGGAGACTCGGGAGGGGAGGGGGAGGTAAGGAAAAGAGAAGGGGAAGGGAGGTGTTGGAGCACTGCAGTGCAGATAAATTAATGCAGCAGTCGAGGCTGTTAGTCAGCAGCACACTCCCAGTTTGGCCTAGTGCCGCCATCAGTGTGTGCCCATGCACGGCTGCCTAGGAGACCGGCACCCACGCTAACATTATTATTATTATTATTATTATTATTAAATCGCACCAAAATGTAGGCTCGTTAACGACATCTGAGCGTGGGTAAACCACAACGGCAGCCGATGTAGCTGCGCGCTATGCAGAGGAGATGTTCTCGGTGCTGGAGGTGGTCCCGGGACCGACGAGCATCATCTGCCCGGCTCTGAGGCTCCTCGGGTGGGGTCGGAAACAAAGATGACAGCGCAGGTTGTCGTGAATTTAACCCAGCCTTAATATTTGTGTTTAGTGTGTGGAGCCGCCTACACTCCCCTCTCATCTCCTCCTCCTTGCCTCCTCTCATCGCTTTCCGCTCACCCCACCTCCCTTCCTCCTGAACATGCTGCCACATAGCATGTGGTTTCTCTGTGGGTAGATCTGAACGTGGCTAAATATAACGATTAAACGTGTCCCCGTTTTCCGTTGCCAGTATTAGCTTTTTAAGGAGCGGCTTTGGCTTTTTATACACGTGATAGAGACACTGGATATTGTTATAGTCATGTAATCACTAATCAGAGCTTTACATCATCTACAAGGACTCTTCATCCATTGCTACACGATGCTCGGACGCTCCGTCCCATTTTGCTGCAGTCCTGTTGGTAAAGGTCAGACAGGCAGTACGTGCAAATAGCCAACAGTGAAAGGGGGTTTCCTCCTATCTGATCTCATTTTAACCCTTCTCTGAGATCAGAGGGTTGTGTTCTTCCTCCCCTCCTCCCAAGATCCCCCTCTGAAGCCAAAAAGAGGGAGCTCTCAATCATGCCCCCCCCCCCCCCCACACACACGCACACGTCCACATCCACTGTTGCACTCTCATACAGCTCACATTTCCCAATGAGCCAGATAAATAACTCCATTACATACTGTGTTTTCTGCTTGCCTGATTACATAACCATATTGAGCAACAACGTACATTTGTGTGAACAAAGTGCATGCTATCTACAGTCTGCACTGCAAAAAGAAACAAAACAGATGCCTTTACACCCACACCCCACCTTTTAGATTCCCCAATCAGAATGCACTGCAAACTGAGATGTTTGGCGGATTCTTCTGATTTGCTGAACAACAGCACCCACCTCTGGTCAGCACCCTGTATGTACCAAGTATCCTTTTTTATACAGATTACTATATATTGCCCCGTCTTTTCATTTAATTTGGATAGCACCATGATAAATCTCCAATGTCAATAACACAAAAAAATCTCAATGGATTCATAAGAATACCTTTAATATGTTATCTTCAGTTAATTTTTTCATCTTGTATCTTAGTTTGTTCACACTAAATAGAAAATCAAAATAAGAGGCAAAACAATGAATAAAGCCTGCATTCTCTGTCAGATGTCGGTATCTGAACATGACTGCATTTTAGGTAACAGTAAACCCAAAGATGGACATTTCTAAATAACATGCAAGATAAGATAACCAATGTAACATCTTGATTTATTTTCTTCGCTTTATTGCTCATTGGGAACAGCAAAGTGCAAAATGTCCTTTTTATTTAAGAATAAGTCGAATAAAAAACTGATGTTACGGAGGATTCATCTTCTTTTATGTTACTGGATGACGTAAAGCAGGATAAAATATTCAACACATGTAATCGGTTTCAAACTTCTGCTGCAAGGCAGAGCAGTTCTTCTTGACATCTGCAGGTCAAAATAAAAAAATGAGGTCAAACAAAAAACATGCATCCCATCTAAAATACTAACTTTTTACTTTAATGGAAATGTAGTCCCTCTGCATACTGGTAAAGTTACCTCAAACATTTTAACTGTTTTACAGTATATAATGGTATAAATGTTGCTTTTCAGCTCACCCTTCTCGTTTGGTGCTGGCCAGCCACTCCACAAAATGTTTCGCCTTATGGTGTGTTCACACCGAACGCGACGCGAATTTTTCGCGCGACCAGATTACATGTAAAGTCAATGCACAGACGCGTTTGGTTGCGACAGACGCGAAATTTCGCCGGGCGGCGCGTTAGACGCGTTTGGCGCGGCGCGTTTGGCGCGGCGCGTTTGACGCGAAATTCGCGTGAGTTGAAATTTTCCAACTCGGGCGAAAATTCGCGTCGCGAAAGCCAATCAGCGTTGAGAAGCTCTGCGCGTCATCACCGCCGTCCTGCCGGTTTGAATCAAACAGTTGCTGATCCACCAGAAGTATCGCTGGCAGCGGCCTCATTCAGACGCTGTTGTGCGGCTACGGATGATATTATGAACCCGGACACGGGGGCGTTTGATGGTCCGACATTAGAGGGACTTCCACAAGAAGGTTAAAGCAGAACTAGTGGTTAGTTTAATGGTGGATGGCGGAAACGGTACTGTTTTTACGGAGATAAGCCACGGAGATAAGCCCCGCCCGCGTTAAAGCGAATTTGCGTTGACGGAAATTAACCACATAAAGTCGAGCGAGTAAACTCACTCGAGTAACTTTCGCGTCGCGTTCGGTGTGAACACACCAATAAAGTCGAGCGAGTAAACTCACGCGAGTAACGCGACGCGAAATTTCGCGTCGCGTTCGGTGTGAACACACCATTAATCTTATCAAGATAGTGGGTGAAGTCGTTGGTGAATGTCCCTTCTGAATGCCTTTTAAGGTTGAGGATAATGTTCTGTCCTTTTTCCATCTGATAGGAATGCCATCTAAGAAAAGCGATGTTGATGAGGGAAGTTATTTTTTTCACAGTCGATTTCAGTGCGAAACATCACGTTGCATATTTCATATACAGATTTCACAGACTTCAGGTTAAATATCTATGGCAAAAGTATATTTATTTCTTTATTATTTCAGTAAAAATCGTCGTCATTTTCTGTGACTATTTCTGAATAGTTTGCGGAATAATATAAATACTAAAAGTGCTGCTAAACGTCTGAACATGCCATCTAATTAAACAGAAAGATGCTGAATACACACCTTGTTGGTCTGGTTTTGTCCACAACCATCTCTTTAGTGCTTGGACAGAAAAACAGGACCAACATATACCACACGTGTAGGCTCATCCTTGGGTCGCCTAGTCAACATATAACCAAGAGCACAAACACATCGTTTAGAATCCTAAATCAGATAGTAAACATTGCATTTCTTATAAGAAAATAAAAACTCACTGTAGCAGTGGAGGGAAGCACACACGCCGAGAACACGTCTCTCACAGGTTTCATCACCTCTTTATTCGGGGTTTCACACACACAGGGCATCACCCTTTCTCTTCCTCCCCGACTGACTACCCAGCCGGGCTTAAATAGCCTGGCCCACTCGTCAGAATCAGCTGTGGCTAACAAGCCCCAGCTGATTCGAGTGTTTTCTCCCTTCCCTCTCTCGCGTCGCAGGTGCGCTAACCACGCCCCCGCCCACATACCCCCACCGCCCGACTTAGGCCGGGGAGCCACCGGCCTAACCAACTCCCCCCCCCCTCCCTCCCACTGGGAGCGGGAGCGGGAGTCAGCCCCGACCATCTGCACCCCCGACCTATGGACCACCATGGAATTAACTTGCGTTTCCGCCAGATGCCAACGGGTGGTCCGGGCATTGGCATCCTCCATCCGTGGGGGCCCGGGCGCGGGACATGGCCCGGACAGAGGGCGATCGAGCGTCCCGGGGGCCGGCACCTCGCTCTCTCCGCCGGCCCCCCCCCGGGACCAAACCGGCTCTCCCCCTCCGTCCGACGCGGCAGCCTGCAACACAAGAGAGAGAGAGAGAAAATTAGGCACACTATTCTGGCATGTACCACCCCCATGCCCCCTCGGCCCGCTGCCCCTCGGCACGGGCCCGAGCCGCCTGTTCGGCCCGCAGCTGCCGGCTCAGCCGCCTGATTGTTGCCTTATCCCGGCGCCGGTCCTGCGCGGCCCATCGCAGCTCCTGCCGGAGCCGCTCAGTCTCCCGCCCTTGTCCCCTTGCCGGTGAGCCGGCTGGGCGCGGGGCCCCTCTCGGCGGCCCGCCGCCACCATCTCCGGCCAGGGGCGGAGGGGTCCCAGACCCGGACCCCCTGATCCACCTCCATTACAGGGCAATCCACTTGCCGGTGCCCCGGCTCCCCGCACGTCCAGCAAACGGGCCCCGCCAGCCGCGGGGGCCCCCCTGGATCCGGCCCGGCGTTGTCGCTGTCGGGGTTAGCTCCCCGCTCCAGCAGGCCGGGTCCGCGGGCCGTCCACCAGTCGTCGCGGGCGCCGATGTCCCACCTCCTCGTCGCCGGCGGGTCCCACGCCACGGGTTCCGGCGGCGCCTTCCGCTGCCTCCGCCCCCGCTCTGCTCCTCTCCCCGGGACTCGCTCCGCTGGAGGCGCGGACGTCCTCGTCCGGGCCGCCGGTGGCTTCGCGGCCGCCGGGCCCGGCGCCTTCCGCCGCGCTGGTCTCGCGCTCGCCGGGTCTGTCTGCGCCCCTGCCTCGGCCCGGGTGGGCTCGTCGCTGCCCGCCGTCGCGTCCCTCCGCGTCGGTGGGGCCGGCCGCTCGGTCGCGTCGGCGGTCTGGGTCGCCGCCCCGGCCCGGATGGGCTTGTCGGGGCCCACCCCCGCGTCCTTCCGCGTCGGTGGGGGCCGCCGCTCGGCCGCGTCCGGGGTCTGCGTCGCCGCCTCGCGCCGCGCTGCCGGGCCGGTCTGGGCGAACTTCTCCCACCGGATCACCCTGTCCGTCTGGACCCCCGTTCCCTTCCGCGAGGTCGGGGCCGGCCGGGACAGGACCGCCGGCCCCACGGGCGGCTCCTCGGGCAGTCCCATGTCCTGGTAGTCCTCTGCCAGGGAGACTGCGACCAGCAGCCCCGCCGGCTGGCGGCCACGGACCCAGGTGGCCATCATGGGCGGCAGTCCCTCCAGGAACTGCTCCGTGGCCACCAGCTCCAGCACCTCCTCGACCCCTCCTCCGGCCGCCGACCGCAGCCACCGTCCCGCCCGGTCCCGCACTTCCTGTGCGAACCCGCGGGGCCGGTCACCGGGCCCCAGCCGAAGCGCGCGGAACTTCCGGCGGAAGTCCTCCGGCGTCCGCGTCCGCGGGTCCCCCGCCGGCTCCTGCCGCCACTCCATGCCCCGGCCCGCCGCGAGATTCCACGTCGCCTCCGCCGGTGCCGTCGCAGGTAGCATCGCCTCCGCCGGCCCCGCTGGTGGTGCCGGCATTTCCGCCACCGCCACGGTGGGTGTCGCCGTCGTCCCGGCGCCCCGTCTCTTCCGGGGTTTCCCCCGTCGTCCCCCCGGGACCTCCTCCGGCCCGAGCGCCCTCACGGCGCCCACCATCTGGCCGGCGTTCCACTCGGCCGCGTGTTCCGCCGCCCGCCGCTCGAAGTATTCGTCCCACTCCTCCGAGGTGCGGTACGGCGCCGGCTTCCCCTCCCCCGCCGCCGGGGTCCTATCAGGCCCCACGTTGGGCGCCACTGTAGCAGTGGAGGGAAGCACACACGCCGAGAACACGTCTCTCACAGGTTTCATCACCTCTTTATTCGGGGTTTCACACACACAGGGCATCACCCTTTCTCTTCCTCCCCGACTGACTACCCAGCCGGGCTTAAATAGCCTGGCCCACTCGTCAGAATCAGCTGTGGCTAACAAGCCCCAGCTGATTCGAGTGTTTTCTCCCTTCCCTCTCTCGCGTCGCAGGTGCGCTAACCACGCCCCCGCCCACACTCACCTTCAGGAACTTTGACAGTGACACGTGTCCGATTAAGTGCTGTAAATGCTTGTCTGGAGCACATGCAGTGAACTATTGATGAAGCCACAGACAAGCCACTCTACACTGTAAAGACAAACTGAGAGTGGACTAAACTGCCAGTACGGATAACGGTCATCTTATAAAGACAGCAGGTGTCCCGCTGTGACATCTACTGTCGGTGATCTCCCACACCTGACGACCCTCTTCCTCATTAGGGTGGTGTGAATCATAGCTGATCCGAACTGGGATGACGTTTGACATGTGCTCTCTGAAGAGTTCAAATGTCAGAGCCCACTCTTCCTTCTTCAGATGGTAGCAGCTGTGAAGAAATGTTGTTCTGGTGTCTGACGTCAAGACAATTAATCCTAAAGGCTAATATTTGGATGAACATTTGAGAATAGAGTAGATATGTAGTTATGTCTTTGCAACATATACTCTAGTAAAAACCTTACAGTAATACATAAAACAGTTATGTAGTTTTTATTTAATTTATTCTAAACTAGATTGTATAGGTCTTGTATTGATGAAAAGTGATTTCATCATTTAATATTCTGGTACAAAGGACAATATATGGAGCTATTTAAGAGTATCAAGCCAAGGATCGGGCCTCATGTAAGAAACTCAGCTTAGCCTCACCTGTGACGCTGGGGACAGAAACCAGCAGGTGGTCTTGTGCCATCTCAGACCAGAACAGGAAGGGTTTGATTTCTTTCCTTATAACTTAAATACTAAAGCTTACTAATACTAATAAAGCTCCATTGTGTCCCATCAGACCCTTCTTTGTCCCATGGGCCACTTCTTCTCCACCAGCACCAGCTCACCTGCAGGCTATATATATGACAGGCACTGTGTCTTTTGTTCTCTGTGAAATAAATATATCGGTTTTTTTTCTCACATGTGGTTTTGCAATATTTGACCTGATAAATAACATTAACAACCAGGGTATCAAAACAAGTCGGAGATAATAAAGTCATTCAAATATATCTCAAATTGTAAATGTTTACATTCACAAATGCATATTGTAAACTCTTGTAGCTTATAAATTTGTCACACCGATATTTAGTACAATAATCAATGGTAACGAGTGCAAAATAAACCCGGAACCAATACCAGGCTTATGGGAAAGAAGCTAGCGGTAGTTATATCTTTAAAGCTTTTTAAACACGTGTTGGTTCCATCTCATCGAATGAGACATCTGATAGTTTTTAGTTTGACTCTCATTGTGAACTAAACTAAATGGTTTTGGTCATATGCACCGCACCGTGCGCTCTGGGGAACTGATTGGCATCTTTAACGATAACGCGAGTAATCAAGAAAACACCGATGTTGCGTTAACGGTTCGGTCCGTTATTCAGTGCACAAATAAGAGAGTTCAACATGCTTTTGTTGTGATGATGCCCCTAAGCAGCATGTGCGTCGGCGGATGACGTCTCCAGCCCCCAAAACCTTCACTCAACCCAGCTGGACCATGTAAGTACTGTTAGCAGGCTAGCCCAGTTTACTTGCTCTTTGCTACCCTTTGCAAGTTTACATTTAATTCGATTTAATGTATTTTTGCATAGACCACAATTTCAAATTCGCCACATACAACATCCTCTGTCCCGGGACCTCACATCGGTTCAGGAAAAACTCCCCCAAAAACCCTTTAACGGGAGAAAAAGGGAGGAAACTACAGCACAACAGAGGAGGATCCCTCTATCCGGATGGACATACGTACAATATATATGTCATGTGTACAGAAACAACATAACAGTTATAACACATTCAATGCATATGACAGAAATGATTCATAAAGTGAGAGTAGGATTGATGAAAAACCACAAAATACTGTGAATATATATACTAGAATAATAATGATAATAACTGCAGTAATGGTATTGGCAATACTAATAACAATGCAACTCATAATAATAATGATAGTAGCAGTAGGTGTCAGGCAGGACCATGGTCTAGATATCACCAAGATCTAACCTGTGAGGCGAGAAAGCACAAAGACAAAGTTAGTAATGTGCATTAATGGGGCATGAATACCTACAGAAGGAGAAGAGGGCGCCATTCAAATCAAAAGACAAAATCAGGCATC
This sequence comes from Cottus gobio, assembly GCA_023566465.1. Taxonomy (NCBI): domain Eukaryota; kingdom Metazoa; phylum Chordata; class Actinopteri; order Perciformes; family Cottidae; genus Cottus; species Cottus gobio. The sequence continues at coordinate 14,193,557 of CM042215.1, read as the reverse complement.
ACATTTCTTTTGCACTCTCTGAGTCTCCCTCTGCAATAGATACCAAGCTCTGTCTTCGTCATTTATGATTTTAGTTTTAATTCTAGTATATTGGTTTTGTTTAACTGCTTACATGGTTAAATTTGTAAAAAAAAAGATTAGTTTAGTCAGATGAGAAGTTGCAGAACATTGACATTACCTAATTTGTGTGGTTTCTTGAGTGTGTAACTGGGTTCAATATGTGTACTACTTTTGATCTTTGCAAATTACCACTCTGATTTGTGTGACTTATCTATCCAAAATACACTAAAACTTGAGCAGAAGCCATGATGAAAGCTAATTTCCTTGATAATATAAGGTTAGCTATATCATTTCTCCAATGTTCATAGTTATACCAAGGTTACCCTGTGAGGGCAGTTGCTACACCTGACCATTCACCTTAAAGATTGACTTGTCCATCTCATTTTAAGTTTGCAACATTTTAAACCATCAACTTGCCCTTGTTAAAGTTACATGGTTAGCAGTTGTTCAGATCTTGTCAAGGCACTCAGTAATTACTGTCTGGTGTACGACACCAGGACATGGTGGAATAAAGCTACAAGCCCGAGATTATTTTCTGGCGAAAGATAGTCACCTTTTATTTATTTGATTGACATACATCATAGATATTATTTTCCATTCTTGCTTCAAATGTTTGCAAACGTCTGTATGTGGCGTACTTCTAGGCATTGGCCACTAGGTGTCAGACTTGAGTGCAGCACTGCAGTGAGGTCTCCTCCGCTATCATGTTGAGGAGCCTTCCAAAGTGACCTCCAGTATAGAGTTACTATACTCCGTATAGAGTCTTCAAGACTAATACCCCAGCAATTTCAACAACCTGGCAAATATGAATTATTATTTAATTATGCAATTTATATTTTCAGACTATGAAGGTAGTTTCAGATGGATTAGATACAAATATGTATACATGTCAACATTGAATTTACTGTTGTTAAAAAGAAAACAAACAAATATCCATTGAGGACATTTTCGACAATCTTATCCACTTTTCAATCAATCCCATGTGGGTGCCAAACCTGACGCATGAGATACTCTGCTCTTGTATCTGCAGTCTAAAAGGTACAAAGACTTTCAGATGCCTGACATAATGAGATAAAGGTGCTGATGGAAAAGGTAAGTATTGGGTCAGTTTGATCTGTTAAAGAAGCTGGTGGCATGTTGGGATGATGCAGTCATGTAGTATTAATAAGGAATGTGCCGGATCCTTGCAGGAATACACACATACACACACTGACCTCTCAACTCATACTCGCTATTCTCCTCTGGCATTACCCCCAGGGAGGAGGGGTATCAACGTTTGAGTCTATATTCGTTATATATATTATCTCTAACAGAAGATAGGGAGTTCATGCCGGGATCATATAGCTGAGGGTCATGCTTACATGGGCTGCACTGCAGTTCTCTCAGCTGCTGCTTGATAACTTGGTGCTGATTGATACATTAATATTGCATTGATCCGTGCCTTTTCTTTTACACAAGAGCACTCCTTTACATCGCATCACATACAAGCTGAGGTAAGGGGGAGATCTTTGATGCATCATCAGAGTCAGAGTTTCGGGTTATGTTGTGCTTAATCCTGCTCTTTAAGTTGATTTCCTGGGAAAATATTGTTTCAGATGCTAACCACAGTCACGAGACACAAAGAGACAGTCAATCATTTTAAAAGGTGCCCTTTCTCATTATTCTAAACTACATCTGAAGGAAAAGACAAAGAATGTACCTATCAACCGGGTGGATGTTACACTGTAAAAAAAAATCCTAATTTTACAGGAAATAAGTCTAAATTTTTACAGTAGTTTTTCTGTTTTTTTAAATTATATACAAAACTCTATAAAATTACAGACATTATCTGTAAATCAACAACCCAACTTTTAATTTACGTATTATGCTAATAATAACAAATTACATTTTTTTCTAATTTTTTTATAGAAAAATGTCTGTATTATTTATACAGTATTTTTACTGTTTTCTTAGATTACTTACAAATGTATGTAAAATAACAATAATTACCTGTAATTAAATATCTAGCTCGTTATATAAAGGTTTATGTCCATACTAACAATTTAACGATTTTCTTTGTAATTGTAAGGTAAATCATATTAGTTTTATATTAACATGTACTTTTACATTCAAACTCTGTAAATCCAGATTTTAATTTAGCAAACTTTTTCCATTACATCAAACATAATGCAGTCTTTTTTTTTAAAGAGTACAAAGTAGTACCAAGAATGATACATTTTTAGTCCTTTATGAGGAGCAACATAGGTTAATTGTGGCCCAGTGAGTAGAGGTCCTCTGGTAACCGCAGGGTTGGTGGTTTAATTCCCAGCTTTTATGTGTCTGGTCGGACTTTTCAAACCCTCCAGCCAGCAGACACAGCTCCTCTCTGGGCAACACGTTGTGTTGGTGCATCTCTGGTCTCTCTTGTTCCGCCTGCATCGCTCTTTTCCATTTTTTAATGTAGCTACGAAGTTTCTTATAGTTGTGATAGTGGGCGGGCTGTACCCAGCATGCAGTTCGGCGGTGTAAATGTCATAAACGTACAATTATTAGCCTTATGTATTATTGTATTATAATTGTTTATGTGACATAAACTGTTGTCTTGTGGTGTTTTACCCTGTTAGAGCGTTAGAGAGTTGTGGGTTATTAATTGTTGTCATAAAGTTAAAACCATGACTCAAACTCAATGCACGTAACATAAGTAGCTCCGACTGCTGCACCCTCAGCATTCACTGGTGAACAGTAAAATGCATTGCCTGTTGGGGAGGGACAATGTCTGGGCACCAGTGTGACAGTATGTGAAACATTCGTACAGTATGTCAATTTGACGTTGGTATTCTGCCCAGCCTTACTTCTTTGAAGGTTTTGATATTAATGATTCAGGAAAATTCTGTAAAATAACAGTATTTCTCTGCATAACATTGAGTGATATCACTTTGTTGAAGGTGATTCATTGTAATAATACGGGAAGAATCTGTTAAATAACAGTATTTCTCTGCAGAACTTTGAGTGATATCACTTTGTTGAAGGTATTTGATCGTAATAATACAGGAAGAATCTGTAAAATAATAGTTTTTCTCTGCAGAATTTTAGTGATATCTCTTTATTGAAGGTGTTTGATTGTAATAATACAGGGAAACTCTGTAAAATAACAGTGTTTCACTGCAAAACCTTTAATGAAAATGTTCGTTAATTTATGGTTTTCGGCCTTTATTTGAATTAAGATATTTGACCTTCATTTTAAGGTTTTTGTTTGGCAGCCGCAGCTGCCAGTCATTTGACCTTCATTTTACGTTTTTTTTTTTTACAGTGTACATACGATGTAAGATTAGTTTACATTGAAGATAAACTCTCACACAGTGCTCTTATATGGATCATGCCTCACTTGGGGTTTGAGGGTCTGTGCATCACAGTGGATGCTACACATTAGACAATTTACCTGCACCAATAAACAACTTCTCTGGCGAGGCAAGCAGGTCTTTGAAACGCCACAGGAGACAAAACAATACGGCTATCACCTATAAACATCACGACTGAGGGCAGTGGTTTGGCCTGAGATTTTTCCTTCCATTTATTTGGGCTGTTAATGATAGGCTATCAGATTCCTATCTCCCTTTCCTGCTCTCTCACCCTTTCTGTCCTGCAGTAGCCTGAAGGACTGTTTTGGCAAGCATCTGGAGGCAGGCTGTTGAATAGGCTCCATTCTTGAAGGGCCTTGTGCTCCAGCGAGCGCACTCGGGGCATGAACACTCGGCCTCGATTGATGGAGAAAGCAAGGCCGGCAGCGGGGGTGGGGCGAAGGATGAGACGTAAGGAAGCCTGCAAGAACACAGCAGCGTACGTTAGTTGTGAATTTTCATTATTTGCTTCCATGCTCTGCGTCCCCACCAAACGTTATTGCCTCCCATTTGCATTTTCATTTTCATTTACTCCATCTCTTGTCCTCTTTCTTTAATTTCCCTGCAAATGGAAATGGTAGACAGACCTGGTGGTCTTGTGCTATCTTAGCGTAGAACTGGAGAGGTTTGATTTATTTCTTCCATATAACTTATAATATACTCCACAATGCTCTGTAGCATGAAGTCAGGCCTTTGGAGAGGTGGAGTGTGGTGCAGCTGAGGAAGTCTATTTACAGCAGTTTTGAAGAATGCTTGTTGACAACTGTGGTCTCAAACCTCGGACACCAAGTGATTGCATCGCACTTTTTTGCCTCATGTCATTTCCTTGGGGCGAGGAGAGAGTAAGGGAGGGTATTTCAGAACAGTTTGAATGTTCATCTCACTGAATTTAAGATTATTCATTTTTTGATTGTCTTTATGATTTTAATGTTTGAAAACATCTGCCTGTCATGGCAGGAGTGGGGAAAGAGTAATACGTAGTTAATTCTGTGATATTTATTTCCCGCACTCCAAAAGTATGGCAATCAATTTCTGTCTGTTTTAGGCAGTTAATCATGTTTAATCCTTAAAATGTGTGTGACACTACTCATTTGAATTAGCTTTGAAGACATTTGCACTTCCTTTCCTATTGATTGTGTGGTTGTGAATCTGGGACGTCTTGTATCTGCCCTTGTTGTTTGCTGGTTCAGATGTTGGATCAATGTGTTTGTGTCTGTGTAGGGAGGCTCTGGCTCTGGCCTGAGCTAAGCTGGAGAAGGTAATGGGATTGTAAGTGTCTGGCAGAGAGGAGGATTGGTAATGAAATGAGGGGCCAAGGATGTCAGAGCGAGAGATTTTAACTGACAGCCACCCGCATCTAAGGACACACACTATCTAGCGTGCCGTTTGTGTACATTCTTTGTGCATATGATTTCATGTGTTTCTACCCATGCAGACGCAGTGCTTGCTTTCACAGAGTCACTGCTCCCGCTGACAGTCAGACAGGATCACAGGAGTTGGTGTTTGCTAACTGCCACGGTGGTGGATCGTAACCTCAGCATGACAACATAACTGCAGGTTACAACGGTGAAGACGTGACCAGCTCTTGCATTTCCACTCCGCTGATAGTTCTTATCTCAGAAGGCAGATAGATATGGAAATGATGTCCCTGCACGTGTCAATACCGTCATTCACTGTCTGTTTACTTGATGCATTTTCCTGGGAGATGGAGTTTAGCTAAGCTGTAAGACAGAGGTTATGGATTGTCGTAGTACAATTTGAACTGGGTTCTTGTAGAAGCAGTGCCCATTTGGGCTATCTAAACCCAATAAAAAAAAGCACTTCATTTGGTTGTTGTATCATATTCCTGCCAAATCCTTGCTAAACTCCTCTGGCCATTCTGTGTGTCGCCCTCCTGTTGTCCATACTTTGAAATCATAATATCAGTGCATAATCCTTATATGATTCCTATTGTGATTTGATTTGGACAACAGAAATGGCAGATTAGTTTTAAATCTGCCCAAGTAGATTATCCACTCATCTCCAAAGCTCATGCATTGAGGGTTCCTCATAATTGCCGCTTGCGGTTGAAGGGGCAGGAGTGTCCAGCTTACCCAAGATCAGGAGAACTGGACCGATCTGCTTCCACAATGCAATATATGTCTGCTTATTTAAAGTGCGGTTGACCCGTTTTTTAGCTCCGTGTGCCTCTTCCCATTGTGTTCTCTCTGATTAATGTTGACTGGGGTCACCTAAGCCCATGCAGGGGATCACGGCACAGTGTGCAGGGGGCTAAATGTTTACATGCATTCATTTGACTTTACCCAGGGGTCTGCTGGACCTGGACAGGCTGGGCAGGCTAGGCCATATGTCATGCTTTTCTTCACCACTGGTTTGAAGGTCAGACCCACCAGGTTATGGAGGGTAGTTAGGAAGAATAAATGCTCTTTGTGGGCAGGTCCTTCCCTTGTGTTTTGGCTCTGAGCTTTCAGCTGGGCCACCAAGACATGATGGGGTTGAGAAACATGTATGACACTAATGTAGCTTCTCCATTGACATTAACCGGACAATCATGACAGAAAAATAGTCCCGCATATTATACAGTGTTTCAGTTCTGCACTTATGTGGAGCCAAATGTGACAGTAAAGAAGAGAGGTGCACTAATGGTAAATAGTTGAGCTTTAAAATGAAAATAAAAAGAGCCCCAGGGATAAAAAGTTAGACTACGTAACTTATCTGTTTTCTGCAGTTAAGGTAGAGGTGAAAAGTCAAACAATGCTACTGACATCACTGTTACTTACATACACAACTATTGAACACAGATTAATGTCTTGAAGTAAAATACTTGAAGATAGTCTTTCTTTAGAAGTCACCTCTGACTACGAGTCGGGTTCAATCCGAACTGTTTTGTCAAACCAAGTCAAAGCTATACAGTTTGTCTGAAGGGCTACATTCAAAGGTTGAGTGAAAGCTATAGAGAAAGGGTACATATGTGATATTGTTTAAATGTGGAGATAATTGCACACATTTACAGACAGTATCTCATGGTATCCATTTATGGTGATGGCCTTGGTTGTTTACATGAAAAGCGAAAGAAAGAGAGTGTTGATTTTGAATCGTAACTGAAATAGTTGAACACAGCCCTCCTTAATCTGATGTCAGAAAGGTGGGTGGAGGGTGAGTGTGTTTTTAAGAAAACACAAGCAAACGAATGCAACGTTTAGTGTTGCCAAAGTGGTGACAATGTTTTACTTTTATTATTATTTGGTTTAATGTGCTTGTGTTTTCAGTTGCCGTGCATTGAATTTTCTGGTCCATATGAAACATCCATTCTTTTATAATTCAGCGATACATTCTGCAAGTGTGACTATTTCTTCTTAATTAAAAATATTTTTCATAAATTTCAACAGGTTAACGAGTACTTTTAAATTAAGAGAAGAGGTGTACTTACTCCCAGTTATAGTCATAGTGTACTGTTGTTCTGCAGCTCAATTCATTTGTGGAGCCACTTTGTGGCCCAGAGGTGCTATGTATGGATTCATTAATTAATAGTTGTATTTTACATATCCTAATCTTCATGAAATTGACACATTAAGCAACAACAAAGCAAACACTCTCATTGCGTACCCACCAGCATCTCCACAGCACAATATATTGGAATAATTGGAACGTCTCCGGTTCAAGTTCGGCCGGAGACCTTTGTTGCATGTCACCCCTTCCCTCTCTCTTCCCTCATTTCCTATCATCCCTCTCCTAGTGCTATCAAACAAAGATGAAAATACTGAAGACTGAAACTGTATGTAGCTGTTAATAGAGTACACCATTTCTCTTGGAATCACGGTAGACAGTTTGGGGGGAAAAGAGATACAAATCAATAAAGCAAAATTATTCTAATATTCTACACATTCCACTTTCTTGTTAAAACCCGACACCTACTAAACACATGATACATCTTGACTGGCAAACGTTCAGTTGAAGATTTGTGTGTGTTGTGCTAATAGTGGCTAATGTAGCGTCTAGCCTCAAGCAGAGGTGAGGATTACAGAGGTCTCGTGACCTTACTTATTTCTAACTCCAAACCCACAGATTTATCATCTTCAAACATGTAGTCTTCAACCCCACCTGACATCGGGCTTTGAGACATCACTTGAGGCAATTCATGAGATTTCATGCAGCTCTTTCTGGAGCCACAAAACGCTTTATACAACTTTTTTCACATATGCAGAAGAACTCCCCGAGACCTGTAAACAGTGCAGTTTCTCTTCACGCGCCTGTGTCAGCAGTGTAGACTAACACACATATGTGTAGTTATCATTCAATATCATTTAATTCATACAGGAATATACAAATGTAGACTTTAACGTGTGGTTAATTCATATAGACTATGTATTTATTACATTGTCAGAAAACATTCTCTGGATAGCTTTCTATTACCTAGAACATCGACTACCCAGCCCTTAGTTGCTAGTGTATTGATCATAATGATCTGAAAGTTTCTGCTACTAGTGGTAACTTTGGTAGTTTGGTACCGATGCAGTGTTTAGTTTGGGGCTCCTTGCAGCAGTTACTGGGTGTTGCAGCAGCAGCTACTCTTCAGCACTGTTATGATTCACCAAATTATTTAACAGCCACCCATTGATCCACCTGGTAAACATTCATTGCTTTCAAACTGATTTTCCACTCGGTTTAGAGATCTCTCTCTCTCTCTCTCTCTCTCTCTCTCTCTGGTATTCTCATACTTAAGCATTGGAATGCGTGTGTGTGTGTGTGTGTGTGTGTGTGTTTTTTTGAAATGAATGTTAACAGGAGAGCGGGGGTTGGGTAACTGATTGCAGTCTGAGTGAGCGAGTGTTGGTAGAATGTGGCTACTACGAAGAGAAGAATGGGACAGAAAACAGACAGTGTGGTAGTAAGGTATAGAAATGAAGGATTGTCTGCTATTTCTCTCACCCATTAACCAGACACGGCCATTGTTGCGCTCACTTCCCACTGGCACACTGTTGCTGTGACTGACAGCCCGACAAGCCGCCTCTGTAGGTCTGCCACATGGTGGGCCGCTGAATGGGGAATGCAAAACGTCAGTGCTTTGTAAAAACAGCTTACCTCAACTCTTTATGTTGCAAAAAGCTTCCACCTGTGCTTCACTTAACACTTTAGTTATTGCTTTTGCTTCACAGTCCCGGGGCCAAAGTAAAATGTGATTGCTGTTTTTTGAAGCCATTCAGATTACAAATGCAATTGATCCGATTTTTTATTGATTTCCAAGTTTGTGAATGTCAGATTTCATGTTCTGATCGTAGTGACTTATGTAGTACAAGTGGATTTCATTTTGTGTGTGCGTACATCCAGCTGCTCTGTATCCAGTGATGACTATATGTCTACATCCAGCTGCTCCGTCTCCATTGATGACTATATGTCTGTGCACGCACCCGTCTTAGAAAGTGCAGCGCCATTAGTGACAGGCCTGTGGGAACGGCAGCGTCTAGTACCGATAACTTCTGGCACCACACTGTGAGCTTCTCCTGAGAAGTGTTGCCCCATCCCCACCTTAATGTCCTTACCTTAGTGTGGAGCGGCAGTCGAGGCGTGTGGAGCGACTCTCACAGGCTGAGGCCGTCTCATGGCATTCCAGCGCCGAAGCAGGAGGCAGAGAGGAGGCTGCAGGGGGAAACAATGGCCAGGGACATCTGTCATGCGTGGATGCACTCCCCTTCACTTACAATGGGACCCGGGGACCAGCCAGTGGTGGCTTTCTTTTCTCTCCCCTCCTTTCCGGGGACACTTCTGGCCCTTACAATAGGCCTTTTGTCCCCTCCCCGCTTTTTGCCAACGTTTAACCCTTCGAGTCTGCTCCTTTTTCTGCCTCTTCTTTCTGTCTCCATTGGAAAACAAAACATAGTTGAATCTGCGGCTATTCATTCACCTCCCTCTGCTTCTGTTTTTCATTATGACTTTTGGCTCCGTCTCTAGCTGCGCTCTTTATATGAATGTGTTGAGACCCTCTTTATGTGCTGCATGTGTGTTTTTGAGAGAAATGAATGACAGAGGATGGAAATAATTCCTGCACTTCATATCCTGTTCTCTGCATGGGAATAAAATAAAAGCCTCACAGTCCAGTGCTCCCTTGACACTTCAACAGATCTGATTTCGCCACATGACATGTGAGTCCATTGGCTTCAGCCCAACATGGCAGTAGCCTCTGGCACTTGAGACACCGTCCCGGCTCAATGTGCTCCTTAACCTCAATGGTGTCCTCTTCCCACCAGCACCATTTGTTTCCGCCAGGTAGCTACGTTTCTAGGGCGCCAGGCCACTAAGAGGTTGTCATCACACACTTGCTGCTTGTTGATGCGACACAAATTATTTCCCATGTGTGACACCTGGCAGTGTAGTGAGCTGTACGCATGAATGAAAGGAGTTTTTGTACAGTTTTGTACAGTGCGTTTCTAATCAGTACCATTGCTTATCAAATCCATGATGGTGCTAGGGCCACAGCTCTGCACTGGCTGGGATGTAATTATACTTGGATCCTCGGAGCTGTCTCTTTCTCAGTGTTTTTAACACTCATCAGCCTGATGTAAATTGCAAATTGATTTTCCCCCAGCCTCTCATTCTTAAGGACTTAAGGGGTTCAAGCTGGTCTACAATTGATTGGTCTGATTGCAATTTATTATTGCTGTCAGCAACAAGACGTTTCAAGGGGACACTTTGCAGTCCACTGGGTGAACTGAACTCATCACCTTGCCTGTGCCAACTTGACAGAGCAAAAACCAGTTGTATATGAAGACTAATATCTCAACTAGGCTAAACAGAAAACCCCTTTGAAGCATAATGTGGGTTGACTAAACATGTTCATTGCCTTGCTTTGGGAATGACACTCCTTGAAAGGTTTCCAAGTCAGGTGTGTACGATCATGGAGTAGAGCTTCCACAGCCTCTAGCACAGATCTAATGTAAAGCTTCTGGTGTTTGTGATTCCACTCGCATACTTCACCCGGCATCATAATGGACCGACGGGCAAGCTGGACTGCTGTGTCCTGTCCTGGCAGCTAATTGCTGCCAGCTGCTGGGGGTCGAGAACAAAGGGCTGTTTGAAAAGGTGATCTGTTGATTGGAGAAACTGTCCAGCCTCCTTTTTAATGGGATGTGCATCACATGAGATGTGACATCCGTGTATTGTGCTGTCTCATTCTCGCACACATGTCCCCGGGACCTAGCGCACTGTAACGCCAGCCCATCTGTGTAGTGTAAGTGGACAGCCAGATGAACTCAAAGAGTCAACAACAGGACACAGTGTGCCTGAATAAGGGGAACGTGGTGCAGGTCATTTCACAGGGTTGGGAAGGGGAGCTCGGAGGTGTGTTCTAAAATGTTGTGTCTTGATTCCTGCCTGGACATTTTTACAGTCATTTTATAACATAGGCTTGCTAATATTTACAGCACATAATGAAAAGCAGCTACAAACATTTGGGGTGGTCTAATCTGGATCCTCAATCTTTTCACTGGTGCACACAACTTTATTAGCTATAAGAGAAGGTGGATGGGTTGTAAGGCAATGTTTCATGAGAGTGGCTGAGATGGAGCATGTATGGCTGATATGGCTGATATATGATATGGCTTATGATATGGCTGATATGGAAGCACGTCTTGTTGGCAATAACATTCTTGTATTTTTCCTGTCAGCCTGAATGTTTAAGTAAACCTATCAGTGCTGCTTCCCTCCCCGTGCTCCCTCAGAGGACGAATAGAACAAGAGAGAAAGGGGGAAAAGGCAGAGAGAGCGAGAGAGAGAAAGAAAAAGATAAAGGCCCCTGACTGATGTCTGTCTGTCAACAGATCTGTACTCTAATAAAAAATCTAATAAAAGACGAAGCCACGAGAGGGAAGTTTTGAGATTCCGTTGGTGAGGCTTTGACTGCTTAGTCTTTGCAAGGAACGTTATCTCCTCCGGCCGGAGCTTTGACAAACTGTTATACTTGGTCTTGTGTCTTATTGTCCATTACAGAGAACCTGAAGAAGTCCGTACGTGGGTGTGCACGTAAGAAGCGCATCAGTGGCTATAACCAGGACCTCTCCCATGCAGACAGGTCCTGTGTGTGCGTCTAACACCTCTCAGAGTTGTCTGTCTGATCGAGCGGCCCTCCAGGCGTCCTGTTATGACAGCTCTCTCTCCGCCTAGAGAGACCTCATCTGGGGCGAGTTCTGACAGGGCAACCACTTGGAATAGCTCTGATGAGAGGCAAGCACAGACCTTTATCATTCTGCTGCTGCTCCCTGTCACTCTTGCTTTCTGTCTCTGTTTCTGTGTGTGCATGCTTGTCTCTTGTTGGTTTATCTTTGTGCAAGTGTGATAGCATCTGGAAAAATTGCCGTGATAAAGCCCAAAAAAGTACAATAAGTTTACATGCAGCCAAATATACTTTTCACTGCAGTTATTTAATGCCATAATTAAAATATAAACATGTGCAGTTGAGCACAACAATAGAGAGAAATCATTGTCACATAAGTTACTAAACTGGATAAAAGGATCATGATCATTGCCAAAAAAAAATGAAAATGAAATTATAGCAATACTGCAATGTCAAAGTAGTGGAAGGCAGCAGGTTTGCTTATTTATTTAATATATATACCAAGGACTCCCTGGAAAGTAGTATTGATGCTGAATGGATTCTCCCGAGATCAAGTAAACTACACTGATGTTGATTGGTTTTCAATGAAGTTCCAGGGACTGGTCACATGAGTGGGTCCCCGATACAATGACTAATTGTATCTAATTGTAGTGTATGATATTATATGGTATAACTATGATTATAGTCATTCATGTTGAAAATTCACCTGGAAATTAAACAAGTAAAATACCAAATATGAAAACATTTTGTACAAAAAAATAAACAAATTGTATATATAGAGATACACAAGTTTAAAGTGTCAGGAAGTTAAACAGGTCATACATCTATTATATATTATATCTCCTCCAAACCTTTATTGAAGTTTCTCGACAAATACAATTTTTACAAGATTATATTTAAACACACATAATAGAGGGATAGAGGGAATGAATTACAACATATTCAAGTGTCTGGTAATGCTAATTGTTCCACACAGACATGTTTTCTGATTGTGGCTGTGACGTTACTGTCTGTGCTGTTGTATATCAACGTTAACCATCATGCGGCGGCACGTGTGTTAGTGTTTAAGTGTGTAAGTGTTACCGGCAAATAAAAAAAGGCAATGTGAGACTGATAGTCACCGGTCAAGACTGACCAGCTGAAAACCAGCCAGTTTTGATTGGCGGCCAGTCAATTGGTGCACCTCCAGTGATATAATAAGAAATTGTATTGAGTCAGATTTATGTGAAACCTTTATCACAAACACAAAACCTGACTAAAACGGTATCTGGTGCCTCTGATTTCAGGTAGAAATAGGGTGTGTACTTAGCAACATCCCTGAAAATAAAATAAACTGTCAGTACAAGCTATTCTCTCTCTCTCTCCCTCTCCCTCCTCTGGGATGCATGTGATTTAAATAGATTAAATGGATATCAGTGAAGAATCTATACATCTTTGCTGTCTACAGTTACTGTGTTGTAGTCTCACCAGAAGCCAAAATGTGTTAAATCTTTTAGTGTGATATCTGACAGATGCGCTCAATTTAGTCTGTACAGTTTAGTCTGTAGTCTGTTTTTTTTACATTAGTCTCTATAATTGTTATGGTTTATGATCAGTCAATTAGAGAGAGAACAATCAGATTATTATGGGAATTTTACTCAACATTGTCAATGTTCTATGAGACTTGTTGTTGAACAAGATGCTGTTTTCCATTGGATTGATTATCAGCCATTTCATAATATATATTTATATTGTGTCAATGCTCAGCAAAGAAAATACTACATCAGATGGAATGAACTAGATATAAAGACATACCTCAGGACTAGTTCTGATTGACATTGTGAGGGTCAGATAAGGAGATCAGAGCAGTAAAAATGTCCTTGACAGAGCGCTGGCTTGGCCATAGTTAACAGATCAACCAGCACCATCTGTGACATCCCCAGAAGCAATTATCCCCTATCACATCCTTGCTGACCATCTATATTAAAACCTGCTCACAACACCTGAGATTAACCCACACTTGCACCTCTCCTGCCATAATCTTGCCTTACATGACAGAGCCAATGGTGTGGTTGCTGGTTCAGGGTCAGCTTGCACCTTGTTTCACGTATTCAGCCATTCTCCTGCTGCCACTGGCCTGCTCTACAATCATAGCTATGGCTGTCATAAAATGTCCTATGCCTGAAACTGACTATAAGCCATGATATTACAGGCAGAGGTAGAGAGGGGAAGGGGGGTTTGGCTGTAAAAGTAGCATCATGGACTTGTCCCTCAAATGGCACCTGAAGGTCAGTGGCCAGCCATGATGATCCACCTGTGCTCTAAGCCCCTCTAAGGAACACCGTCTTCACTTTGCTTTCCCCATTTTTTTTTTTATAATCCCCTTGTTTATAGAATGTCAAACCATTGTATGAAGCCTGAACCTACTTTGCTCTCCATCTATTTTTCCTTAACTATTTAAACCATTTGTCTTAGCGGTTACACTTAAATTTTCCCACTTTATAATAACTGCACGCTTGAAGCATTAGTTAAGTATGAGTAAACACGTAATTATCATTTATAAAGCATTGTTCCACACTTTATAAATAATGGATTCCCCATTTGTAAATGAAGTATTATATTATGATTCATAGCGTGCAGTTATTATAAAGTGTTACCATTTATTTTTGTTTGTCTCTGTAATATTTGGTCATATTAGAGGCAGCAGTGGCCTAGTAACATCTCTCTCAGGTCCTATGGCTCGGTAACACTTTATAATAACTGCACGCTATGAATCATTATATAATACTTAATTTACAATTGGTGAATCCCTCATTTTATAAGGTGTTGAACAACGCTTTATAAATGATGAATTACTCATACTTAACTAATGCTTCATAGTGTGCAGTTATTATAAAGTGTTACCAATTGTCCTTGTCCCTGATGCAAGTTATGATGTTGTGTACAGTTGTACAGTAAAACTGCAAACAAGACTCTGAGGTCAAGGGGAGGCGACATAAGTCTCCTGTCCTGCTGCTCTATGCATAGCAGGTTTTCTTAATGTCAAGAATGGAGGGCCAACAGTTTAGATAAAGGTTGAGGGTTGGGCAAAGGTAAAGAGCAATACAAATCGGATGTTTTGCTTCATGAGAGTTGTACAACACAGTAGCTGTAGAAGTACATCAATATATCATTTGAACCTTTTTCAAATGCTGGAATTCACACTTCAAATTCTTCTAGTGATTTTCATTCCTTTTCAAGCAAAGCAGAATACTTACTAATGGTAAGATCAGTGTGTGCATGGCCGCCCTCTGTGGCCGTGCCTTAAAAATAGAAAATGAACAGACCTGCAAAGTGCAGAGGGCCACATAGACGGCGTGCGTGATGTCTTATGATGATGTCAAAGGGAAAGGTAGTGAAATGGCCTTGACAAAGAACAGAGCTGCCATGGCTCAATGAGAATTGTGGGTGAATGGGGAGATGGAATTGAGTTCAGGCTCATACACATGGCTTGATTGTATGAAATGTTGTTTGCCCGCTGCTGGACAATGTTGATGGCTGCTCTCTCTTTGTGCGCTGTCCTTGGGTTCCTTGCTGCAGCCTGTGAGAGGTACATCCAGCCGAGCCTGCTGAATAATATAGACTTGGATGGAAAGGGAGTCAATATGCTCCTTCCACTAACAGAAAGTGCTATTGCACATTGTCTTACTGTGACTAGCAGGCCCACACAACAGTATTTAAGCTTTGACTTGAATATGGAGGATGTGACTTAAAACCTCCATGTCCTTCAGTGCATGTTCTTCTCTTTGCAGGGGCCATTAAGCTATCAAAGATGTGGCCTGTGAAGAAATGAAACATTGTCCAGAGCTGGAGAATTCCTCTGAGCTGGGGGAGGATAGAGAAAGAGAGAGTGGTGGTGGTGGTGGTGTGTGTGTATGGGGGGGATTATAGAAGGTTTGGAGCTGGAGGAGAGGGGAGACGATGATGATGGACAGACACGGGGGAGCCCCCCCAGTATCAAAGCAGCAGGAATGTGCGGCGGGCTGGTAGGACCTGGAACGCTCTTCTAACCCTCTGATCTGATGTGATGTGTGAAGTGGAGGGGTGAGTCAGAGCTTAGCACTGCACACAGCACCCGAGATAGAGACCAGGGCTACAGACATACAGCTGGTTACCAGACTTGAACCACCATCACACAAGAAGAAGTGCAGCAAAAAGTCACTTCCATGGAGAGAAATCATTCATCTTTTGCTATAGGACGTGTTGCTTTTGAACAATATGCTTTTGAACGTCAATACATCTTTTAACCTTGCATCTCTTGCAAAATCCAAATCCCATATCTATTTAGGTAGAACGAAACAACCGTTGGTCAATGATTTCTATTTCACCTGGTGTGATGATCTATGGGCACTCCCCTCTGTGGCTCACTGGTGTTTGGTGGTTAATATGTATGGAGGAATCAGAGCTCTGCTGCTTAATTGAGCGGGGCAGCTCTCCATTGCTGCTCAGGGTCGTGGGCCGGCTAGAGACTCATCGCCTCCACACCATTTCCCACTAATAGACTAAAGCCCAACTCCTTCTCCAAGTGTTCAATCACAATGAGAGAGACACACATGGAGTGTATTTCTTTGACCTGACTCATATCCCTTTGTGGACGGAGACAGAGAGAGACAGACGGAGAGAGGGAGGACAGTGCCGTCTGTGGTCAGCCATTACAGAGATGCTTTTACAGTGTCTGTCCAATTATGGCTCTACATCCGCATCGGCTGAAGTCCATTTGCTTTTACTTAATGCCCCAACTATTCCCTGATGCTTTGTTCTTTACTCTAAATACAAATCTCTCTATCCATCTCCTTTTCTCTCTCTCCTCTTGTCTCCCGGCTGAGTGGCCCCTTGCCCTCTCGCTCCACCTCCCCACTGAACATGTAAGCCGCCTCTCACCACTGGCTGCAGGGTCATTAGCCACCGGAAATTTTGGCTTTGTTTCTCTTGGCTTTTTTTTTTTTTTTACCTTTTGCCTGGAACAAAGAAGAAACATTCAATAGTTATTGATTCCGAGACATACAACTTTTACTGGAGATCCCATTTAATCACAAAAGCTGATTTATTGTAGGCCCTCTGACAATCCCATTAAATTGCTGTCTAGCTAATCAAGTCCATTCTTTCTCCTCGAGGACTAATCTTTTATGGGGCCAGCAGAACAAATCCCGTCAGTAACAGGATTTGTGAGGAAATGGAAGGTTCAGGGCTGCCTCGCCTTACCGTAAATGAAAGAAATCACACAAAATGATGAAATATATTCACCCTGAAATTATACTGTTTGTCTACTCTGCTGAACAATTTGGTTTTACTGGTAAAACAAACTATTATGGATTCTCTTCAAGTGATTCTGTGTTGATAAATACATTATTTTAGGAGGCAGAAGGTTTACAACATATCTTGAAAAACCTCAGTTAATATTTTTATTTAATGTTGTAGCCAGTGTCCCAGAGGCAATATAAAATAATAGGATGATAAACTTGAAGGTTTGACAACTGAGCGCACCAGTGTGATGTTGTCCGTTTTAAGTTTGGATTAACTACATTTTCGAAAATTCATGCTGTGTATTTATCTGCAGGTGTTCTGCTACGCATACATTTTGTTTGTAGGTCTCATGTGCAGCTTGTCTTCAGATTTAGATGAGCTGATACCAGACATAGCAGGCCCCAAAGCCTCTCATAATAAAATTGTTCTAGTAAACCTTTGCATTTTTCCCCCCTGCATGTTGTGTGTACATCCCTACTTTATGAGTCACTCTCTCATTGGGCTACAGCCCATCCACTAAATTAAGTGGAAACCCAAAAGAAATGATAATGGAAGCCTGGAGACACATGACTGAATTTTATGACGTGCTGATAAAATTTCACTAGCTCTTGTCTCATTGGATAACTTCAGGAAAGATTGAAGCATGTTATTGCTTTATTTTCATTCATTTCAATTTGTGACATCCATCCCCCTTTTTTGTTGTTTTTAAATCGATCCTGCATCAATACATTGAGTATTTCAGCTGTGCATTAATTCAGTATTACTCCAAGAATAGTACTTTTCTCTTTGTGTGGCACTTTAGACTGTTGTCTGGTCATTTTTTTCTGTGAAGGAAAATGGCTGTTGTAACATTTCCATTTGAGCAAAATGACGATACTTTAAATTGTATGTGATAAAAAGCTGTAATTGCTTGCTGTTGCAGTACCTTAGTAGGAATTCAATATTGTCAATAGAGTGCAATTCTCTGACATTTACAAGAAAACAAGGACATTTACAACAGCCACGCATTGATCCCAAGGTTAGAGGGACAGTGTGGCTTTTTTGCACGTTTTTGTGAATGCATGGACATAGTTGGGATCAGGTGTTTTCATATATGGGAGCATATTGTCACAGACACTTCTTGGCCTTAATAAAAGAACATCTAGTGTAGATCTAGGCCTGGCACACCCAAGACACACACAGGACAGAGTGCTGTCTCTGCAGGCCGCTCCATAAGTCCAGCTCAGCACCTTTGGACTTTGGTAAAGCGACCATTGATTTGATCCCCTCACTTATTCCTCCATTGACATAGATACACTGTGTCAGAGCTCCTTGACCGAATAAATCTTAGTCAGTTAGTAAACAGGCTTATTGTCATCAGACAGTCTGCTGGAAAGATTTTTCCTTTGGTGTTTATGGAGATTTTCAGCTCCTAATTCAATAACAGCACTGCTGAGCTTTAGAAGGCGATTGCATTTCTCCCCTATGATTTGCATACCAAGAGTGGGTTCCCACTGGAAAGATCAAGGCAATCTATGTGTGGCCAATGCTGGGCTGCTGCCAGGGAGACTGTCGATTCCATTAAAGGTGGGGCCAGATGTTTGTCATTACCTGTATTGATAACCACAGGGTCAATACTGCGATTTATTCTGCTGGGATAGGACTAAGCTTTAGTCACAAGTTTCACCAGGCCCTGATCAATAGTACACAATGGACAAGTACAGCATGACAGCATATGAACTGAGAGCATCAGCAAAGCTGTAAATCTATCACAAAGTTGTGTGGTCAGGTGTTCATACTCACTGCAGAGCAACTCAAAAGCTGTTGGGTGTGTTTCATTTCTACTACAAAGTCCACAGTCCTTGACTTGTAGCACAGTTACATTTCATTGTGAAATATCTATGCACAGTTTGCCAGGAGGACCCTTTACATGTTGTGTGTGTGTGTGTGTCTGTGTTCCCTCCTTTGTTTTGACATGTTTTACATCATCTCTTCATACCCTTTCAGTGCCGGAGCTCTTCTAAAAAAAGCCCTTTCAATTTAATTACATTCAGCTTTCTCACTCTGACGTCACTCTGTCACAAGACTGATCTGTTGCACAACGTGTTACTGTTGATTGCAGAGGCCTTTTAAGGCTCATATGTCTGTTTTTACATAATAGAAATGTTGAATTTAAGTCTGGGTGATTGTAATGCAGTTGTTAATTAATGTGTTGACAGATACATCTGAGAGCTTTCTATTTTTGTTTTTGTTTCACTTGTTATTTTTTTAGAAGTAACTGGTAAAGCCCCTGATATCTAACTTAACATAACAGCGTGTTGATTCGGCAAATTTGGCTAAAGGAGAAGACGTTTGCTGATAAATGTTTTTAGTTAAAACATGAAAATCCTTGTTTAGAGCAGTGTAGTGGCGATGTCAGTGTAGCTGTTTGTCCACAGCAGTGTGTCCAGAGCTGGACTTTCCTCTGGTGGCTGTGGTCTATAAGAGGAGGGCACTGACAGCACCTTCTGAATAGACGCTGAGTCGCCGGACTGGACCAAAATGTAATTACCTCTCCCTCACAATGTCACACTGCAGACCTGAGCCTGACAGCAGCCTCAAAATGGAACGTGCTGGGATTGAATTAACCTCCAGCTGGGACCGCTGTTGTTGTGTGTGTGTGTTGGTGTGTGGTGTGAACCACACCCACGCCTTTTTCCAAGCCAGCAATTCACAGAATTTTCTTGAACCCACACTGTCACATTATTATGCAGCACAATCGGTTTCTGAAATTGCTTGGGCAAGCAGCGTTGGTTTGTGGCATTTTGTGACTTTTGGCCCAACCAGCCAACCAAAGGAATGGGCTCCACCGTGTAATACACTCTCACACTGACATACTTGACTTACTGGTTGGGCAATCTGACGCTCGAACATTCTCCCTCTCGGAGCTTCATAGCCTCATTGCTATGATAAGCCAATAGCTTCAATAGCTCCACAGCTATTAGAGTCAGTCTATCCCTGTGAGTGACAGTAATTTGCTGCTCAGAGTATAAACCTTTGTCATAGTCTTTAACATCCAACAGATTATGTGCAGTCACTTATTAAGATTGATTCATATTTTCATGATGTGATTTATTTGCTGGGGAGTGTACACTGTGCGCTGGCTGAAAGGGCTAATGTAATGTAATGGGGACTTAAATGAGCCATTAATCTGGCAGACCCAAGGGTAAAGGGACAGCACAACAGGGATCCTGCGAGCATGATGTAACCAAGATGTCGGGAGTTGCCGATGATCACTAATTATTTGTGATTTCATTTTTAATAAAAGGAAAATAACTGGAATTGAACATATATTGAGAGTACTAAACTAAACATCCCCTCAATCAGGTTTATATCACTAGACAGAGACTTGTATCTCAAAATGTTCCATCAAAAGCAAATTGTTCGTAACGCAAGGGCAGGGGCAAACTGGGGCTTTAAAAGAGGAAACCAGGTGCTCCAAGATCGGAAATTGAAATTGGAGATAACACTGCAGAGGTGGTGATACACAATTATCTATGGTAGGCGTTAGGTATTATAAATGACCCTGTGAGACCAGAGAGGGAGGTGGGAGCAGCGATCTGTCGGGGGCTTCCTGGCTGTGTAATTGAAAATCATTCAGACAGCTGTACAGTTTAGCCTTGGAGGACTATGGTCTTAGTCACTAATTGATGGCTTGGCGTGCAAAGGAAAAGCAGGAAGTATGTTGCTGTATTCCAAGAAAGCTTTACAAAACACAGAAAGAGGCGCTTCATAAAAGTGCTTCAATATCTCTCTGATGTCCCTTGACCTTTTCCGTGGATACTTTCTATCATCCAGCAACACAACAACATTTTGCCTTTGGCGTTGAATCATTGTATTGGGATGTTTGCAACATCGATGCGTGGGCAGATTTCTGAGCATCTCGATGTTTTTCTTGAACAACTATCTTTTCAAAGTCAAAGTCAAAGTCAAAGTCAGCTTTAATGTCAATTTTGACATGTGCAAACATACAAAAGATTGAAAGTACGTTTCTCTTCTGTCCAACATAAAGTGAATAAGTGAATAATAATTATAATAATAAAGTGCAAATAGGTTTTAAAAAACAAAAGACAAAAACAAATTAAGAAAAAGAGAGAAACATATAAGCAGTTATAACAACATAAATAACATAAATTTGGAACTGTGAATGACTATGGATGTTAGCAGCAGTCAGACAGAGCAGCTCTGCAAACCCCCCACCAACACAAGTCTGTCTGAAAAAACATTTAAATCAGTAGAGACATATTTGAAAGAGATGATTAAAGAGTAATGCAATGAATATATTTACATTCACACTAAGAAAGAATAAAAATGTGTAGTCTTTGCCTATTAGATCCCATTGAGACAGGATAGTTTAAGGGGGAAGTGATGCCACGAGCTGTGCAGGAATATACCAAATATGGACTCTAGACACTGGTGGTGGTGTAGGGGTAAAGAGCAATGCCTGAAGATTTGGATTCATGTGATCTGGAGCAGGACTTCTGTTGAGCTTACTGGAAGACTAGTTGAAGGAGATCGTAGGTGAATTGGGTGGAAAAGGGTTGTATCAATGCAACACTGAAATGATAGCTGACAGCATGGGAAGACTATAGAGCAAATAACAGAGAGAGCATAAAGATGGTCAGTCTTCCTGATTGATCTTGTGCTAAACTTCATAATAATCCCATTTCTGAAGAAGCTTGTGTTAGTGACTGATGATACAAGCCAGCGAGTCAAGTGAGAGATCTCCAGGAAGTAATAGATCTCTCCGGCCGGTTGTGGCAGAATTCTGTCTCCTTCCTCCTTGCGGAGGGCCGAAGTAGTGTGGTTGTCTCTTACCTCATGGATCCAGATGCATTATTGATGGATGGCTGATTGGGAACTCAATTACACAGAGATTACTGGTCTGGCAGACACTGGGATACTGCTACCCTGTCGGAACGATTGAATTAGAGCACAGGAGAGGAGGGAAAGTGTCCTTCAGAGACGTCTCTTCTCTCTCTGCCGACCTCCTGGGGATGCCAAATGGCCACTGCCTAGTTCATTCTGTGACAGATGACCTTCCCAGGTGTAGCTGGGCAGCCAGCTGGCTGGATAAAGCTGCACAGAGCAGTGGGGAGAAGGGTATTACAGGCTAACCAGTGTCTGGACGGTGTGGTGTGGTTGTACATTTCTCTGGTTTGTGGTGGATTTAGCGATTGTGCACGTGCGTGCACATGCGTGTATTTGTGTATTCCTCAGTATAATTTGATGCATGAAATGACAGCTGCTCTTCCTTTTAATACGGAAGAAGATGCAATGATGAGAAAGGCTGGCAATGCGAATGTATGTGCATAAATATTGGCATTTCACCAAATCTCATTCATATAACATAGCCCGGCTGAATGAGAATCGTGCCTTGCAGGGTATGCTATTACAAGTTTAATGTGAAATCTGGTTCGAAGAAGATGAGAGAAGGGGGCCTCGGCATCTGAAATGGAAGCATTCATCTTCTTTTTCTGTAGGTCAGCAAATGTGCTGAAAGGAAAAAGCAAGGCAAGAAAAGCTGATCTCAAAGAAGAGAAATAATTTCATACCAGACCATACAGTGGAGCCTCTTTCACCCTTTGGTCTAGTACAACTGGCTGTCATAGGCTTCTGTTTATTGCATTCATCAGTGATGATATGGAAGACCAATCTGTGCCTGTGGCTTCACATCTCTGCCTCACAGTGAGAGGAAAACTCTGTTTATTTTAGACAGTCATTTACAGAGGCACTTTTCCTTCCTGTACCATTCGTGATGAAATCACATGTTTGATCATGGACAAGGTTTTCCATTCCTTAAGTGTCTTTTTGTATTGTTGCAGTGTCAGTGTGTCAGTGAAGAGAACACATCTTGAAAGAGACCATTGTTCTGGGTCGCGTTGTCAAGGGAGACAGGGCCATAGCTAGGATTAGGTGGACAACAGGCAGCTTTCACCAGGCTCCTGCTTTGTCCAGGTCTTCTCCAGCAGACTGGACACTTTAGAAAAGACACCCCGGTGTGCTTTGCCCCGCTCTGTTGCCCCCTTTCCCCTAAACACTGGGCACGAGTTAGACCCCGGAGAAAAGGTTTAGTAAGGAGTGGAAAATAGCCATTAGCTCCCTACCAACCTCTGTGGATGGAGGAGGAAATAAAGGGACCAATAGACCAACTGGAATCTGTGACAATCTCATAAGGGGAAGTTGAGCCTGACTGGTCCACTAATTCTACTAAATCAACCACTTGGCCCTCAGTCATTACATGTGAGAAGCCAGAGTTTAAAGAAAATTGGAGTGTTACCTGGTTTCTCCCATTCAGCAGGTAGTTCACCTATCTCAAGCTCTGTGTATGTGTGTGTGCGCTTCTTGATATTGTGCATTTGTTCATGTCTCTGCCAGGCTCTGTGTGGTCTAGGTTGGGTCCCATTCCTCTCTTTTTTTACTGCTCTTTATTACACTCAAACATGCATGCATATGCAGTATGTACGTGTCCACACACCAGTCTTATTTTTAAATAATATATGTGTATCCTCCCAGTGAAGTCATAGTGTTAATGGGTGCACTCACTCATACTCTTATTTTGTATTCAGACGGCACACATTCATTTCCCTCATGCTTGCCCTGCATGAATTGTCTTTTCAAAATCAAATCAATTTGCAATCATTTTTCTAGAAGTCTTTTCTGCCACAAACACATCTATCAATAGCTGCTGGTTTGAGAGGATGGCGATTGAGCCATAGCTAAGTGAGATAATATTCACACATACCTGTAGCGCTCTGGTGGCCAGATAGAGGTCATTTGATCAATATCCTATAAATGGTTTTGTAGGAAACAAGCCAGAGGTTTATCACAGTTAACTGCGAGATGTTCTTACTTGTGGGAACTGACGTATAACTGTTGTACCTTTTTAAGTAATCCATGTTTGTTGCTAGGTGGTTGTCATTAAAGACAGTTATTTGGATTCTCAGTTGTCAGAACCAGCTTGCGTTTGTACTATTTGCAACACTTCAGTGACTGTGAATAAACTCCAGAATAAAGTTTCTTTCAACCAGCTGAATAGGCTGAAAGTACGGTGTGAGACTCATCGTCCAGGCTCATGCCAAAAGAGGGAATCCGTTGGAAGGTATTTGAAATAATGAATACATTCATGCAATTTGCAGCTGACCTATTCACAGTGAATAAATGCATGCCATTATTTAAGGAAATCATCTTCATTAAGTAAGCATTTTTGCAAATTAATGTCAGTGACTTCTAGCATCAAGTTACAACTTGCCTCAGTAAGCAAGGTTTTGTTTTACATCACTTATCATTTTTGATCAACCTGCCCTCATTTGTAGGACATGACGTCGAGTGTGCCTCGAGTATATCTCATTCGATTTATCAGTGGTTTTTCATTTATTTTGTTGATTAAAAGCAGACCTCTGTAGTCATTCATGGCAGTTATGCATGACACAAGTGTATGCTCACACACAGTTCTGTAGCCGGAGCTGGAAGGAGGGAGCACTGAGATTAAACCACATTTAGTGTCTTAATGATAGGTCCTGCAACTAGTGGATTAGCTGACTGTATTTAAATACATCTTAAAATGTTCAGGCTGAAATGGCGGACACACTACACACAGTTTAATATATTTCAAATCTACTGTTAACATTAAGGAATAATCCCATGAGCAGCAGTGACATCTAATTGCTTTTCTTTGCCTGTGATTTGAGCTGTTTTCATTGTAAAGCAACATGAGAGGCATTAAGAGCTGTAGTCCAAATGCCAGCAAACACTAGGAATGATCCACAGAGCTGATGTGAAGATCTCCACATCTGGAGTTAATGTTTGACTGCATAAGGTATGAGTCTTGTCAGCACCTTCTCCCCTTTATCTCCCCTAGTTTGTGTGCCTGTTAGCCTACCTACTTCCTCAGCACAGAAAACAAACCTTTAACACTGAAACAACACCAAACACCAACACAGATAGTAATTTGAAACTGCTCGAAGCCCATTCATAATCTAAATTCTCCCAGACCTCCATATGTCCAAAGACCTGTTTCCATCCCTTAAGACTGCATGCCTACATGGCTTGGAAAGTTCAGGTTTCTCAGTTCCCAGTGTCACATGTCCTTTTCCAGATTATCAACATGCATGGACGTGACCAGAGTCCCCCTGACACGACAGGCTCATGACACCAGTGCATGTAACAGAGAGAGTCCACGTGTGCTGAGAGGTAGTGAGAGCTGGATTGATCTTTCTCGGTGTCTTTTAAAGACTTTATTCGGCTGGCTTCTCTCTCTGGTCAGAGGTAATGATCAGCAGCATAAAGGCAAAGTGAAAAGAGTTTGTAAACGCTTCAATAGCATTTCAACACAAACCTCAAGCTCTTATCAGCCAACTAACAGACGTTTTCAAACACACACACACACACCTCTGAAGTGTGAAGCTATCCATCGACCTGTGAAGTCTGTGAGTGTCTTATCACTTCAGAGCGGTAAATCTGATGTGTCTGTTAAGTTTTGTGAATGACCTCTGTGGGGTGTGTATGTGCTGCGTCAGTATCTGTGAGCGCTGTCAGTGTGTGGAGCCATGCCACAGGGTTTAACCCCTCTGCATTGATCCCTAGGTTGCTCAGGGCTGAAGCCTAATTCCCCAATTTTCAGCTGTTAGAGATAGAATTGGAATAATAAACAGCTGAACCTCCCACTAATAATCCTGCTGACCCCCCCCCCTCACCCCCCCCCCCCCCAACCCCACCCCCCGTCCATCTCTTTCTTCATTCTTAAACACACACACACACACACACACACACACACACACACACACACACACACACACACACACACACACACACACACACACACACACACACACACAGTCTTTCCCTTCCTCCACTGCTCGGCCAACCCTCTTCAGGGCGAATAGGGCTGGAGTAGAGTTTCTCACTCCTTGCCCTAATCTCGGCCAAAGTCCCGGCTCTCGCTCCTCTGCTCTAATGAAATTATATCAGCCAACCTTGGGAGTCTGGAACTGATTATCACAACCAACACACAGGCACGCTTGTGGATTGTTTATGGATATGTAAATGCTTGAACTATCCTTACACACACTCCTCAGCATAAGGGTTTGCACACCCAACTGCTTTTTTAAAACATTGTATGGTTTCTCATGCTTCATTGAGCTTTTACAAGCTGTCACACAAAAGGGATTGCCGGAAATGACATGTAATGTGTGTACATAATTTGTTGTGTTTTTCTGCTCACAGGCCTACTTGTTGACTATAGATGTTTAGTTTCCCTGAAGTAGTCCTGGGAACAATTATCTCCCGAGGTCAGACCCTAAGTCTCATAGCTGAGACCTGGTCCGCTCAGTTCATATAGCAGTTCACAGCCTCCAGATCCCCAATTCTCCAACCTCAAAGGTTATCTACAATGTCAATTATAGTGTTTATTGACTTTTAAATAACACAAGTGCATTGGTGTAAGCGCAAGTGTACGTTCACTTTTATTTTATATAAATATATGTTTTTGTTAATATAGCCCCTTTCCCACTAAAGACTGGCTTTTGTCTTCAGTGGGAAGACAAAAGCCAGTACAATCGACATTAATTCAAGGAACAAATTACTCTTCAGTAGTATTTCACAAGTGTTTATTGGCTCCAGCTCCAATCAGCAGTGATGTCATGGCCCTTTTCTGGCGTGATGCTATGTGACACGTGTTGAAGTGAGTATATAACAAATAAAATCAAAAGGAATTTGGACAATTATTATAATTTACTAATGTACAAAACACAATGAATACAATGAATATGCTCTTCTCAAAGCCACACGAGGAGACCAGTCATTTTACCTTGCTGATTGTCATAAAACACAGTTCATTCAAACTCGACAGAAACAAAATAAAAGACATATCAAAATTGTCTTTGATACCACTGTTCCAAAAATAATTAACTCTTGTTTGAGAGTTAAAAATACAACCGAATAAATAACAGATACAAAAAATAAGTAACCATAACGTTCATGTTTACTAAGCCTGCTTTTGAAGCGGGTAGTCTGTGACTTTGAATGTTACACACTAGAAGAAAAACAGAAAGGCTTCCCGCCTACTGCCAGTCTACAGACAATGGGAAAGGAATCTATTGCCTATTTTTTCCCATGTTTAAAATCCTGCATACACATGCAGATTTTGGTGGAATAAAAACGCATCAGTCACATTGTGTGCTGAGTACATCATCACCGTCCTTATACACAGCATATTAAGCGGTTTTGCAATAACTTTGCCATTGCCAGTTTTCTGATGGTAGCTATAAAGAAGTGCAGGAGGTCGATTCGACTATATTTTCACAAGGAACTTCATCTCCTTCAATCTCAGATGAAGAACTATGTCTATACAGCCATTAAGCATGGTATTTTGCTTAGCTAATCACCCAGTGGGCTGTGCTGCATGCAGA
The DNA here is from genome assembly GCA_023566465.1 of Cottus gobio. Classification (NCBI taxonomy): domain Eukaryota; kingdom Metazoa; phylum Chordata; class Actinopteri; order Perciformes; family Cottidae; genus Cottus; species Cottus gobio. The sequence continues at coordinate 14,166,324 of CM042215.1, read as the reverse complement.
TTTTCGTTTAACCTAATTAAGTATAAGCCTGATTCATCATTTTGCCTCGATGAAACCAGCTGACCTGCTAACATCGTTCAGCGTTGGGCGAACAACCTGCTGAATGGAGGTGTTGAGTTGACATGCCCCGGAGTATGAGGTCAAACACTAGCGTGTTGACCTGTACCCTCTGTCGATTCAGGAGTCATTTTCAGCCTGCCACGGCTTTTTTGTCTCCCTTTCATATCTCTCCATTAACCTCCAACCACCATAGTCACCGAAGCACCCTCCAAGCCCTGTCATTAACCCATGTCCACATTGTCCACTGGACTGAATGCCATCTAAACGTGTGGGGAGCCAAAGCTGCTCCAAGCATGTAGAAATATCTCAATGCATGTCAGAGTAGGGGACGGACTCATCGAGACAGACACTTGTCAACAGAGTCTGAAATGAACACCTGCCAAGCTCCAAATGCAGGTAGATTTCCATTTGACGATTAAATCTACACCGACTATCCACGACACTGGCTGGTAAATCTTTGTACCAAAATAGTAATGGAATAATAACAATGCTGAAAGTCTCTACTGCTTTTTGGTGTAATTTACGAGAGAGCTGCTTCCGTCCTCTGCTGTCTGTGTTGGACGCTACCAGATGAGTTTGTACACATTGTGCCACAAAAGTGACCGTCTTGAGTGCTCCTAGTTTCACTTCACTCTGAACCATACAATTAGCTACTCCACTAAACACCTCACTATCCCGTGCTGCCAGTCTACTGCTAGCATTAGGCTAATTACCTATCATGTGGTGATATTTTCAAGCAGCCACTGACTAAAAGGAATCAGTCGTGACCTGGCAAATAGTCTGTGCAGGTGTACCTGCTCTGTCTCATTCAAACTCTCTTTCAGTCTTATTTTTTCTCAGTTTTTGGCTCGTTTCGTGGCCCTGAAGTCTTTGTGCTTCAGTAGTGCTGGGCTCAGCAGGCTGCCTGTGTCCACACTCTGCTGCCTCAGCACTAATAAGGCAATAGAGTGATAGAGAGCGCACCAGAGTTGTCTGCTTTCAACATCCCGACTCAATCGTACCCTCAGCTAACCTCCCACAGAGACACCATTAGCAAATCTATTGAGGATCCCATATTAGGGAAACATTAAGGAGTCTAATTGTGGTTCTGAACTGTGACTCGCTGGGCGTGTTACGTTTCGTAACCACTCTAATGAGTTGCAGTGTTTCCTCCAATGGGTTTATTGACCTACATTCCAGTTTGAGCCATGTCACTGACCACTGGGGTATCTGCTAAAATAGATCATCCCACATGTTTTTGCATTTTTAGAGGCCATGTGTTTAAAAGATAAGTATGGTTTATTCCAACTTCATTTTATTTTTTTGTAGTTTAGGCAGTCAATTCTGTCAGTTATAACACATTGAAACAATACATTGATATAAGAGTCTGGCAAGCAAGAAAAACAGGTTGTCATACGAGCACATATGTTGGAGACAGGCCAACATTGCACAGGAAACTGCGCAGTACAATTGAGTGTTTGTGTATGTCAAGGTAGGCCAAAGTAGAACGAGGAAGTTGGTGGGCAAACTGATGAATGTTTATAATAGATTTGGGTAGATTATAGTTTGGGCTTGGAATAACACCTTGTCCTGACCGACTTTTTTTTTTTTTTTTAGAAATATAGGAATGTTCCTTGATCTTTTACAATGGTTATATTATTTATGGGAAATGTAGCCCAAAATATGAAAATAAGACACAAGTTATAATATACCTTTAAGGGTCAATGTATGAAGGTTATATCACCACACAACATCATGTACTAACATAGCTCCAGTACAGGGTGATTCATTTCATGTCCACTGGCCTTCAGGCTGCTCTAAGAGCAACACTTTTATAACACTCACATGATGAGGTACATGGATGCTCTGGACACCAAATATATGATCAAAATGTCCCTTGCTATTCTCATCCGTGTGCTCACTTGTATAGGATTATTCGTGGTGGACTGTGTGTGTAAGGGTGGTGTCCTGTAGCTTTTGTGGCAGCACAACATGGAAGCTTGACTTGAGTACCGGCTCCGTGTAACCGGAGGAGATAACTTGGCCATGTGGCCCTCAGTGTGGCGCTAAAAACAGCCTGACAGCTGTGCGTGAAGAGCGAGTAAATTAAACTGGGACAGCACCTGACCATGAGATAAATGGAGCTTGGAAATTCTCTGAGAGTCATGGGGTTTGGAGAGTCATGGTTATTGGATCAAATATATTTAATACTACTTATTGTTGTTTTTACTGGAGCTATTGCATTTTAGATTGAGGAGTTTGTTCTCTTGAAAGGGTTTACTGTGATATGTATCATTGGCATCATCAGTTTGAGAGCAGGTATGACTTGAAATTAATGTAATAACTGTCAATTATCAGAGTTATGTTCCATTATTACCGTAAGTGGGGGTCGGCTTGTTTGCTATCATATCAGGTGAATGTACTTGGCTAGCTTCCACCCAAAATGAGGAAGTCCAAGGTTATCTTATGTGCATGTTTTGTATTATTATTAAGTGACTTGTAAACCTCTGGTTTCAGCCTTCATTCAGGAATCACCAGGTTTTGTTCAGGATGGGGAAGCTGTGAAGCTGTGAAGCCAGTAGCTTTACTGTGAGGGCTAGCCTGGATGGATATGTCCTGGTAGGTCCTGGTTTTGGGAAACATGTTTTTTTCAAACAGACAGGCAACCTTTTTGGAGACTTTTAGGGGAGCAAACACATTACCCCAACCAAGATACCTCTCTTCCATGAAAGTCAGTGCTAACATTTAAAATGTAGAAAGAAAAAAAAATTGAATTATGTCCTTGCTAGCAGACTCGGGTGCTGCTCAGCAGCAGCACTGCCTCAAGTGGCCGGACTCTATATTACAACAGTACTACCGAATAAAATCTGTGTCATTCGACACAGATTTGCATGACATAATGTGAGTCTACAATAGAAAACACCCCAAAACAAAACAAAACATATTTTTAATGATTCAGTACGTAGGATAAGTCTAGAAGTCTCACAGGATGAACTTGAATACCTTTATACATGAACATACTAATGAAAGTTATGAACAAATGTATCTAAATTTGTATTAATAAATGATAATGTTAACGATAAAATAGTCCCTCTTTGGCTGGCTGCCAGCAATTACCAAACAGTTGCTCTGGATCGGCGGTTGCTATAGAACATGCACTAGCAACTAGCATATAGTATTTACATCACAGACCAGAGTTATATTATTTTCATTTGGATCTTTGTTTTCATTTCTTTGTATATTGATATTTACTTTGCAGCCACTGAAAAATAGTTAGTAGGATGACTTTGATAACTGCTCATATGAGGCTTGCAGTTTTCTGTTGCTTGACGTGTCGAAAACGTTGCTTCACTTTCTTTGCTCTCCGAGTTTTGTTTGCCAATAGCTCTGGAGAGAAGAGTCATATTTGTTGTCACCTACTGAACTTCGCTCATGTCAAAACCCGCCTCAGATAGTTTCTGAATCGTGGTGTTGCGGAGCAGTGGTTGGTGTTTTTCTGTTGCATTCCTGTTTGCATATTCTGGGGAACGTTGCCAAACCTTCTCTTTACGGTGGAATTTTCTCTGGAGAAAGGCACTGCCTAATGCACTCCTCTTTTCTTTTTGTTTTGTTTCATGTTTCCATTTTATAGCACATTTTAGCAGCTAACTTTGTTACTTTGTCTCTGTAACCTTTTCTATGTTGTGATCTGTTGTGATAATATACTGTATATATATATATATATATATATATATATATATATATATATATATATATATAAAACAAATGTGAATAATACATTCAGTTTCTGAATTATACTCCTTTTGACTGGATGAAGGGATGAAGGTCGTGGGATGAAGGAAGGGACGTAGGGTATCGGGATGAGGAAGGTAAAGAGGGTCGCGGAATGATGGACCGCTGAGACACATTCATATGCAGAGGTGCATGCCAGGTACAACGAAACATTCATACCCATTCATACACCGATGACACCGCCTTCGGGAGCAATTCAGGGGTTACGTGTCTTGCCCAAGGACACACCGACATGGGCTAGAGGAGCTGAGGATCGAACCGCCGATCTTCTGATTGAGGCCACAGTCGCCCCTCGTAGAGAGTGGAGACTCTCGAGTGGAGACTCTCGAGTGGGGGCTGTCTCTTCGGAAGATCTGATTATGCAGAGTCCCCCGTGGTTTCTGTAATCAAGTGGGAGAGAGGGAGAAACTAAATGCGGAGGAAACCAGATATGTTCAAATATTTTGAAGAAAAGACGTAAATACGTAGCATGGTTGAAGTAAATTATGTTTTGTTGTTACTTTGGTCTCGTCTGACACATATTTTGTTCCCCAATGTATAAGTTGTGAAGAAGATTGCTGACCCTCATATTTCAACATCCTTGTTTTGATTTTTATGATCCGCTGATTGATTTAAATGTCTGGATTCTGAGAGAATACCACCATGGAGCATGATACGTAGCATATCGGTCCTGGTCAATGCTTTGTGAGGACAGAAGTATTTCCTTTAACCCCGCCTCCCAGACCTTAGTCCAGCCCCATTCACACAAAGGAAATGATCTCTATTTTTTCTACAACTTTTAGGACCTAATGATTTAAATATGGGCTATTTATGTGTCATCATGGCATCATGTGATGGACCTGGACGTTGTTATTCCACGCCACTCTGTGAAATGTTCTTTCAAAGCCTGGCACTCTTTCTGGGGCTTGGTTAAAAGGCATATTTATAGGAGCTGAGCTGAGTTACAAAACGTTATGTCACAATTGTTCTACTGTATTGTGATACAATACTATAGATATACTATAAGGAACTTTAATTTGTGACTTAACCATCTGTTTAGTCAGAGAAGAAATAAGAGATTGTTCCTTGTTATGTTTTCACCACAATCTGTTCCCTGTTCCCTCCACTCTTTCTTAATCCTCTTGGGGCTAACTAAACTTACCCTGGTCATTTCCCTCCAACCAAAAACTCTCTCGTTCCACTGTCCTCTGTGTCCAAGCTTCAGCATGATCGCCCTCTCTCTCCTCCAGAGCAGGATTGGTCAGTCCCCCACCCTCTCTGTTGCCTTTCCCTCATTCTCGCTCTCTTCCTACTTAAATGCTTTTAGCATAAAGAGAGGGAGGGATAGGGGGATGGGAGATCCATGGGGGAGGGGAGCTGAGTACTCACTCTGTTGTCACTGGCTAGAGAGAGAGAGAGAGAGAGAGAGAGAGAGAGGGGGGGGGAGAGGGAGAGGGAGGGAGATAGAGTGGAGTTGTGTCCCATATGTGGAAAAAAAGCATAGCAGTGTACACACAAGTCTGGTGTGCTCCAGGGATTATCGAAGCGCTTTCAGATCTGATGGAGGACATGCAGGCATGAATAGGTAAGGCTGCATGTCTTCTCTGCATCTCTGTGTTGATCTGCTGTCATAGCCTGCTGCTCTCCCTGCTGTTTGACTTGGCTCCGCTGGCTGACTGAAGTTGGAGGAGGACCGGTCTGATAGCTGCTCTCCTCTTTGGCCACTGATCATGAGACATTTCTCTGAGCAAACCAAACCTCTCTGAACTGTGCAAGGACAGAGCTGTGTTTGTTTTAAGTGGAAGTTGTGGTTTGCTGCTCGGGTGCAGTTAGTTATTCTGGGCTGAGTGTTAAAAGTTGACTGTTCAACAGAAGGGGTTGTGGTCGGAGGCAGTGTTGTACGTAGCGCCTGTTGGTGTCCAGGGACAGCCGTGTGGTCATTGCGTAATTTTTCGTCTGATGATTAGTATGATTTAATATGAACTGGTTACCGACTTTTTTGGTTTTTATATATACTAAGTAAGAGATTCTCTGTGAGAATGAAATAATGTAGAGCAATACATATCAAAATGTTGCATTACTACTGTTAGATACTGTTACGTTTTATATATTGGAGTTTGTATTATGCTTTGCTGCCGATTCAGTTTCTTAGCTTCACGTTTCATTATATTTAGAGAAACATGTACATGTTTATTTGTTGTTAAAATGTTTTCCCAGATTTAAAAAACTGGAAGACTATTTCATACATACTCTCTATTGATTTAAAATATGCATTGATTTCCCAAGAATTGAGAAAGAACCCAAATAGCTAAATTCTAGATTTGTTTTAATCTCATGGTTTTGCTCAGATAGGTGCCTCATATCAGAATAATATGATATAAACTGGAGGATTAAACTGTCTTTAATCTGTGCATGATTAAAATATGACATTTACAACACAAACCAAAATGGATAGACTGTATTCAATTTTGAGAGATCTTTGAAAATAGACAAACATAGTTTTTAAAACAGTTTTTAAAACTTTGTTTGAAAACATTTTTCTTCTGCATTTTGCTTATGCAGCTCCAAAAGTGTCCGGTCTCCTAAGAATGCAGTCTGTATTGCCCCAGTGCACAGAGCAATGGTATGCATGACTCTTTTTGTGAGGCAGATTTAGAAAGCCCTCTAGAGGCTGAACACAGCTTCACAATCAGCTTAATGCCTGCCTATAATGAATACCCTTCTGTGTGTCAATTTGGCCGACTGTGTGTGTGTGTGTGTGTGTGTGTGTGTGTGTGGGTGTGGGTGTGTGTGTGTCTGTGTCTGTGTGTCTGTGTGTGTGTCTGTGTCTGTGTGTCTGTGTGTGTGTCTGTGTGTGTGTGTGTGTGTGTGTGTGTGTGTGTGTGTGTGTGGATTCTGTTTGTGTTACACTGATAAGGTTCTAAGGTTGGTCAGTAATGCTATCATTGTCTGGGTGAATTCGGGACTGTGTGTTTGTGTGTGTTTAGGTTTGTGTTGCCGTGTGAGCTTGTGCCAAAGGGTTGGTTGACATGTGAGTGTTTGTCCAGACATTGTGCAGCAGCCTGTAACTGCCTCTCTCTCTCTTACTCTCTCTCTCTCTCTCTTAGGGCTGTTCTGTTGTCAGTGCGAGCGCATGCTAGTGATGGACTACAGCCGGACGGACGCTAACCTGAGCTGGCTTTCACAAAACTGCATTCCTCCTTACTGAGACCAGCTCCACAGAATGCTGAGTCCTATTGTCCCCTATAGTGAGTACACTACAACCGTCTATCCCTCGACCGCTCAGCATGTCACATCGAAAAGCTTCACTTCACTTAGTTGGACTTTGTCTGAATCAATGAACCCCCACTTAAAAATAAGTGGGAGTAGACACTGTGTTCAGTATTTTGCAAACATAATGAACAAATGCAGAGGTAACTGTGAAAATGTGCACGCCTCATTGCAGAAACCTGATTTTTTTTCCTTGACGTGCGCTGTGGAAATACTAAACCCCGGGCACCGACCCTCTCTGAATGTTTCATCACCGAGCAGAAGACACCAATGGGGAAGGAAGAGGGACAGAGGGAGGTTTGAGGGCTGACGGTTTTAGCAATAGAAACCCCTAAGTTCTGCTAGTGTCAGTTTACCAATACAGCTCAGGACTTAACACCACACATGCTGCCCAATGCTCTCCCCCCTTTTCCCCGTTCTCTCTTTCCTCCCTTCAATGCTGACCTAATAACCGACGTGTCCAGTTTTGGCCTCCCCCTTTGCACCCTCTCACCAGGTTTCATATGAGTCCAGGGCTCTCCAAAACAGCATTGTTTGCCGGCCAGCATGGGGTTGCCTCCATGGCCTCGGCCTCAAGAACCCTTTTTTCCAGCTCTTTAACTTGCCTCAAAGGAGCATTATTGGCATGACAGTAAAGAAAATAAGGAAAAATCAAACAGAATGGTTAAATTATAAAAAGTATTACTTTATAATTAAGGGGTAAAAACCTTTGGTTAGGTTTTTTTTTAGCATCCCAAAAAAGGATTGCAGTCTCTGTAAGGCAAGTGTGGGGGTATGAGACGAAACAGCCTGATTAAAGCATCATGAGCTGATGTTTGACAGTAGCCATGACACTTTGTTTGCTTTTTCACCCGTAAAATAGCAAATGTTATTATTCGCCCATGCATAAGATGAGTGAAATCTCAAATTGTTGCCAGCCGAACAAGTAGTTGACCTTATGTGTTGTTATATATCCTTTCACAAGGGGCTCTTGATGAACATCAACAGGTTTAATGCCTGTTCTCCCAGAACATGTCATGTGTTTTCCCCTTTAAAACATATTATAGCTTTAAATCCAGCTAATTTGCTCAAATATAACTGAAAAAAACAATAATTTGGGAGAACATGCATACTTATTTTGCTTCCCATCAAGGCCTGTTTAGAGTATTGTCCCATCAGCTCCCTGCACCCTGCTAGTCCACACGGACTGAACACACTCTCCCTGCTGCTGAAGAAGACCAAGAATGTCACAAACTGCTGGTAGAATAGTTAGCATGCTTTCAGCGCCTGTACAGGGTTTGTCCTTCATGGGAATCTTCTAGTACTCTACGTTCTTGCCCTTTGTGTGTGATTTGCTTTTACGTTCAGGATGCACAATGGTGGTTTTCATTGGCTCTGTCCAGAAGTTTCACAGTTCTTCAAGTACAGAGTGTCTCTGTTCTGCAGATCTTGTGCAGCGGGGAGATTGTTTCAGAACAGCCTGCTACTGTGCGTGTATGTAGACAGAGGGGCCGTTCCGTATGAGCGCTAACAGCAGTGTTACGTCGTCTTGTTGTTGACTCTCAGACCAGTGACACACAAACACACCTCTGTGCTGGCTGGTGACAGTGCAGCTCACTGTCTTTTACTTAAAGACTGTAGTCATGAGTCTGCTGAGTAAAAAATACAAATGTGAGCGACTTTTCATATGTGCCGGACATGCAAAGACTCTCACCTCCGTGTTGGAATCCCCTTTGTGGGATTGTTGAGCATTCCCACTTTCCAATGCTATTTCTGCCTCCTGCTGTAAGCATTTCTGCCCCTGCATAGATGGGTCCCTGTGTGTAAATGCACACATGGTGATCAATGGTTAGGACAGGTACACTCACAACATGCTTCACTCTTCCCTGCCCGACAAATCTTAATGATTTGGATCCAACTTTAAGCCAGTGTGTGTGTCCCGTTGTTCCCCGGTGTGTCCAGTCCTTGGCTCTTGGCTCTTGTCTCCGGCCAGTCCGGAGGACTTCAAGCTGGGGCAAGCAGCCACGGCCGGACCTGAGAAGAAACCTGAGAGAGATTCCAGGGGCCATGGATACTCCTGGTGGGATTTGGTGCAAAGAATCTGTAATCTGCACTTCAAACACACTCTTAAATCAGTCCCAGGCCGCCAACCCAAGAGTGCCCTAACTCTTGTTGCTGGGGCCCCCGCTGGTGTAGCGATACCTTTTCTTTTAAAACAACACACACACACACACACACACACACACACACACACACACACACACACACACACACACACACACAACACACACACAAAGCAACTACACACCGGAGTCCAAATCTGGCAGTTTTTATAGCTCTCCTCTGACTGACCCCTCTCCCTCTCCTTTCTCTTGCTGGCTCTGTTTTTATGTTTTGTGCAAGTGTCTTTGTGAATGACTCGGCTAAGTCATGGAGTAGTTTGTATAGAAAAAAAGGAGTAGATCTCATCCTGGCTCATCCTGAAAGAGCAGGTTGGAGGGCTGTGCCAGTGTCTACTCCTTTTGTAGGCAGAGTGTTGTGAGTGATGCAGTGGAGGGGCCTGTGAGGCCCTTCAGTAAACACACAGCCTGCCAAAGTGTGTGTGTGTGTGTGTGAATAAGCACCGGGATCATTAGTGTAGGGTGTGAATGGGTTCTAATTAGCCCCCAGTGTGTGTGGTTGTGTGTGTATGTTTCTGTGTGTATGTTGTGCATGCGTTTGTGTCCACAAGAAAAGAAGGTTAGGGACCCAGGGCCCTGTGAGTCCACTGGCCCTGGGCTCTGTCTCTCTGAGGGTTCATCAGCTCATTAAGGAGACCTCCGCTCCCGTTAAGGGCCCAATTAAGAAGCAAGGCGGTGAGGCTCATTTGGATGGCAACACTTCACTGGATTCCTGAGGCAGCAGAATTCAGAGCTCGACAATGAGACACAACTTCTTTCACACCAGCAGAGCTAATTAGTAAATGACCACGCTTGAGAAATAACATACTTTAATCTCTATGCCATGAGGTGTTTCTAGTGCAGGGATCATAAAATGCACTGCCACAGAGGGAAGTGTGGCTGTTGATATATTGAACTTCCTCTAATTTGGGTGTGTGCGAACAGAAAACAACAAATCCCAGAGCTGTCCATGTGCTAGGATGGGAACACAGAGGGGCCAGGGGATTTGGACAGAGAGGAGGGAATGCAACATGCTCACTGGGAATGGGGGAGAAAAAGGGAGGTGGAGATGCAGATAAGCGGGGCAAGAAGGAGATTGCGAGGAAAAGAGCTAAGGAGGGGGAGATAGAACAGAGATTGGGCGAGTGAGACAGATGGAAGGGGTGATTGGTCATCACAGAGCCTTTGGACAGCTGTTCTCTGATATATTAGTGGACACAATGACCGAAAGCCAGCCTGCAGTCACAGAAAATAGGGCCCCTGTTTTTCATGAAGGGGAGGGGGGTTGTACAGGGGTGGTGGTGGACAGGCTTCTGCCATTTGTGGACGTGCGTTAGCAGGCACGGGGGATGGGTGAGTTGTTTCTAAAATTACGAGCATGAAGTGACGTATCGAGCAATTAATCTGGAGGCTTTCTAGTTTTGGAGAGTGCTGAGAAAAGAGCAGTAAAATGAGCATGCTCTCAGATTGGAGTTTGCTTTTTGCTGCACTATCATTAGCAATTCTAAACACGTTTGTCAATTAATCAATGTTTAACAAATCCCATCAAGTAGTTTGGCTACTGCTCCCCTCCATCACCTCTACAAAACAACAACTTTTAATGACTCTGAATATTTGTTCACCGCTAATGAATTCACCACATGGAAGCTTGTTTTATTCAGTTTATTGACTGGTTCTGAACAATAATTGTCTTTTATTGGATCTTTTTTTATAACAGAAAAGGGCGTTATGACTTTACTCTTATCTATTATCTTAAAAATACTCAGTACACTGTTGTCAGACTGTTTTCTTCTAATAAAACCCATTAAGAGCAACTATTCTGACATTCCAACATTCCCAAAGGGGGATGAAACAAAAAATAGAGTTAGTCAAAGTGTTATTCTGATACATGGAGCACCGATAGCTTCATCCACAGAGAGAAAACGGTACAGAGGGGGAGAGAGAGAGACACACAGAGGACATCCCTCAATGCCACTGCAGGAGATGGGCTCCTTCCTCCTGGGATTCGACTGGTGAGGCGTGTTTGAAAAGAGCTGCGTTTGCGTGTGCACTGGGCAGCAGGTGTGAAAACTCCCCACCAGAGCTCCCGCACTCTTCTGTTATTACATCTTTTTAGGGCCATGAAAGAGAGAGCAGATGAGCCAGAGGGAGCGAGAGGCAGAGAGGGACTGTGGGGTTGTGTTTCTTTTGATTGATAGTAGCCCTGTGTCTAACACATAGATTTATAATAATTTCCCCTAGCAATGCCCAATTATGCATGTCTGATGAATTATGATCCTTGTTGTCCGGTGTGAGCGTTATCCCTGTCTTTAATGCGCTTTGGGAGGCGCCTCAAGGACTGACCTCAAACTTTCTTTCACATTTCTTTGACAAAACCTCACACGATATGGTTATTCAGGATCTGCGGGGAAAATATTGCTGGAGGTAAACTTGACATTTTGTAACTTCAGTATTGTACAATATATATATATATATATATATATATATATATATATATATATATGTCCACAATATCTGTAAGGAATTCATAGTTTTTTGTGTTTGTAAAACTGCAAGAGCTGTAAATTGTGTATTTCATACCAAAGTAAGAGAAAATCCAAAGACAATTTCCCACTGTCTCAACCTGCCACACCATGAATTGTGGCCGACCTCTCAGATTGGTGTTTTTATGACAGACCAGGTATGCAGTATGCAGTATGCAGCGGCAGGACGGCAGCAGACTAGTGAGAATGTCCTGCCTGATATTAGTGTCATAAATCAAGGTGAACTTGAGAACAGACAACTTAAGGGGCTTCAAGAGTGAACAACAAATCAAGATAACAAACACTAATAAATAACAGATTCTAAGTGCTTCTCCCTTTGCACACCAAACTCAGTTCATGATTGTACAAAAGCAGTTTATTGTAAATGTTTGCTGAAATGCACAGAAGGGTTCAACGAATTCTCAAGAAAGACATAATGTCTTCAACATATTTATGTCCAGCAAGCAGGAGTTTCAGCCTTTAACTCATTGATCAGCGTGCGCTTGCTGAATACAAAACCAACTGATGCAGTGATCACAGCATCAAGTTTGTGATTTATCAGCACAAATATAGTGTCTGTCACACGCCGCCCTCTTCTGCTTGTCATTCTCATTTGGTACGGCTCTGTTCTTTGTATTGTAACTGCATTCATTTGAAGCTTTTCTTTTTAAATTGTCTGTTTCTGAGATGTTTCTAAATTGAATCCCTGACATACTGCCACAACAGCCGGAGCAGCACTCACAAAACAATTCGACACTGCCCTTACTGCGGCTTTCTGTTTGGAAATATTGAAAGAATTTGTGTTTTGGCAAAGTGAATTCATTCCCTAGACAGAATTACCCTTTCATTGTGGAGGTCTCTGGGGTCAGCAGATTCATTTAGAGCAGAAAGAGCGAGGTGTGGCTGCAGTTTCTCTTACAAGGACGATTTGATTCTTTTTTTTTTATGTATATATTTTTTTAGTTATTGTGCAATAATGTGATTACAAAGGGAGCTAAAAAAAAAGTACATGGACACAAGCATCCAATAGAAATTATGCAAAGCAAGCAACAAAACAACTTTTAATCCTGCAGTAAATTCTTACCCTTTTCTTGGTGCAATATATTTTGTAATTGTGAAGTTGACCAGCAAAGCAGGTCTGCATCATGATAGCTCTTGTTATTAATGTTTTATAAGATGTTTTATAAGAGATTAGAAACAGAGGATGACAGGATTTATAGATTTATGTACAAGCACATTGGTCTCCCTAATTCGTGCCTGTTCGTGGAGGTTGTACGATGGACTGGAGATGTTGGTAGTTTTCTCTCGGTGGGTGGGGGTAGAGCTCAGCCGTGAATAGAGCCCTGATTTGATTGATCCACGGCGCTCTTGTTTACAAGCGGCCTCTTCACAATCGACACAGTTTAATAGCACACTGTCCCAGAAGGGTTGTTGCATCCGTGTCCGTTTTGTTCCTCGGGGCCTGGAAAACAAAAGTGCCGGGAAGGGAAAAGGATGAAAGCAACCTCAGGGGTGCAGTGAAACGGCACTGGAGCCCTCCGTCTCCAGGCTTCCGGCCAAGATAACGTTTCAACTCACCCACTAATACTTATTTTATAGGAAACCACGACACAGTGTAGAGTTCTACCAGCCTATATAGGCCAAAAACTACTCCGGTTTCACCGTGTCAACATGAGACTCAGTGGCTTTCTAGATGGCAGATTGCCGCATTTGAGGGCAGAAATCACAAATGAACCTAACACGCCCCCTCGAGCCATAAGTAGTCTAATTTTGATTTTAAGGCCTCCTCAAAGTAAAGCTGGTTTCTGCTGAGAGACCCATGCCACTGTCTTCATCACGCACTCCTACAATAGGATGCAGCTCACACAGGTCCCTCAATAAATCCCAGGCCGACACAAAAGCTGTCAGTGGACTGCTGCTGAATAGATTAATAAGATTTCCATAATTAGATAGGCCCCTGACAATAGGATCCTTTAGGCTTTGTCTCAGGGCCAACTGGATTGCAGAGCCGCGCACGTCTGCTGGACGGACTTCCACCACAATGGCCGCGAAAACAGTAAGGCGGTCAGCAGAAGAACATCTGTCTCTCCTGGGGCCGGGAACACACACCCACACATAGTGGGACGTTTCATGTGCATACACAGAAGGTTCTTATCAAGCTCGGTCAATAGAAATTTAGTCTCCTGACTATTTTCTGTTTACCATAAGTTTAACAGCACAACTGATAAATGATCAAATATATTAAATACTCTAACAAACTTCTTTCTGACTGTATCACAGCTTTACTTATCTTAGCTTTGCTATACTGATAGCAACAAAGGCCTAACTTATTGAATGAAGGCCAAACTCCTATTTTAAAATGTATAATTGTGTTTTTATTTTATTTTATCCTTAATCCACCCTTTAATATGAGTACGGTTGAGTTGATGGGGGTGTGGCAGTAGAGAGACATGTCAAAGCATTGGCGTTAACAATTGTATAAGTTGCAACATGATTACGTAGATCTGGATTACAACATTTCAAAATTATTTTAGCAGTTTGGGTTTTCTCTGTTATGTAGGATAATTTAAAATCTAGCATGGCAGTGAACTATATATTTAAATTAATCTAATGCTTGCACTGCTACCCACAGTATGTCCACACTGTCCTGATTTCCTGCTTCTAATCTTAGCTTTCTTCCGGCCCCTCCAGTGAATTCATTTACATGATTGCTCTGATTTAAGCAGAAGTGTAGATTAGAGCTAGCTCAGTTTATTGTGGAGAGCTACTGCTCTAAAAACCACAAGGCCAAGATCTAATTACATGGAGAGGGCTAAACCGCTCTGCAACCCTGCTGTGTTCATCAGGGAAGTGAATGGCGGCCTATCACTCACCTAACTCACTGTGTACATGCAGAAAGAATTATTGAGTATAATGCACTTTTTTTTTAGAAAGTAATTACTCTCAGATTTAACAGTGATATGATCCTTCAGTTGTGCGCAGCTGGTCATTACGTTGGTCAAGGGGGTAGTGTGCGAGAAGTCCATTCTGTATTGGTGCTACTGTGATGATGGAGTGGACAGCAGTTAGCCTGCCTCACTGAGTCCTCTAATGTCCGCTCCAGTCTGCTTAGAGAGGACGAAGTGCCTGCTGTCCACTCCTTCCCCTCCCTCTTCCATCCCTACCTCCCCGCTGCAGGTTTTATGAGCTCCCCTGGGCTCTCATCCATCTCTGTCACACACAGGCCCCATTATTGAGGCTGCTCACTGGTTGGGCTGCAGATGGGAAGGGCCTGCAGGATATATATGGTTTCTGCTGCCCGGACAAAGGCCTGCGAGTCAGACCACAGAAATATGTGGTCATCTGGGTGTGGACAAGACAATGTCTTCAGCATGTTTGTAAAAAAGTAAAAACAGAGTGTGAGAATGTTCCTTTACCTCTTACTGCGGAGGGGTGTGTGGGTTGACTGAAGCTTAGGGAAGTACTTGAACTGGTTTGGCCATTGGGAACTTAAGGCAGTGGATTTGAATATGAAGGACATGATAATCCAACGGCCATCTGGTCTGCTGGTCTCATCTGACTGAATAAATAACGGGTGTAATCTGAAAACACACATGGTGGAGGTTTGGAAAGCGGGTAAAGAAAGAGGGCAAAGTTAAGGAGTGAGCTAGAGAGGGCAGCAGCAGAATCGCAGGCTGTGGATATTGAGATTTGATTTAAATGGCAATAAGAAGCCCGGCTCCACACACGCAGACAGCCATGAATAATGAATCATCAGCCGTCCACTGAAGGAAAGGCAGAGAGGCCAGTGATGACGGCTTTTTCCTCTACTCCTTTTTACCTCCCTGTCTATGGCTGGAGTAGTCCTCGCCTCAGGGTAAATCATGACACTTCAATAATGCCAAGCTATGTATGGAATGTCAAGCTAATGCCTCAGCAAGCGGTAGCGCCTGTCTTCATGAAATACAGGATTGTATTACTGTGATAAAATACACAGATAAACCTATATTTTTCAAATGTGAAAAAAAATTGACTTCAGAAGATAAACAGAATAGTGTGCAAACATAAATTTAGCAGATGCTTTTTATACTTGACCTGAATGATATGCATGTTTCACTAATTTCAGATGCAGTCAGTTGACTGACTGGAAAAAGAGACCTTTGCATCTTTGCATGAGGAGACATGAAGGGAAAACAATTCATGGAACAAAATCTCTTTTTCGACTGCCCTCTATGCTGTTAGCTCAGCGATGTGCTCGGTGCGTAGCAGCCATGATCAATCAGAGCTCAGCCAGTGCTGAAGTCAGCCAGAGGAACAGACATTCCACTTTCCCAATGTTCCATGGGAGACTGTGCTGATGAATAGCACACTATGCTGCAATTCCAAACCCAACCCCCCTCTTGCTTTCTCTCTTTTTCTTTCTTTCTGTCTTTCTCACTCTCTCCATACCACTGTCCGTCTGCACACACACACACACACACACACACACACACACACACACACACACACACACACACACACACACTCTCTCTCTCTCTCTCTCTCTCTCTCTCTCTCTCTCTCTCTCTTTCCCTTCTCCCCCCCTCCCTCTCTCCCTCTCCCCCTCCCTCCTTATGTCCAGCCGGCCACTGGGCCTTTGGAGCTCTGGTGTACGGTGGGTGGGTGGTAGGTGGGGGTGCAGGGCGAAGAGAGCAGGCATTCAGAGCAACATGCATGGGGAGATAACAATAGGTCCTCTGGGAGACCTGCAGATGTTAATAGTAGTGGGATCGTATTGCTACTCCAACATGGTAAACTGCAAAACAACACATCCAAGCTACTGATCTGCTTTCACTTTTTTCTTTACTTATTCACCTCCCCTTAACCTTCATATCCCTCTCTGGGAAATGTGAGCCACTTCTGCTAGCATACACGATGGTAACATTGAAAAATATTCCCCTCCAAACAGAAGAAAGGTCATTTCTTTTCACTGGCTGCTTGAAGAAGAGGGGCTCAAACCACGTGTCACTGTGCCATATTAGTAACCGAATGTAGACTTATTCTGACTATTATTTATGGGTGAGAATAACAGTTTTTCTTGTCTCTGTGAGGACTAAACAGAGGGTACAGGTGCCTCAGCATAATGAACAGATATATAACAACCACAAACTATATTTAAAAAAGTCTCTGCTGTATCTCAGGCATTCCAGTGTCTGTGTCAGTGAGTATTGTAACATTGAAAGAGCCATTTCACTAAAAATACACAAGTAAAGTGAGATTTTATATGTTGGCAATCTTGGAACTAAAAGTTTTACTTTAGTTTTACTAACTAAAAAATGTTACTTGTCAATCAAAGCAAATGGAGCGACAAACTTCTCACAGGAAAGGAATCAATTGATAAAGTTGTATTAAAGTTGTAAATTGAACCAGATGTATTCATATCCACAATCACAAAGCTGCCCAATATACTACTTTCTGACAAAATCATGACCAGGTTCCCCTGTGTGTTTCTTTTGACAGGCCTGTTAAAGATGCACTGGAACCCAGAGCATGCCCAGCCGCTCAGCCAGTGGCCTGAGCAGCACTTGGACGTCTCCTCCACCACCTCCTCTCCAGCCCACAAGTCGGAATTATACTCTGCTCGCGGTCGCAGCGGCTACAACCACGCCTGGGCCAATGATGACATCTCTGCTCTCACAGCCTCCAACTTGTTGAAGCGCTATGCTGATAAATATTCTGGTGTTCTGGACTCACCATATGACCGGCCACCTACTGTGGGCACTTACCCAGAGCCAGGGGCCTTTGGGGGCCTCAACCCCCCAAAGACTGAGCTGGAGCCCTGGCCTCTGACGCATGGTACTGATGCCTCCTATTCCCTGGTGCCCCCTGGAGGCCATGATAGCCTCTCAGGTTCAAAGGCCCTAGCCACATCTGCAGGCCCTCCAGGGGTTAGTAGTGTTTCGGTGGTGAACAGTAACCTCTCAGACTCGGGCTACAGTGGCAGCAGCTCCTGCAGTGGCTCCAGTGAGTACCCCTCTAGCTACAATGGTACCTATCTTTCCTCAGGGTACTGTCCCCAACCCAGTGCAGCACTTCCCCCTGCTTCCCTCCACACTCTCCAATCCACCACCACCCTAGTTCCCAGCTATAGCCCTACCACACCTGTCTATAACTACCCCCCTAGCCCATACCCTCCCCAGACCAGCTACAGTCACCCCTCTGCAACTTACCTTCCCTCCGGTCTACCAGCCCCTACTCCAGTTCCCTCGAGGCCCACAGTGGTAGGAGGCAGCTATAGTTACCAGATCACCAACCTTGGGACATCTGAGTCGGAAGGGACATTAAAAAGGAAAGCATTTGAGATGAGTATAGAAGAGGATGAGAGCACAGATGGGTCTCGTTACAGAAAATACAGCTATGACCCCTTGAAGGCTGGGGGACACTCACCCTACAGTGTGAATGACAAAACCGAGTGCCGGGGAAACGGCTTCAGCAATTCAGGCAGCACAGACCCTCATACCTTCAAGGCCAGTAAGCCCTCCTCCCAACCCCTAGTGTCTCCTCAATATGGGGCAGCTGGGGAGTACAGCCCTCCTGCAGGTATGACGGGGGAAAATGGCGTGTCAGAGCAGGGCTTCATCCAACAGCAGCAGCAGCACCGCTCCCAGGCTCACAAACGCTCCCCATTGTGTGATCCAACTGTTGAGAATATGAAGAGCCCAGACCCCAGACTGTTGGACCTTGTCAATGGGGAGTTACTGGACTGCAGCCCACCACTTGGCTGGGGCGAGCTGGCTGGGCTCACCCATGTCAAGGCTGCCCTGGAGGAGGACCTGCTGTGGCCCGTGTTGAGGCCCAGTCCAGTGATGCGGCCACCAAGAACCCTCCTGCTCTTTGGCCCCCGAGGAGGAGGCAAGACGACACTGACTCGTTCTTTGGCCTCACAGTTGGGGGCTTCCTTCTACCGATTAAGTGGAGCCATGCTTGCCTCTAAAGGGAAGGCTGAGGCAGAGCACATTCTGGGGTCTCTTTTGCAGGTCGCAGGGGCACGGCAGCCCTCAGTAGTGCTGCTCAGCCAGGTGGAGGCCATGGAAGAGGAGGGGCTGAGGCAGACACTGCTGACCACCCTGGAGAAAGCCCAGGCGGGGAGCACGGGTCTGGTGATTCTTGTATGTGCCACCGGAAGGCCAGATCTGCTGCAAGATGCAGTTCATCGGAGCTTTGCCAAACGCTATCACGTTGGGCTGCCAGATGTGGGTATGCGCAGGCAGGTGCTGCTGCAGGCGCTGTCGCCCCAGGGCTGCAGCTTAAGCGAGAGGGAGCTGAGTGCTGTGCTGCAGCGCACAGAGGGCTTCTCAGTGTGGGAGCTGCTGCAGCTCTGCCAGCAGGCCCTCTCCTCAGCATCCTCCCCATCTGGGGCCATGCATGGCCACCCCTCATCCTCCAAACCCCCTGCCTTCACAGACTTCGAGAATGCCTTCTGCAAGGTGCGCCCACACACCACCACAAAAGAACTGGACACTTGTATTGAGTGGAGCAAGATGTATAACCACTGAGAAATCAGCCAGTCACTGTACTTGGACTCATCGTCTTTGCTTTGACATGGAAAGCCATGGGAATGTTTTCTTGTTGTTCTGTAATTACAAATTATGCAGCCAAAAGAGCCAGAGAAGTTCAACGATACGGGAGAGCTGACAAAGTTGTCTTACTGGCAGAAGCATGCCAGGGTGTGCTGTTTTTGTTTTGTATGAATATCCACAATGTTTTGTTTTTCCCAAAGAAAAGAAAGATGAATAGGCCTTGTTGAGTGGGGTAGTGTATTAGTCTTTTGGCTAATGGGAAAATCAGATTATATACTATTTGGATACTCTCAGAGATCCTGATTAGCCTTGGTCCGGGACAAAATCAATTGTTTGTTGCGAGGTGACGTGGTCCAAGATTATGGATAATCAGGGTTTGGAAAATCCCCCCTTTGACTGCTACTCTCAGGATCCTATTTATTGCCTGTCCACCTCCATATTATCTTAATGTTGATTTAGTCATTGGATTGTCACTAATTATTCATTAAGAATGGCTTTGGATCAGACAGAAAGCTTTCAGTAAACCAGTAAACCAGACCAAAAATATGTCAAACCAAATGCTTCATCAATGTTGCTAAACTTCTCAAAATGGACTGGTCCCCAAAATCACAATTAATATATGAATCTTTCTCAAATACGAACATGCTGCTGTCCAAGTTGTGCAAGTAAAACCTTGCAGCCGCTCAACATTTCAGTCGTAGAAATACTTCCCACATATCTTTATTCAAGTCACCAATAGCACTACATTTCACTGACATCATAACTTCCATATGCATATGTTCTTGATCTCACATTCCTCATAATCTGCAGCTTGCCTGAGAATCTCACTTACAGAACAAAATGTGTACCTACAGCGTGTCTGTTTTCTCTTTCACTTACTCCTTTTGTTTTCTTAGTGTGTAGTCTTGTTTGAAATGCTCAGGAAGAATTTCTTTACCTCAGAAATATGAAATAAAGAATGTATGTAATCTTAGGGTCTTAGTAGAGAGTGCCGTGAAGCGAGAGAAAGGAGCGAGAAGAAACCTCGTCTTGTAAAACCCACTACTGCTGGGCTTTTACCTCGGGAGAGAAACTTGAATATGCTACAAAGAGTAACATTGAATGTAATTCAGGTATTTCAAAGGATATTTGATGCCATAAATCCATGTATTATTATATATGAATATATAAACATGTTTTCTTTTCTGTTCTTTAACCCTTTATTTTTATTGTAGTTTATGGTGGAGTGATGATTGTCTTCAAGAAATGCTATGTAGAATACAGAAGATATTCCTTTTTTTGTTGGGCAAACTGTTCACTGCGAATCCCTGTATTGTTTAGTGTTTACATATCCTGTATATGCATGTCTGCTGTTAATAGTGTTACGGCTGCAAAATACCATATATGAATGTAAATACAATGCACACAATCATACATGTGCACACACTGTGGACATCTGAGCACAATAAGAAAACAAAGAAAACACAGATGTAGAATCAGTTTAAAGAGTAAGTCTATATGTACCTTTCAGCGAATCCCAAAGTCTACAAATGCACACTTTTCGTGTACACAACATGTCGACAAATCTCTCCTTTTCCACCAGTTCTGCTTTAACAAGCTGGAAAACGCTGGTCACTGGAATGCTGGTACAGAGGTCGTTGATGTTAGACTGTTGCTATGGTCCTGAGGAGGTATACACAGAGTGATGTAATATTTCCTACTGCCCTTTCCTCCCTCTGTCTCTCTCTCCCTCCCTCCCTCCCTCCCTCCCTCTCTCCCTCCCTCCCTCATCATTATTTTTCTCTTTTTCTCTCTCCCCAGTGCAATCTCATTAGATTGGATTGCCCCCTGGCCACGAGCCCCAGTGGCCATGTGGCGTTGCATCCTCTCACCACCCCCCTTCTCCCTCCCCTTCCCTTATACCGATTCCTCTGGAGTGGAAGTGGTCTGATTGATGTCCAGCAACCCTATATCACAGCACAGCCGTCCCTCTCCAGCTGGTGGCTTCAGTCATGCCATACAGCCAGATCAATTAGAGTGACCCCCGCTGTGCATACTGATCACAGTTTTAGAAACTGAAAACACATTTACAACTTACAGAACAACCCCAGCCTCAAGCGGAGGGGTCTAGATAATGCTCGCGATTATTACATTACATTACATTACATTTCATTTAGCTGACGCTTTTATCCAAAGCGACTTACATGATATACAGTAGACACAGCAACGGTGAGCAATTAGGGTTAAGTGTCTTGCTCAAGGACACAACGACATGGACTGGCTGAGGCGGGGTTTGAACCACCGACCTTCTGATTGAAAGACTGACTTGCTAACCACTGAGCCACAGTCGCCCCCTTATTATTCACATGTAATTAAATATTAATGATGACTTAAAGGTACAAGTATAGCTCACATGTTGATGTTTGTTATGTCCACCACTCCAGACAGTTTGTCCAATAAAACAAGCTTTTATTTTTTACATGTCTTGATCCGTTCTGGCGGTAACTTTGTTCTTGGTTATTGTACATTTTCTGTAACCATTTCTACCTCATTTTTGCGGCATATTGTACATGAAAGTATTTATTTCATGTCTTTTTTGATGTCTGTTTTAAACATGATAATAATGTTCTTTAACTGTAATGGTCTACCTCAAAAAAGACTGTATTTTAAGAGAAGAGTATCACACAATATTAAACAGATTTTGTCCATATTGCACTGCTGTTATTTCTTTTTTTCCCCCTTTCAGCAGTTGAAGGACTGCAATTGACCAGTGTGCAGACATTACATGATGGTGGTGCTTTTCATATATCTGTATCTGTAGCCTGGCTTGACCCCAATGTTAAGGTCAACACAGTTACTTAAACTGATTGCTAAATTCACGTAGAAACACAAAGGACTACGTCAAAGGTTTTGGATTTCACTTCAAACGATAGCAGGCAAAGTCAATGGACAAAAGAAATAGTGGGTCGTGGGTTCATGCGAAGGTGTGCTGTTAGATTTGAAATAAGCATTTTTGCAGTTGAGGCCATGTGTTGTGATTGTTTTTCTGTGTGGGGGTGAAAGATTAGAGTGAATGCTGTGCATGTGTGTTTTGTGTCTACATGCACATAAGTTTGCCAGCCTGCACGTGCGTGTGTTTTTATGTGTTGCGGCGTCCAGAACAGCAACAGAAGCAATGCTAGCACACCCCTGAGGCTTCAGGCCCAGCAACAGAGCACAGAGGTCCTTCATCCCTGTCACTGTATGTAAACAACTGCTCGTCCCAGCGGCCCGCCCTGTGCTATTTCTGGTCTTGCCTGACATATTTCAAAGACTCAAAACTAACTAAGAGAAGAAGTAAATCTGAGAAACTCTGTGCCAAGAATTGAAAGTTTAGTTGAGGCATTCCTAGTTATGGGTAGTGGCGTTAAAGCTGAGTTTGAAACATCTGCGCCTGAATCCCAGTAGAACAGTAATGTTGGTGGTGTTGATGCCAGAGCAATTAACAGTCTAATAATGATGCATAGCTCTGTTATAAGCAAAACCTTGTGCTGAGGCCGCCCTTCATCCTCTGATGAAGGATAATCGTTTCTGCAGCTGTTTAAAAATGATTTCCTACTTTTCTTGTCACAAACTCAATAACACAATCCACAGAACAAAATAACCTTGCAAAGGGAGAATAGACCATGTTGATATGTGACATCGGTATATGAGGTGAGACATTTTTAAATCTTCAATACTAAATTTACACAACAGGTATGAAACGTTATCAAGCATTGAATATACTGGTTAGTTTTTTTAGATGTTTTTGTACTGGCAGTAGTCCCACAGTTGTAAAGGCTTTACTTCCCCTTGGTGCTATACTGGAAGACAATTTGTGATAGTTGGACAAAGACACTGCGAACACAAACTCCTGCCTTATATTTACTTTCATAGTCTGTGAGTCACTTTCCATTCAGTAAGCAGCTGATCACCAGTTTGTCCTTTTTGTCCTGAGTGATTCCTGTCCTGCAGGAAGTCAATCATTTTCTTCTCCTTGCTGATTGGAGGTAATTAGGCGAGCAGAGTTTGTAATTGGATAATAAAAGATGCTAATGAGCTGCTATCCTATTTACTCATACTGTGGCAATGAATAGCACGACACGGCTCTGCCACACTTTCCTCACTGTGATACAGCTGGAATAAAAACTGATGATAACAATAATCAAAAGAAATTATATCGATCAGAATAATTAGCTGTTTATAGTTGGGTTTATTGGGTGTATTATAGCACACCTTAAAATAATTTGACTATGTCATGTGTGTTTAGTGTTTATGTATTTGTTTTGTCCTGATTGTGAAAAACAAATGTACTCCCCACGCACTCAAATGAAATTACTATATTATTTTATTTTATGTTATATAGTTTTTTATGGAAACAACCTTCATAAAAAAAGGTCATTCTCTGAATCTCATTTCACACAGGCACAGCCCCTCTCTCTACCTGTCCCTTGTCCGGGCCTTGATACTGACAAGGTTGACATCAGAGGAGAGCTCTGACACTGGGTGAGTTAGGACTGCCAGCTGTTAGCAATCAAGTCTATTTTGAAGTCAGGGACACAAGGACCCCCAGGGCCAAAGCAGCAACTAGCCCCCCCCCCCCCCCCCCACAACCAAGCCTACAACCTCCGAGCCCCATGGTCCCAAAGATAGCCAGCCCAGCTGTATTGGTTCCAGATGTTGAAAGTTGCAGTAAGGGCCATTTACCTAAGAAGACCCCAAAAGAGTATGGCCAACCTGCACAGAGAGTGATAATGCATCAAACGACAGTAATACAAACAATGATCTGAAGAATATGTTTTATCACCAAACCTGCAACCAGCAAACAGCTAAAAAGCTTTTAAAAGCTTTACAAATTTGAAGTAAAATGTTTTAAATAATATAATATTCTCAAACTTTTGCCCTTGACAGAGGTGATGCTGCATTTTGTTTCGGAGAAAACACTACCGTTGCAGACTGCATTTAGTGTCAGGGGTCAAATATTGGCCTGAATAAAGAGTCTGATCTTGATGGTAACTGGAGTCCCTCAGCTCTGCAACATTTGTCAGTTTTATAGCAAGAGCTAATGAGAAAAATGGGGAAAATATATCACAACTATCAGAGGAAGTCTGCAGCTCCCAGACAGACGAATAAACTAATGTGAATAAAGTGATAAAGTGAGGAACGAAAGGCACAATGGAAACTGCTCAAGTTGTTTGAAAGGAAACGGTCAAATCTTTGCAGCTGCATTGTTTCTGTTGGACAGGTCAATCAAAACTCTAAGGAAATTAGGTTTGACAGATGGAATGTCCTGGTAAAACATCTTGGCCTGCCCCCTCTCACATGACTAAAATGTGATCACTGAATAAATAAATAGTAAATAGGTATAAAGGACAACACAAGAAACAAAAGGGTCACTGTGAGAACAGTTGCAGAATCAGATAATTATGAAATCAGATGAAGGAGTTAACATGAATCTCTTCATGTTTTGGGTAGTTTTCTTCATGTTGGGTTGTCTGCAGAAGATCATGTGTGATCTTGCCATGATTCCAAACAGACTATTCAACACGAGTAAGCAGCTTTGATGCAGCTCTGTGCCTCCCCCATTTGGTCAGTCCAAGACAATATTAAACCTTATGTTTTACCTTGTTGTGCCAACTGATAAGGTCCAAATTATATTACTTTTTGTGGCATTTTTTTGTGTCGAAATATACATATTTAGCCAAACCTATGCGTAAATACTAAACTCTTAAAGAGCATACAGCATTAAACCAGCCAAGTAGCTATACTGAAACACATTAGCGCCCCCCAATGGATCCACATAACACAAAAACGTTACACTAATGTATGTTCCACGTGAAGTGAAGTCAATTATATCCACATATTCCAGTATAACAAATAATACATTTGCCCCAGGTGGCTTACACTTTTTACAGATACAAGTATATAAATATTTATATAATGGCAATAACAATAAATCATATTTTACCACTTGTTAAAGGTGATGAGGTTATAAACTATGATGACGTACATTTGAAGCTTCATTCAAAAAGCTTTGAATGTAAAAAATAACATTGTGTACAACCTTAGAAATGTACATAACCTTATTTATATACTGCTGCTGCTCCAAGTTTCAAATCTGGGAACACTAATGTGCCAAATGTTTTGAGGCTTTGACTGATGACAGCATTTCCACAGCGGGAAGGCAGAGATTGCATTGCACCTTTTTGTGGTTTACAAACAAAATGATGCCGAATATTGAGGATGTTTCTTTTCTTTCGGCTATATTTGCATATTTGGTACTGAGGTAATTCAATTCAATGGAAAGTAATCAGATTACATAACTTTTCTGTTGTGATGCTACAGTTATTGATTGATTACATGTTTTAACAGTTAGCTTAACTAGTACTTGTATTGGATTACATTTTAAAGTAACCCGGTCAGGGTGTACAAATGAGAGGGCAGTGTTTTCTGTTAATGGAAGTTAATTGTTGCCTAAAATGCCTTAGTTGCTGCTGAATTTAATAATTAGTTTGTTAATTTCATAAATGTATACAAATCTGTATTTCCTATCTGGCACAAATCTACTTACGTCATCCATGTTTAATCAGGATTAAAATCAATCTTTGGACAGGTCGCAATATCCTAATAAGTCTGACGATACCTGTGTTTAGGCATCCATTATAATAGTTGCCTAAAGAATTGTCACTTGCATCTGGCCTCATTAATAACAAGTATGAATTGTGAGTTAATGACTGTACACTTCTGATATTATTTTAGTAGAGGATATACATGGTTAAAATCGTAAAATATTAGGGAAACACTGCACGTAGATCTAAAGACGAAATAATCTCAATTTCGTTTACTGAAAGTAAAATGTTTAACTGTTGGTTGACAACATATATTAACCTTAGTGTTTTATAACACACGATGAGATAATCTCTGCAGCGCCTGTAACATAGTAGATATGTAAGGAATTAAAACACGGAACATCAAAAGCAGAAAGAATACACTTCAGGAAACGACCTCGCGGAACTTAAGGAAGTGCGTCACAGAAAGTCGTTCTTGTTGGCCGACTTGACGCTTTAATGGCGCATTGCTGCCCTCTAGTGTTTGATATACGGTCTCTGAACAGTTATTTATATTTGTATAGCATAGTTAGTAGTCCAACCCAATGCAGTTATTCCATCCGTTTTCCATTTCAGTACCGATTTCCAAATTGAGTAAAGTGTTCCTGCAGCTGCTCACAGGTCTCTGAACATCTTGTTTCTTTGAAGTGAGTAATTGTAGCATGTGCCTTCCATGTGCTCCTTGGTGTTTGCACACAAGGAAAAAGCATCTAATGTCAAGGCTACTGTATCATTTTGTTGCAGGCAAAATTGCTGTTTCCAGTTGAAAGCGAAAGTAAAACCTCCTCTTTTATTTCCCACATGTATTCTGCCACATTTCTCTTTCTGACTTGTTTATAATGGTCCCTATTGGAGGGTAATTTGTATTTTATTATCAAATGCAGCATTCTTTGAATATTAACCTGCTTCTTGTTTCCTGTTACCATGAAGCCGATCCGCGAGAAAAGGAAAATAATGACACATATGTACTTGTGAAATTTGTCCTTTACACCAAAGTATGTTAATGCAGTATAATAAACAACATACACTATATGTCACGGGAGTACAGGTTTTAGGACCCAAACGCAGACCACAAACAGTTAAAAAAGGGATTAACGGAGGTTTATTGTGACAGTAGCGTGTGTTGAACTGTGTGTGGGTCCCGTGGCCCGACACTGAAGGCTGACAGAGAGGCAGGATGGCAGACCGGTGTGGAGCCCGTGGTCCGACACTGAAGGCTGGCCTGGCAGAGAGGCAGGAACACTGAAGGCTGGCCTGGCAGAGAGGCAGGAACACTGAAGGCTGGCCTGGCAGAGAGGCAGGATGGCTGACCGGTGTGGAGCCCGTGGTCCGACACTGAAGGCTGGCAGAGAGGCAGGATGGCTGACCGGTGTGGAGCCCGTGGTCCGACACTGAAGGCTGGCAGAGAGGCAGACCGGTGTGGAGCCCGTGGTCCGACACTGAAGGCTGGGAGGCTGGGAAGGGGCTGGGAAGGGGCGCAGAAGACGGGGCGCAGAAGACGGGGCGCAGAAGACGGGGCGCAGAAGACGGGGCGCAGAAGACAAACAGCAGAAGACAAACAACAGACCGACAGTGAGGCCTGCAGACGCAGGGCAGATATAGTCCCCTGATCAAGATTGGCCGCAGCTGCGTGCCAATCAGGGATGTGGCCGTGGGAGGTGTGTGGAGGCGGGACAGAAAACAAACGACGAACACCTGGTAACACAACAAACAGACACATGACAGACACAAGAGGGGAGGAGATTTGGGAAAAACAGGTTACACACACCGGGTCAGACAGGGATCCTGACACTATACGTGATTACTAGTCCTAGATTATTTTATTATCTGTCATATTTTATAATGACAACGTATATTATAATTTTGTTAGTACAGTATGGGACTGCAGTATATAATAAACATATATTGAATATATTATTGAAGGGGAATTTGTATGTCTCCATATATTTTATGCACATGTGTAAAACTGCATTATGCTGACATACATAAATTTGGGCAGACTCCCAAATTAAAAAATATTTCCATTCAAGCAATAGAATACACTTGATCATACATGTTCCTAATGTCCATATATTTCCATAGACCCATTCCATCCTAAATGTCAACACACTGTAACATAATACAATACACTATGTATTATAATACATTTGTATGAGGTCACAGAACAGTGAAAGCCTGAGTGCCATTAATTAGTACAAGACTGATGATTATCCGAAATGAGTGCAGTTGGGAAGACGTCCGACTTGAAGCCACTGCCATTAGCAGATATGGTATCATGTGTCTCAGCAGGCTTACTGGAAGTTACAGCATCCAGTACAATGACTCAACGTTACTCCGCCTACGTTTCCTTCTGTGGAAGTTGACCAAGCCCACAGTACTTGGTTGTAGTTTCTGTGTTAAAGGTGGCACAACAATGCCTGTGTGCTTCCCTGTTTATCGTTAGGCTATCTGTTATTAGTATTATTGTTATTATTATGTATTATTGTTATTATTACAGCGCATGAGTGCATGCTTTTAGTGCTGTAACAAAACAGAAAGTAGGCTCGACCAGACAAGGGAGACATTTGGACCAACTTATTCATGCTTTTCCGCTCGAGTTCCCATGCACGCGTGGTCTCTGTTGTCACGTTATCCTGCTAACTAAACGGCAAAGTACATGGAGTCGTCTCTACGTCACACCTTGAGCATGTGTGAACTTGAAGGCAGGAAATAAAGCGCGCTCCTCCGCTGCTGCCACATCGTGCCTAACAGGGAAGTAAACCAGACCGTTGCTTAAAAGTTGTCCGGGCTGAACTGCTCGGTGCTCTAAGTGGATTTCACCTCGGTAAAAATATTTAAACGGCGGTAACGACCCAGCTTTTCAGGGACAAACGTCATCTTTAAATTGAGTCAGGAAATGCTCAGTAGGTTATTCGGACTGGCGGAGTACTTGTGAGACAGAGGACACCAGAACACTTTTTCAATGTTTTAAACCTATGTAACTGAAGGTAAGTGTTGGTTTTACTCTTCTGATATGAATATGTTAAATACTGCAGCCTGCATCTGAGGAGGCATTGTAAGTTGAGAGAACGGTGCTCAGTAAATGAGTGTAGTCTGGGTCTCAGTCATGTTTTGGTTACAGAAAAACAACTGTTGCAGGATGCATGTCGGCCTGAAACACAGACTTATATTCTTCAGTTATGAAAAACCCACATATATGATCATGTCCAGCTTTCACCTGTTAAAAGAAAGCTTGAGTTGTGCTCTTTACTTTTTTATTTTCCAGGGATAGTGCACGTGAATCAACATGTCAGAGTTAGCTAGAGAGCTAATTCACTGTCTGGTCCTTGGGCAGGTTATTAAACATTTATGGTCTGATATCATACAATGCAGCAAGCACTTTTGACCAACACTGTACAGCAAAATAAAACACAATAATGATACAATACAACAAAATACTGATATTTTAGAGAGTGCCAGATATGAGGTAGTATGATTGCCCATAATTGCAGGTTTGCTTGCCTTAAGCCAACTCTTAGTCTATGTTTAAAGGAAAGTTCTTAGTGACCTCTCTTAACCCTTTTACTGTTCTAGTTGTGGGTGGTTTTGACTGAGAAGTCTGTATTGTACAACACAGGTAGCAGCAGTCTTTACCAATTTCTCAACCTCCATGATCTGTGCATTGTTTATCGTCGCTAGAAAGCTTTTACAGCTTGGCAGTATCATATATATTCTGTATCAGCTTGTTCCAGCTTGAAACTATGGATACATATGTAAACACAAGACAGTTATTTTTATTGGCTCCATAAATATGGAAATGCTCTACTTGTTCTTGGTATTTGTGAGACCTTTGGGACCTCCATTAAAATATATAGAACACTGCGTAGGCTTGAACAGTGTTTGGCTGGGCAGTAGGAATTTGTACTGATCGTCCTGCTGGCAGAACAGTCAGACTATGGAGATAACATTTGTCAACCACGTTGAAAATATATATTATATATTCAAAATATTTACATCTGCAGGGGGAATGAATATGCTTACGCCTGAGGGTAGGGAAGTGATGACTTATTTGTTCTGTTGTATGTTCATGAGATTTGTTGATAATAAGAAACATAGAATAACGCCTGCCTTAATCGTAAATGCCAGTGTGGTATTTGCTTAAAAAGTGTGGATTTGTTTCCACTGTGAATAAATAATCCAGTTACATTGAATATTCATGCATTGTGCTCTTTTACTCCTTTAACATGTGCAGCCCTCTCTGATCATGGCCCAGTGGATACACATGTCCCAGATGATACAGTGCCTGCCTGATGACACTCTCAACAATCTCTATCCCCCAAACGGCTTCCCCATTGAAGTCAGGCATTTTTTAGCTGAGTGGATTGAGAGACAAAGATGGTATGACACAAAAACATGTGCACACATATATTTTACATAGACATACACACAAAGAGTGACACCAAGATGCTTGTATATATGCAGCGTCTGGATTAATGGATGTGTGTATGTTTACATGCACATACTGTAGATGCACGGGCAAGTATGTATGTGTGTGTGTGTGTGTGTGTGTGTGTGTGTGTGCTCACAGGGATGACTTTGTGCTGGAAAAGGGGGAGCAGGAGAGCCAAGCACAGGCTCTGTTGGACCAGACCATCAGCATGCTGCAATCGATCGCTCAGCAGAACGCCAACGTGGTGGACCGGATGAAGCTAATGCAGTTCAGCAGGAACATGGTAGGGGAACTGTGTCCCAGAGTAGGATTTAAGTTCCACCATGGCTCCCTGACAGGTTTTGGTAATCCATTATAATAAGTATTATAATGCTAAGCATCTGTTGGTGGCCGCAGAAGGTTTAAGTGACTGTAATCACTGAAACCAAAGACAGGAAGATGGTGTTTTCATATCTAGGAAAACATTGTGCTTCTCATGAGAAATGTAAAGCATCTGTGGAACTATAAAGAGGTGCTCACAACTTACAAGTGCTTCCAAATATAAAATAATAGCCTACTTACACTACACTGACCTGAAGTGAATTCTGAATTTTTACATATTTTTGTTGCTAAAAATGTATTGTCATTAACTGAATAAACCACTGAATACTAGGTGCTACACAGTGACATTATGGACTGTTTTAAAAATGTGATAAGATATGTTCTTTATTCACAGACCATGTTTCAGCAGCAGCCTCTACAATTTGCAGTAATGGTCAGGGACATCCTTGCAAAGGAGAGGGCTCTGCTGGTCACGGTAAGATTTTGAACAAATATAGTCGGCCCTTAACCAAATAAACTGTCTTATCTTTTTGTACGACCTAGTGAGGATTGATCTGAGTGTATATAATATAAAGTTGATATCATTACAATTACATAGACACACAGGGAAAAACATGTATAATACTTAGCAGGCAATAGTCTTACAAACTGCTATAACGGTGGTTTTGAAATACAAATAGTATACTTCCAGATTTGGACTATTTAATCAAAGTATGCTGTCTTAACAGACACCAGTTTAAAATATCTCCTTTGTGGCATGCGTGTTCAAGGATCTGAGATCCGTGAAGATCAGAAGAAGGAGAAGCACCGATACTGTGTATTAAGTGCTGTTCCATATTTTTAGCCCACTCAGATGCTCAGCCCTCCACAGTTCCAACAGTGCACGAATATAGAGTCCTCGTTCAACAACATGCAGGATGTAGACCACCTGGTTCTGAAGGTGCTAGAGGTCCAGGACATCCGACAAAAGATGCACCAGCTGCAAGAAGAGCTCAACTGGGAGAGACAGAACTACGAGGGTTTACAAGGTATGAGACACAGACACAAGGTAGCTTGAACACAGAGATCCTCTTTAGTATCGTCCTGAACGTCCCGACGTTCACATATCTAAAATTCTATGAACAGCCACATTGTAGCTTGCGCTAATACGCTCTGGTGACGCAAGCAAGTAAATTACTCAAAGAAACTTAAATTGCAGTAAAAGGTTGTGTTTCATATATTTTCACTTTTGATTCATGAGCTAACTTTGGAATGCAGTTTTAAACATGTATTATGTATTAATTAATTAAGATAATTACATTACATTACATTACATTTCATTTAGCTGACGCTTTTATCCAAAGCGACTTACAATAAGTGCATTCTACCGTTTACAACAAGAATCAGAACAAGAATCACGAAGGTACAATTTCGACAAAAAGTTCAACTACAAAGTGCTATCAGTAAGAGCCGTTTCAGTGCTACTAAAGTGCTACTTCCTTTATTCAAGGTATAGTCGGAAAAGATGTGTTTTTAGTTTGCGACGGAAGATGTAGAGACTTTCTGCTGTTCTGATGTCAATGGGGAGCTCATTCCACCATCGAGGAGCCAGGACAGAGAACAGTCGAGACTTTGTGGAGTGTTTAGCTCGCAGTGACGGAGCTACAAGCCGATTGGCAGAAGCCGAGCGGAGCGCACGAGTTGGGGTGTAAGGTTTTACCATGTCCTGGATGTAGACTGGACCAGATCTGTTCGTTGCACGGTACGCCAGTACCAATGTTTTGAAGCGGATGCGGGCGGCCACCGGTAACCAGTGAAGGTCGCGGAGGAGCGGAGTAGTGTGGGTGAATTTCGGGAGGTTAAAGACCAGTCGAGCTGCTGCATTCTGGATGAGCTGCAAAGGTCAGATGGCACCAGCAGGTAGACCCGCCAGGAGGGAGTTACAATAGTCTAGACGCGAGATGACCAGAGCCTGGACGAGAACCTGTGCCGCCTTCTGGGTGAGAAGTGGACGTATTCTCCTGATGTTGTGCAGCATGAATCTACAGGAACGAGTTGTTGCGGTAATGTTGGCAGTCAGGGAGAGTTGACTGTCAAGGGTCACACCGAGGTTCCTGGCAGTCGGGGTCGGGGCCAAGACTGAGTTGTTGAAAGTAATCGTCAGGTTGTGAGTGGGGGAGACTTTTCCTGGAAGGAAAAGTAATTCCGTCTTGTCAGGGTTAATCTTCAGGTGGTGTGCGGACATCCATTGTGAAATGTCAGTCAGACAAGCAGAGATTCGTGCTGCTATCTGTGTTTCCGATTGTGGAAACGAGAGGATCAGTTGGGTGTCATCAGCATAGCTATGGTAGGAAAAGCCATGCGAGCGAATGACGGAGCCAAGAGAGTTGGTGTACAGGGAGAAGAGGAGAGGACCGAGGACTGAGCCTTGAGGGACCCCAGTAGTGAGAGGACAAGGTTCAGACACAGATCCTCTCCAGGTTACCCGGTAGGTCCGATCACTGAGGTAGGATGAGAGGAGGGAGAGCGCAGTGCCTGAGATACCCAGGTCCTGGAGGGAGGAGATGAGGATCTGGTGGTTCACTGTGTCAAATAATATTCAGCAGATTAATTTATAGTGAAAATAATTGCTAGTTATAGCCCTAATAATTCTTATTTATATTGACTTCGGATTTTAGACTACTGAATTTAGAATGTCAGAAAGTCAGTTGTAGAAAGTATTAGGATAGAAATAGTTGTTGAGCTCAATTGACAGGTACAGCTGTGAGTCACTAGTGTAGGAATGACACCTGACATTATGCCTCTAAACGGCTAGACAGAAAGGTAGCATGTTAATATAATGTAAATAGTGGTGGGCCAAGAACGACCATAGCCCTCTTCTACAAGCAAAAAGGCAATGGACTCACATGACGGATGTGAGTTCATTGCCTTTGTGCTTAATTCTGCTCAGTTGGAAATCCCTTGCTACTCATAAATGCTATTTAAGAACAACAGTGAAATCCAGAAATGGATATGTTTAAAAAAAGGTTATTTTCCGTTGCATTCCAGTCTGTGTTCTTGTCACATACATGCATGAGTTTCTATTAAAATAAATACTTCCACAATATACAGTGCAAGTAGTGCTGTCCATAACAGCTGTATATCGGGCCAAGCTTTCTGTACTTACTATTTAATTTTCTTTCCTGTCTGGCTTTGTCAGGCATGTCCTGTGTGTCTGACATCCTCAAATGTTGAACTGTTTAACAGCTGTCTTTACCATATCGGCCCCATCAGTTCCAAATTTGGAACACTGGGTTTCAGCCTCTGGAACTGAGCACATAAAAAAAATATAAGAAAAAAAAATATATATAAGAAAGAAAAAAAAGTCAAATCCCTGCCTCACAAGTCAATATAAGTTAATTGTGTCATGTTTCTAAAACTATTACACAATACATATAAACATAAACCATAAGAATGACTCAAAGTGACTTAAATGACCCCCAAATTGACTCAAAATGCACCCAGAGGTTTAAAAAGGTCTAAAAAGGTCTAAAAAGGTTAGGAACTAGCTAGAAGGCTAAACTGTTTTTCCAACGGTTTTGGAATTCTTAGAGCCTACAGAGTTCGCCAATACCAACCATTCCACTCTCACACAAAGCATCGCACAAGAATGTAATTTGTATGAAAATTCCAGGCCTTCCTGCTACCTCATCACAGCTAAGGCCAAGGAGCTCCCTGCTGCAGTGAAACGAGCACCGTTCAGGGACTGCCGAGAACTGTGGGAACTTTCTAGCTTGAGCGGAGTTGACCTGAGTTCTCGACATGTCTGAACTAAAATAATTCTAAAAAATACTTAACTTCACTCAATCTTCACACAGATAGTCCTACGATATTGAGCTACTTTATATTTAAATTAAAAGTTGTAATTTTATTTTTCAAAAAATATATATTTTTTCATCATAAACCAATATACTACTAACACATATATGGCCTTGTGATCTATCTTCACAAAGGTTTTTTGTATATTATAGCTTTTTAAATTTTTCAAATAGACCTTGTGCATGAGGAGATAATCAGGATTTAATATGAGATAAAAAGCATCTGCAATTTTGGCTGAAAAATTGGTGGCTCCTATATGTTCTTAAGAGGCGTTCCCCCTTGTTCTTGAAACTTACATTGTTCTCATTGTAAAATAACACCCAATCTGTCAAATTGATGACTCACTTTTAGTTTTGTTGTCTTCTCAGAACAATAGTAATTATTCTTTTCCTTGTCAGGCGTTAAGAAAAGTTGTCACTCACAATTTGTTTGTCTGCTTGTTAATTTCTTAGACTCAACATATGATGTTATGTATTGTTTGAACAGGGCCAATTCAACAGAATGGACTGGATCCCACACAGTCAGAAATTCAGAAACTCCAGAATCACATCCAGCAGCTGGAGTACAATGTGAAAGCAATGGCCACGGTGAGCTTGGCTTGGCACCATGGGGGATATTAAGTATTTCTTTACATAGATTGCTGCACATTATCAAAACACTGTTGACAAACAACAGCTGAAACTGGTGTTGAAACACTTGGTCAGTTAATTCTTCAATTGACAAAAAACAGTTTAAAATGTTGATTCATTATTTTCAGTGAATAATCAAATGGATAGGCAAATACGTGTAGATTGTAGTTTAAGAATTTGCAGCTTTTCCTTATCTAGTATCATTAGAAAATGTATCTCTTCTGGTTTTTCAAATGTTGTTCAGTCAAATTGAACAATTGGACCTTAAGCCTTGGGAATTTCAGAAGGTTCAATTGTATACATTTTATAGGCTGAGGATTGATGGATTTCTGTTTTTGTGTGCATGATTGACATGCACAAGGCATGCATCTGGGTGTGTCCGTGTAACATGTTTGGCTGTTGGTTGTTGTAGAATCGTTTCCAGCTGCTGAAGGAGTGTGCGGACTGTCTGGACCAGTGTCAGACCCGACTGATCAGCAGGCTGAAGGCGTGGAGGTGGGATCAGCACAAGGCCACCATCGGACAACCATTTGATGACAACCTCAACCTCCTGCAGACCTGGTGAGGTGCACCCCACTCCCCTTATTGCCTTTTGCATTGACTGTGTCTGTTTTTTTTCTTGCTCCCTCACTCTCTTTACATGTCTTTACGCTAGGTGTGAGCAGTTGCTTGGCGTAAATGGAAAGCTGAGACAGGAGTTGATGCTGATAGGGGAACCGATCCCAGAGCTCCAGGAAAGGCTGGGGAAACTTCTGCAGGTTCTGATTCAAAGGTAGCACAGCACAATGTTTTCTTTTATATATATATATATATATATATATATATATACATTTATTAAATGGAGAACTGTGAAAGAAAACAAATGTGTTAAACTCAAACTTTTCACTCCCAAATAGAATCATAAATGACTTACTTTCATACATCTTTTAAAACTTGGATAATTTTTCCCTCACTCATGAAACTGATGTCTCCTTCAGCTCTCTTGTAGTGGACAAGCAGCCCCCTCAGGTCATTAAGACGCAGTCAAAGTTCTCCACAACAGTGCGATATCTGCTAGGGGAAAAAGTTGCTCCTGGGAAGCCGGTGGTGCTGAAGGCACACATCATTAATGAACTGCAGGCCAGGAACCAGGGCAGTGTACCGGGGTGAGTCATATACACAACATTGAGGACTGCACAGTGCCAAGCAAGAGGAGAGCAATTAGTGCACATCCCTTACTGATTTTTATGAAAGTTGTAGTAAAATGTAAAAAAATAGACATTTATTCACAAAGTAACCAAAGAGAACTTAGCAAACATTGAAAGGCAGTAATCAGTGATGTGAGTATGGGTCAAAGCAGCAATGTCAGCCAAGGGAGAGAGAACTCCATGTTAAGGTTGTGAGCTGTCAAACCCTCGACCACACCAGGCATCATGAAACTGAAGACGACCAGCTTGTGTTAGACAAAGAGCCAGCAAAAAGGGCACAAGGCCAACTAGTGTATATCATCACAGATCTTTCAGGTATGCATTTTATTCTGTCATTGTTAACTACACCATGAGCAAGGTCTATGGGGAACTTATACCTCCTAATTTATCCTAGGATGTTTCTCAATGTGCCTCGAACTAAGACGTCTTCTATTTCAAAAAAGTAGCAGTGAGGATTTATTGGCAGAAATGTTTTCCTGAGTGTATAAATCCCCTGAAACTAAGAATATATATTTTTCAATATCTTAGAATGAACCCTTCATATCTTCCGTTTGCATCGCCATATTTCTAAAGTAACCCGGCCAGAACGTACAAACAAACACTGACTGTTGAGAGTCTTTCACGTTTTTAAGTGAACGTCGGGGGATTCAGTTCAGCCACACTGAGATGCCCTCAAAACCACAAACACTGGATCTTAAATGAGGATGTTTTTGTTTTGCCAAGATTTATTTTAAAACATTTTCTCTTCTGTTATTTAAATGTAATCCTTTAAAATCTATTTGGGAATTTGTGATACTGTACATCATGCATGACCATCTTGGTTGTTGTTTAGTGTATGATAAGTCAAAATTGGGAAATAAATCAAGTTTAACATTTTAGATGGGGTGCAATTAAGGTACTAACTGTATATTTATATGAGAGAAACATGTATATTCTAACCTGCAGTGAGAATGTTGGGGAACTGATCAACAATACAGCCATCCTTGAACACAACACATCCAGCAAAAGCACATGTGCCACCTTCAGGAATATGGTATGTACTGCTCTATATTTCTTAGCCTAGATGAGATCATTAAGTCTTCACTAATTTAAACGTATTTTGGTGTCACAGTCTATAAAGAAGATCAAGAGAGCAGACAGAAAGGGATCAGAGTCTGTGACAGAAGAGAAATTTGCTCTCCTTTTCTCGACGGAGATCACCATCACAGGCTGTGACACTCCCCACAGGATACAGGTCTGCCGCGGTTAATTGTTCTGGCTGTTCTTAAACTGATTGTTGTATTCGGTTGCTTAATGAAAAGACGTTGATTTTGGCTTGATGATGATGTTTATTTTTTTTTTAATGCATTCTTTGTGAAAGGGCAACAGCAGTGATACACTGGGGCTGACAACTATGTGGTCATACAACGTACAAATTATGTAATTATTATAGATGATCTCACTG
This sequence comes from Cottus gobio, assembly GCA_023566465.1. Taxonomy (NCBI): domain Eukaryota; kingdom Metazoa; phylum Chordata; class Actinopteri; order Perciformes; family Cottidae; genus Cottus; species Cottus gobio. The sequence continues at coordinate 14,128,594 of CM042215.1, read as the reverse complement.
CCGTTGGTCGTCATCGTTCATGGTAGTCAGGACAACAACGCTCTGGCCACCATTATATGGGACTGTGCTTTTTCCGAACCAGTAAGTGTCAAATTATTAATTTCTCTGCTGTTGCTTTCATGTTCCTTCACATTTAAGAATCTACTATCACTGATGCAGTTTGTCTCTCTGTGCTATTGTGAACACTCCAACAAACATAGAATGGCATTGTAAATCAGCCATAATAGTGAGCAAGCAAGCACAATACCAGGACCCGAATCTCTATTCCAAATCTCTTTCACATGAAGAATCTAACAAAATATTGGTATTCTAAGCGTTCTGTGTAGTATTTACCTATCATGCAAAAATAGTGTTCAAGGATCATTTGTACTCATTATGCAACACAGGAATGCACAACATGCCGTTGTAGCCCATTTGCAATAGAAGAAAAACATGACAAAACAAAAACAGTAGTACATTCCTGGAGTGCATTTTTGGAATTTGCATCATATCTAAACATCAGCACAAAAGAATATATCTGTGCAAATAATATATATCAAAATTGTACATCAGAAAAACATTGTACATCAACCTTGACTATGTTGGATCACCAAGCATCATGATGTAAACACAGAGTCCATCTCCTCTCGTCCAAACGGAGTCCTTTGGCTCCTTTCCCTTCCGTGTGGAGAGCAACAGACTCAGAAAGTACACAACTCCAACTCCAAACTCACATCTTAAGCTGCAAATTGTATGCAGTGGTTTTTAATTAGTTCCACCTGTAGTTTTCCTGCTATGAAACCTTTTAATGAATTAAGTTTTCCATAAAGGTAATATAGGACAATTATCAATAAGCAAAGTAACAGTCATGTTTACATCTGTCAAGTGTTAGGGGACCTCTCCTTCACACACCGGGGATGAATCAGCTGGTGGCAGAAGGAGCTGTGCCGAGCTGAGTGTCCTGCATGGGGTGGGAGGTGTTGTCCATCAGGGATGATAGCTTAGCCATCCTCCTCCTGTCTCCCACCACCTCCACTGTATCCAGTGGACACCCCAGCAACTACCAACAAATATCTTCTGGTTTATTCATCAAACATTATATTGTATGCAGCTGTATCAGTTTAATGAGCACTCAAGCTCTTTCGGCCTTGACGGGCTCTCTTTGCTCTTTTTGCTTGTCAATCTTAGTGTTGACTGAAAATAGTCTAATGTGGTCTATAAGAAATACATAGATTTTTTAAAATACCTTTCTTTTTTTTCACTCTGGCTCTGACATCATTGTAAATGCACATCAGTATTCTCATCATGTCTTTGGTGTTGTCATCAGGACAGAGTCCCATTCATGGTGCCGGAGCGCGTGCCTTGGAAGATGATGTACAACACTCTCAACAGTAAATTCACAGCTGAGGTCAAGACAAAGCATAATCTGGACCAGTACAACCAGCACTTCTTGGCCCAGAAGATATTCGATAAGCCTGACTTTGCCGATGACTTCAGCAACATTTTGGTTTCCTGGGCCCAGTTTAATAAGGTACACATAGGTGCATGTCTTCTCGCGGACACACACAGGCTATCATTCGCTCCAGTCTCACAGGGCAGTTTCAATCTTACAGGAGGTTCTGTCGGGCCGAACCTTCACTTTCTGGCAGTGGTTTGAGGGCGTTATGGAGCTGACCAAGAAGCACCTGTCCAAATACTGGAGCGAAGGGTGAGGGGACTCCCTTGCTATATTTTATATGAAATGTTAGCAACCTGCTACTGTCTGTTAATAATGACACATTTTGTTCCACTAGGCTGATATTTGGTTTCATTGGGAAGCAGCATCTACACCTGATTCTCAAAGACAGGCCCAACGGGACGTTCTTGCTTCGCTTCAGTGACTCTGAGATCGGAGGCATCACAATTGCATATGTGTCCGCTACTGAGCGTAAGTGTTGGTATGGTCATAACGGGAATGAAGCAGTAAATTCAGTGTCGACATGATGAAGGAATTTCAGGACTTCATTTAATAATTTAATGATTGATAATTGATAATACCGCATTTTGTGAGGTGGGGTATATTAAAACATGTTATTAAGGCCCTTGAAATACATTATTATGAGTCATAATCTATTATGAAATAGATTATGACTCATAATAATGTATGGCTGTTTATTGCTTTTTTATGATTATTGCTGTGATACCTTAGATTATAATAGGTGTAATCTACATGCAGGTTTGTGTAAATGCAGTAAACTGACATGGTTGTGCAGGCTGAGTGTTTTATTTAAGCTATTAAAGTAATAATTTCAATGATAAGGAGAGTCACAGTATACCACTGACACTCTCTCACTTATCTCTCTGTCTATCTCTCACACACGCGCACACACACACACACACACTGACACGTCAAACTTTTTTTTACTGCTAGATGGAGGACAGAAAATCCAGAACATCCAGCCCTTCACCAAGAGAGATCTTGATATCCGCTGCCTTGGAGACCGCATCCGGGACATAAACCATATAACATACCTGTATCCAGAATTTCCTAAACATGACGTTTTCAAAAAATTCTACACAGGTAATTATCTTCATGTCAGATTTAAGGCCTGAAGATCAAGTGCATATTTACAACTAACAGATGGAGTTCTTTCTCTTCCTGCTATTGTTTGATACAGAGCCTCAAGCATCACCCAGTGGGGGCTATATCCCTGTCTCTCTCCATACCAAAGTTGGCACGTAAGGGACAATTTTACAAATAAACAACTTAAAGTACAATCATTTGAACATGATATGAACATGTATTTTGTGTGTGTGCAGGGATGCTAACTCAGACACCAGCCCAGCTCCAACACTAATCGCTGAAGGCCCTCAAAGTCCTGTTGGCTTCCCCGAGTAAGTGTCACGTCGACATAATTCTCTTTTGCACATTATCTTCTAACACCAACTCACTGTCATTCATATTCCCTGGTGCTGTACTTTACTTTTTAGTTTATGTCTGCACATTTATATATATATATATCTGATTACCATTAAGACAATTCTTTATACGGAAATGAAGCCAAAAATTTAAGAGGCACTCAAATTCTATGCCGATTTAAAAAGTAGAACTGTAAAACCTATGAAAATATACTAATGGTATTTGTGTTATTATTAAAAGTTCATAAGTAAAAACCTTTATTCTTAACTACACCTAATGCTACTCCTGAAGCAGCCTCAAAGTTGGCACCATCATGTATTCTGTGTGTTTGTTCCAGAGTCTCACTAAAGCTTTATAACACTTGCATCAAATTAATTATTATTATTAATGAATTAGTTTTAAATCTTTGGACAGATTTCATTAAATGACAAGCACACATTCTATATTGTTCCAAAGCATGAAATGCTTGGTATCTTAGAAAACTTTAAATTAAAAGTAAGATTCTGGTTTGAACATTGCTTGTCTGCACAGCAGTCGGCACACAGTTTAAAATGATGCACCAGCAAAGGTGTTTCGGAGGTTAAGTCTCCTAATTAGATTTACAGTGTTTCATCATTCTTATGCAACATCAACTCATGAAATAGAAAAAACCTGAGACTATCGAAGGAAACAAAAATGTCTTTAAATGTATGTTTAAACTACAGCAAAAACTACAGTCTGAGGAAATGTCAATGTTATTTATTGTATTGGCGTTTTGAAATCATGTCAGTGATTTCCTGACATCAAAAGGTCACCTGTAAATAATAAGGCTTTTTGATTTATAATTTGACCAGTCTCAGCTTCTTACGTCAAACCTTTTTTTTGTAATTCAATCAAGCAACAAAAGGAAGCCTATTATTAGTTGTTGCCTTTCATGTGTGCATGTTGTTTTCACACGGAGGTCATTATGTGTATGTCTCTGTCTTCTAGTCCAGATGATATGGATTATGATTTTGACACAATCCTCCAGAATCTGAGTAGTTAGGAGGATTCCCCATCAAAGGTGGTTTTGGGGCGCAAAGCTGACATCGAATGGAGACCAGAGCCAAAGTCGTCTGTCTTACCTTCATATGAAAGGAGCACCATTGATCGCACAGACTTTCTTCCTTCACATTCATCATCCATCTCCGGTCGAGTTGGTGCTATGTTACAGTCAAAATGAGAACAAACAAAAAGTGCTGTCATCCTTGTTATGCACCTCTTCTAAAAGAAACTGTCTCAGGTTTGTTGATGTGGTACTCCATTTTGTACATAACCCTTTCTTCATGATGACTAAACCTCAGCTATATGATGATACACTCAATCTCACATTAACTCACAGTATGCATGGGAAAGACTTCATAACTCAGCCAATGTTCATGGCCTAATCGGTTTTGTGTATAGTGTGGATTAGGAACATGAAAGGAATAATACGCTTTTTGATTACTGTTGTTAAAGTATACTATATTGATGGACCCTTACAATATAGAAGATGGCAAATGATGGTGATGTGATAGGAAATGCTTATATTATATCTGACTACTTAAAATTACAGGTTGATTTGCGACACCCTACTGCTAGTAACATCAAATGCAGTTTGATAGTACAGGTGGAAGAACGCTGGGGGTTTCAGGTTTCTTCATCTAGCAGCTCCTTGTGGCTGATCCTTTTTCTTCCATTACTGCTGTAGAAAAAGTTCGTTTTGCAATGGTAGTGACTTAATACTCTTCCAGAGTTCTCCAGGAATGTCGCCACAGACATCCAGTTTGTAATGCTGCAATTACATAAATATTGCAATACTTTCATCAGTGGTAAATTGGCGAAATCACAATTGTGTTACCTCATTCTGCGATATTATTAGGCTACTCTAAAGACTCAATGATGAGTATATTCTGTTAAATGTTGATATTTTTAAAGCTTTCATTCGCATGTTGTCCTTTTCTCTTAAGCATCCATCAAGTCCAACTAATTGGCCAAATATAAAAAAAATATGGGTAAATCCATAAATATAAAGGAAGTAGCCTAAATGATAAAACATAATTTTTATACCATTATTTCTATGTAAATTCCAAAAATGTACGTTATTTTATTTATGTATAGCATATTAATGGGTTATTTGAAAAATGTTTACGTGTTTGATAAAAAAAACATGGAAGGGATAGAGTAGAGTGATTACTGTTGCAGTTAATAGGACACATTATAGGCCAAGAACAATATCCTCCTGGAAGAAGATGCAGTATCTTTGCTTTGTGGGAGCTCTAAGTCTAATTTTGTCATGATACCATTTTCTCAGATTTTAGCAGATTGTACTTACAGCTGCATGCATATCAAAAATGAGTCTTCCTAGTTAACCCACTTTTGGTTTTATGAGACTCTTTGCACTACCTACCATCACCATCAGTGTCGTGCATGCATACATGTATTAGTTGGTTACACATACTATGTTGCATGTATGTTGATAACCTTTTATATCTTGTGGATTCTCTTTTTGAATACATCACCCTGAGGCTACTACAATCATATACCTTTAAACTGGTGACAAATAAAATCTTTTTTTTTCACAATACCAACAATATTTTTGTAAATGTATTTACAATAAGTCATCTCTTATCTCCCTTAAGCCAACAATGACTGTGACCACAGCTCTTTGTGGCAATATTTCAAACACTGCAGATAAAGAAATATGTCTGCGGACTGGATTGCAACTTTCACTGCCGGTGTGCTATCAGAAATACGTAATCATCTGATTTGCAAATCTTTATGTAAATTATTACAGGGTTTAGTTCTCAGAGGTCTCGTATCGTTTTTGATAGATGCAAATGTATCTGTCACCCTTTTAAACCATCTATTTAAATCATATGTTTTTATACAATCAGTCTTAAAGAAAAGAGACAAAGAAATGATTGGAAACATAAGAATTTTCTGATTTTTTTGACATATAAAAATAATAAATCAATGGCATTGTGATCGGGAAGGTATGTCTTGTACCATAAAGGCTGTCAATTGAAAGAAAGCATATTGGTGTATAGCATAATTGGCATCACTTCCATAATCCATCAGCCAAAGAGGAGACATTGCATAACTAGCATATTATATTTCCTATCCATTCAGTTTCAACAATCATAAAATGATTTAAAAAAAAAAAAAAAAAAGAAAACTTTACACTGTACATCACAAAGCTTTTCCATTAGAACACACATTCTAATTTCAACATATCACTAAAATGTAAATTCTACTCAACCACTGCCAGGGAAATCACACTGAAAAAAAGGTTATGTAGAGGAAGCAGAAAGAGAATCAGCTTACATGTCTGGTTCAATAACTGCTCTAGTGAATTCTTTTGAAACGCTAACTTATCTCAGTGCCCCGTCCCCTTCCTTCCATCCCAGCAGCTTTAGATGTCCCCTCATTAGAGCAGAACAAAACGGCTGCCTCGTAAACAAAGGGAGGAGGTAGGGTGAATGAAGGAGGGATGGACGAGAGAGGGGACGCCAGGCTAATGTAGAACTTCAAAGTTTATTCTCTCTTGTGTAGATTGTATGAAAATAAAGGTGTACATTTATCACCCTGTACAAACACACTAAACCTCACGGTGACCTTCTCTCTTCCCCCAAATATCAGAGAGGGGCTTGTCCAATAAAACTATCTAACTCCCAAAGTGCCACCCAGCTCAGCGCAGAAAAGAGAAGGCACCAGGTGTTTGCCAACACCAGCAACAAGCCACCACACCTCATGCACTTTCATTTCTAACTTTGAGTTGATGTTACAAATACCCTTCAGTCGTGTCAAACAACACAATTCAACTAGAAAACGCTTGTTCCTCATGACAGCTTGTCAGGTTTGCTTACTTTGTTTTTCCATGGCAGACACGCAAAACTAAAAGCAAACCAACTATCACACACCTGTACATGTATCTGTGATAAGCGCTGCTCTAAAAGCAAAGCTCATGTCAGAAAAGTAATTTAAAATGTAACCCAACACAAATACTGTACAAGTTGTCTTAACTGCAGAAAAACAGTTTTGGTTGGCAAATATACCATTTCAAGTGTTTTCAATTGTAACTTCAATGAAGACTGAGCTCAGAAAAGACCAGATAGTTTTGTGTTTATTTTAATATTAATATGAATGTGTGTGTGCTTCACTATATGAGACACAATCTCTGAACTGAATGAATTAGTCTTTACGATTTGACTCGAAGGCATACATTATTTTCATCTGATATAAAAGAGGGATCACTCTAAACATAGAGTCTGTTGAAATTTTGCCGTAGCAGTAAGGGTGTGGAAAAGGCCACATCTTTTCCTAAAATATGTTTGTATGATTAATAAAAAGTAATGATACAGACAAAGGATTGTGGCAATGAAAAGAGAAAAATAAAAATGATGAATTAAAACAAGCACACACGCATACACATGCACAGAGACATGCATGCATACCCACTCTCTGTATCACACAAACACATATTTAACTAAAAAAAAAAAGAATGTGGGTCAAATAAACACTGGTAAAATACAATAACGACATGTAATTTATCCAATTTCATTAAACAAAACTAAACAAAGGGCGAGATCACACCGGACCAAAATGGAAAAGCATGCAGAAGTTCACTGCTCTACTGTTGTTTCACTCCTAGCGGACTACAAATAAGGGAGAAAAACGGAAAGAGAGAGCAAGTGAAAGAAAGATAGCGAGAGAGGCCCCTGTCCTGAGCAGTTATAGCCACCTGGTCAGCCAGGAGTGACTGACTCCTCACACCGCAGGGCACAGGGTGCTTCCTTCAGTGGCAAGTCTTCTTCTAACCCTCCATCTTTATCCTGCAGTCCAAGGGGGAGGTGGAGGAAGAGGAGGAGGAAGGTTGGGTAGAAGTGAAATCAGGTGAGGTGGTTGGGGCTCTGGGTTCCCCTTCCCTGTAATTTGGTTAGTCCAGTTCTGGATGCAGATCAAGGCTAGCAAAGGTGTTTGGAATCTGTGTTAGCATGTGTTGGTGCGAGGAGGAGGTATGAGCACAGAAAGGCTGGGTTGGTTGAGGTGCAGATTGAGGGGCGGGGGGTAGGGGATGGGGATGGGGGCGTCAGAAAGCCAATCTTCTTCTCCAGGCTTATAGGGCCTGTGTCTTGAGCTCGATCGGCTCTCCCCTGGTCTCCTGCAGGCCCTCGGCCTCTGGGGTCCGGATGCCCTTCAGTGTGGCGAGCCTCTCAGACAGGCCGCGCGCACGGGGGAACAGCATGAAGTCGTACAGCAGAGCACCCATGGCACCACCAATCATTGGTCCCACCCAGTACACCTGCCAGAAACAGAAAAGACGAAGAGCCGAATGCGTTAAAGTTTGAAGATGTCACATTACTATGGTTTGCAAGACTTTTAAGAGTAACAAAATTCACAGATCTGATCATCTTACCCAGTGGTTAACAAAATTCCTGACTAGGACAGCAGGGGCGAAGGACCTTGCTGGGTTCATTCCTGCTCCAGTGTAGTACATCTATGTGAAAGACAGAAGGTAGATCCGGGTTAAGACTGTAAATGTGTAGATGTGACGTGATACTACGTGAGCTTTTTGAATGGACGCAGTGAGCCATTTCAGATTTCCCCCAGTTGGTTTTTACCCCGAGAAGATGCCCCATGAGCACAGAGAAACCGATGGCGAGGGCAGCAGAGCCCAGGCGTCCATTGCGCCTCTCATCAGTCACAGCAAAGATGCAGACGACAAGCTGCAGGGTGAGGAAGACCTCCATGGTGGTGGCCATGCCCAGGCTGATGCCTGGCTGCAGCTGAATGATGAAAGAAAGGTGAAATTCATGATGAGAGTGCATAAATTAAAAACCCACATTGACATTATTTTAAGTTCGATCTCACACAATTAAATTGTAATGCAAGTTTTTCTTATACATATTGTGATTTTTGCAGTGAATGACCTTTCTGAATGTAAAATGTGTCAAGTTTAATATTTACATTTCTTTTCAAACCCGAATTGGCAACTTTGTTGTTTATAGTTGATTATCTGAATATTCAGATAACAGTCAGTGTATTTAGAATACAGGAGTCAGAGCAGTCAGTTTACACTTAGTAATGTACGTAGTATTTCAGTCTCTGGCAGGTAGTCTTACCGTGTTGAGGGCTAGGTTTCCTCTCATGTTGGTGGGCGTGACCCCATACAGCACGGCAGCACCAGCCAGTGCTCCAAGACACTGAGCCACGATGTAGAAGAAAGCACGGAACAGAGACATCTGGGAGCCAATCAGGTAGGCAAAGGTAACAGCTGGGTTGATGTGTCCTCCACTGATGTGGCCAATGGACTGGATGAGGGTGGCAGCCGCCAGCCCAAAGCAAAAGGCAACATGGAGAACGTTGAGGGGCCCAGTGGTCCAGCGGAGGGCTGCCCCCAGCCCAAAGAATACAAAGAACATGGTACCATAGAATTCGGCAAACACAGCCCGCCAGAAGGACATGGACCTGAACTCCCACATGATGGCAAAAGCTCAAAAAGCAACTTCTAAACAATGGAGGGATAAAAAGTCAACAAAAAACTAAATAAGCAACTAAAATGAGATTCTGTGTTAAAAGACTGTGTTGATAATGATGGAAAAAAATTGCTCTCAAACTGAAAATACTTCTCTATAGCTAAATGCAACAACACCTAAACTGCTCAACATGTAACTCTCATGCAACTGTGAACAATCTGCTGCTCTGAATTCTGATTTCTGTCATAGAGAGCTCCTGGGTGGAGCAATAGGCCAGTATCTGTGCATCTATGTGCCAACCCCGCTGGTTGTTAGTCGAAGAACATGGATAGACAGACGTTAAGCATGTCCTGCAGACATTCAGCCTCTTTACCAGAGCAGGGGGAGCTCAGAGGCCTTTTTATAACACCCCAGGGGCCACAGCAACCCCTCTGGGCCCAGGGGAGGGGCCAGCAAACAATACTACAAATCAAAACAAAATCATTTAACCCTTCTCCTGCCTGGACCTGCCTCTGTCTGCTCATTGTAGAAATTACTCTGAATCTGGACTAATGGAAGTTTAAAAAGCCCAGAAATAATCAAACTGGTCATTGATAATAACTTTAACTTGTTCATGTAGAAAATCTCTCCATATACTGCAGTTATACTGCAGGGTACTTTTGAAATCATGACTTGAGGTTGAACGTACACTTGAGGTTGAACGACGAGCGAAGTAAACTAAATGTATAATACTTTGGAGCATCTTTTATGTCCACTCCGGGGTTTCAAGTCTGGTTTTACTGGACGAGGTGGAGATCTTGTACCACCAACAATTTGGTTAAAGCATTCATACAAACAAATTCATCCTTCATAACAATACTGGTAGATGACCTTGAGAAAAGTGGGCAGTGGGCATGTGGCAGGAAGAGCCTGCGTGCTGGTAGAGATGGGAGTATTGTTTAAATTCCACTACGTTTGAAATCTTACAAGCACAATCATGCCATTATATTGTCCAACTTTCACTATTTTTCCATGATTTTCTTTTCGTTGTCTCTACATTGTACCAATAATATTCACTCTAATCAAAGATGTGATCACCAAAGCATGAGCAATGTCTCCACTTGTGCTCTGGATTGGTACAGATTAGGTTTGTGGCAGCAGAACTGATTAGGCACAGTTTTACTTTGTGTGTGTGTGTGTGTGTGTGTGTGTGTGTGTGTGTTGGTCGGGTTTGGAGGCTCAGGTCGGATAAAGCGGTGGAAAATCCACGTTTGGAGAGGAAGAGGGGAGGGCAGGCCTAGCATTGAGCTTCTGCACTGGAGCATCATGCTGACCAGGGCAGCCAGAGGGACGGCCGCAGCCCTCTGAAAGGATTATGCTGAGCTCACTGCTTTCCCCCTTTCATGCATAGAGACAAATCGCTGGCGGTAACAGTTTCTGCTGGTTTCTATGATCTGTTTGTCTTGCCATCACTGTTGAATCTGTGAGCTCCCTTGTCCATGGGCCAGTGGCTATATATATTTATTTGCCTCTGCACTCTCCAGAGAGTTGTGTCGGATGAAGAATGTACTAATATATCCAGCAGACACCCTCAAAATATTTAGGTCACTTTGGAAGTTTGTGATTTCTCATTTCTTTCCACCTCAAAACATGAAATATATGGCGAGCAAAAAGTATCACCATCATATGATGAACAATAATGGTTGTTTCTGGAGAATAAACAAATTTTGGGATAACAGTGTGTATCATGTTGTCCTGATTCTGACAGTGTATTAGTTTGCTAGTTGGTGCACCTCTATTGTGAGGAGTATTATGTCCCTCTCATGACTTCCCCAGTCAGTGGTAAGCCACCTTTTGTTAAATTAAGCCCACAGTTTAGTTTTAGGGGAGGATGTTAAAAAAGTGCTTGCATTGTATTTTCCTGTTCCCTGGGTTCAGACTGCTGACACATGCATAATAGCATGCAGCTTTAAACAGCTCACACCAGAGGCTCTGGTCTGCACTCACCACTCAGTGTGGAGACCAGGTAATGCAGGGCACGAGAACTAGGATCGACTTAAAAGGTGCTGATTAAAAATCCTCAGCAGGGATTAATTATGTTCTTCTTCCTTCAAATGATCCATTTATATAACAACCTTTCATAACATTCTTATTCCCATGAATAATCTTTGGCTTTTACAGACAGATCATTTTTCTTAATACTAGATCCAATGAGAATTAGGAAGTGACATCTTTGCTAATTATTTGCAAGGGAAGTTTGTACCGCAATTGCCATGTTGTGAAAAATATGTTAATATAACCGGAACGCAAAAAAAGGAAATCTATAGCTTTTCAGGAAGGAATTTCAGACTTCCATTTTCTTTCTCAGAATAAAAGTACAGAGATGGGAATTCCCTGAAAAACCCAGTGACGTTAGAGAAGTGAGAGCAGTGCTGTGAAACATTAGCACTACACAGTGGTAACACAGTAACACTTCACATTTTACAGGAATTGGTCTAAGGATGGGTCATTTTTAAAGTCTGTCATAATTCATAGGCACATATGTAAATTTAAAGAGCCATCTATAATGGTATTAATGTGTAGTTGTCCCCCCTTTCTATACTGACGTTGAAGAGATTCCCTTCCTGAACATGTTTAAATGTAGGACTATTTAACTTCATTGAGTTGAAGTGATGCTTCAACACTCAGGCGTTGCATTCAACAGACTGAACGTTTATTTAAAATGTATACCCAATTGTACCTGCATGCTACAATGTTTTGTACACAGGCATAGAGAAGCTAACGCACCCTAAATTGGTACCACTCCACCATAATCTTAACACACGCTGTAAATTATAAGCACAAGCATATCTGTTTATTTGAAATGTTGAAATATGTTTAAAAAATGAAATCATTGTTAAATATTTGCAGATGTTGGCATACATTAGAAAACTCATTTCAAGCAGAACTCCTGCTTTTTAAATTAACAAACATAACAAGTGCATTTTACAATACAAACATTAAATGGGGAAAATGTTCATTAAAAAAATTCTACTTTTTTGAAAAATAGGGATTTGGAGATGTTTTTTTCTTAATTAGAAATCACAATGTGAATAACCTGACATTGTAACAACAACAATAACAAAACAGAGAGAAGGTGTAAGACATCAGCGCATCCCATTACAGTCATTTAAGTCAATGAACAAGAACATTTTCATTTCAACAGAATTGTCCAAGCAGAACAGAACAGCCAAGCACAGCATTGATCTATGGATCTTTGTGCATATCTGTATTCAACAGTCACTCCTCGGCATTCCCTTGACGGGTTTTGCTTTGGAAACTGTGGAGATGAGGTCTCTTCTCCAACATGGCTGCACAACTCATGTCTCGTCTCTCTCCAATTGATTTGAACACGCTTTATTTACTACTCAGGTGGCATCTGGGATAATTTACTCGAGGTCGGGCATTTCTGGAAGAAAGACAAAATGAAAAATTTGACTTTTTGTGAGAATGTAATTAGATTGTAACCCAATAGTTCACTTTTTAATAGTAATGATATGAAAATGAACGTACAAAAAAAAAAAACATTTACAGGCATCCCTATTCAAACTAATACCAAACATGACTATTTGTGATTTAAAAAGTTAAATAAATGAATTCTCCCTCGATAACAGATCTTTACAAACAAGCCCTTCCTAACATATCATCACTACATGGGATGATCGTCTTCTCCCCAAACATTGAATAGATATCATATTTGGAAGAACTTAGCACTGCCTATCATGTCTTCACCCCATGGGATCTAGTGACTAATGATTACAAATGATCTGACAGCTCTTTTAGAATAGTACCTACGTTCATTGTCACTGTCTGCAGAATCATGCTGTAAAAGAAAGCAGAAACTAGAGTTACCACCTCGCCGTTGTATTCCTCCGCAAACTGTCCAAAATGTCATCACTTCATCATTGTATGGCGCAAAACATGTTTGTGAGGTCACAAAGACCTTGACCTTTAACCACCAAAATCAAATCAGTTCAACCAGTGGACTTTTGTGCCAAATTTGAAATAAAAAATTCCTTCCAGGAGTTGCAGAGATATCGCATGAACCTGAAAACATAAAGACTCTTGCAACAGCTGTTGCCAGTGAAGGAAAAAGATCATACCTCTTCTCCTGCACCATCTAAATCAGGCACCTCATCCCTTCCAATTGTGTTCATCATCTGGGGAAATGCACAGGTGACAAAGATCAATGTGTCAGCACTTCAGTATCTGGACATACTCACGCCTTAGCATTGTGCATGTTCAATATGTTTACCTCTGAGAATTTGTCAAAACTTGACAAGTCCTCATCTGAGTCATCCTCCCAGTCCTTCCAATTATTGAAGTCCACACTCAGCCAGTTGCACTGAGAAGGTAGATTAATGTTAAAGAAAGGCAATATTTAACATTAATTGATAATTTAGCTGTTTTCTAATGTTAATATTAACCTAGCTGTTCAGCATATCATTACCATTCTTGGAACAGATGCAAGTTGTATTAATAAGTATTCTAAATAAATCAACTTATATTGGCAATATCTGGATTGCTCAAGGTTTTTTTATTTATAAAGAATTAAAATGACCTTTGTCTTGTCTTTAGTAAGTCGCGGCCATGATTTCCCATCCTCTGCTTTTCGTAAACATAGCAATACAGACCTGTCAGTGCGTCTGTGTTTTGAGTCCTAAGTGGAACAAAGAGAGTTTGTTGAAAGCTTTAAAAGAATAAAACATGTGGCAGAACTGCAATTATTTCTACAGATGACAAACATACTTTGGGGTTAATCTCCCCGAAAAGGTCCACTGTATTGTGTTGTTTGACATTATCTGTTCCAGTGACACAGCTGTAAGGTAAAAAGAATAGAGGCTGTGATATTTCCTTCACAACTGCCAACAATTTGTTTTGTCATCATTCTGTTAATACACTAAACCACAGAGAAGGCCCTGATTCCAAAGAGCATCTTAACGCTCATATTTTCTTTGAGCTGATTCTGGGAATGATAAGAAATTCTCAGGAACATTACTATTTTACGTCATATTAATGCAACTTACCTAAAATCAAATTTAGACTTGTCGAAATTTACTTTCACATGTTTACTGTCCTCCACGCAGAACTCTACAAAAACAGAGTCTCGTCTGTCATACCACTTGGCTGTTGCAGGCTGCCTAATGACAAGGAGTAGAAAGAGGTAATAAGGGCATTAATACAATCTCCCATGCTTCATTCTAATCTGACATTGTAAATAACCAAGAGCCAAGAATGTCCCTTTTATTAATATCAGTTGGGCATGCATTTTTCACAGCCAAGGGGGTGGGGTGCTTATCTGGTGGCCCACGTGTGCAGGGTGCAGTAGATATAAGGTCAAGTTGAAAGACGTTGCGAAAGTGTCACTCATTCATTCCTGATTAGCACGATAACCTCCCTAGTATTCTTCACATCTTTACCTCAAAGCAAAGGCCATGACGTTTCCTGTTTGCCTCGAAGAAAAACTTTCGAATAAGCCCTTTAATCAAACAGGTGAACCTGCTCATATTACATGACAGTAAATATGACTTTGACTCTGTTGTCTCCTTTTATACGTCTCTTGTTTATTGTGTGTGTGTGTGTGTGTGTGTGTGTGTATATATATATATATATATATATATATATATATAAATATATACAGTACTGTGCAAAAGTTTTAGGCAGGTGTGAAAAAATGCTGTAAACTAAGAATGCTTTCAAAAATAGAAGTGCTAACAGTTGATTTTCATCAATTAACAAAATGCAAAGTGAGCGAACAAAAGAAAAATCTTGTTAATTGATGAAAATAAACTGTTAGCACTTCTATTTTTGAAAGCATTCTTAGTTTACAGCATTTTTTCACACCTGCCTAAAACTTTTGCACAGTACTGTATATATATAAATAAAAAGACAAGAGCAACGTGTAACCGGAGTCAAATTCCCTGTATGTGCACACACATGGCCAATAAAGCCGCTTCTGATATGAAAATAGTATGCTGAGAGGGAAAGTAAACTGTATATGTAAACCACAGTGAGGAGAACGATATTTATGGCAAAATGTGTCTCGCTGAAAAGCGTGAGTGAATTGGCGTCAGCTTTTATTAGCTAAAGTGAAATCTTCCGAGCGGATCATGACTCCACACTTTCTCAGTGCTGACATTAACGTTACCCTTGTGTCGCTTGACATTAGCCCGTTAGCCGACGATAAAGAAGCTAAAGCGCGTAACGTCTATGCAAATAGGGTAAACTAGAGAATCATCTTGTGGGACGTCGTGGTGCACCTGTTCACTAGACTGAAGGGAAGCAGTCAACAATGTTCTGCGTCTTTCTCTCTTGACAGCCGTGTAAGTATGCACCGCTGCGGCTAACTCACGCGTTGAGCTAAGTTAGCTTATGCTGCCGGTTAACACACTACGGAGACGTGTAGCTCGGCAGCTCTGACCGGACACGACTACATAGTAGACCCAAGACTTACATCTCTACTGTTTCAGCAATTCCCTCGTCGTTCCACGATATATAAACGTGTTATAAAGCTGTGGTGCCCGGCAAAAAATGAGAAGTGAAACCTAAATAGTTAACTCTCGTTCAAGATAGACGTTGGTGTCTGACCAAACATCGCGGGACTTTGATCCTTGTGACGTGGTTTCACCCCGCCTGCTACGGGCGTGTGCCCGGGCGTGTACACGTGTGCCACATGCCGAAGACGTCAGAGACAATTCTAGAAAGAGTGAGCTGCCTGTCTCCCAGAGTCATTGACATGTATTAAAAAGAGAATGTAGCCTTCAAAAGCATCATGAGCAAAATGCACTCATCAAGTTAAAGCATGCTCCTCAATGCAGATAAATGGCCATTGTGTGCGTTATACTAAACTATTATATATTATTGGATTCATTACACGGTCGAGGGCACAAAAAGGCACAAAAAGCATAACACTAAGCAGCAGGAGTTTAAATCATACATTACACCCACATGCAAATTAATTTAGATATCATGTTCCTTTTGATATAGGCAGGACAAGGACATCATTCAAGAACATTTCTAAGAGTGTTTGCTAATTAGTGGCTGCGTTTGGTTTCACTCTGTTCGTTCAATCTAAAAGAAAATGCTGTTACGCAGTTCCCAGTGCTGTTGAACAACATAATTATGTCAACAAGTGCTTGAGCAATGATTACTCTTCGAAGATATAGCTGGCCACAATTGGCTGTTTTGACGCTCGTAGTGTGAACACAGCATAAAGAGAAAATAAATGAGTGAACAGGTTCAGAGTTGCTGCAGGTAACAAATCCTCCTCAAAAAGATTCTACTGACTTAGAAAAATTGCCTACATTGACAGTATCATGCACAGCAGAGGACTTCGGGCAATTCAGCCTTTAGAGATGATGAAAAACACTAGACTTTGGCTTATAGTTAATTTCTCATCAGAGATTACATATGCAGTGGAAGCCAAATCATCTCCTTTTATCAACAGATGCCGCTTTCTTGCTTGCTTGAAGCTCAAACGTAGCGATACTAGTTTAGGTCCCTGTATATGAGTGGAGGTTGTCATATGCACCTGCTGTCCTGGTGCTTGACTTCAAGTAATTTTCTTAGTGGGCCAAAGCACTCAAGCTGCAAAGAAAGACATGGAGACTGACGGATGACTTTAAAACGATCAGGATCACTTTGGGATCTTCTTCAAACAGTTGGACTAAGACGAGAGAGAAGATAGGCTGAGAGGGAGTGCCCCCAATATGAGGCTTGGCCGCTGTCAATAGAGCCAGTGAACAATAGTGAGAAGACAGGAGAAGAGAGAGCAGCTATAAACGTTTGGGAGTTTCTGAATGTGTGGAACTCAACCAATAATGTAAGGGGGGATGGGGGGGAAATATCTTAAAATAATAGGCGTTTGGCACATTGTACATATAGAGGACGGTTAGGTATTGGTTACTGGTGACAAAGAAGTCCATCTTTCTTTCCACCTCTGACCACCTTGTACAGTTCAAGGACTAGGGGTGGATCCAAAACAATGCAGGCCTTATGGCAGAGGAAAGACATTTTAGAGATGAGAGGCTGGAGGTAGTTGGCAGACGGGAGTTTTTTTTTGGCAAGAAATGCTGTAGTTGGAGCACACAGCATTATTGCTCAGTCCCAATTTTAGCCCATTTAGAGGAGGGGACATGGAGCCCAGACAAGAGCTAAATACATGTTTTCAAGCTTATAAGCCATGTCGGCTATGAGTTTAATCCTTATAAAACTGGGTATATAACCTCTCTAAAGCAAACCATAGCAGCATAAATTTCTGTATTTCTATCAATTATCTCAAAGTTTAAATTGTATATAAACATTATCTACCGTATAATATTATATCTTATTCAACTAGATACAGTGTACAGTTTCATTTCCATAAAAATATTAAACTTGTATACCTTAAATCCACTGAAGACAGTAACTTAACAATGAACCCTCATGAATTAGTCATCATGAAAGAAAATAGACATCAGTGAAACTTTAATTACCTCCGGGAGCTTTCTGCAGCTATAATATGATTTAAATGGGGAACTGCTGTCTTTTCTATCAGTCACAAGCCATAGTTTGTGATGTTGAAACCTATTTTCATTCCGTGGTCCAGATGACAAACGTCTCCCCACTGGCCTGATTGTAATGACATCATTTATAAAGTTTGTCACTGTTGAAACTCTGGTTGTGGGAAATAAACAGTTTATAGCTTCGGATAGCATACCTGCAAACAAAAGAAAATTGTTATTATAACTGATTTTACTTTGCGTTGTTCGGTAGTCTGTCTTGGTTGTAAATTTTGTCAAATGTAATTTAAGCTCAAACTAAAATCAAAAGAAATACTAATTTACTGATTTCCAACAAATTACAATAACACCATTTGATGATTTAAAATGTTTGCATTGTAAGAAAATGGAAAGAAACCCCTTAATTTACCAGCATTTCCAGAAAATGACAGAACATCCATTTCATATTATTACTGTAGGACTTTGCAACTCTTTACTTTACAAGGTTTCATTTGTGACACCTTTCCTCCTGCAAACAGACAAGTTGATGTCAGCAAACAGCACACACAAATCCAAGAGCTGCTCCATATACAATGAATAATTGAACAACCCCTGGGGCATTATGACCGCAGCCATGGGGTCTGATTCACAGCTGGATGTCCTAGATTCATGTAACACTCATCTGATGTAATATATATAAAAAAGGTCTACATAGTCAGTCAGTAATTCAGTTTTAATGGACAGACTCCAATTAGTGTCACGTTATGACGCATCCTTTGCTCTGCTCTCTAGCTCAGGGACGAAGTGGTCTCTGTATGAAGATTTTGACTGCATCTACCAACATTAATAGAATAGTACATTAAAAATGTATTTTAAGGTGTACATGGCTGCAATGAAAGAAATTAGTAATTTAAAGTGCTGTCAGAAAAATGAAGCGAAAATAACCTCAAATTAACTCCAATAACAATACATTGCATTTAGATATTATGTTTTAGCTAATGTTAAGTTGAACTACAGCAAGTAATTGAAGTGTTCAACAGGGAAAATTACTCAAATGCCTCAGCAGACCTTGACAGCAGGGCCCACTGTCACCTCCTAAATCTAACCGAAAACCAAAATAGAAGGGGAGTCAGATCTTAGCAGGGTTTTAGTGAAAGCCTTACAGCTACATTTTGCTCTAGCTGTAGACTGTTGGGGATTTCTAAATTATTTGGATACCGCTGTCAGCAATGTTTTTTAATTAGAAGAGGAAAAACTAATCAACACTCATGACACCTAAAACAAAAATAACAAGCTATATTATATTTGGACAGCCCACCCAAATGAATTGGCTCCCTTCTTGAAATATTATTATTACTATATTATGTTCTCTTTTCAAATGTATACAGAAATTGAGCAGACGGTATATACCTCCTGGATAGACTTTCCTAATCTGAAGTAAACATGTTCTATCTCTCAATCATGATATTTCATAGCTAAGAGAACCAAAACAATAATCTGGATTGCATTTTTGAAATTTTCTTTTTATTGTCTAATGTGTTGTTTACAACAACTCATAAGTGCTAATATTCTGCTTATCTACGTTTCATTCTAAATGCTTTATGTCTTCCTGATTCTTGGTTGAACAAAATAAGACACCAGAAGAAAACGTACTGTATAAGACGGACTGGTATTAATATTGCTGTTTCATATACTCAGTGATCAGTTAAATGATAATCAACAACACAAATCTCTTCAGCCAGTTGTATTTGTATATTTAGTGATGGATGGATAGATGGATTAATAGATAGAGTACTTTATAAATTCCAATGGGAAAATGTAAGAAAGTTACATAAATCATGAAACAAAAGAAACAAGGATACCTGTGAAGGTAGGTAAGAAACAAAAATAAATAAATATAAAGATAATCAACTGAAATAAAAAATACACAGAGAACGTAAATTAAAAGCTAGGACTTAGTAAACATGTAGCATATTGAGTGTACACAGTAAAATGAGCAATACATAGCAATAGATATATCGATTTATATATACTTTATTCATCCGGGGGGGGGGGGGGGGGGGGGATTTGTTTGTAGCAGCAGCAAGCAAAGTTACATGGGAGACATACTAATATTAAGTATGAAAAATACTCAATATATACAATAGAATAAAATAGCAGAGCATCCTACATTTAAGAAAATGTAATAATAAAGAAAATGCGAAAATGCAAAAATTATTAAGTGTAAATTAAGTGTATATGAAGTATACATAAGTGTATATGAAGTAATATATATATATATATATGAAATATATGCTCTCGAATAAAAAAAGCTTAAACCCAAACAATATATTCTGTCACAAGCATCAACAATTACATAATTGCTGTCAATAAATCGGTGTACCCTGAGAGACAGCTTGATTTGCATCATAACTGAACGAGTGGGTATCCCCTCGATGGCGCGTGGGCTGTTGTACTGTATGGAGCGCTGCGTTATCAATACAGCTGGTAATCACGACAAAAGTATGATTCACCCAGCACGAAAAAGAGAAAAACACAAACCACCATTTGTCAGCCAATCATGGCAGGTTAGTGACGAACTTCCTGGTTCCACTTTCTCGCAGGTCCTAGTTCCCTTATTAATGGGCAGGCTGTGCTCGTGCTCGCTCCACACAGTCAACAGGGAGGACGCGGGCAGCAGGCGGACACACACACACACACTCAAAATGAGAAAAAGGAGCACATTATCGGCCCGGAGAAAGCTGCCACACAGCTAGCGTGGTCGCAGCCAGATAAGAAGAGTAACTCCAAATGCTATTTTCTCTGTGTTCCGCCTAGCCCAAGGACGCGCGAGACTGGGCACGAGCTGCAGGATTTGGATGGCATTCGCCAGAGCCAGGAAAAGGGCTGTTGAAAACCTAAAGAGACATGAGCTGGGCATACGTTTGGATATCATGTCTTGACTACAGAAGACTAATTATCCGCGGATAAACTGCAGCGGCACGTCAGAAATAAAGGCCTCCTCTGATGGAGCACTGTGCTCTTTAATCCAGCCGGAAACCTCCCCGACAGGCAGCGACGAGCTACGGCAAAGGGTGAGGTACCGAAGTAATCAGCGGGGAAAACACTTAGCTGCATGTGGACGCGAAATGTATCGAGGTCGGAGCTAATGTTGCGAAATCGCTGAATTTCCCATCGCTCCTGCGGAGACTGGCTGAGTCCAAATATCGCCGAGCAGCTGTGATAACGTTTGTTCCAGTCCTTCAGTTTCTCTTCCTCTCCTTTTTCTGTTCAACAGGACGCTTTATTCACAATTGAGGGATTTATGGGATCACAAGGTAATATTTCATCCCGAAGAAGTGTCACCGTTGTGTTTGCATGCGTCTGTCGGTGGGCTTTCATGTTTTCCGCGGATGACGGGGTTTAGTTTCCTTTGTTTACAGTCTGAATCTCTGAACAGCTGATACGTCCTCAGCGATGCTGCCTGTTGTGTATTTATCTGACGTGCTGCAGCCACCGCGAAGAGCTGCTCGTGTTGAGATGTTAGATTTACTTTGTCATGCACAGATGCACTTCAAACCAGATGTGTAATTATTTGCATTGCTTGAGCTAAACCCAAAAGTAAAGCCACCACATCAATCCGAAACAAAAACACTCTTGTAGCCGCGTCTGAGCTAAAGTTCCTCATAATGCATTTGAAAATAGCAATTGAGACTAGTGCCAAGCAACTTCTCTAACTGGATTTCCATAAACACAAGTGCAAATGATGTTTGTTTGAATATGGTTGTTGGTAGAATAATGTGCTGATGACTCTTGTTTGCCCCTCCATGCAGTTTCCTCTGATGAGATGAGTGTGCGTGCTGGCCAGGGCAGTGATGAGGTGCTGGTTTCGCAGGCGGTGTGGGATTACCTGGCTGCAGCTGGGCGGCCCTGGCTCATTGACTTCCAGCACAAGCAGGGGATGAGTGCTGGTATCATTAGGCGAGGGGAGAGGGGGGGCTGCTGCGCTGTGAGGCTGCAGCCGGTGGAGGGCTCCAGGAACGGTGGAGCTGGGGTGATGGATGGACCCATCTCTAGTGAGACACGGAAGGCTTTCATTGACTTATGCCGCTGTGCCCGCAAAGAAATGATCAAACAGGACGGGGGACCCAAGAGGAAGAGGGCTCTGCTGCCCTGTGTGGGAGTCCTGGAGCCAAACGGAGAGGGGAGCCTGCTTCAGCCTCCACCTCCCCAGCCTCGGCGCTCCCAGAGACAGCAGCAGAGGTTCAGGAAGCCTGCTGATGAGGAGGCCTGCGCCATGCTCCACGAGGCCGCCCAGAGGAAGGACATAGACTCCAGCTTAGCATCCCATAATGAGGGAGAGGACAACAGTACTTGTTCAATCTGCATGGGGGACATAGTGGAGAAGACTACCTTGGAGCGGTGCGGCCATTCATTCTGTCGCTCTTGTCTGGATCAAGCCTTTAAGGTGAAGAAGGCGTGTCCTGTGTGTCGGCTAGTGTACGGCCAGCTGATTGGGAACCAGCCTGCTAATGGTACAATGATCGTAGACCGAGATTCTGATCTGGAGCTTCCTGGCCATGAAGGCAATGGGTGCATCTGCATCCTCTACAGCTTCCCTCCTGGCCTACAGGCGGTGAGTAGAACAAGAACCTGTGCGGATGCAGACTGTAAGGGTCACTCGTCGTTACTGGGATAACTGTAAATATTCAGGCACGAGTCTAAGTTGGAATGAAATCAAATACATTTTACTTCTTTAGTCCAATCATGTATGACTACATTAAACCACAAGATATTTTTAAAGGCTCCTCTGATTGACTGTGCACATCTTCCATTTTACATCCAACAACTGAATAAATCAACTTGAAGGTAAAACTTCAGATCCAATTGTAACCAGATTAACTGGAAACACCTGTGTGGTGTTCGGAGATGACGCAACATGTTTGCTCTAATTGCTTTACAGGGATGTTTACCTTTTTAAAGGCTCCAGTGATTTGGCCCTGTTATGTTTTCTTGTAAACAAGTAAAAGCTACATTTACTTTCATTGTTACTCACCAACATACACTGCATGTATCCCTGAAGTCTAACAAATGTGTAGAGTTAATTTCCTTCCTCATGAATAGCAGATGCTTTTTTTAAAGTAATTTAGCTCTCAATTGCAGCATATCTTGGCACATTACTGCCATTTGTTGATCAGTGGGATAAGCGTGGTATAAGGACGGACTATGTATCTTCCCGTGTTCTTTATTATTGCATCTTCCATTACTTTTTGTCCATTTGTTTGATCCTCCTTGTCCCATAATGGAACTTATAGTATATTTTCTTTAGTCCCTGCCTAGTAAATGCCATTTTTCAAACTCCATGACTCCAGTTTATAATGCAGGCTTCCTGTTATAACATTTGTCATCCAGACCGAGATACCCCCTGATGACATCAGCACTCTTTGTTTTTACTTTTCAACTCTCCTCCCCAGGAAGACTTCTTTTTACAGGCTTTTCCCTGAGACATACTGTAAACCGAGTTCCCCGTTCCAAGGAAATAGATTATTTGAATTGCTGGATTAATTCAGGCATGTCACAAGACATTCAACAAATAAATGTAAAACACACTTTCGATCACATTCTCACGATCACTGTAGTAGCAAAGTCCCAGTCCCAGTAGACAGAAACGATGGCTATACACCCATTAATGCCCTTTTTAACCAGATCCTGTTTAACTCCTTAACAGCCAGAACACCCCAACCCAGGCGTTCGGTACCCAGGAACCGACCGCGTGGCCTACCTCCCTGACAGCCTCGAGGGGAACCGTGTGCTGGGGCTGCTGCGCCGGGCCTTCGAACAGCGCCTTATCTTCACCATCGGTACCTCCATGACTACGGGCATGCAAAATGTCATCACCTGGAATGACATTCACCACAAGACCTCAATATGGGGCGGGCCCCGCTGGTATGTATGGCCTTTTAGCTGGAGGCAAATGGCCAGGGAGTCTTGATTTATTAGCCTCAACAACTTCCCTAACAGAATGTGGTAGCTTAGAGAGTGGCTCAGTGAACACTGACCGTTGTAATTCAAATTCCTGACAAGGAAGTGCTATCAGGTGATGTCCTTGACTAGATGGCACTATTGCTGCCTGAGCTCATACAGATGCAGTGATGGCTTTTTTTTTTTTATTTCTCCTGACAGTTTTGGCTACCCAGACCCGACTTACCTGGTGCGAGTGACAGAGGAGCTCAGAGAAAAAGGCATCACGGCAGACTGACAGCATCTCAATGACTCTTTCAAGACTTTGTTGGACTTTCCGAGTGTCCTTGCAGGGGACATGACTCGGCTCCAGGTTGTGCTCTGAGACTGCCCATCCCGTAAGGGATGGCTGAAGACGAGGCCCTCGGCAGACAGGCGTCTAATGCTGCAGCAGAGCCCACTTCACTCCAGTACTTGTTCCTCTGTTTGTTCAGTTTTCCTGCATAGTTCAGCTTATTCCTGTGCTACATGTGGAAGAAAATACTTTGAGTGCAGTGCATTCTTGTATTACACAATCCTCTACCTGTCACTGTTAGCAACAGGGCCTATATCTGATGCACTTAATTAAGAGCATCGTGTTGCAATTCATGGTACTTATATATTATTTAGAAAATCTAAGTTATATCTTATAAAGACAGTTATATTAATCTTTATTTCCATTTTGGGGATTACTTTATTTCTTACAAGCACACATTCTTGGTTTTATCTCCCCAGTAACGTTTAAGTAAGTCTCTAATTTGATTTCTAACTACCTGTTGTAAGGATATTATTTGGGTTGTATGGCAAAATAGCACTGCTTCAGTAGAAAGTATTCATTTTTGAAGTTATTGCAATCTAAAGCACTCACAGGCACTTTTCTAAGGGAGTTTTTTTTTCTTCTCAGTGAAGTCAGTCATGGTTTTTGTTTCCTCTGCGTGGAAGAGTGCTCGAAGCAAACAGGTTCGTGCAGTTATCAGCTATTAGCTTGGTGGCTACAAGTTGATGTCAATTGCTTGGAACTCTTCTTTTGCGTGCAATCTTTTTTTTTTTGTTCTTCCATGTTACCTAAATAGGAAGAATGTTTAAACTATGGCTCACTGCAGCACTGCATTAGGACATTCCCCTGTGTTTTATTTTTTTCATTAATTGGTCAATCCTGTTATTTCAAGATGTTGCCCAGGTGTTGAGGCCATTACCTCAGTTGTTGGTAATGAGCTCATCTAATTACCAGATTTATAACGATGTCAAATATAAAAGGGCATATAGACCACTTAAACCAAATCAAAGGCACAAAACCTCTTTAAATATCTATGCCTCTGTCCCTGTCAAACTGGGAGATTTGCCTACTAATGTTCTCATTTAAAATGAGGTAACCGTTGTGAATTTGTTTATCTAAATAGATAATCTACGATACACATTGAAAAAAATAACTAAAGAAAATGTTGGAGGAACAACTGATCCGATTTAGGTTGGGGTGTGATCTCATTTTGTTGTGCCTTTCTTATATTCACTTTTGATAAAATCAAGCATGATGTTATTAATGAATGAAAAGCAGTTTGGACATATTTCGGTGTTATTTCATAGCTAAACGACATGTTTATGTAGCTGTACTATCTGGCTTTAAGTACAAATACTACACAGTTCATGAACATGTGTTAAATTAACTTCTCCTTCATGAACATTCTCTAGTCCAAATGCTGAAAACCCCTCAGACGGATACAGCTGTGTGTGTGACAGTGCTTTGCTGAGTGCAGTAACCTGCTTGGCGAGTGGAACATTTGTCCTTAATTTGAGTGGTCAGATCCATACATCGAATACCCTTTTATTATGTTTTCATCCCCTTTGTATTTTAGTTAGGGACCAACCGAAATATTTTTGGGACACAGGATTGTAGTTCACTAAAGCTACTGTGCAAACATTTCTATGCATTACATGTCTGAGGAGGAGCCAGGAGGATGAATAGTTGGACAGATTTCACATATTACAAATTGATTGTCAAGGAAAAGTTGGAGTTTTGCTTTTTCTAATTGTGTTGATTCGTACTTTGTTGATATTCCGAATAATGTGCTTTACATTTTAATACTTGAATAAAAAGTTATGTTTTGGTTTGTGTTGGATATTCAATGTAGGTCCTGAATAAACCAGGTGCTCCATAAGCAACTGAATATCAAACGTGTCCATTTGGAATGAGTTGGGGTTGTTGCCTCTAATCAAGATTTAATCTGGTATCAAAGATTATTCATTCAAGATACTTAACTGTAAATGCACTCTGTGCCATCTAGTGGATCATGGCAAAGTGAACAGAGCTTAGAAATACCTTGTACTGTATCCTGAATGTACCTTATTTCGTACAATACCTTAACAAATGAGTAATGTAGGCTATATTTGTTTACAGGGGTATATACACAAATATTAATAGATGCATGCTTGAGTGAAATGGTGTATCCCTTTAAATCATTAAGAATCATTCAAATTAGTCATTTAATAAGATCAATTTAATGTTTAAAACCAGTTGTTACAGCTTGGTTGGTAAACAACACACTACTGGTCGTGCATCCCGGTAATGTGTTGGAACGAATAAGGAGTAGTTAACCCAGGGCGCTGTTAAGTTCAAAAATCTTTGGGCGGTTGTGCGAAGAGAAGTCCCAGATGCAGAAAGTTATAATAAAAATTGATTTAATAAAAAGACGAACAGCATTTCAAAATGAATCACACTAATAACTACACAATATATACAAAATATATCCCATGGGAGAGAGAAATCCCATGAGACAGAGATCCAGCGCCCCCCCCCCCCCCCCCCCCACCGGGCAGCAGATCCATACATACCTGCCCGGCAGAAGGCACCCAGAGATCTGCTGATGTTCTCACAATGTCTCAGCTTTGCCAGGTTTGGGGTCAGCCCCCCTTCCTCTGGCTAGCCTCTCTTCCAGTCCATCGATTGGACAAGACCTCGTCCTTTTAGGTGTTTGTCAACTCAAACCCCCTCTTGCATAAACAACAGTACTCAGGACTTCAATCAACCCCCTCTCAGAGACATTCCTGAGCATGTCCTCCTTATCTATCTGCTCCAATCTTCAGGCTGCGTAACTGTTTGTGGGCTCCTGATGTTTTCAGGATTCATTCCACAATCACTCAATACATTTGTACATTTCTAATTAATACATGTGTGTAGTACATACAGTGTCATTCATTCGATATTTGATAATCCATACAGAGTTATTTATTTGTCTTGACCCTCCAATGTAAACTCTCTAGCTCTCACTAGGAGCACTATAAAGCATTATTTTCTAACAGCGCTTACTTTCGCAGACAAAGGGTTGCAACAACGCAGGGTTGGCAAAACTAACAGTTAGCAGTGTCCCACTGATGCAATATGTGCCAGGCAGAACCTACATCGACCTTCCCCAATCCTTCAGCTCACCGTGAAAAAACCTCATTCAACACTAACACAAGTGTTCTGCAACTGCAAGAGCTCCTCCCCTGCTGGCGAAGGTAAAGGTGATGCTTGTGGATGAGGTGACCTCTCACCTGCACCTGCTCTCCCCTTGCTGCCTGGCGAAAACAACAACTAGTGGCCTATTGTACTTTCACATTCAGTATTTTTTTGCCAAATAAATTCCAGGTTTAGTCAATTATAATGAAAATGAGTTTGAGTTACAGGCTAAGGACATTTTTGCATTATGTGTGTCTCATGTGATTGACAACATTGCAGATGTACAGAAAACCTGAGCATTATTTTCACATTTTAGGTTAACTTATCGACACACACTGTAATATGACAAAGTATAATAGTTGGCAGATTACTAGCCTAGTAGTGTTGTAAGAGTATGTCCCTCTTGTAGAAGTATGTTCTCACACTGATATACCTGTATCCACAGCACTGTAGATGTATGACAGCATCATACGGTGAAAATACTCAATCAATGTACAAGTACCTCAGAATTGTATAGAAAATGTTCCACCACTGGGGGTAACCTTTTTGTTTACATTTGGTTGCTGCTGTCCACCAATACCAAATGCAAACCAATCGGGGTTCAGTGTTTGTTTACACCACATGGACGTCGGTGTACTTGTGTTATTATGACGTCACACATCGCTCAGTGATAAACCAACCCATTTGCACACACATGCGGAAAAGAAAACACTCGTCACCTACCCGGAAGTAATGGAAAACACACGAGTCTGTAAAAGTACGAACGACTGCGCCATTTGCTTGGACGCCATTCAGGAGAAGAAAACATTGACGTGCTCTCACTCTTTCTGCTCTGCGTGTATCGACTCGGTGTTTAAGTTTAAGCCCGCTTGTCCGATATGCAACAGCTACCACGGAGAGTACACGGGGACGCAGCCCGCGGGCACGATGACGGCGACGCGCAGCTGGCAGAGCCTGCCGGGCTTCGAGCACTGCGGATCTATTGTCATACAGTACAGTTTCCCAGCAGGGACACAAGGGGTGAGGCGCTAACGGAAGCTAGAAGCCACTCGAGGTGGCAACATGTCAACACAGCGTCGCTCATCTCTCTGCGATATTACATCTGCCCACCAGAGGGCGCTCTTAGTTGTCGACAGATATGCATGTGCACGTTAGTTGAGGCATGGATTATTGATTGATGAAATGGCGGCCAATTCAGTTTGGGGTATTGAATAAATTGAAGAGCAGTTCCTTCCATATACTGACTAATATAACAATGAGCAGACACATTTCTGTTACATGATATTTAAGATAAAGCCAAAAGACTCCCTACAATCTGATGACTCAACTGGGCCTGCAACTAATTATTAGTTAATCTGCTGATTATTTTCTTGAATCATTTATACGAGCCAAAATTGAGGTCCTCGAATTAGAGTTTGACCGATATTGTTTTTTTTACAGTGTGATATAACGATAGTTTGGATTAACGGCTGATACACATCAAAAGTTGATATTGATAACCTTTGTCTCCTGGTCTCGAAGTACAAGTGCCATTTCTGGGTTCTTTAACAGTTGTGACCTTGTGCCATCGTGCACTAACAGAGCCCAGCTCTGTCGATAGTGATTCAAAATGTTCTACAGGTTACAGGATATAGTGTGTGTGTGTGTGTGTGTGTGTGTGTGTGTGTGAGAGAGAGAGGGGGAAAGCAATGGAGAGGGGTTAATCGTTTTGGGAGTGTAGAAACAATCCCAAAATGTGTCCTTTAGTTCCTTATCAGGAGATGTGAGGATGAGCTCCACCTCATAATCTATAATCCAGACATCATATAACAAAGTGCATCAATGTATTGGTCATGTAAACCTGTATTGCCACAATTCCTAATCACAATATGTAAGTGTTATCACAACTGTTCAGTGTGTGTCACAATAATGCTGCTGTTTACCATATTACAGCCTGAACACCCAAACCCGGGTGTGGGGTACAGCAGCACCTCTCGTACTGCCTACCTGCCAGCCAGCGAGGAGGGTGAAAAAGTCCTGAAGCTGCTGAGGAAAGCCTTCGACAGGAGAGTCACCTTCACCATCGGACAATCTGTCACCACAGGCCTCAATAACGTCATCACCTGGAACGACATTCACCACAAGACCAGCATGAATGGTGGTCCACAATGGTATGCTTCATTGCTGTAGAATATATATATATAAGAAAAATGAAGATGTCTAAGTTTTACATTTGGTAGTTCTCTGTCGGAGGAGTTAATTCCACAACCTTAGTTCTTGCAAAGCATTTCCAAATGTGATGTCATTACATAAATTAAAAAAATACAGGTTCAATAAACTGAAAGGATTTTTATTATCCTTGATCCAGAGATGTACTTACTACATTTTTACATTTGTTTGTCTTTCTCCATTCCAGTTTTGGATATCCAGATCCAGAATATTTGTTCAGAGTTCAAGAGGAGCTTCGTCTTAAAGGAGTAACACAGGATGGCTGATGGGTGAAGACAAACTATCAATTTATCAAATAGATTTTACTCTTTGTGTTGTTACAAAGGCTCTGATGTCAAGTCTACATGTTTTGCAGTCCTCAAGCAGGGATCATTATCACAAAGGTTTTTTATTATCTAATGGTTCATGGCTTTTCCCAAAAGGTTTTAAACTGTCAACTAACTATGAAAAAAACAAAACAAAGAAAAACAATTGAGTCTGAACAGTATGTGATGCAACAAAACAAAGATCACAGTGGGTTATTAAAGCGGATTATACTATCAATCATCAGATTTGAATCATGTAAATACATTTTATCATATATCATATATATATATACATTTTAAGGTAATCTCACATACACAGTTTAATATTCACTAATGCACCACATCCCCAGCTGAAAATAGTCCCCAACAAATGCACCATTTACTTCAGTTTGAGTAACATTAGTTAGTACTGTATAAGAAATCACCCCTGGCCAGATCCTCCCTCAATTGAACAATCAATAACCCTAACACTTTCACTGTATATACTATACTATATTTATCCATACACTTCAGTCTTGCTCCCTCTCCCTGTTTCTCCCTCATTCTCTTGCTCAATTTCTTTCTCTCTTATCAACAAGCAACCATCCATAATTGACCTGATTCCCAGATTCCCAGATTTCTCTCCCTTGTGGGAGCATAACAGTGGGCAGCATAGGTGGCAGAGGACCGCCTGGCTGAAGGAAAAGGGGATGTAAAAGAAAGTATTCTTCTAACGTCTTGAAATAAAAAGGAAAATCAGCATAAAGACCGTGCTCACCTACCACACATTCACTCTCTCACGCACACATACACACACTCCATCTCTAACTTGATTGCTTCTGCCACAACCAAATTTCCCCTTGGGGATGAATAAGTACATAGTACTTATAGTACATATCCTATCCTATCCAGGTGTTTTAGGTAATACTTTACCAGTAAAGATAAATACAGGGTCACAGATTTAAAGATGTATATCTCCAGTAATACATAATTGGCTCAGCGATGAGTGACACAGACAGCCTGGGGAAGTCAGAAAGTATTGACAGATTGACAATAACCAACATATATTTGTCTTATCATACGGCACCTTTAATACATCTTAATAATTATGTGCCTTTCTATGACATCATTCAACGTAATAGTGACAAACATAAAGAGTGGCATACACAATGACTTCTCTGAAGTCCAGTCATGTCTCTATCAAAGTGTTTTAGGCCAAAAACGTATTAGATATGTTTCAGTCCTGTCTTTTGCCTGTCTGGTCCACTAGAGGGTGATGCTCTCCCACAGGAAGACCATGTGATGGCGTCTGCTCGGTATGCAGCTGTATCATCATCACCAACCAAGTCCTGCAGCACCCCCTAAACCTCATCGCCCAAAGTCAGTGAGAGGAGCAGAGCATCTGCTATAGATGATGAGTCATGTGTTTCTGTGGTGCTCGGGGAGATTTAGCAGCAGCGTGCGCACACTGTGTGACACTCATCGCCTTGTGTTTGACCATCGCCTCTGGCTGTCTGATTGCAGCACAAAAACGGTTAAAGATGACTTGTAGTAGTGACATGCTCCTTGGCATCGCAAACACAAATAAAACTGAAAAAAAAAACCATTTGTATTTGCATCTCTTTTCATGCAGCAATGCAGGACACACAAGCTCTGTTTTTGCTTTTCAACAGGCTCACCACAGTATATCCAGATGATCTTCTTCTTAGTGGCAACAGTACAGAGCTATGGGAAGAGGAAATACCTTTTAGCCTATATTTCTATATCAGAAAGAGTGCACATGTGAATAGGCGGAGTTACTGGGCTCGGCCTCTTTAGCACTCTGGTGTTTAGCGGCTGGAGGCATTTCAGTGGCCCAGGATCTCAGGGCATCTGCTGCTCTCACAAAGCAGACCAGGACCCATCTGGTCAAATGTAACCCCCACCCCACCAACACACACACACACACACACACACACACACACACACACACACACACACACACACACACACACACACACACACACACACACACACACACACACACACACTGTATCAATCTTTTTCCTCTCTCGTCCCTGATTTCTATTAGCTGTTGTCTGTTTTTTTTTTTGTATCTACTAATTATTTAACTTTCTGCTGTAGCACATACCAGATACAATTTCATGAGCATGTCATTACATATTTGCATATTCTGTTGTGATTTATTACTATTATTTTAGAGATTTCAACAGAAGAATGACTTAAAGTGACAGACTGGAAAACTGTCTCTCTAAGTAATGGAGCAGATTGTGACAAAAAGAAAATGAACATACAGAGAGCTCTGGAAATGTAACCTCCATTTGAACACATATTCCATGTGAAGATGTTTCCCAAAAAAGACTTCCTCCCACCTGAGTGTATTTCTTCAGGCGTTATTGTTCAAGTGCAAATTATATTGCTTGAACTTAAAAAAAATGGCATTGACATTGTGTTTGCACTCTCACTTATAAAGACTTTTCCTTCAGAATTTACATTGAAATCGAATGACTCTTTGCCCTTCTCTGCAAGTATTTCAATTCCCTGTCATTGTCCATCTGGATAACTGAATAGGGGCAAGGAATTACACAAATGTAACCAGAGATATAAATATGTATCACTGATTATGCAAAGCAATATTGTGGGTGGCTTCAATATGCATCAATGTAAATGGCTCGTGACAAGCTTCCTCTATAAAATGGATTGATGGGAGACTGAAAATAAGCCCATAGTCTATGGATTAAGATCGATAAGCATCTGTATCTGCTTACATTCATTCCCATCAAACGTCGCTCTGCTTTGTTGTGGCAGATGACTGGAATATTTTCTCTGTCAGGCACTGGAAATAGCACCAAGGCTTTGGGGATTGCATGCTTCTAGGTGTGACTATATAGACGGCCTCTCAGGAGGGGCTCCCAACAAACACACAGACGTGCATCCCCTTCAGACAAGAGATGTGCAGCGTTTCCTGTACTAGAGATGATAAGAAAATCATTAGGTGACAATGCAGAGCTGTTGTTCTCGCCCCCTCTCCCCACTGCGCTCCTTAATTAGAGTGTCTCTGGCTGCGGGGAGAACCCTGGCACATTGCCTGCCTGCCTCCTCATCCTCTCATCCTCTGGTGGTAAAGCCACCCTATCACAGATATACCTGTCTATGTGGGTGCAGAGTGCGCTCCTCTTTGTCTAGCTTCACTGTAATGAGGATCAACTCCACCAGGCGTAGCCTACTTTTGCATACCTTTGAAGGTTTCCTGTTTTAATTTCAAAGTTGACAAAAATAGTCATTCTCGGTCTACTCTGAAATAAAAGTATCCATATCCAAATCTTGAAGAACGTACAAGGATATTTCAGGCTGTGTTTGTATGTTAGGTAAATGTACAGGGAGGAGGCATCTGTTTCCATACACACTCCGTGTGACAGAATGTCAGCCCACCACCGACATGCTCATTCACTGAGCCCGAGGCTGTTTGCTTAAGAACAGCAAAGTGAAGGTGGGTGTGTGGGTGCTTCTGTGGCTTTTGTCTGATGCCCTTGACTGCATCTGTGCATACAGTATGTACGGATATGCACTAGTGAATACTGTGTGTGTGTGTGTGTTTATCGAGGCAGTTTCTTACATTCTGTTATCTGTTTCATAGCCGGGGCTACACAGCTTTTTGTCTGCCTGATTTAGCCGAACAGACCCTCTGCTTTTCTCAGTGATGCTGACAGATTTACCGACTTACCTTACAGACAGGACACAACAGCAGAGCTGGCAACTGTTGGGGTCTTTGGCTGGCTTGTCAACGTCACAGATTGAATGCTCTGCTCAAGCTGTTCTCCATTAGCGACAGCCGATGGATGAGAATAGCAGCTCCATCATCTGTCCTCTGTAAGCGAGATTAAAATGTCTTGTAATCACCAAAACTTAAATCAAGTGTTTTTGTTTATATCACACACAATACGCACCTCATAATCAAATGTGTGTGAAACATGAAAAAACAAAAGCCAAACAAAATCCCCAAGCAAAAGAAACATTTTAGGACATTTTTTCTAAAAGAAACATTTTAGGACATATTTTCTAAAATAATTGTTTTAGTACGTATTTTCTAAAAGAAACATTTTAGGACGTATTTTCTAAAATAATTGTTTTAGTACGTATTTTCTAAAAGAAACATTTTAGGACGTATTTTCTAAAAGAAACATTGTAGGACATATTCTCTGGGTGCATTGAGGAAGGCCAAACTCTTTTGTTGTCTTTCCCGTCTGCATCCTCAGCCTTGGCCGTCTCAAACTGCTTCATGTAAGAGCAATTAGCTGTGGCTGTCATGGTAACTAGCATGACCTTTCTGTCATGAGAATCTCAACCAATCCCATCTTTCTTTTGAGCGACTGCAACAGCTGTCTGGAGCTTTTTCTTTTACATGAGTATATCGTTTAGTAGACTAAATGTGTCCCTCTGATGACACTGGACAACTGATGTATCCATAATAAGCTGTGGATTTCAAGGAGTATTAATGCAGCATGGTACACTAAAGGTTGTGGCCAGTGGCCCCTCTACTGTATGTGAGCCCAATTGATATTTTGTAGGCACCAGTTATGATACAGCTTGAATAGCAACAAGTCCTTTTACTTCATTCATAGAGAGCAGATCTCTAGTTTGGCATACCGCATCGAAGTGAATAGAAAGTACAGTTTGCTCTATAAATCTAAAGTTATCAGTCACAACTACATATGAAATCCTGTGTTTAGATTTCATCCCCATTTATTTAAACCTATTCAACGCCTTTACGAAACCCCTAAATGAGATCTGACATTACCAATTATCTTCAGAAGTCACATAGTATTTAAATAAAAGTCCACCTGCACCTGCTGACACACAAAGATTTTGTTTACCCATGATGTTGTCACTGTTGTGTTATGCTAGGTTTCAGGTTAAGCGTCCATAAGAAGATCAGGCTAAACCTGCAGAACTACTGGACATGTAACACCAGTCTCTGACCAGTGCTTTTAAATATCTCAAGGGTAAGTGTGGTGAAGACGGAGAATCCCTGCGGTTATGAAGTGGGTACCTTGCTTCACCTGCGGTTTGTTGATGTAAAGATGTCACACTTCCAGAGGGCCAAGCAGGACCTCTTACAATTAGTGAATGCAGCAGCTGCACCTTATGGCAACAAACTGCTGACTTAGCAGTTCAGCCGATGAATAATAACAGTGATCAAAAAGCTTAATCATGTCAGATTATTAGAGCGGGAGTAGGATGTTGTGTGAGTAGCCCTTCCTGCTATAGTGTTTCCTCGTATATACATAAATCAGAGTCATAAGCTACATTTTCATATTTATAGCCCAACAAAATTTTTTAGGTATGAAAATAATCAGGAAATATTAAAAGAAGCAGTTAAGCTCCTGACATACTTGACCACAAACATAATTAAAGTCCCAGATTGCCTACTTCATTTCATGATTTGCAAGAAAAAAGTGTTTTAAATATCACTAAACAATTATGTATAATGTATTAGGGTGTTACACCTTAATCAAACTTAATGTATACCTCGGAATATTCCGTCTCCACTCAAGAGCTCTTCTAAACATCAAAAGCCATCTCAGTTATTAGAGAGAGAGAGAGAGAGAGAGAGGGAGAGGGAGAGAGAGTATTTAAATATAGCCAGTGTGGCATACTGATTCCTGTCACTGAGGTGCCTCGAAGCCGTCTACAGGCAGTATCAAGGCAGGAAGGATTGAAACAGGGGGGGGGGGGGGGGGGGGGGGATGCATATTTACAAAGACGCCTCCAAAGCAGCTGTGAATCAAAAACCTTGGAATATGTGAGTGAAAAAGAAGGGGAAGAAGAAACAGCTTTGGGAGGGAGGACACAGACAGCGGGCGGATGAATATCCTCCACGGGAATATCTTTGGAGCTGATGTGTTGCATAGTAACAGACTGCATTCCAGTATCTAGACCAAGCATTGATTAAAAACTTCTCTTTTACCAAAGTACTTTATTTTCCACCTTTTTACAGGTGATGATGCATTCCCAAACAGGGCCGCAAATTAAATAAAGAATGCCAAACTGAAACATGTGGCATGTGATTTGAAATATGAAACCATGCACCACTGCTGTGCTAAACTACTCTGCGTGATAGTGATGCTACAGTTTGCAGGCTGCTGTTCTGACAAATGTGAACTCTAACCTGTGAATCTGTAGGAGGTCAAGGCAAAGTTGTATTGTTGTGTGAGAATGTTTTTATTTTATAAATTGTATAACCTTCATAATTGAGAAAAAAAGTGAATATTTGCAGAAGTGGGAAAATTCCACACTTGTCTTCTACATTTCAGCTGAAAGACGAACCAGAACCTCCATTAACCCTAGAACATGCGCTTGTGGTTATGTTATTTTCATTGTGTTGCTTTTGTCTGTTGCGTGGTTCTTGTGCAGCTTCAAGCTGCTCACAGACGTTGTTGAAGGTGGGCGTGTCTCTCTGTTCCAATCCCTGTTTTTCACCGGGCAGGTGTTCAGGTGATTTTCACCCGACGTTAGGGTGAAAACATTCTGGTGGACATTACCATTGCAGGGAGACTTTTCGTTCACAGGACAAGGCTCACATGTTCCAGGAACGGGTGGACCAAAGGACAAGTTCATAGCTCCATTATTTAATTTTGTACCCGATTTTGAAATTTTTTTTAGGGTCCCCCCATGATACCTGTTTTTCATTTTATGAGAAGTTCTATAGGGTAAAATAAAAGAAGAGGACTTCAATTTGCCTTGTATTGTTGTATTTTAATATATTTTGATGAGAAGTATATTTTATCAGGTACATTATATAAGGTAAATATACCCGACGTTAGTGATGGTGTTACTATTTTTAATGTTAGAGTTAATGTGTGCCTCTCTCTTGTTGGATTGGCGGACTCTGGCATTCAGGATATGTTTACTGAGTATGTCAACTGTCTCATATGCATCATAGTGTTGCTTCAGTATCTGCACTTCACATGCTGCGGAAAATACTGCTGTGAGTCAGTGACTGAGGCTTACATTGTAAATCTACTCCAGGCTCTTGACACCTCTGGTATACTGTAAGACAAGAGGATGCTCTGCAGTTAGATCGTCACACAGAACTGGTACAGTTTCTGTGAAAAGGCTCCTGTGCAGCTCAAATGTTTCCCTAAAAAAATGCATGCATTTTACATCTGCATGCATGCATTTTACATGTGCCTTTTACAAATGCTTTTTTATCACAGATAAAACAGCTACCTGTTGTTGTCATGACAACGTATCCCTGCATTGAAAGTGTTTAAGATCAGCACATTGAATTGCATTGAAATAGTTACACGGAAACAAAGCTTTGCTAGAAAGAGTGACCATATAAGTCTCTCATATGTTTCCTTTGTTTGATCTTCACATCGTAGCTGCAACTTAGCGTCGTTCAGCTTCCTGTTGATGCTGCCTGACAGCAAAGACCTCTTCCCAATGCAGTGCTTATGTAATCTCTATGCTTCAGCTCCCCCTTTGAGTATGTACATGCAAGAACATCCCTACTGTGTGTATTCTCCGTGCTTTACAGCTCCCCTGTCACTAAGGATCAATGTCATTGCTCGGCTGCAGTGCATCTTGGACTAAGCTGAACACACACCTCACACTCACTCAAACCACTAAAGGCACATGCTCCCGCCTGTAGCCATGGTTCCCTAAAGAGGAGTGGCGAAGACAAAAATGAGCAGAGTGCTGTCTATAGTAGCCTCGGCCTCCCCTTTGTCTCTCTCCCATCCTTCCCCCCACTGCTGATACTTCTCTCATAGCTGCAGGGACCTTCGGGATAACAGTTGCACACATGCACTCACATGCATGCACTCTGATCACTGATGGAGACGTGCTCTGTTTGGAGGAATGCACTGGGCCTTTTGATGGCTGCTGATATTTTCCTCCTGAGTTATACAGCAGGTTCATCCATCTACTTCGGCCGGCTCATTTGGATTCACTTTGATGTCGTGCTTTTGCCTACTGAGTGAAAAGTAAAATGATAGTGGTGAAACACAGCAGAGACACAATATGGTGTAATTATGGAGTAATTATCACTGCTGTGCTCTCAGTCTGCCGCAGCTGACCTAATCTAACGTTTTAATCAGCATGGAGGACAAAGCGTCGGACCCTGAACTGGCGCAGCTGAGGGGACGGCGCTTATCCGTGATGTACTGGATGTCTCTGTTATTTTGGCTTGTGCAGACACAAGTGGGATGTGGCCCGTTGCCAAATCCACTGTGTGTGTTAAGTGTACGGCCCAATGCTCCTCCTCATTCTCATCGTGCACAGAAGAGCACGCCTTCGGCTTTGTGTGCGGTTGCCCAGTGATCACAAAAAAGGCCATAGAGCATGTGCATATTGTGTGTGTGTGTGTGTGTGTGTGTGTGTTTGTATGTGTGTATGTGTGTGTGTGTGTGTGTGTGTTTGCCTGCTGTGATTATGTTTTGGATGTAAGTTTTGGATTGGTCCACTCGCTATGGGGAACATCCTCTGTATAAAAGACGCACAATAGAGTCTCCAAACACAACCAAGAAACAAAATGCTCATGAATATTTTATAATAAAATTATAATATCTTTTTATTTATTTATTAAATATGTAGAAAAGTAAACATTATTATTCAATGTAGAACACCAGCGTTTTCATCTGCTGTCCTTTTATATTCAAATTAAAACAACACGCCCAACATAAAAACCCTTTTATGATGTGAACAAGACTAAAATGTATGCATTTTTATTTCTACCAACAAATACCAGCCATTTCATGGAAACAAGATTGAGGAAATGTGCTCCTCTGGCAAATAAAAGTGAGTAAACATACCAGAGGCAATGCTCACACACAAACAGCGTATAGGGATTAGAATAAACCGATGAATACTCATCCAGCCCACATCTGCTCAGTTTGCATGACTAGTGCCACAGACATGTTTCTGGTCCATCCCAGTTAATGCACAACGATGTGTCCTAAAAACAACGCAGTGATTTCTCGATTGCTTTGAAAAACAGCATCCAGATTCAGAAGCACAACTTGTGCTTACCCACTTTGGCCACAGGGAACATTAAACAATTGCTCACATTTGAATGAGCTCATTGGTGGTGCTGCCAGGGAAACACAAGGTCAAGAGAGCGCTCTAGGGGAGCCGTAGGTTTAACCACAGGAGGGAGTTTGGGGTCAGGGGTCACACAGAGAGGTGGGGGTGGTGGTCTTCAATGAGCCTGAAACAGAAGAAAGAACGGTTCGGGTGGATGGCTTCTGTTGCTGTGTGTGTGTAAAATGATGACGTTAAAGGATGTGTTCGTAGGATGAGGATTTAGTTAAAGTAACCAACAAGAAAAAGAATAATAGACGATTTAAAAAAATGAGTTTCTCAGAATCCATTGATACTTATCTTTAAACCCTAAGTCCAATATTTTCTCTGAGATCTAAAAAATGATATCTCTTGAAATACAATTGCAAGCCTTAGGAGCTTCTATAGAGATAGTGGGGATAAAAAGGATACTGTGTGATCATGTCCTGCTAAATCCTGCTGTACCACCCCGTTTGGCTGAATTGGAAATGGATGGGTTTGGATACTCAGGCCCTGCCCTGCACTGCGGCAGAGGCAGAGAATCTGGTGTGTGTGAGAGAGAGAGAGAGAGAGAGAGAGAGAGAGAGAGAGAGAGAGAGAGCTAGCTGCAGGACTCAACACCTCATCAGTAATCAAAGATTTGCACACATGTGCACAAATATTTCTGTTTTTTCTTTTTTCAAGATGACAACATGGAGGAGTTGAATCTGCCTGCACACAACAAGGAAACATGAAGTGACCGGTTACTTCTGGAACGTGCTTGTTGGGTTGTCGCGTCCTTGCAGAGAGTTACGTGAGGACCTGGAACGTGCTGTAAATAGTACACAACAGCACTCAGTGCTGCCTCAGATCACCCTTTGTACACCACCGTCCGGACCGGCAGAAAAACTGTCCAGCTTGAACACTGACTCATTGTGCTACGCTGCCAGGTCTAAATCCTATTTGTGTTTCGGTTGCGCATACTTTTTAACTTTACACAATCGCTACAACTACAACAAATAGGACAATGCCAGTTGGTGCATTGTCCATCATCAATCTAGATTGTAATTGATCGACTTAAATGTCACGAGAGAGAGATAATGATGTTCGCACTTTTATGAATTACAGTTTGTGATGTGGATTGATATTCTGATTAGTCAAACGTGTGGGAATCAGAATGAATCCACTGAGTTTTACAGCCCATTAAACTGGCTTTGTGTTGGTAAAGTGCCCTCCCTCTCCCGCTTTTGTCCATGGCAACACCGTAATCCTTCGTCGAAATGACCCACTGTTTGTATAGGAGACAAAGAACTTTTCTAAGGTGGCTGTGTATGGCAAAGCCTTAACAAAATGGCAGAGTTGAACTTAAAGCTCACTGGACTGTGCAATGATGCCACTTCTCCTTAACCGAGTCCTCGAGGTACAAGCCACAGCTCAGTGGGCAATTGAACTCTCTGTGCCTGTCCAGATGTTGGCCTAATTTACTACGACTAGCAGCGTATGTGGCCTATTTACATGTCCTCACACCCAGTGTGTGTGGCTGCATGTGTACAATGTCAGCCTTTACCTTAGGTCTTTTAGCATCCGCCAAACTGACATCCCATGATTCATTTTGTTTTTAGCAGCAGGATTTTTGTTGTTGTTGCAATAAGGAGCAAAAACCCTTAATTTACTGCTAGCTTGACTCTTGCAATAATGGTCCCCAACAACAGAAGAAAAATAAATCTTGTTTGGTGAAAAAGTATGTGTGTTAAAGCTCCTGTTATCAATACTTTCGTCCTACTGATAATTATCACTCAACACTGCAGTTCCTGTTAGCTCTGGGCGTTTCAGTGTTTCTCACCTCATTGTGTTACATTGTGTTACAGCCCGTAACTTTGCTGTTCTCAGCCTCTGAAAGCAGGAAGCTGTTTTCAATAAAAAAAAGCTCTAAAAACCCACTGCCCACTAAATGCTCATTACCAAACAACAGACAGACACAAGCTGGTAAACACGGTGGAGCATTTAGCAGGTAGAGAGTCCGGTACCACGCAGGAGTTGGTGGAGACTAAAAAAGAGATAAAAGTAGAGTGAATATTGGACTTCAATTCTTCAGGTGGACAGAAACTCGACTCCAAATGCATGGTAATCTTGTTCCATACGGAAGACGAGGCAATTTGAGGGCACATGCACTAGTTGGCACCTCTGCCACACTCTGTGGCACCAGGCCAGTTTTAGACACCTCTGCAGCTGGCAGCGACCAGATGTGACAGGTTTGAAGACAGATGAGGGCAGCAGCCATGTGCATCTTTAGTAGAGAAGGAAAAGCTGCGAAGACTTCCAACCACCTGTAAGGAAGAATCCTCTATCTATCTATCTATCTATCTATCTATCTATCTATCTATCTATCTATCTATCTATCTATCTATCTATCTATCTATCTATCTATCTATCTATCTATCTATCTATCTATCTATCTATCTATCTATCTATCTATCTATCTATCTATCTATCTATCTATCTCCTTTGTAAAGTCTCTTTGAGTTTCTTGAAAAATAGCTTCCTAAATAAAATGTATTTATTATTATGAGGATCATTATGATAAGGGTTACTATCATTACTATTATTATCATCATCATCATTTGTATTATTATTATTGTATTGTACTTTGTATGGGGTGGATATCAACACTTTCATCCTTCTTATTATGCTGTTAATCATTTGCCAGGTGGCCCTACGACTGACTTCTTTCTTCTTCAGTCTGTGATAATAACTCCCTGATAATCAGCCACTATGATCTTAGTTTATGGATGAAGTAATACCCCATCCATCTTGATTTAAATTTGCTCTCCTTAATGAGACATGCTCTGCATGCTTGCGGTGACACAGAGCCTGTGAAAGAATTATTAGCACTGATGGAGTGGAAAAGATAAGCACCTCACTTCCCACAGAGCTGATTGAAGTGAATTCTGTTCACTTTCATTTCAACACGTTCAGAAGTGTGACAGGGAGGTTTAAACTAGATAGGCATCATTTTCACATTTTATAAAACTATGTTTAAAGCTTCTTGATCAATGTGCCAGTTTATTTAAGTATTTAAATCAGTATTTCATACTAATGTTTAAAACACCTGAAGGTAAGAGAACTGGATGGACGTCAATGGTACGTTGCAGTCAGAGGCATCTCAACAGTCATATGCAAAATACTGTATTTGAACATGGAATCGAACTGTGGAGAAAAGATTAAATAAGAAAGACACTACACTGGATTTATAAAGTGAGTGTCATGTTATGTTTTCCCTGCCCTCTTCTCTCCCGTGGTCTCCCTGTGTGTCTGTGTGTTGGTTTGGCTACTCCTTTCCTGAGCCCTGCAGGTGACACCTCATCAACTGCTGCAGTGTTTACATTCTGACTTTCCTCTCATGGCCAGATTGTTACGTCTACCACAGTTGAAGCGACGGTCTTGGACCAGTTGTTCTTGTGAGAGCCCCTGTGTTTCTTTGTCTTTGACTTAATCATCTGTGCCCTTGTAGTAAGATCTCTGCTTGTCTGCTATTCAAGATTTCCAAGATTTCCTCAGGAATACTTACCCTCTGTCTTGCCCGTTTAACATTATCTCCATATAGAAAAACACGTTTTGCAATAAACCTTTTAATTTGCTTTCTGTGTGCTGGGTTCACTCAACACTGAACTTAAAAGTGGGTGTACATAAATATTGTTTTATGTATGAATGTATTTCTAAAAGACTTGATATGCAAATACATAATTAATCTCACCACTGGC
The DNA here is from genome assembly GCA_023566465.1 of Cottus gobio. NCBI lineage: Eukaryota > Metazoa > Chordata > Actinopteri > Perciformes > Cottidae > Cottus > Cottus gobio. The sequence goes on along the minus strand of CM042215.1, from coordinate 14,086,032 downwards.
GGTTTTATTAGGAATCTTGAGTAACTATTGAAATTCTTGTTCAGATCATTTAAGACAACACTGTGAAAGTGAAATAATACTGGAAAGCATATGGCATCATGGAGAGTGAAGTCTTTTCAGTAATGAATTGTTTTAAATGACAGGAGAACGACAATTCAAGGGTGCCGGACAGGGCAAGCTTTATTTAACACAGCAAAAAGAAAGAAGAAAAAAAAATAAAGAAAAAAAAATAAATTTTCCAAAATAGATCTTAAACAAATGTACATGTCAATAAAAAAAGGCAAAATTGTTACCAAATAAATATTCACATCAACAACAATATTTTGATTTGACATCCATAAAGATGTCTTACAATGGTTATAAAACAAGAGACAGTATGTACAATCATACAACTTTAATAGGACATGCTTAGGAGTTTGACTGCACCATTGTACCACACACTACAACACAAAGGCTGCATAATAACTGACATGGTCCGTGAGCCGCCCATCTATCGCATCTCCAGAAAGCCTGACATCAGCTCCCTAACCCAAAGAAAAATATCAAGAAATGTTTTTTTTAACCAAGCCTGGCAATAAATTCGTGACGGACGCTGTAATAATGGATGTGGGATGTCTGCGGGATGTCTGCTTGAGAGCCAACCCTCTCTGTCCACACAACCAACCCGAGAGCCAGCCTATGTTATATGCTGAATTGTTGCTAGGCAATGCTGAGGAATCTGGTGTGTGAACATGAACTGGAGGCCTTTGTGCAAATCACCACATTAAGTTCCTCCGACTACCGGGGACGGTCCACAGCTCCATGTAGATGCTACAACCATGTCTGAGAGACTCACATCATGCTTTTGAATACCAAAAAGAAACACAAAATACACATTAACCAAATAAACAAAGAATGGAAAAATAGCTTTCTTTGGACAGGGCCAGCCTGTGCATTTTGAGTACTTGTTCCTCTCACATTATTTATTTTTTCCCTCCACACACTAGCCCTTTTCACAAGATGAATTATAGACTTTTTAAGTAGATTCCCGATTTTACAAGTGTATATTGTCTCACTCAAGTAGTTAATTTAAGTCCTGCTGCCTCAATACCTTTTTATTATGATTATGTAAAATTGACAGCAAATTCTAGCATCTCCAACTCAAAGGGTGTCGTTCCCTCTTCTTCGCAATCTATTTCCCAGCTGGACATCGTCATTGATTATTCTATATACCAGTGGCTACTAACACGGAGGAGGAGGGGCAAACACAGAGCAGCAGCCTCTTTATACAGCAGAGATGGTTTCAGTCTAGGACATGGATGTCCATGGAGCGCTATCGCATGACAGTAATCACAAAGCTGCATCTTTATTGCCGCACAGGTTATCTTGCATCACACACATTAAAATCATTATTGCTTTATGGTTAGAAGCACAGAGATCAATGCTGCACACACATAACCATGAAGCCGAAGATTTAAGCTCTGAAAAGGGTCAATTTTTCTTTTGCTTCATATTTGTTGTAACCTACAGTAGGTGCTGCTTATTGAAGGTCAATAGATTAACAAGAGTGTACGACACAAAACTAGTCTTGGAAGCGTAGAGTCAGATTGGGAGTGCTACATTGGATTGTTGCAAAAGAGAGAAATCCAGAGGCGTATTTCAGTAGTCAAAATATCTCATTGACTTCTGGGATATGAAAAGCATTTTTCAAAACTGCATACTATTTGTGAATTGTTGAAAAACTGTCAACAACGCAATGCTACAAATCTTGAAACTGCAAACCAGAGTTTTCCGTTAGCAGTCAGCCTGACTTACAGTAGTTAGTGTTATCCAAGGCTTTTAAAAACGCCTCATAACACTTTGACTGGCATCATTAACCAGCCACAGCTTCATAAATATCACTGCACAGCTCTGCATTGTTTTCATGCTTTTTATATAAAAGCATCTTTTCTCATCATTTAAAATGTGTCCGTCCCATCACCAAAACAGTATTTCAAAATAGACTTCAGCTGTGACAGCACAGACACCGGAAGCCCAACTAGAAACTTTTTTTTTGTGTTTCCTCATTTCTGCAGTTGTGTTGTATACACAGAGCCTCTTCAGCACTGAAAGCCTGTGGAGCAGCGCTGGCCAGAGCTACACAACCATGCATCAACAATCCATGCAGGTTGAAATGGTCTAGACTGCTGTCTGCACAGCAGCCTGCGCTCACAGCTCTTATCCCTGCTCTCATCACTACTGAGGCAACGAGAACAGCTCTCTATGTAATAGCTCTCACTGTGGTTTGTCCCACTACTCCCTCTACATCTCTGTGCTTTCACAAGCTTAAATGGGGACACCAGCAACAAGCTCACACCTCACAGACCTTACTAAGAGGGATGTACAGGATGCTGCTAATTCCTGACGGTTTCATGCTAGATTTATTTTTGTACTTAGAAAAATATCCATTGAATTGTCTGAGAGGCATTTACATCACAAGATTAAACGTCACACGTTGCACATTTCCAATTTGGACAAAATCAACATGTGCCTAGAGATAGTAAAATCATACAGATGTAACACCAGTGTAGTTGCATACTGTTAACAGGTGAAAAAAAAACGATAGCTTGATGATCAAACCTTGACTGATATTGTTTCTCTGAAAGCAAGATGAACAGTAGTGGAAAAAGATGGATGTGCGCTAAAAGGTTCAGGAGCAAGTGGACAGCGAAGTGTCCACCTCTTCTGAGGGGTGTTTGGTTTCCGGGGGGGTGAGGGAAGGATTCAGCAGGAAGCCCTGATCAAACCATCGTGCCCACCCCCCCTTCCCCGAGACCAAAGAGGCAGGGGCTGGGGGTTGCATGTGAGGACTGTAACCCAGGAGGTCTCCACTCACATGACCGAGCAGCTCTTGGTCTTCTCCTTCTTGAAGGTGGAGGAGAGCAAATCCGACTTGCTGGGCAGGTGAAGAAGTCTTTTGGACAGGCGGCGGGTGGGGCTCGGCTTCGGGAGAGGCTGCAGCTTGTTGATGCAGGCCATCGCTGCGGTGCGGAACACGCTGTGGATGCTTTTCTCCGAGGTGAACGCTGAGCACTCCAGGTAAGCTTCCGCACCCAGCTGCTTGGCCATAGCAGCACCCTGCAATAAATGTGATGAATGATGAAGGGGGCTGTTCATTATGTCCTTTAATACATTTTCATTTACATTTTGTTTTCTATTTTCACCAGGGTCAACATGTAGTGTGGATTTCAGGAAGAAAGGCCCTGAAAGCTCAAAGAATTGAAATGAGGATGCATGCTATCATTGACTCTTCTAGGTGACAATATATCTTTGAGCCGTTTGTCATCATAACAAGACAAAATAGGTAGTTTTTCAATATTATAAAATTATTCTGAAGTACTTGAAAATGCCAATGCTCCAGGGGAAGTGTACGGATATGATGAGATGTTTTCAATCCGGCATTGACTTTATTCCTGAAAAACTCTTGTTAATTATGTTGTCTCACCTGCTCATAGGTTATGGGAGTCTGTTTCTGATTGGACAGCTCCATCAGCGTGCAGACATCTGTGCGCAGGTCGGTCTTACAGCCAATGAGCAGGATCCGTGTGCTCGGACAGAAGTCCAGGATCTCAGTTTTCCACTGTGGACAGAAAAGGACAGTCAGTACAGTAAATAATCACCTGTCGGCAGGTATACTCGTACAGTAGTACAATGGTACACACAAGGTGAATCATAACTTGAAATTAAAGTACTGAAGTCATTACCTTCTTCAGACTGCTGTCCACCGTGTCAGGGCGGCTGATGTCAAAACACAGCAAAACTGCATCTGAGTCACTGTAGCACAGGGGCCTCACGTTGTCGTAGTAGGGAGAACCTTCGAGGGCAGAAAACAGATCATTACAAATGTAGACAAATGAGAAGATAAATGTTGAAAACACACACAGGCATCTGATTTCAAATTGCTCCATGTGCCATCAATGCCTCCAGTGCAGCCCCTTTTGGCCACAGGCATTCGAAGCAGAATGAGTGCAGTGCTGAATATTGCTGATATGTGAGAGAAACGTTTCAGAGGAGTCTTGCACTGCAGCCATTTTGAAATATTGCCAAAGGTGAAAAGGTAAAACACTCCCAATATTTGTTTCGCTTTAACTTTTATTGTTTCTGCCTTTTGATATTTTTGAAACTTTGAGGTCAGACTTGCAGCTCGGCCGCTCTTTTCTAGTGCCACATTAAAGGGCATATTTTCATCAGGATCTAGACTAAAATAGCTGTAAAATGCTTAAAGACTGAACGAGTAATTCCTTTTAACTGGAGATTGTTTCCGTAATTGATGGTTGTCGCAACAGGCAGTTGGTCAGTGCAAAAAGTGATCGAGCAGCAGAGTGACAGAGGCAGAAAGAGCTGCAGGGATTATGTGCAATCGGCATCACTTCTCCTGCTGAGCCTCACTTTGCTGTCCCTGCAACTGCTCTTTCCTCTGCTCCTATATCCTCTGATGGCATTTCAGAGGGAGAGAAGATGACAATCGAGCACTAAATCCTCATTGATCTTCTCTTGCAGTAGATTACGCAAGTGGAACGGTAGGCTTGGGGCAGGCAGACGCTCCCACTCATGCTCAGAATCCTTAAGTAAACCACCCACCCCCCAAAAAATCCTCCGCTCGGCGTGCAATACCTTCAGTTCCTCTGTTACCACAGCAACAGCCTTGGAATCCACCATCTACATCAGGCATTCCTCCCACCTCTCCATAAAGACTCGCTTTAACTGCCAATCAATCACTTTACACCGCAAACTGCCCACCCACCTCCTGTTGGGGACATTCCTCTGCGCTGCAGCAGAGTTGGGGACCACAGACATACATCTGGCACACAAAGACACAAAACCACACCTAATGATACGCAGACTCACTATTTAAATTTGGCAGCAGCCAGAGGTCTGTGATCAGATGAAACAGAAGAGGAGCAGCTCAATGGGATTAACATGTTTACTTTAGGCTCTGTGTGAATCCCAAAAGGAATTCAGTGTTCCTCTTATAGCTACAGATAACAAAAGCCGTCTGTGTAATTACTCGTTAGATATTACACAAGCATCCTAATTGATTTACAGCGTAAACACAATGCATCAGCAGGAAACATATGAACGAGCACACACAACATGGATGTGTGCATACAGATCAGTTTCATGAATACTTAATGATTTTCCACATTATCAAAGGGTAAAACTGAATTTGCCAGCTGCCAGGCGCGGCGAGTAGAATAATGACAAGCTGTGATGAAATTCCTCAGTGGCTCAATGTCCTGAAGAAAGTAAACAACGCAGCAGAGGAACAAAGGGACTTGTATTAAAACTCTGTTTCTAAGCCTTTGGATAGAAAACAAACTACAATAGTGTTAAAGTAGCAAATTAGCTGAAACATTGAGATTAAACTAAATGATTTACTACGGCTGTATTTTCACAGACGTCAACACTACAAGAATGCGATTTACATTATTGCCCTAACACTGTTTACACCTCGGGCTGAGGAGAAGAGCCACGCTCATCTGTGAGACATCTTTGCGTTTGCAGACTGTGAAAATTGACACACATTAGAATCTGAACAATTAGCACCACTAGGATGAGTATTTGTGTGGAGACTCTAAGGTGTCTCATAGGAGAATCAGAGGCAGAGCGCTCTATACATCTTCTCAATCACCCTCAGGAGGTTATCCCACAGCCAGGAACCTTGTGTAATTCTGCATCAAAAAGCCACTGAATTAAATGCAGCAATCGATGGAAAGCTGCACAGGGGGCCCAAAAGTCTTTGAAATTAAAGCTGACAAATTAGTCATCCTGCTGAGAAGGAGGGGAGATGGAGGGAATGTAATGCTTTTTTTTTTCTTAAAAAAAATACATTTTTGTATAAAAGATGCAGGATTTATGGGCATGTGTATCATATCTCCAAAGGAATTAAATAAAAAAGTATATGAATGTGTAAGTATTACTATTTGAAGCTCCTCAACATGCTGTTCAGGTACAGTAGTAGCCTTAGCGCCACTCTCCAGACACTCCAGGACCCAGTTTCTAATCCTGGAAAAAATAGCTGTTTCTATTATGTCAAGAAAAAGCTAGGAGGAAGAGAGGAGGGAAAGTAGAAGTGTAGCCTACTGAGGTAGATCACAAAGAGCCCTCCCATGCCATTAATCCTTCACCCCCTGCAGTCTGATATCACAGAGTACCAGTCTCTGTCGCTTTCCTTCTCTTCCCTCCTTCTCTCCAAAGAATGGCTTGGATAGATCAATACACATGCAGAGCCTGCTCCAAAAGCATCTCAACAGCATGCCTCGACAACAGATGGAGAGTTTCTGAGGCATGAAACATGGAGAGTGAGGCTGACTAACGGGGGAATGGAAGGAAAAGAAAATAGCATAAGCAAACTCCTGCAGCTGAGCTCAACGCCATCCGTCTCGATGGTGCGGTGCCCAGAGCTAAGTGTCGAGGTAGAAATTGGGCCAGAGCAGGAGTAGACTTCGCAGGCCTAGACGACAGGCCTTATGTTTGAGCGTACAGGTGGGGGAGGGGAGGATCTGCTTTTTTTGTGTGTGCATGAGTGAGACTATGAGGGTGCTTTTGTGCATGTGTGCTAAATCAACTGAGCGTCACAGCGTCACATGAGAGTAACTGTGCCCCTCCACCCACACTCAGCCGACTGGGAAGCTGCTGCTGCTGCTGCTGCTGCTGCAGCTGATAACTACGGAATTCACAGCCAGGCCAAAAAACACACTACATTGCGTCAAACAGTTGTTCCCTGGTTTCACATGCCAGAGCCAGTCAGAATCACTGCTGAAGACCCCTGCAGGGAGAGGGAGGACAGCCCTTTGTTCCTGAGCATCACCACGTTGAGCTGTTAACAAGCTTTACTTTGTAACTTGACACTGTCAGAGCTCATCCCACTCTGGATTTTGAAGTTGGCGCAGACAACAGATGTAAAGCCGTGATATGCATTGAATTAAAAGTGTATTCTGCTAGTAATCTTTTATAAAGCCAAAGTCAGAGCTCAGAGGTACAAATATATACATTTTAGTAGTTAAAATGCCAATTATCCTGTTGGATATAATTAATCTGGCAAGAATAGTTTGCCTTGACCTGTATTCTAATTAAAAACTGAGCTAGCGCTGAAACGTTGAGTCAATAAAGTGAGTTGATGCATTGTTTAATCATTTAATTTCATAATGGAAAAAATACCAATAAAATGGTTGCAGCCTTATAACAGACCGAACTCTAAATGACTAATTGCAAGGCATTAGGCCCTATATACTATCAGTCATTTCAAATTTCCACTCTAACATTTCATTGTTAATAGACAACTATCGTGGTTATCCATTAACATGATTATTGTCTATTAACAATGTCTCTCCTTTACAATCATACAGATGGTTTCATCAGCTTAAATGGATATTGGGTTCATTACAAATCAGTCTCATTCATTAATCATACAATAAATGATTACAGTGTGTATACAATATCTTCTAAAATGCAAAGGCTTTATCAGCAAGACCATTCAACCTGAGATATATTACCCACTAACACCATAATGAGTTTCATTATTCACTCTTCATGAGTTATAGCCACTGGACGATGCTCGCCTTGTCCTCTTTGTCCCCCCCGTCCCCTCCGCCCCCCACAGACTGATTAAAACCGGTGGATTGATTTTGGCCTGTAAATCTATGGTGGGGCTGGGAGAAGGAGCTGCCTGCCATGTGGAGGTAGTGATGAGGTCAGTCCAATCAATGGAGGGGATTCAGGATAATAAGAAGACCCTCTCAGTGTGGTGGGGCTGCAGCAGCACAACTCCACGCAATTAGAGCAAATTACAGTAAGACGAAGAAACTACGACGTGGCCAACAAATAGCCCCTGTGAGTGTCGTCCATTACCTGCAGCCTGAGATACATGAGAGGCATCTATAAATAATGATAGGGAGGAGGGGTGATATAGGTTTTCCTCTCACTGGAACAAGAGGGGGGAAATTCCATCTTCAAATCAAACCGAATGCGTGTTGCAAATAATAAAAAATATTTAAATCACCATGAATAACTTGTGCACGCTAAGGAATGTTCTCCACAAACTAACCAGTTAGATTTTGGAATGTACATGGAAGCGACAGAGGAAGAAATCAACAGAGGAAATAAAAGAGGTGAAAGTCAAAGATAGGCAGAAGAAAAGTGTGAACTGAAACAGAAAAGCTGCACATATACAAGTGAAAGAATGAAGAAGAAAAGAAAGAGAGAAAGAGAAAAGCATGTCAAACTCATTGGGTCAGTCAGAAGGGGTGGCCCAGTGGACCTATTGAGAGTCTTAATCCCCTGCATCATGCTGCTCTAGTGGGTGACCCGCAGCAGCATACGGAGGCGAATGCAGGTCACCAGAGTTTCTGAGCTGCCTCCTGTCTGTCTGCTCCAGAAACCTTCCTGCTCAACAGGATGTCTCTCTGTGTGCCCATCATCCCCCGGCACCAGGCCCATTCCTGCTGGCCAGACCAGAAGTCCACAGTCTGGGATTAAAAATCAGGATTTGGTCTGGGGAGGGAATTACACTCACTTTTTCCCTTCCGCTTTTGGATAATGGGAAGGGGGGGGGGACAGCGAGAACACAGTAAATACTGCATCATATCACACAAGTGGGTCTGTTACATAAAGGATTTGTTGCAGACAGACACACAGATGCACACAAACACACAAGCCAACTTGCTCAGCCACAGTGACGTTGTGATACATCCGGCAATAGTGTGGATGGAGAGGGATACATGGGCTGAGAGAGAAATGATTGTGCACTGAGCATGAAGCCAATCAAACAGGTGCTGCAGACCCATGTTCACAGTATTCAGGTCAATACACCGAACAGCAGATCCCCGGGGAGATCCACACTGACACATTGACCCTCTTTTTCACACTTAGTGTAAATGAACATATGATGCACAAAGTCAGCAATAACAAGTGAAGCGGAATAATCCCTGTCTCAATGCCTAGTTTGCAGTGAATCATTTTAGGCACAGAAATCTACTTGTAGATCTGTCAATCTTTTATCTTACCATGTGCAAAAAGCATCAGGTTATATAATGACATTTCATCATCTGCCATTTACAAATGAAAGATGACTGAGACTGCAGTTCAACAAGTGCACATTTTGTGTGCCACTGCCTCAGCGATGTATGAAAACAAAGACTATGAGGTTGCCCTTCAGCCTTTATGTAATCAAACACCACAATCACAATGTCTCCTTTATTTCAAGATGGACAGGGTTATCACAAGTATGTCTTTCGAGCAAAAGGAGAATACCTAGGAAGAAATTCTAAGACGCAGCGGAGACAGACGCTCAATACATTCACTGCGCATTGGCTAATATTCTCCTTCAGTACTGCAGGCAGAATGGCAGGCCATGATAGGCCGGATAGACAGAGAGAATGTGATCAGGTACCTGAAGTGTCCCACAGACTCAGCTCCACTCGCTGCTCCTCCAGCTCCAGACACGCTGTGTAGTTTTCAAATACCGTGGGCACGTAGGTCTGGGGAACAATACACATGATGGTGTCATTGGTGTGGAGGCGTATGTCTGTTAGTTACAGGGAATGGGATTAATCTGGCAAATAAAAAAATACAAAATGTTCTGCTCAATTTGAATACATTTTGGATCAATCAATCACATTAATCACTGCAGCTGCAAGACATATTGCACACACCAGTATAGCATGAAACATTCCTTCATGTGAGAGGGATACAATTTCATTGATTATGCGATAAAACAGAGGATGCCCCTAAAGGTATTACGGTAAATACAAACAAAATAAACCAAGAAGACAACATGTTATGAAAATGCGCATGAAAACCGGCTCTGCAACATGCGCACCGTTTTATTTTTCGTTTTTTTCGCCACATTCAATCATTTAAAGATAATTTAGCTCTGATTATCAACACAACTACAGAAAAGCTGTATGTGCATACACGTCTAGTTAATGTTTCACTAACAGAAGCCACACGAGATCATACCTCTGGATAGCAATCCTTTGCCAGGACTTGCAACATCGCCGTTTTTCCGCATTGTACGTCTCCCACTAGAACCAGTTTACACCTCACCACCAGCGGCTGTGTATTTCTCCTTTCCTTCATGGTGTCAGTGGCGGCCCAGGGTTTGTTGCAGAAAATGTTAAAATCAAGAATCAATACAACACAGAAATCCTGGCAGCGTGGTTCTCGGAGGATGCTCGCAGTTGATCTGATTTAATTTGCCACAGCGGGTCTTTATACAGACGAGCATCAGCCAATAGGAGCTCCCCATTCCACAGGCTTCTCAGGGCTGCTCTCAAAGAGCAAAGGCGAGGATGAAAAGCGTTATAAACAGGGGTTTTCTAAAAGATTCGGTGCAGAATACAGTGCAAGATAATAATACACAACAATAATATTGTTAGAGGAGTTGTATAATTTAATGTAAAACAGTTTTAACTTAAGTTGATAGTGTTTATGAAACATAGCCAGCAGCAGTCTGTCGCAGCAGTCTGTCACCTGTGGGTCTTGTCACTTGGCCTGGTGCAAATTGATGGATTAGATTGTTGACTGGCTGGATCAATAGCATAACACTGTCTGAGGACAATGGGACTGATAGACCAATCCACAGCAGACTAATTAGTCTGCTTTGATCTGCACTCCAGAGTCAAGTCAATTTAATCCCAAAAATGTAGATTCTTTTTTTTAAACGATTCTTCCACAACTGGTCTGAAATTCCCTGACTGAGATTTAGCAGGTTGTGTGGAAGTCAATATGATTTGCTCTGAATATCTTGACAAGGATGTTTGATTAGGATGGTCAATCTTCTCTTAAATTCAACATTTCTTGGTAACAGTTACTCTGATAGACTTCTGCAACAGACACACATTGAAAGAATGTTTCAGAGAATAGTTGCTGATCAAAAGGCAGCCTGACCCGTGGTCAGTATGATAGAACCATGTTGACTTGCAGTGGGAGGGTGAGAGGCCCCCTGATAGGTGACCAGCTATCGGCTGCCCACAGGGTCAAGTCAGAGGTCTTGTGCTGGTCAAACCCCTGGAGAGACACACAGACAGTGACTTTCACACCCTGAAGGCTATTACTGTAAGGAAACAGCATCTCATTGTTAGGAAACGGATAATTAAAAGATAAAAGTCAATTAGCTGCGTGCCTTCCCCTGTGTCTGGCAGCCTACTAGCTAATTTACTTACTGTTGCCAATCAGAGCCGTAGTTGTTTTTGGCCCAGCGGGTCAAACCAATTTGCCTTCGTTCACAAACATTCACCTCCCATGCTGGGATCTGTCTGCGTTTTACAGCCCAATATGTATTGTTGACATCACACACACTTGTGTAGGTTGTGTCTGCATGCAATGGAGAAAAGGTTTTGTATTGCTGGGAGCAATTCATTTCCATCAACAACAATATTGGACCAACTTTCTCTTTTTATTCATAGTATGTTGCTGTGAGAAGAGGACACTTTTTACAATCATATTTTCAGTGAATGATGTGAAATTAAATTCTTAGAATGTGTTACAAAAAAGAAGAACTTTGTTGCACTACATCTTCATGTTTAGCTACATTTTATAAAAGTAAAACTAGAGATATTTTTATTATTTCCCCCAGACTCAGACACAACTTAATAATTGTTCAGATGCTGGTGCTGAAATAAATAAAATAAATGCAGGGGGATTTATATGAAAAGCAGCTATCTTTCAAACATTCTTGTAAAAGTGTTTCAGAATGGTTTAATATTGTGTGTAATGTGGCTAGCTATAGTTAAAGAAGCAAAACATGCCATTCAGAGCATTATTATAGCAGCAAACGACTATTGTCAGACATAAACCGTTAAGAAGAGAAGTTGCAGATGATGAACTCTCTCTAACCCTTTTAAAATAACTGCAATGCATACATGGATAGCTGTGTAACCACCACAGAGCCTGGGACAGGAAGAGACAGGTGGCTGTGAATAATCATTAGGCATAAAGTGACACCTTCCAATATGGCTGATACTAGAGGATGAGAAGGAGGATATGGGGAGGCTGACTTCTAGCAGGATGAAGCATCGACGCCTTAACCATCACACCTCCATATATTTGGTGACAGTGATGGTAATTATCATCAACACAATGAAAGAGTGATACTAGCTTACGCATGGCACTCAGGAAAACAGACAAAAGCGGAGTCACTATTAGATACCATCAGACAGTTAAAAATGCAAAGTTGGAAACTTCCTCATTTTCCTTCCACAAACTCATCGTCAGATGGCGTTGATACCCAGGATTTGTAGCATGACTTTTACATATTTGATTCTTAGAAATGTAGCAATTCATAACAACTCCTATGAGATCAACCAAATAGGGAAGTGATATTAGGCTACCAATGGATGAAACAACCAGTAGAACGAGGGTAAATGATGATCATGTCCAGATAGAGGCGATAATAACATGGATCTTGATATAGGAAATAGAGCGCAACTTGAATCTGAATGAAACGGGTGCAGTAATGAATAACTTGAACAGATGGAAGTAGCATGTTTGGACCGATTGAAGAGACTTGAAACATGTCACAGGGCCCCAGGTCTCGTATGTGTTTGTTATCTCTGACCACTCCTTGTCATCTAAATTTGATAAAGTTGTGCAGCGCCAACATAACATTCCAGTTTAGCTTTTCCGAGGCCAGAAGAATGTGGACACTCCAATCATCACACCCATTTTATTAATCTTAAACATCTCCTTCCAAACAATGACATGCTTAATTACTATCACGCTTCAAGGGCTTTGACATGATTGTGAAACCTGACTGCGGGATTTGCTCCCTTTCAGCCACAAAAGCATGAGGTCGGGCAATGTTACTGAGCGAGAAGGCCTGGATCAGTCGGCGTTCCAGTTCATCCCAAAGGTATTGGATGGGGTTGAGGTCAGGGTTCTGTGCAGATCAGTCAACAACATACAGGGAAAACTTATATTATAGATCTGCTTTGTGCATGAGGGCAATGTCATTTTGAAACAGGAAGGGGACGTCTCTAGAGTTTTGCAAAAAGCTGGAAGCACGTGAATGTCTAAAGCAGGGGTGCCCAATACGTCGATCGCCAGGGTAGCGCGGGTAGATCGCATGCCATTAAAAAAGAAAAAAAAAAAAGTATCTTCCCTACGACATTTGCCACTTGATTGATATACAGACCAGCCAGTGTGATCAATGTCCATCACCACGGACGGTGCGCCCGCATGGTCGGCCGCTTGAATGCATTATTTGCGCTTCTCTACTCCCGTGAGTTTACTCAACTTTATGTGGTTAATTTGCGCCATTTGCTTTACTCGCGGCTGAAAAGGGGCAGGGATATCTCCGTGGCTTATCTCCGTAAAAGCGGTACCATTTCCGCCATCCACCTTTGAACTAACCACTAGTTCTGCTTTATAGTTATTGTGGAAATCCCTCAAACGTCGGACCATCAGACGCCCCGTGTCCATAATATCATCTGTAGCCGCACAACAGCGTCTGAATGACGGCTGCTTCCAGCGCTGCTTCAGGCGGACCAGCAGCAGTTTGATTCAGCACCGGCAGGACAGCAGTGATGATGCGGCGCTTCTCAACGCTGATTGGCTTTCACTACGCAAATCTTTCGCCCAAGTTATTCGCGTCATTTGCGCTGCCCGGCGGAAATTTGCGTCATTCGCGTCTGTGCATTGACTTTGCATGTAATCTACTCGCGAATAATACGTGCCGCATTCAGTGTGAACGCAGCATAACCCTGGCTGTTTCTATTCAGTGCAAGTCAGAGTAAAATGTAATGACCAAAAATGTACAGAATTATATTGTGTCATAAGTTATGCAAGGTACGCCAATATTGTAAATATAAAGTATACTCGGTATATTAATACATTAATAATGCTATTTATTAATATATATCTATATAGATATATATCTATATAGATAGATATTTAGCATTATTAATGTAGGTATATCTTTTTGACTAGGTCATTTTAAAAGTAGCTCGCAAGCCAAAAAAGTGTGGGCACCCCTGGTCTAAAGTATCATTGCATGTCGTAGCAGCGACATGTATTTACATTTTCATTAAAGGCTTAAACCAAACTTTGAAATACAGCACAAAGTATATATAAATTATGTATAGAACAATTATATAAAAAAAAATTTAACAGCAAGTTTACTTCATTGTGCAGGTTTCCTAGGGCCGACTTTTTTAAATTGTGATGTTCGAAGTTGCAGAAATTTTAGAGACAGACATCTCAAAACCTAGCCAGATAAAACCAAAACTAGCTGAAATTGATATATGCTTTTGTTTGTCATCAAAGGGACCCTTTGCATCGTCGATTTTAAAGAGAGACAAACGTCCTCAATAAGGTTTTCTGGTGTTCATTGGACTGATTTGTTGTTGTTGTTGTTATTGTTGTTGTTGTTTGTCTTATGTATGCACCACCTGCCAAGACAAATTCCTCATATGTGAAACATACCTGGCACATAAATCTGTTCTGATTCTGATCTTTCCTCAGCATGCTCAACTTGACTGTACAGACATACCTCTTCTGCCCTCTGCTGGTGGTTATGAGTCACCAGGTAGAAATAAAAACGCCAGAGACAGAAATGTTACTTAAATGTTGTTGTGTTTTATTCACCCCCTCTTTCCAATGTGCTACAGACAAAAGTTGCATCATGTACATATCATAATCGCACACTGTTGGATATAATTTGTATTGTCGGCGTGGCAGAAACCAGGTGAAACGTTGACATCATCATCGACAACTTGCTCAATATTGGAAGTGGGTACAGCATAACGTTTTGTGCATTTATTGCATCGTAAAGCAGACATATAAATGATAGTAGTGCAATTATACCCCATCATAACTGAGGAGATACCTTGATAGTCTCAACTAGTGTCGTCAATGCTAGACTTTGTATTGCATACAGAATTTAGGCGAGTAAAGCGCAATAGGAAAGGATAATTGTACAAAATTGTGCTTTGGACGCCGAAAGAATAATTCCCTTTTTGTAGAAATTTCCTGCAATAAAAATTAAGCAAATAGAGCTGATATCTATATATTTTTTGGCGAAAGAAGATACAGTGTTTTCTGTGTTTCATCGAGTAGAAGTTATGTATCTCAAACCTGGTCCTTCAGCAATGAATGTGGGTGTCAGTGGAAGCAAACTTTACGGTGGGCCGAAATAACTGCAATGCATCATTGTAAAAGGAGAGGAAAATACATATATATTTATATAAACACATGCTTTCTGAGGTGTTGAGTATATAATTGTGTACTGTGACTAAAACCCATCTACTTCATGTAAGCATTGTGTTGTTTCTGCGCAATCTTTGAATCATTATAATAATAATATCTGCATATTGAATATACAGTATGTACAATTAGCTTTGATGCATGTGACTGCTTATGTAGGTCAAGTTGATTTATGGCTCAAGGATGCTCTTAAAAAGCCCTTCTGATGAAACAGGAATACAATATGCCATGCACATACAGTACATTAGATTATTTACATATGTGGCGTGTTAGCTAAATTCTAGAGCTTTAGATGGTAAAAGCGATTGCATCAATGTCGAGAATCTCATTCATATTCGTGAGTGCTGTATTATGTATAATGTGATTAGATAGATTATAACACAAAAGAGACAATTGTTGGCTTTGCAAAGTTTGGATGAAGCTTTTAAGATTTGCAGCTAAGACATTTATTGAACTAGTCTGAGAAGTTGTACATATTCCTAATGTATGTGGTAGCGTATGCCATTTATATTATTATTATTACATTATTACATTTCATTTAGCTGACGCTTTTATCCAAAGCGACTTACATGCTATCCAGTAGACCGTAGACACAGCAACGGTGAGCAATTAGGGTTAAGTGTCTTGCTCAAGGACACAACGACGCAGACTGCCGGAGCCGGGGATCGAACCACCGACCTTCTGATTGAAAGACCGACTTGCTAACCACTGAGCCACAGTCGCCCGGTTTATCCCGGTATATCTGGCAGTTTCTTTGCAATTGGCAGAGAAATAAGCAGTGGATACAAGCAAACACTTCACTATACCACCAGAGGGCCCCCTCCATAAACTTTTATGAAGGGCTTCTATACACATGCTTATTTTAGCTGTTAATGGCAAAAATAATAATTAGGAATTAGTGCTGAGGTGACATTTAATTGTGTTATTAATCTATACTTACTATCTATTGTCTTTGGAAATCATACAGTAAATCTACTAATTTAGCAGTGGTTTTGCAGTCCACTTAAAACCTAAAGATGTGTTTGTTTATTCTCGCACAATTTAGCATTATCGTTTTGAATAAATAAAATATATAAAACAGCCAACTGTAATTATTGGTTTAAAAACATAATGTACAACATCTGTAGTGTGATTTCTGCAAAAAAGGACAGTCAACCATGATCAGTGGCAGTTTGGCATCGGTGATAAGTAGCCTGAGACTAGCAAAACGCATGTGTCCTTTTATGAAGTAACCTGCATATGTTAAATATCAGTGATTCTCATAATATCTGATTATGCTTCAAATTATATGTTTGTCAGAAAATGTAAACACATTTCTTTGAAATAAAAATCATATTTGATAACAACCACAGTTTCGGGTTAATATTGAAGGTTATCAAATATGCCCCTAAATATCTGCAAACAAACCACAGTTATTGTAAATATTCCTTCCAGCCTCTATACATTCACAGCTGTGAGAAAATATGCATATAGTCTGTTGATGTGCAAATATGTGCTTGTCATGCATGAGCTTTGCATCACTGTTGCGTACAGATATGTGATCAGCTATACCGAGAGCCAAGATATGAATTATAGTAGTATAGATAGTTGCTGTAAAAAATAATTGTGAATAAAGAATGTTTTAAAAAGGCTACTGAATAAACAAAGAGAAAAAGCAAGTTTTCATTTTCCTTGGGAGACCATGTTCTCTGCTAGAAACAATTGTGCCTTTGAGGAAACATTTGGTTGAACTGGAATGACAGCTGACAGACAGCTGTAGAGACAGTGGACTACAGACTTGGTTTTCTGTCACTCGGCACTCTTTGGCCAGAGGGGGAAGCCAGGTTTATCAGAGAGGAAACCCTGGGAAGCTACTCGTGTTTGTATTTTGAGTATTGCTGATAGCATTGCTATGCTTCAGTTCTGTATGCTAACATACTCTGCCTTCACATGTGTCTAATTTGTCTACAATGAGAGCTGAATAAGCCCATGTGTGTCTGGGACGGCCACTTCTGGGGGTTTGATCACACATGGGCTGGCTCAGCGCTGCCAAGTGGGAAACGTGACTTCCATTTTGAAAGCACGGAGTTGGGAACAAGGTCAGGGTGGGAGGAAGGGTGAGGGGAGGTGGCGTGCAGTGACTGCATGGCTCTACTGGTTTTTGTTACCAGTAGGCATGCAGCTGTAGAAAGCGGCCCTGAGTTGTCGCGTGGCGGTGGGAGCAGGGAGCTCTTCCCGAGGGGGCAGCAGTGAGGTGGAGGCTCCTCTCTTGAATCTTCCTCCTCCTCCTGCTCCTCTCCCTTGTTTTTGTGTCTCCTCTTCCTCCTGCTCACCAGCCTTCTGCTCTTTCTCTCTCTCGAGGTACTTTGCTCTTGTTCTCTTCTTCGCCCCAGGTGTGGCTAGAGAAGGTGCTGGCTGGCTTTGGAGAGATGAGGGCTGCTGCTGCCCCCTGGTGGCGCCCTGGTCCCTGTGCTCTTTGACCTTCTAGTCTTCTAGCCTTCTAAGGGAGCAGGGGGAACATTTCATTAGAGGAAACACTACCAGAGATTAGTAGCAAAAGAGTAAAGCCCACCAGAGGAGGAAAGAGAAACACTGTTCTATCTCACCTATGTCTGTGGTAGTGATCATTCTATCAACTCTTGAGTCTCTGAAAACTAAAGAAAAGACAAAGAAGGCGGAAAGGTTGTGATTATTAATGCAGCCAAAGTATTAATACAAGCAGCAGTTGTGTGTTTGTCTTACTTGTTGGCTGGAGTTAGCTGAGGGTGGGGTGATCACACTTTGGTCCAGTAAGGGGTTAACAGGGGCAGAACAGGGGAGATGAGTAGCACGCCAGTAAATGTCCAGGTACTCTGCAAGATGTTCACATGCATCCTCCAGCTGATTCTCATCCAGGATGACATCAAACATCTCCTAAAGAGTCAAAGACAGGAATACAAGAGATGAGAACGGAGCTACACCACTCCGTGTCCATACAAGATCACTATATGAATGTCAACTCTATCATTTTAATGATATATTTAAAGAAGCAGAGTGGCATACAGGCGGACACTGTGCAAGCTTGTCCCCAGCCATCATCTGGACGTTGAGGTGTTTGCTTTGTGACTTCCCTCGAGATTTGATCAGCCTCTGAAGGACCTGTGAGATGAGCCAGAGACACAGAGAGTCAAGCTGTTGACAAATCCAGGAAGTGAAGGTGATCAAATGTACGGTCTTATTCAATTTGTCATTAATGTCTTTTTTTATTTAGTCGTATGAAGCCAGTGCATCATGACATAACATCTGAAACCTGAACATAGTCTTCCCTCTTTCAATCTCCTTAAAATATGGAGAAGATGTCAACACCATTTTAACTGTGTGGTCAAAGTGCAACACTACAAAGAATACAGAAAAGGCTCATCACAAGTTCTGAGAAGCCAAGGTGACTTTGACATATTGGGTTTTATCCAAAGGTATAAAACCCAAATACATTCAGTTTACAGTGACATAAAACATAGGAAAGCAGCAAATCCTCACATTGGAGAAGCTGAAACTAGCAAATGTTTTGAGCTGTTTGAATTAACAAAAATATCAATAACAAAATAAAACGAATAAAAGACATATATGAGGAGGTGCTCTACTTTGGGCGAGGAGACTTTGACGTAGACAATGATGGGAGCTAGAGACGTTTTGAGGAGCTGTGCTGGGTGATTTATGGTGTCTGCATCCAGGACGACCAGCTGGAGAGACTTGGCCAGCTCAAAGATCCTCTCTATCTCACTCTGGACCTCCGCTGTCAACAAACCAAAGAAAGACAGGGAGTTGTATGAGCACAAATGTAACTTTAAAGAAAGAGCATGCATCTATTCTTAGCAGCTATTCATCTTTATTTAGCAACAAAACATCACAGACAACTTTCTCGCACTCACCCAAACTGGAGCGAGTGTTGGATCTCTCCATGATGGCCTTCTTGTTCAGCACCGAGCGCTTCGCCAGTGATAGATCAGCTGTCACCCGCGTAATAGAGATCCTAAAGAAGAAGCGTCTAATCACATCACATCCACAACTGTTCCATTTCAAAAGATGAGATGAACTTCTACACTCTTGCAGCTAAAAATAAATCATCATCGCCATGTGTCCTATCGACCATGAAACGTGATCCCACGAACAGCTCTGTAGCTCGGCCACAGTGTTACTGTACACTGAGCTGCAGCTGTATAGAGCAACACAGACAGATGTACCCACCTGCCATCAAATCTGTGCTTTAGGAAGTCAAACAAGGCTTTCTGCATCATGTCTGTTACCTAGAAGACAGATAAGGAAGAGGGGAGAGAAGTTAGAAGAAACTGGTATTATAAAATAAATATCTACACAATCACACACAATCAGTCGGACATTATTACTTATATTTCTCATTCACTTTTGATTTTAGTGACACTTTAGTTTAAGTCCTATTATTTACCAGCCTCCACTTATGTGTCTTATAGGAGTCCTAGTCTTTACCTTTTTAGTCATTACTTACTTATATGTGCTTACAACCACATTATAGTGTTATAAATGATGTATTGAATGTTTATAAGAGTCTTAAGAATACTAAACATGGGCCTAAATGTAAAGTGTTGTCTTGATCGTTGAGTGTTAAGGCAGAACTAATATTTGTGATATTAATATGTTGTCTTTTACGAGAAACATTTGGCCAAAACAGTTAAATAGGTAACATACAGTCACATGAGAACACACTATTGGCACAATTGGACAGAAAAGACTGTCAGAGTAACAATATTGTTTAAATTACATTTAGCTGACGCTTTTATCCAAAGCGACTTACATGATATACATTAGACCATAGACACGGTGAGTAGTTAGGGTTAAGTGTCTTGCTCAAGGACACAACAACATGGACTAGCGAAGCCGGGGATCGAACCACCGATCCTCTGATTGAAAGACTGACATGGTAACCACTGAGCCACAGTGTAAATGTAATTTACTAGGTGTGTTGTGGAAACTTGAAGCGTGAGGGCCCCCAAAACCATCATTATGTCATAAATAGCTTATTGTTTTCCATGATATGGGTAAGAGTTAACTAAGAATGACATGGAGAGAAAGAATGTGTGTTTGCATGTGCACTGTGAGGAAGTGAAGCAGTCTATTTTAAAACAGTCCTGAAAAATGGATGGCCTTCAGGATAAGGAATGAAGTGTACAGTGGTGTCCATGATGTGACAGAGACATGGAGGAACAGCATTGAGATGGGGGAAGAGAGAGAGAGAGAGAGAGAGAGAGAGAGAGAGAGAGAGAGAGAGAACAATGGTGAGCAACCGAAAATAATACTATGCACAAGAGAGAAAAAGCAGAGAAAAAGACAATGAGAGTGGAAGAGAAAGCGAGGCAGGCTGGCGTTCACCACTGGAGCATCCCCAAAGCACATCACCAGAGTGATGCATAAATATTTCACACACACAAAGCAAACGTCTTGGCACACAGCCTGCGCAACCATATAGAGGAGAGAGCGAGGCACAGCGAAAATGTTGAAGCACAGAGACATTGTGTTCATTACACGCCTCATATTTCAGCATATTCATCCACGGATTCATTCAAAATTGACATATTCTTAGATTGATTGAGTTAAACTGCGATGTGTGTTCATTCATCTCATCCCATATGTGTTACAGAGAGTTCAGACAGTCGCTAATGTAAATGGGCATGCATGCTGTTCTGCATCACTCTGAGATTCCTGTTGTGTGTGCGCGCTATAATTTCATCAGGATGTTACTGCAGTGTTTGGTATCAGTGTTAACGGGATAATGGAGGCTTTAGATCAAACCAGGCAAGTCCATACTGGAACAGACAATACAGTTCAGATTAAACTTGAACAAACAATGAAGCAACGCAAGAAGAAAAGCCAATGACTGAGCTATGTCACAAATATGGCTGGTATTAATATTAATCAATGTTGATTAAAATAATGGTAAATACTACTCTTAAAGGACCACAGCATGAAGTAATACCATAAAACTGCTTATTTGTCTTAATAATAACAGACAACATGCTATTGGACCTGTGAAGATGTACTTAGGAACAGCAGTGCTTTGAACTAAATGCTAATGTCAAAATTGAGAGTGTTTGGTCATAAACCAAAGTACTAGATAAATTAAAATCTTGACCTAATCTTGGCGCTAGAGAAAAAGGGGCCATGAAGGTGTGTACCAAATTTCATAGCAATCCATCCAACAGTTCAGATATTTCCCTTCACAACCCATTACTGTCAAATTAGGGGCGACTGTGGGTCAGTGGTTAGCAAATCCGACTTTCAATCAGAGGATCGGTGGTTCGATCCCAGTCTTCGGTAGTCCATGTCGTTGTGTCCTTGAGCAAGGCACTTGTATAGGATGTATAACATGTAAGTCGCTTTGGTATAGTGGTAAGTATAATGTAATGCAAACGTTCATGGTGGCACACAAGAAAAAGCGAGGGGACCACCAAAGTCAGTAGGATTCACTGTCACCATGGATGTCTGTACAACATTTCAAGGCATTTCATCTCTGATTAATATTTCAATCTGAACCAAAGTGGAGGGCGGACTGACCCACATTACCATCTCTTGAGCTATGCTAAAACGCAAGCATATAATCAAAAAGTAATACATTTAGTGGTGATCTACAGTCAAATAATACCCATATTTCTGATGTTAAAAGCTCCAGATGTTTGGTATTTTTACTTGATCAATGACTTAAAGCCAGAGATGTACTATGAATAGGACACTGTGGCTGACAGCAATATGCTCCAATGCAGCTGCTCCATTTCCCAAAACATCCATATAATTACTCCAAACACGTCACAAGACTTGAATAAGCAGAACCAAACAGAAAAGCTGATTTAAAGGTTGTCTCACCTCATAGCCTTTCAGCGAAGGCCCCACCAACACCACTGGCCGCATAGAAGGGACCACATCATACGGAGGAACATGTTCAGTCTGCACACGCCACAAGCACATACAGGGTTTGGAGGTGGCATATATATATATATATATATATATATATATATATATATATACCTTGTTTAAGTGAATTCATTGTAATAACGCATGCATTTAGCTAAGATGTAGTAGCTGCTCTGCATGTACAGAACCATACAAATGCATCGAATGTAGCAGTATAATTGAGGGTGTTCTTGAATAATTAATAAGGAAAAGGCCCAATGGAAAACATACCTGTTTCTGCTTCTGTTTGGCTTTCAGAATAAACAAAATCATCATTAAACAAGGAGGATAAAAGCTAATAAGTGGCAATAAGTATTTCCATTAGGACCTGGACATTTACTGGCGTGTAACTCATCTACACTAAGAGTATATTAACAAACATGTACACCCTGCTGGACTGAAGAAAAGTACAGTTACATTGTGGCCCTTCAAGTATCCTTTCTCAATTTGTATGTACATTTTGGAGGGAAACTAACAATCTATATTTCAGAGGGGTCAAACACACATTTATTCTCAAATTGAACCTTTTAGAGTATGCAAGTCTGACCCTGTGAGGCAGAGCAGACAGACACAGCAGCAGTCTCCTGCAGTCCCACTTACCTGCAGATGGCGGGGTGGACCTCCAGCCTCCTGATGAAGCGTTCCCTCCTTTCCTGTGGAGCAACATAATGCAAAGCTTCATTATGCGAGAATCCCCTCAGGATGCAATTTGGAAAGAACAATTTCCCAAACAGAGCAACACATGAGCAAGAGCTAGTTACGTCAAATAAAAAAAATAAAAAAATACGTTCATAAAGTGTGTGAGACAGTAAACGGGTGGAATTAGGGCAATGCAGAGAGACAGATAGAAAGTCAAGTAGAGGAGTGATAACAGAGGCCCAATCCCAATCTCCATGCTCACGGACTCATGGACATTGATGCGCTTAGGGCCGTCTCGCTGTCACATCCTCGTGTTTGAAGGCTTTTGTGAAGACATTTTGAGCCTTTTAGGAACACTTTCAGTAAGTCCGTAAGAACGGCACATGGGTGTTTCGCCTGGCATATTACATTTACACAGAAACATTGAGGATTAAAGACAGTACATAAAAGCAAATGAAAGCAGAGGAATGGAAGCAGAGATTATATTACACACCTGCTTTATTCATCCACCATTTCTTTTCATTTTGTTATTTGAGCTGTTTTTGTCAAAAACAAGTAAATAGATTATTTGAAAATGACCTTCATGTCTCCTAAAGAAAGAGCCTTATATATTCAAATATAAAATAAATACCCCCAATTTTACATAACATATCATGTCATGGTGATATGACACAGCCCATGGTGATATGACACAGCCTCTCACACTCAACCATTTACCAGGTATGTCCCTGAGGGTTCAGGGTTTAAGGCCTTATGGGGGACATTGGGATTCAGCCAGAGATCGACCTCTCTGTGACCTGACCTTGCTGCTGCCTTCTGCTCTTGCTTGATCCTCATGGCTTCTAGTTTGACTGGGCTCGGGATGAAAGTGATGTCCGCCCCTTCCTTTACCAGCCGACCAATCCACCAATCATTGTTGTATTTCTGCATGAGAGTAAAACACACCTTTTAGGACGTGTGCTGCGAAATGTGTCGACATGGATCAAGTTTAATAATAAAGGTCTTGCATGTAACACACTAATCTTAATGCTGAAGGCCTCTCACCTCTTTTATGTGCAGGAAGTCTTTGGTTTCAAAGTTAATAGCAGCACCTTGGACTGGACAATCTTCATCAAGGGCCCCACAGTAACTCACATTGGTTTTCACTGCAAATGCTACTGGTTTGGACTGTTAAAAGACAACAAAGTAAACATATTAATTATATCATTGTCTTTAATCTTTAGTTTTAAGATTAAGTTTGGTTCTAGAGACAACATTTTATTTATACAGACCTAAATCCCCAAATGACCTCAAGGTAAATCTAAGATTAAATTAGTCTATTTAAAGCAACCTCTTAGTTTTAACACGACTCAGCTGTTTAAAAACTGCTCCTCAGGAACTGAGGTGAATTTAAAGACGAGCATTGACATTTCTCACCTTGGCTCTCTCTAGCTGCAGTTGAGCCTGGCGCTCGGCTTCACGCCGAGACGCCTCCTGGTCCTCCTCCAGGGACAGGTCGGAATCCGAGGGTCGACTAGTGTAGGAATCGGCTGAACCCTGAACGAAAGGAGAACGAGAGTGGAGAGTAATAACTGTTGCAGTCCAGGCAGAGAGGAGATGAATCAGCCACAACTCCATACCAACACCTCATAGCAGCTGTAACTTGCTTAGAATTACTCATGATATAGTAAATATAAAAGTATCTCAGATGGAGCTCCAAACAGATAACCTACATCTCCCTGTGTCTTCCATTTCCTTTTCCTTGTTCAATCTGCCTGTCCTTTCCTGAAGCCATGTGATCTCACGACCAATGACCAGTATGTTCCTGCAGCTTTTCAAAGCAGCCGTCTCAGGGGAGCATGAGTGTGAGTACAGCAACAACACCAACAACCAGCACAGTGCTTGTAGTCTATTTATCCACTCAGCCAGGCACACCAGATTTTGGCAAAGATCCAGAAAACACAATATTAATAAATAACTCTGACGAGAGTCCTGATAATGCAGGATAATGCTACAAAATCCATCTATCCATCCAGATTGGGCTGTATCAAGCAAAGATATGTCGTAAAAGTTGTGTCAGTAAATTGATTTCAGTCAGTTTTGTGTTCTGAATTTGATTGCGTACCAGTATAGACTGGGTTTCTTTAACAGACATGCTATTGTACACTCGTGGATTTTTTAAATTTCTGTAACGTTTTTTTTTTACCTGGTAAAACGTAGCACAACCTTTCCTCTTTCGTAAAGCAATCATCAAATCACAAAAAGCAGCCTCTTTTCTATGGAACACTGTCATGGGAAATAACAAAAACTCAGAACCTGCTTCCCTCTTTAATAAACATGTAAACTTCCCTGCTGCTAAAACTCTCACAAAGCTCACCTCACCAGATCCTACATTTGTCCTCTCACTCCATCAGCATCCTGCTCTTCCCTGGTGGCTGCAGTCCCAGCTGGGTGCAGGGCTGGAAGCCTCCTCACATACCAGACAGGAGCACCCACATAAGATAAATTTAGCTCAACAGCGTCATTCTCCTCTTACCTTTTTTCTCTACCTGTCTCCTCACTCCTGCCCACCATTTTCATCCCTCGTTTGCTTTTTCCCACGCCACAAAAAAAACACAACATTTTTTAGGTGAATCCAGCGCAGAGTTTGTGGATTTCATTTGAATATCAAAGGCTGCCAGAGGTGGAGCAGAATCTGAAGATTCTGCCAGCAGAAGCAACACAACCTAATTAAAGCACAAGGAGCTCTGCAGATGGATGGATTAAGGGGATTGCTATTCTGAAGTGCAGATGGTGTCTACAGCACAAACATGTCTATACATTGTCATCTTCTGTAGTATGAACACTCACTTTTATTTGATCGACTAAAGTGAATATTCATGTTTAGATAACAAAAAGACAAATATGAGAAAACTAAAACCCATTCCCCAAATCCTTTGTTACGGCGCCACACCGCTTTGCTTCCTGCATTGTATGCGTTCCCGACAAGCTTCAACAGTGCACAATTCTCTGATTTATTTCACTGTCTGCAAGGAATCAGATATTAAGGATAACATGTTTATATGTGTGAACCATACTGTTCTCAAAGCTGCTGACAGCAGTGGACGCATTGACAGACAAACATCGGACTGTATTGAAAACATCACCTGATATGTGAAGGGTTTTGTCGCCAGTAGTTCGTTGCTCCCTGTTATCCTACTACTGACATTACTTGCCACTATTTGTAAAAGATTAACTGGCTGAGCATTTAATACAAAGAGTGACATCATTTGATGTCACAGAATGGTTTAATTTAGTGGCAGGGAGTTGTGAAATGTGGGAAAAGATGAGGCCTCTGCTGCTATTCCTCATTCTCTCTTTTCCTTAGAGCATTAAACTGTGTGATACATGTCTGATATTCTCATATTATCACTAATAACTATGTCAACTCATTAGTAATGCTGACATATGCATCTGTGCTTTACTGTTTGTCTGTCAGAGCCAAATGTATAAATGTACCTTTGTGTTTTATGAATAGACCAAATAAGGAACCTGTGAGGGTTTTACAACACTTGTCACTTACAAGCCAACACACAACCAACATATCATGATCATGCTTTTTTGCAAGCTTTTGAAGGGCTTTACTTCTTCAATAAGAAATTGCTATTTGTGTTTCTACACACAATATGTCCTTGCTGAGCTGCAGTGGACGGATAGTAGTGGAATGACTTCATAAAAAGATAGGAGATAAGACTTAAATTAATTAAGAGTCAAAATCTATGACATTCAACAGATGGGCTTCCCAGTGAGGTACAACTTCAATGAGAAGCTGTTGAGATATAGTAGAAACTGTATGTGTGCTGCACTCTATGTCCAGAGAAGACAAGAAACAGGGAGGGAAGAGAAAAGTGGGGAAATGCTGGCAAAGTGAGTGAACAGGAATAGACTTCTGCTGAGACAAGAGTGAGAGGGGAGGGGAAGAGGAAAACAGAAAGAGGACGTCTCAGAGCAGACAGACAGGGGACTCATGAATGAAGAGACTGAGTTTGCATGCAGAGTGATTAAACAAAGAGGGGCGCATCAACAGCGTACCTTGTTACAGATGAGTCCTGTAGCGCTCGAGTCGGAGGCAGACATGATTCTGTTGCCAGTGCTCTCTTCTCCCCCATTGCACAGAAAAGGCGGAACCCTCCTCCCCTCAGCCCGTGGTTACAGGGGGGAGAGAAAGGGAGGCGCGCTCAGCCTAAGTGCTTCACAGCTGACGTTGCTGCGCTGCCTCTACAGCCATTTCCTATACAAAATTGATGCCCTGACTGCAGCACTGGTGTGTACATGCTGGCATACTGGTACAGTACAGTGGGTTTCTTCAGATTTGAGCCGGCATCCATGCAAGAAAAGGAGCTTTTTGCTGGTTTCATGCATCCCCTCCCCTCCCCTCCCCTCCTCTCCTCTCCTCTCCTCTCCTCCGAATCGGTCCAACACGGCCCACATATCTTGTATCCCGTTCCAGCATCACATTAATACATTCCTTTTATGTCTCTTATGTTCTACTTTAACCTGAAGACGTGACATAAAATCAACCAGGCTGGTCTGGTGTTGACTCTCACACTGCAGAGCATCATTTTTCACTGGCCCAGATAGGACTTCTAAAGACAACTGAGTCTGTAATTGTCATTCCTCTGCCATCTCGTTGCTTTAAAGGTGACTGCTACAAAAAGGGTGTGAAGTTAGCCGAGGACCAGGGAGACAGAATGAGAAGAGGACATGAATGGAGAAATGAAAAGAAGGAGAGGAGGGGAAGGGCTGTGCCCGCCTGTCTGCCTGCCTGCCCTGCACCATCCTCCTGACAGGAAGGTGATGCATGAGCCTACAGAACAGAAATGCAGCGGTGAGTCAGCAAGCAGCCATCTAGAGTCCATCAGATGTCTTAATCAGCCGGCAGAGAGGTCTCTATTGAATATCCCTGTCGTTCCTGGCAAGCCTGGTTCTGCATGCCTTCTCTCCAGGTTGCCTCAGGCACTGAGGACCCTACTTTAGCATCCATTATGCTGGCAGCATGCACTCTCTAACCCTCATTCAACTTTGGCTGCTTAAGAATTAAGTGCACTCCACCAGGGCTTTCAGCAAAAGAATGTCTCAGGGCTATCTTTCTACATGGCTTTTTGAAATTAAAGAGAAGCACAAACACATGTGCGCACGTTATTTTAGTCAGAGCAACTAGCATCCTCGGATGCCTCTGAAAAGATCGGGTGACTATTTTCATCATTAGTGTTGTGCATTAAGCAGCCATTGAGTAGCAGCCATTGAGTAGCAGCGTTTCAAACAGCGAGAGTAAAGCAAAGATGGAGAGGGAGCGAAACACAAAGAGAGCCAGAAACAAAAAGAAGGGAGGGAACATACCTAAACATTAGATTGATGGAGCAAGACGGAGAAAACCTAAACACTATACGAGATACGAGATATTACATTTTATAAATGTGTTTTATGGTATGTGTGTTAACTGTTTAGGTGTTTATCCTCAAATTGAATTGAAGAGAGAGAGACAAAATGATTAAGAAAAGGGAAAAGGGTGAAAGAGCGTGAAGAAAACAGAAGTGAAAAGAAGAAAAGGACGGAGGGAGAAACACAGCCACTACATTAGAACAATAGGACTAGAGATTAACAGAAGAATCTTTTATTTTTTGTTATATTTTGCTGTTCAGTCGGTCTAAATATAGTTCTCCTTTCCTTCCCCTCCTCACATCACAGACTG
Source organism: Cottus gobio (assembly GCA_023566465.1). Classification (NCBI taxonomy): domain Eukaryota; kingdom Metazoa; phylum Chordata; class Actinopteri; order Perciformes; family Cottidae; genus Cottus; species Cottus gobio. Next base: position 14,057,525 of record CM042215.1, on the reverse strand, counting down.
GGGTTGGCAGTGGGGAGAGGATAGCGGAGGATTGTCAAAGTTCACTGAGTTTTGATGAATTCCCTCAAGAAAGAGCAAAGCAGATTTGAGACTGGCTCAGCTATATTCACTGATGCCAGATAGCCCATCTGAACGTGAACGTGCCTATACGGAGAACAAGAACGGACAGCCACAGAGGTTTGTCTCCGCTCAGGCTGCAGCATGTATTCAGTCTCTGCAGCAATATGTTTTTCTTTTTCTCTCTTACAGGATGATATTACATCTAGTGTTGTTCAATCCTCCTGGTAATGTGATGCAGGTGTACTTCATCATATTTCTTTTTTTAGCACTTCCATTCAAAGTTTACACAGGCCTTCACAGTCGACTCAAAAGGGGGAGCATGTTATGCATGCTAATGATCTTGAAGGAATGGCAGTTTCTTTTAGAGTTTTGGTGCTAATACTTCTTTTTCCTATTCTTTGCGGATAAACAGTTTTCTATTTCAAAGTTTGTTTGTTTTTAAACAAAAGAAACCAACGTTCTTGAATGTTAAATGTACAATCGAATGTACAATCTAATTGAGGCAATACAATGTAATCAAGGCCAAATCTGTCTTGAATACAGAATTAGATCAGAGAAGACAGCTTTCTATACTCCCTGGTTCTGCTTCAGAAACATACAGTATGAAGGTGTGATACTGAGCCCTTTCATTTCTTTTCTTGCTGAGCACCGCAGAGCCACCCAGTGCCACCACTCTCTTTTGCTGGAAGCAACCGAGAAGCTCTGCACCAACTGGGAACTCTTGGGGGCTCTTCAGAGAGGACGGAGTTTCAGATTTCCTCAACAAATTGGCAAATTTAAGCAGAGAAGCTTCGCAGTCACCTGCCCATGTCTCCAACCTTGTGACTTGTGAAGATGCACCTTACTATCCTTTTGCAGTGGGAGCTGAGGCAGCAATACAGGCAGAGGTGGATCATCCGGAGCCGGTGCAACCAGAGTAGGGCAGAGTGAATCAATAGAAGAGCCACCCAGATTGATACTCCATCCTGTCCTGAGCAGCTCCACCCTCCTTCTGCTCTAATGTTGCCTCAGGATACTTTCTCCCTGACTGTAATGAGCCCTTGGCAGCCTATAAATAAACACTTCTAAAGCATTTCAACACACGCAACACAACTGTGTTCTCACCAAACACACCAAGTCCTCTCAGTAACATCAGCCAGTATGGAGGTTTAACAATTGGACACATCTTGTATTAGCCAACCGCAAAGAGAAATGATACTAATGCAATGAAGACAATGTAATGAAGACAGAGAAGATGGCATATAGTGGAAGGAGAGGAGCAGGATGCAGCGAGCCTAGCCAGAAATATCTATCCTTCATCCCCACTGTCGACTTGGCCTTGTCCAGCTACGCTGTGCATACTTAGGCTTTCATCACCCCAGGGATCCCTAAACCTGACTTCACCAAACTGCTTCAAAGTGCAGAGAGGCTGGAGCTAACCCACATAAAGCTGTGTGCCCACAGTACATCACATAATGGCACAGTGCTGCTGCATCCTTCATTAAATTGGATGTGTTTGTTTGATGCTGACCTGATTTAAGTTTCAGTTAGGCGTGATTGTTGCGTCTTGGCTAGTGGGCTGAGCTAACTGAGGGAATGTCAGACTTATCAATATGTAATGGTGCCCTACATATTCACATATTCCAGCTGTACATCTCAAAAAAGAGCATTTTCTTTCAAGTTTGAATTAAAGGTTTTTAGTGACTAAACAGGGTTGGTTATCAAAATCAAAGTAATGTGTGTGTCCAGATTGCAGATGTTAAAGCCAAGAGACTCAGTTAAATCAACTGGAGATGTTTCAAATGGTAGAACAGAGAGATGTCCTAGATAAGTCCAGTCAAACATACAGATAAATAAGCGAGTATACATCCTTACGTCTTTAATAAGTAAAACATAATATAAAGGCAGTGTTTCTAAACGGGAACTCAAACAGAATCTCAACTGGAATCTTTGGCCCTCTCAACATTGCTGGTTCATCAAATTTAATCAAGGCATTGCACACTGATGCGCCAACACCCACACACACATATGCATGCACGCACACAAACATACTGACACACACACACACACACACACAGAGAGAAAGCACTCCACTCCTCACGGGATAGGCTTTTAGTGCTCTGTCTCATGCAGTATTTAATTGACCCCACACAGGAAGCCTAGCGGTCCCAAATGTACTCCTTCCCCCACCAACAGAGAAAGCATGAACGCCTGCAAGTATGCCCACAGCTTCCCACAATGGCGCCTCTGTCACACAACTCCATTAAATGCCATTTTCTGCTTTAGTGCAACTAAGACTTTCCACAGAAATGTCAGTGCTGACGGTGAGGAGTTGGGACATACATCAAATGTATTCAAAACGCTCCAAATGTAGAAGAAAATTCAGCCATGCCCCACTTTGACAGCTGCATACATCAACTCACATTTCTCAAACTTTCACTCAAAATTCCAATAGCAGATTTGAAAGGCTTTCCTGTTTCCTGTTTAATACCGGCACCAACTGTGCCGGTATTACTCAAAAACGCAGGTTTATATTGGCCATCAATGTAATTTGCAGTAAAGATTAGATGCAGAAGAGATAGCAGGGTACTTACTCAGTTGGAGGTTGGAGAGCACACTCCCCGTCTCTCTTGTTCACTCTCTTTGCTAGTCAGTCATGGTGTGCTCTCTCTCTTGGGTAACACTGAAGTGTACTGTAGCGTGCTTGTAAGCAGTCTATCCCTCTCTCTTTCTCCACAACCCCCTCCTCTCTTATTCTCCACCACTCTCAGTACACAAGCCTTTGCTACGTCAGTGAGGCTCTCTCTGCATATCATCCTTCCCACCCTCTCTGCTGCTCCCCTCTCTTACCTTCATCTCTACTTCGTCTGTCCAATGGGACTCTGTATCGCTAAGTTCATTCAGAACAGAATATCACTGTGGTGAACAAGATTACCAGATCTTGTTATATTGGATGGGATTGAATCTTACAACATAACATCTCTTCTCACTGCTTTCGTGACGCAAAATCAATGCACACTGTCAGATACAGAAACTCATAATGAGCAAAATGCTTGAATATTGAAGCCATATGGAATTGTTGATACATTTCCAAAATCACAGGCAATTTCACGGTGCATCAACTCTTCTGGGAATTATATCCACATGATTTTGGCACCTGGCTGCAGAGATTTACATTTGCATCCATTCAGCCACCTGCACATTAGTGAGGCACTGATGGTGGGTGAAGGTCATGACTTGCAACAATTTGTGTTCCAAAAAAAGGTTTGATGGTGTTGAGATGTCTGTGCAGGCCAGTCAGGAAACAAATTATAAAATGTAATTGTGTGTTGCATCATTAAGATTTGCCTTGATTGGAACTAACATATCAAGCCCAGACCAAAAGTACAAACAAGTATGTAGACACTGGTATCTTCAACCATATTCTGTACCTTACAAACACAAAGACACAATCTCAAAGAGGAAAAGCTGCCATTTCTACAGTTCTATAACATTGTTATTTCAGCCACTAAGGATTTCAACATGTCAAAAAGCCAAAGGTTTAGAGACTGGAAAAGGTCTGGTGGTGAGGGGATATGGGAGACATGCAAGTTGTCTCTGTTCGACATGTGGAGGCGTCCCCAGTGTAGCCCTCTGTTCACAGAGTGTGTTTGGGCGATGTCATGGCTGGCTGTACTTTGACACCTGCTCAGCTTCCAAGTGTACAGTATGTGTCATGGATATGTACGGATGTTGATATAAAATAAAATAAAAATACTATTTTTTGTGCAGAAAGTTGTGCTTAACATATAGTTTGAGATCGACAACGTGCATCTGAAGACAAACCAGTCCGACAGCATAAAACAGTAACTATGGCTGGTGTATAAAATCTCCAGCAAAGCTGAGATTCATAATTCATAGGATAGGTTGCAGGAAACAGTGAGGCAGAGGAGGAAAAGAAGGAGAGAAAGAGAGAGAGAGAAAGAGAGAGAGAGGCATGTGACTTGTGCATGAGCAGTGGATGTAAATAAAACATGAATGAATGACGGTTTGGAAGTTAAGTTCTTTGCGCTGAGCGCAAGACAGGCAGGAGAAAGAGAGAGAGCAGCTTTGGGAGCTGCACCCAAGCATTGAGTGCAGATGTCTGTCAGTCCGTCCCATAAGAAGCGCCTCTGTGGGCAGAGCTGCTGCTGGTGCATTATGGATGAGGGGCTATTTTAAGGTACCAGGGATGCTGCGTTTTGATTTTTGAGTGGAGGTAGATGACACCTGGCTGCTGCCAAATCCTTTCATGAGTTTGTACGGTACTTGATGGGTTCAGACATGCAGGTACAGCATGTGTTCCAACACAGAGCTGATCCTTGTTTGAAGTGCGCAAGCCGAGAGGCGGGAGGAGGTAAACAGAAGGCGGGATGCTAGTAAAGTGAGTGTGTCACCAAGCAGCTCCTCACACAGACAGTGTACTTTTTTCACTGATAAGGCACACACACAGTACATATGCACATTATGTAATATCTGGTGGGTTGTTGGTTAGATCACTGAGCAGTTCCTTATTTACAGTGAGCAATAAACAACACACATTTACTCCGCAAACTATTGCTATGAAAATAATTGATTTATACCAAATGCACCAAACTCTAGTCTTGTTTTTCTGTCTAATGCTACAACCTAAAAACATGTAAGTAACTTTTTGTCAAATGATTGTTGTTGCTAAATCTGTAATTTCTGTTTTCTCAATATTATTCTTAACCAAGTGTCCCATACCTCACTAAAAAGCAAATGTTGCAATCATCTAGCTCCTCAAGAGGATCATTTCCAAGCTGGATAAGGCTAGCAGCACGGTCAAAATCATGCTTTGACTTTTCAAGCACCTTCAACACAGTCCAGACTCTCCGGGAGGGAAACAAGATCATGGAGATGCAGATGGACGCCCCAAAGGTGTCCTGGATCACGGATTATCTCACAAGTGGGCCACAGTTTGTCAACCTTCAGCACATTCGTGTTCATTATGGAAAATACAGTATTGTTTTTTCTGTCAATATCTTCTATAAATCGGACCTTCGGGAAAGAGTGAGATACAGCATTTCATTGTATCCCTTGATTTAATGACCAGGATGATCAGGCTGAAGCAAGCAAGTCAGCAGCCATCATAACAAACACAGAAAAGACAAAACAACCTAATACATACATTTATAAATGATATTACATTATTATTTCATCTCACAGTTTTCATTTTCTGTTTTATATTCACCAGCTAATAGTTGATCACATTATCAAGAAATAATTATTATATTTGGAAACATAATGTGATTACAATTCCGAGTCATTAAGATGAATTACATCATGTATATCAACTATACATACATTTTGCCAAGGATTGTCCAACTCTAAATGTCCCTATTATGTGGTTTTCCCCAAACAAACACGACTTTAACTGTTTTATTTACTGTGGCATTGTTTTCATTTGGGACTGATTGTATACTAATCTATTCCTGATGTCATTCTGTTGCAAACTGAGAACAAAAGATACAGTAAGAATAACTGTCAAAACACAAGCCTCATGAGCATGCAAGTCTCACATGTCCCGACATTAGAGGAATGAAGGAGATGTTTGTTGATGACAGGGGATTGATTCCTCTACAAGGTCATATGGGTTTTTGTCTCATTATTATGAGTAACAACTGTGTTATCACTCTGACTGCATGTAATGCAATATGTGTCTAAATTATTAGTAACACCTATGAAATGACTGTATAATTCTGGAGCAAAACTGTAATAGTTCTGTCATAGCCTAATAAAGTGAAAGCATGGGCAGTCCTGCAGTGCTGGATGATTGTTTTCATCTGTTGCTCCAGCAGGACCAATTATTTTATTTTGGTCCAAGTGTTTATCCTGAACATTTACATCCCACTGCAGCTCATCTGTCCCTAATGTCTGCTGGCAGACGGGCAGTGCCAGCGCATGGCTCCTATACTCCGAAGTGAAAGATTCCCAGTGAGGTCAGCCTGCCTAATGTAATCATCGGTATCCCAACAAGGACCTGCTCCTGCCGCTACTGCTTGTTTACGTCTGAAGGGGCAGCCATGAAGGGCTGCACGACGCATGCATGTTGGTCTCAAACCCCTTCTTCTCATGCATTTGTCAAATACCTCGACCACCGAAGAGATCTGGAAGAAGAGAAAAGCTGAAAACGAACCCACCTCGTTAAGCAGAAAGACGCCGGAATTGGTCAGGGACATCCGCAGTTAACGGGGATCTCGGTCACCTCAGCCCAACTTGGGGGTAGAAAGACACTGTTTGGACAGGAAAAGGCATCAACTACAGGCAGGGCGCCGCGGCTCGCGCAAACATTCTCACAACACAGGAGAGAAAACGGCTCGGCTGCTATTCGGCGCTTCACCTGGATGTGAGGCTCCGGTGGAATCTGCGCTGTGAAATCTCTTGTTTCTGGATTCACGGCATGATCAATGACTGTACACAAAGCCATAGGCACGGACACACGGGTGGATAGATTACAGCTTTCTCAATAAATTATGCAAGACCTGCACTTTTCACACAGCCCCGAGAAATGTCTGTTTTGATTTTGAGTTTGTGATGATCATCTCTGAGTTTGGCATCAGCCCTCTTTAATTTGTGCCGGAACTGGCTCACTGACATATCTATATTTTTATTAACTCTATGGATTCACATTAATACAATTAAGATGATGTGGGCCTTGAAGTCCAATGTGCAGGTTGCTTTGCCACAAATGAAAGACATGTGATGATCTCTTTTCATTACACGTCGATAGGATAAGAATAGTCTGTTGTTAATTCCTTTTGTAACACTTATGAAACATAGTGGTGTGTTTGATTGGGTCGCTGCCCTGCGAAGATGTCCAGGCGACCAGAGCTGAGATGCGGGTCTTCTCGGTTTTCACTGATCCAGCACTTTGGCCCCCTCACATCCTGTAAACGCCTTCAATTTACACAGGGTCAATCGACCGCTCCAGTCAGTTTATATTGCCAATGTCAAAAAGACAGGAGAAAATCACCACACACACACACACACACACACACACACACACACACACACACACACACACACACACACACACACACACAAGGCCCCACAAAGTCGACTTTTTCTGGGACAAGCAAAAATAAAATGTTGGCATGCAAGTAAAATGTAAAGATCACCTTTTAAGATTACATCTCTAATCTAAGTTAAATTACTGAGTTACATTCAAAATAACCTTGATAAATATGTTCCTTTCCATTTTCTTTAAACAAAAAAAAGCTTAACTACTGTACACAAGATTACATTTAGCTGACGCTTTTATCCAAAGCGACTTACATGCTATACAGTAGACAGTAGACACAGCAACGGTGAGCAATTAGGGTTAAGTGTCTTGCTCAAGGAAACATCGAAATGGACTAGCAGAGGCGGGGATCGAGCCACCGATCCTCTGATTGTTAGTCGGACCTGCTAACCATTGAGACACAGTCGCCAAAGATAATAACTTTAATCTCAGTGTATGCCCAGGACGCTGCAAGTTTCTAAAAATCACTAAACATCATGAGTTGTAGCAAATTGTAAATCAAATTTGACTCTACTTGAAAGTTTAAGGCAGCAATTGAACTTAGGTTTTTAAGTTGATCACGCTTGCACCAATATGTCAAATATGTTTTCAGGTAAACATTCCTCCTTCAACAGACGAATGTGAAAACTGCCTTCAAGTGTCAAACTGAACATACATAAAGATAAATAACTGAACAATTAATTTAAAAAACATGTTTGAGTGAAGGGAGCTTTGAACAGAATGTGACTACAGTCAGAGGCCATCCTGCAGAAAGAAGGAATGTAGAAACTCTTGATGGCCAATAGCGCTGACTGCTGGTCACACTGACGAAGTGAAGTTGGGTTTACACCTTAAACCTTAACGTCAATTGTTTTATGATCTCACTTCTGCATAACTCACCGGACTTATGATAACTGTATACATGCTATTTCTTCCACAAGTGTAATACCTATATTTGAAGCTCCTAACACTGATACACACACACAACACACTTCCTCCACCAAAGTTAATTCCCATAAGTGCAATTTTTAAAATAAATTATTATTATATTATTCCTCATTAACTGAACTGAGTGCACTTTACTGTTAATATTTATGTTGGTGTATATGGAAGGCTGTGTAGTATTTTTTTCATACTTGATACTTTTTTCAAAGGAACATATACATCTGTTCTTATTCAATTTCAATTTAGTTTATATTGTATAGCCCAAAATCACAAATACAGATTTGCCTCTGAGGGCTTTACAATCTGTAGACATACGACATCCCTGTCCCAGCTCCTCACATCTGATCAGGAAAAACTCTCCCAAAAAATAGGAAAAACCCTTTCACAGGGGAAAAAGGGAAGAAACCTTCGGGAGAGCAACAGAGGAGGATCCCTCTCCCCGGATGGACAGCAGCAAAATAAGTCATGTGTATAGAATCAACGTAACAGAGTTACAGCACATTCAATGAATATGACATAAATTATTAATGTAATAAGTAGTAGGCATGGACCACGATCCAGATAACCACGACCCATGTCAACAGAAGGAGGGAGAGATGAGGGCCACCAGCAGGGCCGCCATTGCAGGGAGCAGGGCCGGCTCCAGACAGCCACAATCCATGGAGCTTGGGGAGAGGAAGCACAGAGGCTCCCGGGAAGAAGTAGAGTTAGTAATGTGCATTGAAGAGGCATTAATTCATCCAGAATGATAGAGCGGAGGAGACAAGGAGAGAGGAGAGAGAATCTCAGTGTATCCTAAGATATTCAACAGCAATATAAACCATCTTTCTGACGGAATCACAGGATGAGTTACCCTCGTGAATGTGTCTGCTGCTGTGACATTTGGATTTCCCTCCATGGGGATATCATTAGTATCAGGCTATTGTATTGTGGTTGTACTACACATGTAGTTACTGTAATGTGATCTACTCTATTGGCTCTACTTCATATCAATGCATGTTTTGCAGTATAGGGTGTAACAGCTTACTGTAACCGAGAGTCTAATGTTCCCGGTGGGATCTTCCAGGGTGTGTATAGTTGTTTTAAAGGGTGAAAAGTCAACATGTGCGTCTGTGTCAACACCAGTGTTGCGTTACTGGTTTACAGATTAAACATAATCATGTGATGGGCTGTTTACTGGGTGGTTGTACATCCATTAAACGTGATCCTCTTTATTTAACGTCTTTATTGTTTTACTGTTTAAACTGCCTCTTCTAATGATTGAGTAGTTTCAGTCTGACTGCTTTGGGGATCTTTGCAGGTATTATACACCACCTCCACTAGGGGGTGGTGTAACGCTGTCTGGATGTGCAGTTTGACAGCACCGCTTGAGTTTTTAATTGCTTCCTGCCACTTAAAAATTGAAATTTTTCTGATTTCAAGTTTGGTGTTGTCATTTGGCTGACACTGTGAGCGGATGTTAAAGTGAGAGAGAAAAACACTATAGCAAATCACAGTCGCGCAGGAAGAGGCAAACTCGTGCCACCTCTAGGGGGACTCCTGTGTTCACGAATGCAGGCTGTGTGTATCAGTGTTTGAGAGAGAGAGAGAGAGAGAGAGAGAGAGAGAGAGAGGTCGAAGCGGTGGGAATGTACTGTAGCTCTGGCTGAGAGGAGCGAAGGTTGTCCGGTAATCTTCCCTCGCTCCCCCGTGAACCGACCCCTCTCCTCCAGACCGACGGACCCGCATCTGAAGCGCGTGACGGCGGCTGCGTGAGGACTGAACACGGCGCTCCACTGGAGCTCCACTGCGGCGTTATAGATACTCATGTAACGAGGATGTCCAATGGTAAGTAGGCTACGCTGCCTCTCTCCAGCTTTCCCGCGGCTGTGTTGGGCAACTGCTCCGCACAATGTTATTGTATTTGTTGCGGGTCGGCTGGACTGAAACGCAGCAAAGAGGGTTCGGCATTCGGGGGAGAGAAAAAATAAAGACAACAGCTGACTTGTACTACAGTGTTTTGCTGTTACGATCGCGGCGGCGTTCAGGAGCCTGACCTGTTCTGCAGGACTGTACACACTAATCATAGGTCCGTGTGCAGGCACAGGCAATTCATTTACACTTTTTATGTACCACGCGATGCCGCGATTAGGAGGCAGATCTGCTGTTTTTACAGATTGCATGTTGTTTTTTGGCCCACAGCATTCTCACCAATTTCTTCTCGCCCGGTGACCTGTTTTGAGTCTAAACATAATGACGTACACGTTTATATTGAGGGAGACAGGCCCAGCGTGTAGAGACCCCCGTTATCACTGCTCACTATGGTCTTGTGAGCTGGATCGCGGTATCAGGAGACACACTGCCAAGATTGAAGTTGCCCGACGGAATGTTTATACTCCTGATAAGTTGGCAAAGGCGGCGATGTGTGTCGAGTTGTGTTCTTCATGCAGTCCACAGACTCCAGGCTGACTTCGGGCTATCCAATAGTACAGTGTCTCCATGTGTAGTGTGAGCTTTCATTTGAACACGGAGAGCTGTCGACTTCGCCCGAAGGCTACTTGGAGCGTCCTGTTATGTAATGCGCTTCGACCGACTGCCTGCACACACACACACAGTCTGGACATACACGTGTAATTGCTAAACAATATTTATTTTATTTTTTTGACACCAGGCCTGTGTTAGCAGTGGTGATAGGAGGGCTGTTGGTCAGTGTCATGTGGAGAACACAGCAAGATGTTGTTTATCTTTCCTCAAATGTAAGTGAACGCATCACCATCTTGATTCGTAATGCATGCAGGGCGGCTGACTCAAATCGGCCCATATGTTGCACAGATTATGTTCATGTTCAATGGCAGATGCATGCATGTAGCCCACAGATTGTATTACATAAAATCCGCACGATGCAGCCCGAGCGGTCGTACATGCATCAAAGGTGAACTGGGGATTAAGGTTATTGCTGGAGGAAGCCTGGTGAAGGTGAACTGGCCATGTATTTGCAGCATCCCAGACTGGGTCATATGCTAAATGTATGCTCTCAATAGTAATATCATGCTGATTCTAGTGCTAGTGTAGTAGTCAGGGTCGTTTATGACTAGATCATTACCAGAAGGAGTTTAATTAAGTAAATCTATCAGGGAAAAGGTAATCTAAGCATGAACACATTTCTAATCTTTAATAGAAATATGTACTTTAGACACAATGCAGACACGCTCAGGCTAGGCTTCCAATTAGATTTTTTTGTATGTGTTGGTGGTTGATCAACTCATATTACAAGCTGCTGTTGATTGTCAACACAGCCATGTGTGCAGTTCATGTGTGCTCTTCCCACTGTTGTCTGCCTGGCAGAGATTTGCTTATTAAGTTTAGAGGTTAGCAGTGTCCTTGACATGTGCTGCCAGAAGCCAGCTATAGTGAGTCATCAAAGCTAATGGGTGGAAGCATGGGCAATTTAATCTGGACTGGATAGCTCTTGATCTCTGATGGTGCCCACTCAGTAGGCCTTTGTTGTTAAATAGAGCACCTATTCCTCAAGATGTTATGGACCGATTGCAATGATAGAGCATAGCAGATTGTTATCAACCAAGATAAGTCTCCAGCTACAAGCCCCCTGTGTGTACATGTTTAAAAATCCAGCAATCAGTGGAGGGTTTGTTGAAATTGGACTGTGTTTAACTTTTTGGTTTGATGTCAAAAATGACCAGTGGCACCTGCTGCATGAGGCAATAACTGGATTAGATTTCACAATCCAGTGTTTAACAAACAAAACAGCAAATGATTTCCATAGAAATGCTGTCCCAGGTGGGCAGAAGTGATGAGGTATTGCCAAACTTTCTGCCAAATAATTACACATAAATCCATGAAACATAAATAAGTAACCGCATCAACATATGAGTTTTTCTGGATGTTTACGTAGCCATAATGTCCTTGACCCTCAGGGGATGTTTCCTCAGGTTGTGCTAGCTCAACACCATTATGTGTTTTGTTTGGGTTTTCCCAGGAAAGCAGGTGGTCTATAGAGGCACTTGATGGTGTATAGTGCTGACACACTGGCGGTTTCTACAAAGAAGGACGGCTCAAACACAGACACACCTCTGATGCCTCGGGTCAGTCTGAGCTCATGGTGTGTGCTCGCTGGGATAAACTAGGGGCCCGGCCAAAGAGCGCAGTGTTTCTACACACAATAAAGCCCACACAGGTGAGAGGCTTATCATTTCTCTACACTATTATCTTTTAAACTGACGTTCAAATTTAATGCCCACAAATCTGGCCTTGCTTTTCTATGTTTTTCTATTTGTATGTTCTCTTAATGTCCCCATGTTTTGTTTAGGATGTCGTGGGCCAGAGGCCTCTTCGTAGGCACAGTGGATGAGCGAAAGACAGCATGGGGAGAGCGCAATGGCAGAAAGAGAAAGGACAGCTCGTCATTGTGCAACCCACACTACATGAGCTGCCTGAGGGACCCTGAGGACCTGGACCTCCCTAATGCGTCCCCCCAGCATTACCGTTGCGGAGCAGGCACTAGTGGGGGCAACTTTGGCTTGCGCTGTGGTTGGCAGGAGGACCACTATGGGAAGAGGATTGGTGGTGGGGCCCTGGGTCCAAAGGCTGTGGACCTGGGCTTTGAAGATGTGGAGCTGAAGGGTAGGAAGGAGGAGGAATTAGGGGAACTAGCAGAGGGCGGCTGCAGTGCGCTGACTGCAGCAGACTGCTGGATGCGGGTTATGTGGGTTTTCCAGTCAAAGAAATTTCAGTCCGCCAAGCTGGAGCGTCTGTACCAGCGCTACTTCTTCAGGCTCAACCAGAGCTCCCTGACCATGCTGATGGGGGTGCTGGTGCTGGTGTGTGCGGTCATGCTGGCCTTCCACTGCATCCACACGATCCCCGACGTGGCCTACGTCTCAGTACTGTCTGTGGCCATGGCTCTCTTCCTGGCCATGATGGTGGTGTGCAACCGCAACGGCTTCCACCAGGACTACATGTGGATCGTGAGCTACTTGGTGATCGGGGTGCTGATTGTAGTGCAGGTTTTTGGGGTGCTGATGGTTTACCCCCCTAGTGCCTCAGAAGGCATCTGGTGGACGGTCTTTTTCATCTACATTATCTACACACTGCTGCCGGTCCGAATGAGAGCTGCTGTGGTTAGTGGGGCTGTGCTGTCCACCATACACCTAGTGACCGCCTGGCAGCTCAACCAAGAGTACAAGTTCATTTTCAAACAGGTAAGTGACAGCAGGAATAACACACAACAATAGATCAGGTCTGAACAAATTATGGAGATTGTGTTAGGTGTGTGCGATATGGATATTATGCTATTACAACACATTTGATCTTATCTTGTGATGTCAACATCACTGATTTGAGCTGACATGATTAATCTGGAACTATTTCTGCAACCAATTTATCATTTGAGTAACATTTCAAGGTTTTTCAGGTATGCAAGTTAATTTGTAAAGTATTGTTTGGTTCCATATAATTGTAAACTAAGTCCCTTGTCTTTGGGTCTTGGACTGTCAGGGGGAAAAAAAGAAAGATATCACTTTGGCCTCTTAGAAATTGTGGTGTGATTTTTCATAAATTTCTTACATTTCATAAACAAAATGACAAATCAATCAATGAAGAAATTGTCACAGTCCTGACAGTGATATTTAAAATGTCATGGAAATTCAGTTTACAAAGTTAAAAAAGTTCAAATTCACCAGTAGTCAAATAACTAAGCCAAATGTTTAACACTTCAAACGACAGGTATACATTTACAAGTCTGTCTCAGTAAAATACTCCCAACTAGTGTTCCTTAAAGCAATGTCAGTGTAAGTGTTGTGAGACAAAATCATCAGTCTTAGTTTTGTGAAAAGATGCACTCCAGAATTCAGCCAAAGTTAAGGCTTGAGCAATCTGAGTTATTCAAATCAAGTGGGAATCTTCCAAAGTTAGGGTCCTTAGAGTACAGAATTCCCATCCCAATTTCACACTAAAAAGACGTTGGAAGATATAGACTTGATTTGTTCAACTGCTGAAGCCTCTTATCAGTTTTGGCTGAACACAATGCATTTCTTAAGACTGGATTTTGTTTCCCATCACAATGAAGCCACTCAAAGTTTCTTCATGGCTAGCATGTACAGAAAGAACAACAACAGCAGCCAAAAACAGCATTTTCTGTGAATATTTTTTTAAGACAGACTTGAGCAAATGTGAATCAATCCATCAATAGTTGTAAAAGACGTGTTTAGAAAATGTCCTTCTTGATGTGTCCTTTTGTCCCGTAGTTGCTGCTTAACATACAGCAGTCTCTGAAAATGAAAGAGGACATTTATATTCATGAGAAAACAAGACGCATGTCTAAGACTCGTGCTGCAAGTGAGGGCCCACTATTATCACCATACAATTGAGCACAATGTTGTTACTGTATTCACATGTGAAAACGCCCTACTTTCTCTTCCCATCAATATAGGACAACATTGTACAGACTCCTAAACCACTTTTCCGTGTCAAAGGTGCTGTGCTAAAAGTAGATGCTGTAGATCTCAGCCGTTTTTCAAATGAGATTTTTAATGAGCCTATGTTTTGTGCTGTAGGGCAGCTATTGGCAACTCTGTTGGGGTTTGTGGAAGGTCATCTGGGTTGAATGAGCCTGTTTAGCTGCATTGTGAAGGAATATCATGATAATGTAGCATGGTGCCATTCAGGCCGCAATTCCCAAAAACAAGGAGGCTATTGTAGTAAAATGAAACAGGGTGGGGTGGGATACTCGGATTGTGCAATGAATTTGATGGAAAACATGATGATTACTTCTTCGTAGTGGAGGCTGTGGAAAAAATACATAAATACCAAAGTCGACATTTATAAATCAGTTCCAAACGCATTGGAATTATTTCTTCATTAGTTTGGACGGTTTATTATTTGTGTATGTGCTGTCAAATCCTGCTAGATTTTCTTGTAATGTTCAGTGTGTTTGTGATAATTAGATTTACTCTGTGTCAGATTGTACAGTTAGATTTGACTTCAGGGTTCAAAAACTACTCATGAATCTGCTCAACCGCCAAAACAGAAGTAATAAATCATCTTTTGTAGGACTGCAGCTAACTATTCTTTCTGTTAACAATTAATGTGTCAACTTCATTTATGATTACTTGAGCATTCCATAATCTTTTTAGAAAAGAGTAAAAAAATTATCCAATTGTTTTGAGCAACACAGTTAAATTGAAATCTAACAAAGGTGAAAAGAGTCCCTGTATGTATTTATGTATGCATGTGTGCTCTGTATAAATATATGTGTGTTTGTTTATGTGCGTTTTTACGGTTTATAGCTGTTCATCCGATACACTTCACACATGCCAGATTTATTGCTCCGGACCTAAAGAAGTGCAGTATTGAGTGCGAGCTCTTCTTATCTACAGGACATATTTATTAGTAGTGTGTTATGCACACACTGTGAAGTGTATTGAGAGGGTACCCGTATTAACAGGGGACAGCCTGCTCTTCGTCAATGTTTCTGAGAGCTTTTGACGCTTATACACTGGCATTGCTAGAGAATGCTACTATGTCATGGCAGGTTTATTGCTCAGGACCCTTGGAAGCGCAGAGTCAAGTGTGAAGTTGTTTGAATGAGTGGTTCTCGAGAAAAGCTGCTAGCAGCAATAACGGAGGTCAAGCAATTGGCCGGTTCTGAGCCGGCACCGCACTACTGATATAGAACAGAGAAAAGGAGTAAAGCTTCATATTTTAGAGATTAGGACATTTTCCATTGGCAGGGGACTTCAACAATTTGTTTATTTGTTATTGATTCTTTTTCTGTTCATCTAGTATGATTAATCAATTAATAATTCCAGCATCAAAACAGTGATCTTTCTTTTTTACCAATACTGTTGATACAATACATTGATTCAATATGCCATTTACATTTTAATATTTTGACATACATCAGGAGAAAAAGCATCGGTGTAAATTATAAAATTAATGGCTGTGTTCCATTTAGCTGCTCAGTGTCAGGGTCCTGGTGTTGTGCATGCTGGCACTGTCACACTGTGCGGAGACATCGTTAATGTTTTTATTTTATGTTAAACCTCTGATTGCCCAGTGTGACAACTATGACTATGAAGAAGGAGATTAAGCCTTTTTTAACCTTATTCATTGTTATCCCACATTTCTCCTGCCATTTAATTGGTGCCATAGGTCAACCTGCCCGCAAGAGCTGTGTAGTTTAGTATAAGAATTTGTGCAGTTTTCAGTGGGGAATTGGTCCCATAATGGCCTACATGCTGTTTGAGAGGCCTTTTCACCCTTACAATAATTCAAGAATCATGTGACAAACATAAATACATTGTGTTTTTCTCAGTGGACATGTTTGAAGACAAAGCCTCAAACTAACTCCACTCAGTTGAACTATGTAACACCAGAGAGACATGTGATTGGTTTTCTCTACCAACCATCGCTATTAAGCAACCAGATGAATGTGGAGCCACTCTGAATAAGGCAATATTGACATAACTCTACTGGTCCAGTGAGCTTTTGTGTTAAGTACCCATGTCCCAGACTAGACAGGGTGACTACAGGCACATTGGTCTGTTGCCTATGTACTCCAGCTCTGGTTGGTTGCATTGGTCTTCTGATGATGGACTGCTGCCCTGCCCGTGGGCTTGGAACCCCAACACAGTGCATTGCAGCTCTCTAAACAATCAATAATGGGACATGAGTTGCTATCTCTCTCTCTTGGGTTCATGTGGTTTTAATAGAGATTGAGGAAAAGACGTCAGATTCGCTTGGGGTTGTTTTAATGTTGTTAGCAGCCATATCATGTATATATAAATCTTGTTAAATGAAGGAGGATTATTCATTTCAGGCCGATTTCTTTGTGTTCCCTCTTAAGATCAGAGCAGCTCTCAGTCTCAACAGGTATCTCGCTTCAAGCTTCTTGCAGTTTTATGAATACAGAAAGACTTCATTCAATCTGTCACACCCTCTGTATCAAACACGTCAGCTCACACAAACTCTGTGGCTCCTGTCGTCACATGGCCCGAGTCTCTGATCTGGGAAAGTTGGTTTCTTCTTCTGGGACCTCATCACCCTCCAGCCGATTCTGTGTCCCAGACTTGTTTTTCCCTTATTTGTATTTTCCCTGCGGAGATGTTCATGCAGGATCAGCGCTGAGAAGATGTGAGACCGATGATGGCAAGGACAAAAGGGGTCTTTGTGAGGGACCTCCTCGATGAAGCAGGGGAGGCATGGGGGGGGGAGGCTGTGGAGGTTACAGTGGTGACAAGGAGACGGCCACGGATGGAGAGTGTGAAATAATGCTGGGCTGACGCACCCGGCTGTAAAAAAGCTCTTTCCACTTTTCTCTCTCTTTTTTCTCTGAGTCATAATTCCATTCTCACAAAATCCCTGTCAGATGGAGTAGCCTTTTATTTCTCAACGGGCTCAGATTGAGCTCACTTTACTCATGTGGATTGTTTCCGTAGATCTCTATGTTTCTCCGCTGTGCTCTGAAGGCCCTCTTCTGACAACTTTAGAGAGATGAACGTATAACTGCTCTCAGGAAGAAGCAAGTTACATCGCCGCTGTTCACTTGAAGTGCCTCCTCTATCCTGCAGGAAGGGGGGTCAGAGGGACCTCATTCCATTTTACAGTCGAATGAAAGACTCAGACAGGATTATGGGGCTGCACTCGAGTCCTGACCCGCATGTCCTCAGCGGTCACCCTGAATACACACCTTTGGTGGAAAGATATTAAACTTTCATCACTTGGAACGTTAAGAATATTTCATTTCATCCAATTTTTCCGAATTGGCACTTTTCTTTTGGTCTTTACTCTGAGCTGCTCAGACTTTGATCTAAGTGGTCTTGACTAAATCCCTAGAAGTAAATATTAGACTGAGGTGGAATGCATTTTTTGCTTGTTTCAGACAAGCTTAATTTCAAAGCAGGCCATTTATTTTACCACTTGTTGGCTTGCCTTTGGCAGCTCTCCTTGAAACATGCAATTCTTTAAAATATATCTTCTAGAAGTTTTAATCTTTGCGAAATCAATATTAGCATAGAACTTAGAAATGCTGTATACATGATTGTTCTTACCGTATGACAATATAATTCGAGGCTAATAATGTATTTATTACAGACGTTGAAACAGCAAACGTATACTTAGCTCCTGTATAATATAGTGGTTTAGGAGTTCAATATACACAATGTCTATTAGTCAAAACATGTCTTTTTGTAATGACATAAGAACTATTATGTCTACTATACTGTAATTATTTTGTGAATGGAGTAAATGTACACTGTACATGAGCTACATGTTATGTAATTTATATAATTTACTTTTGAACAACCTCATCTGTCTTAATTTCTTTTTAAATAATTACTTTTTCTTTTGTCAAATAGCTGTAAAGTGGAATACATGTCCACAGAAGGGTCAATTCATTAGTTCCCCATCTTCTCTTCTGCTTCCCAGGACTTTTGCATTCCTCGTCCCTGTATCTGTTTTAAAGTGTCTGCTGCTGACTTCTCTGACAGCTCACGTTGTGGAAGCTGCTTACTTTCTATGTTTTGGCAGTTGGTTGACAACCTGCAGCCATTTGATTGGAAAAAGCGTCCAAATTCCTATTATTCTATTGGTGACGCCATTGTCTGTGGTCATGTTTGTTTTTTTAACATTTCTGTTTGTTAGCAACACTCAACGTTGTCACATTGAATCTTCAGCATATGAAGGCACCGCACAGAGCCAGCAGTGTGTGTTGCAGTAGCTTGATGAGGTTTTGTTTGTAGCCTTTAGTGGAGGCATGCAAAATTCTTAATATACATCCCTCAGATTATTGCATGTCCTTTCACCTAAATTATGGTCTCATCTTGTGGCGCCAAGCCAGGCTGTGGCTGAAGTCAGACACATATGAGGCAAGCCAGCACACACACACTCATGTTCCAAAACTTTCGAGTGCTTCCCTGTGAGACCACATACCCCTCATGATTTTCTTTTGTCATTCTCTCTTGTGGGAAACAACGTTTTGCTTTGATATATGTATTTCCAGAAGTTAAGTAATAACAGCTGTTCATCCATACGCCTATATGCCGTTGAGGGGATTATGTGACTTACTTTGCCATTTTTTCATTCTAACAATTTATAACCAACCTTCGTGCAAGATGTCATAGATAGATTATCAAGGAACTAAACTGAAGTTGTTCATTAGTGCGCAGCATGATATATTTGGATAGCCAGCACCCTAAATGTAGTCTTCTGAAGTGTGAGCTATCGACAGACAGGTCAAGAACAGACTGAAGTCTTTGAGGTACATTAAGTCTGTACTTTTGTATGTGTGTGCTGATCTGGCACTAGAGGAAAAACCTGTTCCTCTCGCAGATTGTTAAGGGGTCAACGAATGTGGGACTAATGGAAACATACTGATCCCTCTGCTTAACATTGGTGAAAAAGATACCAATCAATGAAATGTCACAGGCATGACCGAGGCATGCATAATGCATTTAGGCCAGAACAATGGTGTTACCTAGGAAAACCCTTAAAGCAAACACACAGGCTACCTTAACCCTTTATGCAAATGAAAGTACATTACATAGTTCTTACGTGTACTGTAGGACCTTCTGCTCGCTAAGTGGTATTGAAACCAAAACAAAATGTGACTTGTTATATTCAAGTATTATCACACAGGATGTACAATATATATTATTTTTTATGAACTGTATTAGAGTTCAGAGTAGCTTACATTCTGGAGTGTGTATAATTATTTTATAACTGAGTTTTGGCCGAGTTTCTTGACTCAATCAATAATAAAGAACTAAATACAGCCTAACATTGGCTGTATCCAATTAAATACGATTTGAAAAGGTTTTCTGATTTAGATCAGGATATATTGTATGTGATCAAACAATAAGTGACACATTCATTACGTGACGCTCATCAACACGGGATTCTATGAACCGATTTTGGTCAGCACCCAATAAGTATTGAAGTTTGATACCCAGGCCTATTTATATTTAGCAAATCCGGTGTCCAGTGTACACATATTATGCACACAGACAGGCCAGGGGAAGTGGAGTGTGTGATCTGTGTCTGTCTGCGTGAGCTGCATGGATCAGACGAGCTCACTTGGCTGCTGTGAGATGGTGAGAACTCATCATCAGGTGCTTTGGGTGCCAAACAATGCACCGGCTCAAATAATAGATCCCCGCTGTACTCCCAGCCCCACCCCCTGTCAGAGAGAGGGAGGGAGAGAGAGCGAGAGAGCTTGTGACTCATCCAGTTATTGTATTTCCACCAAAGGCAATGATACAAACCCGGATAACTTCCACTACCATGTTTGGGAATAATTAAGATTAATGATAAGCAAAATATTGCTCCTAAAATACACGCAATGATAAAGCAAATAATAGCCGGGCTAATAATAGCAGTGTAAGTCTGGGATGAGGAAGTGCAGGCTTCTAATAACAGCTCGTGGTTTACTAACAATTTGGCTCTCTGCAAAAGTAAATACAGGGATTTAAGGCTGTACTGCCATGGCGGACGGCCAAGAGATATATATTAGGAATCCATTAGCGGTGTTAAATGTTCATCTGTGTGGCATGCAAGCCCCGAGGCTTTTAAGGGCAGTTTTCCTCTGGATCTGTTGAGCCCAGTGCGCCCTATCCCAGTGCTGCTGACAGGAAGGTGAATGGCTCTCTGTCAAAGGTCACACTTGCCAACTGTCTTGTTATTTCACTCTCAGTTACAGTCACGCCGTTAAAACAGCCTCAACATACAGTATGTTGGGCTGGTGTGAGCATGCATTATTGGAGGGAACCTGTAATTAACAAACATGTTTACTATCGGTGAACCTTCCTGCTATGAAATGCACACCACGGTGATACCATGTCTGTATTGTCAAAGACATATTAGACCCTCTTCAACCCGCTCAGCCTCTTTGACGTTCACCTGACCAGCGTTTTAGACTTTGTTAAAAGCACCGAGCCTCGGTGTCTCACAGCATGTCACATTTTCAGTGAATGATGTCAGATACAATAACAAGACCCTGGTCTCATGATGTAACTCCACACACTCAGGGTTAATCTAAAGGAAGTTATACTCTGTCTCTGAAACCTCAGAAAGCTTATTGTCTCCGTGTCGTAATGTATCATGCTCCCTCCTCAAACGTAAAAAATAAAAGCCCTTTCCATTTAAGGTGCCGGAAAGACGGTACTGATTTCTTTATTTGGAATAAAGTATCACAAGCACCGTCAAGAAGAGCCATAGCAATGCAAGACTCTTCATTTTCTTTCAGCATTCAATATGCAATCACGTTTCCCAGTTGTTTTGGTACGTATAGCCATTAAGAGCTGAGCGGAGATGATCAGGACATCATACATGAAAAGCCAGAACAATGAGACATATACAGCAGTTCAGCTTGTAGTTTTCAAACCATGCGTTAAAACTCAATACCCGTGCTTTTATTTCTATGAAATGCTGCTTCACACACATGTCACATGTGACTTTTCCTGAAGATGGCCCAGCAGGCGGATGTGTTACATGCATGAGTTTTGCATCAGCTCATCCTCGACTGAGCAGCTCACAGAAGCCAAAACATGAGTGCATTTGACTGCTGTTGCATTTCTGCTGTTTAAACTATAACCTGCTGTTCTTGTACCAGTATTGATCTGTATGCTTTAAAGTGAAAGTCAATATTGTGTATGGTTGAAGAGTTAGAACAGTGGTTAACACAGTGCCGTGAATGTTAGCAGATGCTTATATAACCGGACATTGAAACTAAACTCTCTGCTTTTATTGGAGCTCTGGCATCTGGCCCACACACACTTTCTCATTTAATGTAGCTTAATGCTCCCGCTCTTAATTATGTTCCTCAGTATTTAAAGACAGTCTGGCTAAAATAAAATAGTCACCATGTAGTCACCAGCAGACATTTTCCCTTTTTGGACTTACTTCCTGTTACGTCAGTCTCTATCGAAGCCAAATGGTGGCCTGGGGTTTGTGTTGTTCATTGTGCTTTAAAGGAGATGGAGGCAATAACAGCTGAAATGGGGATTCCTGCATGTTAAGCTCACAGTCACACATTTCAAGGTCTGGACTCCCTCACACAGTTCAAATCAGCGGGAGCAGCCACTAGAGGAGTGAATGGGGCTGGTTGATTTGTTAGGCTAATTAACCAAATCTTGCGTTCACGTAGCCGCCGTGCTGTAATTGCAGCTGTGCCTGGAAGGGTGTGAGTGGGCAGGAAGTGAGGGGTTAGTGAGGACACAGCTGGGAGGAGCTGGGAGGAGAGTCTCATGCCTACTCCTCCCCCTCCATCCCTCTTTCCCTCCCTAGACTCCCTCCCTCTGTCTGTCCAGCCAAACTGACCCGGACCACTGAGCTGCCCAGACCACTGACAGACAGAGAGAGACGGGCGTACTCATCAGCAGTCTGAATCTAAAACTCAACAAAACAACGGTTTGTTCAATACTAATACGTGTTGATTAATTCAGTTTACCTGTTCTAATGAGGAAACATGGACACAGTGGACACCTGCTGGTGCTGTTACTAATGCTCCTAGTCTTACTACTATTGCTACCACTACTTTAATAATTTACTATAGTAATACGATAATCTGTTTCTATATGAAATCTATCCATACATATATACGTATATAAATATATATATATATATATACACATACACACATACACACATACACATATACGTTGGGCGACTGTGGCTCAGTGGTAGAGCGGGGTTGTCCTTCAATCAGAGGGATTGGAAGTTTGAACCTAGTCCATGTCGATGTGTCCTTGGGAAAGACACTTAACCCCAAATAGCTGCCTACGGTGTGTGACTGTCAGTTAGTCCTGATGGGCAGCTGGCACCTTAAAGCCTCTACCATCAGTGTATGAATGGGTGTGAATGAGTGAATGATGACGAGTAGTGTTAAAATGCTTTGGGTGGTCGGAAGACTAGAAAAGTACTATACCAATACAACCATAAATATGTAAATGGTTGACAGTCTATCAGTAAATTAATTGATAATGTATGTGTATCTTTTCTGACTCTATGACTCACTGTATAATATTTGTCATTTGAAAAAAAAATCTTGTTGATGAACAAAAACAAACGCTTTTAAGAATTCCCTTGTGATTAACAGTTTATACTGTTTTACACAAATTTTTGCATTTTACAAAAAAAACATTTCATTAATTAGTGAACATTGTTTTTAGAGAACAGTGAGAACCGAGTGAACATTAGTTGAAGCTGCAGCAGTATGACACACAAAGCACATGTAAGCAACTTGAGGTTGCAAACTCCTTTCATGTAAAATAATTTAGTGGCTGTCCCTCTAATTCACCAGACCAGACCAGAAATGTTGGGAAAAACAGGGAAGACCTAAACCCAGGGTGGTATAATTCAGCCAAGTGAAGTAAGCCACAAGAAAGCATTAGACGGCTAAATGTGAGTTCATATGACCCTGCTGCTTTGTTTTAGGGAGCCGCCCTCTTCTAAGCTCCTCAATGACAGTGTAACTGCAACAACAAAGAACATTTTATTTTTGTGAACTGTTTTTCCAAAAGCCCCTTTTTTTAGCTGTCATTCTTTTTCTCAGTAAGTCCTTTGTACTGTTACATATTTATGAATGGCTGTCTTCAGGCTCTACAGGTTCAGATACAGTGTCAGAAGAAAAGTGGCCAGCCAGATGCTTATTGTCCTCACTGGAACTCAAGCTAGTCGAGATCTAATGGAAGGTTGGGATATTGACCGAGAATGATAAATGAGCGTTCTAATCTTTTGATTAAAGGAAAAATGTGTTGGTCAAATTTGAAAAGTGCAGTGGATTTGAGCTGTTGGTTGCAATTTGTATAAATCAGTAATTCCAGGATCCCTGGGAGATATTTTTCCTCATGGTTGGGCAACGTTTATGTGAAAGTATTAATTCGGGGATCTGTTTTTCTGACAGATGTGCGGCCTGGGTCCAGCTCTTATTTGGCTTTGCAAACACTGAATATGCTTCAGCGTTTCAGAAAGATTACTCTGTGGCCCCACTGGTCGCCTGAGACCAATTTTGGTTTGGCCCGAGCCATGACAAAAAACAAAACTCTGATTCCAGATGGCAGGGACCCAAGATGGCAAAGACAAGCACCCCCACTCCTCTGCAACATGTATCTTTATAAGGACTGGCTTCTTTCTTATGTCAGTAATTACTGTAACCTTTCATTAGATCTGGACTAGAGCAACAGTTTCATAGTATTGTCTATTTTTAGCTCTCTGGTACCACATGTTATCTTTTCAGGCTATGATCAGCCGTGTGTGACGTTCATCTTAGGACATTTTAAAAGCACCAGATGTCTATCAAAGGCCATGTGGTGGAGAGTAGCCCCCATGTCAACAGCAGTCCGGATCCCAAGAGCCAGTGTGTTGACTTATGGGATGTAGCACTCATGTCACATGTCACAGCTTTAGTGGAGCTCAGGGTTGGTGGGATGTCACAACTTATCTTTCAATGCAGGCCAAATACGCCTGGATGAATCCAAACATTGATTACGTGAACAAAGCTTGTTCAGGAAATTACATATTTGTTTTATCTGTGGTTATGAGTTCAATCGTAGCTGAACTTTCTTACGAGTAAAAGCAACACTAGTACACTTGCCACAATGCGGCAGGTGGACAATTCACGGAACATCCCTAGTTGATGAAGACAACACATCAGTTGTGGCAAAAGTTTTGCCTCTGAATAAACGGACCTCTGTGTGAAAACTTGATTTGTGCAAATGCACATTCCTGCGTGCCTGTGCTTGAGGGAATAGTCCAGTGGGATATTATTAAAGACAGAATGGATTTTCTGTGTGTTTGCCAAGCCTAGATCCTTTCCATCCCTTTCCTTCATTCGTTCTTTAACATATTATCCATCTGCCTTACTTCATAAAGCACCTTGCCGGGCGCCGCACCTTATAAGCCAATGTTTGGACTCCTTTTAACTTCGCCGCCAAGAGGTTCCTACTTAAATAAATGTCGAGCAAGCCTTGTCTTTGAGAGCCAAAAGTCTGGAGGAAGAAGGTCAGGAGACATCAGTGGAAGAAACTCTTAAGTCCAGCTTAGTGGTTATAAAGAGAGTAGCAGTGTGCTAATGAAGAGAAGCTTCTACTTCTGTCTTCACACCGCATTACTGTTTGGAGAGGGAAGTGTCAGAGCTGCCGTGGGTCTGTGTCACATTTGCAGGCCTGGGTGATATAAGTGCGGCAACAGACACAACAAGCTTCAGGATCAAAGAGCTGCCAGTCCAAAAGGACCCCCCTCCACACACACACACACACACACACACACACACACACACACACACACACACACACACACACACACACACACACATATTTATTCAAAAGCCTCTGTGAATGCCTTCTGCCTATGACTAAGCATAACTTCGCACTAACAAAAGCACTGTTCATCCTATTTCCACACACTTTAGTTTCATTTATTGGAAGCGAGCAGGCTGTTGTATTGAGCTATCATTCAAGATGAGTCAGTCAATTGTTGTTCAGCTCTAATAATGCTCACCCCGAACGCACCATACCTTCTGATGTTTTGGAGCTTTTGCAAGGTTTCAATAGATGCCGGTCATGCATAGGCATCGCAATTGTAAATAAATGTGTATTCATGCTATCACTGCACTCTAGTGTGTTTTCTGTTCAACAAAAACACACAAACTCCTGAATGTGGGAACTCCAAAGCTGCACACGGTATGTTTGTTGCCAAACTAGCAAAATCAACTTGACAGGAATGTCTTTACTTGGATTGAAATGTGAGCGCGCTCACACGGGAAGCTGAATTGGCTGAATGTAAATTGAGTGCATCGCTAAGACGTGTGGTCCTGGGAACTGCAGGTGGCCCCGTATCTCAGACAGGCCACTTAACTGAGTTATCTGGCTCGCTCTGTTCGGAGCCATCTGTTTGGGATTAATACGATCAGGTTATACCAGAGCCCTTCAAGACTGGAGTGTCAGGTCGCCATTGGTGGTCCCTCACATTACGATGCAGGGCTGATCAGGAAGATCTGGCCCGTCAGTGATTAATGAACACAACAGGCTAATCGCTCTTTGAGTGACGGAGCGGCTCAAATTCAATGTTGCACTTAAAGAACAATTGCCACGGAGAGATCAAGAGTGGATCCACACGCCTGATGATGATGATGACGAGGTGTCTCACACCTCCTGACGCCTTTGATCTGAATCTTTAAAAGTTGACTGACAGTTGGCATCAACCATTCTCTGTCATCCTGCATCAAGGAGATCAGCTTCTTGGTCTTTTCTAAAAACCTGTTTGAAGGAATCTGGATGCATCTATAACCCTCAGCGATAAAAAAGGAGGATACATTTTGGATGCTCTGTTGTTAGTTCTTGAATAATGTGGTTGCTCTCTGCCTGCATCAGCTACATCGGGGATTGGTATTTATGTAATACATCAAAAGCATGTTTGCTTTTGCACCTGCAAACCCTCTCAGTGTGTTTATTTTTGCTTACTGCTGTGCTTCTAATCTAGTTTGACCATTTGTTTTCGGACGGAATAGGAGGCTACCAACGACTCTCTCTTCAAATAAACAGTGGAATTTGCCTCGCCGCTGTCCTGTTGAAACGGTGTTGTGTTTCAGGAGCCGGTTGTTAGATTGTCTGTCTTGTTGTGACAACAAAGAGCGAGTTCTTGTGTATTCAGTGTAAACCTAATCTTACTACCACAGCGCGAAGCCTGTCGTCACTCTACACGTTTGTTTTAGTCTATCTGCGTCTTAGTCAATGTATAGAAGCTAAGCTAGCCGTTCTTTTCTTTCTGAAAAGGCCAGCAGAGACACATTCATGAAAATATGCAGTGTATGTATGTATACTGATAATCATCATCATATCTGCCATTCTCCATCTCTTTCTTATAAACACGCACACAAACACACTCTGGTTTGGCAACATACCAGCCATGGCTCAGAAGTCCTGGTACTGGTGATGACATTTTTAATATCCTCCAGTTTAGTCATGATGTTGTTATTAAGACTGATTCAAATTATGCCTTTATGTGTGTGCTTTGCCTGCATGTCTTTTTCTCATTATTGGAGAAAGCACTCTGTGCTCTGGTCATGGGTCAAGTGACTTTCCCAGGCTTGAGTGTGTTTTTGAACATGGAGAGGATGTGTATGTGTGTGTGAGTGTGTGTGAGTGTGTGTGCACACTCGCGTGCACATGTGTACGTGCTGATGTTCAGTCTAGGCTGTGGACTAATGAGAAGAGAAATCATTAACAGAGACAGAGACACAGGAACGTTCTTAAGGTTAATGACCCCACAAAGCTGACCGTTTAGTATATCTAAACTCCATTTACTTAAGCCACAGAGGATGCTGTTGTGCAGTTTTTCCTTCGACCCTCATTGTTCAAGAGATTTTGCTGCACTGGGCACACACAGGAAAGTTATTATCTGTTGGTTCTGTTTCTCACGATTATCTTTCTAAAGCTTTCTAAAGTACATTCAAATACGAAACCGTCTCTTCCACGCGGCTTTACGTTACTTTAAATTGCTCCATTTTTTTTTCAGCCTCAAAACACATATTTAGACATGCAGAAAAAAATCTGCCTTTTCCATTTTTGAATGGATTACATATACACATAATTAAAGACAATATCCACTTTCTGCTCAAGTAGAACCAAAGCTGGAGTGACACATGTCGCGTGTCCAGAGGCATGCATCACATCAAACCCTCTGGGCTTCCTATCTGCCGTTCAGAGCTCGACGTGAACAGAATGTCCTCTTGCAGAGAAACTGTGAGGCCACCCACATGATATCTAACCAGATCATCTAATGGCCCCTCAGACGTTTGAGGAATTTGTCTCCTAGCAGTAAAGTCTATGACACAGAGTGTTATCAATTTTAATTTATTGACCTCTCCCAGGTCAGGCAGAGTTCACTGTATTCTTGTCATGTGTGCACGCATTTCACCTTCCCTGTCATGTTTTGTGTGTGTTATCAGATCAGTGCCAATGTGCTGATCTTCCTGTGCACTAACATGATCGGGATCTGTACCCACTACCCTGCTGAGGTCTCTCAAAGACAAGCCTTCCAGGAGACGAGAGGTTATATCCAGGCGAGACTGCACCTGCAGAGGGAAAACCAGCAGCAGGTACACATATGTACACACACACACACACACACACACACACACACACACACACGCACAGATGCATGTCTAAGCAAATAAGTGAGGGAGGCAGTCTTACCCGTGTCCTGCAGGAAAACTAAACACATGCACGAATGAAAAAGAGCAACAAATGGGTGTCTCCATTTTCCAGTCTAATTTTTTAGACTGGAAACAATAACAATATGCTCAAAAGTATAACACGTATCTACACTCCTCGCTGTTTAACTAACACGTTCCCACGCAGATGCCAACGAGGCAGGGTGACTCATTGAGCACTCTTAGCAGTAGAAACTGATGAAAATGAATGGGCTCTCTCTCTGTCATTCTCTCTTTAATTTCTCTGTCTATTCTCTCTCTCTTTCTCTCTCTCTCTCTCTCTCTCTCTCTCTCAGGAGCGCCTACTGCTGTCAGTACTGCCAAGGCACGTTGCCATGGAGATGAAGGCTGATATCAATGCCAAGAAGGAAGATATGATGTTCCACAAGATCTACATCCAGAAACACGACAATGTTAGGTAAATACAGATACATACACATCCAAGCTTCCACACACACACACACACACACTCAAGATGTCGGAGAGCTCGTCTACTTTGCTGTCACTGCTAGCACCAGTGGCTTTGACCTCACTCTGCTGACTGATGTGTCAGTTACAGAGTCACTCCAACAGCTATTTCCCTGACAGCATGTATTATGCATGTTGTTGTTTATCGACACTGACAGCACCGGCCGAGTAACGACATTGAGTTAGGCACACTGCTGTGCTTTCTGTAGCAAATGATAGGAGGCAGACCTCAAGTTTGCTGGCCCCCTGTCAGAGCCCTCGCCACTGGATTTCCCCTCCCGAGTTGGAATAACTCAATACTAAACAGGTGATTGAAACTCTCCATCTATTAGCCCAGCGTTGAGCCCAGCTGCTGCTGTTCATGTTGTGGTGGGGATGGCAGCGTAGGGGACAATGAAAGGAGGCTGCAGCAGCCATCTCCTGTTAGAGGTTACCCAAATAGGAGCAGGTGATGCACGTAATGGAATATTCTGTTGCAACACCGCTGCTCTAATAAGCTGTAAATGTACAGGAGCAATCCATTATTGAAGTTTAAAAGCTACTGTCTTTGTACCAAAGTAATGCACAGGTAATTTTGTAAAAGCTTCAACACCAGACAACAACATCAATGTTTTCCGATCCTGTTCTTTACATCACTAATGCGTTCCTATAATTGGTATATATTATGGTTGGTCCATATACCCTCCAAATGCTTAGCTATGTATTATCTCAAAGTTAAAGTTTATGTTTCTATTTGCCCAGTTTCTGTCTCACCTAGTACAATAGAGGTGAATCGATTACTTGTTAATGGTGCTTACATAATTGAAAAATCCCAACATAGGCAATACAATGTGACATCTCTGTCCAGAAACAATTCACTGTGTATAAGCCACTGATCACGCGTTCAGTATTCTTTGGGACTATTTTTACAGTAGAAAGTGGAGACAGTTTTGATCTCTAAAAACTTGGATCGATAAAAAAAAAGAATGGCATGCCAATAACAACAGCCACTGCAGATAACACTCCAGTATATCACTAAGTGAGAAAATATGTTTGTGTGTTGTGTAATTTGTGCTAAACGACCTTTTAAAGATTATCTTTTGTGGCTCACAGCCTTGGTCAGGGTGGGAGATCCACGTAGGCTCAATACTGCTGTAATTTAGGTCCAGTATTCCCTGAGTGGATGACCTCACGGGACCAACAGAGCCAACTGCTGGTGTTGTTTTTTCCTCGCTATTTTATCCTCACTATCAAAAGTTAGCAATGAAAGGCATGCAGACAGGGGGACGAGGGGTGGTGTTCTCAGAGGGACGGGCTGGAGGAGGTGACCTACATTGGCCTAGATGACGAGAGCCAGAGCTAAAACAAATGTCTGCCTCTCTCCCTCCCCTGCTCACATGGCAGCTGGACAGAGAAGAGGGAGGGAGGCGCTAGACCATGCTAACTCTATACTTTATTGATTGATCTCATTCTCTGTCTCCTTTGTCTTTCTTTTCCTCTCTGTATGTTTTGGTGACCCTCAACCTCCCCCTATCTGCCTACCTCCATCACCTCTCTTGCAGCATACTGTTTGCAGACATCGAGGGCTTCACTAGCCTGGCCTCCCAGTGCACGGCCCAGGAGCTGGTCATGACGCTCAACGAGCTGTTCGCCCGCTTTGACAAGCTGGCCTCGGTGAGCTCTGACAACCTGCCGCCGCCATTTTTGCAGCAGAACTTTGGAGCCGCAGTCGCTTATGTAACCGTACAGTCTGTTGCATTCGCTATGACAAAGCCAACATGATGTTCTAAGGGGGAGGGGGTTACTTTAGCATTGTGTAAAACATCAATAAGAGAACGCTGAGACTGCTGAGTCATCTAAATGATGTATACAAAGCTTTATATTTGGTATGATGCTCTATATTAGCTGTATTTAAAGGCCTAATATTGTATGGGTGTGTCTTGGCTGCACAGGAGAACCACTGTCTGCGTATAAAAATCCTAGGGGACTGTTACTACTGTGTGTCAGGGCTGCCTGAGCCCCGGGCTGACCATGCCCACTGCTGTGTGGAGATGGGAGTAGACATGATTGAGGCCATCTCGTGAGTCAAACACACATGGATGCACACACTCAAAACGACAACACACACACCCTTACACTCATGTAGTAATACTCCAGTGAAGGTTAAGTTGAGATTTCTTGCTTTGTTTATGTCACATGGGAGAACAGACGAGACGCTGTGAACCCTGAAGGTGACACTATTTTCTTTCACAATCGTGTGTGTGTCTCCGCAGGCTGGTGAGAGAGGTGACGGGTGTTAATGTGAACATGCGTGTGGGCATCCACAGCGGGCGTGTTCACTGTGGGGTGCTGGGCCTACGCAAGTGGCAGTTTGACGTATGGTCCAACGATGTGACGCTTGCTAACCAAATGGAGGCCGGGGGAAAGGCAGGGTAAGTCCCTCCTCCTCCACCTGCTACTGCACTGACATATTGTCTCATAGCCTGTTTAATTTCTTACACACTAGGTGTGTGTGTGTGTGTGTGTGTGTGCGTGTGCGTGTGCGTGTGCGCGTGCGCGTGCGTGTGCGTGTGCGTGTGCGTGTGTGTGTGTGTGTGTGTGTGTGTGTGTGCGTGCGTGTAGGCGGATCCACATCACAAAGGCCACACTACAGTATCTGAACGAGGACTACGAGGTGGAGCCGGGATTTGGAGGAGAGAGGAATGCTTACGTGAAGGAGAACAACATTGAAACCTTCTTGGTGTTGGGCTGCAGCCAGAAGAGGGTTAGTACACACACACACACACACACACACACACACACACATGTCCTTGATTACCTGCTTGACTGCACACTAGTGCCGTATTTCACACAAACAATATAATGGCTTGCCACCTGACATAGAAGTCCTAGTTTGTCAAAGCCTTTACCATGGTGAGGTTTCTTCACTTCCAGAAAGAGGAGAAAGCCTTGATGGCCAAGATGCAGCGGGCACGTGCAAATTCTATCGACGGTTTGTTGCCACGCTGGGTGCCTGACAGAGCCTACTCCAGAACCAAGGAGTCCAAAGTCTTCAGGCAGATGGTGAGCTGAGCGCATGGTACCTGTTGTTCTTGTCTATATCAGATTTGTTGTGTCATTATTTCCCCTCTCTGAAGTCAAATCATAAATATCCTTTCTAATTATGTCATCATAATGTTAATAATAGATTTTTCTCGTACACTGTCCGTCAAAGGTCGAAGGCCTGTTGTTTTGGCAGAATTCCTTCCAAATTTCCATAAATAAACTTCATACACACTTTCTATTTTGTCATAGAATATCAGAAAACAGAAAAAGAAAATCTTGAAAATGTTGTTACGCATGGCTCTAAGGATGGCAGTATCTGTAATCTGAAATGTGGGTGAGGGTGAGGACATTCACGTCCCCCACATGATGAACCATAATACATTTGGTGATCTATTAGGGTTTCCCCTAACACCATCATATGGTCAACATCTTAGTCTGTCCAATACTTCGGATTTACAACAACAAACTTAAAAAACAAATGACATTCTCATCAGCCTCAGCTGCATTTTGTAGTGCCAATGTAACATCAAAACGTGTTAGCAGTATTATTTACAGGTTTTAATAATGTTCCTAAACTTTTTTGTTAGATAACTGTACAGAAAACCACAAGAGTCAAATACTACTCTCCTGTACTTCATCTTCTAAGGGCCACATTATTATTTCCGATTTACTTTAATACTAATTAGCAAATGTTAGCATGCTAGCACACTAAACTAAGACGATGAACATGCTAAACATTATACTTGTTTAGCATCAGCATGTTAGCACTATTGTTGTTAGTAACTGATCCTAAGTGTAAGGCAAGGCAGGGCAACTTGATCTATAGAACACATTTCATCACAGAAAAACTAAATGTGCTTTACATTTAAAGGTATAGCCTCACAATGCTGACAACATGGCTGTAGAATCAAAATACTGAAGGTGACGAATGTGTACTGAACGCTTTAAATGATCAAGCCCAAGGAGACAAATAGGAATGTTCAAAGAAGTATTGATCTGTTCAACAGAGCTCCCAGAGGCATCATATACGACTAAATCTGATGAGGCTGCAGCTGCAGATATTTATCTTTCTTAACCTCCCTCTCTTAACGCTAAAAGTCTAATTTCCTTGTCTTTCTTACTTTTTCCCCCTCTCCTCCTCCTTTTGTCCTCTCCATCTCAGAGATTTTGAGCCCTAGGGCAAAGAGGGTGTAATTTGAAGCCTCCGAGCATTAATTAAAACATCAGTCTGGCTCTCAGGGATTAGCTGTGCAGATGTCTGCGTCTCTCTGTCTATTTTTCACTTGTACTGTGGCTACACGATAATCTCTCTGCTTCCTGCACTTTTTCTGCTCTTTAGTCACATTTTTACTCCATGTTTTTGTTTTTCTCAGGGCATTGATGAAGCATCCAGCAAAGACAAGTGAGTGTTTGGCTCAAGTTTGTGTTATTAGGGGAGCTTTCGTTATTAGCGGTTGACTGGCAGACTGTAGGGGCCTAACTTTAGAGCCCACTGTTGGTTTGGTTTTATACAGTCAGATCCAACCCAGCACTAATACCATATTAGCTCTGAGTCATCCTGCCTGTCACAGCATAGGCCAACTCATACACACAGACACAAACACACACAGTGACCTATTGTTCCATCTACCTCATAGCCGCTGCGCTCAGGAGGCCCTGAACCCTGAGGATGAGGTGGATGAGTTTCTTGGTCGGGCCATCGACGCTCGCAGCATCGACCAGCTGAGGAAGGATCATGTTAAGAAGTTCCTCCTCACCTTTCAGACCGCCGAACTCGAGAAAAAGGTTGCTATTTGATTGGAGTTGGTTCAAAACTCACTAAAATTCCCTGTCCAATAAACTGAATTGATATATTTCTCTGTAATAATTGAGCTACAATGAAACTTATTTCTTATTCATTTTCTGTTTCCAGTACTCCAAAAAGGTTGATGATCGTTTCGGGGGATATGTGGCCTGCACACTCCTTGTTTTCTGTTGCATTTGTTTCATTCAGATTATCATTTTCCCAAAGTAAGTAACTCTTTCTGATAAGTTGCCGTACTCACTTATACTGCATTGTGGGCAGGAAATGTGCTCTTGATTCGTTTATGAGGAGTTAATGAGAGTGTTACATCCTAATGAGCCTGTTTTCTTCTCTTCCACAGAACAACACTTATGCTCGGTCTTTACATCAGCATCTTCATCATCCTCACCAACATCCTCTTCATCTGTGCCATCTACTCCTGCATCAAAGTAAGAAACAAAGGCCATCTCCTCTATATGATTTCTCAAGCAGATGTTTTCAGATAAGAGCAATTATCATATATCTTCAGCCAGCATCACTAATGGTATTAACTCTCTCTTATCTGATCTTCTCCTTGCTGTATTCAAGCTCTTCCCAGCTGCCTTGCAGACTGTAACCAAGAAAATAGTCCAGTCTCGCGCAAACAGCACACTGGTGGGCGTCTTCACCATCCTCCTCCTCTTTATTTCCTCCTTTGCTAACATGGTAGGGACCGCAGCTCTTCATTTTGTAATTTTGTTTCATGAAACAGTTGTGACTTGTTGTTTCAAGTTGTCCCCCACGATGACATCAGGGAAGGGGCTATGAATCTGCCTCATTTCCATTTGCCTGTTTTTCCATTAATCATTTTATCTCAGATTTTCAAAAGGTCTCCGAGATTCTGCACCATGCTGGCATTTTTAAAATTAGACCAGTTTGCCTGAAGGGATGAGCTATAATTAGTCACTGTGACAGATGGGCTACTAGAAATAAGCCTATTCTTAACCATCAACTTTTTTTCACGTTTACCAGCATTATGTAAATCTATTTAGCTTTGTGTTTGTGTATGTGTATGTGTAGATTAAAATATGTTTAATGCAAACGTTATATTATATAAATACCTTCCATATGGTGCAGAAATAATGTTTATGCTAAATTGGGGGCATTTGATATTCTATGTAAAAACATTTAAAATGACCAGAATTTACCAATATTTCTCGGATGAACACTGCTGATTACAGTGTTTACTGGCTCATAATAGGTCTTGAGCTGTTCATATTATTGGAAGATTAAAGATTATTGTTTTTTTATTATTATTATTTACGCACTAGTTTGTTCACCAGAGAACATTTTTCAAATGTAAAATGTCCAACATAAAAATGTAACCTAAATTCTAACCAACAATATAGTGATCTCAATCAATATTGTTATCAGATTTACTTTACACTCTCAAATGTTGATGTTGTCATTGTCCTTATAAACCCAGAACCATTTGGGCTCTATTTTCATTCAATAGGGACAACATACAAAGTTGAAATGTTTTGTAATTGTGTCTTTCTGTTTTCCGCATTACATGTGTAATGCTTGTTGTTTACTTGAACTGGCTGAAAGTTCAATGACAGACTGTGTTGTCCTTTCCTGCCAGTTTACCTGCAGCAGAGAGAACCTGGAGGACTGTGTGGCCAACGAGCTGAACACATCGGTGACTCTCTGCCTGCTGCACAACCTGACCAGGACAGCAGAGGACGGTTTGACTCTGTGTTCGAGCCAGGCCATGCCCTGCCATTTCCCAGAGGTCAGTCCCGTAACATTTTAGCGTGTGTGTGTTCAGACAAATGCCTATGTGTGTTTTTCTGTGTGCAGGAACAGTACGTTTGAATATTAACCTAACCTTCCTCTTCTTCCCTGGCTGTCTCCTCTCTGCTGCAGTATTTCAGCTACAGTGTACTGCTGACCCTGCTGGCCTGCTCCGTGTTCCTCCACATCAGCAGCATAGGGAAGCTGGCTCTGATGCTGCTCATTCAATTCACTTTCCTCCTGCTGGTGGAGTGGCCTCAGGTGGCCTTGTTTGACAACGCAGACCTGCTGGTCATTGCCAACACCCTGTGAGTCCCCTGCTAGGAACACATACATAAATAACCACTTACGGTACACTCACTCTTTCCCAATTTTCAAACTGAATAGTTCAGCTCCTGTGTCACAACACTGTGGTTTAGTTTGGACATGACCTACTTTGATACAATAAGGTTGAGATGGTAAAAGACCTACTTTCTCATGTACCAGTTGGGCTTTATTCCTATTTTTGAATATGTTCTACATTTTTTTCCTCAGGCAATTATCACCTGTTAATGATTCCCTACTACAGTAAGTATTGTATTCATCTTATTTCGTACTGTATAATTTCAGTGACTAAGATGCTTTCTGTTGACATGAAATGTCTTTCTGTTGTCCTTCCTAGGCCTGGTTTCAATGAAACTGCAGAACATTGGTGAGTAGCTTTCATTTGACGAATGTTTTAGTATATGTCAGGTTTTCATTTTACTCCAACTCAAGATACCTGTTCATGTCTCTTGTCAACCTCTCTTTTTCTCCTCAGCCTGGAGAGCGTGAGCAAGGTATCCTTAAAGGTCATGACCCCTGTTATCCTGACGGTGTTTGTTCTGGCTCTCTACTTGCACGGTCAGCAGGTGGAGTCCACCGCACGCCTTGACTTCCTCTGGAAGCTTCAGGTAAATTACATTTAAACTTAAAACTAAGTTTAATTAATTTGTAACGTACATCACAGAAGAAAAACTGAAGCTACTTTTTTTTTTAAACTCACCAAAAGGCCTTTTTCAGGGCAGACATTTTGACTGGTCATAGCAGAAAAAGGGTTGGTAATAACATGAACAATGGCCGTTCTATTCAAGTGTCCCAGTAAGTGTGGACTGTGAGTCACTGAGCCAGCATGCACAATCCCAGGACTCTGGAACTAAAGCACTTAAATGAAATCCAGTCAACCTTCATTTTGTGTTTTGTGCTTTTCCTACTGTGACATGATAAACTATCTTGCATGATAAAGACATATAACAACTTATGACTACTTCAGGAATCCAGTCACATGACAATGAGACTAAGGAATCACATATCTTCCCGTCCCTCTTCAGGCCACTGAAGAGAAGGAGGAGATGGAGGAGCTGCAGGCGTACAACCGGCGCCTGCTCCACAACATCTTACCCAAGGATGTAGCCGCCCACTTTCTTGCACGGGAGCGTAGGAACGACGAGTTGTACTACCAGTCGTGTGAGTGCGTTGCTGTCATGTTTGCCTCCATCAGCAACTTCTCTGAGTTTTACGTGGAGCTGGAGGCGAACAACGAGGGAGTGGAGTGTCTCAGGCTGCTCAATGAGATCATCGCCGATTTTGACGAGGTGAGAAGAGACGAAAGTATGAGAGATAAAAAGATGAATGCAAAATGTATTACTGCAGAAAACATTTATTGAATATGTTCAGTTTTTTTGTGCCGCTCTATCGCCTAGTCCTGATTGTCTGTGTTGTTGTTCTGCCACTATAACAAGTTTGTGTTCCTTGTCTTTAGATTATCAGTGAGGATAAGTTTCGTCAGCTGGAGAAAATCAAGACCATCGGCTCCACCTACATGGCAGCCTCTGGCCTCAACGACTCCACCTACGACAAAAAGGGACGTTCACACATCCTGGCACTGGCCGACTACGCCATGAGGCTGAGGGAGCAGATGAAATACATCAACGAACACTCCTTCAACAACTTCCAGATGAAGATAGGTAAGCCTGGAAGGAAGCAATGATTGGGCTTTAACTATTATCTTAAAAAAGTCCCTGTCTTGGGCAAAGGAGAACAACAGTTATCTACTTCCTTAGAAAAGACTTAATAATTGAGTAATTATGGTGTAATTAGCATGATGTAACATGGCTAGGTGATTTGTTCTCAGGGTTGAACATGGGACCGGTGGTCGCAGGGGTGATTGGAGCCAGGAAACCCCAGTATGATATCTGGGGCAACACAGTCAATGTGGCCAGCCGGATGGACAGCACAGGAGTACCAGACTGCATCCAGGTACTCCACATCGACTCCTCTCAGCACGACCTCAGCAGTTTGTAACGTTATGTTCACAAGAAGCATTTTACAGTTATTGTTAAGTGAATCAGCCGATGCAGAATACCAATCTAGTTACTGATGAAATTAGTCATTAGTCATTATCTGCATTAT
This sequence comes from Cottus gobio, assembly GCA_023566465.1. NCBI lineage: Eukaryota > Metazoa > Chordata > Actinopteri > Perciformes > Cottidae > Cottus > Cottus gobio. The sequence goes on along the minus strand of CM042215.1, from coordinate 14,019,818 downwards.
CTTTCCTCAAACCGAGAGCTGTTTGTCAATCGTAAGCATGTACATTTTGAAAGCATTGTTTGTGGTATCTGCAAGGGACAATGTCATTTTATTATATGCTACATTATTATATTATATTCTGTATAAAGGTTTCATAGAAGATACCAGTTCTACGGATGTAATCAGTTTACAGTCCTTCAACTTAAGGAATTAGGTTGAGACATCTGTTCTGCAGAAGTGCCCTTGAGCATGAATCCCTGTCAGTACCGGGCTTGCAGCTCTCTAGAAGAAATAGTGCTCTCATGTCCTTCTGGAGGAGAGCACTATTCTATTCTTAAAGTCTTTAAGAAGGAACTCAAAACAGCCATTGCATGTTCCTCAGATGACTACTGTCGGTCAGGTTAGATAAGTTATTTATTATGTCTAATTCATCGATATATAGTTGTTGTTTACACTATTTTTTAAATGTGGGAAGAACTCCAGTTTAGCAAAGAGCTGTAGTGAGTTGTTTTTTTGCCCCAAATCAAATCCATAATTTGGCCGCTACAAAGATTACACTCGGAACAATGCTGCCATCTGTTGATCAGTAGTAGCTACTGCAAATAAAACAAGCATTTTAGAATACACACTATATAAAAAAGGGCTGCAACTAATTCACATTTTGATCGTCAATAATTCTCAGGATCGTTTAGACCATAAGATAATTGAAAAATAAAGAGAATAAAAAAGATGGTAATTAATTTGCTGTTGATTGACAATTTTTTCAGCCATAATAGAAAAGTAGATATGTCTCTGCTGCCATTAAAAAGGTAGTTTTTAAACCTTTTATCTACATCTGATCATCGCAGTCACACGAGGCAGTTTATTCAATGTGAAACTGGGACTAACTGCTACTCTTGGGAAGAGTTTTGTGTCTCAAATTCTGGGTGTCAAATGTCTTGTGTCCTCTCTTAGGTGACCACAGACTTATACCACGTACTGGTCAACAACGGATACAAGCTGGACTGTCGAGGTGTTGTCAAGGTGAAGGGGAAGGGGGAGATGACCACTTACTTCCTCACCAGCGGTCCTCCAAGCAGTTAACGACAGGCCGGCCGACCACAAAGTGGCTCCCACTGCACTGACAAGACAGAGACTGCAGAGAGACTGAATGGTCAGCTCGGCACGGTGCGAACACACTGGGGACAGAAGACGGCCAACGGAGACGAGCTCGGCCTGTCCGTATTTTGTCAAGTACTCAGATAGGACGTAGTTCATGTTCACAGGCTTTTCCCCAAGCTGCTCGAGAGATCTCAAAGCCCAGTTGCCTTAGGACGGAAGCGACTTGTGTTTATGAGCAATAGTACAAGTATTTCATCTGGAGTCGTTATTTATTTTCGTGCGGATGGATTTTTGTGATGACCTTGTACAAAAAAGAATATATATATATATACAATACACATAAAAAACGATGTTACTTAAAAGAAAATATGCAAGGACGACATCAAGGATGAAAATGACCAAAGAACAAATGTTTGATATAGAAACCACACTAATGATTCTGTCCAAAAGTGAAGTAAAATGAAGTAATTTACTCATCTTTTGACAGCAAAGGCCACGGTAACGTCACTGTCGTTGACGGGGACAAACACTTTCTTTTGTTGTTGTGAACTTATTCATGAAGGAGAACACACGCACACATACGCAGATAGAAAACACCCACAATAACCTTGGCTTGGACTTCTGTGTTTCTTATCAGGGCCTTCTTTGTTTCTTTTAGCCTGTGATTAGCCACAGTCTGGACACAAGGCTGTTTGTGGTGCACTGAAATGTGCGATCGATTAGTCGCTCCCTGCAATGTACTTTTGGTTCAAGCCAAAAACAAGAAGTATGAAATGAAGGAAGAACAGTTGCATTAGTATCCTGGTACTGAAGAGAGATTCTGAAACTGTTATGAGACGTTTTATATAAGTGTGTGTGTGTGTGTGTGTGTGTGTGTGTGTGTGTGTGTGTGTGTGTGTGTGCGCGTGTGTGTGGGTGTGTGGTGCGGGCTAAATGCTGATTTTTATTTAGGGGCATACTGTAACTTTTCACTGTGAGGTTTTTATGATACTGTATGACAATGCTTTCTTGCCAAACTGGTTGCTGCAAGGCATGTTTTATATTATTCCTCGAAGTTGTGTGTCCATTCCTGATTTCTCGTGTCAAAACGATAATTTGAAGAGATTCGTGTCTACTTCGCCTTTTACTGGTTTTGACTGATTTCACTCCAACCTAAATAAGCAAAAGCCTATGAAACATTTATTTTGGATTGTGTTACAAGTGTGAACATAAAATGGTTTTCTGACGGCTTCGGGATGAACTGTATGCAGGAATTCTCTGTCTGCTCACAAGTATTGCCTTGAGATTATGCAGTTCCAAGATCTGCATACTTCATGGACCAATATTCACAACTTTACACAACAGTATTTGACCCCATCTGGTTATATTTGGCACATGGAGGCTTGTAACCCCCTAAATTAGTTTTTTGAAACAATAATCAAATGAATGTATGTAATAATTACTATCTTTGTCCACAATGAAACTACTTCTGAAGGAACACACTATACATTGCCTTTACATTGTACTAGAGGCCAAATTTATTGGATGCCACGTTTGATGAAAAGTGAAGTGTATTTGACATTTAGACGAGCATTACACCTGGTGTTGATATGCTCATTTTTTGGTCTGAGCCAAAAAACGCGCCTTCATCGGCCACAAAAAACACCCTCGCTTTCTCTGTCCTTATTAAAATGAAAGGTCAACTAAACATGTGCATTGTTCTTTAAAAAGTGTCAGTTTAAGAAATAGTGCAATGATTGATTTGATTAATTTACCTTTGGACAATAAATTAATAAATTGCTGTTTTGGCATTGGTTGTGTTTATTTATTATGTTTTTTATTATTATTTCTACTGAGGCTCTTAGATCAATCAGCAGTCTGCAATCAAGATTTCTCCCCGTGACAGTAACCTGAGAGATGCCTCCTCCCTTTCTGAATAAATCAGTCTAGAGTTTCAAGAGGGTGATACAGAGAGAGTATTTAATTGCACATGAATAATTAATTTCTGTTGAGGTAATGGCAATGTTCACTTTATGCTGAACATTAATTAAGCAACATAAATTCCTCCTAATCCCTGATGAAAAAGCACTAATGTTAGTATAATAGGCTCAAGATACAGGGACGTGTAAAGTGTGTGTACTACACTGTTGTACACTTTTTCTTTTGTACATTGTGACTATATATCTTATAGTCTTTATAATTTTAAAGTGAAATAATATATTTACCTAAATGTATGTTTTTATATGTCTGTTTCGATTTTTTCTTCCTCTTGTATTTGTTTCAATTTGATTTGATTTGATTTTAACTATTTATTTCATTATTTACATTATTTATTTTGAGTTTTGAGTTTCTTCTCCCGCATTTGATACATATTGTACACTTATTTCAATCCCAGGAGCCATGTGCTCTGTTTTCGATGAAAGTCGTCTTTAACGCGCCTGCGCGGAAGTATCTCTCGCGGCCAGCAGAGGACTCGCTCCAGCTAATCACTTCAACGAATGGCACCTGTTCGGTTCAAAGGAAAAGCCGGGAGGCAACGTAACCGCCGCATCCTGGTTCGCTGCTCAAAGCTTCAGTCCCACAACTTTAAGAAACGAGAAAGCCGCTGCAGGCTCACTTGGAAACTTTCCAAACTAATAAAGGAATCAAGGTAAATTTGTGGTAAGTTGCGGTATTTGTATTATAGTATTACTTTCCCGCAGCGTCTTGATGTCATCAGTGAGATTTACTGGCTGGTTTCATTAATCTGTCACGTATTTAAGCCAAAAATAGATAAGATGTGTACTTAGCCTATTCTCAATTACAGGAAATATACTCTTCCTCTACAGGAAATATACCCTTCCTTTTTGTTGCCACGCATCGTTTTGCGGAATTGCTTATCAGTACGCGGCACCTAGTTGTTTACTTATGTTTCAAGGTACTTTAAGCTTTTGAGAAATATTAATAACTGTTTGATTTGTATAATGATGTTTCTGGTAGAAAGTTGATCAAAGGAGACATAGGATAATGTGTCACTCAATACAGATTTACTAGCTCCGGGGACAGTGGTAGGTGGGGAGTTTGACTGGGGTGGTACACCTGTCAAACGGTAACGCAGGTGTCCTAAGGCGAGCTCAGGGCCCGTGGAGCAGAAGGTTAAAATAGTGTCTAGCATTGTGTAACTGATTGTAAAACTGGACCAACCTGTTACCAATTGGAGACAACTGCAGAAGGGACTGGTTGTTTCATTTTTGTTGGAACACCCTAAGAGTGTCCTCCTGAATCAATTATGAAGGAGGCTGGCTTGAGAATAGAGTAAATGAATTATGAACAAGTAAGAGTGAGTCTCTAACTGAACAGTGATCACCCACTGACACGCATATGTCCCACATTGCAGTGATATCCTGTTTCACCTAGCAGGAAACAGCCTCTTATTGTGCCAGGGCTGGGTGACGTTGTGGTCCTGTCGCGCTCCACGTAGCAAACTTTACACCCTGTACCAGATGACAGCTGATCATTATGGGTGAGGTGTAATTGTAGCAGGTGACCATGAAAGGCATTGTCACTTATTAATGGTTGAGGGAGTTGCCAGTTGAGTCAGAAGTGTAACAGCCCACCTGCTGCCACGTGGGTCCTGGAGGACTGTGTCCGGAGCAGTTGAATTCAGGTGTGTACTGAGAGGTGTGGTGTGTTTGTTCACACTCTCCGCCTCCCTGTTCCCTCCGCCAGCCCTGTGGGACTGTTTCCTAAAGAGACCAGGAGGTGCAAGGTTGGCAAGACTTCCTGCTGCTATGACACTTGCTGAGACGCACAAACCGGTTTAAGAAATGTTGCTCTTGCCGGTCGTCTTTTGTTTCGGCTTCAGTAATATCCAATAGAATGTTTAGTGAGTAAAAGCAGGTATGAGTTACAGAAGAGTTGGTTTTGAATGAATTGTTTTTCAGCGCTTGGCTGGAACTATCAAGTAACAAAGCACAAACATTTTGCACCATGCGTCTTGGGGAAAAAAACTATTGTTTTCTGTTTTTAACAGCCCTGAGACCAACACCCATTGCGAAACATGCGTCTATTCGTACGCCGGCGTATGTCCCTCCTGAAGCTGGTGCTCCTTGGGGGGACTCTCTTCATGGTGATCCTAGTGGTTCTCCAGAGGGATGTTGGGTCTTCCCCTGCTGGCGACCCCTGGTTTCAGGAGCTGGTGGTCAAGAAGGATAAGGTGATGATCATGGTCCGAGATGCTGTCAACAACATTGGCTTCCAGATCAAAGCTCCTCAGGCACCGGTAGTAGAGCAGCCGCCCACCCAGGACGCCAAATGCCCTGCTGGATTCTACACTCGGGCTGATCTCAAACCTCACCTGGAGAGACCACACCAGGACCCGAAAAGCCCTGGGGCTGATGGGATAGCATTCAAGAAAGACCACATGTCCCCAGACGAGGTGAAGGAGAAGGAGGAGGGAATGACGAGGCACTGTTTCAACCAGTTTGCCAGTGATCGTATCTCAATCAGCCGTAGTCTTGGGGATGATACAAGGCCTTCAGAGTAAGAACATGTTTTCAAGATAATCTGAGATAGTTTGGAGAGTGTCGACATGTACACAGCCGGCCAGATAATATCCTGGGTCTCAGCTGGGGTCACACTCAGAGCAGTAAATTATTTACATGCATTTTAACATTGTCTACATTTTAGAAAGTCACTTAGTTAAAAGGCTCATCTGATCGTAACTACAAAACGAAATGCATAGCAGTATGTACATGTCAGTGTGGGTGTCTACTAAGGAATTGCAACTGAGGTATTATCTGGCTTGCAAATGCTTCCACTCACTGTATAAGTTTGTCAGACTTGACATCTGAACTAATCAGACTAGATGGGCCTTGAGCTATTTCTTTTTCGAGAGTTTTTTAAGGGAGCTGATTGTTTATGACTGTGTGCTCAGTGTTCTTTTTAAAGTATTGGTAACCAGACCTTGAATATCTGCAAACAATGTTCTGTTATGTGTGGCTCTGCAGGACCTTGTGTGACTTTCGTTTCATTAGATATGCCTCTCACTTTTGCACACTTCTTTGTATTCTGATGTGGCTCAGGTGCGTGGAGAAGAAGTTTCGCCTCTGTCCTGTTCTGCCTACCACCAGTGTTATTATTGTCTTCCACAACGAGGCTTGGTCTACCCTCCTCAGGACGGTCTACAGCGTCCTGCACACGTCTCCTGCTATCCTGCTCAAAGAGATCATCTTGGTAGATGACGCCAGTGTTGCAGGTGCGAAAAATATAGATACTAATGACTACATAAAATATAAAAATACCTTGTTTGTGACTTTGACAACGAGTTCAGGTTCATTACTTTATTATTTCCTATTTCTGCTCTTAATCAGGCAGTAAGTAATGCACACATTTGTCAGCTCAGCAGTTCTGCTTACCTGTTGTTTTAATAAAGCTAATATAAACTAAATATGTCACAGAAGAGCAGATTATGAAGGGAACTGTCGGTGCTAAGCAGTAAAGAATGGCAGTAAAGCTGAAAAGAAAACCCGCCCTCTGTGTAGTACCGACATTGTATTTTATAATGGAAAGATGATATGCAACACTTGTATTCTCTGTAAACATGTTTAGCAGAACATTTGGACAGTGAAGAAACATTTTCAAACAACATGGAAGAAAATCACCAGGAAGCTTCAGTGAGTAATTTCTTCCAAAAGGTTTAGGCAGGGCACAGCTGCAGGAGCACAAATTAACAATCATAAAGTCTCAAGTTAAGTGATTTATTATTGAATTGACCTTAAGAGTTTTTAGGGCAGCGTTCCAGTCACTGTAAGCTGCGAGCTTTGATAAGAATGATGTCTGCTTGGGATTTTTAGCAGCTTGCACACAGAGTAACAGGCAGGTGGGGTGTCACTATGGGTATGTCTACAAGGCTGGCTTCAGACAGAACAGTTATAACAAAATAAGTATATCTTTGAAGAATGAATAAAGCTTTGTCATATGTTTTGCATAGGAAAGGGTTTTACAATCCAATTTTAATATCCTATTATGCTGCTGTGACTTTAGGGAAATGGCATTGGACTGTTGCATAGCAGCAACATATATTGTTTTTTAAAGAAAAAAAAAGATATATATATATATATATATAATGTGTGTTCTTTTTGTCAGGCCATCACTGTAAATCAAAACTTGTTCTTAATGATCTGCCTGGTTAAATAAAGGTAAAATAAGAATATATAAATATAAATATTTGATGTATTTTTTATATCTCAACTGAGGTTGAAATTGCCTCTTTGTCAGAAGCTAATCGTTACCTTCTGTATCCGCTGTATTTCCTATAATATAAAAAACAACTTCTCTTTTTTGCTACCACAGCTGCAGCTCTTTCATAACGTTTCAACACTGTGGATGGCAGATTAATTTAGACCGAAACCTTGGAGAAATGTGTGCATTGCAGTTATAAATGCTCATAGAGGGGAAGTGTGATCCAGATTACCAGCAACCCACTTCATTGCTATTCATTCTAGCAGTGGTCTCTGGTATATATTTGAATGTATCCTAGAGGGGCAGCAAGCTGATATATTATTTTATCTATTAATTATTATTATTATTATTATTGATGAAAGTATTAGTTTCACTGGCAACCTCTGGCCGTAGGTTTGTTGTACCTATGATCAAACTCAGCATTATGATTGGTTGTGGCTCAAAGTGAGCTCTGTTGCATCCGTAACCACACCCAACAAGGTAGCTTCAACCTCTGGAGCATTCATTGTTTTAAACGAAGACGAAACAGACATTATGATGATGTTTTTATTTTCCGCAGATCACCTAAAAAGCCAACTGGAGGAATTTGTGCTTTCGCTGAAAATTGTCCGTGTTGTGAGGCAGCTTGAGAGGAAGGGCCTCATCACTGCCAGGCTGCTGGGTGCCAGCATCGCCCAAGGCGAAATCCTAACCTTTCTCGACGCACACTGTGAGCACACACACACACACACACACACACACACACACACACACACACACACACACACACACACACACACACACACACACACACACACACACACACACACACACACACACACACACAAGCAGCTGTGTGTCGCTCATTGGGAATAGCACTACCAGGGTTAGGGGCTAATGTGTTGGTTTCCCTCTTTACTAGAAATTAAAAACCTTTTCATGAAGCCATGCTTTGCCCCGATCATGACTTTCTTTCACCTGAAAAAGATGTTTGTTAAAGTGTTAATCCTTCAGATTTGAGTCCTAGTTGATTTATAATTTTTCTTTTGAGTAAAATCAATGGAATTATGCTCAGTCTTTTTGTTGATACATGAACTTTAACTTTTCAGAAATGTGCACATAGTTAAAAAATGTTGTCCGTATACAGTTGAGTAAACTGCAATACAGCATTTTCCTCCTTGAATATTGCCACAGACAGTTTGTACTGCAAATATATAAATATTGCCATATTTTCATCAGCGAGGCCATAGGCTCAGTCATTATTGTGTTCCCTACTTTGGCAATAGATAGACTAAACAAAGGGAAAATAATAGACATTGCTACTTTGAGCATTATAATGGAGACAATTCTTAATTATTTGTTTTACATTATGAAGGTTGAAACACTTGAGATGTCTGTCAAAAAGGTGCTATTGATAACCACTAATCCACTAGATGTTGCACTTTCAGAAAGTAAAGATATTTTATGGTTGAGTGGATGAGACTCGACCCCTCAACCATAATGTTTACTTTCTGAATCTCTGCCAGTCAAACCCCTGCTACACAAAATATCTGTACTATAAGTAAAGATGCACACTGCTACATGCATCCTTGACTGAACTGACAATAACTTATGAAGTGAATAGAACGGTTGGAGGGAGAGTGCAACATTAGTGGCTTAGTGGTTATCGGCACCTTTTTTTTTAAGAGGTTAAGAAGTAGATATAAAGTGTAGTAATCTCTGTCCTTCCTCCCTGTCTAGGTGAGTGTTTCCATGGTTGGTTAGAGCCACTGTTGGCCCGCATTGTTGAGGAACCTACAGCCGTGGTTAGTCCAGAGATCTCCACCATTGACCTTGAAACCTTTCAGTTCCACAAGCCTTCACCCTCCAGCCGCGCTTTCAACCGGGGAATCTTTGACTGGAGCCTGAGTTTCGGCTGGGAGGCAATCCCAGAGGAAGCGGCGAAGCTGCGCAAGGATGAAACCTACCCTGTAAAGTAAGAAGGATCATGTTGGTCTCAATCAGACTATCCTAAATTATTTAAGTGTCTAAAGCTTTGATCTGAACAATTTCAGAACACCTACTTTTGCCGGCGGTCTTTTCTCAATCTCAAAGAAGTACTTTGAACACATTGGAACATATGATGACAAGATGGAGATCTGGGGCGGTGAAAATGTGGAGATGTCGTTCAGGGTGGGTCTCTTTATCTGCGCTTCCACAGTTCCACACATTATTTTAGTCTTGAGTCTGAATTTCCACCTGCATCAAATGTGATTCACAGGTGTGGCAGTGTGGGGGTCAGCTTGAGATCATCCCTTGTTCTGTAGTTGGCCATGTCTTCCGCACCAGGAGCCCTCACACCTTCCCCAAGGGCACGTCCGTCATCACTCGCAACCAGGTACGCCTGGCCGAGGTCTGGATGGATGACTACAAGAAGGTTTTCTATCGCCGCAACAAGGACGCTGCAGTTATGGCCAGTGAGGTCAGTGTGAGCTGCTGATGGGAGTAACACTGTTCAATTGTTAAATGCACATGGATACAATGCCATTTATCACCCTTCTTCCACAACATTTTTCATTTTTGACTACAATTTGTACTCCATGCTGCAACAAGTTGATATGATAATGTAATTTGATGTGTTTATTTATTATGATGTTCCCCTTATTAATGTTTATAGAATAAGTATGGGGACATCTCTGATCGCCTGAATCTGAGAGAGACGCTTAAGTGCAAGAACTTCACCTGGTATTTAAACACCATCTACCCAGAGATCTTCATTCCAGACTTAAACCCAGAAATGTCTGGAGGAGTAAGTGACATTTCCCTTTGTCTGTATTTGCATTTTAATGATATAATACACCGCTCGTACAACATAACCGTGGCTGTATCTTACTGCTTTTTGTGTCTGTGTTTGCACCAGATTAGAAACTTAGGATCTAAAACTTGTCTGGATGTCGGAGAGCGTAACGACGGCGGTAAAGCTGTGATTATGTACCAGTGTCACAACATGGGAGGCAACCAGGTATAATTACTATTGACTCACACATGTGGAATTTAAGATTTGAAGCTGATGCTCTCTTAGATGGTTAAGTCTAAATTGGATGATTGTTTCTTCTAGTACTTTGAGTACACATCTCATCAGGAGCTGCGTCATAATATTGGAAATCAGCTGTGTCTTCATGCTACGCCCCAGCCAGAGCCGGTGAAGATCTCGATCTGCGACCAGAGGGGGAAGGGCACCAAGGTGGCAGCAGAACAGGAGTGGGTCTTTACGGAGGTGAGGGCCTTTTGGAGCCGAGCTTAAGAATAGAATGGCCTTTGCTTGTTGTTTTGCCCAGAGTTAGATGAGAAGATTGATATCACTATCATATCTGTCTACTAAGTATAAGGCTACAGCTAGCTTTTGCTTAGCTTAGCATACAATCTGGAAACAAGGGAAACCATGGAGCTTGTCACTGAAGTTACTGGGCAACTAGCAGAGACTACAGGAAGACAGGTAACCAGCCAAGAAGTATTCTGGCACATGGGCCTAAAACTACAAATTTCAGTTATTACGCTTTTGGTTTTTGAACGTATTTCCCTCTCTGCTTTGTTTTTAAGTTGAGCTAAGTTAACCAGCTGCTGGCTGTAGCTTTACATTTTTCGGACAAACATTAGAGTAGTATTTATCATATCTAACTTGAAAAGAAATCGAATTAGCGCATTATCCTGATAAGTCGCCTTTATTCAGCATAGAATGATTAAAGGAATAGTTCAATTATAATCTGTTGGTATTTTGATATTAATTTAGGCTTCTGTATTGTTTTACCTTTTTTCTCTGATGCTACTCTCCAGCACAATCAGCTGTACAATCCAAGTAGTGGAAAATGTTTATGGCTGAATGGAAACCAGCCTCAGATGGACATCTGTAATGCTGCCGACCTCTACCAGCACTGGACCTTCAGATGACCTCCCTGTCTCCCTGAACTCTGGCACCTCGTGGTCCTTCCTCAGACTCTGATCTGAGGAGCCAACTCAACATTGATCCAGAAGGACGTCCTGCTGTGGAGCTTGGGCCATGTTGGCATACTGAGTGAACGACTACAGATAGAGGACAAAGAAAAGACTGTTGAAATCTGTTGAAGACGCTCAGGTTGGCCTTAGCTTGTTTTAAATGTATTTATGATGGAAACTCAGAGAGACGCTTGAAGGTGGCTGGGGATTATGAGACACTAGACTGTGGACTTTGCCCGCAGGAGTGGCAGCTTGACTTTGGGGGCAGTGGGTGAACCGGAATGATCTTACTTCAGTGAATTCACTTTTTTTTCTTCTTTTTTTTTTTGACTGGCAATGAATGAATTTAAATGTGACGTGTTGAAATATGCACTTAATATAGAATCAAGAGATGTCTGTTCTTTTTAAATAAAATGTTTTCTTTGTTGTGTCAGATAAATGATCATGTTTTAGAAAAATATAAATATACCACCATAAGTATAAGACAATAGGAGGTTTCACAGTTAAACTATAACATATATTTAATTTGATAAGTATGTTTACACTCCAGCAATAATCTTCAATTAACGTATTGTTTTCTTTTAATTGCTATTACTTTTTTAAGTTATAGTGGGTATTCACCAGGTAATATTCTGAAATGATTAACTCACTGTGGTTACTGAAGCTATATATATATTAAATCATTTGAACTTAGAGATAGATTTTCTGCACTAGCTCATGACTCATTTTATAATCCTGTAAAATATGTATTTGTTTGTGCACTGATAAGAACCCCTTTCTGTAACAATGCCATCAGACTTTCTCAGTGAGAGGCATTGGTTATGTTTACGTAACATTTGTCCAAGGAGTGGTTTATGAGCAAGGAACGTTGCCGCCAATTGTTTTCAGTCTTCAAACCATAAATGTGAGTTTAAATGGATGAGCATGATTTCTTCTTGGTTCCTAAACCTTATCTGATTGAATGGGCAGATTTGATTCCATATTTTGGGTCTTACTCCTGCTGAACTGCAGAGCAGAGGTCATACGCACATTGCAAAGCATGAGGAAGCTGCCACGCTAAGGCGTTATGTCTGTCCAACAGTAGGTGGCAGCATTAACCTGCTGAGTGTCTCTGCAAGGCAAGGATGACAATTGAAATGTCACCATGCTGTGAGTCACGTAGCCATAGGGCAATGAGAATTGCCACAGTTCGGAGAGCAGATGGGCCAGAAGATGAGCTCTGAGCCTTTGACTCACTCTGAGGTGTTTGGACAGCTCAGGAAGGAGCTCTATGGAGAGGAGCAGTCCAGTGATTCCAACACGCACATATTCATCATCCTGGGAGCCTCTGTGAGTACAACCTCTGAACAGACATGAATAACCAGTTTCCCTCTATTCCAAAATCAACACGCAATTTTCCTTGAACGCAATTAAACAAAGACCTGTAGAAATGTTCTGATTCAGATGTTACAGTGAAAAAGAATGTTTGAAAATATATTTTAAAGCGACAGGGGCCTCATAGAGTTGACACAAAGAGAACAATGCATTGGGGAATATTGCAGTGTGGTAATCAGAAAAGGAAAGCCAGTGAAAGAGCACATGTTGATGGGAATGTGCTGCATCCACTGTTTTCTTTGTCGGGCATTGAAGAAGGAGATAATTATGGAGCAAAAATATTTAGTCAGAACGTTTTTTACATGGAGCCCGGCACAAGTTCCAAAATCTAGTTGTTCATATTTATTGTCCTTGTTTGTTTAGCCCTTATTTGTTGAAACCAGTGATCTATTTAGATTTTACCTGAGGTTTGAGTGTAGCAACAAAGGGTGTGTTCAAAGTTCCTCTATTACACAACAGATTCACCGACTCTACTTTATTGATGATTTACCTAATCTTTGGACTCTTGGTTGATTTCAGCCAAAGATCACCATTTATTTATATATATATATATTTTGCACAGGGTGATCTTGCTAAAAAGAAGATCTATCCAACTTTATGGTGAGTAGATCATTGCTGCTCTCACACCAAGTGCACAGTGTGTGTCTTTAAATTTGTTTGGTCACTCTGTATTATGGGGAGTTTGACCTTTGGCCCCAGTTATGCATCGCTGCTTTTTGAATACCTTCTTTAGGTGGTTATTCAGAGATGGTCTGCTCCCAGACGACACCTACTTTGTTGGTTTTGCCCGGTCAAAGCTGACGGTGGAGGACATCAAGACAGCATGTCTGCCTCATATGGAGGTAGCATCCTATTGGCTATCTGGGACTACATTGTTGATTGGTTGGGGGTGTCTTTTCTGTTAACATTATTCTCCATTTCCCTCAGGTCACTGATGAAGACAGTGAGTGTCTCTCAGCCTTCTTCAGTAAGAACTCCTACCTGAGCGGCAGGTATGACGACGACAGCTCTTTCACTCAACTTGACTCTCATCTGTCGTCTCTGCCCAGGGGAGCTGACGCCAACAGACTCTTTTACCTGGCCCTGCCCCCCACCGTCTACCAGCACGTCAGCACAAACATCAGAACCCACTGCCTGAGCCGCAAGTCAGTGCCTGTTATAGGAAGCGATGGCTTACTTGCTATTTGATCACATTATTCTAATCAGCTGTGTGTGTAAGACAGAGGCTGGAGCAGGGTGATTGTTGAGAAGCCCTTCGGCCGTGACCTTCAGAGCTCACAGGAGCTGTCGGCCCACCTGTCCTCCCTGTTCGCAGAGGACCAGATCTACCGCATAGACCACTACCTGGGCAAAGAGATGGTGCAGAACCTCATGGTGCTCAGGTAACAAGCTCCGTGCACACATTCTCAAGCACCTTTCCACTGTTACAAACCTAAATGTGGTAGATTTCTGGATCTCCAGAGTACTCATTATCTCTTTCTTCCTGTGTCACTGGTTTTGAAGGTTTTAATTTAGATGTGTTTTATTCTCTCGCAACCAGGTTTGGAAATCGCATCTTTGGACCCATATGGAACAGGAACAGTGTGGCCTGTGTGGTCCTCACCTTCAAAGAGCCTTTTGGCACTCAGGGCCGCGGAGGATACTTTGATGACTTCGGTATAATTCGGTGAGAGACGTCCCACTATTCATAAATAAATTAAATGAATTTGCACAATGTTTTTGTTACACTAGAGTGTTTACGTACACCGATTCCTCCTCTTGTTTCTTAATGCAGAGATGTCATGCAGAACCATCTCCTCCAGATGCTCTGTTTGGTCGCCATGGAGAAACCTGCTTCTACCAGCCCAGATGACATGAGGGATGAGAAGGTAACACCAATCATTTAAATCATTTCTGCATGTGTTTGGTCTGAAATGCCTGAGTGTCATTGCAGTCCTGTTATTATTGGTGTGCTGCAGGTGAAGGTGTTGAAGTGTATAGCTCCTGTTGCTGGGTCAGATGTGGTGCTTGGCCAGTATGTGGGGGACCCTAAGGGTGAGGGCCACTCCAAGCTGGGTTACCTTGACGACCCGACCATACCAGAAGGCTCCTGCACGCCGACTTTTGCCACGGCTGTGCTTTATGTCCAGAATGAAAGATGGGATGGTGAGGCAAGACACTTCTTCCCTTTTGACCTCACTTGTCTTAGTCTGCACTGTATGACATTCCCTCTGATTTTCTCCCTGTCATATGTTGGCACCCTTCGCCATCCATCATCCCATCAACCCCCCTTCCACCAGGCGTTCCTTTCATTCTCCGCTGCGGTAAAGCTTTGAATGAACGGAAGGCAGAAGTGCGCCTGCAGTTCACTGATGTACCAGGAGACATTTTTGGTGAACGCTGTCAGAGGAACGAGCTGGTGGTGCGGGTGCAGCCGGACGAAGCCATTTACCTGAAGATGATGACCAAGAGGCCGGGGGTTCATTTCAGCCCAGAGGAGACTGAGCTGGACCTCACCTACAGGAGCAGATACAAGGTGATACTCCTAACCTTTTGCAAGCCAGACATTTTTCAGACAAAATTGCACAAGCTTTTTATCTCATACTAAATCCTGATTATCTCCTCATTCACAAGGTCTATTTGAAAATTTTAAAAAGCTATAATATACAGAAAACCCTTCTCAAGATAGATAATAAGGCCATATACTGTATGTGTTAGTGGTATATTGCTTTATGATAGTACACAGAAAAGATTATTTTTTTAAAATCTTAACACTTTTTATTTATATATATAAAATAGCTCGATATTGTAGTTTGGCTTTAATTGGGTGAAGTTAAGTATTTTTAATAAATATGGTTTCTTAAAGCAAGGGAAATCTCTTTGTGTCATGATATTGGCACTCCATTCGATATATGTTGGTCACATTTTATTTGAATAGTCAAATGTTGATCTTCAACTAACTATAATATTCTGTAACTTAAACGTCTTTTGATTTTGAGGTGATATTTGATTGATATTCAATGTCTCACAGTGATATTGGTAGTGTTAGAAGAAACTAAAAACATGGTGGCGGTGTAGAGATGCACCAAACAGATTGAAAAACGTTGGCCATCTCATGGTTGAATACTATTGTCTAATGTATAAAATAATGTATTACCCTTTCCATAATATGCTATCCAGAGATACTGGTGTTGTTTTGAAGAGAGTTTCAATATAGTGGATATTTTCTTGTTTCTTTGGCTTGAATTAAGAATGATGACTGAACTTGAACATTCCCTCTCGTCCTTTTCATCTGCCATCTTTTTCTAGAACGTGAAGCTCCCAGATGCGTACGAGAGGCTGATACTGGATGTCTTCTGTGGAAATCAGATGCACTTTGTTCGCAGGTTGGTTGCACCATTTTCTGTCAGTTTATTATAGCTATTTTATTTTTGTGTGGTATTTTGTTTTTGACTTGTGCTCTTCTGTCTGTCCCAGTGATGAGTTGCGGGAGGCCTGGAGGATCTTCACCCTCCTCCTCCACCAAATAGAGGGAGAGAAGACACCCCCAATCCCTTACACATATGGAAGGTACAATGCCTGTATTATGAGACAGAAATAAATACATGATACACATTTTGTCTTTCAGTGATCATATCTCTTCTTCCTGTCTTTTCTTTGTGCGTCCACAGTCGTGGTCCAAATGAGGCGGATGACCTTGTGAAGAGAGTGGGATTCCGCTATGAGGGAACATACAAGTGGGTGGAGCCCCACACAACATGATTCATACACATTCAAGAACACACAGACACACACACACACACACACACACACACACACACAATAGACAAGTTTACAAACAATAAAGTTTACTGCAATCTTTAACTGCTGTAAATTGTTTGATTTTGTCTGCACTGCATTTTATCCCTGATCCGACAATAATGAATGTGAAAATAACAATAACTGCAGTAGTCTGATTTGGGTGTTCAACTGTACATTTTAAACTTCTGCATTTCTTCCCATTTTAACAGAATTGGCCATATGATTAACTTATTTATGTCTGGAGGATCAATATTTACACTACACAATATTTACACAGGGTCATTTCAATGTTAAGAATATAAACCTGCTCTTCTATCAGCAGGCCTGTGTTTACAGTCATCACTACACTATGATGACACTGAACATTACACTTGGCTTGTTGGTCTGGTTAGGTGACTCTGAATGAATGTTTACTGTAAATGCTTCAGGTAATAATAACTTTCAGGTAGGTGCTTTAAGCACCTCCCTGAAATCATATTTTTAAATGCTTAATTATTTGTAATGTTTAATCTATCACAATGCATGAATGATTTACTTTTACAATTATATTTGTTCTTTCGTGTGTTATTTGATTTGTACTGTACAATTACTTTATGTTGACATTAAGTAAGTTGACATTAAATAGTTTTGGATCACAGTAGAAAAGAATAATTCCTACTGCACAATTATTAATGTACTAGCTGTTGTTGCTCAAATGTACACTAATGTTGACAACAATAAAGTACACAATGAGTCAGGTCAGTCTTTTTATTGACTTAAAGTGTTTTTTTTGTCTTTTAACGTCTGTTGTCATTATCCGTGATTTTATTCTGTGGAAGCTCAAGTAAAAATAAATACAATTCCCAAAGATTGCATACAAACACTGTATATCAGAGACATCTGCACTACAGATAAGTCATCATTTAGCAAGTCTTTTAATAGTGTTCATTATGGAATAAATACTTGTTTCCTTATTGCAATGAGAAAATATGTAAAAGTACCTGAAATATTAGGAACTCTTTGGCCATGACAGACTGCAAGGCTGTTTTTTAGTAAATTCACAAACTAGCCTTGCCTAACATGTCCATTGTCATCTTTCCCTCATCATCCAACATATAGGTGAAACTATTTGTGTCAGGTGTATCCCCTTTCACACTTGTCATGTTCTTCGCTGCAGTCGTGCATGGCCGCTCCATCCTCGATACCCCTGGCATACAGACGCACCAGCTGGCCATGTATCCTAAGAGAAGTGAACTGGGTTAAAAACTGGGCTGTTAATTCAAGAATGAATCATCTTCGCACACTGGTCACTATTTAGTTTTGTTTTCTGTTGGTAAATGACTAAGCTGAGTTGCAATCAAATTAGAACCTGACATTCAGTAAAAGGACAATACAGTACCATGTGTGAATACACTAATCAACACATGTATGGTTGAACTCTCTTTTACCTGCTGAGGATTTCTGTGGAGGGCAGAATCTCTCCGTCACAGTTCCACACTGACACAGCAGGAGCTTTACTGCAGCACAGACCACACAAGAAGGGGGTCGTTGTTTTCTGATTACTCGTCATGTCTCGTCCTGTGCCTCTCTCTGCCAGGTGCTGCTGAGATCCACTCCTGCTTACGGTCTCAATGTAGTCCCTCTCTTCTTCATCCATCCCACCAATTGACCCTCTGATCTCTTCATACGCTTCATTCTCTTTGTCGGGCGGGAGAGAGAAACGGACGGCCTTCACGCGGTGCACCTCCACAAACGGCAGGTCAAACTAAGAGAGGTGGCAGAGTTTGGGTCAAGCGGTGTTGAAACTTGCCAGCCCAGCTTCGTTGTAATGGGGAAGTGCTCATACCTGGTCCTGTGTGCTGGTGTGCCTGTAGAGGAACTTGAGGAATCCCAGCGGGTGAGTGTCCCAGACCAGGATGAGGTCCCCTGTCCCGTCTGCGAGGTGAGCAGAGGGGGAGAGGCCCAGAGGACTCTTGGGACACGAGCTGGACATACACGTGAGAGACACACACCTGAACCGGCCCTCCACACTCACCCAATCACCTGGACAGACAGAAAGAAAGACGTGAAGCTCCATTCAAAAAAATCCCTACTGGACATCACTGATGATTCTTAAAGGACCATACTGCTGCTTTTGCAAGTTTTCACCCATCCTGCACACTTTACTAGATTTACTTTTCAGGCTGGTTTGATTGTTTGGTCACTGAACATATTTCTGTTACAGAACTTATTTTTCTCTCTCTTTTTTCTTTTCTTGTGAACTGGATTATGCTGTAGAAAATTAATACTGGATAATCTCACCTCTCCAACGCTCTTTCGTTTCAAATCAAACAATCTTTCAATTAGCTTCAGTTAACCAAGAGTTAACAAGCCAAAAAAGGCTGCTTTAAAGTGGACATGATTTCTGCTAAATGGGCTTCAATATAAAAGTACAGGACTTTAATGTCTGTCTGTGTTATTACCTTCTGCGTCACTACTGAACTGGCTGAAGTGTGAGCGGTACAAGGAGCCTGCATCTGAAGAGTGGGAGAAAAGTCTTTCCGTGCTTCGGGAGCACACACTGCACCTAAACACACACATACACACACGCAATACAAATACTTTTCACTCTGTTTGAAGGTCTGTGAAACTCCTTAACCTTGACACCTATTCATAAGAGCAGCATAAACCTCTTGCTGACAGCCAGAGGCAGATGCCTCAGACAAAGACTGAGCCACTGTACACTCTAACAAGAGACAGAGGCTCACCTTTCATCTAGATCAAGTTCCTCCGGCCATGGTTTCTACCCTCCTTAAGGTGCACCCAACACCTGAGTCCCTGCTGCAGGTGGTAGCAGTTACTATGTCTCAAGCAGTGAATTTGATCCATTTCACTGGTGCCTTAATAATAATGACACTTTCTCTGTTTCTCATTAACTGGGGTTAAGGTCGACAAAGGTTAAAGTCACTCTCGGCCTTACACAGCTTAGATCAGAGTGAGGACTCACACAAAGGCTGGGAGTAAGATTAGAAATAAAGAAATGTAACAGGCTTTCACCATTTCTGGGCTTCTTTAATTTCATCTTAATAACTCTTGCTATCCAGGAGGAGTCACTTATAATAGTTAAACTACTGGGAGTCATGGAGAGATGCTACATGAAAACAACATTGTGATGGTTTTGTTGAGATGAAGTTTGTTTCACCTCATATAGCTCAGTCACAGTCGCATAATAACAGAAAGTAATGTGAACAGTGATCATCAATTCATAAAGTCACCTCTGTGATACAGGAAGCGAACATTAAAAAAAAGCGTGAAAAAGTTAATACTATACTTGACAAATAACCTTGGTATGTAAATAGATAACACTCCCACGTTAGTGGTTGTGTGAACGTTTGAAGGTGTTAAAAAACCTTCACATCACTAGAGTATACTCTGTTGTACACACTGTGATTTTCTTGCCTTTCCTTTTTTTAAACTTTGTTTTGTGTTTATTATTATTCATTGCAAAGGGTATACACCCTTATTTGTGTAAGATCTTGTCGGTAGTTGGTGTTTTACCCTGAGAGGCAGCGTGTCCTATCTCTTGGGCTGGAGAGCAGCGGGTCTGCTGGTAGGTACTGAACTATGCCTGCATAGCTTCTGTTGCTCAGGTACACCATTGTGCCTGGAAAAAGGAGAGCATTGGGGTTAGCAAAAATGCAATAGGTCACTAGGTGCAGATGAATGTGGTTTTGTGACATGTTTTTGTTTTTTATGGCGCGTGTGCATCACATGAAGTGCTTTTATCTTAGTCATAGCGCTATTAGTGACAGGTTCCTGATGAATGTTCAAAACAGATTCAGAGAATCCAACAGCATCTCAGCATGCAGTCATTCCTGTTCTCTAAATGAATCATCAGTCCACACCTGAATAGTCATAGCGGAGAGGTCCCATCCATCGGTGCTTTTCACTCTCAGCCAGTACGTCCCCGTAGAAGCCATAACCCAACAGAGACACGGAGTACCGCACCACAGCAGTGGCATGATGCACTGAACACACATCCAAAGGCTGAGAGTCTCCTGCAAGGTATTGTGGGATATAAGAAAGACATACAAGCTTTAATATGGAGCTCAAAGTTGACAAAATTGTTTGGGTACTTTTAAGAATTTGATACATTTTTTTAAAGAGTGAATTATTCTAATAAACTCCTCACCAATGATGATGTGCAAAGCTGAGGTAACAGGGTCGATCACTCCAACTGTGGCATAACACACACAGTCTGTAGATCCTACATTAGATATAAGAGAAGAGGATGAGTGTGCCACTGCTTTATCTCCATTCGTTTATGAATTCCTAATAACAGTGTCCTTACCTGCAGGGATGATGCCAATATGGAGCAGACAAGGCTGTAAAGTCACAGTGGGATCATTCTCACAAAGGCCTGCCTCTTGTTGTGTCCGCCCAATCAAACCGTGAAGTATTTCGCTGAACATGCCATCCCCACCCACACACACCACACTGTTATAAACAAACACAAGAGTTCTGTTGTGAGTGCACCTCCCAGAGAGCTTAGCTGTTATAATGCTCTCAGACCACAGTGTTTACACTGCGGTGCTGATGGTTCTTACCCATCAAAGCCTGTCAGGTCTTTCTTCAGGAGGTGGTCTCTGGCCTGGTTTGCCCGCTCAGTCACTAAAAAAAGAAATGTTAGAGTAACATACAGACTGCAAGTCCCTTTCATTGATTATTTCTTAAATCAAGTTAAGTTAACTGTGAATGTTGTTGTCCCTTACCTATTACATGAGAGCTGATACCAGCTAGCTCAAACAGAGGGGCCACCAGAGAATGGTAGATCTTTCTTCCTTTCTTCTTCCCTCCATATGGGTTGATAAATACCAACAGCTTGTTTGGACGCAGCGGACCTGAAACATACATTTGGAATATTACAGATTGTTGAGAGCCAGTGGACTCTGAATGATTTGAATAAAAGCATGATCTAATCATCCATCCATACTGTGAGTTTTTAGAGCCGTTCTTAGGTGTTTTGTCCACTGGTCTCTGAGCACCCGACTGAGGCAGCTGAACTGGGTTCGGCCCAGTGTCCATAGTAACCCATAAGAGCTCCCACTGCTGCTGCGCTTCACGTAGAAAACTGGAGGTAAATGATAGATAAGGAGAAATAAAACCATGCTGTAAAAACACTATATCAGGCATACATTTTACTGAACTGTAGAGATAGTGTGCTGTGCACTTGTATGCAAATTACGCAGGTTCTGACAGTTTTAAACTCAATGGCAAAAGATGTGTAATGTTTCAGACTGTTGGCCTTGGTATTTGTGATACCCGAGATTGTCACAAATGACCCCACCTGTGAAGTCTTTGTCTGTGTCCTCGACTGACTTCTGGGGCAGGATCTCCACGCGGCCCTCCTCCACTCCAACCACCTCTGCCACAGGTACTGAAACTAATCAGAGACAGATACACACAGCATTACACTCAGTGGACATGCTTCTTTGCACACAATGTATCTGATATTTTAATCACTGGAAATACCTTTCTCACAGCACATTGTTTTATTTTTCATAGCAGATGACAAAGGCGTCCCAATTGGCTGTTTCAATGCAAAGACTCTTGTTGTCATGTGACATAAGGAAAAACACAGTTGTCACTAATTCAGTTAATGATGACTGATTTCCATCCAGCTGCTTCAGTTTCAGGGTTCTGATATTGTAATAATAATAATAATAGTAATGCATTTCATTTTTATCGCACTCTTCCTTCAAAAGAATCTCATTGTGCATGCTGACTCACTCACTGGCACGCCTATAAAAAGTGGCATCATCCATATCATTAGTCACACCTATTGATAATAATTGGGCTATAAACGACAACTTGGAACCTATGTTTTACACCTTGACTGTGGAGGTGAGATGAGGATGATGCAGCTTGTGTGGCTCGTGAACAACATCATTATGTCGTCTTTGGGTCAATATTCAATGTGGCTTTAGTGGCTTTTTAAAAACTGACATTCATTTGTTTTCTGTGCAGGTACCACAGATTCCAGAGTGCATTTCTTTCTGTGTTGTACATGTGTGTGACAGCAGGTCGAGCCGAGGCATTTTGTTGTAGTGAAAATATGCGACTGTGGCTCAGTGGTTAGCAAGTCAGTCTTTCAATCAGAGGGTCGGTGGTTCAAACCCCGGCTCAGCCAGTCCATGTCGTTGTGTCCTTGAGCAAGACACTTAACCCTAATTGCTCACCGTTGCTGTGTCTACTGTCTACTGTATAGCATGTCAGTCGCTTTGGATAAAAGCGTCAGCTAAATGTAATGTAATATGCCAAGATGTGTGTGAGTACTCGACAGGCAGGGCTTTAGTTGGTTGTGTTTCATGTTCGTGCTGTTTAACTTGTTTTTCACGTTTTCGTTCTATGGGCTGAATCAAACCCTCCCTTGAATTGTTCAAAATGACATGTGAGGTGTAACACATTGTTTTGCTCATGGTGTTTCCTAAGCTACTTCTACATAACACATGCTGTTTGTTTGACTTCATCAAGTTATGCCAGTTCCGTGCAGACAGGAAACGGGTTGTGGCATTTAACAAGAGTTACACAGCAGCAACAAGGCAGCGGCTGAGTGCGCATAAAGCCTATTATTGTGTTCAGATATCCTCTGGTCTCTATAGCGCCATGTTTTAGATCGACTGATGCTTTGGAGACTAAAGAGCCACCTACTTGTCTTCTGCTCCCGGTTCTTCTTATCGACCTCGGTCCATTTTAAATGCCAGCCGGTCAGGACCGCCCGGTATCTTTTATTCCCGACCCACAAACTTGACTCCAGCCTCAGATCTGTCTCCTCCATCCGGAAAAGCGCTTTTCATCCGCAGCGTCGCTCTTTACGGTTTCTCAGGAAACTTTTATAATCACATTTTACAGTCGTAACTTTTGCATCTCTGAGAAAGAAAGAGCAGCAGGTCGACAATCTGATCTCGCCATCAGTCAACCACCCACTGGAGTCCTTCGTTCGTCTGAAATCAGAAAGTTGTCATCTTCTTCTGAATAAATCCGAAAATGTGCTTTTTCAAGACACGTTTAGGCCATGATCCCTCTGAAATGTTGGCGACTCCGCTGTCACACGGGTGTTATTCTAAAAATATTCGTTTCCTCTTCAGTCCCTCCCTGGTGACACCTGCTTGATTTGCATGTTGCACCGCCGATTGGATGCCAGTTTACGTTACTGAAGTATGAGCAATGTGGACGTTATTTTGAGTGTTAATATAATGTGGGTATTTGGTACAGCAATACAAGTAACTGTATGGCTGAAAGAAGGATTCAATCTGATTACAGTAAAGTAGATGCATTATAATACCAGATTAATAGGGTAGGCCTACGCAAGCAAAGTTAAATTACAAGCTCATTTATACAAAGTAAATGCAATTCTTTCAGGGAAAATGTAAAACTTTTTGACCAGTTTACTGGACAAGCAGGCCAAAATGATGATCCAGTATTTGCTTAATTTAGCAATTACAAAGCTATAGATGTTATAAAAGTGTCCACGTGACATTCAATCAGTAGGTGAAATATATATATATAGGAACAAGGCAAAGTAAAATAAAAATTTAAAAGAAATAAACCGAGGAGAAATATCTACAATGCTAACATGTAACCAAAGTTATATATTTCATCATACTAAAAGGTTAAAGTGTATCTTGATTTAAAGCTGCACAGTACTTGATCAGGGATTGCCAAATTATATTATATGGAATTTATTTTTCTGAAGAGCTGAAGATAACAATATTCTAGATTAAAAGTAATAACTTGAGAAATGTTTAGAAAGAATAATTCAATAAAATGTGGTCAAATTGATGAAGAATCAACATCTATTTGAATAACTTTGGACATTTAGATGTATATTGTTAAGATACAAAATATATTTATGATAGCATATTTTCTAAGGCTTTGAGGAAAGCCTGCATCAGGGCACACGCAAGACAGTCTTTGTAGTACCAACTACGGCCAGATTGACTCACTACGAGGTCCCTTGGGTAAAAACATTATATAGGCACTTATTGACTTCATCGAGACAACATCATGAATGATCACATGCCATGCCATTTAATGGTCAGCATTCAGAGTACTTATTTGAATATGAGAACTTGAGAATTGTCATGGATTATTCCCCATGTATTTGTGACTACAAGACGTATGCAACTCTAAATCAACTAAATCAAAGCAAATACCTGTTATATCAATTTTATATTGATATGATCGGGGCTCCAGGGCAAATATGTGCCAATTCCCATGTGCACAGTGTATACCCTGACCCCTCAATGTTCCATCAAGTAGACAACAAACATCTAAACAGATTCAAATGGCAGTTTCATTTAAAGGAGACTGGTGCATTTATGCTGAAATGAACGCAAATTACGAACACAAGACTCCCACAGGGCCACAAGGCCAGGTAATACAATGTAACCCATTTAGTTGATATTATACTTTCGTGGCGCACAGCACATAATGCAGTTTGGGTTTTAAGGGCCCCTAGGGGTCCGGGGGCTCCCAGCAGTGATCCGCTTTGCTTAGTTGGTAATCCAGCCTCTACGTTAGTTTGACGCTTCCTTTAATGTATGTAAACTTTACGACTTTAATAGTATTAACCGGTTTATTGTCGATGTGAGGGAATATTTCAAAAATAAAAGGCATTTATGCCACATTTTCGTGCCTCACGCAAATGTTACAAGTTTTATTTTGAAGTCCAAGAGCACGCTGCAGCCGGAAGTCTGCGACCTTATTGTGGCACGCTCCTTCCTCCCATCCCTTCTTTGCTAGCAAGTCGTGTTAGCTAGTTAGCGAAGACAAGCTCTTTAAACCCTTGTAGTATTATTATTATGAATTGATTGATCCTCGTAGCGTTAATTTATTATAACTCTGTCTCTACAGTCCAGATAACAAGCCAACTAACACAATGAACATCCGAAACGCGAGGGTAAGTGTGCTAAAAGCCTCTCGACAGCCATGCTGTTTCTACTGACTGCTAGCTAAGCTAGTTGTTACAGCTTGCTCGCTAGCTGTCCAAATATCGCCGACTAAGGGAGAAGCATTGTGTCACGCATCTTTCTGACTGTTTTGTTTTCAGCCGGAGGACCTTATGAATATGCAGCACTGCAACCTGCTGTGTCTTCCAGAAAATTACCAGATGAAATACTATTTCTATCACGGATTGTCCTGGCCGCAGGTGATTAACTGTGCAGTTTCCCCTTTTCTTCCTTATCTGCTCACACCACTGTTTATATTATGTAAATGATAGTATGATTGACGCTCATTTTCGTTTCTTTTTTTTCTCGTTTTAGCTCTCATACATTGCAGAAGACGAAAATGGCAAAATTGTTGGATATGTGCTGGCAAAGATGTGAGTCTGAATCTTTGACTATATGTTTCTTTATTTGACACCAGTTGCACAAAGGCGATGTTTTATGTGTTCCCTAAACCTTTTCTGGACTCTAGGGAGGAGGACCCTGATGATGTACCCCACGGGCACATCACATCTCTGGTGAGTGTGAATGAGACGCCTCATACCTCTCCGCCATACACATACATCTCCTCCAATCTATATATAACATGTGTTGTGGTACTGAGATGTTTGGCTGGCTTCTCATGGGCAACACAACCCATATCTTTGTCTTCCAGGCTGTGAAGCGCTCCCACAGACGTCTTGGCCTGGCTCAGAAGCTGATGGATCAAGCCAGCCGGGCCATGATTGAAAACTTCAACGCTAAATATGTCTCACTTCATGTTCGCAAAAGGTAATGTGCACTTTTGGCTCGCTGTGGAGTTGGTTTCTCTTTGTTCTGTTAGGATGTGTTATTGTGTGGGTCTCTTGGCTCTGACTGTGTGTGTCCTGTTCTCAAGGAACTTACCAATCTTTTCTCCCCACTGCAGCAACCGAGCAGCCCTGCACCTGTACTCAAACACACTCAAATTCCAGTAAGTTTATTTCTGTGCCAACATTATTGTATTGTGTTGTTTTAATTGTAAGGTACAGTATGTACTCTTGTGGTATTGTTACACTGTTGTCACAGCCCTGCTTTTCAGAAACACTCAGGTCATGGGTAGAGTGAGCAAAAAATCTATTAGCTTATTCTCAGTCCATGAGGATATATGAGCAACAATCTTTTGTTTCTTTTTTTAATAACTGAAAAGAACAAGGTGTTTTGTCAATGCGCTCTTTTTCTTTCTTTGACTACATTCTCATTTTGCAGCTGCCGGCACCACCAACTCTACACTACCTTTTTCTTTCTATTCATATTGTCAGGGTCATTTAGGAACAAGTAGTTGCAGACCTTCAGATTTTTTTTGTAAAATGACCTTCTTCATGCCTATCAAAATATATAATTTTTTCTTTCTTCACAAATACAACTTTAAGAGCAACTTTTGACAAATGCTGTATTTGCCTTAAAAAAACCAAGTCTCTAACTTGTTTAAATTATTTGGACGTATACCTTGAATTATATTTCTGTAAATTTAGTTTCAACATAAATGTTTAAAAACTATACAATGCCACACAATTACAATTCTGGTGGGAAAAGCATCCTTCATTAGTTGTATTACTAAAATGTGTAACATTTGAATGAGTTAATCTTGAGCCCAGACTTATATATAGATATATTGTTGCTCCTCCACAGGATTAGTGAGATAGAGCCCAAATACTATGCAGATGGAGAGGACGCCTACGCCATGAAGAGAGACCTGATCCAAATGGCTGATGAGGTGACTTGCTTTTCTACACTGATATGATTTTTCACCGTGTAACCTCAGGACCACGAGCAGATCCTAACTGTGAATGTGTCCCGTTTCTGTCTATATGTCCCTAAGCTGAGAAAGCCCGGAGTGCGTCTATCGGGCCTGGAGGCTCCGTCTGGCCAGAGCCCGTCAGGATCCGGTGATCAGGAGAGGGAGAACGAGAGAGACAGCGGCGGAGAGAGCAAAGAGCTGAGTGAAGTCAGCGAGGCAACAGAAAGCACAGATGTTAAAGATTCTTCTTCTGATTCACAATGACGCTGCAGTCCTAGACATTTTAAAATTCATCCCTTGCTTCCTCCTTTTATCCCTATTTGACAATATTTCTGACTTTACAAACAATGGCGATCTGTGTCAAAGCCTTTCTGTCACTGGTTTTTCTTAAAGCTTGCTTTCCATTGCAGTGATGAACAAAAAGTCTTGGATAATGACTTGCATCAGGGTTTGACCTAAATGAAACTAAAATGAATAACTGGTCTCAATGTTTTTATTGGATTGCTGTTGTCATTACCAAAAGTTGCCCACAATTCTGTGAGATTTAGAGAATTTAAAACAATTTGCGCTTTGCAAATTGTCTGGTCTCTTAATTATTTAACAGAATTACTGCAAATAAATCTTTCAAACAATATTTTTCGTATCACACTTATTGAAATAAGTGATCATAAAGGTGTCAAAACAAGTGGGTCAATAAAATATCAAAATATTTTTAGTTAATAAAACACTAATTGTAAACTCATCAAAAGCTTGCAGATGAATCCACAATGTCACAAATATTATTTATGCTGTGCCCAACAATACGAGGTCTACATGATCCAAAGTAAAGGTCCATTGATGGTGAAAAAGCTGTGTGAGTGACTTTGACTGCTGGTGGCGGCATCAAACAAAGACACTGGGAGCCAGTAACCCACAGAACCTCCTGCAACATTCACATACAACTAAACTGCACTCTCAATTATGTTTTGAGTGAAACATATTTTCTCCCAGATTATGGAACATGTGGTTAATGTTGTAAATGGAAACGAAACAAAAAGGACAAATATTCTTGGTTATCATTACAACATCATGGTTTGACCTTAGATGGCTACAAAAGTGAAAGCAAAATCTGTTAAAAGCAACACTGCACATGTTTTCAACTTGGTTGATGCATTTTACTACAAACAAAATGCTATCATGATACAAAATAATGCTGCAGGATAGGGGATTTAAGATAACATGCTAGTCTAGCTGAAAGACTGCAATCAATGTGTGACCTCCAAACTAAAACCCCCCCATCAGAGCTCAGCTGAACGATTGTGTGGATATTATTTAATGTAAACGGATGTTTTCAAGCCTCTAAGTTTGTGAAAGTTTTAAACTGGTAATCATACAATGCAATCACACCCTCATACATAAGGACTAGAAACTTCCTCAAATCAAACAGTGGCCAACCTAGGTCAGTTATGTTGTTTTTCAAGCATCATCCCACTGCGTGTTAGAGGAAGGAAACAGGAGTGAGAGAGAAGTACATGACAGATGACAGTTTTGTCACAAACTGTAAATAGTTTTCAGAAAGAGGTGAGAGAAGAAAATGCTCCTGCTCTTCAAAACAAATTGGGATACTTGCGTCAATGGTTACAAACCATTTTAGCATTTGTGTGACTTTTACTTGACATGAGGTGTTTCCACGGTCAGCCTGCTCACCATACATTACTCATAAACTGTGGTCACACAGTCTTCTGTCAAGAATACGCAACAGTTTTCAGGAGTCCAACTGAAGGCTATAGCAGCTGATTTCACTTAGTAGCCTGGGACAGACTAGTGCTGGGGGACCAATCGGTGAAAACAGCTGACGTTTGATTGGACTCAAAACCTGCTGTGGAGTTCCTGTGGCAGCATGAAAGAGACTCGAAAAAGCTTTTCAATCTTTGTCACACTTGCACAATCGCACACTGACTCCTCAAATTGAATGTGTGAGTGAGATGAGTAGAGAGAGAGAGAGAGAGAGAGAGAGAGAGAGAGAGAGAGAGAGAGAGAGAGAGAGAGAGAGAGAGAGAGAGAGAGAGAGAGAGAGAGAGAGAGAGAGAGAGAGAGAGAGAGAGAGAGAGAGAGAGAGAGAGAGAGAGAGAGAGAGAGAGAGAGAGAGAGAGAGAGAGAGAGAGAGAGAGAGAGAGAGAGAGAGAGAGAGAGAGAGAGAGGTTCCACTCCACCCACATCCATCCGTGTCCAATGTGAGGGGGAGGTGAAACAGTTGAGAGCTTACTGTGCCATTAACTGGCATTATTTAGTTGCCTCGGTCTGGAGAAGAGACGAGTGAAGACTGCTCCCCACCAGGTATGACTTCTTTTTTTTTTGGATGCATTCAACTTTTATTGATTTTCATTTACTGACCCGTCTCATCGAAAGAAGACAGGTTGCCAGTTTCGTACTGATAAACACATGTTTGTACAGCAAAGTGAGGGCTGTTATGAAGGATTGTTAAACATGGCCTTGGGCCAGTAACGTCTCGTAGCTCAGGCAGCATCTATGTGTTGCTACTTGTGAGAACACAAAGTGAAACACCCATAATTACAAGAATGGCAGCTCAAGAACCAGTTTCTGTAAGGTTAAGACTGTCATAGTATTTCAGCAGTTTGTGACGACGGGAGGTGGTGATTCACTGCTGATCACATAGTGAAAGAATGAAAGGGGCTAATGGAAAAGGGTGACAGGTTGGAAAAATGAGACACTCCTTTTTAACAAGGAGTTTTGTGTGTTGCTTTAACAGCAGACTGATTTTAAGAGGTTTGATGAGGAATGTCTCTTAAAAAAGAATGGAGAGAACACAGTTCAGCTAAAGAGAATGCTGATGAGTGATGTTTGGCTTAAAAAAAAGGGAAGTTGGGGGATAACAAGAGTGTGTGTGATGGCTGTGTACAAAGAGTTATGGTCCGGCAAAAAAAAAGAATCCCACTCTTCCCCTTTTCGGTGTGCGCTAAATGTTG
Organism: Cottus gobio; assembly: GCA_023566465.1. Taxonomy (NCBI): domain Eukaryota; kingdom Metazoa; phylum Chordata; class Actinopteri; order Perciformes; family Cottidae; genus Cottus; species Cottus gobio. Next base: position 13,989,741 of record CM042215.1, on the reverse strand, counting down.
CCCTAATAAATGACATCCTGCAGTCATCAGACTAAGCTGTTGATTCTCAATCTATCAAAGGCTTGTCGGATGATCATGTGTTTAACTTACTGTCATGCATTGTTAGTTTCTGGCATATAATATGATTAAAATGTTTTGGAAGAAGCCAAAGTTTCTCAAATACATGTTTGTCAGTGAAGACTTAATTTTCTTTTGTGTTTTTCTGGTGGCCTAAAGTCTCATGTCATATACACAAACCCAATGTCTTAGCCTAAACTGGAATAAACATTCTATAAAGATTCTCAGTCATCCAGTTGGTAAGATATCTAGAAATTTTTATTAAAAAACAATACAGGATACCAAGACGGCATCAGTAAACTTGAGCATTATTGGTAAATCTATCTGTAGTCTTGAGAACAAACATCTCTACAGAGTTTTACGCCTTGTGGTTCATCCTATTTTTAGGGCAGCTGAGATGCAGCTAGAGCTATTTTTGCACCTCATGCAATTCTGCAGCTTGACCGGTGCAGCAGACAGACGGCACATGCCAACTGTTTTCTTGTTGCCTGCGGTTCAGCAGACCATTGCAGCGGGTGAGCAGTTTGAAGAGATGTGTTGCAGTAAGATGAACATGCTCTTTTCTCTCTTTCTGACGCAGCAGGAAGTTAGCATGGTCTGTGGAGGGGTGGGTGGGTTCAGCACTAGGTGTGAAAAACTGTAGAGTGGCATGCTTGGGTGCAACAGTCGGTCATAGGACTTGATTCTTTAAAAATACTTTGTGCAGCGAAGAAGATCAGAATAGCTTGCATGCACACAAATAACAATGATTCTGCAACAGAGATGCAAAGGAACAGAGCAGCTGGTATTTTATAATGATAATAACATTTTCACTACCTTTATCCAGAATTCCACCCAGTTGGCGCAACAATGACTTCCCATGTGAAACTCCGGAAGGAGAAGGTCGGTATGATGGACTACGACACTCAAATCAAAGGTGAAACAATTAATTGTATCTGCACCACTGTCTCTTTTTAACACGTCAATCTTCACTGATAAACACATGTTCTGTTTCTGAGGGGAAATGTAAATTCAGTTTCCCCCCCCCTGAGTTTCTGAATGAGTCACATTCTCTCATGTGTGTTTATTTTTCTTTGCGTTGTTTGTTATTTATCCCCTCTTTTCTATCCCGTTCAGAGGTTCGTTGCCAGCTTGTAGACCAGCTGAAGGTGTTGGACTTGCAACTGGAGCAGAAGAGCCAGCAGCTGCAGGACTTGACGGATTACCTGCGTCGGCGGGGTGAGCTTGAAAGCGAGTATGCCCGCTCCCTTGAAAAACTTGCTGAACGGTTCACTTCCAGGATCAAGAGGTAAAGAGAACCCTTGTCCCGACATGTAATGCGTCAGTTAGCAGTTAATTTGAGGATGCTGTTGTGAAGCATTTTTGGTTGTACCTCGCAAACTGTTTTTCCTTTTGTCTTCCTTTCCTCCTTGTAATGCTCAGGAAGGAGCCCAGTAGTCACTCGGTGGCCCAGGTCTGGCTGGCTCTGCTGTCCCAGACCCGCCAAGAAAGTAATGACCACAGTAGGCTGAGTGAGTGCTGCAGCAACTTCCTCATCCAGCCCCTCACACACTGCCTGGAGTACACACAGCGCCTCGCAAAGAAGGTACTGATATGGCCAACCAAACACAAACAGTCTTTCATCATGGGACAAGTCTGTGTATCTACAGGGCAATTTGTCTGACTGGCTTGCCTGTCACCCTTTTATTTCTGTTGAACTCTTGACATTAAAAATATTGAGTGGCTCACCATGTGCCTTTGGTGTTGATCCATCTCTTTGTGGTATTTTGTCTCTACACCAGAGTAAAGACATCTGTACTCAGCTACAAGATGGACTACTCAAGGTTACAACAGAGCTTCAGACTGTAAGTGAGAACCAATCACCCAAAATATTTGTGTTTCCTAACCGATTCTTGGAAACCATAGCTGTATGTGTCTGTGTGCAGGCATGGCGGACATACTTCCAGTACCACTCAGACTATGTGTGTGCAGAGGGGAAGCTGAAGGAGGCAGAGAAGCAGGAGGAAAAGCAGAAGCAAAGTGCAACTAAGAAGCTGGAGCGGCTGATAGAAAAAGTAAACCTCCTTTATGCAGTAATGTGCGTACATGTCTATAGATGCAGTCTATTTCACCTCCTTATTGATAATTGTTTGTGTCCCATAGAGACAATGTAAAGTCCAAGAGATCTACTTGAAGTGCAGCAAGGCCCGAAACGATTACCTCCTAAACTTGGCTGCAGCCAATGCCTCCATGAATAAGTACTACCTCAAAGACATCACTTCTCTCATAGATGTGAGTGTGCAATCCGTTTTTGTCGTTTATTTTAATTTTAAAAAGCTATCCTTTATTACCATGCCCCATTGGGCCGATTATCAAACTTTCAAAACATTGGAGCATAGTCCGATGTTGGCTCAGATATTACAAAAATTATAACCATGTTTAAGGATGTGATCTTGATCCCCTAAGCATCTAAATTACAATCGTGATATTGAGTGAAATGTAATTGTTTCCCCCAGTGTGCAGACGTAGGCTACCACCTCTCTTTAGATCGGGTCATGCAAGCTTACCTGTCCAGTCGGTGGCGGACCCAGAACAACCTGAGCACCGGGCTGCAGCAGCTCCAAGGCACCGTGTCCGGGCTGGACCAGAGCCATGACAGAGACGCCCTCCTGCAGGACCACTATAACACCTTCTGCATGCCCCTTCGCTTCCCCTATCAGCCCCATGATGGAGACCAGGTCTGTGTTTTGGTTTGTCTGTATTCAGTGGATTATTCAGCTGTTCGACTCTAAACCTTTTGTGGGTCTCTCAGGTTTCCGAGGTGAGTGCAGAGGGTGAGATGAGATGCGAGCTGGAGACCAGATTCAAACAGATACAAACCAGACTGAAAGATGTCACACAGGAAACGGAGGAGGTAGAGTACATCACATAACCCTAAGCACCTCTGTTTCACTCTTTAGTAGTGGGTTTACTGGATACGGCAGATTTGTTATTTCACCAAGCCAGAGTCCAGGGCAGAGTTCAATTGCAGATTTTTTTCGTACTTCCTAAATCAACATTTTCTATGTAGATGGATCTTAAAATGTGGCCAGCGTGCCTCTAGGTCAGTAAATATGGCAAATTAAAGATGCTTTTGGACCATATTTCAGGTTTGAGTCATTAAACTCAAATTAAAGATTAACCAAGCCCATCATATTTGTGTAAGGGCACTGTCAAAATCCGAAGAGAACGACTATAATTGTATGCAGTATTGCCAAAGCATGATATTCACATGTTATCTCTGTTACTGTCATGCAGGCGAGTAAGAGCATGTTGGCGGCCCAGTCTTCCCTGCTGGAGTGCATTGGAGATGATGATCTGGAGCTGGGCAGCGGGTCGTCTCTGCAGGGCAGCTACGAGAACCTGGCGGTCAAGCCCAGTGTGGCCCGCCGCAGGGCCAATATGCAGGAAGTAGAAAACCTCTACGTCACTGTGAGTCAGGTTTTAAAGTTATAAACTAGAATAGCTCGCTGTTTTGGGAGGTTTTAATGATATGCAGGTTTTAATGATATGAAGACCCTTGTGTTTCTTATTGTAGGGTTTTGGTTGACGATGATGACAAGAACCTCAGTGAATGATGGCGACAGCATGATAATGACTTTAAATCCCATCTGATTTTGATTTCCAGAAAATGAAAGGGCACCTCGTAAAGAGCTCCCTGGTCTCCAAACTACAAGCCAAACATGACCATCTAAAAGTAGCTGTAGAAAAAGGTATCACTTCTGCATTTGACACAAAACGACACCAAAAGGCCAACTGCTGACCCAAAGTGTCCCATGAATACAGTTGGTGCGTTTCTTCTGACCGGTTGGCTTTTGTTCTTCTCTTTTTTCCTGCTAGCAGAAGCGTCAAATGGACATCAGTCTAGGTAGACATATAAATGTTTTAAGGGTTCCTTATATTCTTGGTGTGGTTGACAACAATGTTGTATACTTTAAAAACATGATACGTATTACACAATTGTAACAGAATGAAGCTTACTGTGTCTGTACAATATGGCATCTGGCTTTGCAGACTGATTGGAAAGGCAATGCGGGTCAGGAGGAATCACTCGAGTACCAATTTGATGCACAACCACAAACTTTTCAATGGAGACATGTTGTCCTTCATAAAGGTCAGCGTTTCTCTTTCGACATATTCTAATCTATTTTTTTTTCCAGCACATCCATTATCAGTGAAGTATTAGACTTTTAGTTTGTAATATTAATCACAACATTTCCTTCATTCAGGCATCAGGACAACAGATTCCAATTGTTGTAGAAAGTTGCACTTGCTTTATCAACCTTAACGGTAAGTATTCAAGACTGAAGGAACGGTAAAATGGGAGCTGCACATTTGCATGTCTAAAGCTAAAATGTGTTTAAGACATTACAAAACAAGAGCAAATTTGCAATAGCTTTGACCACATTGAACTGTGGCCACCAAAGGGAGGGGAATGTTTTGTGGACCGACTAAGTAAATTACAGTAAGACTTGTGTACAATTAGAAAAGTCCCAACTCTAGAGTTGCCAGTGAACTGGCTTAAAGCAACACAGACTGCAGCAATATATTTATATTTAACTTTGATTATCCCATTCTGCTACAAACAAGATGTTTTTTTTTTTTTTTGCATTGGATCTAGTCAAGCTACTTCAGAGCACTGATCTATCTGTCCATCAGGTCTCCACCATGAAGGGATATTTAGAGTGCCGGGGTCTCAGGTGGAGGTCAACAACCTGAAGGATGCATTTGAGCGAGGTGTGTGTGTGTGTGTGTGACCTGTATGTCTCCTTTTCAATGGAGATGAGCTCATTTTCACTTTGGAGCATGAATAATGTGGGGCTGTGGGCTTCTCCTGCAGGAGAGGACCCCCTGGCTGAGCGGAGATATGACCTGGACTCTATTGCTGGAGTGCTCAAGCTCTACTTCAGAGGTCTGGAGAATCCCCTCTTCCCCATCGACAGCACCGCCCAACTCCTGGAGCATGTCCGTGAGTGTGTGGGTGTACGTGTTCAAATGTCAGGTGAGCGTGGCAAAGAGCGCACAGCAGGAGTTTACCTTTTTCTGTAATCGCATTTTCTCAGAGATAAAGAACGAGCCAGAGAGAGCAGCTCAGCTCAAAATGGTCATCTCTTCCTACCCAAAGCCCGTCATCATCGTCATGAGATACCTCTTTGCATTCCTTCATCAGTGAGTATTGACACTCATCGCGGTCATCATTCAGGGGAAAAAAATTGTATCACAGGATGTTTCTTTCTTGGAAGAGAAAAAAGCCAAATATTTCTACCTGTTGGCTGATGTCTTATTTGAACTGACAGAAGTGTGATGTATCAAGGTTTTTTCACATTATATATTCATAAGAGCAGCACATTTTACCCAAGACAAACTGGATTGGGGACATTTAATTTAGAAAAACTTGACCAAAAGAATACAGAAATGTTTAACAGAATTATTCATCCTGCAAAATGATGACTCACTAAATAGTGACATGACAGATAATAGAGATGGAGATGGCATATGCAAAGGATAAAAGGTTTACACACTGGTGCATACACTGTAACAAAATTTAAGCAAACTATATAAAACCCAAGATATGGATGTAGATATATTTGTTAAAATCAATGAACATTTGAAGCAAAAGGTTTTTGTAGAAGATGGGTTGAGGTAATTCTAATGTTTTGTTCAGCTTCCACTGTCTCAAAATTGTAATCTTTCGATCTCCTCTCCTTCATTGTATAACCTAATTTGTGCGTCTCCGCTCCCTGCCTCCAGTGTGTCTCAATACAGTGACGAGAACATGATGCAGCCTTACAACCTGGCTGTGTGTTTTGGCCCCAGCCTGGTAAGAGGGGCTCACGATGATGATGATGACGTCGTCACCCTGCAGTCTCAGATCAACACCCTGGTGAAGAGCATCATCCTCCAGCACGAAAGCATCTTCCCCAGCCAGAGTGAAGTACCAGGGCCGGTGTATGAGAAATGCATGACACTGGAACAGGATGACTGGTAAGATAAAAGATGTTCATAAACGTAACATAGATGCAATGTATGGTGGAAGGATCATCTCTGGATGTTCTTCTTCACAGTGAGACGATCATTGAAGAAGGAGACGTAGACACAGAGTGCAAAGATGGTAAGTTGTATGTGCCCATCTTCTCTAAGGCTGTGATGGTGTTTCTGAATAGAGTAACATGATGTGTCAATGGGATGCACTACAGAGTTGGAAGCGGGGTCCTCGGCTGACAATAGCACCAGCTCGTCTGCAGCATCAACACGGAGAAAATCAGAACGTCCCAGAGCCAACAGCAGCAGCTCAGTTGACCAAAGCCGGTTGTCAGCTGGACCGGCCGGGGGCGGCGGCATCGCTTTGAGTGGAAAGCTAATGCTTCAAATACCCATTGGACCACAGAGCAAGCCACGGCGAGGCCACTCTCCTGGCTATGTGTGCAGAGAGTGAGTAGCACTGGATGTCGCAGGATTACAACTGACTTGTGTTTGAGTGAGAAATTAATATTCACTGTCTTCTGATCTCTTCTTTTGCATACAGATATCAGGAACACTCATCTTCTGAGGATATTGTGGTTAAAGTAGACAAGGTCTGTCTTGTCATTCAAATCACTGGTTTCACTTTGTAAAATATTAATAACAGGGTATAGGTTTATAACTATAGATCGCAACTGTACATGTTAAACGTATCATTTTTTTCAACAGTCAAGTCTAGTTGTAAATGTTGTAATCTAACAAGTTACAAAGAAATTGACTAACAGCCTATAATGGATCTAGAGAATGTTAAAATTATTTATTCATAAATATAAAGTGATAACTATTATAAGTATAACTACACCCTTTTTTATAAAGTGGCTTGTTAGAAAGCGGCTGCAAGTTACCATGGGTTTAATGACAATGTATGTTATGGTTTATGTTATTTCATGTACACTCTGAACATAATCAAGGGAGAGCAGCAAACAAAGAGTTTTGTCTCATTGTTTATTTCATCTCTAAGGAGGTCTGTCGCCAGATGGACTTTGTCTTCACGGAGCTTCTCTCACGACAAGCACTGCGGGATCCCTCCTCCACCGCCTCCTCTCCCTCTGCCCAAGCTCCCCAGAGGAAAGGCAAGCAGGATGGACGCAGGGAATGAGGACCAGGCCTCTTCAGAGCAGCAGACCCACTGGAATGAGAGGACCGGCATCAGTAGATGAACCGAAAAAAGAGCGATGATTAAATGGAGGTGGTCTGATGGTCGCTTTCAGCACATCCATCTCTAGAAAACTAAAACCACTGACCCCTGGTCCCTTCTCTGCGGCGCTTGCGATTGGTCTGGGCTTCTTTCCACAGGGTATCTCCCCACTCAGAACTCTGCATTCATGTTTTATACTGCCGAACTCTGCTGTGACTGCAGAACAATATGCAAAGTGTGGATAATTTTAACTGCACAGATGTGTTTGTGTACAGCTGAATGTGGTTAGGCAACACATGGCTTTATGTCTGCATCCGTGTTGATATTTAACCGTTTTCACTCAAATGTGTTAACCAACATGAGATGGACTTGCATAGTTGATGAAACTGTGAATACTGTAGCTGTAAGGAATTTTGTATATATTATTTGTAAAACACTTGTCATATCTAGGATACGTGCCAAATAAATATTTTGTCTATTCTGTTATTCGTTTGTTTGTTTTTGGGTCACAAATATTACTACTGGAAAATATGCAAGGTTTCATTACATTTATTTAACTTTTAGCCTTGATTATTATGAGTGTTAAAATGTGATGATTTACAATTTAAAATATGTTTTGATCATGAGTTCTATTTTTGTGAAATGAGTTGAGGCCATTTTAGCATCGGCTGTATTATGGTAACAGATTAATGAAACTAGATAAATCACAAATTGAAAAAAAGTAAATAAGACAAAGGAAAAATATGGCCAAGATGTTTTGGTTATGGAATTTATTTTTGCAACAGACATTTTGACTTCCTGGAGTAACTCAAGACATTTAATTAATGATGGCTCAATGTTTCAGTAACTGCATGCATGCACAATACCAGGGCCTTGCTTTGAACCTGAGCACCTAACTTTAATACAGCCATTATATATTATTGTTAGTCGTGGTTGTGCTGCTCTTACATTTTAAACTATATCAATGGGTTTATTGGGTTATACATTTGAGATTTTCTTGTATCATGTAATCAGTACAGTGCCAAGATTAGCCTTTAATATAATTATCAAGACGGAACAATAGGTTTTTAAAACATAAGGATGTGATCATTACAGTAGCAGAATAAATATTCAGATTTTAGAATTTTTTGTAAAGTAGCTATATGTAACATTGCTCCCACACAATGTAAGTGAAACTCACTCATTCAAAATGTCTAAAAGTTAAAGTAACCATTACTAATACACACTAATACACTCGACACTTTAACATTTAACATTACACTTGCCACTTTCACACAACACGAACATTCCATGCACTATCTTATTTTTGATATTTTGATATGCTACTGTTTCAATTGTAAATATTCATTCATCCATTCATCCTCATTTATTGCACTGCGTTAACTGTTAAATGTGTATTGTTAAATGTTAAATGTATGCACCTTCCCGCCAGGACAAATTCCTTGTATGTGTAAACATACATGGCAATAAATGGTTCTGATTCTGATTCTGATAATATAGAATACATATTAGTACTGTATTCATTGTTTTATTTGAGTAAAACAACATACAGATACAGAATCAGTATACAATGGATAGTAAATAGAGCAAAAACAAAAGCGCCAGGTTGTATATCACACTAGACAAATGCGAGAACAACCGAAAAATATATGTAAGACAGTTTCTGAATATTCGCCACAGAAAGAGCAGTATGTGTTTATATTGATCATCAAATAAATGGCTATCTTCTATTTATTTTTTTTGTGACAAAATGTAATATACAAATAATTCAGGTAAACTTTCTTCTGTTTTGAGGTTTTGACCCCAGGTTTAGGTTTTGACAGTGGATGCATGTGTTTCATTCTGATGACGTGTCGACAGAGTATTTTCCCAGACTGCTCTGCGGCTTAATGGCCCACGTCACTGCTGCGCAGCCGCAGACGTGTCGCAGCGGTGAGATGAGGTGGACTTCTTCCCTTCAGTCAGTGTGAAAGACACAGTGCAGTTCAAGGACCAACACAAAACCTACCTGACAACCTCTCGCACACCACGATGACTCGTATCGCCGCCTTCCTCGCCCTGCTGGTGGTCGCCTGCTCCGGTAAGTCAGCGAGGGACCGGCGGAAGAGATTTACCGGTTAATCAGCCTGTAATGCTAACGAAACGTGAGCTATTAACGTTAGCTAGCTAGCTAGCTGGTTGGTAACATCACTTCCATTCGTCTTCTGAATGAGGTGGAATATATATCTTGGATAAATGTGCATTAAGTGTCAATGCTGTGCAGATGATTCGTTGGTGTTCAGGACTTTAGCTGATCTCAGCTCTGTTCTCTGGTGACAGGAGAGACCTGCACAGACCCAGCGATCACCCCGTCGGCCTACACCACGTCTGACGCCGTCATCTCCTCTGAGTCCGTCTTCATCGTTGAACTCAGCCTGGCCTGTGCCAACGGAGCTCAGGTAACAGCCCACCTCCTGCCCCTCAGACGGACATGGAGATTAGATGTTCATGTTGTCGAGCAAATGACTCACTGAAGATCCTTTCTTTCTTCTCCAGAGTGTGACTCTGTATGCTGATGTCAATGGGAGACAGTTCCCTGTGACCAGAGGACAGGATGTTGGCAAGTACCAGGTATGCTCGTGACCTCATGTTCATGTATTTGCATATGGATTTGATCTCATTGGATTATTTTTTATGGTTAGTTCTAGATTACACAAGACAATGACATTGATCATATCGCCACAATGAGTTGAGCATTGAATGCTGCCTCGTTGAAAATCACAGTTAACCTATTCTCATTTTGGACCACCCCAAACCTCTTATGCTTTACTACAAAAGTCACATTTTGAAAGATGAACAATCTCGTAAACCCTAGAGCTTATTAAAGAGGCTTTTGTCAACATGTGGTTTTCCCTCAGGTGTCCTGGAGTCTTCCTCACAAACAGGCCAGCTCTGGAACATATCAGGTTAAATTCTTTGATGAGGAGTCCTACAGCGCCCTGCGCAAGGTAAGTGTTTGATACATAGATTAATAAGCTCATAGTTTACTGCCAGTGAGCTCCACTGAATTTGCAACGTTGTAGGTTTAAAGGTTGTCTAATTTCAATTATATGTGTGCATCTCCTTTGTTTCAGGCCCAGAGAAACAATGAAGATGTAAATGCCATTCAGCCTCTCTTCTCCGTCAACATTGACCACAGGGTGAGTCACTTAGAAACTCTGAGATTAAACATGTGTATACACAATTATAGTAAAGTGCAAAACAAAAAATCCACTGTACACTACTTACCCAGTACCAAAACAGGAAACGGACAAAGTAAGTGACTAGCTGGTAAACTAGTGGTGCATTTAGCAGATATTTCCCTCAGGAATTAGTGGAGACTAAAGACAGCACTGAGACAGAGTGAACATGGACTTGCATTCACAGCTATACCACTCCCGATTAAAGCTAATGTTTCTCTGCATCTGCTGGATGTGTAAATAGCCAACTGTTTGGCATATATAACCTTCTAAATTGATCATGAACATGTTGGCAGTGATGTGATCACAGCTTTTTTTCTGCTGCCTCCAAGAGGCCAAAATCAGTTATTGCAGCCAGTTTGAAGTTGGTATATTATTCCCCAAAGAGTCTTAAATGTCAAACACGTAATGACTTTAAGGCATACATTTTATTAGACAGTCTGTTAAGAACAAGGATTTGCAATAATTCATGTTTTATTTAAACAAGTATTTTTTAAGTACATGTTTTTTTTGTATGTGACTATATGTGTATAGACAATTTTCAGATTTACATTTGGAATAGGTATATTCATGAGAAACTTCACCAGAGACACTCATGTTTTCAGTTGAAGCTACACTGAGACGCTTGTTTTGACAATTTGGGAAAATATGTTGTTATTGCTCCTTCAGAAATACTGTGTATATACTCTGTAGCAGTCATTCCCAAAGACTGGGTCAGGACACCCCGTAAAATCAATAACTCATGGGGTGGCAGATTTGATTGGGTCACTAGGGTGTATAATGTGTCATCATTTGCTAACTTCTCTTTGTCTGAACCTGTGATGAGCTTCTACAAACAAATCTCTCTTCAGGGTGCGTGGAACGGCCCGTGGGTGTCTACTGAGGTGGTGGCTGCCCTTATGGGGATCCTGGTCTACTACATGGCCTTCAGTGCGAAGAACACCATCCAGGCATAAACGATTCACAATCACTGGATTGTTAAAGACTGAATTCTGGTGGATCTCGACCAACGATCCATCATCCATTGTTGTGGCAAGCCAAAAGGATTTTGCCACTTGATCTGCTTTGGGACAAGGAGCAAGAGCAGCAGTCTTATTTTTCTTTTTTAAATTCAGACTGTGTCTGTATGCCATCAGTCTTATCAATTTTTCAGATGAGTTTCGTCACAAGTTTGTCCTGTCAATAATGGATGGAGTTTTGTAAACTTTTTTTTTTTTTTTTATAAAACCAAACAATAAACCTGGACCACAGAAATAAACAAAACACATATAGATGTACTGTATTCCATTGCTACAACCAGATCAGATTAACCTTTGTCCTTCTGTGGCGATGCACCGACAGGAGGGGGACGTGTACTGAACACCAACAAAGAGCGGTCAAGTATGGAGGACTAAAAGTGCCACAATTAAATAAATAAATACACCATTAAATAATTACTTAAATATGTCATTAATTAATTAAAATTAGAATTAAATACATAAATGTGTAATTAAATGTGTCATTAATTAATTCAAATACCGATTCATTTTATGTAAAATACATATATAATAATTTCACTATTTACATTTACATTTCATGATCCTGCATTGCAGTGCTTCATGAATTACTTAAAACTGTCAAACTGACCCATCAAAGTCAGTGGGCGGGGCTAACGCAAATCTAGTCTGATCCATTGCTTTGGTCTGAAGTAGAGTACCTGGATAGAGACAATGGAGGATCTCCGTGAACTTTCCAGAGAGTTGGTTAGAGACATTTTAAGCTTAGCAGAGGATGTAGAAGCAGGAACTGCTGACCCAGAGCATGTAGCTAGTAAAGCAGAGGAAGTTATTGAACTTGTTGGAGTCATTTCCGCACTTTCCGACGAAGATATCGACCACAGAGTGATTGCAAATCTAGAAGTTGTCCACCGCTTCTCTGGTACCAGGGCGCATCAGGCCCAACACACACAGGGACCGGGGCGTTTGGCGTTTGACATACCGAGTGCAGTTCTGGAGCATCAACTTCTTTGTGGAGTTCCCGCAGTTCAAATTGCAGCGATGTTCGGAGTGTCCTGTCTCATTATGGTCCACAAAATGACTAACATGAATGCTGTACTGTTAGCACTGAAGGGGCAGAACAGTTTGATTTCAGTAAATGGAAAAAATATGTAGAATAAAAAAAATATGGTCAACTACTGCACAGTGTGTTCATGTTTTTAAAGACACTGAACTTGTGTCAATTCATCTGAACTGTGTATGCATTGACATGGGCTGGGCAATATGGTGAAAATCAAATCTCACGAAGTTTTGGACCAAACACTTTTTATTGCAACGATATTGTAAGGTTGACAATTGGTGCATTCACAAAATATCTTCCACATTTAGATTTTGGATAAATAACCATCATAATGTGGATATAATGACTAAGTGGTTAAAGGCAAATAATAGAACAGCTAGAACAGTCTGGTAAATTCAGAAAATGACATCACTTTACTGTAATGCAGCCTTTGAAACCAGGAAAAGACTAAACCTACCATGTAACGATATTACACTTCTTCAAAATCTAAGACGATATCTAGTCTTATATCACGATAGATATAATATTAAAATATTGCCCAGCCCTAATTGACATTTGTCTGAAAACTTAAACAAGCCCAAATCCAGTACTTTTTATGGCAGCGACAAGTGCTTTCTCAAAGTCCATGTAGATTTTGAAATGAGCTGGCAGCTTTAGGGTTTCAAAGCATGTGGAGGACGTAGGAAGGGTTCCCCCAGAAATCTCCACTCTCAGTTCAGGAGGAAGCATCTCCCAGCCAACCCAGAATGTCAGCAGCTGGGCCAGGGTACCTGATGAAGCTAAAAGTCATAAAATGGATTAAAGACATTTAGTTCAACTTTAATTGATCATATCTAGACATAGAAGGATTTGTAAAGAGAAAATAAGGTTTATACCCGTTTCAATGAACATCCTTAGAAAGCCAGTGATGTGGCAGGTGGTGTCTAAGTCAAAGTCTTCATCATCACTGTCCTCAACTGGCCATGTGATTTTTTCTAGGAGCATCTTAAAGAAAACAAAAATTGTAATTTTTAAAAAGGGAGAACATATTTTGGTGAAGGACTATGCAGATCACATTCTTGGAAAATGGAAAAATAACCAGCTCAGTTATTGAAAATACACACAAATTCATCAAGTTAAGTCACAAATATAACTAAAGTACTGACTTACCTGGGGTGTGAACTGTATTTCAGCCATTTTGGGGAAAAGAAGTGGTACAACATCTGGCCTAGATGTCAGCAGGGGCCATACCATCACATCTTTCAGTCCCTTTCTCAACTGTTTAATTTGGCGCATGGTCCTCCCAACGACCTAAGAGACAGACCGACCCATATTACAGCCCAAATCCTTAACCCAAATTTGACAAAAGTTGGCACAGTAGGGAAAATGTTAATAAAAGCACAATTAAGTGCTTTATAAAAATCCATTAAAACTCTAGTACTTAAACTCTCGTGGTAACATAACAAGCCAGGGTTCACAACACATTCTATAATTTCAACAAGTATAGCAATGAATTCTGTCACTTAACCAGCAGGAACTCACTGCATGGAGTAGAAGTTTGTTATGTAGCCATCTCCGATTTGTTTTGGTGACTGCCGGAAGATCCCAAGACATGGAAAGATCTGAAACTGTGTCCTTCTGTTCCGGTGTAAGTTCTTCATGTTCAAGCTAGAATTAAGACCATACAAGTTATTATATCTGCCCAAGCAATGTTTTTTACATGGCAAAGTTTCTTTTAGGTTACATACCAGTTCTATGATGTTCCTGATGTGCAGATCAGGACAGTCTTCTGTAACAACAGTTGCCATTTCAGGGTCCCCATTGAACAGTACATGAATTACAGCAGGACTTAGTCCTGTGACATGGGGACCGTCATGCAGAAAGGTGTGGGCCAACATCCTTCCTGCAACCCGGAAGAGGTTGCTTTCAATAAGTGCCTCAGATGCTGCTGGAACAAGATGGTCAGGTTCACCCTCAAATAGCAGTGTTCGGCCCATTCCTCCTGTAAAGTACCAAGAGAGCAGGGAATAAAGTCACAACAATTAACCTCTTAAAATACATTAAAAAATGTTTTTTTTAAAAACCTGGCCTGTGGTATTGCCGCTTGTAGAATTCACTTAAACCAAATTGTAGCCTACTCCAAAATGACTTACAGAAGGACCCCCAAACCACTTCAAATGCAACTCCCCTGTATACCCTACTACTAACTTACTGATTTACCTGACACAAAACATTGCCCACCGGCCCTCCGCTAAACAGCACATATCTGCGTTCATCAACCACCAGAACGTACGTGTACGTGTGTGTGTGCGTGCGTGCGTGCGTGTGTGCATAGAGAGAGGCGGAGTAGAGCGAATCACGACACAAACAGGTGCTCAGTCAGCGTTGCATGCAGTGTGAGAATGGCAAGCGGCAAGAGCAGCAAAAGCCAATGTGTGCTTCTTTTACCTATATATGTAACGCCATCTTTTGCGTTTATCCAAACAATGTCAAACTTGGCACTGCACTTACTCGTGCCCATAGCAAGACACCTGTCAAGTTTGAAATCCATCGGAGTAACTGTTTGAGAGACATGAGCTACAGACAGACATTCCTGCAATTTATAGATGGATTTACCTTCAAAAAATTAGTAAGATACTTACCAAGATCTAGACTGAATCCAAACTGGAGTTTGGATATGATTGTTGTCATAAAGTACCGCATCACACCCTCTCCGATAGCAACATCACCTGAAATAAAATACAGATAACACAGTGGAAAAAAAGTGCCGGACTAATACAGGTAACTGGATTAGGTAACATTTAACAAGCAAGGGAGAAAAACAGTCAACATTCTATTGGCTGTAATTCTAGAATAGCATCTGTCACTGCACGATGTGAGTCTCAACACGATCTGAGTCGCGTCGCGCATGCTCAGATTTAAACAATTTCCGGCATAACGACAATAACGGAAGATGGGAACAGCAATAATAGAAGATATAGAAGGTGGAAATGGCAGTAATGTATTATTTAGCGTAACGCATCACATGTTCACGGCATGATCCCTCACGTCAGTTAATAAAAAATAAAAAAGTCAGTAAAAATGGAGCTACATGACCAAGTTGGTTCACTGCTGGCTACAAGTCAACAATCAAACACAACAAAGGCTGTTACTGGAATGGTGTTATGAGCTAACGTTAGCAATCAAACAATGATAGATAGCATTTGATAACTAAAACGTTTTTGAAATGATTTCCACCTTCTATATCTTCTATAATTGCTGTTCCCATCTTCCGTTATTGTCGTTATGCCGTAAATTGTTTAAATCTGAGCATGCGCAACTCGACGCGACTCAGATCGTGTTGAGACTCACATCGTGCAGTGACAGCATCCTTAATATTGATTATTCCAGATAACAAGAGTATATTGTGCACAATATTCACATACATACATCTAACATTTTTATCAATTATATAATTTTGTGCATTCCATTCTGCCATTTAACAATTCCATATAAGCAACTTAAGCGGTATAAACTGTACAGATGTATTTATATTATAAACTTTATATTACTTACCAACCAGAGTACAATGAAGTGGACATGCCCATTCTTGCTGCTGTTTATAGAATAAGAGAAGCTCCCGTTCCCTGTCCTCTTCAGAGTCCCTTACATCCATCTTCATTCTAAGTGGTTTCCCAGTTGCATGTTCCCTTAGCAGATTCTCTTTGAAAACTTTGGCAGCTTGAGTGGGTTCTTTAATAAGCTTCCATTCTAAAACAAACAACAACAATACAAGTTATCTAATCCAGAGAGACATCTTGTGAGTTGGCATGTTACCTGCATATACAGATATCCTCACACTCTACAGAACAGGAGGAACATTTTGTTCATTTCACTGACAAAACGTGAGACCCAACATCTTCAGAACCTGTCACAACGCTGAGTTGACATAAAAACAGCACTCTGAACAAAAACTAAATATTAGAAAAATAGAAAAACCCAGTTGGATGTTATTAATTGTCTGTAACTGTATTATCTTATCTAATTATATCCTGCAGGTGTTATCTTTCTATTAACTTTTCAGTTACACACAATCTTATAGCAACACTATTGTGATGACACAAACCACTGTCTGTTTCTTTGCGATCCAACTCCTCGTTGACAATCACTGCCGGTACTACTGCACTCTCAGCTGATGTTTCAGGCCTCACTGGAACACGGTCACTGACTAGGGCTGTCTCACTATCATTTTCTTCACTTTGGCCTCCCTCTTGTTCTCTTTCCGATTCCTGCATGGGTGTCCTTGAAGTTAACACAATTGAAATGATGGTCATACTCGCTTATTTGTGTGCACAACACTCTAAGAGAGACATATTCCCAAAGAAAATGAATATGCTACCCTTGCATTGCTTTAAGAAGTCAACTCAACAAAGTCTCGACTGTTCTCTGTCCTGGCTCCTCGATGGTGGAATGAGCTCCCCATTGACATCAGAACAGCAGAAAGTCTCTACATCTTCCGTCGCAAACTAAAAACACATCTTTTCCGACTATACCTTGAATAAAGGAAGTAGCACTTTAGTAGCACTGAAACGGCTCTTACTGATAGCACTTTGTAGTTGAACTTTTTGTCGAAATTGTACCTTCGTGATTCTTGTTCTGATTCTTGTTGTAAACGGTAGAATGCACTTATTGTAAGTCGCTTTGGATAAAAGCGTCAGCTAAATGAAATGTAATGTAATGTAAAAGAAGTACATACCCATTGCAGCTCAATCTGTGCAGCTTCATCTCTGAAAAGGGAAATTCCTTCTGACAAGTGATGCAGGGGATGACTGGACCTGAGGCAGGACGTGAGCTCTCCTAACAAAAACAAATGGCTTTTAATTAATGATTAAAAGTCACCAGTAATATTTGTTTTGATTATGTATTAAACTAGATCTCTGTAAATGTATGTACACAATCTAAGGGTAGATCCTGTTGAAGTGGACGTATGTAGATTGTAGCCTGTCCAATCATCGTCGATGGATCTTTCAGATAGGCAAGGGTGTATCCAGTGCTGGGACACCGAAGCAATGCAAGATTTCGACTGCGAGTAGATCCTACAAGTTTTAGAAATTCAAAGCCTCCCCCTTGTTGGAGCTTCGGAAACACTTCCATTAGTTTATTTGTTATAACCATGGGATCATGGTCATTCCCTGGAAAAAAAAAACAAACAAAATCATAACTCACCTCACCTTAAATTAAGCAAATAAGCCTGTGATAACTATTATTCACATTATGAACATCAATTAAGTTCGAGTCACTATAAAAAGAAATGCAAATAATTTCAACAAGCCACAGACAGTACAAACTTTTTTTAGTTTTGGTAAATGCCTAGTTTCGCACTGACCTGAAAATGTTACTTTTTGCTCTCCAAGTCCTGAAGTAAGAAGTTCAGCTTTAAACAGTACGCTTGGAATTTTATCCGCCTTGTGGTCAGCCAAACAACAGACAGTGTGTGTGTAGCTTCTTCGGCTAACTTGGACTTGTGCTGGTCGTCTCGTCATATTCCTTCTGGCTCCAATGTTATATGGCGCAAAGAGCCTTGCTACCTCCGCTGCAACACAGAAAAACGTCACAGCTCAATGGTCACCAGTCAGCTAAAACAGCCTCTACTTCTATCTTGGGATGCTCAAGCCAGCTAACACCATTTAGCCGATTAGCGAACTAGTTTTATGCTCCCCCCCATTAACAATAAACGTGTCACGCACGAAACATCATAATACCGCATACAAATACATGTTCGAGTCGATCTAATTTAATCTACACGTGTGTCCCGAATCATTAATTAGTAGCACACCTGGCTAACATGAAATTACTTAGCTTACCTTGGACAGGTGTACGTGATTGAGCGGCCGGTATCTGCTGTGACTGAGCCGCCGGATCCACCGGTGACGCGGGAGCCGTTGGACCCGTTGGACTTCTGCTCAGAGCTTCCTCAATCAAATTCGCTGCTTCTCTTAGCAGCTCCGGGCAACTTTTAGACATTTTGTCCTGCACCTCACACGGCGTCTCAACATTGGGGCTAGCAGGACTAAGTCTTCTCCTTGCTTTTTAGCCGTTGCAATGAAAGTTCTGTTTAACCGAGTATCTAAACCAACGTAGAGGTGAATAGCGCCACCCAGTGTATTGGAATGTGTTCAGTAGCTCTGCATCAATCCATTATCTGGAATTGATTTGTCTTGGCTTGATGCATAGGGTAACCAATCAGGCGTTAGGTTCCGCCTACCAACTTTTGATGGGTCAGTTTGACAGTTTTAAGTAATTCATGAAGCACTGCAATGCAGGATCATGAAATGTAAATGTAAATAGTGAAATTATTATATATGTATTTTACATAAAATGAATCGGTATTTGAATTAATTAATGACACATTTAATTACACATTTATGTATTTAATTCTAATTTTAATTAATTAATGACATATTTAAGTAATTATTTAATGGTGTATTTATTTATTTAATTGTGGCACTTTTAGTCCTCCATAGTCAAGACCTCGATGCATATGAAATGTCAATGTGACGGCACTGGCTGGCCTGAAAAGGTCTAGTGTAATATGTCTCTTCAAATTAATTCATTAAATGGCTGGCTTTTCTTCCATTGTAAAGTGTTGCTTCAGGTCTTCGATATAGTTAACATCTCTTGTTCCATAGCAACATTCGTATGTCATCTCTGAAGTTTGGTTTTTGGTTGCCAATGGTAAATTGGTTAAGTCTGGGTGATTCAACAATTCCTGACCTCATCGAGGTCAAACAACTGGTTCCAAGCAGATTTAACAATCACTGACTAATTTCTTGTTTCTCCTCACTATAAATCTAAGATTTATATCTACTGTACTGATGGAACATTTCAACAATTATAGAATATTTGAGAATTAATGTTCTTATTTTAAAAGCCTTTACTGAAACTCATTAAATTGGATTTATAGCAGTTAACAAAACCATATAGAGTAATCCTGTTGGTGTAAAAATGTTCACCTTAGGGTTGTGGCTGAAATTTCAGTGGACAGAGAGGCTATTTCTGTCTGCAGGGCCCTCCTATTGGCATTCCTAGGTAGTCATGGCAAGGTATGTGTTTAAGGGCTGCAGCAGCTGATGTCCTGTTTGGTTTTCTCTCAATGTACACCAACAGTTCACACGTCATACGTGTTGAATCAGAAAAGAGGCACTGGAGCTGCTGTCACCTTTCTGACTGGCGGTAGTGCAGTGCTGCCAGCTGAACACACTGTGGCAGCACTGAGCTGTTTTTAAAGCCATCCAGAGTGGCCAGATATTACCTCATGGACAGATTACATGTCATTTTTACTGGTTCATTATTAGCTGTTACTAATGTAATGCAATACATTGCATAAATGCCCTTTGAGCCCCTGTTCTGTTTGTCACATTTCTGAGTACTACCGTGCTTCTGTGATCTGGTTTGTAACAGACATTTAAACTTAGCATGTCTATTTCTGTAGTTGGCCTGAATCCGTGTTTGCACGCACTGCACTGCACATGCAGGTCTGCTTTTTCCTCTACAAGGGCAGCGCAACTGCAACTTCTCACTGTGTCCCATGAGACGCATGTAAACCTTGTATATGGGTAGTGTACTCTGCACACAAACACTGCACAGTTTACAGAGTACACAAGTACGTTCTCATATGTCTGTTTTTCTGCAGCTTTGTCAGCACAAACGCACACTGTCATGGTGTAAGCACAGCACAGCTTGTGTCTCCTGTCACCTTGGCAAGGATACAATAGAGACATCACAATTTTGGTAATTCAGAGAAGACGTGAGCTGGAGGGATTCCAGGCACTCCCTCGTGGAGTCACCTATTAGACTGTGGGAAGTGGGGGATGGCTGGATGGAGGGATATAAATGGAACGAACAAACAAACAGTAAAAAAAGGCCACTGAGTTGATGCTGACACAAGCCTCTTCCTTCTATTTGTTGTGTGATGGAGTTCAAAGTGTTTAACGACAACAACCCACACATCAGGACAGATGATCGCAGACGTAGAATGAAATGTTTTGAGATAGTTTCAGAATGAATGCATTCACAGGAAGTTGCAAACTATTCTTTCGATAACAGTGTTTTTCTGTTTCAAACACTAATTCCCAAGGTCACGTAAACAAACAAATATGAATCACGTGTTTTTCTAAATGATAACAGAAAACATGTTTTTTTAATCTTGATTCGTCAGTCCAACTTTGTATTTAAAGGCACTGAGCCCATGTGCTTATTATTATTAAGTTAATCATGATCATTATTACATAAGACAAATATTTTTACTGAGAAACAGGAGTTAGAGGAATCTGGGCATGTGTGTGAGCGCCGTGAGGCAGAGAAAAGCTGCTTTGACAGAGGTGTGTAAAACACCAGCTGTGGGAGGCAGACGCTGATGGGCTTAGTGAGATTCAGCAATGTGGAAACTGGCGTCGCACAAACGATCCTCACAGGAAGTCACACTTTCTGTCTCAGATGTTCGCATTGTTTCTACTTCTCGTTCTTCACACTTTTTAAAAAAGCAGAACAAAGTCAACAAACCGAGGGCTAACTCAACAATCAGAAAACAGACTGTATCTATTCATGCTGGCTTCCCCTTCCTCACTCTACAATAACAGTTATTGTTCTGGATATTTCATGGGTGTGTATATACATTGAGGCATGCTATATGTATAGCTGCTTCCATCACAACAGCTGGATTGTGTTTGGAGTGAATACACTCCTTGTCAGTTCCAAG
Source organism: Cottus gobio (assembly GCA_023566465.1). Classification (NCBI taxonomy): domain Eukaryota; kingdom Metazoa; phylum Chordata; class Actinopteri; order Perciformes; family Cottidae; genus Cottus; species Cottus gobio. Next base: position 13,968,518 of record CM042215.1, on the reverse strand, counting down.
CTGTTGTGCTTTCCTCTGTGTTATTTCCATCTTCCTGTTCTGTTTGGGAATCTTCGAACGCTCCGTTCCTGTTGATGCAGTTGCGAGTCAAGAACCAGCCATATATGGGGAAATGCCCTTTTCTCTCTATCATATTAAACATCCCCATGATATTTCAAGGTCAACCACTGCAATGGAGCTTTACGTTTACATTTATTTACATGCACTGCTCATAGCTGGCCGGTTGCCATGAAATATTGTAGGTTAAACAGGACTAGACATGTCACAACAAACTGCTGTAAATCCTATGAAAGCATATTGACTGAGCTCCCATGAAATGGATTTTATCAGACACTGTCCACATGCCTGTTTTTACTGGAAAGAAACATAATTACAGGGTCTTTGTTGAGGTGTAACACAACCACGCTTTAAGTAATGGAAACAAGGTGGTCGAGAGTGATACAAATTAACCTTGATTCCGCTGGCTCTCAGGGTAATAACCCATTTTAAGATAAGTAAAAGCTTCATCTTCTCTAAAGTATGAGGCAACTTGTTTTGTAGGATCATAACTGCTGCAATAAAAACACAAGTGTGGCTAAATTGAGCAAAAAACACTTGAAAAAAGCTGCAGTTAAATTGTAGGCCCATCAGTATGCAGATACCTTTTATGTGAGAAAAATGTCTCCCAGCTGCTTTGACAGACAGAACGTATTAACAAAAATATGCAGTTGAAAGAGGGTAAAGTGAAACAGAGAAAATAATGTTGTGTTCCGAAAAGGAATGATGAGTTGCCTTTATCTTTTGCCTTTATCTTCCTCTGTTTATAAAGTATGCTGCACCGGTGCTCTCCGCTAACACAGACACTACGAGAGTTGGTTGTGTAAGTCGGTCGGGGCCTCCCGGTGTTTCGGCATGAGCTCAGTAGCAGCCTCGGCAGTCATCAGGTCTGTTGCAGGGTCATGCGTTAAGCAATGCAGACACATTGCTCAGTGTAGTAAAGCTTCGGGCTCCAGGTCTGATTTATTCCGACTTTGGTCAGGGCTGGGGCGCTCCGTCACTCTTCAGAGCCACTGAATGAACTCCTTGTTGATTCGAAGGGGGACATTTACCTATTTTCCTGCCCTTGTGACAGCCACCCAGAGGAGTAATTTATTTCCTCTATACCCCCATCGCAGCCACGGGCCTGGCAGGAAGCTCTGCCCCACTGTAATGAAGAAGTGACCTTGAGTTGAGACATCAACCTTGCTTTAGCTTGGAAACCATAAGCATCAGGACATTCAGCATAAACACACCCGCACAAACACACACGCTGCAGCATTACAAAAACGCAGTGCCCTACACAATCTATCATATGCTCTGACAAGGGGGGATGATGGCTTCTGCCAGATCTTCTATCTTCAGGAAACTAGAGAGTCCAGGGAAATGCAATGCAATGATGAATTTTAGTGGGTGTTTGTGCAAGCAAATTCTCCATTTATCGTAGAGCATTTATTATTTAGCATTTGTTAACTAATGGCTGTGCAGACAGTATAATGCAGAACAAAAGTATGTTTGGCCCCTCCCATGAATCTGAAAGTCTGAATGGATATGAAATCTGATTATTTCATCATAAAAGAATCCTCCTCTGACCTCTGAACTTCCTGACAGGAAGCAAAAAATACATGAACACCCCGAGGGTTTGGGAGAAGTTCATCTATTTCCTGGTATAACAAAGTAACACATGGAACATTGTTGCCTTAGCCTTTTGTTTTGGCTGAGAATCAAAGTGCTTGTGTCTGGGGAACAAATGCACAGGAGCTTGCTGAAAGCCCAAGCACTCCGCCGCACGGAGGAAAAGGTGAGGCTCCTCCTTCGACCCAGACGAGCACTCCTGGGACACCTTAAAAGCTTTCAAGTATTGTCCGGCAGAATAGAAACACTCCGTCATGAAAAAAACGATGTGCTGAATAGGCTTGAAATGAGTGAGCGGCATTTAAGAAAACACGTCACTATTTACTGGAAGATCTAGTCCGAAATTAATAGTTGACCACAAACAGTAAATTCTTATCTTATTTTATACACACAGAAATGTATCATATATATGTACATATATGTATGTACAGTAGCTTATATAATCATACTTTATAAAAGAAATGTCGTAACACCTATTTTAAGTCTGTCATGCAGTTGAGGGGCTTAATACATTACTCTTTAGGCAGAACATTTTTATATAAAAAACTGTACATGACAATAAAGCAGTACCCAGGAACTAATAACTATAAATATAACAAGTACTATATATTTATATATATTGTTAAAAACACATGTGAGTTCTTTTCTGTTATTCAACAATAAATACAAATATAAAACACATGGCTCTTGGTGTAATATAACCAATGATCCTGTCTAAGAATAACATGGCTGACATATCACCATTCAGAGATTATGCAGTGAGGGAGGCCCCTCTGAAAATGTCTGCTGACATTACAGGCACTTGGTTTGACTGGAAGTATTTTCACCGTTGATGTGAAGTCTTTCTTAAACTGCCGTACAGTAGTTTCTTTCGCGTTACATGTCTCCTGAAGCTTTATAATAACCTTGTAAGACCTCAATTTATTCTACAATCAAGCTTTAAAAAAACTTTGGTTTGACACCCTATTGTTTTCTACATATTGGACCAATACAATTGTATGATTTACTTTCAACATTTATCTTACACAAAATGTGATAATATCTAATGTGCCTTACATTTTCAATAAATATATTTTACATTGTTTTTCACTGTACATGGAATGCTCTTTGTTTCCTTCCTGCGTCTTCTTCATGTTCTTGTTTCATACAGTATATTCAGAAGACGAGAAGGTAATCTTTTATGCTGTGTTTGTACCAAATACAATCATACAATTGTGTCCAGGTTGGTTGCAGAAACCTGGATTGTTCATGTGTATTCTTCGAGGCTTTTTTGTTGTCCTGTCACTTCTATCTTTTATATGTGAGTGTGTTTCTCTATGCATTAATCCAATGTATTCCATTTCTTTGTGGGGCAGTGTCGACTGCACCCTCATGAGTAAATCTCCATCCAACAAATCACTCCACTTTAAATCCACTTTCTTTCATTCAACAAAGTTTGTTCACATTTTTAGATTTCTACTCCTGCTCTTGCAGCTGTAACATGCATGTCGTACCCTGTCTGTTCTCAACCCAACTGCATTCTTGCTCTATCTTGCTGTCAATATATGCATATCTATTGCTCTCTCTCTCTCTCTCCCTCTCTCTCTTTCCTTTGGCCTGCTGCTTTGTTTTCTCTCCACCCATAGTGTTGTCTTCTACTTTGTGTATTAGGCGTGCCGTAAGGCCGTTAATGCAGTGAACCACTCCTTGCATTCCTACTGCTCTGCTCTGTCTGAGCAGGGAAATAGTTTTTCTCGAATGCACATGGTCCTACTCAACTGCAGCTGAGGTGAAAACCTCTTTACTTTCAAGGCCATTTTGCATCGCAGATGCTGTCACTGACCGCCACTGTATATTCTACAGTTCCCTCATAAAATGGTGTTGACATCCGGAATGACACCATTCCTCTCTGCTGGGGTAGAGAGGACCGGACTTGTTGACAGTAAGCTGTCCTTTGTTGTTGATAACATCTGGTAGAGGTCAGCTGGCTGTGTTGTCAGGCTGCGGCGCTGTAGGTGGTGGTGGCAGAGTTCTGTGCAATAGCTCGTCCTTCCATCGGGCCTGTGTGCACCTGTGCATGTCTTTTCAAACATGCCTCTTTGTTTGTTTCGGTCTCATTAGTCTCTGTCAGTACAGGCTGTCCTTGGTGGTGGAGGTGTGTGTAGTACTGGAGTCGTCAGGCAGCGAGCCCCGGCGGTTAGTTCGTGACCGACACTGCAGCAGATTCTGCAGCTCTCTGGACACGCTGCTGGAGAACGCCGTGTAGATCCACGGGTTGGTGCATGAGTTCAGACTAGCCAGCAGCATCAGGATGGTGAAGGCCACTCCTGCTGATGAAACACACATATACAAACACACACACACACACGCATGCACGCACGCACGCACGCACGCACGCACGCACACACACACACACACACACACACACACACACACACACACACACACACACACACACTATAAGTACAAACTATCATCCACAAGTTAAGGCTCCACTAGCCTTAAGTTCCTCATCGGTTGCCAGTAAGCACATCAACAGATGCTGTTTGTGAACCAAAAGGAACAGAGGCCAGGGATGTCAACCAGGGGTTTCTGGTTGACCTTGCATTTGATTCACTGTAACCCTGATCAGAGCTGGAGCTACATGTCCTTGGAATAATAAGTATTTAGACTTATTGAGATGAACAACAGCATCAGAGGTTGTTGCTTTGAACCAGACCTGATCGTGCAGCTTTTGTTTGTGGCTGCGTACGTTGCCAAACAGGTGGGGTTTGCACTTGTAGGGTAATTAAATGGATGAACTAGGCTAAAGAAAAACAAGTTAAATTATAAATGGCTGTTTCATATTGTTTTCTGAGGGCAAATTGCGTATACATAGGCGACTGTTGCAATTTTGATCCAGTACTCTTTGAAATCAGGCGGGTATCATGGATAAGCACTACCCATAAATCATGTGCGGCTGACCTTGGTCTGGAGGGTTGGGGTCCCAGGCTGCCCAAAGCTGGACGATGAAGAAAGGCGACCAGCAGATAGTATAGACCAGCACAATGACCAGGGTCATTCTCAACGTCTTGGACATGGCTTTCGTGATGCTTGGAGGGGGAGTGGCTGGAGTGGCTGGAGGGGGCGGGCGGGTGTAGTCAAGGGAGCAGCGGGTTGAGCCAGAAGCCATCTCGTAGGACGTGTAGGAGTCCTGGCCGTCTGAGCCGGACAGTGTTTGCTGCTGTGCAGGCAATGCTGTTGTAGTCACATGTTCACCACGACAACTGCTATACTGGACAGCGGATGGTACATTGTCGCAGCACTCTTCAACTTTGCTGTTATGAGTGTTATTGTGAGGGTTGTTATTCACACCCTTTAGGAACTGTCCTCCTCGGCCATCCCTACCTCCTCCTCCAGAAGCCCGCCTTCCCTTCTCCCTCTCCCTGACCCGCTCGTCCTCCTTCTTAAAGCTGTGGAAGTGGAAGAAGATCTCGTTCTTCTTTAACTCAGCCATCACCACCCTTTCTGACTTAAGGTAGATGTTGTTGTGAATCTCTCGGAAGATTCTTATCTAAAAAGTAAGATTATTTTTAAGAATTAGCACAGTTTCATATGTGGGAAACAAGACAAACCACCACTCAAAAAGCAAAGGGCCTGAGGACTGAGTTGACCGGCACGTTCCAGATTCAGATGCTTGTCTTTGCTCTTTGCAGACAATCTTGTTTGTATTTTGGCACAGTGGCAGAAAGTTTAGAAAAAAAGAGTGTGTGTGTGTTGGCTTTCACCATCAGCCATAAACCATTGTCAGACATATTTAGGCAATTCCACTACTTACACAACCATAACATATTATTTCAGAAACACCATTCTTATCTCTACCCTGAGAAACTCAAATAATAATTTGAAATTGAATAATAATAAATCATGTATACTTGTAACTATTCTTACGTTTTTTAAAAACTTATTTTCAGGTTTGTTGCTGCAAACCGTTGCTCTTCTGCCACATATTACTTTTGCCAACAGTTCTATGAGGGCACGATTTAGACACTGCAAACTTTAAGAATGACTTCCTTCTGCATAAACTACACCATACTTCTTTAAATAGGCCTCTCAATTTGAAATATGATAATGAAAAAAGGTCAGGGTTTCTATGTTTGGCTGAGATCTGGTATATTCCACTTCTTGGCAGGAGGTTCTCAGAGTGGGCAGATTTTCTGAGCAGCCGTCTCAGCAGTGGTTCTGCAAGTGCTGTGTTAATTAGGGGAAATAGCAGGACCCTGGAAATATCTTTCCCCAAATAGAGCAGCAGGGCTGATGGGAGGCGGCCCAGAATGTCTACCCGCCATGGGATGCTACATAACACCAACCACAATCCCCCACACGCTTATCAAACAATGCGTGCCAAATGCACCCTCCGTGAAAACAAGACAGAATTTCATTCATGCCACACGTTGATTATAGGATAATGTTCCATTCAACATGTAATCCTAGTCACCGCACTTTGTGGGCGGTGCAGAGATTGAGAGCCAAGCTTTTGTAACCAGTATTACCTGACAGATGGTAATGATGAGGGCCGGTAGAACGAACACAGCCACGGTCATCCAGGTGATGTAGGCCTTCAGCCCCCACGACTCAGCAAAGTGACCCCAGCACTCAAACTCTCCAGGAGCCACTTCTGAGCGAGAGAAGATGAACACCTGACCAACCAAACAAAAGGAGGGTGGTCAGCACACCCGCAGATACGACGTCTTATGTTCGCTGAACTGCAATGACCTCGCCGAGCTAAAAAAAGACATCTTGAGTTCTACAGATCAGAGGGTGAACGCCCGCTAAGTTCTCATTTCCTATTTCACCATGTGTTGTTGTGTTTGTGCAAGGTTTTGTTTGGATGTGTGTTCATCCCTCCCTACCTGTGGTATGCTGAGGACAAGTGCCAAGCCCCAGGCCACCATGACAGGGGTGTTCCAGCGGGACATTGCTCCCCCACGGTAGGCCTGCAACGGGCAGCAGATGGCTTGGTGCCGGTCTACCGTCATGGCAACTATCATGTAGGAGGAAGCAAACATCCCCACAATCTGCAAGTACTTGATGGACCGGCACAGAAAGTCAGGCCCCTGAAACCTCTCTGTGATGTCCCATATCAGCTGTGGAAGAACCTGGAGACACAAATTAAAAAAGGGACGATTGTAAGAACAGTGAAGCTATTTTCTAGTTTGGACTGAAGAAATAAGAGAAACACTAAAGGGCAAGTCTGATGATACTCTATATTTCTATCTATTTAAATCCCATGAAAAGATAACAGATAATGAATTGATCCTACAAACAAGTATTGCCTGTGTTCTCCAAGCCTGATATCCCTCATCTCTCTGTGCCATAGACCTTCATTGTTGTCCAAAAACATATCAGTGAACCACACTGACTATGTTTACACAAACTAATTATTTTGGTTTTTGCCCATAGACTAGGCAATTATATCTAAATGTGTCTATTATTTTTGCCACTCTCATGCTTTACATTCCTGTCATGGTCTCATGTATGAACTGACCTGAAAGAGGGCCACCACCAGGTCGGCCACACACAGGTTGACCATGAACACGTGCATTGGCGCATTGTGCTTCCTCCTCCTCAGCAGCACCCACAGCACAAAGCTATTTCCCAGGGTGGTAAGAGCCAGCACCACCCCGAGAACCGCAATCTCTGCCCGAGCCAGACCCAGGTCCCTGATCCTGGGCTGGGGCAAGGTCTGAGGTGTGGTGGTGGAACCATTCTCAGGGAAAATCCCCAAAAATGATCCCCCGCTCTGAGAACTGTTGAAGGAGTTCAGTTCAGAGACCAACGAGGAAGAGAAATTGTTCCTTCCTGTGACGCCTAGAGAGGAGAGGGCTAACCCATCCCAGTCGGTTTCCACACTGATGCTGTCCATTCCTGAAAGACAGACAGCAAAGTGTTAATGTGTGAAGATCCGACTTGTTCTTTAATTGATGCCCTGCGCAAAATGATCACCAGGAGTCACACTGACGCTGGGTCACAAGCGTCACACATTTTACCAGGCGCAGATTTTATTAAAACACAAACAGTTTACTTGTTCAGTATTATCAGCACATCAATGTCATGCCTGAGCTTGTTATTCAATTTCCTCCTGTTGTCCTTAAAATTGTCAGCTGAGAAATCGTCCCTGATCATATCGCTGAGAATCCAAACCAAAAAACTTGGGCTTTTTTATTAAAGATGCTTGAGTAATGACATGAGATGCAGGATTAATAACATTTTGGCGTATCTGTTACATTTTTACGCTATAAATAGTTTCTGTTTGAATTTTATGAAATCTAATGGAGCCAGAGACTCAATCATGCTGCTATGTAAATATTGTTATATATTAAAGTCTTTGTGTGTCCATATCTCTCAAAGCTGTCAGATCTGTTTGACGCAACTCCAGAATCGTTTATTTTCTTTTTCATATTTTCTCAAGATTGATTGACAGCTTTCCCTTTCATCCCACCACTCTAATTCCTTCACCTCCGCTCTCACAATTGCTCTCATCCCATGCTTACCCCCTTACATTCCTGCTTCCCCCTGTTTTTGTTCACCCCCCTCTCTCTCTTTCTCTTCTCTCATTCATCCAGTAATTCTTTTCTCTTGCCCTTCTCACACTCTCTCTTGATCTCAATAAACTTTACGTTTATTTGTCTTTACTTATAAATAAATGTCTCAAAAGAACAGAAAGTTCATGGAATGAAATGACAATTTAGGAAACAAAGTCGTGGGATGCTGGGGGAAGCCTTGGTCAAATAAATGGCACGTAGAAAAAAGTCTAAGACGAAAAATTAAGGAAGATGAAAGTAGAGTGACGAAGGCAGTGTGGAGAAAGAGCCGGAAAACAAAAACAGCACAAAAAAGGATAAGGAATAGAAGAATAGAGTTGTGGAAAGAGAAAAATAAACAAATACTTAACACAAAGTGTGTCGATTGACACTATATTGATGTATTATCTTGACTAATGTGCAAGGAGCAGTGAGGTTAAAGTTACACTTGCTTGGAAGGTTTTCAGGTCTAAAAATAGGATGAAAACTATATTCATGGTATTGTGCAATTGAGTATGACTAACAATACATTACAAGGTTGTTCTCACTACTCCACTGACACTGAATGGCCAATTTGTGTGTAATAGCGTACTCACTGCTGGGTGCGAGAGATAACACAGCTGAACATATTGTCAAGCGTTTGGCTTTGCCAGAGGAATGTATTCAGATGAGCGCATGATAAGCCAGACCAGCTGGACCTCTCCGCCCGGCATGAAAGGAAGGGAATCTGAGCAGAACCACTTCTCTTAAGTCAGAGAAAGACCCCTTCGGTTTTAAGTGACTCCCCGCTGCCCCAGCAGACGAGCACAACACTACCAGGAACAGTATGCACAACAGTATCGGCTTTGTGGCTTTTTAGTGGTCTGCTCAAATGTTGGCCCCGTCCAAAGGTCCTTTGGATCAAAGTTAGTAATATTATTTCTTATTATCTGTTTATTATTCTTTCCTTTTCAAGTTTTTTTTAATTAGGGGTTTAGACAGCGAGGCCTTCTTTCATCAAGGGATCTCCTGGCCTCTCTTTGTCAGGACCTGAGGAGCCTTCTGCCCCTCTCTGTAATTATAGCATAATTCATGAGAGGATTCTTTGTGCTGCTGCAGTCCTTTATAACTATATAAGCTCATTATGTTGCGTATATATGCCAATTTGATACATTTCTGACTAGAAATACCGTTTTCAAGTAGGTCTCTGTGAAGATAAGGTGTAATGACTTAGGGAGGAGGTAGACATCCATCCACACTATTATAGTAATGTTAAACTAATAGCCCCAAATTGCATTCTTCAAAATGACATAAAAAGATTAATAACTGGTAGGAGGAACCCTTTGTAATGGTGTCCGGACTTATATGGGGAAGTGTGCGAGGCAGATTGACAAAGTATTGTTGCATCTCTAAACATTGTTATGATTCTGACTGAGCCTCTGAACTCCTGAAGGACAAAATATGTTCTTCAACAATTCTCATTTGCATTGCTTGTGCATCCAAGAAATCAAGACAGATTGTCTTCAAATTGCCCAATGGCTCCACTACAGGAGACCCATGCAAAGCTCCAAATTTCTGGCATTGATGTTTCCTGTCCTCAGAGAAAATTCCTTAAACTAAGGGTACACTTTACATACCCTGTCTCTGGAAATGGACTCTGCTTTGCTCTCTCTTTAATAACAAAAAGCACATCAGAGCAATATCTGTCTGATTGAGTTATTGTAAAGCACACATTATTCCATCTCTCCATGCTGGATGGTCTGTAGACATTGCTTTTAGTAGTTAGTGCAGTGCAGTAACTTCCTCTTGTTACTTCAAGGCTTTCACTTTGATTAATGATGGAGTCGATTCCTCTCTTGCTTTCCTCTGAAGAGGCAAACCATCCGTTTTCATGTCCTCTCCATTCTATACCGCTTTCCCACACACAGGACTGGCGCCTCAGGGATGACAGAAACAGGTGATTAAAGTGAGCATTCATATCTTTCAACATCTCGGCCCTCTTCTCTCGCTGTTCACACATGTTTTGGTCATTCCCTTTGACGAACTATGTCATGTTCCAGCTTTGCCGAGATGTAAACACTATCTGTTTGTGTCAAAGTCCAATTAAACCATCCTAAAGTATGTTGAGTACCAAATGTCTACAAGATTTTTGGGGTGAGAAAAAGTATTATTTTGTCAAAATTACACATTTGGTAATATTTTCCTTCTGACAAATATTCAGAATAATCTAAGTTTACAGGTTACTAAGCATACATCTGATTAGATATAAGCAAATATAATGTGAAGATTCTTTTTGAATGCAACTCATCGACTGTGGCTGGTTTATGGCCCAAACAGACAATAACTGCATGTTTGCATCATATTTATGTGTGTGTATGTGTGCTATTTTTTATTAGATTATTTACATTTATTTTATAGATCAACATCACTGCCCATGTTTTTCATTAATGTCTGTATGACATGAAAATGAATCAGCAGGCTTGAAACATATATTGAAAATCTGCCACAGTGAAAATCAGGTCTGCAATGTAATATCTGTCAATGCTGCATTATTGATAAGGCCCTTTGAGCACAGATTGAGTCTGCACTACCTTCATTAAAACCAATGTAAACTTGATCTGCACTGTGAAGGTTTACATTCCAATCATGCTTCTAGGGATTTCTAATAGTTTCATATGGTGTGAAAAGGAAGAGCATGCAATGGGTGTCTGAAATGCTACACAAAATAAGCTCCTTGCAAATAACAGAAGCAAAGCTGTTCAGATGTAAAGTATAAGGGATGTGATTCAAATCCACTGCTTTGGTCCTTTAAGTAAAAACAAATATTTGGTGAAATAAGAAGCAACCTTTTAGCAAGAAATGTATATTTAAATAAAAGTAGAAAACATAAGGTGGACTCTGAATGTTCCATCCTTACTTCCTACTGTGTTTTGATGTCAAAATATAGTTATAGCGTGTCAAGTTTGCTTGTCCGAGAAACACATATCTATATTCTTGTATGCACTTGTTTGCATTTCAAGACACTGACCTCAACTGGGTTGGCAGGTTTACGGCTAATCAGTTGCTAACATAAAATGACGGTGGCATCAGTGGCAGACAAACAGGTGCTTAAACCCTGGGTGTAATAATCCAAACGTAATGAAAGATCCATGCCTTCCTTGCCTGCCTTGCGTGTGGATGTCAGCCCCTTGGTTAGTTCCCTCTGACCAGGTTTAACCCAATCTGATTAATGAGGAACTCTCAGCCCTCATTAGACCTCACAACCTGTCGCTAATTTCCCCTTAATTTGCTCTTCTTCCTCTTTCCTGTTAATTTCTCTTTTTCACATTCACCCACCCACTCAATTTTCACTCCTTCTGTCCAAACCAATCCACCATCTCATGTCATTAAGGATCAAAATTGTTTATGATATGCTTATTACTTCAGTTGGATTTTCATCATCATCCTCATTAATAGACATTGACATCAGGAAACAGGATTTAAATAGCCTGGTCCAATCTGCAAATAAACCGACAGAAAATAAATGATATGAGTCAAGCATGAGACTGCACCATGTGATATGCTGAAGCGTTGGTATTCTTTTCTGCTTTTATTGGTGTGGCAGGAGACTGTATTTACATACTGATCAATAGATTCTTACATAACAAAGGTCTGGATGAGTCATGTGGTGGCCAAACTGCGGGCTGTGCAACACTTCAGGCATCTATAACCATGCTTTCTTCTTCAATCCCCACATATCACAAAATGTAATTCCCAATGGCGCTCTCACATTCAGCATAAATTCCCCATATGAATGAGTCGATTCAATGACAGGTGAATACTCCGTATATATTATACATTTCAATTTGTGGGGGCACCTGCTGCACTTAATAATTCACAGCTCTGTATCCATGAGTTGTTCCTCTTTTTCAGAGTGTATCGCTCAGGTTGTAGCCTCCTGGCTGCAGCCCACGTGAGCAATAATAGTAAACACGGCTTCTACTATCTTGTACAAACAACCCATTAAATGTTAATCATGTGGAGCCACACCTCATTACCTATCACATTTCAGCTGTGAATTTTATATTCACAAACATCGGCATGAGTTTTTTTTCCCCACAATACACTGGACGGTGGACAGACCTCCTCTGGGTCTGCTGTTGCAGAAGGTACAAGTCCCGTTATCAGCACTGATAAAGCCCGTTCATAAGACCACTGCTCTTGTTATGTAACATTAACCAGCACACTGTCAACACGCTTGTGACCCAAACAAGAAAAACAACTTTTTTACGTCACACAACTGGTATAAAATTCTCAGAAAAGAATGGAAACTGTGCCTCAGTTTTACCACATCAGCTAAAACAGGGCTGAACGTTTGTAGTTGTTCTGGTTAGATTTGGCCACATGATGAAATGATTCCCCGTTCGAGACCAAAGTAAATTGACTGTGAAAATAACAGTAACAATAATGATGATGATTTTTCCTGGTGGGGGCTACAATCAAGGAAGTCATTTTGTGGATATTATAGATTGTGCCAAACAAAAAAAACAAACACAATTATGAATAATGGAAAAAAACTTTTTTGAAGTGATTTGATAGATACAAACACTTCATGCCCTGAATCACAGAAAACATTTTCTTCCAAAAGTTATTCTCAGAGAGAAACCGTGACAAGCTAGAGAGATTTCTTTAATTGTGTAATTGCTATTACACTAGTGGAAACTGGCAAGACAAACCTCTGCGATGGTGGAGATACAGACTTTAACTTAGAATTAAAGCTAATGAAACATCTTAATTTCCATCTATATATTAAGTAATTAGTTGTTCTGTATACAAGTCAAGTCAGGTAATAAATACATTTACTTTGAAGGTACACCCTTGGGTGCAGCATAAACACACAGTTGGTCGGTGCCACAAATCACCTTTTAATCATCTAAAGACCTTTGATTCTAAAATTTGGGTAGGACGCACAAATGCACAAAGAAAAAGGCAAGAACACACACAAGCACGTAAAAGAAGCGCGCCCTGGGGTGAGTAGCTCGGCCTCTGTCGCCTCTCACCTTGTTGTCAGTGCATGGTAAGCTTCCTCACGCGTGTCCTTTCGCTTGGTGTGTTTCGCTCCCGTCTCGATGACTGTTGGAACAAAGCATTAAGAGCCGTCACCATTACTGTCCATTAACATTACATGAGAGAGCAGATCACGTGAACAACCTCTTGAGCTGTTTTAATCTACGGAAAAACTTAAGGAGCCCAAATGCATTTTCTATTAGGCTGTGCCATAAAATATTTTCTATTAAGTACACCTTTCAGTACGGTAATGTATACAGTCTGCGCCAGACAGACTGTATACATTACCGTACTGACAGGCATGATAAATACTCAGGCTACCGTGAGCTCCATTACTTCATCAAAACCGTTCTGTAAAATGTCTCACGTTTGTTGTCAAATCAACTTAATGTGATATTCAATCGGTTGAAACAAACAGATGATTACACTACACAAATGTGAATGTCAAAATCATACATCAATATATACAAGCTTATTTTCATACCAGTAATCATTTATGTTTTCTAATGTATTATCAATACATTAATTCCCGTTTCGAAACAGGTGCACTCTTATGTCACTGTCTCTAAAATAACATTTGTTTGGTATTCCTCTTATTCAATCTTAGAAACATACAATTAAACAGATTTAAAAAAATAATAAAAAAACAAGACCTAGAACTCTTATTTTAACAGTCCAAATGTTACACTAATCAGAAGAATAATAATATTATATACAGCATGACAAATGAGTGAAAATAACAGTCAAAACTATTTTTAAGATACTGAATACAGAGCTGTCACGAGTCACATGCGGACCTGAAATGCTGTAAATGTACAGAGATATGACCTAGATTAATCAGTCCATTCACTCCCAAAGTGACCAAGTTTGAGTTCCTACAGATCCCTGGGCTGTTCAGTGTTTTCAATGATAAGAGGATTTTAATTTTGTAGTATTTATATTAATGTAAGTCTAAATATCACAATCAATATTTGTATTCAAATCAAACACCAAAGAGTAAATTAAAAGCACTCACGTATGATCCACTTGAATGGTGCAGCCAAGTGACAAAAAGCATTCAGAATTTCACCCAAATCATTCACATCGTCAGTGACAATCCAAGTCAAGCTCAGTGGGATATCAGCTGACTCCTGATTGAATGTGTCTTCATCAAAGCCAGGTATTTCATTTTAATTTCGTGGGACAAACAAGTTCTTCAAGCTCTGTGCAAGTCCTTTGTGTGCCTCCTGACAGTATTGTCCTTGCTTATAGTCTGAGTTCACAAGAGTATGTCAGAGTAATCCATTTGATAGCCATGCGTGTCCCAGGTCCTTGTGCGTCACGCTATGCTCTTGCAATATGCTGTGCCTCCAGCAGCACCAGCAGAAATGAATCCAAGCTCCGTCTGCTCCTACCTCCCCCTCCCTCGCCCGCTATCCCCTCCTCCTGGGTCAACCAGCCTGTCCTCTAGGACTGAGGGTGGAGCGTGGAGCCAGGGTTGGAGAGAGGGTGTTATACATACCTATGAAGTGTATCAGAGAGTGGAAGAGAGGGAGGTGGGCAGTGTGACAGAGTACTGGCTTAATCTGCATGTGCACATGGTGTATCCGTGTGTGCATGTGCATATATATATATATATATATATATATGTGTGTGTGTGCAAGCTTGTTTTGAAATTAATGTTTGTGTGTGTGTGTGTGTGTGTGTGTGTGTGTGTGTGTGTGTGTGTGTGACAGAGGGGCTCCTCCTCTCATTGGAATGATTTATGCCTGATGTGAGTCATTGATACATGCCACTGATACATGATACAAGCTCCCCCCTGTTTTGTCCTCTCTTGCCTTCCATCTCCTTTGTTGTTGGTGGACAACGGCCAGTGCATTTCCACCTATCCAGGAATGCCGATTGGCTGAGTCAGCAGGCCAGTAGGAGGTCACGCCCTTAGTGTACACACAGAGCAGTAAAGGTTAGTGCAAAGAATAGAAAAGGCTGTCTTTCAGTTGTAATATAAAAGCTCTCTCTTCCTCACACATGCACACGCGATGGTAAGGAAATAAAGTTGGCATGCACAGGTGTACACAGTGTGAAAATTCATAGCTTTATGAATATGCACGCCCATTTTTAAGCACAAACTTTGAACACACACACACAAAAATCCAACCAAACAGGAAATGTTGCCGGTTGACGCACATTTATTTTGACAAGTAAATTGCACCCTCCTACGTTTTCCCCAAAAGTTGCATTTAAAAAAGAAACTGCTCTTCAATAACATTTTACAAGTATTATATCATTCCCATTCAGTGGCCCCCAGCAGTAGCAGCATACACGCAGACAGCATGCTATACCCATCATCAGGCACTCTCGGTCTGTCTAGCCCAAAGCCAATGATTCTTGGCCAGCAGAGACTAAATTGTCCCATGTTGTCGGAAAACCTGGCAGTTTTCCTCAGTGCTGCCAGGTTCACATCAGTCCAATCCTTCTGTCCTGCCGTTGAGGAGGTGGGGTTGTAATCTCCCTGAGAATCACTCTAATATGATTATCCCGGCTCCTCTGGTCTTAGAGGACGTTTTGTCACAATGCGGTAAAGCAGCAACATTACTCCACAATCCACTTGGTTCACGACTGACAACTTGTGACAACTGACAGGCAAGAGGAGATGGAGCAGCAACAAAGAGAAAAAACATTAATTAGTTGGACAATTAAATCTTGTTAAATGTGTGACAGAGAGATAATGAACGGTTGGCTCAGAGTTGTAAGGTTGTGAAAATACCAACATATTCAGGCACGGACAGTCCTAAAGTTTAAAAGGAATGGTGAGACCTTTAAATATCTCAATCTATGACAAACTTTTCCTCCGAGATTTCTGGCTTGACATTCTCCCACATGTTCAGGCTTATTTCCATCTCCTAGTTGTGCCAGAAATAAAAAATGACAGCTGTTTTCCTCTGAGAGGGGGTGTCGTCCGCAAAGATCCTTTAATGACTCTTTTCAGGGAACTCTTTAACCAATCAGAGGTGTTGACAATCATATAACAAAAGCTTGCATTTAGAATATGAATCAGCTGTGTGGTCAATCAGGAGCTCTCCTCTGCCTGGATGAGAGACACATGGAGACAGTTCTGGAATACAATGAACCAAATCCCAAATCAAGTTCCCTTTTCAGTTCAAGTCCGGCTGAGTCAGAGATCACAAGCATGGCTACCATCAACCTCAACACAGAGATATGTTCACTCAGAGGGACAAGAAGTCCAACAGAGCCATTCGTCTTCCCGTGGACGGCCTGAATTAGGCCATGTCTACCTCATAAAGCAAAGAGCACACAACACCTGGTCTATAAAGTTGGCACTAAATAATTAAGGAACATCTGATGGAATCATTAACTGTCAGCGGACCCATGAATAACAGAGGCAGAAGAAGGATTTGAGATTCAACTTGCGTGTATCCATAACCAGGAAAATATACTGGGAAATTACTTTGCCAATAAATTGCAGTTGTATTTCTATCAAAGGACCTATTACGATCATTATTCTTCAAGCTCTTTTCCTTGAGATGCTACAATCACAAATCGCCTTTGCAAACCTGTCACTAACTATTACAAATAAACATTCCACCATTTTGGGCATTGAAGTAAATGCTCTTATACCAAACTACAGGTAAAAAATTTAAGTATTTTATTGAAGTATTGTACTATATCTATACCACGTTAAAATAGTACTTTATTTATAGGGTTGCTTCACCTTTATCCGACATGAACTGTCCTACCTATCCTTCTTCTCTGCCTCAAGCACAATGCAATGAAAGTGAAGGATTTTTTATTGTGATGTTCAAGAAATTAAATTTCTACCGAAAACTACTAACTGTGTTGTGACACACTGTAGTTTCTTTTTTTAACTCCATTAAGCTCCATTATATTGATATGGCAGCAGAAATCTCAAGAAATGGATAATTCAAATTCAATTAAAATATTTGCATGGCTAGTTTGAGATAAGTAAAGATTAGGAGTTGTTTGTAATCTCGCTGAAACGATCATTGTATGAATCAGGCCTGCATGAGTGTATTAGTTGGAGGCTATTGAGAGGAGTAATGCCAGCAGTTACACTGGAACGTCCTTAAGGAGGAAATCCACAGATGTTACACAACAAGTGTGTGTTTACAGGTCTTTAGGAATTATGTTGCATATAAGAGAAAATCTTTTTTTTTATCAGCTAATCAAATCTTATGGATGAACTAAACACGCTAAACTCAGTTTGATAAAGTAACGAGAGTGGTGAGATTAATAATGTCAAGACACTTTTATTAATGAGGCACAGTGGCAGGAAACAATACTGTTTATGGTCTACAACAAGCTATAGTGCTCTATTAACAAGAGTCCTGCTGTTAGAAACCGCAGGCATTATGAATGTGCATCTTGTTTACTTGATGTTCACTTTAAAAGAAAGATTGTCCATGACAGTCTGTTTATGAAATGTGTGTGAGGGTAAATACATTAATCATATCATAGTAAGCTCTGCATATGGTCACAGTATGATAGCCATAACCACTTTTCATAGAAGAATACTGCTATTATCTCGGTGTGATTTGTCATTTTAGTTGGAGAAGACATAGATGAATAAGCTGAATGGCAGACCTGTGACACTCACTGCCAAGTTGAATGCTAATGGAGGCTTGTAAAGACGGATCTGATCCCTTGGCTGGAAAAATGGTTGGTGAATTGATAAAAAAAAGAAAAGAAATGACACTAACAGTGCCGTATGAACACAATCCAAATATTTGGCCAACTACAGTAAATTGCATATTTAAAATACCTGGTAATAGTATGGAGGCTCCATGTGTGCATCTGGAATGTCTGATTTTCTGAGCCATGAGGAGGATTGGGATCTGCCCTGATCCAGGCATTTTGAATGGATTAATCAATATTTGCTTTATGCACCCAGCCTATTTCTGATCCTTTGTTTATTTGCTCAAGACACGGCAGCTGTCAAACACGCTATCAAACTGTTTCTGAAAACACAGATCCTCGTGAGCAACATTTTGCATGTGGCTGCAATTGGTCAAAAATTGTCTTTGATACATTGATATCTTTAGTTTATGAAGATAGACCGTGACAATTCAGTAAAAATGTTCCTGCCAAAAGAGGTCCATGCGGACACAGATATCCATCCATCCATTATCTGAACAGATATATTATCCAATATTATTGTATTTAATAATATAGAAAGCCATCAAAGAAAGGCTTTGATGCAGGTCATGCAGAATATATTCTTAATAGGGAGGCAATCAGCAATCAAAGATATTAAGATTGCTTTTCCAATCATTGTGCAGCTGTATAATATAGATCCATCCATTATCTGAACCGCTTATCCTCTTTAGGGTCGCGGGGCGCTGGAGCCGATCCCAGCTGTCATTGGGCGAAGGCAGGGTACACCCTGGACAAGTTGCCAGTCTATCCAGGGCGTCACATATAGACAGACAACCATTCACACTCACAATTTAGAGTCCAATTAACCTAACATACATGTCTTTGGACTGTGGGAGGAAGCCGGAGAACCCGGAGAGAACCCACGCTGACACAGGGAGAACATGCAAACTCCACACAGAAGGCCCGCCCAGACCGGGATTAGAACCCCGGCCCCTCTTGCTGTGAGGCGACAGTACTAGCCACTACACCACCGTGCAGCCCCATATAATATAGATGAAGATCTAAAATATATATTTTTTAAATTCCAAAAAGGAACATGTGCAGTATCAATGTTTACAGTAGGTGTATCACACAGTCCTGAGAACTGGCCACTCCTGCAGAAGGGTCTGGGAAACGTTCGTATTTTCCTCTGGGTCTTTGTAACAGTCAAGAATTTAAACCTGTCATAATTTTCATCTGTTTCTTCTCCTCTTTCAGGCCCCTCACTTTGTTTATATAGGCTGTTTTTTCTGCTCAATTTGTCAGAGCCCTTTTACTGCTGGATCAATGTTGGATTTGTTGTGTGCACAGCAAACATACAAAAGGCTTACATAAGGGCAGGATGAACAACAAAGCATATGTATTGACAGAAAAGAGACAAAAACTAAAATAGAAATTGGTAGAGAAATACACAAAAGTGAGGAAAGAAAAGACACTGAGGAAAATCAGCAAAAGACAAGATAGTTAAACAATGTGGGAGAAACTTTTTCATGGTTTTAACTCATGTTTTGTTTTGATCCATGAATGAGAAACTTTGTTAAAGGATGTGCTATTTGAACAGTCAATCAGAGGGAGGCTGCAACAAAAACAAACTTTGAAAGCTTTCTGTCCCAGGAGTATTTCCCTCCCCTTATTGCACATTTGTCTTCCGCTATCCTGCATCTCCTCTGTGGTGAACAAAGTGGTTGGGAACAGGAAAAACAGGATTGTCTGTAATCCAAGCGTAGAAAAGATGGATAGAAATTGACTGGTAATCTGCATCCTGGAAAAAGAAAAACAGACACCATGAGGAGAAATAATTAGAGGGATTAAGTGGAAAGGAAGAGAGTGCGGTAAATTAGAGGAGGAGGAGTTGGACAGTCAATGTTTAGTGAAGAGAGACAAGAAAAGGAATCATCAGTGGTGTCACAGTGGAATAAAGTGTACGGTTCAGGAGCCTTGAACGTGATCGTCCAGAGAAAACAGTCTGTTAGCACAACGTGATGGTTGTGTGATGCAGTGTGTCGGTGTGTGTGTACACGCCGTGAGCAGCACAGTGCGGAGCATGTTTCCATACAGATGGAAGTTTGTTTAGAGAAGCGTGAGTGTGAGAAGTGAGTATGCAGATGGAGATACAGATGTGGTGAATAGCACTCTGTGCGCTTTGTGGGTCTCTGGGATAAACTGGCAGTGTCAAGACATTTTTGCCCCCCAAATTTCCACCACTTTTTCAGGGTCAGCCAACACCCACACTGGATCTGGACAACCTGCAGTGTGTGTAGTGTGTACTGTGTAGTGTGTGTGTGTGTGTGTGTGTGTGTGTGCGTGCGTGCGTGTGTATGTGCAGCAGAGGATACAGAACTCACAACAACATATTGCATCTTCATGTATATGCAAGTGCACATCCAGGGATCAAGTTGGAACTGTGTCTCTATAGGTGTTACCTGAATGTGAAATATGTGGGGTTTTAGTCAGTGCCATGCTTAAATTGTATGCATATGATCTTGTTTGTGTATACTCACCTAAAGGATTATTAGGAACACCATACTAATACTGTGTTTGACCCCCTTTCGCCTTCAGAACTGCCTTAATTCTACGTGGCATTGATTCAACAAGGTGCTGAAAGCATTCTTTAGAAATGTTGGCCCATATTGATAGGATAGCATCTTGCAGTTGATGGAGATTTGTGGGATGCACATCCAGGGCACGAAGCTCCCGTTCCACCACATCCCAAAGATGCTCTATTGGGTTGAGATCTGGTGACTGTGGGGGCCATTTTAGTACAGTGAACTCATTGTCATGTTCAAGAAACCAATTTGAAATGATTGGAGCTTTGTGACATGGTGCATTATCCTGCTGGAAGTAGCCATCAGAGGATGGGTACATGGTGGCCATAAAGGGATGGACATGGTCAGAAACAATGCTCAGGTAGGCCGTGGCATTTAAACGATGCCCAATTGGCACTAAGGGGCCTAAAGTGTGCCAAGAAAACATCCCCCACACCATTACACCACCACCACCAGCCTGCACAGTGGTAACAAGGCATGATGGATCCATGTTCTCATTCTGTTTACGACAAATTCTGACTCTACCATCTGAATGTCTCAACAGAAATCGAGACTCATCAGACCAGGCAACATTTTTCCAGTCTTCAACTGTCCAATTTTGGTGAGCTCTTGCAAATTGTTGCCTCTTTTTCCTACTTGTAGTGGAGATGAGTGGTACCCGGTGGGGTCTTCTGCTGTTGTAGCCCATCCGCCTCAAGGTTGTGCGTGTTGTGGCTTCACAAATGCTTTGCTGCATACCTCGGTTGTAACGAGTGGTTATTTCAGTCAAAGTTGCTCTTCTATCAGCTTGAATCAGTCGGCCCATTCTCCTCTGACCTCTAGCATCAACAAGGCATTTTCGCCCACAGGACTGCCGCATACTGGATGTTTTTTCCCTTTTCACACCATTCTTTGTAAACCCTAGAAATGGTTGTGCGTGAAAATCCCAGTAACTGAGCAGATTGTGAAATACTCAGACCGGCCCGTCTGGCACCAACAACCATGCCACGCTCAAAATTGCTTAAATCACCTTTCTTTCCCATTCTGACATTCAGTTTGGAGTTCAGGAGATTGTCTTGACCAGGACCACACCCCTAAATGCATTGAAGCAACTGCCATGTGATTGGTTGATTAGATAATTGCATTAATGAGAAATTGAACAGGTGTTCCTAATAATCCTTTAGGTGAGTGTATATATATGCAACGTATTTCTTGGCCAGACAGTAACTCCCTGGAGTGTGACTTGTAAAACGGCACATTGTTGTTTTTACATTACATTTAGCTGACGCTTTTATCCAAAGCGACTTACATGATATACAGTATACAGTCGACCGTAGACACAGCAACGGTGAGCAATTAGGGTTAAGTGTCTTGCTCAAGGACACAACGACTTGGACTGGCTGAGCCGGGGTTTGAACCACCGACCTTCTGATTGAAAGACTGACTTGCTAACCACTGAGCCACCGTCGTAAGTATTACATACACAATATATAACATGTTAATTAGTGATTAATTTGGTTATCTTTGGACAGCTCCAGGCTAGCCATGTACCCTTGAATCTACTCTTTATGCTAAGCTAAGTGGTGGTAGCTTCATATTTAACAGACCGTCTAGAGTGGTATCAAGCTTCTCATCTAATTGTCCACCATAGAGCAAATAAGGGTATATCCCAAAATGTCAAACTTGTGCTTGAATATAATTTAATAAAATGTTATTGTACATATATTCAATGCTCTGTTGAATCCATGCTCTATACGCTTTGGATAGACATGTTGTACTACCCAGTATTGAGGCACTGTCATCGTCATCCTGTGAGTTGATATTGTGCTTACATAGTGCATATATACATTTGTCA
Source organism: Cottus gobio (assembly GCA_023566465.1). Classification (NCBI taxonomy): domain Eukaryota; kingdom Metazoa; phylum Chordata; class Actinopteri; order Perciformes; family Cottidae; genus Cottus; species Cottus gobio. The sequence continues at coordinate 13,946,268 of CM042215.1, read as the reverse complement.
CATTACTACAAACACACAGCAAACCTGAGGTCAGGTACTCCAACAGAGGAGTAATAGTTGGTTTCTGGTGCTCCAGGCAAAAAATAATCAAGCTGCCATGTGTAGTCAGCAGTGTGCTCTGCACTTGATTGATGCAGGCAAAAGGGAGGGTATATACACAATGCACAGAGAGCAGGAGAAGTGGGGGGTCAATAGTGGCCCATTAGCTCAATTTTGCTCAAGGCTGCCTATAGCAGGTTAGTCTGGCCATGTGTACCTATGTCTTGACACAGTACATATTTTTAACAATCAGGGACCGTATTGTGTGAGTAGAGGAATGGAAGGGGAATCCAGATTCGCATTTGAGCTGCAGCTATATTTGTTTAGACAGATCGTCTTGCATCCTGGAACATCCCTCTGTAAACACCAAAAGATGGACTGAGTGAGACAGTGTTGCACCAACTGGAAGATATGGATAAAGAGCTGTGGCTGGGGAAAAAAAAATTGTTGACAACAGAGGAGGTGTATTACAGTTTTTGCCTATTGCTTACACACGTTTTGCTAAATTTGGCTCATTGTGTCAAAACTCTACACACAAGCAAATAAGACACAACACTGGGAAATAAACCATTCGCATCCATGTCAAATTGAAACTCTGCTATCAAAACCTAACAATCCTTTGTCAAAATGTCACTCTGATGACAAAATGATACCCACTTGCATCATATGAATACACTTTCAGATCAGCAGTAACACACTAGTTTACTTTATATAAAAAACTGCAGTCTTTTGTTTTCAATGTTTTTATTCAGTTCCATAGAGGGCATGTTTTCACAACAACCAAAAAAATGAAATACTGAATTCAAAATCTTTACATTAGTATATTTTACAGTACAGTAAATTCAGTTAAATCAAAAATAAAACAAACAATACACTACTGTAAACACAGAAAAACACAATTGTGCGCAAGTGGGCTTATGGATCCTGCCGTCTGTTGGGGTCTGGCCACAGGATCTCATCAACGTCACAAGCAATGTCTTCTCTCGCTAAGCATCGGGGAAAATATCCCTTATGTCCTTATTATGGATGAAACTGTGAAGCGGCTTAGATTAGGATGGACTCTCTGCCCAGCTTCCCTCATAGTCAGGCCATGGTTTATGACATGGTCCACCAAAGTTGCTCTTATGTCATCTGAAATAATGGTCCTTGCGTGGCCTCTTTGACCACATCCTCCTCTCTCTCTCTGTCCTCCTCTTCCTCTTCCTCTGCCTCTAGCTCTCCCTGCCTCCATGCTTGCAAAGTTGTCAAAATGGCTTAACTGAGGCCTTTTTGTAGCTGGCTGATTGGTGTTCAGTTTTGTAAGTAAGTGTTTTCAGGTGTGTGTCTATGTCTTTTCAATTAACCAATGTGTGTTGTATTTTGAATAGATGTGTTTTCCCAATGGTACCCTGAGATTTCAATTTTGAACTAAGTGTCTTATGTATGAAATAGTGTGTAGTGTCTAGGCGCAAGTGTGTTGCAGAAAGGAGCAAGTGTGTTACAGAATTGCAACTAAAGTGCAAAGCAGCGCTTTTGTTTAAGGTATGGTTACACTTTGTTTAAGGTATAGTAACAACAACTTCAAGTTATGTTACTTTGGTTTAAGCATGTGTCTATAGTGTTCAAGCAACGGACAAAAACTGTAATTTCACTTTGTAAACACAAAGTCAGACAAAGAGGAAACCGGAGGAGAAACGCAAGGGTTGCAAATGACATTGACATAAACATCAAGGCAAAGTAAATCCAGGTTGGAAATCACCTCTAGGTGTTTCCCCTAATAAGAACTGGAGATGGAAGATGGATTGCAGCCCACACACTCATGCCATTGTGCTTTCTATCAAAATTAGCATTTGTTTTTGCCATATCAAGAAACCAGTGTATGGATGTGCCAAAGCATGCACTCTCAAAAGCATGCATGTTTCCATACTCATCATGCGCAGAGCATGAGAGTGCTGACGTCAGTGTTAATGGTGATTATGATGATGGTGTTTATTTATCTGCAGAGGTGGAAAAAGGTAGGGAGAGTTGAATGAGTGTAGTGTCATGTGCTGCAGAGAGTGGAGCGCGAGCCAGGAAGAGAGAGGGAGCGAGGAAGAGGGAGAGTGGTGAAGAGGGGTGAATAGTTCCCTGTGTGGGGAGAGAGAGAAAAAAGAGAGCCTCTTGTGGTATGTTTACATGTCAATGTAGTTCCTCATCTGATTGATAATATATGTGTGTCAATGTGTGTGTGTGTGTGTGTGTGTGTGTGTGTGTGTGTGTGTGTGTGTCTGTGTGTGTGTGTGTGTCTGTGTGTGTGTGTGTGTGTCTGTGTGTGAGAGTGTGTGTGTGAGAGTGTGTTTGTGTGTCAGCGTCAGCAAGTGGGTTTCCACATTTAAATACTGGGTTTCCTCATGCTATAATTTAAGTGGGACCATTATGTCTATTATGTACTAAGTGTTATGCAGTGATATGTTGCCGCATGTAATTTAATTTAGTAGCTATTTGGACACTAAGTTATGTTAAGAGGGGGAGATTATTAAAGTTCTTGGTTCTGGTTATTGCACCATTATGATTCATCCAGCGTGAACCTACAAACCTCCTCCATGTGGCAAGCAGAGTAAATCCAAACTTGGCTAGAGGCAACTTTGGACTGAGAGACACCAGATTTTTTTTAAAGAATTAACCAAATCTGATGTGTTTAATGGAAATTAAAAAGGAAACCTCAAGAAACAACTCCACAAGTACTCAACTGTATTTACAAGAGTTAAAGAAGAAAATGTTTGCTTTGTTTGCTTATTTCCTGAATGGCACTGACCACTTCAATGCAATTGTCCACTATAATCAATCTACTTAATTGGACATATGTGTTGATAAGGTGTTTTCAGGAAACAACCCATCACCACTAGACACACTCTGCTCTGCTTTGAAGCACAGTTCAAATAATGTGGGAACAATTGCTGTGAGTCGTGGGCACAGATCTGAATGTTTCCTGAGTTTAAAGCCGCTGTTTAAATCAACCTGGTTGTTATTATTCAACAAGTAAAGACGAGGAAGAAATGGGGATTGTCTCGAAATGGAAGGATGGAAAGGACGGGAAGAACCAAAGAGAATATGCAGATCGCAGTAGAAAAAAAGAGTCTACTTTTTGTTTTTTGCCTTAAAGATCTGTTTGGTTATGTCATGGAAAACCTCTGACATGATAATAGGGGGCAGGAAATGTAGGAAAAGTGAGGAGCGTGATTAAAAAAGGAGGGAGGCAAACACACACACTGACATACACAAATACATATGCACACAATAGAGGGTGTTCAGGAAGATGGTGTTCATCTCCTGTTGCAGCCAATGAAACATTAAGTGTGTCAGTCACCATACTGTGTTTGTGAGGTGTCAGGTTAATGCCCTTTGCAGAGGCCCTCGTCCCTCCTCACTTCCGTGTGTGTGTGTGTGTGTGTGTGTGTGTGTGTGTGTGTGTGTGTGTGTGTGTGTGTGTGTGTGTGTGTGTGTGTGTGTGTGTGTGTGTGTGTGTGTGTGTGTGTGTGTGTGTGTGTGTGTGTGTGTGTGTGTGTGTGCGTGCGTGTGTGTGTGCCTGTGTGTGTGAACTTGAAGTCATGGGCATGCATGAACTTTAGTCTCTGTTTGTTTTATGAAGCCCTCTCATGTGTAAAACGAGTCTTAACACCTGATCAGCCTGGCTAATCTAATATAGTAACTTTGTCCAATCATGTCTAGACACATGTATGGTAGTCCTGTGTGTGCAAAGTCATGAAATCATTACCAATGGTCAGCTGTTAAGATACTTTAGGTCCACATCAAACATGGTGGTGCCAATGTTCAGTATATGCTGTAGTGTTTCTGGCAGTGTTCCCTATAGCTTTTCCAGGAACATGACACTACAGTTCCCAGGGAGAGGAGACTGTGGAAACTGATCAAGTTTGACCAGTCAGACCAAAAAAAGATCTTGATGTATCAGTGTGGTCCTCGTCTCCAGGGAAAGAGGTGTCACCTCGACTTATGAGTTTGGGATGTTGGAAAGAACTGCCTTGTGTCTTGCCGAGTGGCTTAACAGACTGTGCATAAGACCAGTACACTGGCAACCTAACATGGCAGCGCAAGCTGTCTCTTTCTCCATCTGCTACTGCTCAGTCGGGGCTCCTGTGTTTATGATGACCAGGCTGTGACAGGGCTGTAATGACGCTGTGTCAACGGGCCAAATGGGATCGACTGTCCAGTTTTAGTGAACGACAGGGAATTAGTTGTTCTCTCACCCATTTCCTTCCCGCTGTGATGAATACCTTTTTTGACCTTTTTTTTGAGTGAATGCCTATCTCTATGAAGTATGCAAGTATGTGGGGCGACTGTGGCTCAGTGGTTAGCAAGTCTGTCTTTCAATCAGAGGATCGGTAGTTCGATCCCAGCCTCCGGTAGTCCATGTCGTTGTGTCCTTGAGAAAGACACTTAATTGCTCACCGTTGCTGTGTCTACGGTCTACTGTATAGCATGTAAGATGCTTTGGACAAAAGCGTCAGCGTAGTGTAATATACAACATTTCACAAGGAAATTAAGGTAGAACAAATAGGTTGTTGTGTTAGGGACTAATGTTATGCTCTTTCTACAAAGTAAACTATCCCTGGGTGGTCCCTGAGCTTCCTAGTTCTTTGGCGGATGTCCTGAGTACAATAGGTCATATAGAGAGTAACATAAACAACGCAGCCCGGCTCTTAGGGTCATTTAGCCGTCAATACAGGCAATTAGCCGGAATAACTCCATAGTTATAAACACAAACCACGTCAAAAGATTGAAGACACCCTGAGGAAGAGCAACATGTCCAAGTCAAACCAAAATGTCTTGATTAACTTTTAATGGGAGTGTTCTAAAATGAGTTGTTTAGTGGAGCAGAGCAGGGATTAGGATGGATTTCTGTATTGTATTTCCTTGAAAAACTAGCCGGGGATGAAGGGACTTGATAGTGAACGAAAGGTGTTAGAGCCTGTGCTTTGTGACTGTCCTGACGCTCTCTGTCATCCCACGCTCAGTTTCTCTCCTGCGTCTTTAATTTCACCTGCCTTACAGAAGGACTCTCTCCCTCCCCAAGCTGCCTCTCCTTAAGCAAACTATTAAAAAAACACCCATTGGGGAATGAGCAAATAACTTCCGAGGACTCTTACCACAATTTGGTATAATCATTTAATGATGCTATTTTAGTGATGACACACAAGGAAAGTAGAAGAAGAAGTGTGTTGGCCTGTTAGCTGACACAGTGTGCACTGCTTACGTTAGTGCAGGGATGAGGGGCTGAGATATGGATGAATAGATGAGGGCTTATGCTGTGTGAAGACTAAACTATAGTGCTTTCAAAAACGTGCAACATATGGTAATTGCTTGGGGAATTAGAGCATGAGCTCATAGCAAAATCTAGAAAATGAAGCCACATGTTGAACCCATATCTTCAGCTAGGTTCTGTGCATTGTTTCTCTGAGATTAGGAAATATGATGATAGGAAGCCTTGAATAAGGATGGTGGAGGAGCTTTGAAGTGGGTAAAGGGAAGGGGCCAGGCAGGTATTTGCATTTGAAGGGTTGCTGAAAGAAACATCAGGTCAGCAGCAGTGAAAGAATGTGAGAAAAAAAAGTGCCAAACCTTTCTCCTCAAAGCCAATAACAACTCAAGGATATGAATGTTAAAAATCATATACTTCAAAAGCTGGTCTCTTTATCTGCTATTAAAGCCTGCACAAGTGGCTACTGCTACTACGTCTGTTATTGCATCTTCATCCCTTCCAAAATCAGGATAAAGGTTGGTAATGAAAATATAAACACGGTCATTGTTTCAACTAAGAAACATATCCTAAGTGATAAAACCTAATGGCAGTACATCAGTTGAGAAGAGTAAAGTCAGAGACAGAGGCGGCTTACTACTTCATTCCCTCTGTATTCACCCAAAGACGGGATTGATTGGTTGACTATTCAAAGATGGAAAGATAAAAGAGGAGATGGATGGTAGGTCATTGCTAGACTGTGTTTTCATATTTGCCTTCTTAGATGGCTTTGCATCGAGTCACATCAGGTATGTCACTGATTAGCTTGCCCCGAGGCCAGGTGTGTTCCTGCTGCTAGTTAAAATCTCACGGTGCTTCCTGTCTGCAGCCTCACAGTTGGTTCACCAGGTCTGTGCGTGCCACAAAATCATCATAGGAAGCTCCGCATACTTTCATGAGCACATATTCAATACAACCTTGTCTTACTTGAGCAGTCTGCTACAGAACCTCAGAAATCCACTTCAGGTTTTGTTAGAACAATTACACCCCCCCACCCCCCAGACTTCAAATTTCATTCAGAAACCAGACGTCGTTTATGAAGAGCAATGCAGACAAGAATCCCACAGAGCTGCCACAGTGAATGGACATATATAATCAAACCTGTGTTTTCTGGTGGATTTGCAGAAATCTGTTTTCATCAAAACTCTTTAGAGATGCTTCATCTGAGGAGAGAGCACTGCAGACATTCAAAACGAGGGAGGGGGCCAATAGAGGTAGCAAAGAGGAAATAATGTCAGATTATATGAGATGGAAAAAAAGGGAGAGACAAGAGAAGCAGCTCAGGATTACATTTAACTAACGCTGTTAAGTACAATATATGGATAATGGTACATCAGGAAGGATGTGGATTTAAAGCGATAGAAAACAACATTATAATGTCACATTTCTCATTTTGGGAGTTTTAGAGGGATTGCATGTGTCTTTTAGTATGACATAGTATTTACTCTCTTAATAACATGTGTCTGGCAGCAGGTGGGCTCCAGGTCGAGAAGATGAACGCTCACAGAGTGCACAGATCTGAGTCACTGGTCATGGATGAGACTCAAGACATTCATTAGATTAAACTACATGAGTGTCTCTAGCTTTGTTTTGGCAACCAAAAGAACACACTGTTTTTTTTTTTGCAGAATTCAGAGGTGGAAAGTGGGGGGCTGCCAATTGTCAAAGTGCCAAGATGCTCCGATTTCAGGGGCGCAGAGTTGTGATGACATCAGGGCAGTGTAATGCAGGTTGTCATGAGTGCAGCATGCTTGCCTTGATGTAATGCAACTCTGGCAGTGCCACCTGGACTCCCAGCAAGGGCACAGACGGTAAAACATTTAATAGCATTAGAGAGAGAGAGAGATCAAGATAGATTGAAAAAGAGAGAGAGAACAGGGGAAATATTGGCAAGCATGGAAGACTGGTTTCAGATGGAACAAATAGCCCATCAATAGCCACTCAATCACTGCTTTACCTCTCCTTCCTCCCTTTCTTCCTCTCCAGTACACATCTGGCCAAAGTGCAACAGTGACCTAACCATTTCTCTCTGATGAGGGACAACACATCAACATTCTCAGAAGACCTAGCTAGCAACACAACTAATTTATCATAAACATAAAACCAAACAGAAATAGCTCATAGGCTCCCCTCACTATTACTATGCCAAGAGGCTTTCAGTGCCTGAGAGAGGGGGGGGGAAAGTGTGTGAGGTAGGAAAAATGAGCAAGACAGACAGGTTCTTATTTAGACACAATGCAATAAAGCACCCCACGTGTGCTGACCCCCCCCCCATCCCCCAACATTTAACCACACTGGACCTCATGCAGGGCCAGGCCTTGCAGAGTGCTTCCTCATGTTAGAACAGGTGGGATTCAGTTTCTCTGCCTGCAGCTAAGAACATGGCTCCAGTAAAAGTATGCAGAAACATACATAAATATATATATATATATAAGATACCAGGATCTACCTACAGACAGCTATGCCCAGAATCTCAGATGTCCTGCCCTAAGTGTTAATAGCACTACAGACTTACACATTTATTTTACAAAGTGCAAGATATATGCTGGAGTCACATAAAACAAGTGTGTGTGTTTATTTTAAAATAAGTAGCAATGCACCGTAACCCAGAGAGTGGGGAGCCCCCCAGGGTTTTAAGTGATATGGTGTTTTATAAAACATAGTTCGGGAGCGAAGACCACGCCCCGAACTCAGCCAATCATCCGAGCCCTACGTACTTAAACGCATCAAACCCGTTCACTTCCTCTTCGACTTGGTTCTGACATCCCTCCCTCAACCTGTTCTTGTCTTCTTATTTCTCTCTCTGCCATAGGACTAGAGGACCAATGGGGGACTCTGCACAGCCAGAGCTTCAGAAGATATGGCCCCCCACTCACGAGTCTCCACCCCCGCCGTTCCCTCTAGCCACCGGATGCCAGCTGTCTAATCGAACCCCTCCAACCCTCTTTTCAGGACCCCCTCTACCCTTCTCGTTCCTGTGCCTGCAATCATTCCTTCATCCCTCAACCCCCGTATGGTTTCTTAACCCGACCCTCTATTTCCATCTCGCAATAAACATCTGTAAACTCATATCGCTGATTAGTGAAGAAAGAAAGAAAGTCTCTCTGCATGAGCCCGGTTCAAGCCTGTTGGCCTGCACATGCTCCTTGGAGCGTCTTTATGTAAGGTAGTGCAACCCTAACAGTTGGAGGGATACATGCTCTGCAGGTGGACAAGCAATCTTCCTTCAAATAGGAAGTCGAGCAACCAAAACAGAAAAATAAAACTGTTCGAATGCACCACTTCACTTTTAGCAGAGCTGCGACGATAAGCACCGTATGCCCTCACTAGGAGGTAAAACCAGCCCTGTGAAAGAAATAACAGTGTGCCGCTGAAAGATAAGGTGGTGATGAAGTGTGTCCACAGCTAACTGCCCAGTTAACTCCTTAGTTATCAAACTAGCTCTTCTACATATATCACACTGTTCTCCCACGTCCAACCAAAACCTCACAATCCTCAATTAGCCCAATACCCCGGCTTTCCCCCTTATCCTCCAGCCAAGTCTGCGCTCTTTCTCCCCCTAAGTCCTCTGCATGCTATCCCCTTGACCCTCCTTCTACATCCATTTCTGCCAAGCAAACATCACTCCGAGCTCTCCCAACTGCTCGTTCATGATTCTTCTCTCATGGGGGCTGTCACTGCTGAGGAAGACACTGGACGTCCCTGCAAAGAGAAAGACACACAGAGAATCCAAAACACACACAGCCGGGCCCAAGTACCGGAGAATAGCTGACCACTGACGTATCCTAATGTAGCTAAGCCATAGCTGTGGGGGAAGCTTCATTAACAGAGAGCAGAGCCGGCTGACTGGATGCAGCTGTGCTCGGCAGAGACTCATCAGAGTCAAGTTGACTGATTATGATCACCTGCAATGCACTGCGTAGCAGAGCTGAGGCCCCAGCCTCTCATGTTTCTGGTCATGTTCATATGATGTGGAAATGACACGTTGGATATGGAATTACACTGAGTGACTAGTAGTGTGTGTGTGAAACAGTGAGAGAGAGAGAGAGAGAGAGAGAGAGAGAGAGAGAGAGAGAGAGAGAGAGAGAGAGAGAGAGAGAGAGAGAGAGAGAGAGAGAGAGAGAGAGAGAGAGAGAGAGAGAGAGAGAGAGAGAGAGAGAGAGAGAGAGGACATTGGAAATGATCAGGACCAAGCTTAACCAGATTGATGGCCAATATTAAAACCCCATTTTCTAATATCATTATCATATCTCGTGGTTTGGCTTAACCTTTAAGATTAGTATTTGTCTTCCAAAGAAGGAAACTAAATATTAAACGTGACGTTTAATCTCCTTCACATCACCTTCATTCCTTACCAAGAGAAGGCAAGGAATGAAGGAAGAAGGTGCGAGAAGGTGAAGAAGCAGAGCAAAAAAAGACATCTAGCTGGTGAACCAGCCACCAGCCACACACTGTAAGAACACGCCGGTATGGTATTAAGCTTTTCTTAATTACTATTCTTTTCCATGCTTAGACCTGCAATTAATTTACCATACATCCTGTCATTCACACATCTCACACATGCTCACTCATACGTTCCTGTTGTCATCATCTGGGGTTGTCAATTATGATATCAGCTGTTCTCATCAGCTGGTCACATCAATCAAATAACACAGCAACACATCTACAGTGTTAGCCTATCATCTTGCTGCCTTCACTTTTTAAATAAGATTCTGTCTCTGCCGTTAGTACGTCCAAGCTGCTGTTAAACCAGCACCGTTCTATCTCCCCATCACCACCTAGTCATCACTGATGCACCCTCCTCATCAGCCCCCCAGCCATCCCCATCACCAGGCTCCATGGGGGGATCTATCTTGCTGCTGCTCAGGACTGATGACCCTCGATTGAAAATCTCTCTGTCACTATAGTCTTGAACACTGGACAGCAGCTCGGGACATTTGTGGAACATTTAAGTGCCACTTTCACCTAAATTTAAAGATTTATAAATTTTCACTTACATCTAGTGGCCATGCAGATAGTTTGCTTTAATTTGTGCTGCAAAATGTCCAGATGTCTGTCTGTGTGTTAACCTCCGCTCCAATACAAAACAGGTGAATAACTTTTCACTTTTCTGGAAAAGCATAACATGCTGCGAGCAGTTTTCATAAGGACTATTTAGAGCTCTGTGATGTAGAGTATCAGGCAAGACACTATTTCTGGAAAGAAAAGCTGGTGTCAAATTTTCCAAATGTGATTTCTCAATGCTGTCAGCACCACAAATGAAATTCCATATACCTCATTTGTATCGGAATGGCGGCACAAACCTCAGAGATAGATATCTATAAAACTGGGCACATAAAAACCAAAACTATCTGTATGGCTTGATAACATTCGGGGTAAGTGTTTTTGTTTCTGGAAACTGCACAGCATACTGGACCCCTTCAAAGGTTTAAACAAGGACTGAGTTTGAAATGGCCGGTGATTCGTTGCAGCATCTGTCTCTCTCCACAAAGGTCTGAACATCTGCCTCATGGGCCGGATCCAGCGGAGGCTCAGAGGGGGAAGACCAAGAGGTGAGGAGTGATGGGGAGAGAGTGTGTGTATACATACAGTGATGAGAAGTAATGTGAGGTAAAGTGAGGTAAACAGTGAGTACAAGACAATGAGAAAAAGCTGGCCCAGGGTGTTGAAACTCTTACAAAAAGTACAGCAAAAATAGATTACTTCTCAAACTCTGTAGAGCGAAGCACTGAATGGAAATGGAGTTTTAACGACAGCCAACTGGCTGGCCAAAGTACACACGTAGTAATTCCCTGCAATTTCCCAAGCTACACCATTGTATATGATTTTTGATTCCCTAGGACAACTACATCTGAAAAAAGAGCCTCTCCACTAAGCATTTCCTTGCTCAAGGTGCAAACGCTTTAAACAGAGGAAACAGTTTGTAACTTTCTCACAGATTTAGACACATGATAAATTGGCGAGTGCCATTACAATGGGATGTGCTCTTGTTGACCGCATCAGAGAAAGAGAGGCGAGCTGGGATTATTTGTACAATATATGTGAGCAGGAGTTCGCTGCTGAACCACTATAGAATCTATCCGCTCCTCTTCCTGCAGCTACTGGCCAAGAGTGCAGGGAAGATTTGTTTATAATGACTGTGTGGTCAGAGTATTAAAAACGAAAATTGATCGAACAATAATTGATGGTTTGGTTTTACCAGGTGAAGATAATAAATGGTTTGGTTTCATGCTAAATGAGGATAAGCCAAAATCCTTCACGTTTGTCTTAGAATCTTGTAGTCTGAAGCCAAAAGTCTGATTCCTAGAAATCACAATAAAATAACCAGAATCTGCTTTTTGTCTGCTGGTTCCCTACAGCTTTTTCACACTACTGTCAGTGCAGTAATAACACACACACAGTGATCCACAGGGATTCATATATTCTGTACTTTTGTCCTTGCCAGACAGTGTATGTAGTGGAGCACACATGCATACAGCTGTGTACAATTTGCTCCAAGTTAGTATTGTGGCAACTCTAGATCTAGGAAGTAGTGTTGCCACCTAGTGGTGAAATATACAACAGTGACTTGTCATTCAAAGTTGAGTAAGCTTGAGTAAGTTTATGGAGCGTGAAATTGTTAAACAAACGTAAGGATCAGTGAGCTTTATCTAATTTGGAGAAAGATAATCTGTATTCCCAGCATGAGGCCATATAGCTTCTTTCTTTGAAGCTGAGGCAATGAATCAAGATGAAAAGTTCCCCTTTAATAAAGGATGTAAACACTCAGCTGCCATATTAGGTCCACCGAGCCAGTCCTGCTATACATCTTACCTTCATGAAGGTTATAATGTTAAAGTCTGTGGATAGTTTGAAATCTGCTTATTTTACCTTTAAAACTTATTTGAGAGATGTTTCATAATCAAACTTCAGTCAAAATAGATCACAATAAGATTGATAATTTCTTTATTGATAATATTTGTGTTATACAGTATACATAACCTTCAACGGGTTATTTAACCGATGATAAAATAAGTCTGTTGATATCCGGCTTTAAGAACTCTTGCCTGGTTAGACTAAAAGACAACAGCATACTTTTGTGACATGAGCCAAACAATATAATGAAATAGCTGCGTCGCCATTTTTAAAGTACAGTTGATCTGATGTAAACACACATGACAGTACATGAGGCAATATTTAAGTTACAGTATGACAAAAAAGTAAGGCATTAAATGAACATAGCACATTGTTGTTAAATAAAAGGCTGTAACATATATCGGCATGCGGAAAAAAAAATCATGATCCACATTGAAGACTGCAGAGTTGAAAATGGGTCATTTTTATGTTTCATATGAATTTGTAGGATCCCAGATTTTGAACTGAATTAACCTGATGAACTCAGGAAATATCCTTACAGTAGCATTTATCACCTGGTAGGAGAGATAATGGAATTTGGTCAATGGTAAACCATTTTTTAATAAGTCTTGCGATGGTCATTATTATATGTGAAACACACAGGTGTGGATAAAAGGTTGTTTGTACAGTTATCAGTAAGCTTTGTGAACAACAAAAAACAGGAAACGTCCTGATGCCAGCAATAAGACCCAGCGCTATGGCAACAGACATGCATGGATAACCTGTTCAAACTCACACCTCTGATGAGTGTGTGTGTGTGCGTGTGCGTGTGCGTGTGTGTGTGTGTGTGTGTGTGTGTGTGTGTGTGTGTGTGTGTGTGCGTGTGTGTGTGTTTAGAGCTCAGATATGAGCGGCCCTTTACTCTGGATGTATTTCATGATGGACTGGACCACATCTGACGTGGTGCCCTGACCCCCAATATCAGCTGTGTGCAACTGCAAGACAAAAAAACAGGAAACTCAAACACACCATAAATATAGTGATAAAATATAAAATGTAATATTATAATAATATTGTAATATAAAATATATATATATATATATATATATATATATATAAAATTGAAAGCATCCGGATGCAAACCATTTCCCACTAGGTAAAAATGAATTACACATCATGTATTATCTCTTAATATAATAGATTGCCTTGGATGATAAGCAGATCAAGTGTTAAAATGAGGTTACGTCCTTAATTAATGTCAATGTTACACAATGTAAAACCAAGGGCCATACATGTAGCACTACATAAAAGCTTTGTGACATTGAAAGAGCGGGATGCTGCTTTGTGTTGATGTATTGTGATGCCCACTGGGAAGCATGCCAGATCTGCCACCAGGGCCTCTAAGCCTCCGTCACACAACAATGGTGTTTTAGCTTTGTGGCAGCGCGACAGGTGAGCGGAGACTTACCCTGGTTTCATTCATAGTAGTCAGGATTCCATTTCGGATCATAGTTGCGTAGCCATAAAGCCTGGACACGTACAGGATAAATACTTATTTATTTACTGGTGTACCACAGTGAAAGAACATATCTCAGATGGAGGTGTACAGCAAAAGTATTTTATTTGGAAAAGCTTACTCAAGGTGGTCCAGCATCATGCAGCTGGCGAGCAGCATGGCAGTGGGGTTAGCAATGTTCCTTTGTGCAATACTCTTTCCTGTATTCCTTGTGGCCTGAGAACAAAAAACACAATTCTGAGTCAAATTATATCATATTTTAATAATAATATTTCAAATAACAGCACCAGTGTTGGGATGATTACTTTAAAAATGGAATCATTACAATTACTAATATCCTGTTATAAAATGTGATCTGAAACCCTAATCCAAGTATCACAACATTAAAAGAAATAACTTGATTAATTTCCTTTTCAATTACCTCAATACCAAATAAAGACAATAGCTAAAATATCATCATTATTTTGTACATAAAAGGTAAGCCTAAGTAATGCCTTCCAGCTGTGAAAATGCTGTCATCATCATCCAATGACTCTAATCTTCTGGCACAATAGTGTTGCCAGATTTTAACTTGGAGCAGCAGCAGCACACATTTTAATCAAATTAAGTTAACCTACATGGAAATTTCCCGGTTTGTCCTGTTTCATGTTTGCTCATTTCCTACAAACATTCTCTTTACGCTTGAATGCCTCTCGGGAAAAATAATAATCTTGATGAACTGGAAAGTGCGCAAACACCCCTGTGTTGGGATGTGTGCACATGGTAGTAAGTCCTTCTTTATTTTCAGACCGTAATCCTTTTTTGGATCTTAATTACGTAACGCAGTTCAATGCAAGTGTCCCACCAGCCACGAACTGACTAACACTCACCGTTTCAAAGACAGCATAGTCACGACCGAAGTTAGCCCCGGGCACGAGGCCGGGCCCTCCCACCAGGCCGGCACACACGTTGCTCACCACGTTCCCGTACAGATTGGGCATCACCATCACGTCAAACTGCTGGGGCTTGGACACTAGCTAAAACAGAGACAAAAAGTAATGGGTGGACAATTTAGATAAAGCAACAACCAGACACTTTTCCAAACAAAGAGGTATGTCATGTTAGCCTCTGTCACCTGCATGGTGGTGTTGTCCACAATCATGCTGTCAAATGTGATGTCTGGGTAACCAGACGCCACTTCCCTGCAACACTGCAGGAACAAGCCATCACCAAGCTTCCTGTTGGAGCAGAGAGGCCAAACTCAATATTTACAGCACCAAGAAAAATCACAATATCATGCAAGATTCAGGTGGCTCGACAGTTCCAGCACAATACCTTCGCCTCAGAGTAACTCACATGATGTTAGCCTTGTGCACGGCTGTGACCCTTTTGCGACCTTTCTCCCGGGCCAGTCGGAAGGCATAGTCGGCAATCCTTAAGGAGTTGGTCCTGGTGATGATCTTGAGACACTCCACTACACCTGTAACACTCTAAAAGAAGATAAATGACAGCTGTTAATAATGTATCAACATTGTTATTGTAAAGTAGCATGTATAACTGACACGGATCCTTCTTCTGTGTAGAAGCTAACATCAGGCTGATGTGCGTGAGTAGAGGTGTACACAGACCAACATACATTTTAGGGCTTGCGCAAATTATATTAAGGAAACAACATTCAATGTGGATCTGCCATGTCTTGGCAACACCAGTCTGTTTAAAGTCACAATCTGCACCAATTAGGGATGCCCCCCGGAACTCGGTTCTAGATGGGAACCAGTTCCAAATTAATAAAATACCTGAGTAACGATGAGGCCCTGAGTCAACGGTTGTGCTAACTCTTTGCAAGAGAGGCGGAGTCATGCTTTACTCTGACATACAAACACCGTCTGCGGCTCTGTACAGCGTGAGACACACACCGTGGCAGAGAACCAAAATGTTGCGACATTTTACTCCAGTAGATGCTGGGAATTCTTGTTGTCACAAATTCAATAATACCCTCACAAATAAGGAACGTAATACCAGAAACCTATCACACCATTTGGCCTACAAGCGGAACATAAATCTGCAGAAATACAGTTCTCCAGTGTTTGGCGAGCAGCCGCCCATCCTTGTCCTCTGCAGGTAACGTAAGCGATGCCATACAGATTTGATAATTAGAATAGTCTAATAAATGAAAGCTAACCATCACTTAGCTAATTGTTTAGCTGCGAATGTATTTTAATGATTTTTGAACTTCTTTTATTGCTGCTCAAAAAAAGACTTTGTACATATTGAGAATAATAAAGCAATATTTATTGTTTTCTTAATTAATTGTCTTTTTCTCGAACATTATAATCAAAAAGAGCCATAACTAGGATCAATAAGAGTATTATAGTATTATTATTATTATTATTAGATTAGTAGTATAAGAGTATCGATAAAATCCAAACAAAACTTGCACCAATAATCAAGTATAACAGATTCATGTTTTTTTTTCCCTTCGTAAACAAATGCTGTAGTTTTATAGTACATGGGTAGTACCTCACTCCCAAAGAGAAGAAAGGAAAGGAGTAAGACAGACAGACAGACAGACAGAGGAAAAAAGTATTTTAAGGATGGATGGAAAAGCATTTGTTTCGGGAGACTGTAGATTTGATTGCATTTCTGTTCTCGTCTCACCTCGTGCTCCAGACTGCTGTACTCTCCCTCCGTGTTCTCCCTGATGATCATGATGTCAATGTTCTTGTGGCGAGTTTGAACTCCAGGGAGCGACTGGCAGTGCATCACATTGGCATACAGGTCTAAGCTTGTGCTGTTAATACACACAATGGAACAAGAGAGACAGAGAGAGATGGGTTGGGTTGGGATGTCAGGAATAAACAATAGGCCAACAGATATTACCAGAAACAAAGGCACAAAAATGATGGAAGAAATGTCAGCCATCTGACAAAAGAGAGCCTATATGAATATTTCCTTAAAACTCTTACCGTAGGAGATTATTTCTGGATTTGACAGATGGCGCCATGGTATGTTTGGTTTCTATGTTACCTATGAGGAGAATTAACATAGTTAAACATTAGTCTCATGTTCTTATTATATACGACATGCATATGACACAGAAAAAAGGTTTGCTTGCCTTTGAGGGCAATCCCATTACGGCGAATGGCAGTGATGGCATCGTTGATATCATCCTCCGACTCCAGAGCAGAGTTGACGTGCACCACCTCAAAGTCCACCGGGACACAGCTGAACCTACAACATGACGAAAGAAAACAGAGGCTGAATATGAGACCAGTCTGTAGATAACACTTTGAACATGATTTAATTTTGGTCTCACCAACCTGAAAACCTCTCTGACATGATTAAGCAGCTCTGGACCGATTCCATCTCCAGGTATGAGGGTCACAGTGTGTCTGCCTCCATACTTTGCAGGAGGGGGCTGTAAAATTGGCATTTTATACATTATTACCTGCACTCCATTTAAAGGGAAACAAACAGATGGTTTTGGAAGATTTAACCTAACCGCAAATTACCTAATACATGAAGAACAAAGCTGTTATTAAACTTAAATTAGGATAGCATTACTATCCCAGATATATCCATTATTTGTTTGACGTGTGGTGTTTCATGACTTTATGACAGTGGGTGTTCTAGTCATAGTAAGAGATCTTTCTTTTTCTACATCACACAGTGCCAGCATGAAAGGTAATGTCCTGTTTTGTTATGAAGTGATGCATTGTGGGATAGTAAACCATGTCAGAGTCAGCTACTTACAATGTCGCCCCTCTGTTGTTGAAGACAGCAGCAAGGAAAGCAGAAGGACAAGAGTTAGATAGTAGTAGTTTGATTGCCACGTAAAAGAGTCCTGGTATTATAACCTCTCCTCCACTAAGAGGGTGGGGAACAGTGTTTAGCAGTCCCTGGTTACATTAAAACAAACACAAGAAGCACCCCACAGCTTGGAAATAAATAGGTCAATGAGTAGCAGTGTTGTTGTTTTTTTTTACAAACAAATCATGTCTACTCATTCTGACCAGATTCGGACCCACAGAGACAATCTGATTCACTCACACTATTTCCGGTCTTGTTCCTGTGACTTGTCAGAGTTGTTCCACATACCTGAAAATACAAAGCAGAGAGAGATCTGGTTAGAGCGTGTTTGTAAACGCATTTTACTTTCGGTGGGTTCATTGCAACCAACTCTATATCGGCGCTGTTGAAAAGATGTGGACGATGTCTGCTATGTTGTCAATTCACTTTCAACGGTATATTTACCATATGACCTTGTGTTCAGATGAAATAGTCTAAAGCAGATATAATACGACTTTTAGTCGGAGCCCGAAAAAACAACAACGTTCACTACCAATGTGACTACAGCGACGTCGCTAGTCTTACTTTGACCGTATGTCCAAGGCGTCCACCCCAGAAGGGATTAAGGATTTTGGACATTGACAGTACAGCAGTGTGGGCAGCCATCTTGACGTTCAAGAACTGGTCGCGTGCACGATGAGGAGGCGTTGTGCTCGCGCAATATTTACAATGTTTTTTTGTCAATGCGAATTATTTATTAATTCAAAGATAGATTCGTAGGGTTTTTTTTACAGTATAAGGAGGGACAGACATTTAATCGCATATATGTTCAACAATAATAACAAAATATAATGAATGGTTGACATACTAACATAAATCTGGGTCACGTGAACAACCCTGCGCAGACTCAGTGGGAACGGGCTATATACGGAAGACGCGACAGTTTGGAATATACTTTTCGCCCCCCCATGCTTGTGAAGTCCGAAGTGACGTTATATGACTTGTGTAAATGGTCGACTGGGGATATTGATTACAGGCCGTCTTCTCATTGCAAGCTGATTTAAAGCAGAGAAGCCTCGATGAGGAAACAGCGCAAGAAATAACCCAAAGTCCCTTGTGGCGAGAGCAACAGCTCCTCTGTACCGGCCATAGACGTTACACGATAGCGACGCGGACGAGGAAAGGGTAGTAACGGTACTCGCCTGAAGCGTGGACGCAGTAGGTACGAGCTCTCCTTTGTAAGTTGATATAAGTGTTTAGTTATGTTGTCAAGGGGATAAGCATGTGCTGTTGCAATGTCTGCGATGCTTTGGGTGTTCATGTCACTCCTTCAGACGTTAACTCGGTAAGAGCCATCTTGAACGGCCACTGTGGAAAATGAAAGCTTTAGGTTAAAGATGTCATACTGAACTTTGAATGGAATTACCGCAGATGATTTGTATTGCAAATGTTGTGGTTTTTAAGGGTTACGTGTCTTTTCTATCAAGACTTTACATATTTTGTAAAACTCTTTAAAGTTGCATAAAAACAATACAATATACACATTGTATTATTGCCTTTTAATAAAAATTATTTGAATTGAATCTGCCTTAATCTATTGTATTTGTTTATTTTTCCTCTACTGCAATTATCCCCTACTTCATACATACATATTTCATTTTTTATAAACTTTTCCCTTTTATTTACACAGTTTAAAAGTTCTGTCATGGCACATAGAAAATGTAAATATATTTTGATTATCGTTTTTTGACCGAAAAAAAGGCACTGTAAAAATAACCTTACCTGGCTAACTTGGCTGAAATTCAAACCACCTTAATACAGATTTTTTTTTGTCTCTGTGTAGGTCTTTGAGACGGTGAATCATGAGATTGACAGGTTGGTTAAAGTTGTGTGTTCATTCTGGTCGATTCCAGTGGTAACTTGTTAACCTGATGGTAATTCCATGTTCCTTGCCTAAACTGGTGTGACCTGTTTCTCTTGACAGCTCCCCTTAAAGCCGTGGCTGTGCTGCTGTTGGTGGGGCTCACCTGGCTCTTAGTAACCACATTATTTGGAGGGACGAGTGCTTCGTCTGTGCGGCATTTCTTCAGTGGTAAGAGAAGTAGTTGTGAAATGATAACTTAATGTATAGGAAATGAGTTAAGAACAATTTATCAAACTAAAATGGCTAACTGGCTCCAGCTGCTTAATGTGAGGATTCGGGGAGTTGCTCTGTTTTATAGAATGAATAATTGAGTATCTACCTTTGCAATAGTGATGAACATTTCCCCCCATCATTTTAGAGATTAATTAGTAGCAACTTAAAGATAGATTGTGAAGGTTGACGTGTTTGTGATAAAGGGTAAGGGTATAATATACAACATGATCAAACAAAGCCTTTATTGAGTGTAAATATATATATTTATTTTTTTTAGGTTCAAGTGAGAAACCAACAGTTGGTAAGTATAAGAAACGTATGATATAAAAGGTGTTTGATGACTCTTCCTGTCAAGTATGATCAATGTTGTGTCTTAATCATATTTCCTATAAACATTGACTATTGTGTTGTGTATATTTTAGCTGAAACCCGCCCTCGAAGGCATAAATGTGGACTTTCAGCTCCCTGTCCCCCAAAACATTTGGCCTTCCGCTTGGTGTCTGGTGCAGCCAATGTCATAGGGCCCAAGATCTGCCTGGAGGACAAGATGTGAGATTCAGTGCTTATTAGTTTATTTCTGTTCATCTATGTCTTTGTCTCCCCTACTGTCTTTCTATTTTCTTTTTTTTTTGGTTTCACACTCTGTTCTTTTTTTCCCCCTGTGCTTTCATAACCAGGCCTCCGAGCCTGTCTGGGGAGCTGAATGCAAGTATTCTTTCAGTCTGTCTGTCCCCCATTTCTTTGTTTTTGTCTCTAGTCCTCTTATATATGTTGTTGTTTCTCAAGTGCCATGCAGTGAGTACAAGTGTGTAGATTAATGTGCAAGTACAAGGCTAGTGTTTCAATTATTTTTATTTCTGTCTCAAAGGTTAATGAGCAGTGTGAAGAACAACGTTGGCAGAGGACTCAACATAGCTTTGGTGAATGGTAAGCGTGTCCCCATCATTGATATTTTAAGCTCCTTTTGCTTAGGTTATTATAACATCTAACTGATGTTTCTTTGTTTAAGGGGTGACTGGAGAGCTCTTGGATACGAAATTTTTTGATATGTGGGCAGGAGGTAATAAAAACCAGACACTAACTACATATGCTACATATTTCACATCTGGTACATAGGGCTTGGCAATAAAACCCTATAAACCGCTGGACCTGGCTCATCTGATGTTCGTTCGCAGATATTTCTGACATGTTGAAGTTTCTCCGGCCGCTGCATGAAGGAACACTCGTGTTTGTGGCTTCCTTTGATGATGCAGCTACAAAGTAAGAATCCATGATGTGCAATCCGTTCCAGTCCAACGCTCCTCTCTTTTCCCCTTAGATGCACCTCAAAGCAATGTGTCAGATACATTGAGATAAAGAGATAAATTGTCTGCTGATTCTAAAGGATATTTCATGTTGCTTGTTGTTGTGGCACTGCTACAGAGAAAAGCATTTTTATTGCTAAACAAAGTAGTAAGTAGGATCGTTGTCCAACCTAATAAACCAACAGCTGATGCATATCAGTTAATCTGCTCGCACCATGCCAGCCAAATTCAACGTTATATTCTCCACTATTGTATAAGAATCCATATGTAATGAGCTAATTTGCATTTGGTACATTCTATATATCGAAGTTCAGCACTGTGAAAGAGCAAAGCTCCAGTTGTCACTGACGGAGGTGAGCGGTTGCCTGCATGGCGCCAGGCCTTTTTGAGTTCCAGTCTGTCTGATATCAGTCAAGGTTGGCAGAGCAGTCAACATTTTTTTTTTTTGAAGACAAATGCCCTGCGGGTGATGACGAGCCCTTGTGGTGCCACAAGGAACTGAAATTATATTTTGATAATTGCATTTAATTAATTTGTTATTGAACACTGGATGCCTTTTTGGCATAAGCGCAATCGTAAATCTCTCCATTACCTCAGAAAACCGTATGGTTTAAAAACCCATCAGAGTTGTAAGTGGTTGATCCAGACAGATTAGCTCTGAGACAATAGTAAAGCCCAGGAGGAGCCCACTGAGCAATGTGATTGGCCTGCATTTAATTTCAGTAAACTTAAACCGAGGATACGCACTTCATTTAAACCATAAGCCTTTTTGGTTCAGATGAATGGAAAATGGACTATCTCGTCTTCCCACCACTCAAAGTGCTTTACACTACATGTCAACATTCACCCAATCACACTCACACACATTCATACAGTGAAGGCAGGGGCTACCATTCAAGGTGCCACCTGCCCATCAGGATCTAATCTAAACACTCATTCACACACTGACACACCGATGGCACTTCAACATGCAGACGAACCCACCTAATATTCATTAACCTGCTAACTTATCCTCAATTGCGGATGACAGGATGAACGACGAGTCTCGGCGACTGTTTGACGATCTTGGGAGCACTGCAGTGAAGGAGCTGGCCTTTAGAGACAGCTGGGTGTTTGTTGGAGCCAAGGGCATCGAGAATAAGAGTCCCTTTGAGCAGGTATGTTACTATCAATGCTAAGCTGAGGCTCCTTTTGATGCGTCGCTAATTTGCAATTAAGTTCTTAAAGATTTTGTAAAAATGAATCTTCCCCCTCCCTCTGTCATCAATATCAAAAATATGTATATCATAAAAATGTGTTGCTTACAGTTGGAATGGAATTATGATACAGCAATAAAATAAAGGGGATATACCCATGTACTACTATCACAATAGTCTTAATATTGGTGGTAGTGTACACTGTAGATACAGTACAACAAACTTAATGCAACATTTTGCCATATTCAATATCCATGTCCTTGTACACCTTTTTCAATTACAGTAACATGGTAATGCAAGCAGTGAAAAACAGACTGTGTTGAAAACTTACTGTTGTGGTTGGTGAGTCCCGTCCTGATCCCATTTGTCTTGTTGACATCCGTTCTGTTTGCCCTTGGTTGCGTTAGCGTATGAAGAACAGTAAGAGCAGCAACAAGTATGAAGGCTGGCCTGAGTCTCTGGAGATGGATGGCTGTATTCCTCTGCGGCCACCTCTGGAAGGATAGCTCTGCCTGCTACGCTCTCGCATACAGTAACGTAACACCTGGCCAAATGAATGTTAAAAAAGACAGGAAATGACTGAAGTCACCCAAGATCTGGGCCACAAACAACATTTGATTTCCCCTCTCGTGGCAGTGGTAGGAGTGGACTATAAAGATTTCACTTAATGTATTTCAAATTGCTGTAACTTGTTATAAAGGATTTGTGCATTACGCTTTGTGAGCCATTTTTGAGCAGACATAATATTGTAGAAATAAGGATGTTTGTGTCGGGTGACGAGAAACTTGATAGGCCAAATGTTTGATTACCAAAGTATATCGGTGACTAGTGAATGAATGCAGCTGGAGTAGGTCTTCCAAAGCCATTGTAGGAAATGGAAATGTTTCCTCTCTGCACGCCTGTCTGCAAGGTGTCAATCTGCAGGCAAAATGCACACCTGACTGGAAACCAAATCCAAGTCAACATAAGTAAAACTTTTGAGGTATAGTAATAGTTTAAATGTCCGACCAAGCACCTGGTCTGTAGGCAGATTCTCATCCGTTGATACACTTTCATTGTGTGATGCACATTTCACTGATATTGTTATGTCTTGTGTTGGTTGCAATTGCTTCCTTAGAACTTGATGCACTCTAGTTGTTGCTTGCTACATGTTTACAGGTCATTTTTCTCTGATGAAACTATTTATTTTAATACTTTTAGAAAATGCAAGAGATTCATAATGTGTTCATCGTAACACTGCCCATGAAAGTAATGTTGTCTCAGGCCTGCAAACAATCTTCCAACCCAAGTGCTTTGTTTAAAGATTCAATCCAAGTGTGTGGTTGTGTACGCTGTTGTTTTTTATGTCTAATGTATCTGTCTGACATCTTGCAAGCCTAACAATGAAGAAATAAATACAATATTTTCCATGGATGTCAATTGTAGCTGCCTTTTGTCTGAATTGTTTTATGTTGCCTGATTTTTTTTATACAACTATCACCGTCAGTCTTTATAATGTTACACAATAATCGTGAATAAAACGCTCTGAATATTTATTGTGTTTTATTTCTTCTACGGTTCCGAGGTATTCTTGAATAATGTGGCATACTTAGAGAAATGCTCTGGAGGGCGACAAAAGTCCTTCTCTCGAGGGTTACTCGGTTCATTCTGCTCAAGGCATTTGTTTCACAAAGCATTTGTCATGGTGTGATGAACCCTGCGGGCAGAATGAAGAACATTTCGGGTTTGAAGGTTAATTCAGTGGCATCACTGAATCTAGTTGCACATTGCACACTTAGGGCTGTAACGTAATTAGCAGAAACCCCGATACCTTTGTATTGGGCTGTTTAGCTGTGTTATGACCCATTCAAGTGTTTTTTTTTTTTCAAAAGTCGTGATTTTGAGTTTCATATGTATGAATGAATACGGTGTTTTTAAGGACTGTGGGTTATGTGACGTTCAACGGGAGAGGCCGAGACCATGGGCATTATTATGGTAGAATGATGATGTAGTTCAGCGCCTAAGATTTACATCTAGCCTCTTTACGTCTGTACTCTTTTTAAGGTGTTTTTATGTCACTGATGGGTTTAAGATGAAATGCACACATGATTTCACTCTTGGGAATTTAAGTGTTGAATTAGTTTTTTATTATTTGTACATTATAAGCATTTAATTAAAATAGAGGTAATGAATATAAACAATTTTGTCAGTGTAACTTGTTTGCAGCCTCCATGTGTCTCAAGAAGACATAAAATAAATACAAATGTCAACAATAACGTAAATATAAATGTGACTAGCTTAGATGATTCAATGACACAGAATAATGTGCAGTAGCTCTAACTTGTAACAGAATATCTTCTTCTTTTATTTACGGCTGCTGCCCTGAAAGCGAAGCTTACGAGGAGCAATTGAATGCCTCATTAAAGTCACATAACAAGCCGTTGACATGAACATATAGCGCCACCGCCCTCTTGTGGCCGAGGGCGGTAACTGCCGGGCATGACCGTCCTCTGGACGATGAGAAGACCGGTGCCAAATGAGAGCAGTCAGACAGCGCGCGCTCAGTGGGCTACACACGCGAACCTGCAGAAGGCCGTCGGTGTCGTGCGTTGTAAATGATGTACATAAGTTACTGATATTATTCGGGTGTACATGAATGGCAGCCGCACAACTTGGAGCCGTTAAACCGAGCAGCAAGTGTGAAAATCTGTAAACCGACATGGTCTGATATACACCAAGTGCTCTCTGCCCGGCGCGCACACAGACCGAGGCTCGACGACTCCGCTGGGGATTTTCAAGCCGACAAACACCGCAGCGACGCTCCTGAAATATAAAGAGAGAGAGGAAAAAAAGACTAAAGGAACCGCACTTTTTTTTTCTAAAGCTTTTTTTGTAGATGTATTTTTTCAGTGAGTGTAAAAATAATTTTGTAGGCAGAAAGCCCTCGTGTAAATCGTGTGTAATAACGTTTGTAAAAAAAGCTACAGGGTTACTAAGAAATCCAGTTACCAGTGAGTTAGCTAGCTATCTGGGCTGAGCAGCTCGTTTTTTAAAAGCAAGATACCGCTGGACCGGCGAGCTACTATGTTGCATTCGGGTGAGTAATGTTTGTTTTTCTTCATTTACAATTAAAATAGTAATATTTGTTACTCCAAGACGATGCCCACCCCCAAGTGAGCTATTATTATTTAGTTATGTCTGTCTGAGTAGCGCTCAGGTCGCCCATTTATCCTCTATGTCTATGTTTATTGTGCTGATTCCAATTATAATATGTACAACACTCGAGTCAAGTGCAGACCTGCAGGCAGACACTGACAGGCCCTCATTCAGAAAATGTTGAGCGCACGATGTTGAAGGCCAGGAGGTTTGGGGATGTTTGATTTGTGGCAGTGTCAGCCGTCTCAGTCACTATGCGCTCGTGTCTCATGGTGACTGTACTTTGTGTCTTTCACCGTGTCAATGGCGTTTCTAAAGTCAGCTGAGCTACCGGTTAGCCAATGGCTGCTCTTCATGGGGCTGCACACCCAGGCATCATCGTGTCTTAGCCTATATATAACGGACATTAAACGTGACTTCTACATGACCAGTGTATGGTGCACCATGGGGGCTATTTTCACAATATATAATATATATGTGAGAAATGTGTAAATAGGAATAACATCAAGCGCTCCCTCACATGTATACACATTATCTACTAATCTAAACATGAGTGAGGATCCTTCCTCTTCTAAAGCCTGTCAGCTGATATGGAAAGCAACACCAGTGATAAAAGTTCAGAGACCATTTGCATGAGTCAAAGGCTCCGGGAGTAGTAAGCTACTTTAGTAACATGTAATCCCCATTCATCATTGGCTTATTATTAAGGAGCCTCTCGCTCACCTGGATTAGAGGAATCCTTCGGTACAGGATGGTTGTGCCCGCTGAGGGGAAAGAAAGAGAACAAAAAGGGGGTTAGATAACACATATTCTCTCTGTCCATCTCCCTCAGTGAACAGTGCTCTGTGTGTGCTACCTACACTCCACTCTCCCATGCTTGACCTGGATTGGACAAAAGTCCTTGTTGTGTTTTCAGCCTTGGGTTTCCCTAATGGGAAGAGAACAAACAATCAGTGTGTGTTTGATTCTAGTGGCCAGCATTAGATATTTTTCATCAGATTTCAAAAACCTTGCCCATGACTGAAGACGCTCAGGGAAGCAACATGTGCTGAACCAAGTAGTCAGAGCAGCTTTAATTGCATTATCTCATTGTGTACATTTGCACATACACACTGCTCTTAAATTACTGCGCTGGTGCTGGGTCTAGATTGCATTTTAAGATCTGTTCATTAAGACATTAGCTTGTGGGCTGTGTGTTCTCTCTTCCCTGGCCTTGCGTATTGCACCGGGCCTGTCCTGAACATTGTAATTAATTGTAATTGTGCCGCATAATCACAGTTTAGGCTTGGCAGCCGCCGGTCTTTCAAAGCGACAGCAGCACAGACAGTTGGCTCTTTGAAGGTTTACACTCCACTTACAGGGATGTTTCCTGGTTTGACTTCACGACAGAAGCCGTACCTGATAGACGAGGCCGTGCTGAACAAAGTCTTTGTTTCTACCTGCTAGTGTGGTCGACAGCTGAGCTGCAGAGTTCAGATGGAGACGTGTGATCATCAGAACAGTCGCTGCTTGACACGGTGCCATTTGAATGTTGGCCAGCAGCTCTCAGACCCTGTGCTTCACATCACTCAGCCTCCATCTCCTCTTAAAGTCTCTGTTAGACTAATACTGAATTGGAAAAGTACTGGATAGAGTGTTGCATTAATTATGCGTTAAAAAATGTTTTTGTTACAGGCAGGTATTGGTTTGGAATTGATATACATGACTAAGGGCTGTTCCACTACTCAGTCAAGTCAGTTCAACACATTTATTTTCATATTTCACTCATTTGCTAGTCTTTAGCTCCTTCTTTACTCCTAAATATCAAAGCTCACTCATTTGAGTCATCAACAAAAGGATGATATGCAAACTAGTGATGCTGGCCGTTAAACAAGGAACCATGTTAATAGTTCTGATGGACTTATGCTCTTACAACTTTACACCCGTCGGCAACACCTGTACTAATTTGGAGATACTTAAAATAAGTTGGAAGTTTGCAAATAACTTAGAATTAGACATTTTTAATAACTTTTATAACTTTTAAAACTCAAAAGAAAACAAAAAAGAAGATTTTAAATACACATAAATGTGGAATTTCAGAAAATTGGTGGACAGAATGAACTCAGAAAATGTTGCTCAGTAGCAAATTAAGATAATGAGAAGAACATTAGGAAATCAGTCTCTCAGTGAACTTCAAACTGCAACTGACATTTTTTTCCATCATCAGTTAATCAGCCGATCATTTTTTTAATAAATAGTTTGATGTAAAAAAAAAAAGAAAGAAAGTGGAAAATGTCTTGTTCCTTTGAAAGACGATTCATGAAGTTAAGTTATAGCCCGGCTTTCAGATTGCTTGCTTTGTTCAACTACGTCGCAGAGCCAAAATATTTAACTCACTGAAGCAAAGAAAGAAGCATCCTTGCAATTAAGAAGGTGGAAAAGTGTCATGTTTTAAACCTTGTTTATCAAAGTAGCTGACGATTAATTTTCTGTTGATTGACCACCCATTAATCATTTGAGCTGCACAACTGTCTCCTTTTTTTTTTATCAAGGAGAGCATAATAACAGGTTTACAGCAAATCACTTCTTCTCTCTGTTCCCCCTCGAGCCCTCACTGTGACACTGGACATATCTACGGAAACTATTCCTATGCTAATGTAATCACCTTGTGTTTTCAACATTATCAAATCACTAAAAGCATTCCTCCTCTCTCCTCTCCTCTCCTCTCCTCTCCTCTCCTCTCCTCTCCTCTCCTCTCCTCTCCCCTCCCCTCCCCTCCCCTCCCCTCCCCTCCTCTCCCCTCCTCTCCTCTCCACAACTGTAGCTGCTTTTGTCCCGGCACAAATTTAGCTATAGTCACTGCTTTCATTCACACAAACATTGGAACATATTTTATCAGGCAAAATCCCCCCAGCCCCCTTTTTGTCTGCCCCCCCCCCACCCCCCCTTTATCTCTCTCTTGTTCTCTTTCAAACACACATTTTTCCCACCCCTTCTACTCGCCAGCCCCCCTCGCTCCATCCCTCCTTCCCTCTCTCACTGTTTGAAACTCTGCTGTCCGCCTGCTCCCACCAACTACAATCCCTTCCTGTCCCCCTCGCCACTTTTTATTCACTCTTTTCATCTACACGTCCCCCTCAATTGCAAAAGCGGCACTGTCTGTGCGCATACACACACACACACACACACACACACACACACACACACACACACACACACACACACACACACACACACACATACCGTGCCTCTTCCTTTGTCTGCTTGCCTAATTTTCCAGCGTCAGTTTGGTTCCAGGGGATTAATGTGTGTATCCCCATTAAGTAAGGGATGAAAAAAGTGCAGGATCCAAATAGGGTTGCAGTGTATATGTTGTGTGTTTTATAGATTGTGTGGGAGATGTGAGACTGTGTGTGCACTTTTGTTTGTCTTTGTGTAATAGAGTAGAGAAGGAATGTAGGGATTTTCTTCTTCTCCTCCTCCCTGTCTTAAAACTGAGCACAAGCTACAAGAAGTTCTAGCAAAAACAAATGTGGCCTTCAGCAGGTTTGTGGAATCGAACAGACATCACAGCGTTTTGTCGTAAAGCAAAGGTGTCACAATGATTTTCACTGCACGGTTCAGAAAGGATGAGGCCGCTGCAGGTGTTCTCCCCGCGTAGCAGCCTCACAGAAGCCTGGAGGGAGGGCAGGGTGCAGCACGTCAGATGCTTCAGTTCTCATGTTCTCGCAGCACTGCTGGAAAATGACAACACACAAAGATCGAGACGCGTGATGGACGCCACATGCAAGAGTCACTTTGCTGCCGAAGAGAGATGTCACGCTCTCAGCTGCGATGCTGGTTTCCTTATCTTCAACTTTGGTTTACCACGTGTGCCCACACAGGCAGTTGATTGGTCATTTTTCCGGTGTCAGGAAATTCCTTCCGACATTTCACTGAAAGGGGACATGCGGTTTGGGTGCGAGAGATGGTCTGCTTTTGATGTGTGTGTTTTTACGTCAGTGTATAAAATATAGAAAATAGTGTGAGAGGGACAGAGAGAGAAAGAAGGAGTGAAACATAAAGTTGGTCTAGCCTGCTGGTGTGTGTCTGCTATGCGTGTGTGTATGTGTGTGTAAACCTGGCGGGTGAGAGAGACAGTGATGAGGTTGAACGTGTTTGATGTACTGTGATAACTCTGTCCGGTATGTGGCTTTCATGGGAACTCCTTGCCCTGGGGACATAGGCGAATAAGCTCCTGTTTAAAGGGCAACTTCCCTCTCTTTATCGCCTGTTGATTTCCCCCTTTATGTTCCCCACATCCTGTTAGCCTTTACCTTTTTAAACTCACTGTCCACTACAGTATGGCTGCTGAAATCAGTATTTGATGGAAGATGAATACAGTTTTTATCATTTATATTTTAATTAATTTGGTGTAGGAATAGGCAGCTTTTTTATAATGCCATTTTTAATTGAATGCCTTTGGGCTTTCAACTGTTGGTTTGACCTAAATTTGCATAAATCACCCCGAACTCATGGAAATTGTAACAGCCATTTCTTTGCTATTTTCTGACATGTAATTCATTAATCAAACAAAATATACAGTATATATATATAATGAAAATAATCCCAATACACAACGAGTTTCTGTCGAGGTAGTTGTCACTGTAATATGTGTTGCCCTGAGTTACTAGAGCGTCATGGTCCTAATGACTGCTTTGTGTAAATATTACATTTTCAGGGTTTTCCACTCCAACAATGCAGTGCCTTGATTACTCAAGTATTTATCTAACTGGTTTAGCCAAAAACACATTCTTCTTTTAAAAAATTCCAGTAAAAAACTACAATACAATACATTGAATACAATGTACAGTATATAATGTTTCCTATTTCATAAATCACGTACAGTCTGATGTGACAATTGTATCAAATGATCACATAATAAAGTTTTCTTGCACTATGGTGCTTCGT
This sequence comes from Cottus gobio, assembly GCA_023566465.1. NCBI lineage: Eukaryota > Metazoa > Chordata > Actinopteri > Perciformes > Cottidae > Cottus > Cottus gobio. Next base: position 13,916,138 of record CM042215.1, on the reverse strand, counting down.
CTTGAGTGTACTTTAGCATGTGTCTGGGGAATGTTGCTAAACTGGAATTCCTCCTCGGGAGCCTCTTCTCAGTTGGTCTAATATCAGCCTATTGTGTTTTTAATCTGATTGACAGTCACTAGCATCGCATGTCAGACTCATTTGCTTTGAGCCCGGAGAGACAACAGGCATGACGTGAGTGTTAATGGCCGCCTTATAAAAGAGATAAAATCTGCTGAGCCACTTGATGAGCCCCCAGTGGCCACGGTGGACTTTGCTCATTAAAATTGAAGAAAAAAGTCCAGCCTCATTGACGGCACATTTCAGGCGCCAAGTCAGACATGTGTGGTCCTTGTGGAAAGCTTCATACCTCCGAGGGCTGTAACCCAAGCCATGGCAGTGGCCCTTGGAAGTCAAAGTCAAATGCAAAGTGAGTTAATACCACGTCCCAGAATGCACTTTTTACTTTCCATTTACCTCACCAGTACACACCCAGGACACATTCCATCAGAGCCACTTTTGCTGTCGGTAAGCATGAACACGCTCTCGTCCTTTAAGTTCAACTACTTCAAAATCAATGGGGACTCAATGGGGATCAACTGGGCTTTATTGCATCTGTAATTGGTGGAACAACCCTGTCTCTAAGATATCGGCTCCAGAGGGACTTCAGTCTTGCAGGTGTCTTGATGAAACAGCTCTGATGCAGCTAACTAGAGATCATTGGCTGCCAGGAGATATATTACCTAGGGACAGATGGAGAGTGGAGGAGTGAAAATAAAGATGCCATCAGAAAGATGCCTACTAGTGTGCACACACACACACACACACACATACAGACACACAAAAACAACAACTGTGAACGAGCAGTCCAGTGATATTGCCATGTCAGAGGAAACCGGCTGCATTCAGATGCAGCTCCTGCTGCAGAGGAGAACCCAGAGGGGCAATCTAAAACTATCACCCTGCCTGAATGGTTGACGGGCTGTGCACTGAGTAATACTGCTGATGATAATCATAATGTCGTGTATATTTATGAGCTCTTTGTTACAGATGTGTGGAAGTCACTCCAGTATGGCCGGCCAGCCCTCTGCGTATTAATTATTCACACTCAACCGGCCCATACTTCATCATCCATATTTAATGGTTGGGATCGCATACTTCTAACTGCAGCTTTCTGTTGAACACAACTTCAGTTGCAAGACGCTGATGAACATGCACTTGATGATTGATGAAGGCGTGTGTGATTCTTGAGCAGGCTCGCTGGATGTTCTTGTGTCAACGTTTACCCCATAACAAAGATGAAGCTTTTCTTTGGCCGATTGAGCAGATTTAATGGCTGCTCTGCTTTATGGGTTTCTCACCATGTAGGGGTACAAACTGGACGGCCGGAGTTCACGACTGAGTTTGATTAACATTGCCAAATTAATTAATCACAGACAAGCGGCTGTGGACAGGGCCATTTACAGACATCTGTACTCTCTGAGGTTGAACCGTGTATCTGATTACTGGAAACATTCGCACCAACTATGGAGATCTTCAGATCTACTCACATTAGGGTTTGTTTCATGTTTGCAGCATTTTGCAGCCTTTTGAGCTTAATTGCAAAAAATGCTTTAGCAGAGGTTTTACAGGCAATCCACACTTCATGTTGTCAAGATAAATGACTGTACTTAGAGTATTATCAGTGGTTAGCTTTACAAGAAAGATCTGTTCGATCTGCCATAACTCTTCTTTAGTTCAGTATTTCATATCAGTCTTACCCAGTTTACACATACTTTTACTCAGACTACTCTGACAGTCCATTGTTTTTCAATGGTGCTGTGAGGAATGTCTGAGTTTACTTTGATGTTGGTCCGGTTTGTCCCTCTATAGCAAAGGGGACCCTCTAACTTGCCTATTTAAATGTATCTCATCAAACAAACAGAAACACACTTATATTCTTCTTAAGAAAGCTAAATGTGTTAACATCATCAAAATAATTTCCTCCTCTGACTGAATATTAATGCAATGTTTTGTCTCTGTCTTGCAGGTTTTACTTGAAGATATTCACCCAAGGTTTGAAGGAAAAACACAGCAGCTTTCCCAACAGGCTTGAAAAAACTCCTGGTTTAGTGTGTGTTTCTAAGAGTACGGCACATACGTGGATATAAAGTAAATCCAGGACATGGTGAGGAGGAAAGTGAGGATAGAAACTATTCTTTCACAGCTGTGGTCTCACCCTCCTGTGCTTCTCTAAATAGTCTAATAAAAGGAGAAAGGGAGGCAGAGAGCAGAGGAAAAGTGGGAGAGGGTGAAAAGTTTAACCAAGAACGGCCTTCAGTCACCTGCAGCACTGGAAGAACAACCTGACGGGCTAGAAGGAGTGAGTGGGTAACCACCGAAAGAGAGAGAGACGGGGACTGACGGAGGAGCAAAGGTTTGGAGGAGGAGGAGGTCAAGGAGGCGTGGGAAAGTCCATTCCCCATGGCTACTGACCCAGGAGAGCCCACAGGCACCGAGGACTCCTCGGAGAAACCTGATGGACAGAGGGAGGAGGGCGGGGCGGACCCACAGAGGGAGAGGACAAACAGCACCCCCTCAGACTTCCCCTCCTCCCACACTCAGGAGAGGAAATCGACAGGAGGAGAGGATGGAAGAATCCGAGGAGAAGGAGGGGGAGGAGGAGAAGCCAGCCAGGAGGGTGAGGAGGACCCAGTGAGGCCGATTTCCTTCCCCACGCCCTCATTACCAGTCGACACTGGCCAGAAACGACTGAGGAGGGAGAAGCGCTTCTTCCGGAAGAGTGTGGAGATTTGTGAGGAGGACGATGAGGTGGAGGGGACCCCGGAGGCGCCCCATAGTGCCCCTCACCTGGAGCTGCGCTCCTCAGACTCGGTCTTAACCAGCAGTGCCCAGCAGCAAGGGGCTGCTTCATCCTGTGCTGCCATGGGCCATGACCCATCCTGCCACAGCTCCAGCCAGGAGCCGGGCAAGGACGTACCTGCCTCCGCATCCACCCAAAAGGGGAAGGAGAGGGATCGTGAGCAGGAGGAGGAGGCGGAGATGAAGGCTGTGGCCACTTCTCCAGGGGGCAGGTTCCTCAAGTTTGACATTGAACTGGGCAGAGGAGCCTTCAAGACGGTGTATAAAGGCCTGGACACAGAGACCTGGGTGGAGGTGGCATGGTGTGAACTACAGGTACGAGAAACGCTTCGTTTTTCTTCTTCTTTTGTCACACCATGATGCGAAATATTCCAAATGTATCATTTTATATCCTGCATTAGCAGGCACAATTAGCTGCATGATAAAATAAACCCCAAATGACCTGCACACAATCCAGAATGTGTATACAACCATGAAAGGTAAATGGAAATACTTGATATCAACAAATAATATTACCAATTAGTGTGTTGAGAGAGCTGTATATAATCTTTTGAGGTGAATAGTATTTGATGTGTCCCATGAACCCTTCCTCCTGAATCTAAAAATCTCAGCACGTTGTCTGCTTGCTATTCACACTACGAGACTGCAGCTCAGTGGAGACCGGGGTGAAAAGGAGGAGCATCGCTTGTATTTAAGTGACAGAACACATTCAAAGTGGAGGCGTTTGCATTTTCTGGGACTATCATGAATAATAGAATCATGGGCTGTCAGGGCTTCTTCCTGTTGTGATTGTGTATCTTACTGGAAACACAATGCTCCGCATTATATTATTCAGTCATGACACTTAAGGTAAATATTCATTTTAGGGATTGCATTATTGGTGTAGTGCAGTGCTTTATATCAGGTAAGGGACTCCATGACTTTTGAGAAAAAGCATCTTGAGAGGTCATGAAGGTTTTTATTCACCCTTGTTAGTTAGGACTGGGCTATATGGAGAAAAACAAATATCACAATATTTTGACCACATTCTTGAGTGTGAAGGCGAAACAATATTTAGGCTAGTTTTAACATGCTCTGGTAAAGCGAGGGCTACAGTACATTTCATAGTCTACGCTTGTCTATTGTGTAATATAATGAAGTCTGAAATGGAAATAGTCATGTGAAAGAGAAGCTCTGAATGGGATGCATTTTGTGATCACAGAGCAAATAGGAACATTGTATCAGATACACAGCAAACATTACTGTAAGGAACTCTTTGTCATGCATTGACATTGCAGTGGGAGGAAAATAATGAACGTTTTTAAATGTCTAATACCAGAGCGCTGTCAAAGTCTTTACATGCAGTGGCCAACCGGTTGTATTATGCTGAGACGTAATGGGGAACATTGTTCGATGATTTAAATCCAACATGTGGTGGGAGACAGACTCGTGGAGGAGAGAAGAAATGCATCCCTCTGACTCTTGGCCCCACAATAGAGAGCAGTGTAATGATAAGCCATCCGATTTGACTGCAGGCTTTGTGTGAGAAAAGTCAGTCATGTGTTTGGGTTGGAGCTAATTCCAAAACAAGAGCCTGGACTAATCCTTGAGATCAGGCTCTGTTTGTTGGACTGGCAAGCAGGCGGCATGCCCCAATCACCTTTTCTGGTTTCACTTCAACACCTAGTGAATCGGATTCACATCAGCAGTTCTGCTGCTTGCTGTATCACACAGCCACGGATCATGTTCCTGTTTTTTCAAGAGATCTGCATGACACAAAGGCACTGTACCGTACATCATCTGAGGTGGTAAAGCATTTTGAAAATGAAAAGACAGTAGGCTTAAGCTCATTTATGCACCAATATTGGATCTGCAAAATCCAATGTCTTTCTCCACAATTGCATTGTGTCAAAGTAAATCTCATGAATGATGATGGTCGAAGAGGAAGAGTCAGAGCGGGAGACGACGGGCCATGTCCAGGTTTACCATGGCGTCCCTCCCAGAGAGCAGTTGTGTAGCTAACAGTGAGTTACCACATGCAGGGAGACACATGCAAACGCACACGTACACACATGCGCACATGCACACGGCGCCCTGGTAACCCGCCTATGGATTGATCCAGAGTCACATTCACGGCAACATTCGAGTCACTCAGGTCACATGATCCGTCCCATTTAGCCGACCTTACCAAAGCTTGGAGACGGTCTCAATGACAGGTGGAATTTAGTGAGACAATAGTGATCAGAATGGTAATGGTTAGGTATGATTGGTGAGTCGTGTTAATAATGATAGACTTGATGTAACCATTGTTGTCTATAGTTGTATCTAAATGTGTTAATTGTGATTAAAGACAAACTAATATGGTTTTGTTTAAAGTCAACTTTATTTGCTCAGTTCCTCACACTTTAACTTTGAATATCAAACAAGTCAATTCCAATTAAAAACACAGGTCCCAGAAATCAAACAACATGCACAGAAGTATGTTTCATAATTTACGAAGAGATTATGTACATGATGAGCCAATGGAATTTTTAATGCTATATCCACTGGGAGGATGCACCTTGCTCTACCTCTCCTGTGTCCACATAGAGGGGACTATCTGTCCAAACTTTGAAAGAGTGTGTAATTAAAGTTCTCTGTCTTTCCCTTTGAATTCCACACCTAACAGGACAGAGCTGTATACCTCCCTTGCTACTGCTTATATAACATATACTGGTTGTATATGTTGCTGTCCCTGCCCCTACGTGGATGTGTTGGTGTCTGTCTTGTACACGTTTTACTTTTCTGTGTGCGAACTGTTGCTCTCTGTCCGTCTGTGTCAACATATGTGCCACTGTATGTGTCTGCCGGTCACCCTCTTTCTCTCTTCCTCTCTCGCCCTCTCTCCCTCCCTCCATCTATCACTTTTTTTCTGAGTGAGCGAGCATGCAGAGTGATCCAGGGAGTTAATTACAGTGGGTGCTCGTAAGGCTGGAACAAAAACCCTGCACAGACAGCATAACTCGGGCGGCAGACACCAGACTGGTTCAACCCAGTCATCCCAGACTGGTCCAGTTCAGCTCAGCTCAGCTCGGCTACACTCACAGAACTGCAAACACCAGAGCAGCGTTCACATCGGCAATGCTGAAGGTTGCCATGATGATGATGATTACCACCTCAAATATTTGATTTAATATGTTTTGTTATGGGGCCTTTTGGATTTATGTCTGCAGATAAATGGCAGCTTAGGAGGCTGCCTGCTACAATCATTGTGCAATGTTACTTAGTGAAAATGTTCATCCCTATTAAGGCCATAAGAGCCCTTCGACATGGTTAGAGTTCAGCATGCAGCCCCTGTGAAACAGGGTAGACCCCTTGTTCATCTATGGACAGTCGATACCCCGTTTGGCAGTTGACGTCATTATAATAGAGCCGTTCAAAAGGTTGAGAGATCATCTCTGGTAGCCACCGGCTGCTTACCTTGTGTTATAATTGATATCTGTATTCCTAACCCTTGATATGAGCAATCAATGCAGACTCCGGTTAAAATATTTGAAAGAACAATATAATTTGCAGAAAGACTTAATAAACATTATTCTTTGGCTCAGTGTAACAAATAGCAGCAAAAGACAATATAAGTTTGGCTCAGTAAAGCAAAAACAGACTATTGATGGGTGACTTAAATTAGGTTGAGATGGACTACAGCTGGAATCAACCCAACCATACTGACCAGACGCATGGCTCAACTAGGACACCAACGGTTGGCAAGTGTCCCTCAGGCTATATGCCCATTACATAACTGACAATGGAGATTCGATTGCTATCGAATGTCAGAGACATTACCACATACCACAGGCATACATTAACTGAACAGGCTAAACAGATAATCAATACATCTGAAGACATGAAGACTTGCTCAAATTATTATGATGTCATCATTATCTCAGGCATTTGACAAAAAAAGGGAATGCCACAAAAGGGAAGAACTCTGTGTCATATTTTAAGATAAATTAGGACGGTGACATTGATTTCCATTATTAAACTCTATATGAGGAGCAGAATTGAGTACATATAGATATGAAGACCTCCTGCTAACAAGTGGTCACTGAAAAAGAAATGGCCAGTGCGGTGCATTTTCTAAAGGCATCTATGAAGGTTAGTGAACTTGGCCCATTGGCTTCAGGTTCTAATCCGGTGTGGGGGCCAGCCCTTTTCTAACAATCTATTTTGTTAGTCTGAGCTGTTGTAGCTTACAGTAATCTAATCCTAGCCACCCGCCACCTTGGACTTTCCAACACTGACACAGCTTATTCCCACACCGCAGAGCCATACACACTACATGCACTAAATATTCACCTGCAGCACAACCAATGTTCCCCTATGCCTTGATAGTGCCCAAACGCAGCCCTTATTTATCAAGACAAGAATGTAGCCAGGGAAGCCACTTCATCATCAGTCTGTATGATACCTGATATTCCTGCAGTGTTTGCCAAAATAGTTGTGTTATGGCTCACATGCTTTGACATTCATGAGCCTAGCCTTTCACCATCTACCAAATGTGCCTTGTAAGCCATATCCTGTCCTTTTATGAGGCTACTTACCTTGCAGCTTGACCTTCTCCTCTACCAGAGGTCTTGTTTAAAAACATCTCACGGTGCACAACCAGGTCTTACTGTGCTTACCAAGATATAGTACGTAAGCCCCTGCCACGGGGGCGTTATGTGACAACAGTATTACATGACCAGAGTGACATGCTAGCAGGAACATTTTAAATAGCATGTAATGATTTGCTGTTACCTCGCAGTAAATACTACATTTGTGAACCTTCTAAAGTTCTATATTTGTTGAGACTGTATGAAAGGGTGTTCCTGTATTGGAGGGGTTTTCAGATTTTGTAACGATCCTGATAGCTTGTCTGCTAAATAAAACGACAGCAAAAAAACTGACGCTATCTCAACAGAAATTGAACGTCATAATCTTCTTGGATTGCATCAAGTTTTCTGTTCAGAATCAGAAAAAACTTCCCATCACAAGGCAATGGAAATGTATCTTTAATGTGGCTCACATGGTACACAGAGAGTGAGAATATATGCATTAGTTAAAAACAGTGTGGCTGAACAGGAATTTTGAATATGTGCGTAAGCCCCTCACTGCTCGTTTTGATTTGAATGGCAGCACCTGCTGTGCTGTGCTATACACAGTCAGGTCAATTGTATGTATGTTTACCTCGTTTACAGTCTTAGGTATTCATCAGGAGAACTGCCCCAAGATCTCCATGATGCAGACACTCAAATATGAAAACAAAAAAATTATTGTTTAGAGATTCTCATTACATTTCATTTCATTTAGCTGACGCTTTTATCCAAAGCGACTTACACTCATTGTAATGATCACTATGTGCTTAAAGCTTCTTATGGTTGCAGAGATGGGGAACAATCTGGCTGATTGAGAGTAAAAAAGAGTTGACTAGTCACCAAAGGGCTGTGTCATGGACTCCTGGGCTGCCCTTTCTCTCCCTCACTTTCTGTTTCTCCTGCTTCCCTCTTTACGTTCATCTGCTGGTCGGGAGGATGTCTGGTCCATTTTTCTCCTGTGTTGGCCATGTGCCATTTGTTTGTCATATCCGTTTTGTGTGGGTTGCTTTTGTACCAATGTTGGACTAATACTACTACTTTAGTACACAATTACACCTCATTTTCATAATTTCCAGGAGTTTATTGAGTAGTATTCCCTTACATGCATCACATAGATCAGTGGGAATAAGGCCTCCTAGCAGCAGTAATTGTATTTGGGTGCGCTTAGCACACTTGGCAATGGAAAGAGGACTGTGACTTATTAATGACACACTCGAAGAATACACATTGCCTTTTTCATAGAGACGATTTTAATGTTAGAATGCTTCTCTTTATGTGGGTGTGTGTGTGTGTGTGTGGGTGGGGGGGGGGGGGGGTAGCTATGTGAATAGGAAGAAGGTTTGTGTAAGTCTGTCTAGACACAATCTCACCAACTGAACTCATTGTGACCTTTTGTCGACCTTAAAGCTGTCTGGTGCCACACTCAGTGAGAGACACAATAGATGCTGAGGAGGCAGCAGGCAGGGACACGTTGGCGAAAACAGAGCAAGACAGTGAGGCAACGTGATGCTCTGACGAATGAGAGAGACTGAGGACAGACCCAGACAAAATAAAGCACTTGTAGATATGACTCAAGGGGCTGTAGCGACAGACAGCATTGGGACCTAAGCATGGTTAGATAAACCTGCACACAGTCAGGTAAACACACATAACTGCTTAAGCATGCATGCACATAGTAACATGAGGTAGTTGGTGTTAAAGGACTGAGAGCATGAGACCTTGGCTGGCTGACTTATTATTAGCCATAATAGTGCCACGAGGAACAGCCTTTTTGTTGATACTACTTCCTTGTTGAGAGGGAATGTTTAGAGAAATTGCCTCCACCAGTACTTCCAGAAAAGGAGACTGAACCAGTATAGACACAGAGAGGGAAAGATGTCTGAAAAGATGAAACATAGACACAGGAGAGAAGAGAACCAGAGCCACAAAATCAGTGCATGCTGAAAAAGAAACAAACCCTTATGATAAAAATAGAAAAAGGTAGGGACAGACAAACTGCATTCCATGAATATCTATTTATATACATCCAAACATCTGCAGTCCAGCGAGTCCCTTTCGGGAAATTTGTGGAGAAAAAAAAGCTCATCGATAGAATCGATCAGTGAAGAGCCAGAGTTAGGATGACTTCTATTTAAAGTTTTGTCTGTTTGTGACGTGACAATGGCTGCCACCCGACTCCCTTACAGATATCAAGTCAGACACACTGTTTAATTGTTTTCTTTTCTTATACAGACATTATTTGGCTTTTACATAAATGGTTAAAGGTTGTCTGTTGTTAATACATGACAATGAACTCTTGAAGTGTTTTTTTCTATTTATACTTTTAAATATCATAAAAAAATGCTCTCACACAGCAGGTCACAAGGTCAACAAAGGTCAAACACTTACAATTCTTCGTTATTTGTACACATGGAAATAGCAGACAACAACAACAGATGCTTGTGACAAGTCTAAAAATACACACTTACTTAGGGCCAGACACCATTTCCTCCACAGTAAAATGCTTTAATTGTGATTGATTCTTCAATATTACTTATTATGATCACCAACGCATCACTTGCAAATTCATAAATGCTATTTCCGATTTATATTTTATATATAATTTAAAAGATAGTTGTGTTTTGTCTGAATACAGCTGATGTTATTGATAAGCGCACCAAGGGCTTTAGAAAATAGAAGAATATATAAGAATACACAAGCTATAATTATTGTTTTAACTGCACAACCGAACACCTTCTCTCTGCTTAGCATGCAAGAGGAGTCTAACATCTTATAAATAACCTATGCACCAGTGTTCGACAGCGGAATGAGTCAATGGCTGTCTGTTCCTGTGGGATACTGCCTGTGCCAGTGAATTGGATTTCTGCCTCGTCCACTCTGGCCGCCATACTGGGGATGTGTGGCAGATGCAGTAGAAATGTGTTTTATAAAGCCAGAGTTGGGTGTTGTCTCGGCACTGCTGCAGCTCTGTAATGCTCGCACCATCTAGTGGCAGTAACAGTGTCTGCAGTTGTGGAATTGACAGAGTATAGGAATCTTAACCTCTAAAGCTCTAGGGGAGAAAATGTTCACAGTCATGTGTACCTCTCCCTTCAGGACCGCAAGCTGACCAAGGCAGAGCAGCAGCGCTTCAAGGAGGAGGCCGAGATGCTGAAGGGGCTGCAGCACCCCAACATCGTCCGCTTCTATGATTCCTGGGAGTCTGTGCTCCGCGGCAAGAAGTGCATCGTACTGGTCACTGAACTCATGACTTCAGGAACACTCAAAACGTTAGCCCAACTTCCTCATTTTTCATTTTCTTTCCTCTATGACAGCTCACTATTTTTGTGGTGTTTAGTCATGTCACTACACCCATTCGAGTAAATGTCACCCATAGGCAGCAACTCTGTGCAAATTGTTATAAATGAGGCCTAGAAAATATAAAGTAGTTTCTCTCACTTATTTTATCTGTAGCAGTATCAATTGTAGCTTCAGTGCAAAACAATAGCTGTAAACCTGCTTTCATAGTAAGCAAATATATTTGCTTACTATGAACACATGATGTTGATATTTGCTTACTATGAACACATGGTGTTGATATTTGCTTACTATGAACACATGGTGTTGATATTTGAAGTGCTGCTCAATCCTCTCCCAAAAAGATAATTAACCTCAAAGCTTCTGCAAATGGACTGGTGGGAGATTTTCTTTCATTTTAGCAAGTTATACTGTACTGACCCAACTTTGATTAATAGAGATTATGATTACAGTAAAAGACTAGTTCACTTATCTTCATGGTGAAGAAAATGAATCTTTGAAATGTAAAGTAATTATATACAATATAATATTCAGAGTGATTTAAGTCTTGTTGTCTTAGCATTGGAATTCAAAAGTATTGATCGTGTTTTGGCTCTCATGGGGATCATCTAGCTGTCCATTAGTGGCTTATTACAGTCTTTTTTGTTTCCACAACAAAATCCTGCTCTATTTCTCTGCACAGTTACTTGAAGCGCTTTAAAGTCATGAAACCCAAGGTCCTGAGAAGCTGGTGCCGGCAAATCCTGAAGGGACTTCACTTCCTTCACACCAGGACTCCTCCAATAGTCCATCGGGACCTTAAGTGTGACAACATCTTCATAACAGGCCCTACAGGCTCGGTCAAGATTGGTGACCTGGGACTGGCCACTCTTATGCGAACCTCCTTTGCCAAGAGTGTCATTGGTAAGCCTCTTAAGAAGACCAACTACCTCCAGGCTTGCTCTGCAGTATGGAAAATTAGGGAATTGGATTTTTGTTGTTGTTGTTTAAGTATGGAAAAAGGATGAGTATATGTAAAAATAGTTGTGTTACCAGGCTATTGCTCCTATTCTGTTTTCTAAAATATATCATTCAGAATTTATAAACAAACGGCCCCCAGCGCAGGCAAGTTCTATGCCACCGTGTAAGGGAGCACGGGCTAGAGCGAGCTTGTTGAAAAGCAATGTTAGAAGAATGAAATGCAACTAAATGCCCCCTCTTCAAGTGCAAGTTGGTTGACATGGTAACGTTGTCCAACTTTCTGCGTAGTAGTGCACTGAGGTTTTTCAAGGGCTGACATGAATTTCCCAAATTTAAAGCCTGATTGGCGAAGGATTCCAAACGGGAAAAGAAAGCGAAAGTGAAATTGTCCAACATCTCCAAGATGGAGGAGGCGGCAATTGTAAGCCATACGCAAGGGCAAAAGCACTGTAGTCATAGCCCTGAAGTATGGAATTTAAAAATGGAAAATCTTTAGGAACCCTGTGAACTTCTGAGAGAAAATGCCAAGCATGTAGAAGCTACATCAGCAAACTGAGTCAGGGCCTTTATACTTTTCTCTGCATTCAGCGGTCATCAGCTGTTTTAAGTTATAGATTATTATTGACAGAGCCACTTTAATATCCATGTGAGTTGCACTTAATGCAAACAGAGACCGCTGATGAGATATTGCCTCTGTAAACCAACTTAAGCAATGCACCGTGAGTGAGTACCATTTAGCTCAATAAAGTTTAACTGCGGAAGCAAGAGCAATTCACCAGGAAGATTGTTGAATATTCCTCCGTTGACTTTGAGGCATTAGTGCTCTGCGGACATTGTGATGTGACAGTGAATACAGATTGTAATAGTGCCAGCAGTGGAATAGTATTCAGCTGTTCTGCTTATAACTGACTGAACAATAATCTGGTTTTAACAGGAACGCCAGAGTTCATGGCTCCAGAGATGTATGAGGAGCACTACGATGAGTCTGTGGATGTCTACGCCTTCGGGATGTGCATGCTGGAGATGGCCACTTCAGAATACCCCTACTCTGAGTGCCAAAATGCTGCTCAGATCTATCGCAAAGTTACAAGTGTGAGTGCAAAACTTTGACTGCAATAATCTCATACAAGCATTTGGGGTGATGACGAAACGTATTCTTTTATAATGTATTGAAGTGTGATCCAAACTCAATGTCTTCAATGATTAGATACAGTATCCCAGAACTAAATTCCATCATTTCCTATGAAATAATTCCCCTTTTTTTTTTTGCAGGGTATAAAGCCAGCCAGCTTTGATAAAGTGAATGATCCAGAAATCAAAGAGATCATAGAATGCTGCATTCGTCAGAACAGGAGTCAGAGGTAAGCAGGTTTTACTTTAATTACATAACATACTACATCGTGTCATGCTAACTTCCTGATCGGGATGCCTGCTTCATCATCCCTGCTCCTTTTGTTGTCTCCCTTGATAGACTTTCCATCCGAGACCTCCTGAACCATGCATTCTTTGGGGAGGACACAGGCGTCCGGGTGGAGTTGGCAGAGGAGGACACAGGCACCCAGGACTGTCTGGCTCTCCGGATTTGGGTTGAAGACCCCAAGAAGCTAAAGGGGAAGCACAAAGACAACGAGGCCATCGAGTTCAGCTACGACCTGGAGAATGATAGCGCTGAGGAAGTGGCTCTAGAGATGGTGAGATACAGGGGCCATTTATGTCAGAGTAGTAGAAAATGTGGTTTGTGTGAGGGTCCAGTGTGGGATAAGATGGGCCGGAAAAAGGCTTTGATGCTTAAAAGCTTGCAGGAAGGTAATGAGTGAAATCCCTAGTTTATCAGCCATTTCAAAGTACCTCCTGCTGACCTATATTCCCTCAGCCTTCCTCTAGTCATTAATATCTCTCTCTCTCTCTCTCTCTCTCTCTCTCTCTCTCTCTCTCTCTCTCTCTCTCTCTCAGGTGAAGTCAGGATTCTTCCATGAGAGTGATGCCAAGGTGGTGGGAAAATCCATCCGGGACCGTGTAAATCTGATCAAAAAGTCACGGGAGCGTCGACAGCAGCAGCTGTTCCAGCAGCAAGGCTTCGAAGAAAAAAGAGACCCCACTCTCACTTCCTCCACCCTTTCTCATCCATCCTGCCCATCCTCACTGGGGCCAGGGGCAGCTGGACCGACTGGAGGAGAAGGAGGGCAGGAGTTTCTGCCTGAAGTGGACCAGCATGTCAGGCAGCAACATATTTTCAGTGGGACAAACCCTAGTCTGCCAGGTAGAGTATGCACCTTCATTATATATTTCATACAACAGTATTTTATAAGAGAGATACGCTATGAGTTCATATGTTTTTACATTCCTTCTGTTTTAAAATTGTTTTTCACTCAAAAGGTGAGAGCATTGAGTCTGCCAGCTGTGAAATTTATGCAAGTGGACAGAGCCAGTTGTATTCTCAACAAGGGGAATCATACACCCGCTTCCAGAACACTCTACCCCTTACGGCATCTGTACGTCTATACATTGTTTTCTTCTCGTTCACAAATCACACCAAACTCATAAAATGATCAGTGTTTGAAATCTTTGTTTTTATAAATCACATTGTTTATTAACTATTTTCTTGCTCTTCAGAGTACTGGCGCATTGATTCATCCTCAAATGCTCCCAATTGGTGAGAGTGGAAGTGTACCAAATGTGCCTATTGGTCAGAGCGTTAGTATGTCCAGCATGTCCGTAGGCCAAAGTGGAGGCCCTGTTGGTCAGGCATATCTTCAGCCCAGTACCATGGTTCCACAGGTCTCACCAAGTGTCCCGCAACAACATTTCCAGGTGAAAATGGTGATAAAACTAATTAGTATTAAAATGAAACACATATATTTACACTGTGGCTACAACATGTATCATTATTCAATGGATTATACAATGGAAGTAAAGCTATGGTTCCACTACTTTATCACATGTTGGGCTCTTTACCCTTTCATAACAAATCATCCTCTTAATGCTGTGAGATTGACCATCTGATTGTATGTTGTACAGGGTTTCCCACAGGAGATTAGTTGGTTGGTGTGGTCAAATTACCTCTCAATTAAACATACTTGAAATAGTGTCTTCTGTTTTTACCTAAGTGTTAAGGTTTTACATAATTAAATTGTATTTACTTTTTCAACTTAGCTGTGCAGTCTGCATTTCAGATGAGCCAGCCTACCTGTGCTATAAAACACTGTGGGAAACCCTGTTGAATAAGATTAATTGTGTTGATAATTTATCCTCCTTGCCAAAGCTAATTCTTACCTAATTCTTTCACCACTTTCTTTTTCCTCTCCTTTCAATTCCAATCATCATTTTGTCATTATCACTGAGTAGTCACAAACATTCCAATCAGATTCATTTCACACTGCCACCCCCCATGGGTCATTGGCCCCCTCACAGTCATACATACCTCATGTTTCCCCACAAGCACCCATCAATGTTCTCACTACATCCATATCATTTAATGATCCTGCTGGACTAGGGGGGACCAATGTGCCCCTCGCTCAGCAGACCCAACCCCCTGCCACGCCCATGCAGCTCATTGACATCATCCCCCAGGCAGCACCCCAGCAAACACAGCCTGTCATGATCCCTCAGCAGACTATTGTCCAACAACAACAGATAGGGATGGATCCCCAGACCACCTTTCAGCAGCAGCCGCAACAGAAAATGGAGGCCCAGGCCACTCTGCTTGAACAACAAGTTAATGCGACTCAGCCACCAACGGAACATCATCCACAGAGCCTTTCAGCGATAGCTGACCAGAAACATCAACATGAGCCTCAGCAGCAGATCTACGTACAGCAGCCTGTTCTACCTGTCCACACAACTCCTCAGCAGCAAGTATTTCCAACCCACACAGGGATGGAGCAGCGAGCGATGTCATTGCCACAGCAGGGGGAGCAGCCTCAGACTTACAAGCAACAACCAACAGGGGATCCTTGTGAACAGACCATGATACAACCACAATTGCAACAACAGCTTCAGCAAACTCTGTTACAACAGCAACAAGCTTTACTGCTCGAGCAACATCAGACGTTCGTCCAGCAACAGCTTGATCAGCAGCAACAAAAAGCCCTGCTTCAACAGCAGCAACAACAACAGGCCCAACTACAACAACAACAACTGGAGCAGCAGCAAGCACTTATACACAAGCAATTGTTGGATCAACAACAGCAGCAAGCTCCTTTCCAACAGCAACAAGAGACGCAGCAGCAACAACCAGGTCTTGTACAACAACAGCAACCACAACAAGCACTTTTACAACATCAGTTAGAACCGCAACAACAGCAGCCACCTTCACAGCCAAATCAGCAGAATCAGTTTTATCAACAAATTGGACAACACCAAAGTGGAATACAAAAAGAACCAGAGAAGCAACAACAAAGTGGACAACAGCAGCAACAAATTGTATTACAGCAGCAACCCCAGCAGACTCAACAGCAAGCGGAACAATTGCATCAGCAAGCCTTACTCCGACAAATGGAACAACAACAGCAGCAAGCACTAATACAACAGCATCTGCAACAGCAAGCTTTTTTACAACAGCATCAGCTTCAACAGAAAGCTCAGCTACAGCAACAGCAACATGAGCAGCAACAAGTGCAACTCAAACAGCAGATAGAGCAGCAGCAGCAAGCCCTGTTGCAACAACAGTTTGAGCAACAGTGTCAGCAACAAGTCCTGTTACAACAACAACAAGCAGAGAGATTACATCAACAGGCTTTGATGCAGCAACAGATTCAAGAGCAGCAGCAACAAGCAGCCATTATTCAACTTCAGCAAACTGAGAAGCAAGAGGCTGTCCCTATTCCACAAAGCAACGGTAAGCAGCAGATTCAGCAGCAACCAACTGATGTGCAGCACACGTGCATCCCAAAACTAAACACCACTCAGTTTACAGCTCATACTGCTCTCACACAGCAGCAACTGATGGAGCAACAGCAGCAAGCAGCATTGGTCCAGCAGCAGCAAGCATTTGTTGCCCAGTCGCAGCATCAAACCTCTCTAATGGAACCTCATCTACCAGCCGGCACTGAGGTGACCCAGCACCAAACTCAAAAATTATCACAGCCTCATGTCCCCATGGCCATTCAGACTACGCACATCCCTGTTCAGACGTCTGCTGTTGTCCCAGCTCAAGGTCTTACGCAGCCAGGACAAAGTGAGGCTCATCCCCAGAACCAGGCCCCAGTCCAATTTATAGCCCAGTCCACAGTCCAAGCAGCTCAGGCTATGATTGAGGCCCAAGTATCTCCTCCTGCGCCAGTGATCCAGCAACAGACTCACATCATCCAGACCAAGCAAATTCCTCAACAGACTAATTACCCAGGACCTGCCACACTCACACAGAGCCAGGTAACTGCTCAGCCATTAATCCAGACTCAGACACCACATGGTCAGGGCCCAACTGTGGACATTCAGATGATGGGTCAGCAAAACAAAGCTACAGTCCAGCCTCCAGCTGCATTTACCTCAATTCCCAGTCAAGTCCAACATGAGACTCTTCAGCAAAATGCCCAAATGCCAGGACTCATGCAGACCCAGCTCCAGCAACAACCTCAAGGCCAGTCACCTAGCCAAATGCCTGCTCAGGCTACTGCTGGCCTTCTGACCCCTCAGTATGTCTCTCAGCCTACCCACCAAGCCATGACATCTGGACAACAGGATGCAACTCATATTACACAACAGCAGCAGCAACAAGAGCCAGTTCTGCAGTTTCATCAGATGAGTATGTCTCCTGGCTTAGTTGGAAGTGTTGGAACAACAACAGATTGTCTCAATTCTGTAGTTGACCCTGCAAACTTTGTTGCCAGTCCTCATCCTGTGCCGCAGGCTGGACAAGCCTATGTTCAAGGCCAAACAACACAACATCCAGTTGTTCAGGTCCAGCAGCACCGCCCAGGAGGCTCTGCTGACCCTTCAGTCATTCAGTCCATCTCCCAGCCTCCTATGCCTTCGTCTACTGTGCAATACCAGCAACAGCTACAGAAGTTTTCTCAGACGCCGCAACCATTAGCTCCACCTCCTGCACAGGCCCAGTTACTGGCACAGCCTATCCAAGCCCCCATTCAGCAACCCCTTCCTATGAAGCAGGATTTTATTGCCCTTGACGAGGGTCAGCAGCCCTCACAGTTTCCACCTGCTTCCCATCTGATGACCCATCCTTCTGCACAGACAGTGGCTGGTGCCCCTCCATCTCTGCATCACCAAGCCAAGCAGATGCTGCCAGCTAACACACACTCACAAAACAGCATTCAGGGCCAAACAAACTCCCAAATGCAGACACGTGTTCAGATACAGGCTCATTCTCACACTGAGACACCTATTGCTGAACAGCCTGTGCTAACCCATGCTGTCTTTCCTGCACAACAAATGCCCCTCAGCCCGTCTCCTACCTCATGTCCCCCAACATCACTACCATTTGTCCCATTCCTACCATCCCACCACCCTGCTGCTTCCCCTGTGCCAGAACTCCCTACATCTCCGCCAGCGGCCCAGATAACTTTACCAGGGCAGGCCAACTTTGTACCCACCTCCCATCCACCTGTCACTGCTCTGCAATCGCTTGACTCTAATGCCCCCAAACTGCCCCAAGCCTCGCTGCAAGACTGTGACCTTTCCCTGCTGGGCATGGCTCAGGTACAGGAATAATGAAAGTTTGCTGTATTAATTAATGATTTGACTTTGTTGACATTCTACCAGAATGATTGAGAGTACTGCTATCTAATTATATGAAAAGGCTTTAACTTTGTCTTTTTAATTAAAACTAACAAGGGTTAAATGTTAATACATAAGTATATTCATAGAACAGTACATTTGTTATTAAATGCAATATCCATTATTACATTATAGCTTGACTTGTAGCTGATGTTGCTAATGTTTTTTGTGTCTTTTGTTCTCTATGCCTGCGGTCTTTGTGCCTGTTTCATGTTACTCTTCAGGATGGTCCGTACCTGTCAAGTACAGAACGTCATTCTTCATTAGGGTATGTCTGATATTGTTACTGTCTGACGTTACCTCTGTTTACTCCATTATTCTTGTTGCATGTCCAATCACTCAGTATGTTCATTCGTCATGATAAACACTTTATGAGTACTGATGAGGAGGGATTCTGAAAGTTTTCATTTAAAAGCGTTTGTATATTATATATATATATATATAGCATATTTGCACATTTGTAATATTGTATCATTTGTTTAATCTACACCGTAAAATTGCCATATATGGCTGCCTGTTTTATTCATAAAAATATTAAATAATGCAATAGTACATTGTTTTGCAGTCTCAGTAGTTAGTGGACCCAAACCTATAAGAACACATTAATAGTACAGCTAACGACAATATTTTATCAGAACAGGGCTGCACTGTTAAATATACATAAATAAAGTGAGTTAGATGCTGTCCTGGAAATATGGCAATAGAAAACTGAAAAAAATAAAATTATCAGTAATTTGGCATGCCAGGATGATGATGATGATGATGATGCCATGTTGCGTATGTTGCGTATTCTATTTAAGTAGGCATCATGTTTAAACTGATTTCAGATCAAGTTAGCGTTTTTTTTCCCTGTGGTGAAAAGCAGACCTGTGTTTGGACTCACACGACAGGTCTGGACCACTTTAGTGCAAGCCACATATTCTCATAAATAACTTGTATGTAAGAACAAGTTTGCAGGAGTGGTTCTTGCACGAGGCCCATTGCTTGATCATACACACATAGTAGTCAACAATCTCTTCACATATACCTGTATAATGCATTTACATTCATGTTTTTGTCTTGTAAATGCACAGTATGCTGTTAATAAATCTATGTATTACATACAATGCATTTACATTGTCTGTAGGTTATGTGCTCTGTCATTTATATCATGATGTGTAACAGCAACACTACTACTTTATCACCCACAGGTCTGTTCCAGCTAATGGAGAAGAAACATTTCAGCTCTTAGCCAATGGGAAGTTTGAGAAATTAAAGACTCAAAGGAGAGCTTCCTGTCAGAGGCCTGATAAAATTTCACATCAGTTTCAACTTAGCATGCATCAGGTGAAAGAACTGTAACAAATAACCACCTATACTGCTAAATCACGTGTAGCAATAGATTTTGAAAATGATAACTATATCATGTACATTTGTGTTGTCCCCCCTAGGTGTCAGGCAGTGGGGACAATATGGTGGAATGCCAGTTGGAAACCCATACCAACAAGATGGTGACATTCAAGTTTGACATTGAAGGGGACGCACCAGAGGACATAGCAGACTACATGGTAGACTGCTCATGTATTACCATCGTCTGAAATACTTGTAAAAAGTAGTCATTCTATGCATTAATACTTGCTGTTTGGTTGCATTTTGTTTTTAGGTGGAGGAGGACTTTGTCCTTGATGTAGAGAAAGAGACATTTGTTGAAGAGCTTAGAGCCATAGTTAAAAAAGCTCACGAAATTCTTCAAACACATTCACAGGTATATTGATTTCCATATTTCCATCTATCACCTTCTCTCCTCTCTCATTTTTCGATGGATTTGAATCTTTATATCTTTATTAGACTGGATCGACTGACCAGTTGCATGTGAGCACTCCCTCTAGCTCTTCAGGTGAGTTGTGAATATATTGTTTCTTTGTCAAAAAAAAGTGTAATTTCAGTATGAGAAAATGTGTTGTAAAATGTCTTTGTGATTTTTAGCGGACTCGGTGCCCCATTCCTCACCAGTGGGACGCTGGCGCTTCTTTATTAACCAGACCATCCGCCATAGAGACTCTCTCTCAAGTCAGGGAGCCGACACGCCACCCCCTACAGCAGAGAGCAGGATACCACAGTCTCCTACAACAGAGAGAGGTGAGCACTACCAATGTCACTTATAATGCTGTGGCTTATTAATATGACTGACCTGACAGCATAACAGAAACTAACAATGTGTTCCTCTCTGCGGCTGTAGAAAGTGAAGAATCCCAGAGTATGGAGTCCTTGACGGGCATGGCCTCCCTTCCCCGCCCAAACCTTTCTGCCACCTCCCCTCCCGTCTCAATTGTCTCAGCCCCTGCCTCCATTGTCCCCTCAGCCACCTCCGCCCCAACTCCTCACGCCACTGTCGCTGAAAGCATCTCTGCACCAGCCTCCACTCTCGAGGCCTCTGTCCCTGTCACTGCTTCAGGCAGTCTTGAACTGCCTGTCCTCACCCCAGCTTCTGTTGACCAAATGCGCACTGTTCCCTCATCAATAGCAATACCTGCTGCTGCTAACTTCCCCACCTTGTCCACTGCTCCTAATGTTGGGTTTCCCACACCCACCACCATCCTCCCTGATGTCCTCACACTTCCTGGAAGCAGTGGTTGCTCCACTGTAGGTCAAAGTATAGGGGATACAGTGACAACTGCTCCAAGGTCATGTGTGCCTGCAGCGGTCCGGTCGTCAACCTCTTTTCATTCCCCTCCTCTTGCTGCTGCAGTGACCTCATCTGCAGTTAGTCAACTTGGCATGGAGAAGCAGCAGACTCTCACTCAGATGGACAAACCAACCTCACAGCAATCACAACTACCGCAGCCACAACTACAGCCTGCTTTACAGCAACAGGTACCATTAGTTCAACAGCAACTGCAGGCAATGCAGCTTGAACAACAGGTACAACAGATACAGCGGGAAACACCACAGCAACAACAGCAATCACAACATCAAGTGTACCAAGAACAAATTCAGCTGCAGCAGGAACGGGCAGTGCAACAGTCTCTCCAGCAGTTACAACATCAACAACTTATGCAACAACAAATACCACTTCAACAACAGATGACTGAGTTGCAGGTGTTGCCTCAGACAGGTCATACAGACTTGTTACAGCAGCCGGCGCCTCTTCAGCAGTTTCTGCCACCAATGTCCCAACAGACCCAACAATCCATTCTTCAACAGCAAACACCACAGTATACCCCACAGTTGCTGCAGCCGCCTCAGTTACAACAGATACCGCAGCAGATTATAGCACCCCAAGCTGCTGCAGTGCCTCAACATCAGGCCCACATTGATCACCAGCAGCAGCAACAGTTAAACTTGCAACAGACAATACACCTACAGCAACAGCAAATGGTGCAACAGCAGTTACAGCAACAACATCAGCTGTTAATGGGTGCTGTGGCTTTAACACCAGATCAGACCCAAATGCCTCCCCTGTCAATTAGTCAACAGTTTATTCAACAACAAGCACAGCTAAGTGTTAACCCTGTACCGCAACAGCAGATTCCACAACAAACCCAGAACCCTGCTGAGATGGTACAACAGCATACACAGTCACAGAAACAGCTGCAACACTCTGAGCAGCAACAAGAGACGGTTAAAGCCATGGACACACCCCAGAAACAGCAGCAGTTTCCGCTGCAGAAGCAGTCCTCTTTACAGATATCTGAGTCAGAGATGTCCACGGGAGAGACAAGTTTCACAGAGGACATATGCAGCTACTCTACCCCTTTTCACCCTTCCTCTGACTCGCTGCCCCCTCTCCATCTGGGCACCGCTGAAGCCCCCGTACCCGCTCTCTCCCTCACAATGACACCATCCCCTGCTCAGCCTTCCTCTGTGGCCGAGTCAGACAGTGAAGGCCCCCCCAAAATTGAATTTGTAGATAACCGCATAAAGACTCTGGATGAAAAGCTGAGGAACTTGTTATATCAGGAGTATAGTAGCGGCGCAGCCCCGGCTGGGGGTTCTGCCTCTGGCCCTACATCAGCTGCCTCCACATCGGCAGGAGGAGACGAGTCATCTGAGCCGCAGTCGCTCCACCACTTGTCTTTCCCCCAACCTGCCTCCTCCTCAGATACCTCCCCTCACTCATCTTCCTCCTCTTCCTCCCCCACCACCTCCCGCTCCTCTTCTACCTCCCCTGACCCAGAGAGAGAAGGCGCAGGAGGGAAAGCTTACTCAGAAGTGCCCAGCTTTGCGGAGACGGGCCCCATGGAACAACAGCCTTGCCCATCTCTCCCTTCCACCTCTGCCTCGACCACCCCGCCTACATCTCTCCTGCCTCCCACTCAGGATGAATCGCCTGGGCCCCAGCGTCCACCTGTACCAAGAGAACCAACCATTCTTGTGAGTGAAAACCACAGATTGCATTTTAGAATTGTTTTAATAAATGTTCTCTTTCACCGTACTGAATTTACATGATTTTACTAGTTTATCTTCCACTGTATTGCTATTATATTTTGTGGAGGTTAAATATTTGTGTCTCTCCATTTTGAACAACTCCAAGCAACTCTTAATTGTCTTAACTGTTCTAGGCTGTACCCCCACACTCTGACACCAGTACCACTGGAGACGCATCATGGCCCCCCAATCAACACCCGATCCCCCTCCGGCATGGACACCAGCACAATGCAGGAGGTGGATATTTTGGCCTAAACCTGACATGTCCTAGTATCAGAAATCCTGTTAGCAAGAAATCCTGGACTCGCAAATTCAAAAACTGGGCATGCAAACTGCGCCACTCCGCCAGCTTGTTCAAGAAGCCCAGAGTCCAGCAAGGTAGCGTCCTCTTAGAGAGAGAGAGAACGAAAGAGAGAGAATGGGTTGTTGGGGCATGGACTTAAATCTAATATCTAGTTTTAACATAGTAAAATAACTTTCTTAACCATCAGGAATTAATATCTGTTAATGTCAAAGAATGGTAATGCTTCCAGCTAAATAATATTGTTTTTGTTTATTGTAATGTGACAATATGTTCCATGCAATGTAAGTGTTGACATCACCACATACATATTGTTTTCTTTTCTTTTTACTTAATTTAAATTTCTTGGCAGTCTTTCCTTTTGCATGGGTTGCTCACCCTGGAGCGAGAACAGAGGAGAGTAGACGAGGCTTGAAGATTGGCACAGTGTAGGAGGAGGTTGGCATCTGCCCTTCTCAGTACAGATGAGCTCTGGAGTAAAGCACAGCAGTGCCTGTGACCATGACACACCCCTTCATATGACACGCCCCTTTTTTGCATAAAAGCCAGCAGCAAACATCTCACCTCCACCTGCCGGCTCAGTGTAGACAGCACCATGCAGCTCACCTCATATCACAATTAAGATGGATGCTAAGCTGCTAAACTGATATTATGTAATCAGTTCAGAATATGTGTACACTTTCTGTGTCAGCTCCTACAGAATAGCGTTGCTCCATGAGACTCTACTGTATCCCATAGTTGTAGTTGATGTATTCATGAAGATTACTTTCTGTCTAAAATATTGAGATTATGATAAAAGTCGTTATTTCTAGTGTATATTGTGCACATTACCTAGGGTTTATGAGTTACTATTATGCATGGGTAGGCTTTTCATACAGCTACGATTTATCACACTGTTCACTGTTCAAAGTATTTCAGCCATCTTGCATGTGTTTGTGTTTATATGTTTATATGCATAGCAGTAGCTGAGATCTTTTGCTCCACATTCACCTGCATGACCTTGTTTGTTATGTTCTACCAGAGTGACTAATAATGGATTGTTATCTGTAAATAACACCTACATCAGGCTGCATATTTATATGTTGATCTTAAATTATGCAGTACACACTTTGCTAATGTAGTAATCCCAAATATCAAACACACTGAACATTATCACTGTGGATCTTAGCACAGATCTCAAAGTGATTTTGGGCTTTGTTGTCTGGTATATGAGTGGGAATATGGTGAGAATGAGAGAGTGGATGTGTGGGTGGGTGGGGGTAACACTGTTGTAAACATTCAACTGCCATTTCACAATGTGTTTTCTTCTAATTTAATGACCTACTATAATTGTATTTTTTAATGAAACAAGCATTTACAACCCCTTCCCACACACACATCACACATTTCTTTTATTTTTTCATTCTTCATATTGTTTTGTTGTTTACAAAAATGACAGCCAAATAACTCAACATATGATAACACTTTTCATATACCTGCATGCAAATCATTTAATTCATGACGTGTGACATTGATGGGTGATTTTTAACGCTGTGCCTTTGTGTTCATGCCCCCCATCTCCATGTGCATCTGTATCTGTCTCTGTTTTGTCAATTTGTCTGTGTCTGTTTGTGTGTGTCAACCTTGTCATTTATGTCCTCTTTATACTTGTGTCTCTGTGTTCCTGTCTCTGGGTCCTTGTCTCCCCTTTTTGTTTCTCATCGCTGTCTCTTTATCAGATGAAAGTTCCAGCAATCAGACACTTAGAGAGGAGAAGGAGGCACCACAGCCAAATCCACCTGATTCACGCAAAGGACGATTTCAGGTAGGAGCCACAGCATGGATTTTATCTTTGCCACTCAATTAGTCTGAACCGTCATTGCAGTCTGGACCGGCAGGTAATGTGTCTTCTGCCATCAGGTGACTCCAGTGCCCCAGTCTTCCTCCCCGAAGGCTGCGCCATCAGGCCATGGTAGCACTCACAGGAAAGTGGGCCGCTTCTCTGTATCCCAGGCTGAGACTAAGAAGGAGGAGAGGGAGACTGACAGCTCCCCGGTGTCCCCTGATTTGGTGAGGGAGAAGAGGAGATCTCGGACAAAGGACGGAGAGAAAGATGAAAGTAAGAGGACCCCAGCAACGGCTCACCTGACTCGAGGTCATGGACACAGCCACTCACCCCTGGGCAGCAGCGATGATGATGATGACTGTGAGCTGGAAGATGAAGACCTGAGAAAAGAACTACACAAGCTCAGAGAGAAGTAAGTCAGTGAAGGGAGTTTACAAGATATTTGTGTATCCATTAATTACATGTATCTGTTATGTCTCCATTAATTGTTGTGTCTTGCCTTTATAAGACATGTTTCTACCCTTTTTTGATTTGCATATTGACAGTTAATGATTTTACTGTACCTTTCACCACCTGCTGCTCTGTGCTTTGCATCTCTTCCTCTGCAGGCACATCAAAGAGGTGGTTTCCCTTCAGTCCCAGCAGAACAGTGAGCTGCAGGAGCTGTACAGACAGCTTCGTTCCCTCAAAGACCAACGGCATAGTCTGCCTGTCTCTCTGTCCCGAACAACTCTTCCCATGGGACCACATGTCCTCTCTCCTCGAAGACCCAGGCCAGCCAAACTCAAACTGCGGCCCCGGCCTCACTCTCACATGGATAACAACGGAGTTACACACTCTGGTACACACTTTTTATGAATTCTTTCACTTTCTATTCCTCTGTTTCTTGCTTTCTATTTGAATGTTTCTTGTATCTCCCGTCTAGGGATTCAGCAGTCAAGTAGTGTCTCAGGTAGTGAACAGAGTAGACTGCTTCTATACTGCAACCCAGAGCACTGCACTTCACTGCCTGCAAAAAGAGGTACCGTTTTTCATCAAAATATTAGGACAACACAGAATTTTGTGACAATCAGTGGTATGATTCATGCCCTCATTTTTCCACAGATCACAGTCCTCTTAGAAAAAGCACATTCACAGATGAACTGCACAAACTCGTTGATGATTGGACGAAGGATACGGTGGCCCCCGCTCCGCCCAAGCCTTCGCTGAATCAGATTAAGCAGATTCAGCAGGTGCAGGAGTTGGGAGGCTGGAGTCAGCCAACTGAGGTAGGACTATGTAATATGCCTTCATTTTTAATACCATATGAAATTGACCTTTAATATATGGTGAGAGGGATTGTAAATGTGTTATCATAAATGCAGTGGATAAGGTTGTGCTTTTAGTTTGGGGGAAGAAAATATATCTTACATACATTTGTTCCGAGAGCCAACAGTACCAACACATTACAGCACATTATTGTGCTGTAATATTCCCTCAATACTCAATACTATATTCCATACAGGTGGCTCCACCAGGTTGGTTTCCAGTGGCACCACTGAACCCCCAGGCACCCCCGACCCCTGCCAGCTTGCCTGTGGCAGCCCCTTCCCAATACACAGGTGGAGGAAGCCTGTCCACCCTGCACTCTCCGGGACCACCACCTCAAACGCACATGGCTCAAGTTCCACAGATGCAGCAAAGTTTACACCTCCATCAGTCCCTCCCCCTCCAGCAGATGACCTATCAGCAGTCCCCTCTCTGCCAGCAGATACCGCAGGCCCGAATGCAAACTCCCATACAGTCCCAATCACTGTCACAGACACAACCTATCACCCAACTGCCCCATTCACCACCTCAAGGCCAACCGCTGCTGCCTTCCCAAATGCCCACATCTCCAGTGTCCACGGCCGTGTCTCTGCTGCCTGGAAGTGGCACAGCTGCACCTACAGATAGCACCGCTGCTACTGGGGGGGCATTTTGTTCCTGTTCCTCACCCTCTTCAACCTCTTCCTCCTCTTGCTGCTCTACCTTCCAGTGCCAAAATACACCCAACACCCCCCACCTCTACTCTTCCTCTGGGACAGAAATGAAACCAAGGTGAAGAGTGAGGTCAATATGAAGGTGCAAGAGATGGAAATACTAAGTGGATCAGGACGTAAAGCAGATCCCTTTGGAGTGCTTGTTGTGTGTATGCATGAGAGAGTTCAGACTGCGATGAATATATGGATTCCAGTGTACTGTTGGATGAGATGGGGAATGAATGTGAGAGATGATAGATTGTTGTATGTATAGACGGGGGTAACATGGAACACAGCGGCTGAGGTTTATGAATCATGATGTTTGGGTGTTGAGATGTATAAATTCTTAAATGTACGACGTGTGTTTATGAGTGTGAGTGTTTATGGAGTATCCGAGTACATATCCCTTATGTCCTTTTACAGAAATTAACGTTCATGTTTTTGTTTTCAAACCTACTCAGTTGAACCTGGATTCTCTAAGCAGAGATAATAAGGACAAAAGTTTTGACGGTGTGTTTAATTTGTCAATGCTTACAGTAAAAGGACTATCAATTTTAAAAGTGCAATTAGTAATGGTCATCTAAATTGATCAGCATGTATTGTATGGATTTGTCTGTAAAGCATACAATATTTTTGTAGAAGCACAGCGATGAAAACCAGAGGCATAGAGGATCATAACCATTCTCATAACCATGACATGAAACTGTATGCTGAAAGCACAAGGCGTTTCAATGGGCAATGAAACCATCCACACCACGTTAGTCGAGAAAGGTAAAGTTATCTGGCTGCCATCATTACCACAATGCCACCAAACACACTGTTGCAGTGTTGTTCACTGGTGCAGCATGTGCTTCATTTTTATTATTTTATGTTTCGCAGTGATGTGATATAAATTCAGATACATTAATGATAAGATGGTACATTTAAATATGCCATCTGTGTTCAGTGGATACCTGGATACACTCAGCCCAAGCCTGCATGACCTTATGACTAACTTGCCAGACTGCAAACTGCTTGCACTTGCTGTATATTCATGAATCTCACATTTACTAATTGCAGCCTACTGAGATAATCCATCAGTCATGAGTAAATGTGCTTTCGGTGCATTTGACATTTTTGCTTTCAGTTTGAGCTCTGCATATCAAGGTGTCATGCTGAGGAAGATGAAAAAGACAAAAACTGCCAAGTTACTATAGTCTGGGGAGACCATATGGGGTACACCCATATTACCTTTTGAAATGACTGCATTTTCTGTGAGTGTATATTTTTTCTGTGTGACAAAGCTTTGTGACAGTCGCATGGGATCAAATTGCATCCCTGTTCCCTTCATTCAACGTGGCCTCTCAAATGTCATTGTACCCAACCTCAAATGTTTACCCTGCAAATATTTTGGGCCTGTTTCCTCAAAAAAACATAAACAAGCGAAAGGTTAGACCATATACTGGATGTAAGCTTGATGTCCAACATCGTTGTCAGATCCTCACTTGCCTATTTGTCAACTTTGTTTGGCGCTGGACAAATTCCTTGTTTCAATTGTAAACTATTTAGTCTTTGACCATAGGCTGTCAGTGTGAATGCATAACTGTGTGCCATAATTGTGTTATGCACACTGCAAAATGTTTACTCAAGTCAGAAATGTCCCATTCCTCGATTTCTAAATACTTCATTTGTAGATGCAGCGATACACAGAGTATTATATCAGCAGTGGATATATTACTGTACATTGTATTGGGTTATCAGTGTGCTTAGCCTAACACACATTTGGCCAACAACGGTCAGGCGTTAATACACTTTTTTGGCATAATAAGTAGCCTGCAGTCAAAGCAGCATTTGTGTTTTATTAACACTAGAGACTGTGTGCCACTGAAAACTGCAAATAGTGCTGGTTGTTGAAGACTGCTACATGTGAGTCAAACACATTTACAACATGAATGGTTAAGGAGGAAGAGGTTCTGCTAAGGGTTACAGTTGTTCAGAAACTGCATAATCTAGAATATAACAAAAATGTTCTGTATTTTTCAAGACAACCCACATTGTCACAGAGATGTAGTTCATTATTAGTGAAGGTGAGATACTGTGCTGTCATGTCTGATACTAACATGTTGACTGCAAACTACAGCTTAATGATCATGATTCATGATGTGGAGCTGGCTTTGTCCTTGAAGTGTTACCAAAATGTTATCTAAAAGATAAAGATTATTTTTGTATTTTGAAATGGGGTTGTACAAATTGTAAAATTGTGTTTTCATTATTATAAATCTGAGGTTATTTGAAACTAGAAAACACTGGTTTTCATCTATGTTTACATGGGACTTCCCTATCTTGATATACCTCTCTGAGTCCTGACAGGCCAGGTCATATAAAAATATAGTCAGATGTTTTGGCCATTTTTGACATCTTATTCCAGTTTTAAACCATGACAACCTGGGAGATACATGACATACTTACACAAGTCTTCCTATTAGGCTGCAGGTTGGATTGAATTCACTCAAAAATGAATGCAACACAAATCTGGGGAGTCCCACAATGGCATGACTGAGAACCAATGATAAAAGGACATTTGGGCAGAGTAACTTCTAAAAATAAAGTATGTTGCTGGTGATATAGCCTCTGTAAATTGCATATAATTCAACTGTTGATTTTATTTATGTTTTGTAACTAATCAAAATAAATGATGTAAAACATCAAAGTAATATGGTGTGTGGATTTTTTTGAGTTTGACCTGGGTACTCCTGCAAGCCTCAATGACTTATTATATTATATATTATTATTTCCTTTGTGGTTACTGTTGTTCAATCAGTTCATCCTCACCACAACAAGATGGAGACAGCTGTACAACGTCTAAAGCCGGAGTCATACACCAAAATATCACATGCTCAATTGATTCAACATCAGCATCGACATCAACAGCCTTTTGTTGTTTAGCTAGTCAATGCACATACTTTTATAAACTTCATATACACTGCACATCATTTTTTTTTTGCACTTCTTTATTGTTAAATTGAATACGCTCTGCTGTTTTGTTGTGTATATTGAGTGTTTTTCCTTGTCTTCTATGTTTTACTTGCTACTGTGACAAACTAATTTCGTCTTGGGGATGAATAAAGTATCTATCTATCTATATATGCCACATCCCAACAACTATCAGGTGGCACATCAGACTTCATAACAAGTCCAGTGCAAAGGCAAGGCAGAGCCATTTTAAATTACATTAATTTTCAAATAAAAAATAGATTTGTTTTTATTAAGGTAATGGGATTTAAAGTTAAATAATAACATATACAATAATACAGGAGGACTGACACCTTTAAAGTTTCTGCACTGCCCGAAAAATAAATCATTGGATGAAAGTTTAAATTAAGATCATGTGAAATGAATGGATTTCTGAATGTACTTGCGTATGGAATAATTATTACATTTACTGACATGTATTTGTTTAACATTACTGTTAGACAACGTTTTTTACAGGTTCTGAAAAGCTATGGCAGCCTATTCGACATGTGTCTGCAACTTTGTTGCCGCATAAACGTTGCGCAACGTTTTTTCCTGAATGCAACTTCACATTTACCCGTTTGCAACTTTATTGTTCTTTCAATAGCAGACAGCGACGAACGACCGTCTGACGCTGCAGCCTTTGAAATGGCGTTGATGTAGTTCAATACGCTGTTATTTTGTAGTTATTGTGCTCGTTTCGGTTGCTTTATATTTACGTTTTCTTGGCAAGGGGGAACTTCTGGACCTGGCCTCTATATTTGGGCATAACGGAATTCATAAACAATAAAGTGGTAAAGCAAATTGTTTATAGTTTACGTTGCTTAATAAGGCCGCAGCTACCCCCGAGCTCGCGTAGGGATTACAACGGCTTTTGTACGGTTGGCCTGCCCCAGCTATACTTCGGTGAGTTGCTAGCGTTAAATATCGGTTAAGATAACAAACAACATTTCTTTGTTTGGCTTAAATCCATCGTCTCTGTTGAGTGCATGCAGCGTTTCTTCGTGTATAAAAGACAAATGAAGTGCACCAGCTGTTCTTTTGTAAATTAAAGTTAACACATTCCCTCTCGCTTAGTTTAACTGTATCGGTAGCTGCTAGAAAGCTTAGCTGCTAGAGCTAACAAGCTAACGTTAGCTACCTAGCGAAACAACATTCACAGCGTGTTTACAAACAGTGAGCCAACGTTATGACGCCAGTTGGCTGCTGTTAACCAGCGTTAGTAGGAAAAGCAACATGTTTCTAACACAGAAGTGAACAAAGATAACTGTGGCCTCTTCGATAATAATGTAGCGTTATATGAAGAATGTGGAATAGTGCTCATTATAATCACTGTTGTCCGACCGAGACGACTTATTTTCTCAGTTAATTTGACTGATCATCTGAGGTGGCAGGAGCAGCAGCTACTGTGTTTCTCTTAATATTACGCTGTAGTGGGCTTTCAATGTAAGTTAGTTGTGTTATTGGAATGTGCTATTACATATTTGTTCTTTTTGTTAAATTTCAACAGGTTTCCAAGTGAAAAACACACACTCAGAATGGCATCGGTGCCAGTCTACTGCTTGTGTCGCCTGCCGTATGATGTGACACGCTTCATGATCGAGTGTGACATTTGTCAAGACTGGTTCCATGGAAGGTAGGTCCCTTTCAGATCCCTATTCCTGTGGGTATAGTCAGTATGTGACCATCACAGTTTATTCAGCAATCCTTTTTCTACGTGTTCATTGTTTGAGATGAGAATGTTTTCTGTTTAGCTGTGTTGGAGTGGAGGAGGACAAAGCAGCTGAGATTGACCTGTATCACTGCCCAAACTGCCAGGTCACCCATGGGCCATCTGTCAGTAAGTTACCATTCCTTTAGTATACCTTTCTTAAATTGTTATGATCTTATTGGTTTACTTTTACATAAAAACAATCATTGATCGGTTTTCTCTGCCTCTCCTTTCTTAGTGCGCAAACGCCGTGGAGGCAATAAGCAGACGGATAGTGCTGCTGCTGGAACAAGAGATCCAAGAAGGCCTGTTAAGACGGGCAGCCCTCAGTTTGTTAGGGAGCTACGGAGCCGCACCTTCCCAGGGTTAGTTTCCTGCAAAGGTCAAGAGTTTGTTATTCACAAGTTTAAAGATCCTAGTTGTGTCCTCATCCTCTGACTGTTTCTGCTCTTATGTTAAATGAAGAGCCGATGTCGACCTTTAACATAATTACTAAGCACTCTGTTTTGAATATTTTCTCCCAGTGATCACAATCAAAACTTGTGCATATGTCTGTTTGTGTTCTATGACAGTGCGGATGAAGTCTTGCTAAAGCCTTCTGGGGCCCAGCTGACAGTTGAGTTTTTGGAAGAGCATTCATTCAGTGTTCCTGTTATGGTGCTGAGGCGTGATGGCCTAGGCATGACCCTTCCTCCAGCATCATTCAGTGTCAGCGATGTGGAGCACTACATTGGTAAAGTGTTTACTACTTAATTCAAATCCATATCACTGATTTATGTCAAGATATTGAGGCTAATGTGTATTCGGGACATTCAAATTTGTTTTCTCAAACGTTTTCCTTTTGTTTTAATTGCAGGTTCAGACAAACAGATTGACGTGATTGATGTGTCTCGCCAATGTGACCTGAAGATGCGGTTGGGAGACTTTGTTGAATACTACAACAGGCCAAACAGAGACAAAGTGCTCAATGTCATCAGCCTGGAGTTTTCTGAGACCAGGTACACAAAAATATACACTTTACTGACCGTTATGTTTGCCATTATAATGCAGTGTCTTGTTATTTATGTTTGCTTCTCTATCTAATTAGTTGCCCTAAAAAACTGGTAATTCATTAAGTGAAGTTTGTTGTTACAGGTTAGAGTTGGGTTGAAGTTATGTTTTGAAGACTAAAGATAATTGCTGGACTTGTTTAAGGCTCTCGAACCTGGTGGAGACTCCAAAGATTGTGAGGAAACTATCATGGGTGGAAAACCTCTGGCCTGAAGAGTCTGTGTTTGAACGCCCCAATGTGCAGAAGTACTGCCTAATGGGAGTGAAGGACAGCTACACAGATTTCCACATTGACTTTGGAGGCACCTCAGTATGGTACCATGTCCTAAGGGTGAGAAGGAACATTATTTTAGTCCTGTTTGGGAAGTTTTAGTTACACAGAAAATATATATATTTTTTAAAGGAATTGGTATTTGTTTTTAAGAGCTTGTCTCTGTGTTTATTCAGGGCGAGAAAATCTTCTACCTAATTTCCCCCACTGCAGCCAACTTGGCACTTTTTGAGCGGTGGAGTTCCTCATCTAATCAGAATGAGATGTTTTTTGGAGACCAAGTTGATATGTGTTACAAGTGCTCTCTCAAACAAGGAAACACCTTGTTCATACCAACAGGTGAGCCATAATGCTTTGTTTGTTTTGTTAGTTACATAAAAAGGGTTTTAGTATAGTTGTAATAGTCAATCAAGTCTGACTCCTATATTGTTTCCATTTTTGTCACTTGTTTTTCTTTCAGGTTGGATTCATGCTGTGCTGACTCCAGTGGACTGCGTGGCCTTTGGAGGAAACTTCTTGCATAGTCTCAACATTGACATGCAGATACGGTAAGTTTCCTCAGCACTGTTTCCATGCCAAGTCCTTACAATCTTATTCTTGCCATTTTTGACTGAAATGTTCTTTAAATTTTCTTGACAATCTCGTCTACTAGTCTATAAGAGTAAGAAAGAGTGAAGGCGGGGGTGAGAAATTAAATGGTAACTTAATTTTACTTGCTAATTGTTTCAATACAGTTGCACACTAAAAGCAGAAAATGAACAAGGTAAAACCCACTTGGCTGATCCCTCTGCTGCACTGGAGACAGACAATTGCCATTTTGGTGTTGTCTCCCACAGGCCCCCACATTCTTCTTTAATTTGCCTGATCTTTATGACTCTTGAGATAAACTCAAACATGAATGCTCCAAAGGAACTTTTGCTGTTGAATATTGATCCTCACTTCCTAAGGCTATTACTATTGCTCAATCTGCAATATTTGTGGCAATAACTACTGATATCTGACTTTTCCTGCACTGTTCCCATTTTTAGGGCATATGAAATAGAGAAGAGATTGAGCACAGCAGACTTGTTCAGTTTTCCCAACTTTGAGACTGTGTGCTGGTATGTTGGAAAGCACCTTCTTGATACCTTCAGAGGTGAGGGAGTTCAATTAATTTAATAACATCCATGTCATGAGAACTGCTTGAGTTGCCTGTTTTTGATATTATTAACCCTGTGCTACTCTGTCTCAGGTTTAAGAGAAAACCGCAGACATCCTGCCACTTACCTGGTTCACGGAGCTAAGGCCTTGAACAATGCCTTCCGCACCTGGACCCGTAAAGAGGTTGGTAAAATCTTATTTTATCTTTTCCTTTTTGAATATCAGTCTTTCCTCTCTTCTTTTTTTTCATTACTCAATTTATTTTCTTCCCATAACTAATTGTGAAACGGGCGTGCTCAAAGTTTTATTTTGCATCAGACTGCATGCAAGCTCCAACATTATTACATAAAATCATCTTTATGTAAATCATTACATAAAAGTATTAGATTTGAAAAAGGGTAATGCACATTTTTCATATCAAAAAGCAACATTGAATTGTAACGTTATTGCCATTTTGGTAAATACACTTATTTTATTCACTACAGCTAGCAGCTGTTTAGGTTAGTTCAATACAAATAATTCCTACCAGAACAGAAGTGATACGTTATGGTTTTAGAAGGGGGGGTTATGGGTCTGACTGTTTCTTGACTCTGAGCAGTTGCCAGGCAATCGGCCGAGACCCCCGGAAATGACTGGGTATGGTTTTAAAATAATATGCCTTATAACGGTCATTTTTTTACTTTACACAATCAAGCTATAATTTGTTAATTAGTGATCTTTGGAGGTGTTGGCGGGCAGCTTTCATTACCATTTCCCCAAGCTGCACTAGCTGTGTCTTGTTTCCAGTCTTTGTGCTAACCAGCTGCAGGCTTTAGCTTCAGCGAATAGATATAAGAATGATATTGAACTTCATTAAAATGCCTTGTTTTGTGCACCATAATATTAGATGTAACTACAAAATATTATGTCAGTTGACTGATTGTTGTCTCCCTACACTCAGGCTTTAGCAGATCATGAAGTGGAGATTCCAGAAACCATCAATACTCAGACACTAGTAAAGGACCTGGCCAAGGAGATTCGTCTGGTTGAGGTAAGTAGTAGAATAATTGAAAGTTTGTACATGTTTTCAGTTTAGTTTTGATTTTTGTGAATATGTTTATAGAAATACTATTATGACATTTTAGCTTTTACTCACTAGACGGTACTCTCGCTCTCTCTCTCGATAGGACATCTTCCAGCAAAACATTGGCCGCACTGGACCTCAGTTTCCTGGTTCGCCACTCTCTAAAGCTCCTCTGACCACCTCTCAGAATTCTGGACGCCCCCCTGGAAAAAAGAAAGGACCTAAGCCCAAGGAGATGATGAGCGGTCTCGGGCCTCCAGGAACTAAGAAGAAGGGGCAGAAGGGGCTGCTTAAGGCAGAAGCAGGAGAACTGGACCTCATTGAGATCCACACCAAACATACACTCAAAAAATTTCAACAAGGAAAGTCCAAAAACAAGAACAAGGTATGCCATTTGAAGACATGTCCCCGAAGGCTTTTGAAATTTAACAAATTCATGAAGGCAATGGGAATGCTTATCCAGTATTTATTTGGTTTGTATGCTTCATCCTCATATTTTCTGACAATTTGTATTTGTCTTTCCAGCTGGAGTTGCCTTTAGATGAGTTTGAAGGAAAGCTAAAGAAAAACAAACTGAAACTTGTGCTGACCAATGGAAAACTCCAAGGGTAAGCTCTGCAGCCATTTGGTGTGTTTCTACCATTGTGATCGTATGGTCTTCTAAAGGTTTTGTTTCTAACCTGCTGATCCTTTGGTTTTAGTAAGAAGGTCGGCAGCAGTAATGGTGCGGGTAGGGCAGGAAAGTACAAACACCTTGCCATGGAGGGATCCAGTCCATCTGACTTGGAGTCCGAGGACGAGCTGCAGATTGACGAGACTCCTCCTCCACGACGCAAGCCTGCAGGACCTAGCAAGAAAAAGAAACTAAGTGGTGGGAAATTCACTTTAACAAGAGTTTTATGAATGCTTAAATTAATGTTGAAGGGGCATAACTATTTTGTATTAATTTAACCACCAGAAGAGTCTAAGAGATCAGTATAGCTATTTAAACACATCTAGTGTTTGCTAGATGTTGAACCTAATATTAAGTAGGTTGGTTTCAAAGCTACCTTACTGCTGTAACCTCACTGTGTTAAAACGGGCTTTCAGGTCTTCCGAGGAAGCTGCCCAGAGCCAAACCCTGCTCTGACCCCAACCGCATACGGGAGCCAGGAGAAGTAGACTTTGACATTGAGGTGAGGTTTTTATGGATACACCAATCAGGTCTTCTGTAGCCAGTTGTGAATTACATCTTTTAGCTGTAGAAGCCAGTATCAGCAAATCAGTCTTAATAACCAAAAAGTATTGACTTCACACATGCCATCGCAGGGTACAGCTAGAATGAATCTATGATTGTGACTACATTATGGCTTTGAGTCTAGATTTGTTATACATCTCATACCAAACATACCAGTTTCCACTTCCAAGCTTAGCATCTAGCAGGTCACAGCTCATCACAAATTATGTTGTTGTATGCTTATATTTATTTTACATTTATGTTTTTTATTGAGCCAACATAGTCTGTGTCCTAAAGTGGACTTCATAATTAACTATCAGTGATAAACTGTAGAAATGTGACAGGAGTGAAAGAGTATTTACACGTTTTTTCCCCATCTGTTTGTTTATTATGACGCATGTACTGCATTATCCACTGGAACTTTACAGCACTATTTCAATACTAACAATAGCATGTTTATGCATGTGGCTTCAGGAGGATTACACCACAGATGAAGAAGCACTAGCCGCCCACGGGGTAAAGGGTGGCGCAGGGGGAATTCTGGACTTATTGAAGGCCAGCAAGCAAGTGGCAGGCTTGGACTCTGGAACACTCAGGTCAGATCTCCTTGATCACAAGGGATTTTTGTTTTTATTGAACATGTGATGGTATTTTAGAGGTTTCTTGGTGTTAGATGTGATATATTTGAAGCACACTTCCTTAGTTTTTGATACATGGGAAAAAGAGCTATACATTTGAATACAAGCTTGAATAAATGTCTTACTGTGTTATTACAAGAATCCAATAACCTTTGAAACTTGCATAGTTCACATATTTCCAATGGCTCTGACACTATGCTATGTTTAGGAGGTTATTTTTGAGATGCTGAGTGATTGCTCAACTCTGTCCTTCTCTCAGTGAGGAAGCCCCAGCCTCTCCCAGTACTCGTGATGCCATACAGGGTATGCTGTCCATGGCCAACCCCCCTTCCTCATCCTCATCTTCCTCCTCTTCATCTCCCCTATCCATTTCTGGAGGCCTGACGGAAGGATTAGCGGTGGTCAAGGAAAAGGGTGGCAGGGCAGTATGGGTGACTGGAGGGGTCAAAAAGACAAGAACTCCTGAGAAGAAACCTGTCATCCAACGGCCTGGGAAACGGCCAATCAAACGACCAGCCCGTCACCTTAGTGACGAGGACAGTCCAGATGAGCAAGAGGCTCTGGGAACCTGTTTTAAAGATTCAGACTATGGTGAGCGAGCACTACAATCAATGACTAAAACCTGCTGCCGTACAAATCAGTGACAGTTGGAGCACTAAAGTTTTTATTGATCAAGCTGTTTAATTATGAGCTTTTTTTTTTTTTTTAAGTTTACCCGTCCTTGGAGTCTGATGAGGAGGACCGTGCTAACAAGGCTAAGATGAAGCGGAAGAAAAACTGGGATGACACACCTTGGAGCCCGAAAGGTACCTGGCTTGAACATATTGGCTAGATGGAACATAATGCTTTTTGGTTTGCTGAGAGTTGATCTCATAAGAATGTATTTTCATTTATAGCCAGGGTGATGCCCACCCTACCTAAACAGGATCGACCAGCCAGGGAAGGGGCTCGAGTCGCATCTGTAGAAACTGGACTTGCCGCTGCTGCTGCCAAGCTGGCACAACAAGTGAGTTGGAAAAGATTATTGGTCTTTGAAGTATGAATAATGTGGAGGCATCTTGCAATAAAATAAAATAACTTGGGATTCTTTTTTTCATTATGAACAAGGAGCAGCAAAAGCCTGCGCGAAGAAAGTACACCAAAAAGCAGCGTCCTCCACCTCCTGTAGCCCCTCCTCCCCCTGTCCAGACTGAGCCAGCCCCACCCTCACCACCACCTGCTCCAGAGACTGCAGCAGACTCCAGTCCAGACAGGAGAATGGATTATTACTCTGCAAGTCTGTTGGACCATGAATACACGGCAGGGCCAGGACCATTTGGCCCTGGAGGACCAAGAGGCAGTGGAGCCATGGCCCCTGGTGTATTCCTCACTTCACGCCGGCCTTCACTTTCTCCACAGAACAGCAGCTCTAACTCTGCTACATCCCCTGCAGCTTTAACCAGCCAAGGCATAACAGGAGTTGGTCAAGGTAAGCATAAATGAAAAGCATTAACAACAGAAT
This sequence comes from Cottus gobio, assembly GCA_023566465.1. NCBI lineage: Eukaryota > Metazoa > Chordata > Actinopteri > Perciformes > Cottidae > Cottus > Cottus gobio. Next base: position 13,877,602 of record CM042215.1, on the reverse strand, counting down.
TTCATATCTCTGATGGTATATTTTCTCATGTATTTCCCCCTTTCACTTCTAATTTAGGGAAGCGTCCAAAGAAAGGACTTGCGACTGCAAAACAGAGACTTGGAAAGATTCTGAAAATTCATCGTAACGGCAAACTTCTCTTGTGAGAGATGTTGGAAAAATTGCTGGAAACTTAAAAGTGGGAATGAAGAAAAAGGCTTTTGTGAAGTAGGTCTTAAAGAAATAGAGATAGTGATCTATATTTTGTACTCTATATACATGTTTACTGTTTTCAGCTGTTATTGAACCACACTATAGCTTGTCTTGTACACAATTTACTCTGCCCATGTATCCATATCTGTTAAAAAGGTGTTTCAAAAGCATATGTTTGACTTAAAACAAATGGTAAGTAACCTCTTTATGATCATATACCATTTGACCTTGGCAATTAGAAATTGTGACGCAAGTTTCAAAATGTAGGTTTTTGTTGAAATTTACAAAACTCAATTGTTTCTTTTATTTAGGTATTTGTTTGTGGTTCTACTTATGCAAAGACATTCTGTCCATCATACATTTCAAAAAGGGAAAGAAAAACAACATTTTCTGGTCTGGTAAAATGTAATGTCCTTTTGTACATCTCAAAACACATTTTGTTTTCTATGATGATTACAGGATCCCAATCGCAACACAAAATAAGCAGTTGTGGAAAAATTAAGTGTATGCAAATGGTCAGCAGTACCCAAAATGCCACATGTATAAGTAATTTCTGAGGGATTTGTCATGAAGTGTGTACAACTCCTTTTCCTCCAAAAAGTGTAGCTCTATACATGACGTTCTAAGCACTCAACTGATGCCAAGAGTAACATACAGCTCTATTTATTGTTAGTATATTTATTTTAACAAGGCAGCCTTTTGCCATCTCTCAGCTTGTTTTAATATGGTATGCTTTTCCATTTCATTGTCTGGGTCCCTACGTTAATTATTTTCAACCACTCAATACCTGTATAAAAATAGTTTTCATTTCTTTCCTTTTTTTTAATTTTTTTTTTTACAGTTTGTCATTGTAAATATTTGTAATATTTGTAATTTATATAGCTACATTGTAAGAACAGAACAATTTTATGCGATGAAGAGACTAGTTTCCTGCCATAATTTGTGTCCCAAGTTTTTTGGCAGCATTCTTGGGCCAGATCTTTACATGGAATGCACTGATTCTAAAATGTCAGAAGTGTAGATTTAACTGTGTGAAAACATTGTAAAGGTGCAGGACATAATTTGATATGTAAATATATGTTGTAATTTAAGTTCTTTTATAGTTCAAAAATGTGAAATTTTTCTTAACATAACTTGTACATGATACATTGCTCTATTCGGAAAATATCTGAAATAGTTTTTTTTTTATATTTGTACGCAGTAATTGTCTTGCTGCTTAGTTTGTCATGTTGTCTTGTCAGTGTAATAGTGAAAATGTTCAGAAAAAAAATGCCCTTGTTTAATTTCATCCATTTAGTTTTTTTTTTTTTTATTAACTATTGCTGATATTCACTATTTTGTGTTGGTGTGTACTGTCTTTTAAACATGATGTTTAAATATGACCTGGAAAAGATAAAATATACATTGGGCAAAATTTCTTTTTTTCGTTAATTTTATTTTAGAACTACCAAATCACCAAACGTATGATTTGGTAGTCAAATGCATAGTTTTCAGTTTACTATCATCTACTACTACTACTACTACTATCTAATCTACTGGATAATTTTGTTTTCTTTGCAATCACCTACAAGTGGCATTATTATTGGAAAGACACAAGTAATATTGTGTTGGATTAAACACACCAACACTTAAAGATTTTCTTTCAAATGAAACTAAAATTTGATATAATTAAGCCACTTTAGATTTTACTAGAATTAATGGCGCCTACAGTCTCTTTTTTATTTTTATTGTTGTACACACTATTGTACAATTGCATTCACATTTACATTTTCTCCATTGCTCACCTTTCCCAGTCCAAATAGGGGTAAATTAATTTGTTATAAAAATTGTACAGTCTTCATTTCCTGATTGTCAGTGATATTGAATACACTTTAATATGAAACTGAATTAAAATATTGTTTTAATATATCCTGGAGAACTCTTCTGTGTGCTTTCGTGTGCACTGGAAATACCAGTTAATAAGGCTGTATGCCCTCTTTCAAACGAAGACCCACTTGGTTACAAGGGAGTGCCTTGGGTAAACGCAGCAGCAGGTATTCTCGCGAGATCCAAAATTGCCCTACCACCACTCTAGTGCAAGATGGAGAAGCAAATGTAACACGCATTCGAGGTAAGAAGAAATGATTATTCATTTGTATTGCCGTGGGTTTTAGCTAACTGGTGGCATACATTAATCTTTCTTAATAACTGCAATCGATGTTTCATAACCGTCACTCAGATCCGAGACTACGAAACTAGTGTATTTTACGGCTAAACTACGGATCCTCTGCTATGTTAACCGCCATTTTTAATTTAGCCATGATCCCACTGATAGAGCATTGTGCGGAGCTCTCACCGCTAGCTAGTTAGCTCGCGCGAAACACGCAAACATACACGCGACACGCATATACACACTGATGTTTACGGTGGGCTGGTATGGGCCTCCATGTAACTACAAGTTAAAGTCAAAGCGGCTCCCCCGTTCAATGACTACTACCTTTCCTTGGGAATGATGATACAATTAACCGGTGAGAGTCTAAATGTGTGTCGGGTTACCGATTTGACTTTTCGTAATCTGCTAGCGTGAACGTTAGCCATTAGAGCTGAATAGGAACCGAAGTAACGCACGTTAGCCGTTAGAGCTGAATATATGAGCCGAAGTGACGATCGTTAGCCCTTGAAGCCGAAATAACAAACGTTAGCCGTTAGCGCTGAATAGGAGCTGAAGTAACGAACGTTAGTCCTAACTGCCAGTGAACATCTAACTAGCTTTAGCTAACGTCACCTAACTGGCGTTAGCGGTTAACTTCGCCAACGTTAGCTGCGTAACGTTGGGTCGCTACTTTAAAAATACTGTCAGACCATGCGATTAGATTTTACAGTTACAGCGGACATAACGTGTTACTGGGGAGTGATCAACGGGCTAGTGTGGTAACGTGCATTGTATTGTGAGTTTAGTTAGCTAATGATACTGAAACTAACGTGCTATCCAAGGCCCGTTAACGTCGCTGTATTGTATGATGAAGATTCCGTTCACGACGTCAGTATTCACGTTAGTGCAGCGTTGTTGTTTGTGGATGTTGATTATTCAGGGAGGTGTCGCACTGTCAAATGAGGCTTAAAACCACTAACGCAGATCATGTTTACATGTCTTTGATGGCAAGTTGTGATGCCTTTCAGTTAACACAGCCACAATTATTTTAATGTAAACTTAATGAAGTGAAAATGTCAGCATCCCCTTTGGTCCTTGTCACCTCAATTAGTGACCATAGTTACAGGGTTTACTATTTATCATTGTACGACAGGGTTGCACAACAAAATGTAGATTATAGTCCCAATTTGCTACATAGGTTGTGACTGGGGTGGATTTTTTCTTTTAATATCCCTGTTGCTCTTTGCATGCTCTCCTTCTCACCAATATTACTGATGCTCAGTAGATTGGTACTAATGATGTTCTGGGTGGTTTACGTACACATCCCATGCCAGTTTGTTATGTTTGTAGTTGGGATGTTTTCTATTGCAACTCTGTTAAAGTTGACAAGATCTTGGCACAGGAATTTTGCCTTTTTAATGAATACAGCAGTTTATGAGCTTTCTTTACCAGGATGGAGATGTGAGATCACCATTTCATGTTTCTGATGCTGATTCCCAGGAACTTAAATCTCAGCTCCATTGATGTAGACAGGGGTGTTGTATCTCTGCCTCCTTTTTTCTCAAATCAACAATTAGCTCCTTGGTTTTTACTGACGTTGAGCAGTAGGTTGTTCTCTGTGCACCGTACTGCAAGGTTATAGATTTCCTCTCTATGAATTCTCCTTGTTTGCAATCCGGTTGATGGCGCTTGTGTCATCTGCAAACTTCACAACAGAGTTCTCTTGTTTGTGATGACTTGACAACTAGAGGATGGACCTGTTGCTTATAGTGCTGCATACTTTAGTTATTTGTTCTGTAAACAATGATGTAGTTTATTAATTCATACCAGTCCTTTGTAACTGGTACACTGAAGTTGATCTTCTGAACAGGCTAACTGTAAAGCTCAGGCAGCTGAAAAGTGGACCTGTAAAAGTTTTGTCTGAAAATATGACCATATACACCAAATTGATTTTTATTAAAATAATTTATGTTCCAGACAATTTAGGGATTGTGATGGCCTACAATTCAGAATGAATGTGTCAATTAAGGCTGTCAGTTATTCATAAAGATACATGGGAACTATTAAAAGTGTTTTCTTTGTCCTAACTAAGGCGTGTACATGCTTAGCATGTCTGGATTTGAAAGTGTCTATGGCAGAAAAAGCCCAACAGTTAAAATACAGTTTCAGGTTTTAATTCAAACATTAGGACAAAATATTGTTAAACAGTATGTAACTACATTTTGCAGTTGTAATAGAACTCTGCTTCCCACTGTCCGTACAAGTGCCAATGATCAAACTGCTTAAATTTATTATCATATCTGATTTGAGTGTTTGTGTTTTCAGATAGTTATAAGAAACTGAAAAGCAAGCCAAGGATGAGAATGGTGGAGCCATTGAACCAAAGCTGTTTCTGGTATGTACTGCTAGCTAATTTACTATATTGACTTAAACTGTTCTGCCTTCACCCCCCTACACAATAAGGAAACTACTACTTTTTCCACACAGGAAGTGGCAATGAAATATCAATTATTTAGTTCAGTAAATGGCCTTAATTTCTTAGCATTCCTTAATAATAATACTTAGTTTTAAATAAATAAACAAATGCATCTAATCTATTTGGTGCAATGTAGTGCAATTCAACGGATGCAATTTAGTTTGGCACACCTACCAGTATACATGACAATGTAAATTATTTTGATAAGCTGATTCTGCAGCATTTCCTCTTAAGAACATGGCAATAATTCCTTGTGATGATCCATAGATGATGTGAAGACCTTCATTGGATGGGTTCACATATTTTGTAATGTATCTAACAAGAAATGTTTTTCTGTACAACTCATCCAATCTACTTCACACTTGATGGGTGTATTGCTGGGGACCCAAGAGAATGTTTTTGTCAATCTGGTGCAATTTAGACACACATGTTCAGTATTAATAAACTTTGAATAAACAAGTGAACAGCGCTCTGTGAGCGTTGGGGCTTCACAGTCCTGCGTGTCATCCTCACCAGGCAGACCGCAGCTCCATGGGTACTTTTTATGCTGACTTAAAAGTCCTATGGTCCCTTGAAGGGATGAGGACAGAGGAGGCTTTAAGAAGAGCTGAGAATGAGGAAACACCGGTCTATCCTTTGTAGAAGTCTTTTTGGCACATAAAAGAGGTGTGACACACAGCCGGAAGACTCTCAACCCAGACAAAACTCTACAAATATAACTGTATTCATAGATTGCAGTTTTTTAAGATGATCAAACTAGTGAAATTTCACCTTGATGTTACTTATGTTTTTTTAATCTTTAATGCATGCTACATCCAATTCAACTGCTATAGTCATGACATGATTTTTACACATTTAAACAGCTGTTAAATTCACATTATTATATCAGTAACGACACTTCAATTTGCTGTTGTCATATAGATAGGTGTGTGTGTGTATATATGCATACCACATTGTTATAATGAAAAAATAATAATGCAAGGGACGGATGAACACACTTCTTTATAGAGTATGTAGTGTGTGTGTGTATATATGCATGCCACATTGTTAATTGAATTAATACAAAATATTTAGGTTTTCATAACTACAGTTGTACTTGTAGAGATCATATATACATCATGAAATACAGCAGCAACAAATACAGCTGTGCCACACATCCTATTTAATTGACGGCATCAAGGATGTGCCATTTTGTTAAAGGCTCTGTGCCTCAACTCCTCACGCCTCTTCCTCGCTATCTCTGCTCATTTGCTTGTGTGTGAATAAGACGCTATCAAAAGAACCGAGGACGCATGCTCACATTTTTAAAAGTACCCATTGACTGCAGTTCACTTTACAATCAAATAATGTTTCACTTTGGGGTAAACATGAGCACATAGCCAACTGGAAGCAGAATCGAACATGAGTGTATTTCACTGGTGTGGCCACGAGTAAAAGAAAAACAAATTCTTAACTTAATAGTCAAATTATTAATATTTCACAGTAAGTAAGTCCTGCAAGTGAAGAATGAAAGGGAGGCAATTGTAGACAGGAAATATTCTGTAATTTTTTTTAATGCTACTGTAGTTCGTTGATTGGTGAGTCAGTCTGGATAAACATGGCCTATTTGACATGATTACCATATTCTTTAAAATGATATAATTGAGCGCTCAGCTTGCTTTACATATCTGAGATTTCAACACGGTTAACAGTTATCACATGTTATACTGCAGAGCAGGTATTGTTCTGGAAATTGTGTCTGAGATTTGATGGAATTTATAATGCTAATAGGTTCAATTAATTCATATAACCTTTTTCACCATCATAATGTCAACTAATGTTAGTTCTTTCAATACAAACCTAAAATATCTTTGTATATGCATTTCATCCTATATTTACATTATAGAGCCAATATGAGCAATATAGGCTCATATTCCAATATTGTGCTTGTGTTTTTCTTTAACATTTTTTTTAGATTTGTTATAAATTTCTTTTGCTTCAGCAGCATGTTTACATACAGTGTAAGCAATAAAATATAAAAAATGCACAATATACAAAAATAGGATAGAATAATATTAAATAAACTAGGAACGCAAACAAAACAATTACGCAAAGATGTAGCCAAACAACAGAGTAATGGTGTTATAGTTGAGTGATTGATTTATGATATAGCCCTTTTGCGGTGGGCAGGAATAATCTCCTGTATCTGTCCTTGTGACAGCAGAGCTAAATGAATCTGTTAGAAAAAGGCGCTTTCATAACCCAGTCATACATTAAGTAGCCAATTCAATAACGATTTGTTGTTTTTATAAAAAATTGACAAACATTGTTTCTGTCATTAGTAATAATAAATTTACTTAAGACTTAAAATGACAATTTCTAAGAATTGCTAATTGTGTCAAAAAAGACTTAATTGGATAGAACAGTGAAGAGGACAGATGTTTTGCTTGCATTTTGATGTAGATTAATCAGGCTGGCTGCAGGATAATGAATCACGCACTTGATAACGTTTTCTTGAGATTTGCAAAATTGCTGTTACATATGATGATAACCTCAAAAATATTCATTTACTGAACTAACTTAGTAACATTTTAGTAATCTGTGCCATCATTTGTGATCTTTCCTCAGCTGATGTTAAAAACTAGGGTGCTGAATTTCTCTTTGCTTCATTGTTAGCTGGTTTAGACATAGCTAAATGTGCTCCTGCTTTAGTAAAATATGGTCTCAATATGTTCACTCTTTACTATGTGTGCATGTATACTGCAGCTGTGGTGATGCGTTGTTTCAATATTTCAGTGTTGTTGGTTTACTGTTCACAATCAAGAATGCATCAGTTGTGCACTTCATGGATTTTGATTATGATGTAGTCATATTCAGCTTTTATTCTAGTGGAGTTTTTTTGTTGTCATTTATTGCTGATGTTGTCTTGGAGACCTGCGTTGATCCTAATTGTTAAGGATAAAATATGACGCTGATGCGTCACACATGGGGTCGATTGTCTTCTATTAACATGCACTGCATCGATAAACAGTGGCCACTCATCCCCTGCCGGAACGTTATTCACTTTTTGCACACTACCCAGAGTCATGATGACTGTGCCAACAGCTAGTGCCTGTGTGCTATGGAAACAAGCGCGGATACTCTGAAAGATAATGCAAGGGACGGATGAACACACTTCTTTATAGAGTATGTAGCCGGTAGTCAATTTGCCTGAACGAAAATTGAAAACCAAACTCTCAGTGTCACGTTAGACCCTTCCGGCAATGATTCAGCGAGTTATTATGCGTTTCTGCTTGCTATTCAACTAACGGTAGCTAGCTTGCTAGCTAGCGCGTGCTACGACTGTCTAGCAGTGGAAACCCGGGTTAGAGCCGTAACAAAGTAACGCTATGGCTCCACGTACTTGACACGAAACCATTTTAGTGTCGCTGATCACATAGTGGTTTTTAAGGTTTCGTTTTTACTTGAAGCGGGGATGGTGCGGGAGTGGGGAGTACGGGCTTCCTTTGCGGCCTACGCAGCCCCGATCTAAATTAGTAAAGAGTCAGGTTAGGACAGCATGGTGAATTTGTTAGATCTGAATTGACAGCTCTGGCATAGATGGCTAACATTGCTTGGTTTTTGGTGAGCTGTATCTTATGTTTGACGTTGATTACACATATGACTTGTTTTTCACTTGGCTGACTTTATTGGTCGGGTAGCATTCAAATGCTTTGAAGTATTTCAAAAAAGGATCGTTTGCTAACGTCACCGGTAGCTCACAGCTAGCTGGTCCCGGTCTAACAAACTCCGTAGCAAACGTTACTGACCGATTTCTTCGGTACGTAGAGCTTCCCAATATCTTCCTTCGTCATACGTATTGCCAGCCAGTCACCAAGCAAACCAATGTCGTTTGACTCGTAACTACAGTTCAACACACATGTGATGATTGTTAATAGGTAAATAACGTTATGCTGTTAGCAAGGGTGACGTTAGCTTGTTAGCTATGTGGCTGTAACTTAAACCGTTCCGCGTCAAGTCACTGTAGTTGATGATGGGAAAGCAGCATACATCTGTTTATTGAGATATCACTTCAATCGGAGTGAAGTACAAGAAACAAATGTTATACGGCATTAAGTAGGGCCCTGTCTGATTTAATTAACTTATTGTGCTATGCTGCTAGTTAGCCACTAGCAAATGATCAGCCTCAGTCTGCTTTGTGATGTTCAGACCTTGCTAACTTAATCAAATTGTGTATCATTATCACATTTGTATTCATGATAATACATGTATTGTAATTATAATTAATAATCAGTAATTTGTGATCAGAATCGTGTTTTATTAGTTGAGTGCTTTGTAAAAAGGTATTGATTGGAATATATATATATATATATATATGCACACAGAGAGAGCATCCTTTCTTGAGATTGACTAATCTTTTAAATTATTGTACATGGTTTTTTTAATTTTCTATTATCATTTTACAGATAACGTGACTGGAACATGCTGTTAAGTGGGTATTGCCAAATTAATTTTCTGTAAGTACATTTCACAACTTCAAGTTATTAGCTCTAAATGTAATTGTCTCATTGGTTTTAGAATTGTTTTGAATGTTTCAATAAATATTTGGCTTATTCACAATATATGTAAATGACTCATTGAAATTCAGTATCACATGGTATTTCTGATGTAGATCGAACTTTCTCAACAGGAGCAACACATAGAGATTATCGACAATGAAGGTAGACAGAAGCAAGTTAAAGAAAACTCCTACAGAAGCTGTGAGTATGCCTAAAGTTAGGCCATTTATACCTCATGATTTCAATAAGAGTTGGAATACCCAAGCTGGGCTTTACTATGACCAAATGTGATAGGAAACCATGATGTCACAATCCAAGGGAATTTCTAAATAACAGGATAGCTTAGTAAAAGGTGTTGCATACTATGTGTTGGAGGTTTGATATTTGCATTACATTACATTTATCTGATGCTTTTACATTACATTACATTTAACTGACGCTTTTATCCAAAGCGACTTACATGCTATACAGTAGACCGTAGACACAGCAACGGTAAGCAATTGGCGTTAAGTGTCTTGCTAAAGGACACATTGACATTAACTAGCAGAGCCGGGGATCGAACCACCGATCCTCTCATTGAAAGTTGGACTTGCTAACCACTGAGCCACAGTCGCCCCAATATCCTCAGTAGACGCCGGTCACCTGCATCTCTTCATTTAACCAGTCAACTGTGGTTGGTTGGTTTTTCATGGTGACATTTACACATATGTCCAGCTGCCCCATGATAGTTTAAATTCAGCACACAGTGGGACAGACGGTAAAGTCACAGCCAAACAAACAAGATATTATCATTGGTAAAGTTCCTCAGCGCAATTGAAAAGTAATTAAAGTTTGCTGTTTTTCACAACTGCAAGTCTACAATAAGGTGGAGTACCAACCGTAAAAATGTTGGGATAACTAACTTAATCAGACACTTATTATATTGTAATTAATCGCCATACACGCTGCCAAGAATAATCACAGTGCATGTCTGCCTACAACACAGGTTCTCACCCTAGCACAGTCCTGCTTATATTGGAGCTAAACAGCTACCTTTAACTAGGGATGTGTATCATTTCTTTCCCTCCCAATACTGGTGCTGAAATTATACTTTTAAAACGATACCAGTGCCTGAACCGATAAATTAAGAAAAACAGACGATTGACGACATTAAAGAAAGGCTTTATTTATTGCCATGGCACATTTCTTTCTTTAAATTGAACAATATATTAACTGTTTAAAGTGTACTATAAATAGAACTAAATAGAAAACACTTGACTTCAAACTACAACTTCAATCGTTTTAACTTCAAACTATGAACAAAATATACAAAAATAATATATAAAACGGACCGAAATCTGCGTTGTTTCGGTCCGGTAGGCACCGGCCTTATTGCCACCGGTGCTGTATTGCCACCGGTTATCGGTACCCAACTCTACCTTTTAACAGAGGTTCCATTGACTTGCATTATGCCTGTATTCAAGCTCTATACAGTAATATTAAATATTGGGCAAAGGTAAATTATATGTTCAAATGCAATCTAGATGGTATGCTGCCAGTATGCTTACTCAGAACTGCTTGTTAGATGATCCACTATGTTGCGCCAACCATTATAGTGCAGTGACACATTTAAGGATAAAGACGGTCATAGTTTGGTCCTGCTCTTAAGTGCTACAAAAACACTGGTATTGCAGGTCTGCATGTTTCCCCCCCCTACTTTAAGTAAATAGGAAATGCATCGCTAATGTGCGTTATACTATGCTAGTAGAAAAGAGGCATTGGAGGTCCATGCACTCACTACTGACTAACCATGGTATGTCTCTTCTGAACCAACAGCCTGCTGACTGTAGGATACTTATAGACAAGCTCAAGGCATGCAGTGATGAGCAACTGCTGGTTGAACTGCAGCACATCAAGACCTGGAATATTGGCAAGGTAAGCCCCACATTAAATGGGGAGAGGCACCGTCATCCGTCTTTTCTTTGGGAACCCTGTCAGTTCCCACTATTCAATGATTGTGTGAAATATCAGACAGGAGGTGTTTTCCAGGAACTTGACAGGTATTGGGACATGTCTACAATAGTGTAGTAGCAATAGTGCTTTAATGCAAATTACTTGTCATATTAGTTTTACTTGATTTTTGTTTTGTTTTTGTAGAGACCATGCCCTAAATAGAAAAACAGCCAATCTCTTCTACACTGTTATCTTTTTAGTTGTTAAATAATAAAACAGCTCATGCATGCATGCAGCACAGCTGAACAATTGTTATTTATGGTCACAATGTTGTCTGCCCAAATCTGCATAACTAGGGATAATTGTAATGAGTATGGAAAAGTGATTTATTTGTGGCTCATTGACATTACATGTTGAACACTAGTCATTATCATGCTGCTGCGCTGCACACCATTATTTTTTAGTTTGTACATCCTCTTACAAAATACATAGATAAATACAGACCTTTATATTAATGAAAGATTAATGTCAACAGTGCGATCGGCTATATCAACATTTACAAATAAGAAGACCACAGGGTAAGCTAGAGATAACATAAAATTAACCCCACATGCTTTAGCGTGAATGGAGTGCTAAAACATATATATTTTTAACTGGTTTAATGTTGATGTACTCTTGGACTGCTTGCTCACCAGGATGCCTTGGTTGTTCAAACGGTAATTACTATTCCCCTGTTGGTATGATCATTTTAAAGGGTAATGCCTACCAGAAAACCTAAAAAGTAAAGAATAAGATGGGCAGATGACAAGATCAGGTATGCAGTGAGTGCAGAGTAGGCAGGGTAGGAAAGCAAATGTTAACACCACCCTAAATATAAAGATTGTTTAAACATCTCTTGGAAGGTGGTTGTCAGCAGTTTTATGTAAAAACGTTTGACTATAACCAATTGAGTAAAAAAAAAAAACAAGCCAACTAAGAAATATAATATTGCATTGCATTTCACGTCAGGTTTACTTGAGGAAATCTGTGATCTGCTTGTATCAGACTTGATCTATTCAAAGTACTTGTGTACAGAAAGCAGTCCCCTGTTTTATTGAGGAAAATAAAAACCCTGGGATGTCTTACCTTTACTGCATTGATCCCTGAAAATTATTCATCTTCAACAGTGTGAGCTGTACCACTGGGTGGATCTACTGGACCGCTTTGATGGCATCCTGTGTGATGCAGGCCAGACAGTGGAGAATATGTCATGGCTGCTGGTGTGTGACCGTCCTGATAATGGACAGCTCAAAGCCCTGCTTTTGGCAGTGCTCAACTTCACAGCCCTGCTCATTGAGTATAGCTTCTCTAGGCATCTCTACAGCTCCATAGAGGTAGGCTTGAACCTGGTACACTCTGGACTACTACTCTGCTTTTTTGGAAAAAGTAAAGCAGCTCACTAACTTTACCTTCTTTCATCCATCACTCCCACCCCTTTTACAGCACTTAACCACCTTGTTAGCGTCATGTGACATGCAGGTGGTCCTGTCTGTGCTGAACCTGCTCTATGTGTTCAGTAAGCGCTCCAACTACATCACAAGACTGGGATCTGACAAAAGGACGCCTCTACTCGCCCGTTTGCAACACCTGGCTGAGGTCTAGTGAAAGCCATTGTTTTTCTATTACCATGATTCCAGCTGCCCCTCAAGAGAAAAAGCTGTATTGTTTTGTCTCTTTGTTCCCTTTTTGTAGAGCTGGGGAGGAAAGGAGAATGGCTTTGGTCTGGCTGAGTGCTGCAGGGATCTGCTTATGACGGTAAGACTTTACAATGTGTTGTTTAACACTGTCTCTATCAACTACCTACAGCTATGGGACTATTTGTTTTATGTTTAGGAATAAAGACTGTCAAACAAGACTAATTATCCACTATATGTAAACTATCATCTCTTATTTTGCTGCCCCCTGATGGTACATGAGCAGAAGTACCCGCCCAGTGCCACCACACTTCACTTTGAGTTTTACGCTGAACCGGGCCCGGAGGTGAAAGTAGAGAAGAAGGTAAAGACCATATATATATATATATATATGTATATATATTGGGACATACACACTAACAATCATTATGTAATAAATACAAAATGTATTTTTGGAATGTTGTTATGATGACCACACTTCTTCCCTAACCTTTCTGAAATTCTTTCCTTAGCAGACAAGTAGTAACACACTACACTATATTCACATCGAGCAGCTTGACAAGGTACAGTCAGATTAGAATTGTGTCAACAGTTGAGCAATAATAATACTTTAGGTTCTTCATCCAACACCTGTTCTGCCTCTCTTAGATTTCAGAGAGCCCATCTGAGATCATGGAGTCATTGACAGTGATGTATAACATCCCTAAAGACAAGCAGACCTTGCTGTTCACACACATTCGACTGGCCCATGGTTTCTCAAATCACAAGAAGAGGTTGCAGGCTGTGCAGGCCCGACTGCATGCTATCTCTATACTGGGTGAGTAGAATCCTTCTTCCCCAGATAAAGTGACAAAAGTTTGTGTTCTAAGTTTTACATTTTGATGTTTTCTCTTTCTTTGCAGTGTATTCAAATGCACTCCAAGAGTCGGCCAACAGTATTCTGTATAATGGCTTGATAGAAGAGCTGGTGGATGTATTACAGATTACAGACAAACAGCTTGTGGTAAGAAATAATTGTACTTGTTTTGCTTAATCACATTGTCACAACACTAAATTCCTATGCTACATTAGCAGTAGCGCTCTATTTGTAAAATTACATTCGACATCTTTTGCTGCCTTGTCAGACCAAGATTACTTTTAGATAATCTTCCAATAATAATCTTTTCTGCCGTGACACATTTCAGTGTCACAGCAGAAGTTTCATGAAGTCCCTTTTTCATATTCAGTTTTCTGAAATGTTTGATTTTGTTCAGGATATCAAAGCAGCGTCTTTGCGCACTTTAACTTCGATTGTCCATCTGGAGAGGACACCCAAGCTTTCCAACATCATCGACTGCACCGGCACTGCCTCCTACCATGGCTTCTTGCCTGTGTTGGTGCGCAACTGCATACAAGCAATGATTGGTGAGACTGCAGCCAAAACCTTTTTCTCACAGTTTAGTGTGTAATGCATCAGATAGGGATTTTAAATGAAAGTTTGTTTGTTTACCTTTTTTAATTTATTTTTCCTAGATCCTCTGATGGAACCTTACCCGCACCAGTTTGCCACTGCACTCTTCTCATTCCTCTACCACTTGGCTAGCTATGATGCTGGAGGGGAAGCCCTTGTGTCCTGTGGCATGATGGAAGCCCTCCTGAAGGTATATCCTGATATTACCAATACGTCATTACCAATTATGTTTTTTTAATAAATTTTTTAATTATGTCTGCCCTTTTTATTATCTTACTTTGTAGGTTATCAAGTTTCTGGGTGATGAGCAGGACCAGATCACCTTTGTGACACGAGCAGTGCGGGTCGTGGACCTCATCACCAACCTTGACATGGCTGCCTTCCAGTCCCACAGCGGCCTTACCATTTTTATCTCCAGGCTAGAGGTTGGTTATGCACTTTGCATTTCTCATTCTCATCCTTCAGCTACGGTGACAGTTTTGCTAAACCTCTGGACTCACTCGTTCTTCCCTTCATCACTCTCTCAATCACTTTGTGTAGCATGAGGTGGACCTGTCAAGGAAAGAGTGCCCCTTTGTCATCAAGCCAAAGATCCAGAGGCCTAGTGCAGCTGTTGAGTCTGAAGACATGGACACAGATATGGAGAGTAAGTACCTTCATTAATTAATATCCAAAAGTCAAGGCTGTAATTTAAATTCTAGGCTATTCGTCGATATCGCCAAATAAGAAAGAATCCCCTGGCTGTTGTGTTGATTTACCAACTCTATGTATTATCAGTGTCAGAAGTTGCCATGGAAAGCAGCCCTGGACCATCCACATCTTCTGGTTCCAGACCTGAAGCGGACCTCCGAGCACAGACCAGTGCTACTAACACGCCTCGTGCAGGTACACACAGCAAACGCAAAAAAAAGAAAAGAAATGTCACTATTGTACTCTGTCATCACTATGACACTCTGTTTCTCTAGGTATGCAGTGTATACCCCAGAGGGCAGCGCTGTTAAAGTCGATGCTTAATTTCTTGAAGAAAGCAATCCAGGACCCTGCCTTTTCTGATGGTATCCGCCACGGTGAGTCATTGGCAATTCTTACTTGTTGGATAAATTTGAGATCAAGGTTGTATTAATCTTGTTTATACATGAATAGGTTAATACATTGTTGCCTCAAGATTTCATAACGCAAATGTTGGTTGTTAATGTGTACGTGTACTCTCTTTTTCCCCAAGTAATGGATGGGTCGTTGCCTACCTCACTCAAGCACATCATCAGTAATGCAGAGTATTATGGCCCTTCACTGTTCCTCTTGGGTGAGTTCACAGTAGACTGACTGAGCAAAGTGCTCTCACTTGACTATAGAGATGTCATGTTAACCTGGGTGTCAACTGGAGAATGAATTGCATGTAATGCAATTTGTCTTTTCGATTGTTAATGCATGTGAAATATGTTATGATTAATAACATGATCTCCTTTTTTCTTTTTCCCTTCTGCTGTTGTCTGTCTTTTGGGTTTGTAGCGACGGAGGTTGTGACAGTGTTTGTGTTCCAGGAGCCATCCCTGCTCTCCTCCCTGCAGGATAATGGTCTCACTGATGTCATGCTACATGCCCTTCTCATCAAAGATGTGAGTTTCCAGCATCTCCCTTTTTTTCCTGTCGTCTCCTTTTGTCTCTGACAGTTAACCAAACACTGAATCTGATTCAAATCAGTTATGGTATGTTAAAACGACTTGACTTCTAAAACGCAGGACATTGAGTTTTGTGTGTAAGGATCACAATGCGGGCCAGCACTAACATGGAAAAATTTTGTGTTCTAAGCAATCTTTTTTTTTATTTTTTTTTTACTATTATTTAATGTTCTTCATTGTGTCTCTGTCCAGGTTCCTGCTACCCGTGAGGTGTTAGGTTCTCTCCCTAATGTGTTTAGCGCCCTGTGCCTGAATGCAAGAGGCCTGCACTCTTTCGTTCAGTGCCAGCCGTTTGAGCGCCTCTTCAAAGTGCTTTTGTCCCCCGACTACCTGCCTGCCATGCGACGACGACGCAGCTCAGACCCATTGGGTAAGTTAAATTGTATATGTTGTCGTTCAGATCTTCGTCTGTGGAACCTGCTTCAGTGGGTGACATGTTCTGGCTTTGGCATCAGGTGACACTGCATCTAACTTGGGGAGTGCTGTGGATGAGCTCATGAGGCACCAACCCACTTTGAAGACTGATGCTACTACTGCCATTATTAAGGTAGCGGAACAAGCAATCTTTCTAGTCTCGCCACATGGTTTTGCAAGATAATTCAAGCTAAATTTGTGTTACAGTTATTGGAGGAGATCTGCAACCTAGGTCGTGCCCCTGAGTACATCTGCCAGAAACCGTCTATCCAGAAAGCAGACGGCACTGTAGCGGTGCCACCAGCACGCTCCAGCCACGCTGCTGAAGAAGCTTCAAGTGAGGATGAAGAGGAAGAGGAGGCCCTTCACACATTCAGCCAGCAGCAGGGGGAACCAGAGAGCAACAGACAGTCAGTGCCACTTGAACTGTATGACGCTGAGTTCATAACACAATAGAATAGAACAACTCTTTACAGACTTTGATTTTCTTCAAGTCCACCAACTACTAAGCAGATAATTTAGTTTGTACTCATTCTAATAATGTTTGGATTCTTGCAGGGTCGTGGGCACTGAGGAACGGATACCAATTCCTCTTATGGATTATATCCTGAATGTGGTGAGTGGGATTTCCTTGACAGCTTTGGGCATGTTGTGAAGTATTCCAAGCTATAAGCAGAGCTCACCCATGTTTCCTCACAGGATTTCATGAGACTATGGTGGGTGGACCTGGGACCTTCTAGTGGGGTCAGAGCACCATGCTCCCCTGGAAGAACATTTTACATAATTAAGCGGCTAGGTCTATAAATAATGTTCTTGCTAACAATCGTGTGTTAGCAGTGGTGGAATGTAACTAAGCACTTGTAGGCTAATCATAAGCTGTCTACGATGTTGAGGTACTTAGCTTGAATAATTTATTTTTTATTTTCCTTTGTATTTCTACTATATAGTACTTTTAACTTCTAACTTAACACTACATGTATTTTACAATATGAGTTACTATTTAGGCTACTTTGCTTTACTACAAAATAGAAATCAACTAATAAGCCGTAAGCCACTTTCACGTTCTGAGCCGAACTAGAGCCAGTTGCTGCGCACCGCTGCATTGGATACGTTCCTGGAGAGGGCCAGCCCGCCATCCCATTGTGAAACAAAAAAATATGTGGGCTTGTCATGAAACAGTGGTGATGAAAAATAGACTTTGGTGGGCCGCCACAGTCAGGATTAATAATGAACACTGCTCAACAAATTTCACAGTTCAGTCACTGATTTGCGATGCACATTTTTCTAGATGAAGTTTGTGGAATCCATCCTAAGCAACAACACCACAGATGACCACTGCCAGGAGTTTGTCAACCAGAAGGGTCTACTACCTCTGGTTTCTATTCTGGGCCTGCCCAACTTGCCCATAGACTTTCCCACATCTGCTGCCTGCCAGGCTGTGGCTGGTGTCTGCAAGTCTATATTGGTGAGCACAAAAGAAAGATCACTGTTAGAAAGATAGTACACTATTTTGTTGTAGTATTTATTTATCAGTAATGATTAACATTAACATCAACATCAATATCCTGTGCCAGATGTAGCCCAAAAAAAACTAATTTTATTTAAGAAGTGTTTTCTCTTTAATTCTCCCCATTAGACTCTCTCTCATGAGCCTAAGGTACTCCAGGAGGGCCTGTGCCAACTAGACAGTATCCTGACCTCTCTGGAGCCACTTCATCGACCAATTGAGGTGCCTGGTGGATCTGTGCTTCTCAGAGAACTGGCTAACGCGGGCCATGTCACCGACCCAACATTGTCCGCCCGTGCCACACCACTGCTACATGCTCTAACTGCAGCGCATGCCTACATCCTCATGTTTGTCCATACTTGCAGAGTAGGACAGGTAAATATGGATGCATTTTCTTAATGGAATTCCCACCCCTTTACTTTTTTTTAAATTTAGCTCAACTGAATGTTTATTTTTGATGGCCAGTCTGTAAAATATGTAATAACATCCACTGTGTATGTCATGTAAAAAGTTAATGCATTTTTATAGGCCCTTTTCACAAAACTACCATTGTAGCTAGTTTTGACTGCAGAATCATTCATATTTCATTTCAGAATGGTTCAGTTTCCTGAATGTTTCTGCTCCCTTTCTAAACAGAGTGAGATCAGAGCCATCTCAGTCAACCAGTGGGGCTCCCAGCTTGGCTTGAGTGTTCTCAACAAGCTAAGTCAGCTCTACTGCTCTCTGGTATGGGAGAGCACCGTGCTGCTGTCCCTTTGCACGCCCAACAGGTGAATTACTTATCCGTTACGCCCTCTTTTAACTGTTCGATTAGCTGTAATCCTGTAACACCTCTCGCCTCTGTCCAACAGTCTGCCTCCAGGATGTGAGTTTGGCCAGGCCGACATGCAGAAACTGGTGCCCAAAGAGGAGAAGCCATCTGGCAGCACTACAGCAACCACATCATCTGGCTCCAGGAGAACTGGTAATTCAACCATTTAACTTTGTTTACTGAAAACCATCATGTTCATGGATACCCTCCAAACACTTCAATCTTCTACTTCTTATCTAGCAGATTCTGAAGCAGTGACTGTGGATTCAACTACTGGTGGACTGTTGGAAGGCATGGGTCTAGATGGGGACACCTTGGCTCCCATGGAGACAGACGAACCCACCGCAACAGACCCTAAAGCCAAGTCCAAACTTACCCCGGCTATGGCCACTCGCATAAAACAGATAAAACCACTACTCTCTGGTGAGCACAGTCACATTTTTATATCTGTTAATAAATTGAACATATCTTTCTAAAACAAATTGTCTTATTGTTTTATCTTCTCGCACTAACCTTAATGTGTCTTTCCAGCGTCATCTCGATTAGGTAGGGCTCTAGCTGAACTCTTTGGCCTGCTGGTGAAGCTGTGTGTGGGGTCCCCAGTGCGCCAACGCCGCTCCCATCATGCCACAAGCACAGGCACTACCCCCACGCCTGCTGCCCGGGCCACTGCCTCCGCCCTGACGAAGCTCCTCACAAAGGGTCTGAGTTGGCAGCCCCCACCCTACACACCCACCCCTCGTTTTAGGTAAGAGCAAACTACCACTACCATTGGTTACATGTGCTGTGCACACATGGGTGATCTGGAGTGTTTTTATTCTTTACTTTTTGTCTGGCAGGTTGACTTTCTTCATCTGCTCAGTGGGCTTCACATCCCCCATGCTGTTTGATGAGAGGAAGTATCCCTACCACCTTATGCTGCAAAAGTTCTTCTGCTCTGGGGGTCATGATGCCTTATTTGAGTAAGTATGCACATGTGCAGTGACATGATCAAAACCTCAAAAACAGCATTTCATCTTCAAAGTTTGCTTCTTTATATCCATAATATTTGAATTTCAATGTTAAAGAGGAGTTTTATTGGTTGTGTGCAGGACATTTAACTGGGCCCTGTCAATGGGTGGGAAGGTGCCTGTATCTGAGGGTCTGGAGCATACTGATCTACCAGATGGGACAGGGGAGTTCCTGGATGCTTGGTTAATGCTGGTGGAGAAGATGGTGAACCCAAGCACTGTGCTTGACTCACCCCATTCCCTGCCAGCTAAAATGCCTGGGGTCACACCCACCATGCCCCAGTTCAGTGCCCTTCGGTTCCTCATAGTCACCCAGAAGGTCAGTAGCCCTTAGCTATAGAAATGAAGCGAGGTAATTGCTGCCTTCAGAGAAATCTTTTGAGTTTGCCTTTTTTCCACATAGGAAGTCAATTATACATTGTGTGGCATTCAAGTGGGTAAGCTTGTGAGAACACAGTTGCCAGGGAAATCAGAAAAGATGGACACTATAAGATTCGTCCCTGCTCTCTTAGTGAAAATGATTGTTCTCTGTTCTAACAAAATATCATGGTCATTCCACAAGTGTTTTTACATTTTGTGTGGATGGTGCACCTCAGTCTGCACGTCTCCTCATCCCTCATTGTGTTCATTTGTAGAAAAAGTCTCCATGGCTCACTTTGGAATGCAGTACAGTTTTCATTATTGATCAATAGATGTTTATCATATTTAAATATTATATTATATATATATTACAATATGACTTCTGAGAATTTTGGGAACAAAGCTCATTTGGACAGGCATTGCTGTGTTTTACAGATGTAGTTGGTATTTGGACTCTGCAAACATGCTCCAAAAACCCTGTTGAAATACACCGTACTTTCTCTCATCTGCATTCTTACGTAAGCTGTATGGTTAATTAGGGCTGAGAGTCAGAGGATTTGCTATGAATGTATGTTTGTGCTTTGTTATTGTAACACAGTCTCTCCTTTATCAAGGCTGCATTCACTTGCATCCGCAGTCTGTGGAACAGAAAGCCACTGAAGGTGTATGGAGGCAGGATGGCTGAATCAATGCTAGCCATCCTCTGCCACATACTGAGAGGGGAGCCTGTAATTCAGGAGCGCCTGACCAAGGAGAGAGAGGGGGCGGTGCGCCCTGAAGAAGAGGCGGCTTCCACGGTTTCTTTGGCACCCAGCGGGGCCCCTGGAGCATCTACAACAAGTGGAGAGGCACCAGCAGCAACTGGAACAGCACCTGCAGTGCCAGCAACAGGAGGAGCACCGGATGATTCAACCAATTCTACCCCTCGCCGGGAGCCCCAGGTTAACCAGGCCCAGCATACGCAGGTATGTGGGGAAGCTGTCTTCCACTCGGGCACCTTTTTAAACAACTCAGTAGTTTAATACATACAACTCAGTAGTTTAATACTTATAATTTCTTGCCTGATTCCTTTTGACTCCACTGTTGAGAAGGGGTGCAGGCCTTTGACAATAAACTGGGGAAAGTTTCTATGCCACTAGTTCACCCTCTCCTGTGTCATCTTCCCTGTTGCTGCTAGTGTGAAGGGACTTGGCGGTACAGGAAGTGGGGTGGGCTGGGTCATAGCTGCAGCCTCAGCTCGACAATCTACAAAATGTTCCCAAATCTTTAAAATACAGCTGCAACAAAACAACTAGTTATTTAATTGACTTTAATTTATTAGAATGTTCTTATTATCAAAGTCCGTATGACATCGCTGAGGTGACCTGCAGCAAACGAGGATGGGGGCTGCTCACCAAACGTTAAACTGCACATTTATGTTCTGCTTGTTCGCCAAATGTTTTGATAAAATGCTGGTATTACCTGTTTTACTTGTAAGGGTTTATTGCATCGGCATCTACTTGAGTAAAATGTATCCACACTTTGGATCTTTTTGTTGGTGCCAGTGTAAAGCACTATGCTAATACTGGGCTTTTAGTTTGTTCCTGCAGCCTCATCATTGTTTTCGGCCTGCTGTGCCACTACTGCAGGAGGTTTTGACAGCACAGGTTAACGACATCATTGTATATTGCCACTATCTATATGGCCCTGTAAGCAACACACTACAACAGAGGTGCTTTATTTACCCATCTTCCTCCCCCATATTATGTATGCACTGAATCCTGGGCCACCATTTGTTTTAAAACAGGAAAGGTGCAGAGAGAGAGAGAGGCGCGCACAGGTGGTCCAGCAGCAGCTCCAGCAGGTATAAGAGCCATCAGGGAGAGTGGGATACATTTTGAAGAGGGAGGGAAGTAGTAAAGAATAGAAAAAGTTAGGACTGGAAAGGGCAATTCAGAGAGGATTATTGAGATTCATACGTTTTTGTTTTGTTTTGCCCAAACATCGGGATAGTTTTGTGATTTTTTTTTTTTTTTTTGACATTATAAAGGTTGTGTGCACTCATTAGTCCAAAAAAGAATAGAAGATGTGGAATGAGTGGAAGAATGTCTCCTTGACTTTCCCTTACTATTTGTCATTACAATTTGTCCCTCATAATCCCCACTTCTTTATATTTGATCTTCATTCTTGACAGTCTGTTAACTCTTGTAAAATATGCTTCTTCACCTTTTTGTTTGGTGTTTTTAGCTGATGGATATGGGCTTTTCAAGAGAACATGCCACGGAGGCCCTACTGAACACCAGCACCATGGAGCAGGCCACGGAGTACCTTCTAACTCACCCTCCTCCACTTATTGGTGGAGCAGTGAGAGTAAGTCTTCATAGACAGAAACACACACATACTTGCATGTTTTGTAACTCTCATAAATGCCTTTTTTACATCGATGACAAAAGAGAAAAAAACTAAGCAAAATTCCAGAATGTTCAGGTTTTTCCAAAATCCCAAAATTGAAATGACTTGCGGTTAGAGGTAGATCTCTCTAAAGTGACGTGCAATTTATTCATGTGATTTCGTCTGCGTTTGGTCTGCAAAGACTTTAAGTCAAATTCAGGCAGCTGAAATTGTTGCCCTTGTTTGATCCAGGACCTGACTATGTCTGAAGAGGACCAGATGATGAGAGCCATTGCCATGTCACTTGGGCAAGAGGTCAGCATGGAGCAGCGATCTGATTCTCCTGAGGTGTGTCACCCTCTCTGCTCAAATAAAATGGGAAACAACTTTTCATTCTGAACTTTGTTACTAAAGGAAACCTCAAAATATCTGAGCAGCAGTTGAGATGTTTCTTTGTCTGCATTAGGAAGCAGCACGTCGCCGTGAGGAAGAGGACAGGAGAGCCAGGGAACGGGCCGAGGAAGAGGAGGCCCGTTGCTTGGAGCGCTTCATGGAGGCTGAGCCACTGGACCCCAAGGAGCTGCATACCTTCACTGACTCCATGCTGCCTGGCTGCTTCCACCTTCTGGATGAGCTTCCTGACACAGTTTACCGATTATGTGACCTTTTGATGACCGCCATTAAGAGGAGTGGCCCCGAGTACAGAGAGCTCATCCTCGGCCAGGTTGTCCACCAGGTCAGTGGATAAATGCAGGTTTACATTAGTTTGCCCACTAGAGCCCACAATGCATGTACATTGCCGTTCAAAAGTAATCCCCAGTCATTGGTAAAATAAACAGTAATTTTAGCATCAAAATGTTTTGAAATTGTTTCAATTTAAATCTACAAGTGTGCAATACTGCCTATAACAAGCTGGAGTATGAGCAGGTGTGTTGCTCAAGAAAATCCATTCTTAAAACCTCACAATATAAATGGAAAGTTAGTGGCAGGTTAACTGTATTGGAATTGGAGCTCATAATATCAGCTGAACATACTATGGACTGACAAATCACAGTTTAAACATTTCAGTCAAAACACTTGGTAGAGTGCAGAGGGCCCGAACACATGTGGTTACCCAAAAATATTTAGAGCCCCAATGCATGCATTATTTTGGTTCATTAAAGATCTAGGTTCACTTATGATCAAATGATTTAACAGGACGTGGAAGATGAGTTCACTCTTGTTTGCTTAAAAGGCAAGTTGAGTGACATCTGACGGATGCAGATTTTTGTCTTTTTTATTTGGATAGTTAGGTACTTATGGAAAGCATTTACTCTGAAACACCTAACATATCTTGAGTGCAATTTAAGCCATTATGTATGATTGTTTTGTCATTTATTACAAGTGAAGGAAACATCTTTAAAAGTCAAGTGTTGCATTGGAGGCATTCTCGTTTCAGTCTGATTGTGTTCATGTTCTGTGTAGGTGTGGGAGGCAGCAGACGTACTCATCAAGGCGGCTGAGCCCCTGACTACCAGTGACACAAAGACTGTGGCTGAGTGGACCAGACAGATGGCCACACTTCCCCAAGCCTCCAAGCTTGCAACACGAATTCTGCTGCTCACGTTGCTATTTGAGGTAACATAAATGCACTCAATGAGAGTTGTAAGCTTGAAATCTTCACTTGGTTACTTAAAACATTTTGTTGTTCATCTACACTTACCCCAAACAATCATGTGTCTGTCTCTGTTTCGGTAGGAACTCAAGCTGTTGGGTGCCAGAGTAGTGGAGAACAGTGGGATTCTTGATTTGCTGATCAAGCTGCTTGAGGTTGTGCAGCCCTGTCTGCAGGCTGGTAAAGAACAGAAAGACATACAGACACCCAAGTGAGTTTTGCACAGCCCTACATACTTATCTTTACTTGCCAATGTTACACCAGCTCTTCACCCTGATTTGTTTGTGTTGTGAATTTGTATTCAATCATAAAAAAATGACAACTTCTTTCTGCAGATGGATCACACCAGTATTGTTGATCATTGACTTCTATGAGAAGATGGCAGTATCTTCAAAGCGCAGGGAACAAATGAACAAGGTACAAGTCAGCATTATTAAACCAAACCACAAGTAGAGGTTAATTAATTGTAAAGTTAGATACTGAAGTAGTACACAAAGTTACAAGCACAGGTAAAGACGACCATGCACTAGGAGTTCATGAATAGAAAGAGTAACAGTTCTCTCTTGACTCTTCTTTAGTATCTGCAACCAAATGGGAATAACTGGCGCTGGTTTGATGACCGCTCAGGCCGTTGGTGCAGTTACAGTGCATCAAACAACAGCACTATTGACACAGCGTGGAGGGCTGGGGAGAGCAGTGTCCGCTTCACAGCTGGACGCCGGAGATACACTGTGCAGTTTAACACCATGGTGCAGGTATACACAAACACTTTCTCCACTGCCAGTGAATATATGGGCTTTTATAGTTAGTTATTTTTGAGTATCTGGTTTATTTGTTTAATTCAAAACCAATCTGTTTGGCAGGTAAACGAAGAGACTGGTAACAGGAGGCCAGTGATGTTGACTGTCCAGAGAGTGCCTCGCTTGCCTAAGCCTGCCAAGACTGGTACCATTACTGACTCAGAGAGAGAAGAGGGAGACAAGAGCAAAGCAGAGGAAACCCAGACTGACCTGGACTCAGGAGCAGCAGTGGAGATGAGTGTTCCAAAGGATGATTCTAGCCAGCTGAAGGAGACCACACCTGGCCCCTCATCGTCCCTGGAATCTGATAACGCTCAGGGCGCTGATATTGTTGTACAAGGCCTGACTGAAGACATGACCACCGTTCTTATTCGTGCCTGTGTCAGTATGATTAGTGTTCCTGTGGACCCAGACACACTCCACGCCACATTGCGTCTGTGTTTGCGTCTTACACGCAATCACCAATATGCTATGATGTTTGCTGAGCTGAAGAGCACCCGGATGATTTTGGGGCTGACTCAGAGCTCCGGCTTCAATGGCTTTACCCCGCTTGTTACGCTGCTGTTCAGACACATCATAGAAGATCCGGCCACGCTGCGGCACACCATGGAGAAGGTTAGTCTATTTTTAAACTGTTTAGATAATATTTCTGATTTAATAGTATAATATAAGAATATATAATAAGTCTTTTGATACCATTAACAAATTCCTCAACAATCTTTTGCCATAGGTGGTGAGGTCTGCCGTAACCAGCGGAGCAGGTAGTACCACCTCAGGAGTGGTGTCAGGCAGCCTTGGGTCCAGAGAAATCAATTATATCCTTCGTGTCCTGGGCCCTGCTGCCTGCCGTAACCCTGAATGCTTCACTGAAACCGCCAGCAACTGTGTCCGCATTGCTCTGCCTGCACCCCGGGGAGCTGGCACAGGTGAGTGTGCAAGCTCTTCTAAGTAGATGTGATAACTTAAAATAGAGTTGATTTTACTAGTCCTTTACACTGCAATACACAAGTGTTGTTATGCCCTTTATGATTTTTTTTTTTTTCTATGTACAGACTTTGTAAAAGGAGGTACTTCAGAGGTCAATAAAGAATGAATCTGTAAATTGTATTGATAAATTTATTTAGCTTTCCAGTCATGTCTGTAATTTCTTTTAACCCTGATGAGCTCATACTCTTTTTTTTTTTTTTTTTTCTTTCTTTTTTCTACAGCTTCTGATGACGAGTTTGAGAACCTTCGGATTAAGGGGCCCAATGCTGTGCAGCTGGTGAAGACTACTCCTCTGAAGCTGTCCCCCTTACCCACTATTCCCGACACTATCAAGGAAGTCATCTATGATATGCTCAATGCTCTGGCCGCCTACCATGCTCCTGAAGAACGTAAGACATGTTCATAAGATCCTGATGAATGGAAATAGTATTTGGAACATTTCAGCTAAGTGTGTGTTTGTGTGTGGCACAGCTGAGCGTCCAGAAGAACGTGCAGCAGCGGTGCCTGGTGGACCAGACCTGTGCCAGATATTGCAGGATGTTGGAGATGACGTTTACCAGCAGTACAGACTCACCCGGCAGGGCAGCGACTTTGACTCCCAGTCTGCATTCCATATTAATGTGAGTCTCAATGACCACTCGTCATGTATTAAAACAAGAAACGTCTCATCGCCCCAGTTAATAATAGAATATTGATGCTTCCTCTCAGGCTCAAGTGTTTTCTGCTGATGGAGGTGTGGCTGAGTCTTCCCAGTCTGGCACACCACAAGGAGAAGGTAAGTCAAAAAGTGTTTTCTTGTGCAAAAAAACAATGTAAAAATATTTGTGCAAAGTAACATATCGGATACTGTCAACTCTCGTTGCATCGTTTGATTGTCTGAGTTTTTACCGTTAATTGGCATGGTAAAAGTCTGAATTCCAAGTCAGGATGCAACATATTTGTTATGTTTATCCTTTTTGACTCAACTCAACAAATTATAATAGAATTCAAAATTGTATTGACTACAATATCAATCGTCTTGCTGTGGCAGGATGTTTTTAAGCAATGTTCATATCGAACCATTTCTTCTTTATTTCAGTGACTGTACACTCCTCAGGTGGCATGGCATTAACGGCTCTAAGTATTTTCCCATCCCTTGGCTTCACCAGATCCCTTAATTCGGTCGCTGACTTCTTTTTAACTATGATAAACTTTCCTATATGTATGACTGAAAGCATGACTAAAATAAATAAGTAATTAATAAAGACTTTAAACATATGGACCATGACATGTAGCCGTATGAGGTATTATTGGAGCGCTAATTATGCAAATATATATTCTCATAAACGAGTGCTCATCTACGCACTGGTGGAATTCATCATGAATACACTGGTCATTTGCACAGTTATTTGTAGTTAGGAGTAATTGCTAAATCTGGCGTGTCACACTTCCACAAGCCAACAGTTTCTTTTCCTCATTTTGCTGTCAGCATCCACACCAGAAGAGATGCGGGAGGAAAAGAAAGAGCAGGAGGGAGAGAAGAGTACCAGCTCAGAGGAGGGTAAAGCAGCTAAGGTAAAGGCAAGCAAGCCTCTAATGCCAACCTCCACCATCCTGAGACTGCTGGCTGAACTAGTGCGCTCTTACGTGGGCATCGCCACACTAATCGCCTCCTACTGCTATACTGCTGGACAGTCTGAGCTTATTAAGGAGGTGGGTAATGAACACAATCTTGTACGTTTTTCACACACAATTATTTCTTCTTAACTTGCTTTGACCTCACTGTATCCCAACAGGACTGTAGTGTTCTTGCCTTTGTGCTCGACCACTTACTGCCCCACACTCAGAATTTGGAGGACAAAGACACCCCAGCCTTGGCACGTCTCTTCCTGGCGAGCCTGGCAGCTGCCGGCACAGGCACTGATGCCCAGGTGGCCCTGGTCAATGAGGTGAAGGCTGCCCTTAGTCGAGCACTAGCAATGGCCGAAGGTCCTGAAAAACATGCCAGGTAAGCAGAATAGGAAATATATAAACCAACCTGATATTGATACTCTAACCCTTTTGAACAAACCAGCACTCGCAGTGTCACATAGTTTTCACATCTTTTTCACAGGCTTCAGGCAGTGATGTGCATCATCAGCACCATCATGGAATCATGTCCCTCAACGTCCAGTTTCTACAGCACAGCAGCAGCCAAGACTCAACACAATGGCATGAACAATATCATACGGCTCTTTCTTAAGAAAGGACTGGTCAACGATTTGGCTCGTGTGCCGCACAGCTTGGATTTGTCCAGGTATATGATTAAACCACATTCATTTAATTTTACAATTTAGATTGTAATGCAGGGTCCTGGTCTATTACTAAGTGTGATCTGCAGGCCCCCCAGTTTTTATATATTTATTATGTGTCTATTCAAGAATAATGTTAGTTTTGTGTCAAACAAATCTATGCAAAATAACCACATAATCTTCCTTTACATCATTTGGTTTAGTCCCAACATGGCCAACACAGTAAATGCTGCCTTGAAGCCTCTGGAGACTCTGTCCCGAATTGTTAACCAGCCCAGCAGTCTGTTTGGGGGCAAAGGAGGCTCCAACAAAAACAAGGCTGAACATGACACTGTGGGCACTGCAAGGGACAGCAACAGCAACACCCAGGACCAAGGTATGCACAGCAGATGAGATAAGATGCCTTCAACACTCTAGATCCAGTGATTCCCATTATGTCCATTGCTGATTTGTAGCATCTATTCCAGGAGAGTCTGGTGAGGCAGAGCCAGTGGAGGGCAACCACAGGGTCCAGGGAACCGACAACGACCTGATGGATGGAGAGACAGAAGGAGACACAGTGGTCATTGCTGGTCAGCCAGAGGTTCTCAGCACACAGGCTATGCAGGTGATTGACATTGTATTACAATACATATTAAAAAAGTATCTCACCACTCTGTAACAATTATAAAAAAAAATAAAAAATGGTTTGGACAGTAGAGTGCACTCTCACCCAATTGTCCCTGGATAGACTGGCGACTTATCCAGGGTGTACCCTGCCTTCGCCCAATGACAGCTGGGATCGGCTCCAGCGCCCCGCGACCCTAAAGAGGATAAGTGGTTCAGATAATGGATGGATGGATGGACTCCCTTATAGTCAAGAAAGGGGCAAAGAAAACAAAAGGGAATTTAATCATCTTGTATGCTTAACCTTAGTGGATCATAAGATATTCAGTATGAAATGAATCGACTGTGGCTCAGTGGTTAGCAGGTCTTTCAATCAGAGGATTGGTGGTTTGTTTCCCGGCTCTGCTAGTCCATGTTGATGTGTCCTTGAGCAAGACACTTAACCCTCATTGCTCACCGTTGCTGTGTCTATGGTCTACTGTATATCATGTAAGTCGCTTTGGATAAAAGCGCCAGCTAAATGTAATGTAATGTAATCTGCAGATGCGAAATGAGACGGGTGCATTTTATTTGTTTAGCAACAACAAAGGCTAAAATGTGGCCTGCAACAGACTTGATAAGAATTGTTTTTGCTGAGTTGGTTGCCGGCAATGCCTTTTGCTACTGAAGCAGCTGTTGATCTTTAAGAGAAAAGTAAGGTGTTGCAGTCAATGCAACAAAATGGGTTTATCCCAAAAATGTTGAATGACCGCAACCACAAGAGGTCCTTGAGCAGTCAAAAATGAGCAGAAATAAATATTAGGCTTTTGGGTCCCAATTGTATGCAAGACTGGCTGTGGTAAGACGTATTGCTCCACACAGAGTCGAATGCTCTCCTCACACTTCTTGCTGAGAAAAATCATGGCTATACCATTATGATGGGTATTACAAAATGCTAAATATTGAGCTCCATGGTGTTGTGTCCCTTTTTTCACTGAATGGCTGACATTTGTATTTCATTTCCTGTGCTTGCAGGTAGAAAACGAATTGGTGGATCTGATTGATGAGCTGCTGGAGAGGGATGCTGGCACTGTCAACAGCACAATAATAGGTAAGCCACTCGATTCATTTGGATTAATGGATTTAGACATTGAATTAATGGGTACCGGGCAAGGAAAAGGGAAAGTTGTGTGCACTGCATCTAAACCCCAGTTACTGGACACAAAAGCATATCTCTACAGTTGCAAAGACAGGGTTATTGCACACTGGCATCAACGTTATGTATTTAATGTAGGCAAGGAAACCCAGAGCTGATGTATCACTTGTTTGTTCTGTCAGTAGGACGCAGCGGTGAAGATGAATCTCAAGAGGATGTGTTGATGGATGAGGCTCCTTCCAATATTAGCCA
Organism: Cottus gobio; assembly: GCA_023566465.1. NCBI lineage: Eukaryota > Metazoa > Chordata > Actinopteri > Perciformes > Cottidae > Cottus > Cottus gobio. Next base: position 13,847,355 of record CM042215.1, on the reverse strand, counting down.
GGCATCCACTCTTCAGGCTAACCGGGAAGGTAAGACAGTGGCACAACAGAACTGTGTTTTTCATAGTAAATAACAGTTGTTGCAGCTGCTTTCACAGACTGCTTCTCAGTTTTTAAGATCTTCTTGTAAGGGATTCTGTGTTTCTCTCTTTCGTCAGACTCTATGAACATCCTGGAACCAGAGGATGAGGAGCACACACAGGAGGAAGATTCAAGTGGCAGCAATGATGATGAAGACAGTCAGGATGAAGAGGAAGAGGAGGAAGAAGAAGAGGAGGAGGATCAAGTATGGTTTAATGCAATGAGGTTCAGTAAACGCATCTTGATTCTTGCTTATCCTTGAAACTCATGACTGCTACTTTTCCTGAAGGATGATGAAGAAGGAGATGAGGATGATGATGACGAAGGTTCAGAGATGGAGCTAGATGAGGACTTTCCTGACATCAATGCCGCACCACATATCCGCTTCGAAAGGTTTGACAGGGATGATGACCTCATCATAGAGTTTGACAACATGTTCTCCAACAACGGTAAGCAGGACCATTTATTAACAATTACTAAGACCAAATTAGACTTTAATACGAATGTCCCAGTCCCCCCCCAGAAATCTCAGTTTGGGTTTTGGATGAAATTCATCCTGATCAAATACAATTTGGCTTCTTTGTTGTTTAAAATCTTCTCCTTTTTAATACCCTAATCAACTGTTTAAATTTGTGATAAAATCAGAACCCCTTCATACTTGCAGATGCACATGTTCAGCCTGATTTTCTAAAGACGGGTTCCAACTAGACGATGTTGGATAGCCCTCTGCCGATGTAGCTCTTCTCGCATCACTTACAAAAGCTTGAGACATTCCAAATTAGCTAATTACAAACTCAAAAAAAAAATAATGCGGAAAATAAATTTTCTTTAGGTTTATTTTCAATAACATTTCTTGGGGTTGTGCCATAGCTGTTCCCCTAATGTCTGCCTACTGTTTTCTGTTGTTTTTCCATCAGCTGACATCCCTCCCTCCCCAGGCAACATCCCCAGCTCCCACCCACTGATGGTGCGCCATGCAGACCACGGTTCCCTCACCCTAGGTGTGGCAGGCACTAGCAGCCGCCTGGCACAGGGCATGGGTCGCAGCCAGCGAACACTGCGGCAGCTCACTGCCAACAGCGGACACACCATCCATGTCCACTACCCTGGCAACCGCCAGCCAAACCCTCCTCTCATCTTGCAAAGGTGAATGTTTTTTTGGTTTCCTTGTTTGTTACACCACTATTCTGTGTTTGAGTTCTAATGCTAATTAAAATACCTGCTCCACCTCTCCTCCATTCTTTAGATTGTTGGGTCCCAGTGCTGCAGCAGACATTTTACAGTTGTCCAGCTCCCTGCCTCTGCAATCTCGTGGTCGGGCCCGCCTTTTGGTCGGAAATGAGGATGTGCACATCATCGCTCGTTCTGATGACGAGTTGTTGGATGACTTTTTCCATGAGCAGAGCAGCACTGGTGGACAAGCAGGTGAGAATCACAATGGGTTATTGCTATGTAATGGTGTTTTGCTGAGTATTAGCCTGAATTCCTAACGGTTGTTCCTTTTGTGTCTTTAGGTACCCTCTCTAGTATTCCAACTGCCTTGACCAGATGGACAGATGAGTGTAAAGTGCTGGATGCTGAGAGTATGCACGACTGTGTTGCAGGTGGGTTGGTCTTAAACTGGAGACTTGTCTTAATGGAGACCCATTTTATCATGAAAAACTTTCACAAAGTACAATAATATGACAACATGTAGTAGATGTCTATTGGTGCTTTCGAAAAAATGTTGCAATTTTTGAGAAACGGATCAATATTAATTTGGATATATTGGCCAATACTTCACTGTTCATTTCAGTCTCATTTTTGGTTAATAGAAACCCAAAGGTGCAGGACACAGTAACCTTTATTTGAGTGATGTCAGACACAAAGGTGCAGATTCACAAAAAGAAAATCAATAGGCATGAATTATATTATTTAATCCCACATAATTATTTAATTTCACCCCAATTTTAGATCAGTAGAAATGTATGCATAAGACTTAAGTGACTTTGATTTATTACACCTTGTAAGCTACAGCCACTACAAAGGATGAATACTGACATCTGTCTGCTTTCAGTGGTGAAGGTGCCCATCCTGCAGCATCTGGAGAGTCTGCGAGATGAGGAACTGGAAGAGCGCAGAGAGAAGAGGAGGCGGCAGCTGGCTGAAGAGGAGGAGTCTAAGCAGAATGAGAGGAGGGCTTCTGGAGCAGAACAGGCCAGGGAACAGAGCCTTCAGGTTGGCAAAAACATACATGTTTGTTGGGACTGTAAGAGGAGGATTTTCCAACCCGAGAACTGCTTTAATCTTTTGCAATTTGTATTCACTTGTTTGATAATGTTAATTGTTTTTCCATAGGGCTCTGGATTGGGGACAGTTAATGGTGCGGAGAACACTGCAGGTATTGACATTTGCATAGACTGTGTTTTTGTTTCTGTCTTTGTCAAAATCTTTGTCGGGAATGAATACATCTCAGGGACGGGCACCCAGAGGCAAGCGGTCCGCAGAGCGTGCTATGGGATGAGGTAGTAGTTTGTATAGTTTTAGGATCACACCAGATCTGGGAGATAACTATACAGTCTACTGTCTTTCCTATGGTAATGCCATACCAGCTGGACATCTACATCTGCTGCAAATAGCCCATTCTTAACCTGCAAATGGTTTCTGTCTTACCGTCTTCCACATATTTACATATCATCTCTGGAGTACAAATCTGCACGTTATGTATATTGTATGTGCTACATTTTCCTGCTGCAGGCTGTGCTGTGGTGAGGTAGTAAGTTGTGTTGTTGTTGGGGATCAGGATTGTGCACCCCGTTCAGGAGATAACTATACAACTTACTGCCTTCCTCAGTGGAGGTCATTGTCATCTATGTAGAAAATGATCAATCAATCAGTATATTGTTAAACATGATTATACTAAGTTCAGATCAGAAGTTATTTTTCCGTTCAAGAATGCATAAAAACTATATTCTTGTCTTCACATAATTTTTCTCTCTGGATGTTGCAGAGGGTGAGCAGGCTCAGGGTGGTACGGTGTCATGTCTGGACCCACCCAGGGTCTCAGAGGGCTTCCTTACAGCTCCCCCATCTGGAGAGGTCACTCCTACCACACCTGCTCCTCATGAACAGACCTTAGTCTCCCTAGAGACTCCCATCAGTCAGCAGGTCCACCAGCCAATTACTGACCTGCTACTGGCAGAGTCGCATGCAAGCTCGCTGGCTGCTCTGGCAGGGGCAGGCCTTCCACCTTTGTCGGCAGCTGACCGGCCAAACGGTGAAGCAGAGGCATCTCAGATGGAAATGTCCCCGGCACCCACAATCGGTGAGAGAGTCGGTGGAGGAGGAGGAGCATTGGATGAAGGCAGGGAAGGTAGACTAACTTTGAAAACTCTCTTTATACAGAATAGCCAACAGAAAGGACACCCATCTGTAATGTTGATGTAAAGCGTGCTATTAGCTAGTATCTGTCAAAAGGCCTTCTGAACACTGAAATACAAATTAATTGCTCAAGGAATTTTGCGACATTACATTGATTTGTGCCTTCCCTAACCGTACCCTCACTTTTTACACCCCTCAGCCTCCCTAAGTCCAGACATTGTGGAGACCTCAGAGCCTGCAATAGTGGGTGTGTCACAACTGGAAGGGTCACCCATGGATACTAGCAGCCCGGCCTCTGCCACTCAGGAAGAAGCTGCTCCCAACCCTGCCCAGACCACCCAGCTGTCTCAGGAGCTCGCTGGCAGCGGGGAGAGTGGTCTGACTGACCGGCAAACGGATGCAAAGACTAGGTTAGTTGCATACAGCAGTATCATGTACCCCGTATCTCTTGACCAGATAACCATACAATTTTATAAAAAGGTCCAAATTGTGTAAAATGCAATCTGGACTCTTTTAATAGCCAGTGCATGTAACCGCTGTTTCATTGACAAAAAGACAAAAACATGGGGAAATACATTTAGTTGAAAGCCATAATTTCCCACTTTGCAGCATGCCATTTAACATTCAGTGGGGGAACTTAAAATGCATTGCACTCTTTTTAGGGTATTCTGTTTTGTGAAATGCAGTGTTTTTATGCCCTTTAAAAAATATATATATATATATATTTGACAATGTGTTAATAGGTTGAGTAATTTGTCACGCATAGTGTTGCGGATTGATGATGGCCTTTTTATATATTTACAGCTCTACTTCTGTCTCATCACCTGGGGAAACAATGCCCAGAAGTGATAGCGCTGATAGCCAGTCTCAGGCCATCCAGGAAGAGCCCCTCCCATCCACCAGCAATGAGGATGAGGATCCTCTTGCAGGTAAAATTGATTGCGCTCCTACTTTTTCTACAATTTTTTTTTATATCCTTACTGAAATATTACATCTCCTGATGTATTTGTCTTGGCAGGCATCAGTCTGCCAGAGGGTGTGGATCCCTCTTTTCTGGCAGCTCTTCCTGAAGACATCCGTCGAGAGGTGCTGCAAAATCAGCTTGGCATCAGACCACCATCCCGGCCCCCTGCTGCCACTACCTTGCCTTCTACTACAGTACCTGTACTGGGAGGACCAGGGGTTACAGAGGTCAGCCCTGAGTTCCTGGCAGCTTTGCCACCTGCCATCCAGGAGGAGGTAAGAGACTCTTCACTGAAATGAGATTTCGGACGACACAATGCTTTTCTAGATCTAAAAAGGGGGGGAATATGAATACTTGCCTGAGGAGTAAAAGAATCACAGATAACAATTTCTCCTAACTGGGATTGTCATTGGTTGTCGTAGGTACTTGCCCAGCAACGGGCTGAGCAACAGCGCAGGGAGCTAGCCCAACAACCCCAACAAGGAGACACTCCTTTGGATCCAGTCACCTTCATCCAGACACTGCCCTCAGAGCTCCGGCGTAGTGTCCTCGAGGACATGGAAGACAGCGTGTTGGCTGTCATGCCCCCAGACATTGCTGCTGAAGCAGCCGCGTTGCGTAGAGAGCAAGAGGCACGCCAGAGGCAACTGATGCATGAGAGGTTGTTTGGTCATAGCTCATCTTCAGCCCTGTCAGCCATCTTGCGCTCACCAGCCTTCACTAGTCGGTTAGGGAGCAATCGTGGCGTCCAGTACACGCGACTTGCTGTGCAGAGAGGAGGCACATTTCAAATGGGTGGAGGAACAAACCACAGGTGAGAGGAGACTGTGATCTAATAGCTTGTTTTGAAAATTCAAATTTCTTAGCATTTTTGAAAATGTAATGCCATTATGAGGGATTTCTGAAATTCCTGACTTTTTGCAAATGTCCGAGATGGTATTGATCAAGTCATAGTGGATGGACAGGTAAAAAAACTAAAGATGTTATAATTTCGTTTCCTCAGACCATCCAGTTCCAGCGTGGACTCCTTGTTACGTCTGCGCGGTAGATTGCTGCTGGACCACGAGGCCTTGTCCTGCCTGCTGGTTTTGCTGTTTGTTGATGAACCGAAGCTTAACACCAGCCGTCTGCATCGTGTGCTCAGGAACCTCTGCTACCACTCTCAGACTCGTGGTTGGGTCATTCGGAGCCTGTTGTCTATCCTCCAGCGCAGCAGCGAGAGTGAGGTGTGTGTGGAGACCACACGTCTAGAAGACTCTCGTGGCAAGAGGAGCACCCAAGGAGGCTGTGCAGGAAAAGGGTCTACTACCTCCTCCCTCTCCTCTTCTTCCTCATCTTCCTCTTCCTCCTCCTCCTTAGAGCTATTGAACAGGGTAGAGTCTCGCAGTTCCAGCCAGCTTTCCTGGCTCTCTGTGTCTATGGATGCAGCCTTGGGCTGTCGGACAAACATTTTCCAGATTCAGCGAGCATCCGGTAGGAAGCATGCTGACCGGCACTCAGCTGGGGGTTCAACAGGATCTGGAACTCTGGCAGGAGTGGCAGGCACTGCTGCAGGAGTCACCTGCGCTGGAGGTGGAGGTTCCACTGTCCACATCCACCCACAAGCTGCTCCAGTGGTCTGTCGACATGTTTTGGACACACTCATTCAGCTAGCAAAGGTGAGAGTTCTTCTATATCTGATTCATCATCGATTGTATGTTGCATTTTTTTTTTTTTTAAACCAATTAAGTTATAATAATTTCTGTCCTTTTTATTTAATTTCTGTCCATGCAGGTGTTCCCCAGCCACTTCACTCAGCAGCGCTGCAAAGATCTGTTATCTTCGTCTGACCTGGACTCTCGTCTGTGTTCAATCACCTCTGTGGGAGTGGGTGGAGGTGGGGCCTCCCGAACAGGATCTCTGAGTAACCCCAGCTCCAATGCCTCCAACCCCCAGAACTCCTTCGGCTCCACTGCCGCTACTCTCCAGTCTCTAGGAATCTCCACTGATTTTTGGGACCTTCTGGTCAAGCTGGACAACATGAATGTCAGCCGCAAGGGCAAGGCCTCTATGAAGACAGTGCCTCTGGGGGGCAGTGCAGAGGCTGAGGGGGCTCAGTTAAGCCTGGAGACCTCTCCTCTCGGCCAGCTGATGAACATGCTGTCCCACCCTGTAATCAGACGGAGCTCCTTGCTCACTGAAAAGCTGCTGCGTCTGCTCTCCCTCATATCCATTGCCCTGCCTGACAACAAGGCTACCGAGGTGCCTGCTGGACACCCAACCCCACAGGCTGCCATTCCCACCACGGCATCTAGCTCAGGAGTCACAGCCCAAATCACAACACAAGGCACAGTGTCAGCCAGCTCTATCCAGCCTACTGTGACAGTCTTAGGGGCCTCTGTGGGAGCTGTAGTCCAGGGTACATCCTCAGGGACAAGTCTAGCAGCCTCCCAGACATCCTCTACAACAATCTCTATACCCACGTCCACTGGAATAACCTCTACAGGTAGTTTTCATTTATCCCAAAATAAGATCATCAATTCATTTAGATTTAACAATGTAAACATTGATTTCAGTAGAAAATAGTAATGTGTATGTTTCTGGGCCATTTTGCCAAAACAGGAAAACTGAGGGGCGCTACTAGCAGCACAGAGTGTGACAACAAGATGGCCTCCAGTGGACTCACAGAGAAACAGCTTCAGCTCTCTGTGGAGGTATGTGGAGGGAGTCATAGGTTGTCATTCATAGTGTCATCATACAATGTTTGTAAATTTCCAAAACTCCATGGACATTTTTTACTTGGCATCAATTAATCTGAGTATGCATACTTTGAGGCAATCCAATATGCAAACTATGGGGATAGGGAGAAGCAAGTTTTAAGTTAAGAGACATGTTGGGATTGTGGCTCTGGGCTTGCACTTGTTTTGTATCTTTCTGGGATATTTGTATTTCTAGGAGAAATAAGTTTATAACCTACAAGTAAAATAATGTGGTTTAAGATGTGCACTGGGTTAGGGTTAGGGTTCGAAACCTTATGGGAGGCTATTTAAAGGTGACAAAAGAGCTGTTTTTTTCAGCCTTGCAACCTGGACTTGCATAGTCGGTAGCCAGATAGGACTGTTGGACTGTGACACAAATGGGCACTTTAGCTTAGGAGCTTTTTTGCACACTGCGCAATTTATCTGAGTTGTATTTCTTACACCTTTTTGCAATTTTATTAATAATCCCTACGATGTTTTTTTTTTTCTAATCATTTTATTCCTCCTTGCAAGGTGTTGACATCTCACTCGTGTTCAGAGGAGGGTCTAGAGGATGCAGCCAACATCCTGCTGCAGTTATCTAGAGGAGACGGCGCCACCAGAGACACTGTGCTCAGACTGCTGCTCAGTGGAGCTAGACACCTCGGATACACTCTTTGCAAACAGATCGGTCAGTGCTGGTCAACTACACAGACGCTAGTTTTTATGCTTCTATTTACGCAAATGTAGTTTTCTCTTTACACACCCTACGGATGTTTGTCCAGTAATCAGTTGAGTCCAACTTGGACTTAAGGATATATCTATATATTATGTGAATGTAAAACACTTTTTGCCATCTGTTATGACAACTTAACACAAATGTCTAAAAAGATAAAATAATAACGTGAAGACATTTTGCAGACTGGAATGCAAACTGCAACTTTACTGCTTTGAAGAAACAAACATTAACAAATTCTCTCTCTCTCAGGCACATTGCTGGCCGAACTTAGAGAATACAACTTGGAGCAGCAGAGACGGGCACAAGCGGATTCACATTCCCCCGATGCCCCTCCTGAGGATTCCTCCATCTCAGGCAGAATCAAGGGCAAGATGTCTAGCAGGTTAGCTAGTGATGGTTCTGGGCCACACACCGGTCTACCGCGGTCACTCTTGCATGTGTTAAATTGACCCGAGTAGTCCAACTATCCGTTTTTGTATGAAAGTGAATTTGTCACAACTACAATTTCCTTTACCTTGTATATCATTTGTTGGCTCGGGAACAGGTTTGACGGTTCGGAGAGTGTGGTCATTGTGGCTGCACAAAAACGCACACTCGGGGGACGTGAACTACAGCTTCCCTGTATGAGCTCACTAACCTCGAAGACATCGACGCAAAAGTTCTTCTTGCGAGTGCTGCAGGTCATTATCCAGCTCCGTGAGGACACACGGCGCGCTAACAAGAAAGCCAAACAGACGGGGCGATTAGGTAAGAAGATGTTGCATATAAACAGTTGTATGTGTCCAAAACCGACGACTATATCATTGGAAACTACCTTCTCCTTCCTCTCCCAACGGCCAGGCTCCACTAGTTTAGGCTCAGCCAGCAGTATCCAGGCTGCGGTGCGTCAACTAGAGGCTGAGGCTGATGCCATCATCCAGATGGTGAGAGAGGGTCAGCGGGCACGTCGGCTCCAACAGGCTCCCCCACCCACCGCCTCATCTGCCTCCGCTGCTGTCGCTGCTGCTGCCGGATCGTCAGTGGCGGCCCCCCATGCCCCCACTGGTGCTGCTCCCCCTGCTGGCACGGCTGCTGCTTCAACGGTTAGCATGGGCTGCACTGATGGCAGGCATACTCCTACTCACACACTGCACATACTTACAGTAGGAGAACATCTGAGAGCTGAGAATTAAACCTTATATATGTTACTGTGTTGTATCTGTAAACAACATAATGCAGTGTGCAGTCACCTTTCGACCTACTATCTGGTTAATACAGTGACAACTGCTGCCTTGATGCACATTGCAGCTCTATTGACAGAAAGATGGATGTGCCTGTGGACTGCAGCTTCTATTATCTTTGCATTGATATGTTCGACTGTTGAAATAATCTAAATATGAATGTGCTGCCTGCTCCAAACTGATCTGTTCCACTTATGTTGTCTGTTTGCCGGCTGGCATGGCTTCATGCTTTTGGCCCGCCTTCCTTCCGTGCTCAATTCCAGTTCCTCCCCTCTCTGTGGATCATGGGAATGTCATTCTGCATGGCAACATCAGCCAAGATGGTTTCTATTAGAAAAAACGAATGCCAGTCATTAATTTTTCCATGATTTTCCCTGTTATTCATCCTGTGACTCTGTCTCTCTGGTCCTTCCTGATTTTTTTTTTCTGTAGTCTGAAGTACAGTCGATGTCAGAAGCCCAGGCTGCCCAGAGAGATGATTCTCCAATGGATGTGGACCAGCCATCTCCTCTAGATCAGGACCCTGCACCTCTGGGTAGGACTTGCTTGCCAACTATCAATGACGATTTAAAACTCTGATTTGCTGTTTTTTGTTTTGTCAGTAAATTACCTTCACATACAATGAGCACAATGTGTCTAACCTTCTCTGATAGTAACAGTAATGACTCAAATTAATTTTAACATGGAAAAACTGCACAGTTTCAGTGTTGGCGAATAAGTCTATATATATTCTACAGACTATTTGTTTTGGCTGTATAAATGACTACTCTAGTCACAGTTGATGACAGCATAACACAAGTGCATGGCTCAATATTTAAATCATTTTCTAGATGAAGATGGAAATGGACAGTCAGAGAGTGAGGAGAGACTTCCAGACCTCCCGCTGCTCAGCGAGCAGCTGTTGTTGGATGAACTATGGGACATGCTCGGGGAGTGCCTGAAAGAGCTGGAGGAGTCTCATGACCAGCATGCCGTACTGGGTAAGTGGAATCCTTAAGAAATGCATTTCTTTATGCTGTATGTAATTTTGATGTGTATGGTTGTCTGATTTATTCCCACAATTCATGTGTTCTTTGTTTCCCCAGTTCTCCAGCCTGCTGTGGAGGCCTTCTTCCTAGTCCATGCCACGGAGCGAGAAAGCAAACCACCTGTGAGGGACACCCGGGAGAGCCAGCTTTCTCATATTAAGGATGAGCCTCCACCACTGTCGCCGGCACCACTCACACCTGCCACACCCTCATCCCTAGACCCGTTCTTTTCCAGGGAACCATCTTCCATGCACATCTCTTCAAACCTGCCACCGGATACTCAGAAGTTCCTTCGCTTTGCCGGTAAGCCTGAAAGATCTAAGTAAGGAGAACGTTAAACTTTGTTCTGATGTTGCAGTGTGTAACGGAACTCATTCTTCTTCCATGTAGAAACTCACCGCACAGTGCTTAACCAGATCCTGCGCCAGTCCACCACTCACTTGGCTGATGGGCCTTTTGCAGTACTGGTTGACTACATACGCATTCTGGACTTTGACGTGAAGAGGAAGTAAGGGGCATTTTCTTACACTATCTAATATTAATATAATCTAATATTTTAGATTATATTAGATATTAGATATATAACAGGTTTTTTTTATTTTTATATTACTGACTTTTTGGACATCTGTGCAGGTACTTCCGCCAGGAGTTGGAGCGACTGGATGAAGGTCTTAGAAAGGAGGACATGGCTGTGCATGTGAGGAGAGATCACGTGTTTGAGGACTCCTACAGGGAGCTGCATCGCAAAAGCCCAGAGGACATGAAGAATAGGCTGTAAGGCTCCATTGCCCCTTTATCCACCTGTGTCCTCTCAATTCAGAACCACTCAGCCTGAGTCATACTCTGCTCCCTTTCCATTACAGATACATTGTGTTTGAAGGGGAGGAGGGCCAGGATGCTGGTGGCCTGCTGAGGGAATGGTACATGATCATCTCCCGGGAGATGTTCAACCCCATGTACGCCCTGTTTCGCACTTCGCCAGGTGACCGTGTCACCTATACCATCAACCCCTCATCCCACTGCAACCCCAACCACCTCAGCTACTTCAAGTTTGTAGGTCGTGTGGTGGCCAAGGCAGTCTACGATAACCGGTTATTGGAGTGCTACTTCACCCGCAGCTTCTACAAGCACATTCTGGGCAAGAGTGTCAGGTATTTTAGCCACTGGCTGTTACAGCAAAGTATTCTAATTGTTCAAGACTTGTTCCAACTACACTAGTTGTCCAAACAAACAATGCCTTATTGATTGCTTCACTAAACGGTGTTGCAACCAGAAGGTCATGAATATGTACGTAATATGGATGTATTCCTGTGGTCCTGCCAGGTACACTGACATGGAGAGCGAGGACTACCCATTTTTCCAGGGTTTGGTGTACTTGTTGGAGAATGATGTGTCCACGCTGGGCTATGAGCTGACATTCAGCACAGAGGTTGGTGTCTTATTTTAATTAGCTTTAAGTGAAAAATTGGTTCTCATGCCGTATCTTCTTAACTGTTGAAATTGCAATAGTGCCTCAAGGGTTTGAAACCTAAATGCTCTACGCTATCATAAGTTTTGCAAATGTGTAATTTGAAATTTGATGGTCTTAAAATACTGTTAATGGATACCATCTGTGACTAGCAGTGAAATATTAAGCCGAAAGAGTGATACTGAAAGCCTGTGCTCTGTCTGTGTAGGTCCAGGAGTTTGGAGTATGTGAAGTGAGAGACCTCAAGCCGAATGGAGCCAATATCCTGGTCACAGAGGAAAACAAAAAAGAATATGTGCACCTGGTATGCCAGATGAAGATGACAGGTGAGATTGGGATTCTTTTACCAAATATTAAATGTTTCATTAGCGGAAGGGCTGTAATAATACAGTATTACAAACATAAACAATGAGTTAATCCAAATGGGTTTATCTATATATTTATATATCTAATACATATTTATACAGACATCATTTTTATTCTTCAGGCTGTATGTGTGAGATATAATTCTCAATGGTGCACGAAGTAAAGCACTAGGTGGCAGCACTCTTCTGAACGGAGTATGCACTAGGGAGCTGAAGGTGTTTCTGGAAGATGGCTGATTTAACACATGCAGCACTCTCCAGCTGCTCAAATACATTGTTCAGTTACTTCATTAAAAAATAAATAGCCACCAAATAAAAAAACAAAGAATATTGTATTTGCTACAGAACGATTTGAGTTTACATAACCTATACATAATGTGTTTATTAGGTGCGATCCGCAAGCAGCTGGCAGCCTTCCTTGAGGGATTCTACGAGATCATCCCCAAGAGGCTGATCTCCATCTTCACCGAGCAGGAACTGGAGCTGCTCATCTCTGGCCTGCCCACAATTGACATCGATGACTTAAAGGCCAACACTGAATATCACAAATACCAGTCCAGCTCCATCCAGGTATGGATGTGTAAACACGTGTTCTACATTATTTTATTGTCTTCAATTCTACACACTTTTGAAAGAACGGGTATGTTAGGAGTTGACAAGATTAAATTCAGGATTTCTTAATTTTCTTTTAATTCATTGTTAATTTCAATACTGATTCTGTACTCTCGTCTAGCTCAGAACTTATGAAGCCACATTTTATTTGTGAAGGTAAACTATTTTCCCCATGAAAAACCAAAGACAACACTGTTGGGCCACATTTATAACTCTGCTGCTTTTCCCTTGCATGATATTTATTTATTTTGTATACTCTTTTTTTTTTTTTTTTTTTTTTTTACTATAGATCCAGTGGTTCTGGAGGGCCTTGCGGTCCTTTGACCAGGCAGACCGGGCCAAGTTCCTACAGTTTGTCACCGGCACATCCAAGGTTCCCCTCCAGGGTTTTGCTGCTCTGGAGGGCATGAACGGCATCCAGAAGTTCCAGATCCACCGTGATGATCGCTCCACAGACCGCCTGCCATCTGCTCATACCTGGTAAACACAGCAAGGCAGACAATATTTGCAGAAACTAAATTGTGAAAATGTAACTTTTTGTAACTTTTTGTTCTCTTTTTTTATTCTCAGCTTTAACCAGCTGGACCTCCCAGCTTATGAAAGCTATGAAAAGCTGAGACATATGCTGCTGTTGGCCATTCAGGAATGCTCGGAGGGATTCGGACTGGCCTAAACTATGAGACTCCTAACACACGCAGACATGCATACAAACACTTGATTTAGATTTGCCTACTCCAGACACATTCACACTGATAACCTTTGAACGCGCACACACACTATCATAGACATTACTGAATTACTTGTTGAACGGCCTAGACTTACTGGTTTCTATTCCATATAAAACAGATAAAACCAGCAAGTGAAATGGACTGACATCGCGTACAACACAGAGAGCCTCATGCTGACACAATTGTGTCTCCCTTCCCAATTTAATGGCAAATGCAAGAGAGGATTCAGAGGATAAAACATGGACTAATATAAGAGACGTTTTCTTCATTTAGTTTGATTTCTCTGTACAAAAGGTTTGGGAGTTTATTATGTTTAATCTTTTTTGTTCTCTGGCTGTGTAAAAAGAAAAAAGAGAATGTTGTTTGAACAGGATGGTTATAAAACCTTTGGGGAAAAAATGTTGGTTGTTTCTTGTTGCAAATTTGTGACCTCGCAAGCCTTGATAATGGGGAACATTTTTATCGGGAGTATATGAACAACTTGAGAAGTTTTGGAGATATTCACAAAAATGCACTTTTCAAAGTTTTGTGGCATTTTTAAGGAAGGATGGTACAAAAAATGAAGAGAAAACCTGAAGGAGATAAAAAA